>CM067847.1:629544932-630794932 GCA_034509565.1 Triticum monococcum | reverse complement strand
TTTGTACACGAAGTGCGTCCAGTTTTTTCCGTGACCCTCTCTACTCTTTCGCAAATGCTATGCGGGTGAAATGATGATACCATGCCAATTTTCAACATTTTCAGAATTCATTTTGTAGTGATTTTCAATTTCAGGGTCATTTAGCTCTCTAAACAATTAGGTAAATGACCGAAAAACAACAAATGATGTCAGAACATGTTGGAAATTAATGACGTCGCTTTGAATGCTGCATACTGAACACAAAAGAAGTCTGGAGTTAAAATAAGTTTAAAAAACATTGTAGTGCCCGTGTAACAGATGAGTTCTTGTCCGAAACCCTGATACTCCGAAAGAGTTTGAGAAGTTTGTACACGAAGTGCGTCTAGTTTTTGCCATGACCGTCTCTACTCTTTCGCACATGCTATGCGCGTGAAATGATGAAACCATGCCAAGTTTCAACATTTTCAGAGTTAATTTTGCAGTGATTTTCAATTTCACGGTCATTTAGCTCTCTAAACAATTAGCTAAATGACCGAAAACCAACAAATGATGTCAAAACATGTTGGAAATTGATGACGTCGCTTTGAATGCTGCATACTGAACACAAAAGAAGTACGGAGTTCAAATAAGTTTAGAAAAACATTGAAGTGCCAGCATAACAGATGAGTTCTCGTTCGAAACCCTGATACTCGGAAAGAGTTTGTCCAGTTTGTACATGAAGTGCATCCAGTTTTTTCTATGACCCTCTCTACTCTTTCGCACATGCTATGCGGGTGAAATGATGCTACCATGCCAATTTTCAACATTTTTAGAATTCATTTTGTAGTGATTTTCAATTTCAGGGTCATTTAGCTCTCTAAACAATTAGGTAAATGACCGAAAAACAACAAATGATGTCAGAACATGTTGGAAGTTGACGACGTCACTTTGAATGCTGCATACTGAACACAAAAGAAGTCCGGAGTTCAAATAAGTTTAGAAAAACATTGAAGTGCCCGTGTAACAGATGAGTTCTCGTTTGAAACCTTGATACTCCGAAAGAGTTTGTCCAGTTTGTACACGAAGTGCGTCCAGTTTTTGCCGTGACCCTCTCTACTCTTTCGCAAATGCTATGCGGGTGAAATGATGATACCATGCCAATTTTCAACATTTTCAGAATTCATTTTGTAGTGATTTTCAATTTCACGGTCATTTAGCTCTCTAAACAATTAGGTAAATGACCGAAAAACAACAAATGATGTCAGAACATGTTGGAAATTAATGACGTCGCTTTGAATGCTGCATACTGAACACAAAAGAAGTCTGGAGTTAAAATAAGTTTAAAAAACATTGTAGTGCCCGTGTAACAGATGAGTTCTTGTCCGAAACCCTGATACTCCGAAAGAGTTTGAGAAGTTTGTACACGAAGTGCGTCTAGTTTTTGCCGTGACCCTCTCTACTCTTTCGCACATGCTATGCGCGTGAAATGATGATACCATGCCAAGTTTCAACATTTTCAGAGTTAATTTTGTAGTGATTTTCAATTTCACGGTCATTTAGCTCTCTAAACAATTAGCTAAATGACCGAAAAACAACAAATGATGTCAAAACATGTTGGAAATTGATGACGTCGCTTTGAATGCTGCATACTGAACACAAAAGAAGTACGGAGTTCAAATAAGTTTAGAAAAACATTGAAGTGCCAGCATAACAGATGAGTTCTCGTTCGAAACCCTGATACTCGGAAAGAGTTTGTCCAGTTTGTACATGAAGTGCATCCAGTTTTTTCTATGACCCTCTCTACTCTTTCGCACATGCTATGCGGGTGAAATGATGCTACCATGCCAATTTTCAACATTTTTAGAATTCATTTTGTAGTGATTTTCAATTTCAGGGTCATTTAGCTCTCTAAACAATTAGGTAAATGACCGAAAAACAACAAATGATGTCAGAACATGTTGGAAGTTGACGACGTCACTTTCAATGCTGCATACTGAACACAAAAGAAGTCCGGAGTTCAAATAAGTTTAGAAAAACATTGAAGTGCCAGTGTAACAGATGAGTTCTCGTTTGAAACCTTGATACTCCGAAAGAGTTTGTCCAGTTTGTACACGAAGTGCGTCCAGTTTTTGCCGTGACCCTCTCTACTCTTTCGCAAATGCTATGCGGGTGAAATGATGATACCATGCCAATTTTCAACATTTTCAGAATTCATTTTGTAGTGATTTTCAATTTCACGGTCATTTAGCTCTCTAAACAATTAGGTAAATGACCGAAAAACAACAAATGATGTCAGAACATGTTGGAAATTAATGATGTCGGTTTGAATGCTGCATACTGAACACAAAAGAAGTCCGGAGTTAAAATAAGTTTAAAAAACATTGAAGTGCCCGTGTAACAGATGAGTTCTTGTCCGAAACCCTGATACTCCGAAAGAGTTTGTCCAGTTTGTACAGGAAGTGCGTCAAGTTTTTGCCGTGACCCTCTCTACTCTTTCGCACATGCTATGCGGGTGAAATGATGATACCATGCCAAGTTTCAACATTTTCAGAGTTAATTTTGTAGTGATTTTCAATTTCACGGTCATTTAGCTCTCTAAACAATTAGCTAAATGACCGAAAAACAACAAATGATGTCAAAACATGTTGGAAATTGATGACGTCGCTTTGAATGCTGCATACTGAACACAAAAGAAGTACGGAGTTCAAATAAGTTTAGAAAAACATTGAAGTGCCTGTGTAACAGATGAGTTCTCGTCCGAAACCTTGATACTCCGACAGAGTTTGTCCAGTTTGTACACGAAGTGCATCCAGTTTTTGCCATGACCCTCTCTACTTTTTCGCACATGCTATGCGGGTGAAATGATGATACCATGCCAAGTTTCAACATTTTCATAATTCATTTTGTAGTGATTTTCAATTTCACGGTCATTTAGCTCTCAAAACAATTAGGTAAATGACCGAAAAACAACAAATGATGTCAGAACATGTTGGAAATTAACGATGTCGCTTTGAATGCTGCATACTGAACACAAAAGAAGTCCGGAGTTCAAATAAGTTATTAAAAATAAAAAAGAGATGCAAACGTGCAGGTGAGCATTGCGCCTCTTCGTCATTGTCTCTGCACTCACGGCTTATAAACCGCTCATACTGCCTCTCTCGTGGCGAGGTGGGACTACAAATCAGCTTACTAAGAAACTCTAGTACCAGTTCATGCCATGAACTGGTACTAAAGGTCTTCATGGGGGCCCAGCCTGACCACAGCCGCACTGGCCTCATTAGTACCGGTTCGTGGCATGAACCGGTACTAAAGGTTGCCCACGAACCGGTACTAATGATGCCCGCCCACCTAGCCGTTGGAAACGGCACTAATGGTCACATTAGTGCCGGCTCAAATTCAAACCGGCACTAATGTGCTTCACATTTGACCCTTTTCCTACTAGTGGTGGCACATCTTACCAAATTTAATGATATAGCCACCCTATTCACTAATGATGAGAGAACTCGCTACTTTTATATTCATAAAATATTTTCGTTCTCATTAAAGGGTCATGCTAAGATATGGTTTAATTCTCTTGATCCTGGTTGTGTGCGTAGTCCCCAGGATATGATTTATTACTTCTGTGCTAAAAATTTCCCTACTCATAAGAAACAAGCTCCCTTAAGGGATATATATAATTTTGTGCAAATTGAAGAAGAGAGTCTCTAACAAGCTTGGGGAGGCTTCTTCAATTACTTAATGCTTTGCCTGATCATCCTCTTGAGAAAAATGAAATACTTGATATGTTTTATAATGGACTAACCGATGCTTCCAGAGACCACCTAGGTAGTTGTGTTAGTTCTGTTTTCAGGGAAAGAACACCTGATGAAGCTGAAATTCTATTGAATAATATGTTGACAAATGAAAATAATTGGACACTTCCTGAGCCAGCTCCTTAGCCAACTCATGAGTCTATTCCTAAACCAACTCCAAAGAAAAGGGGTGTTCTATTTCTCAGTCCTGAAGATATGGAAGAGGCAAGGAAATCCATGAAAGAAAAGGGTATTAAAGCTGAAGATGTTAAGAATTTACCTCCTATTGAAGAAATACATGGTCTTAATTTACCGCGTGTTGAAGAAATATATGGTTTTAATCCATCACCTATTGAAGAAACCCATGGTCTTGATAACCCGACACATGTAGTAAAGGTAAATTCTCTCTACAGATACGATAAAGCTGAAATCCCTCCTACTAAGTTTGCTAGCCAATGTTTGGATGAGTTTGATAACTTTATGGTTAAGCAAGAAGACTTCAATGCTTATTTTGGTAGACAATTGAAACAAAATGATTATATGATTGAAAACTTGGGTGATTATATGTCTAGAGTTAAAGGTGAACTTAAACTCATTAGTAAACATGCTTCTATGGTTACCACTCAAGTAGAACAAGTACTTAAAGCTCAGAATGATTTGCTCAATGAATTAAATAGTAAGAAAAATGATAATGTTGTTAGATTTATGACTAGAGGTGGTAAAATGACTCAGGAACCTTTGTATCCTGCGGGCCATCCTAAGAGAATTGAGCAAGATTCTCAGAGAAATGATATTAATGCACCTAGTCCTTCTAAGAGGAAGAAAAAGAAAAATGAGAGGACTTTGCATGCTTCTATTAAACCTATTATTGACACACTTGAGAATCCCAATGATATCTCTATTTCTGATGCTGAAACATAATTTGGTAATGAACAGGAAACTAGTGATAATGTTAATGATAATGGTCATGTTGATGCTCAACCTAGCAATGATAATGATGTAGAAGCTGAACCTGCTGTTGATCTTGATAACCCACAATCAAAGAATCAAAGTGATGATAAAAGAGACTTTGTTGCTAGGAAACACGGTAAGGAAAGAGAGCCTTGGGTTCATAAACCCATGCCTTTTCCTCCTAAACCATCCAAGAAAAAGGATGATGAGGATTTTGAGCGCTTTGCTGAATTGATTAGACCTATCTTTTTGCGTATGCGTTTGAATGATATGCTTAAAATGAATCCTTATGCTAAGTACATGAAAGATGTTGTTACTAATAAAAGAAAGATACCAGAAGCTGAAATTTCCACCATGCTTGCTAATTACACTTTTAAGGGAGGAATACCAAAGAAACTTGGAGATCCTGGAGTACCAACTATACCATGCTCCATTAAAAGAAACTATGTTAAAACTTCTTTACGTGATCTTGGAGCCGGTGTTAGTGTTATCCCTCTCTCTTTATATCGTAGACTTGATTTGAATAAGTTGACACCTACTGAAATATCTTTGCAAATGGCTGATAAATCAACTGATATACCTGTCGGTATTTGTGAGGATGTGCCTGTTGTGGATGCAAACGTTACTATTTTAACGTACTTTGTTATTATTGATATTCCTGAGGACGATAGTATGTCTATTATTCTTGGAGGACCCTTTTTGAATACTGCATGGGCTGTTATTGATTGCACCAAAGGCAATGCCACTTTTCATGTTAATGGTAATGAGCATACGGTACACTTTCCGAGGAAACAACCTCAAGTCCACAGTATAAATTCTATTGGAAAAATTTCAACAATCACTATTGGAGGTTTTGAATTTCCTCTTCCTACCATCAAGAAGAAATATGATATTCTTATTGTTTGGGATGTGCATATCCCCGTTGAGGTAACCTAGTTTTATTGGAAAATTCTCAAGTTCCATGTTATTCCGAATGAGTTTGTTAACAAGACCGGATCAACCTTGTTAGTGGATTCCTTTTGATGAGCATGAGATGGATGAATTTAGAAAACACAACTCTCTATACCCTCTTTTTTACTTCTTGTTATTTATATTAAATAAAGCAAAAATAGTAATTTCTTTATTTTTTCTGAATTATCCATGCACTAAAAAATACCCCGAAAATAAAAGTTCTTCAAATGCCCTGAAATTTCAATATGATTTTTCTGGAATATTTGAGAATATCTGGCACTGAGAACACAGCAGGGGGAGCAAGCACCTGGGCACGAGGGACCAGGGCGCGCCCCCTGCCTCATGGGCCCATGGTGGCTCCCCTCCACTTATTCCTGCACCCACACACTTCTTCTTCCTCCCAAAAAAATCACCAGCTAGCTCATGCAGGAGTTCTAGCTCATTTTGTTGCGATTTTCGATCTCCTTGCTCAAAGCACCTCTCACAAAACTGCTTTTATGACGCCCTCGATTCAATCATACACTAATAATACATGCAAACGTGTGTGATCAAGATCAAGAACTCACGGGAAGATATCACAACACAACTCCACAAATAAAATAAGTCATACAAGCATCATATTACAAGCCAGGGGCCTCGAAGGCTCGAATACAAGAGCTCGATCATAGACGAGTCAGTGGAAGCAAAAATATCTGAGTACAGACATAAGTTAAACAAATTTTGCCTTAAGAAGGCTAGCACAAACTGTGATACAGATCGAAAGAGGTGTAGGCCTCCTGCCTGGGATCCTCCTAAACTACTCCTGGTCATCGTCAGCGGGCTGCAGGTAGTAGTAGGCACCTCCCGAGTAGTAGGAGTCGTCGTCGACGGTGGCGTCTAGCTCCTAGACTCCATCGTCTAGTCGCAGCAATCGGGTATAGAAAGGTGGAAAAGAGGGAGCAAAGCAACCGTGAGTACTCATCCAAAGTACTCGCAAGCAAGGAGCTACACTACATATGTATGCAATGGTATCTAATGGAATAAGGGTATCATATGTGGACTGAACTGCAGAATGCCGGAATAAGAGGGGGATAGCTAGTCCTATCGAAGACTACGCTTCTGGCCACCTCGATCTTGCAGCATGTAGAAGAGAGCAGAAGGTAAGTTCACCAAGTAACATCGTGTAGCATAATCCTAACCGATGATCCTCCCCTCGTCGCCCTGTGAGAGAGCGATCACCGGTTGTATTTGGCACTTGGAAGGGTGTGTTTTATTATGTATCCGGTTCTAGTTGTCATAAGGTCAAGGTACAACTCTGGGTTGTCCTTTTATCAAGGGACACAGCTATTCGAATAGATCAACTTCCCTGCAGGGGTGCACCACATTTCCCAACACGCTCGATCCCCTTTGTCCGGACACACTTTTCTGGGTCATGCCCGGCCTCGGAAGATCAACACGTCGCAGCCCTACCTAGGCACAACAGAGAGGTCAGCACGCCGGTCTAACACCTATGGCGCAGGGGTCTGGGCCCATCGCCCATTCCACACCTGCATGTTGCGAGGGCGGCCGGAAGCAGACCTAGCCTAGAAGGCGTTCCAGTCCAATCCGGCGTGCACCGCTCAGTCGTTGACATCACGAAGGCTTCTGCTAATACCACGACGTCGAGTGCCCATAACTGTTCCCGCATAGTTGGTTAGTGCGTATAGGCCAGGGCCAGGCTCACCTCTCTCCTAGGTGGTCTCAACCTGCCCTGTCGCTCCGCCACAAAGTAACAGTCGGGGGCTGTCGGGAACCCAGGCCAACCTCTACCGAGATGGAGCCACGTGCCCCTTCAGCCCCCATCACCGAACAGTATCATAAGTAAACAATATCAAGTATATAGCCTATGCCCGTGATCACCTCCCGAAGTGATCGCGGCCCAGTAGTATAGCATGGCAGACAGACAAGAGTGTAGGGCCATTGATGGAATACTAGCGTCCTATACTAAGCATTTAGGATTGCAGGTAAAGGTATCAACAATAGTGGCAAAGACAGGCTATGCAGCAGAATAGGATTAACGGAAAGCAGTAACATGCTACACTACTATAATGCAAGCAGTATAGAGAAGAATAGGCGATATCTGGTGATAAAGGGGGGGCTTGCCTGGTTTCTCTAGCAACAGAGAGGGGTCGTCAACACTGTAGTCGTACTAGGTAGCAGCGGCGTCGGTCTCGGTGTCTAGCGAGACAAGAGGGGGAAGAAACAATAAATATTAAGCAAACAGATGCATAGCGATGCATGACATGACAAGTAGCGGTGCTAGGGGTGCCCTAACGCAGTATGAGCTGGTACCGGTCAAGGGGGGAAACATCCGGGAAAATATCCCCAGTGTTTCACGTTTTCGGATAGATGAATCGGAGGGGGCAAGTTGCAAGTTCGCTATGCTAGGGATGCGTGGCGGACGAACAGGCTGCGTATCCGGGTTCGTCTCATCGTTCTGAGCAACTTTCATGTATAAAACTTTTTCATCCGAGTTACGGTTTATTTTATATTAATTTTCTAAGTTTTAGTAGTATTTTGGAATTCTTTTAATTCGAAAATAAAATAGAAATTAGTTTTTTCACCTAGTGCTATTCTAGCCATAGTGTATGACAGGTGGGGTCAGGGTCAAATTCAATGGTTGACAAGTCAGGGTTTACTAGTCAACAGGGTCAAAGCGGGGCCCATATGTCATTGACTCGGCTTTTTTAGAGTTAAATAAATAGTTGATTAACTGGAGGGGGCCACATGTTTTTTTTGAGTCGACCCACACACGTTCTATCAATTAAGCTAACAAGAGGGGGTTTAGGCCTAACTTAATTAGGCCTCCCTAATTAACTTGGGCCAGAGCCCATGTGGTAGCGAACGGCGGCCTCACGCTGGCTCGAACGCGCATGCCAGCAGCCTGCAGTAGCGCAGCACCAGCGGGAGTCCACGCACGCGTGGGGTGGGCGCGAAGTGTGAGCGCAGCCTCGACGCGGTGGGACGCGGTCAGGAGCAGGTGGCGCGCGGGGAAGTACGGCGGGGCGAGCGACGCATGGAGCGGCAGAGGCAGGCGCAGGCCGAGCGCAGCAGGGACAGGCAAATGCCGCGTGAGGTGATGTAAGGGAGCATGGCTGAAGTGGCAACAAGCAGCAAGGCAAAACAGCAACATCATCAGAAGCAACGCAAGAGCAGCAGGAGCGTGTACGTGGACACTGAGCTGCGTCCATGGCGGCCGAAGCACGGGGATGACGATTCGACCACAAATCAAGGGGGTAGTAGGGGGAATGGAGGAGGAGCTCACCGGGAAGTTGTAGGCGAGCTCAAGATGGTCGGGGAGGCCCGGTGGTGGAGATCAATGGCGAGGACGCGCGGCGACCGTGGCGGGAAGAAGAAGCGATGGCGAGGTTACGTGATTCCCTAGCTTGGGTTGGCCCCTGGGACGGACGAAGGAGAGGGTGGCGGTCCTCCTGGACGTGTTCCCGTGCGCCGGGGAGCACGGTGGCTGTGGTGACGACGACGACCGTGACGAGCGGCGGACGGACGGTGACCACTTGGATGAGAGCGAGCGAAGGAGGGGAAAATGAGGGTTCGGGTTTCGTCAGGGGGGTCTACATCCTATGGCGCAGGGGTCTGGGCCCATCGCCCTTTGCACACCTGCACGTTGCAAACGCGGCCGAAAGAAGAACTAGCCCCCTTAATACAAGAGCAGGCTTACGTTCCAATCCGGCGCGCGCCACTCAGTCGCTGACGTCATGAAGGCTTCGGCTGATACCACGACGCCTGGATACCCAGAACTACTCCCGCGTAGATGGTTAGTGCGTATAGACCAAATGGCCAGACTCAGATCAAATACCCAGATCTCGTTAAGCGTGTTAAGTATCCGCGAACGCCGACCAGGGCCAGGCCCACCTCTCTCCTAGGTGGTCGGAACCTGCCCTGTCGCTCCGCCACAAAGTAACAGTCGGGGGCCGTCGGGAACCCAGGCCCACCACTACCTGGGTGGAACCACCTGCCCCTTCAGCCCCCAACTCCGAACAGTACCACAGGTAATGTAACAGTGTAAAGTATATAGTATATGCCCGCGATCACCTCCCAAAGTGATCACGGCCCAGTAGTATAGCATGGCAGACGGACAAGAGTGAGGGGCCACTGATGGAACACTAGCATCCTATACTAGGCATGTAGGATTGCAGGTAAAGGTAACAACAATAATAACAAGGACAGGCTATGCATCAGGATAGGAATAACGGAAAGCAGTATCATGCTACACTACTCTAATGCAAGCAGTATAGAAGAGAGTAGGCGATATCTGGTGATCAAGGGGGGGGGCTTGCCTGGTTGCTCTGGGAAGAGAGAGGGGTCGTCAACTCCGTAGTCGTACTGGGTAGTAGCGGCGTCGGTCTCGGTGTCTATCGAGAGAAGAGGGGGGAGAAACAATAAATATTTAAGCAAGCATATGCATAGTGATGCATGACATGACAAGTAACGGCGTTAGAGGTGCGCTAACGCGGTAGTAGGCGATACCGGTGAAGGGGGATGACATCCAGGAAAGTATCACCGGTGTTTTGCGTTTTCGGGCAGAGGACCGGAGGGGGAAAGTTGCGAGTTCGATAGGTTAGAGGGGTGTGGCGGACGAACGGGTTGCGTATCCGGAATCGTCACGTCGTTCTGAGCAACTTTCCTGTACAAAGTTTTTTGATCCGAGCTATGGTTTATTTTATATTAATTTTAAAAGATTTAAATCATTTTTAGGATTTATTTAATTAATTTAATCAACATTATCCAGAATAGTGTCTGCTGACGTCAGCATGACGTCAGTAGTTGACTTGGTCAACCTGACAGGTGGGTCCCGTCCGTCATACTCTGTTTTAATTAACTAACAGTTAATTAGGTTAATTAGTGATTAGGTTAATCTAATTATAATTAATTAACTTAATTAATTCCTTAATTAATTAATTAATTTTATTATTATATATATATATATTTAATTCTTTTCTTTCTTTTTAATTAAAACGTTTTGTGCGGGGCCCCCATGTCAATGGCTCAGTGAGAGCCTTAGCGGGCGTTCGGGTAACGGGCACCGGCGTCGCTCGTGCGAAGACCGAGCCCGGCCGGGGTGGGGGCAAGGCAAGGCGAGGCCGTGGCCTCACGAGGGCGCCGGCGCACTACAGTAGAGGCCGGTGCGGGTGCGGCGGTGGCTGGGACAGGCGCGGCCCGGCGAGGTGCTTCGCGCGGCAAGGAACGGGGACGGATCGCGGCGACCGCGGCGCGGTCGGCCGTATCGATGGCGATGAGCAGCGGGGCAGAGAGAGTGGCCGGCGGCAGCGCCAGCGGTGGGGAAAGGGGTGCGGCCCGGCGGACGCAGCGGCATGGGCGCAAGAGGAACGCGGGCAGTGGCGAGGCGGGCGGCCCTGAGCAGCGCGCAGTAGGCGCAGGCGGCAGCGCTAGCAGGGAGCAGGGCGGGGCGGCGCGGTAGTGGGCCTCGATGGCCGGGGACAGAGAGCCAGGGGAGAGAGGGAGGGAGGCCGGAGCTCACGGCGGGGCGTAGGGTTTTCGGGCAGCGGGCTCGATGGAGTTCGGGGAGGTCCGACGAGGACGAGGCGAAGGAGCTCCGGGCGAGGCGATGGTGCGAGGACGACAGGAGGTGGCGGATCCCCGGGCGCGGGCGTGGCGGCGGTGGCGCGGCCACGGGAGGAGGAGAGGGCGCGGTGGGCACCGGAGTAGGCGACGGGCGCTGGGCGTCGGGGTCGACGGGATCGGGGCCGATCCCGATCCAGATCGGTGGGGGAGAAGGGATCGTGGGGGGGGGAGGGAAGTGGGGTGCGGTTAGGGTATAGGTCGTGCTGACCGGGGGGTTGTAGGCTGGGGCGCTGGGTGGGCCGGCCCACTCGGGCGGCTGCGGCCAGCTGGGCCACTTGGCCCAGCGGAACAGGGGGGTTCTGTTTTCTTTTCTTGTTTTTTTATTTACCTTTCTGTTTTCATCTTATTTATTTTATTTTTAGTTTTATAAAATATACCACTAGCCCCTAAATTAGTATTTATAAATACTCTATTGCCACATTAATTTCTCATACCTAATAAAATAGTTTAATGTTTTAATATTTATAAAATGCATTTAATTATTTGTTTAAGCCTCTGTTTTATTTAGTTTAGTGCTTTTAATTATTTTATAAAAATGTGATCCTCCACCATAATTACCTATGCATTATTTGCCACCCCTAGAACATTTTAATTTTAATGTTTGAAAACTTTACCATTTGACTTGATTTTGAATTTTGAATTCGAACGGGATTGAATCATCGCGAGGTTTACAACAGTAAGAGTGGTGACATGGCATCATTAGCAGAGGTTACGGTAGCTTGATTATCCGGGCGTCACACAGGCCCACCTCCCTCCTTGGTGGTCTCAACCTGCCCTGTCGCTCCGCCACAAAGTAACAGTCGGGGGCCGTCGGGAACCCAGGCCCACCTCTACCGGGATGGAGCTACCTGCCCCTTCAGCCCCCATCTCTGAACGGTATCATAAGTAATGTAACAGTATCAAGAATATAGCATATGTCCGTGATTACCTCCCAAAGTGATTGCGGCCTAGTAGTATAGCATGGCAGACGGACAAGAGTGTAGGGCCACTGATGGAATACTGGCATCCTATACTAAGCATTTAGGATTGCAGGTAAAGGTAACAACAGTAGTGGCAAAGACAGGCTATGCAGCAGAATAGGATTAACAGAAAGCAGTAACATGCTACACTACTCTAATGCAAGAAGTATAGAGAAGAATAGGCGATATCTGGTGATCAAGGGGGGGCTGCTTGCCTGGTTGCTCTGGCAAGAGAGAGGGGTCGTCAACACTGTAGTCGTACTGGGTAGCAGCGGCTTCGGTCTCGGTGTCTAAAGAGAGAAGAGGGGGAAGAAACAATAAATATTAAGCAAACAGATGCATAGCGATGCATGACGTGACAAGTAGCAGTGCTAGGGGTTCCCTAACGCAGTATGAGGTGGTACCGGTGAAGGGGGGAGACATCCAGGAAAATATCCCCGGTGTTTCGCGTTTTCAGACAGATGAATCGGAGGGGGAAAGTTGCGTGTTCGCTATGCAAGGGATGCGTGGCGGACAAACATGCTGCGTATCCGGGTTCATCTCATTGTTCTGAGCAACTTTGATGTATAAAACTTTTTCATCCGAATTACGGTTCATTTTATATTAATTTTCTAAGTATTAATAGTATTTTGGAATTATTTTAATTCGAAAATAAAATAGAAATTAGTTTTGTCACCTAGTGCTATTCTAGCCATAGTGTATGACAGGTGGGGGTCAGGGTCAAATTCAACGGTTGACCAGTCAGGGTTTACTGGTCAACAGGGCCAAAGCAGGGCCCATATGTCATTGACTCGACATTTTTAGAGTTAAATAAATAGTTGATTAACTGAAGGGTCCCATATGTTTTATCTTTTTTTTGAGTCGACCCACACACGTTCTATCAATTAAGCTAACAAGAGGGGGTTTAGGCCTAACTTAATTAGGCCTCCCTAATAAACTTGGGCCAGAGCCCATGTGGTAGCGAACGACGGCCTCACGCTGGCTCGAACGCGCGTGCGTACAGGGCCCCGCCGGCTGAAGCTGGCCGTGCCAGCAGCCTGCAGCAGCGCAGCACCAGCGAGAGTGCACACACGCACGCGCGGGCTGGGCGCGCGGTGTGAGCGCAGCCTCGGCGCGGTGGGACGCGGTCAGGAGCAGGTGGCGCGCGGGGAAGTACGGCGGGGCGAGGGACGCATGGAGCGGCAGAGGCAGGCGCAGGCCGGGCGCTGCGGGGACAGGCAGATGTCGCACGGGGTGATCTAAGCGGGCGTGGCTGAAGTGGCAGCAAGCAGCAAGGCAGAACATCAACACCATCAGAAGCAACGCAAGAGCAGCAGGAGCGCGTACGCGGACAATGAGCTGCGTCCATGGCGGCCGAAGCACAGGGACGACAATACGACCACAAATCAAGGGGGGTAGTAGGGGGAATGGAGGAGGAGCTCACCGGGAAGTTGTAGGTGAGCTCAAGATGGTCGGGGAGGCCCGGTGGTGGAGATCAATGGCGAGGACGCGCGGCGACCGTGGCGGGAAGAAGAAGCGATGGCGAGGTTACGCGATTCCCTAGCCTGGGTTGGCCCCCGGGACGGACGAAGGGGAGGGTGGCGGTCCTCCTGGACGTGTTCCCGTGCGTCGGGGAGCATGGTGGCTGTGGTGACGACGACAACCGTGACGAGCGGCGGACGGACGGTGACCACTTGGATGAGAGCGAGCGTAGGAGGGGAAAGTGAGGGTTAGGGTTTCGTCAAGGGGGTCACGGGGTCTTCTTATCCATCTCCAAGGTACTCCAGATGATTGACACGGCGCCAATCGGCGGCGTGGACGGCGTGCGTGCGTGCACAGCACCATGGCCTCCTCTGCACTTTACAGAGGTGGGAGGAAAAGCCTTTGTGGGCTGGGCCAAAACACTATAGCTACATAGAGCCCACCCGCACAGGAGCTTGTTGGTTTTTTCCTTTTACTTATTTTCCTATTCTGTTTTCTTTTAGTCTCTAATTTATTTTCTATTTTAAAAAGATAAAAGTAGTTCCTAATTTAGTATAACTATATATACTACTGCCATACTAACTATGGCACCCAAATAAAATAGTTTAGTACTTATTTTACTAAATTTAAAATGCATTTATTTAATTGTTTAAGATGTTGTTTTATTTATTTTAGTGTATTTAAATAATTTATAAAAATGTGGTTTCACCATCATAATCATCTAGAATTTATTTGCTACATTTCGAACACTTTAGATTTAACATTTGAAAAACTTTTATTGTCTGACTTGATTTTGAATTTGAATTCAGAACGAGATTTGAATCATCGTGAAACTAACAACAGTAATCGTGGTGATGTGGCATCATTAGTAGATGGTTACTGTAGCTTAACTATCCGTGCGTCACAACTTTCGGGAATTGTTCCTTGGTATGTGACTCCTCCATTGGTCCAATTAGTTTTTGTTCTAGTGCTTTATGCATTGCAAATTTATGCTGCCTAGGTGACCATGTTCTTGAGCTTGCATGTCAAATTTATATGGTTCCAAGTAGTTCTAATGCATAATATAGGTCCTAGGCACTTGTAGGAGTAGTTGCTATCAATTTTGATGAGCTTGGTTCACTTTTATTTGAAGTTACTAAAAATTTCAGAATTTTTCAGAAAATAATGAAGAGATTTTTGAGGGGCTCGTCGAGCCGAAGCTCGAAGGAAAAGCAAAGTGAAGAAGCAAAGAGGCCCAAATATAATCTGCCTCGCACCGCAGAGGTTCGGCCGTGTGAATAGCCTTCCAATGATTTCTTGAGAGCAGCCAAGATTTATGATGATTTTTATGGATTGGCTGAGAATGCAGGCCTCACTGACTTCCTCCGCGACCAACGCGAACAGTATCTCTTACTCACCAATACTTTTGTTCAAAACTTCTACTATTATCCTAAGGAATCACCTCCTTCAGTAGAGTTTCATTTATATGATGTGGTTAAGAAGATGTCACTATATGAATTTTTCAGGGTTTGCAAAATACCTTTCGAGGGTAGCTTAGAAGAACCACATCGTAAATATGTGGATGGGTTTATTGAAACTATTACTGTAGGGGAAACTATGAAGGTTTCCGATGCAAGAATCACTAGCATACATTTTCCTGTTTTACGCTACTTTGCTATATTTGCTAGTCGTTGCTTAATTGGTCGCAGAAGCTGTGGAAACCTTAGTGTTCATGATATTATTATTTTGTTCCATGGTTTATTCCGTGACGACTCTATTAGTATGGGCGGTATTATTGCTAAACGGTTAAGTCTGAACCGTACAAAGGGCCCCATCTGTGGAGGTGTTTATGCTTCACGCCTTTGTGATAGCCTGGCTTATTAGGGATGATAGACTACTCATATCAATAAGGAATTCCTTCTTTTCCGGTAGCCCATTCAGACAGAACTCCAAAGTTAAGCGTGCTTAGCTTGGAGTAGTGTCAGGATGGGTGACCGACCGGGAAGTTGTTCCCGGGTGCGCATGAGTGAGGACAAAGTGCGCAGAAAAGACTATTATTGATCTGTGGGGCCAGTCTAGATCCCGCCAGGAGTAACGACCACCGGTGGGTGTGTCCGGGGCGTTACAAGTTGGTATCAAAGCCGACCCTCGCGGTTACACGGATGTTTGCGGACACGTGCGCGGTCATGTTGTTCATGACGTTTGTGACCCGTCGTGGCACCCGACATGGCACATGTACCGGACTGGATGCATAGACGTATGTGCCAAGAGGGAACGTTCCTGTGGCCCGACGAGGACGTCGGCTCCTCTGAGTGGGGGTGTATGTGATAGCCTGGCTTATTAGGGATGATAGACTACTCATATCAATAAGGAATTCCTTCTTTTCCGGTAGCCCATTCAGACAGAACTACAAAGTTAAGCATGCTCGGCTTGGAGTAGTGTCAGGATGGGTGACCAACCGGGAAGTTGCTCCCGGGTGCGCATGAGTGAGGACAAAGTGCGCAGAAAAGACTGGTATTGATCTATGGGGCCAGTCTAGATCCCGCCAGGAGTAACGACCACAGGCGGGTGTGTCCGGGGCGTTACTGCCTTGATGCATACTATAACATACCTATTAGGCACTATGAAAAAGAAGAAAAATTGTTGCCTATTGTTTATTTGGATTATAAGAGTATGGTAGCACATGATTTTATTGTTAAGAATAGGGAAAAGGCGCTTAAGTACAAATTAATATTTGGTAAAAATCATCCTGAGACTATTACCTTGCCTGCTCCTTCCTTGTTTGATTTGCCTGCATGCAAGTACCTTGTTCCTTTGGAGGCCATTCACGCCAACCGGAACCCTATATCAGCTACAGAGCCAGAACCACAATTTGATCCTCCACGACAGTCTGATTACCGGTGGGATCCAGAGATGATTGCCAACCAGTGGCAATCAGGTGCTTCTTCATCACAGTACGACCCCAACTACAACTTTGGATATCCGCCAGGCCATCCATGGCAATAAACCCACTTAGGCCAAAAGCCTAAGCTTGGGGGAGTACGTATTTCTCACCGACATTACATTCATGTTCACACACTCATTGCTAGATGTCGGTGCTCATACTCTTTCACTATAATATGCATGCTAGTTTATCTTCCTTTTTATGCTTTCTTCTTGTGTGTTTCAAATAAACCTTAAGAAAAACCAAAAAATAGTTGTAGCTTTTAGCTAGTTTTAATTTCCATGCTTGTAGTAGTAATTAAAAAGAAAACCCAAAAAAGATTTCCTGTTCTTCTTTTGCTTGTTGGGAGCTTTCTCGTGTAAATAATTTTATTTCTTTTCTTTTCTTTGGGGGGCGATAGGAGAAGACCATGATTAAATTGTTGAAGTGACTCCTATATGCATTATTGTTGATTTAACCAAGAGCCCATATTGCCTTGTCTTCTCCTGTTTATCGAATGCTTGCAGATTCCAGCTTAGTCCAATGCACGCACACTATTATTATTATTCACATCATTCGGTCGTGAAAGTGAAAGGAAATTATGACGATATATGATGGACTGATTGAGATGGGAGAAGCTGGTATGAACTGGACCTCTCTTGTTTTTGTAAATATGATTAGTTCATCGTTCCTTATTCAGCCTGTTATGAATAAACATGTTTGCAATGACAATTAGAGATTATAGTTGCTTATGCCATGCTTAATTAGCTAGGAGCTTATAATGGTTTACCTTGCGTGCCAACATGCTATTAAAATGGTTGTGATGTGGTATGACAGGGTGGTATCCTCTTTTGAACGATTTGAGTGGCTTGACTTGGCACATGTTCATGCATGTAGTTGAAACAAAATCTACATAGCCTCTACGATATTTATGTTCACGGTGCATTATATCCTACTCATGCTTGCATTCGGGGTTGATTAATTTTAATGCATGTTCATGACTATTATCGCTCTCTAGCTGGTCGCTTCCCAGTCTTTTTCTAGCATTCACCTGTACTAAGCGGGAATACTGCTTGTGCATCCAATCCCTTAAAATCCCAAAGATATTCCATATGAGTCCACCATACCTACCTATATACGTTATCTACCTGCCGTTCCAAGTAAATTTGTATGTGACAAACTCTAAACCTTCAAATGAAATTCTGTTTTGTATGCTCGAATAGCTCATGTATCAACAAAGGCTGTCCGTATCTTCCATGTTAGGCGGGTTATTCTCAAGAGGAGTGGACTCCGCTCCTCATTCACGAGAAAATGGCTGGTCACCGGGATGCCCAGTCCCATGCTTTATGCAAATCAAATCAAAATAATTGCAAACAAAACTCCCCCTGGGACTATTTTTAGTTGGAGGCACTCGTTGTTTCGAGCAAGCCATGGATTGATGCTTATTTGTCGAGGGGGGGGGTATAAACTTTACCATTCTGTTTGGGAACCGCCTATAAAGTTCGTAGCATGGAAGATATCGCCATCTCTTTGTTGTTATGTTGACAATGAAAGTATGCCTCTCAAAATATTATTTGTCTCTGCCTTAAAATTGAGCTCTGGCACCTCTACAAATCCCTGCTTCCCTCTATGAAGAGCCTATCTATTGACTTTTATGTTGAGTCATCACCCTCTTATTAAAAAGCAACAGTTGGAGAGCACCGCTATCATTTGCATTCATTACTGTTAGTTTACATAGAGTATGACTTGACCGGATCTCTTTTACCATGAATTACAATGTCTAGTCAGTCCTTGATCTTTAAAGGTGCTCTGCATTTATGTTTTGCGGTCTCAGAAAGGGCTAGCGAGATACCATCCTGTTATATCATATCATGATTGTTTTGAGAAAGTGTTGTCATCCGAGATTTATTATTATTGCTCACTAGTTGATTATGCCATTTATATGAGTAAACATGAGACCTAAGTGTTATTATGAATGTGGTTAGCTCATAATCTTTGCTGAAAACTTGAATGTTGGCTTTACATATTACAACAACAAGAGCAAACAGAGTTTGTAAAAGTTTTTCTTTATCACTTTCAGTTTACAACTGAATTGCTTGAGGACAAGCAAAGGTTTAAGCTTGGGGGAGTTGATACGTCTCCATCGTATCTACTTTTCCAAACACTTTGGCCCTTGTTTTGGACTCTAACTTGCATGATTTGAATGGAACTAACCCGGACTCACGCTGTTTTTAGCAGAATTGCCATGGTGTTATTTATGTGCAGAAACAAAAGTTCTCGGAATGACCTGAAACTCCACAGAGATTATTTTTGGAAATAATAAAAATACTGGCGAAAGAATCAAGGCTAGGGGGGCACACCCTAGCCACGAGGGTGGGGGCGCGCCTGCCACCCTAGGCGCGCCCCCTGCCTCATGGCCCCCCTGGAGCTCCACCAACCTCAACTCCAACTCCATATATTCGTGTTCGGGGAGAAAAAAATCAGGGAGAAAGATTCATCGTGTTTTACGATACGGAGCCGCCGCCAAGCCTTAAACTCTCTCGGGAGGTCTGATCTGGAGTCCGTTCGGGGCTCCGCAGAGGGGAATCCGTCGCCATCGTCATCATCAACCATCCTCCATCACAAATTTCCTAATGCTCACCGCCGTGCATGAGTAATTCCATCGTAGGCTTGCTGGACGGTGATGGGTTGGATGAGATTTATCATGTAATCAAGTTAGTTTTGTTAGGATTTGATCCCTAGTATCCACTATGTTCTGAGATTGATGTTGCTATGACTTTGCTATGCTTAATGCTTGTCACTAGGGCCCGAGTGCCATGATTTCAGATCTGAACCTATTATGCTTTCATGAATATATGTGAGTTCTTGATCCTATCTTGCAAGTCTATAGTCACCTACTATGTGTTATGATCCGGCAACCCCGAAGTGACAATAACCGGGACCACTCTCGGTGATGACCATAGTTTGAGGAGTTCATGTATTCACCATGCATTAAAGCTTTGGTCTAGTACTCTATTGAAAGGAGGCCTTAATATCCCTTAGTTTCCGCCAGGACCCCGCTGCCACGGGAGGGTAGGACAAAAGATGTTATGCAGGTTCTTTTCCATAAGGACGTATGACTATATTCGGAATACATTCCTACATTATATTGATGAATTGGAGCTAGTTCTGTGTCACCCTATGTTATGATTGTTACATGATGAACCGCATCCGGCATAATTCTCCATCACCGATCCAATGCCTACGAGATTTTCACATATTGTTCTCCTCTTATTTACTTTTCCGTTACTACTGTTACAATTACTATAAAACCCAAAAATATTACTTTTGTTATCGTCACCGTTACCTCCATATTACTTTGCTACTAAATACTTTGCTGCAGATACTAAGTTATCCAGGTGTGGTTGAATTGAAAACTCAACTCCTAACACTTGAGAATATTCTTTGGCACCCCTTGTGTCGAATCAAAAAATTTGGGTTGAATACTCTACCCTCGAAAATTGTTGCGATCCCCTATACTTGTGGGTTATCAATAGTCCATCCACCCGATCTGGCATGGGAGGCCGGTTGATGAAGTAGTCAACGCGGCAGCATTTGTGGTCATCTCGCTTGACCACGGGCGAAGCAGAGGATGCAGAGGCGCGATACAGGGGTAGGGGGCAAGCGCTCCGGCAACGAGCAGCGCGTCGGCGACGGGAAACAGCGAGGATGGTCGGAGATGTATATCTGGGCATCAGGAACCCATCTCCGGCGGGGCTTGTTGGAGTCGAGGAGGATGGGAACCCGCGACGATGTGATAACCCACAGATATAGGGGATCGCAACAGTTTTCGATAAGTAAGAATGTCGAACCCAACGAGGAGCTAAAGATAGAACAAATATTCCCTCAAGTTCTATCGACCACCGATACAACTTTACGTATGCTTGACGTTCGCTTTACCTAGAACAAGTATGAAACTAGAAGTACTTTGTAGGTGTTGTCGGATAGGTTTGCAGGATAATAAAGTGTACGTAAATAAAAAGTAGGGTTTGTTTAGATAAAGAAACAATAAAGTAAATATAGCGAGTGTGGAAAAGTGGTGGTAGGAGTTGCGAAATTGCCCCTAAGCAATTGACTACTTTACTAGACCGATAGCAAGTATTATGTGGGAGAGGCCACTGCTAGCATGTCATCCCTGACTTTGAATTCTATGCACTTATGATTGGAACTATTAGCAAGAATCCGCAACTACTAATGTTCATTAAGGTAAAACCCAACCATAGCATTAAGATATATTGGTCCCCCTTCAATCACGTATGAATCATCAACTACTAATGTTGAAGCTTCTGTCACTCTTGCCCTCCAATACATAGTCCTATCAACATACAACTAACCCTATGGTGTGATACACGCGCGCAATCATATGATGGGCACCAAAGGATAGCAACATAACCACAAGCAAATTAAATCAATCATAGCAATTCATCAACCACCGATAGGACAACGAAAATCTACTCAGACATCATAGGATGGCAACACATCATTGGATAATAATATGAAGCATAAAGCACCATGTTCAAGTAGAGGGTACAGCAGGTTGCGGGAGAGTGGACCGCTGTAGATAGAGGGGGGAAGGTGATGGAGATGTTGGTGATGATGGCAGAGGTGTTGGTGTAGATCGCGGCGATGATGATGGCCAGGGCAGCGTTCCGGCGCCACCGGAAGAGAAGGGGAGAGGGGGCCCCTTCTTCTTCTTCTTGCTTGACATCCTCCCTAGATGGGAGAAGGGTTTCCCTCTGGTACTTGGCCTCCATGGCATGGGAGGGGCAAGAGCCCCTCCGAGATTGGACCTGTCTCTTTGTCTCTCCCTGTTTCTACCTTCTCAGATTCTTCCCTTTCACCGTTTCTTATATTCCCGGAGATCCGTAACTCTGATTGGGCTGAAATTTTAACGCAATATCTATCCGGATATTAGCTTTCTTGCGGCGAAAGAAGGGCATCAACCGCCTTACGGGGTGGCCATGAGGGTTAGGAGCGCGCCCCCTGCCTCGTGGGCCCCTCGAGCATCGTCTCGCGTGGATTTTTCTTCCCAAAAATCATATATATTCCAAAAAAAATCTCCGTTAGTTTTTATTCCGTTTGGACTCCGTTTGATATGGATATTCTGCGAAACAAAAAACATGCAAGAAACAGGAACTGGCACTGGGCACTAGATCAATATTTTAGTCCAAAAAATAGTATAAAAAGTTGCCAAAAGTATATGAAAGTTGTAGAATATTGGCATGGAACAATCAAAAATTATAGATATGACGGAGACGTATCAGCATCCCCAAGCTTAATTCCTGCTCGTCCCTGAGTAGGTAAATTATAAAAAAGATAATTTTTGATGTGGAATGCTACCTAGCATAATCTTGATCATGTAATCTAATCATGGCATGAATATTAAGATATGAGTGATTCAAAGCAATAGTCTATCATTTGATATAAAAACAATAATACTTGAAGCCTACTAATAAAGCAATCATGTCTTTTCAAAATAACATGCCAAAGAAAGTTATCCCTACAAAATCATATAGTCTGGCTATGCTCCATCTTCACCACACAAAATATTCACATCATGCACAACCCCGATGACAAGCCATGCAATTGTTTCATACTTTTGATGTTCTCAAACCTTTTCAACTTTTCATGCAATACATGAGCGTGAGCCATGGACATAGCACTATAGGTGGAATAGAATATGATGGTGGAGAAGACAAAAGGGAGAAGATAGTCTCACATCAACTAGGCATATCAATGGGCTATGGAGATGCCCATCAATAGATATCAATGTGAGTGAGTAGGGATTGCCATGCAACGGATGCACTAGAGCTATAAGTGTCTGAAAGCTCCAACTGAAACTAAGTGGGTGTGCATCCAACTTGCTTGCTCATGAAGACCTCGGACATTTGAGGAGGCCCATCATCGGAATATACAAGCCAAGTTCTATAATGAAATTTCCCAGTAGTATATGAAAGTGATAACTCAAGGGACTCTCTATATGAAGAACATGGTGCTACTTTGAAGCACAAGTGTGGAAAAAGGATAGTAGCACTGCCCCTTCTCTCTTTTTCTCTCATTTATTTATTTTTTTATTTTTTTTGGTGGGCTTCTTTGGCCTCTATTTTTATTTGGGCTTCTTTGCCCTCTTTTATTTTTTTGTAAAGTCCAGAGCCTCATAACGACTTATGGGGGAATCATAGTCTCCATCATCCTTTCCTCACTGGGGCAATGCTCTAATAATGATGATCATCACACGTTTATTTACTTACAAGTCAATGTCTAGAACAAAGTATGACTCTATATGGATGCCTCCGGCGGTGTACCAGGATGTGCAATGATCTAGCGTAGCAAGGACATCAAAAAACGGACAAGCCATGGAAACATCATGCTAGCTATCTTACGATCATGCAAAGCAATATGATAATGAATGCTCAAGTCATGTATATGATGACGATGGAAGTTGCATGGAAATATATCTCGGAATGGCTATGGAAATGCCGTGATAGGTAGGTATGGTGGCTGCTTTGAGGAAGGTATATGGTGGGTTTATGGTACCGACGAAAGTTGCGCGGTACTAGAGAGGCTAGCAATGGTGGAAGGGTGAGAGTGCGTATAATCCATGGACTCAACATTAGTCATAAAGAACTCACATACTTATTGCAAAAGTCTATTAGCTATCGAAACAAAGTACTATGCACATTCTCCTAGGGGGATAGATTGGTAGGAAAAGACCGTCGCTCGTCCCCGACCGCCACTCATAAGGAAGAAAATCAATAAATAAATCATGCTCCGACATCATCACATAACGGTTCACCATACGTGCATGCTATGGGAATCACAAACCTCAACACAAGTATTTCTACTAATCCACAACTACCCACTAGCATGACTCTAATATCACCATCTTTATATCGCAAAACTATTGCATGGAATCAAACATATCATATTCAGTGATCTACAAGTTTTATGTAGGATTTTATAACTAACCATGTGAATGACCAGTTCCTGCCATCTCTCTAAATAGATATAAGTGAAGCAAGAGAGTTTAGTTCTTTCTACAAAAGATATGCCCACGCTCTAACAAATATAAGTGAAGCAAAAGAGCATTCTACAAATGGTGGTTGCCTATGTAAAGAAAAACAGGCAATCCAAACTTCAAATGATATAAGCGAAGCACATGAAGCATTCTATAAAGCCATACTCAAAATATATAAGTGAAGTGGAAAGAGCATTCTATAAATCAACCAAGGACTATCTCATACCAGCATGGTGCATAAAAGACAAATGAAAGCTAAATGCAAAAGACGCTCCAAGATTGCACATATCGCATGAACGAAACGAATCCGAAAACATACCGATATTTGTTGAAGAAAGAGGGGATGCCTTCCGGGGCATCCCCAAGCTTAAGCTCTTTCCTCTCTTACTTCTTCTCACATCGAGACCTTCTCGATCATCGAACACTTCGTCTACAGGAAACGTCAATAGAAAACTCGGTAAGATCCGTTAGTATAATAAAGCAAATCACTACTCTAAGTACTGTTGCAAACCAATTCATATTTTCTTTTTGCATTGTGTCTACTTTAATATAACCTTTTCATCGCTAAATCCACTGATATGAATCGATAGTTTCATCAAAACAAGCAAACTATGCATCAAAAAACAGAATCTTTCTAAAACAGAACAGTCTGTAATAATCTGAACATTCACCATACTTCTGATAGTTGAAAAATTCTACCAAAATTAGGAAACATAAAAAATTGTATAGGAAGACAGTGCAAAAAGAATCAGAGCCATTTGACATTCTAGCTAAAAATTTAAAATCGCGCACTATAGCCAAAGTTTCTGTACTACACCGTACAAATCATCAAGCAAATGTAAACATCCTAAAGGCAAACCATGGCACATTATTTTTATAATACAAGGAATTGTACAAGGGGATAATTATTTTTATTGAAAAATTTCTGTAATCAAGATTCACAAAGTTTCCGTGAGCATGAACAAAGTTCAAGGCTTGCTCCCACTTCAACAATGCCTGTCTTTCTCACTTTCGCTTTCCTTTTTGAAAAAGTTTTGGGTTCCCCCCTTTATTTTTGTTGTTTTTAATATATATAAAATCATTCAACAGAAATAAATGACTCTCTAAAACTTCCGGGTTGTCTCCCTGGCAGCGCTTTCTTTAAAGCCATTAAGCTAGGCATATACTCCTCAAGTAATGGATCCACCCGGATCCCAATGTATATCAAAGGCAATTTTAATTAACAATGATTTGTAATTTAGTGGTGAGCACAAGGTAACATATATCATGTAATGATGAAGTCTAACTCTCTTCCTATGCATCGGCATGTCATAAAAGAACAATTCATGCACACAAAGTAAAGGCCAATGCATAGTATAAACAGTTTCTTGCAATTTTATCATATTGGAAACATAGAGAGGTGGAGGTATAGTTCCTCTCTCATAATAATTGCTACTAGGAGCAGCAAGCACATGCATATTATATTCATCAAAATCATCATGTGCAACGGTAAAAGGCAACCCATCAATATATTCCTTAATAAGAGCAAACTTCTCCGATATAGTGTAGTTTGGAGAATTCAAAAAGATAATAGGACTATCATGTGTGGGTGCAATAGCAACAATTTCATGTTTAACATAAGGAACTATAGCAAGTTCATCTCCATAAGCATAATTCATATTGGCATCTTGGCCACAAGCATAGCAAGCATCATCAAAAAGGGATATTTCAAAAGAATCAACGGTATCATAACAATCATCATAGTAATCATCCTTCGGTAAGCACGAAGGGAAATTAAACAATGTATGAGTTGAAGAGTTACTCTCATTAGAAGGTGGGCACGGGTAGCTAATCTGCTCTTCCTCCTTTTGTTCTTGGCTCTCTTCCTCATCTTTTTCATCTAATGAGCTCATAGTTTTATCAACTTCTTCTTCCATAGATTCCTGCAAAATATTAGTCTCTTCTTGGACAGCGGAGACTTTCTCAATAAGTGCATTAATTTAGTAATTGTATTCCTAGTTCTCATAACAATATTTCAGGATAGCTAAATTTTTAGGTCTATACACAACATCATAAAAATCTTCAAACTCTTTAAACATAGATCAATTTCATAAGCACCCTTAAAAGCAACAAATTCTTCTATTTGTTCCACATCATAGTAATCATATATACCATTAGCATAAGAAGCTAAGGTTTCATTATCATTAAATTCACATGAAAAGGGAAGGTGTGGAGCTTTCACCTTAGAGCAACAAGTATAATCATATCTCAAGCATAGTTGCCTAGCATACCAGTTCAATATATGAATTTGATCCCATAATAGTTTCCCATTTTGTGTCAAGCGGTAATCCCTAAAGTATTCACGTTGATCCAACGTTACTCCCATTACATAATTGAATAGGGTTTTCTCAGGATTATTAAAGTAGTACATAATATTTTTCACATAACCAACATCGAGGGTTTTAGGAGGTTCCCCATCTCCATGAGTAGCAAGTACACCTAATTTTTTTGGTATTTCGTGTTCCATATCCATAACTAAAGAACAACTAAGAACAGCAAATAAAAATTACTTAGTGATAAAGCAAACAAGCACACAGGAGAATATTCACCCCACGCTATTGCTCCCCGGCAACGATTCCAGAAAAAGGTCTTGATACCCGACAAGTATAGGGGATCGCAACAGTTTTGATAAGTAAGAGTGTTGAACCAAACGAGGAGCTAAAGGTAGAACAAATATTCCCTCAAGTTCTATCGACCACCGATACAACTCTACGCACGCTTGACGTTCGCTTTACCTAGAACAAGTATGAAACTAGAAGTATTTTGTAGGTGTTGTCGGATAGGTTTGCAGGATAATAAAGAGTACATAAATAAAAAGTAGGGGCTCTTTAGGTAAAGAAAAAATAAAGTAAATATAGCGAGTATGGAAAAGTGGTGGTAGGAGTTGCAAAATTTCCCCTAAGCAAGTGACTACTTTACTAGACCGATAGCAAGTATTATGTGGGAGAGGCCACTGCTAGCATGTCATCCCTGACTTGGAATTCTATGCACTTATGATTGGAACTATTAGCAAGCATCCGCAACTACTAATGTTCATTAATGTAAAACCCAACCATAGCATTAAGATATATTGGTCCCCCTTCAATCCCGTATGCATCAATTTCTATGCTAGGTTGAAGCTTCTATCACTCTTGCCCTCCAATACATACTCCTATCAACATACAACTAACCCTATGGTGTGATCCACATGCGCAATCATATGATTGGCACCAAAGGACAGCAACATAACCATAAGCAAATTAAATCAATCATAGCAATTCATCAACCTCTGATAGGACAGCGAAAATCTAATCAGACATCATAGGATGGCAACACATCATTGGATAATAATATGAAGCATAAAGCACCATGTTCAAGTAGAGGCTACAGCGGGTTGAGGGAGAGTGGACCACTGCAGATAGAGGGGGGAAGGTGATGGAGATGTTGGTGAAGATGGCGGAGGTCTTGGTGTAGATCGCGGTGATGATGATGATGGCCACGGCAGCGTTCCGGCGCCTCCAGAAGAGAAGGGGAGAGGGGGGGCCTTCGTCTTTTTCTTCCTTGACCTCCTGCCTAGATGGGAGAACGGTTTCCCCTCTGGTCCTTGGCCTCCATGGCATGGGAGGGGCAAGAGCCCCTCCGAGATTGGATCTGTCTCTTTGTCTCTCTCTGTTTCTGCCTTCTCAGATTCTTCCCTTTCACCGTTTCTTATATTCCCGGAGATCCGTAACTCCAATTGGGCTGAAATTTTAACATGATCTCTATCAGGGTATTAGCTTTCTTGCGGCGAAAGAAGGGCATCAACCGCCTTACGGAGTGGCCAGGAGAGTCAGGGGCACGCCTGCCCCCCTGGGGAGCGTCCCCTACCTCGGGGGCCCCTCGAGCATCGTCTCGCGTGGATTTTTCTTCCCAAAAATCATATATATTCCAAAAAAATCTCTGATAATTTTTATTCCGTTTGGACTCCATTTGATATGGATATTCTGCGAAATAAAAAACATGCAACAAACAGGAACTGACACTGGGCACTAGATCAATATGTTAGTCCCAAAAATAGTATAAAAGGTTCCCAAAAGTATATGAAAGTTGTAGAATATTGGCATGGAACAATCAAAAATTGTAGATACGATGGAGACGTATCAGCATCTCCAAGATTAATTCCTGCTCGTCCTCGAGTAGGTAAATTATAAAAAAGATAATTTTTGATGTGGAATGCTACCTAGCATAATCTTGATCATGTAATCTAATCTTGGCATGAATATTAAGATACGAGTGATTCAAAGGAATAGTCTATCATTTGACATAAAAACAATAAAACTTCAAGCATAATAATAAAGCAATCATGTCTTTTTAAAATAACGTGGCCAAAGAAAGTTATCCCTACAAAATCATATAGTCTGGCTATGCTCCATCTTCACCACACAAAATATTCAGATCATGCACAACCCCGATGACAAGCCAAGCAATTGTTTCATACTTTTGAAATTCTCAAAGCTTGTTGTTATGAGAAAGTTCTTTGTCCCTAGGCAATCGATAACTAGACCGGTAATCATTAGTGCAATTCTATATGAGGGAGAGGCATAAGCTAACATACTTTGTCTACTTGGATCATATGCACTTATGATTAGAACTCTAGCAAGCATCCGCAACTACTGAAGATCATTACGGTAAAACCCAACCATAGCATTAAAGCATCAAGTCCTCTTTATCCCATAGGCAACAACCCCCTTACTCGGGTTTGCGTTTCAGTCACTCACGCAACCCACTATAAGCGAATCATGAATGTATTGCAACACCCTATAGCGGGGATCCCTCACGCTTGCGCAGCACGCAGAGGACCATAGGACAGCACCAATAATAAAACATGCAACTCAAACCAATCTTGATCATCAAATAGCCCACAGGACAAAACAGATCTACTCGAACATGATAGGATAGCCATACATCATTGGGAAATAATATATTGCGTTGAGCACCATGTTTAACTAGAGATTACAGTGGGTAAGAGAGAGGTTACACCGCTGCATAGAGGGGGGAAGAGTTGGTGATGATGGCGGTGAAGTTGTTGGTGAAGATTGCGGTGATGATGATGGCCCCCGGTGGCACTAAGTGGGTATGCATCCAACTCGCTTGCTCACGAAGACCTAGGGCATTTTGAGGAAGCCCATCATTGGAATATACAAGCCAAGTTCTATAATGAAAATTCCCACTAGTGTATGAAAGTGATAACTCAAGAGACTCTCTATATGAAGAACATGGTGCTACTTTGAAGCACAAGTGTGGTAAAAGGATAGTAACATTGCCCCTTTTTTGAAGGGCTTCTTTGGCCCCCCTTTTTTATTTAGGCTTCTTTGGCCTCTCTTTTTTGGGGGGCAATGCTCTAATAATGATGATCATCACACTTTTATTTACTTACAACTCGATATTAGAACAAAGATATGACTCTATATGAATGCCTCCGGCAGTGTACTGGGATGTGAAATGATCTAGCGTAGCAATGACATCAAAAACGGACAAGCCATGAAAACATCATGCTAGCTATCTTACGATCGTGCAAAGCAATATGACAATGCTCAAGTCATGTATATGATGATGATGGAAGTTGCATGGC
Organism: Triticum monococcum; assembly: GCA_034509565.1. Lineage (NCBI taxonomy): Eukaryota > Viridiplantae > Streptophyta > Magnoliopsida > Poales > Poaceae > Triticum > Triticum monococcum. The sequence goes on along the minus strand of CM067847.1, from coordinate 630,765,651 downwards.
AATATATCTTGGAATGGCTATGGAAATGCCATGCATGATAGGTAGGTATGGTGGCTGTTTTGAGGAGAAGGTATATCGTGGGTTTATGGTACCAGTGAAAGTTTTGCGACACTAGAGAGGCTAGCAATGATGGAAGGGTGAGAGTGCGTATAATCCATGGAATCAACATTAGTCATAAAGAACTCACATACTTATTGCAAAAGTTTATTAGCCCTCGAAGCAAAGTACTACTACGCATGCCCCTAGGGGAATAGATTGGTAGGAAAAGACCATCGCTCGTCCCCGACCGCCACTCATAAGGAAGACAATCAATAAATACCTCATGCTCCGACTTCGTTACATAACGGTTCACCATACGTGCATGCTACGGGAATCACAAACCTCAACACAAGTATTTCTACTAATCCATAACTACCCACTAGAATGACTCTAATATCACCATCTTTATATCGCAAAACTATTGCAAGGAATCAAACAAATCATATTCAGTGATCTACAAGTTTTATGTAGGATTTTATGACTAACCATGTGAATGACCAGTTCCTGTCATCTCTCTAAATAGATATAAGTGAAGCAAGAGAGTTTAATTATTTCTACAAAATATATGCCCATGCTCTAACAAATATAAGTGAAGCAACAGAGCATTCTACAAATGGCTGTTGTCTAAGTGAAGAGAAACAGGCAATCCAAACTTCAAATGATATAAGTGAAGCACATGGAGCATTCTATAAAGCTATACTCAAGAGATATAAGTGAAGTGCATAGAGAATTCTCTCAATCAACCAAGCACTATCTCATACCAGCATGGTGCATAAATTAAAAATGAAAACTAAATGCAAAAGACGCTCCAAGATTGCACATATCACATGAACGAAATGAATCCGAAAACATACCGATACTTGTTGAAGAAAGAGGGGATGCCTTCCGGGGCATCCCCAAGCTTAGACGCTTGAGTCTCCTTGAATATTTACTTGGGATACCTTGGGCAACCCCAAGCATGAGCTTTTGCCCCTCTCCCTTCTTCTCAGAACGAGACCTTCTCAATCATCGACCACTCACCAAATCTTCTCAGAACAAAACTTCAACAGAAAACTCGGTAAGATCCGTTAGTATAATAAAGCAAATCACTACTCTAAGTACTGCTGCAAACCAATTAATATTTTGTTTTTGAATTGTGTCTACTGTAATATAACGTTTTCATGGCTTAATCCACTGATATAATTCGATAGTTTCATCAAAACAAGCAAACTATGCATCAAAAACAGAATCTGTCTAAAACAGAACAGTCTGTAACAATATGAACATTCACCATACTTCTGATACTTGAAAAATTCTTCCAAAAATAGTAAAAATTTAAAAATTTGTATAGTAAGACAGTGCAAAAATAATCAGAACCATTTGACGTTCCAGCTAAAAATGTAAAATCGCGCACTACAGCCAAAGTTTCTGTCCTGCACCGTACAGACCATCAAGCAAATGTTAACATCCTAAAGGCAAACCTTGGCACATTAATTTTATAATAAAATGGAATTGTACAAGGGGATAATTTTTTTTTTAAGTTTCTGTAATCAAGATTCACAAAGTTGCCGTGAGCATGAACAAAGTTCAAGGAGCTCTCCCACTTCAACAATGCTTGTCTTTCTCACTTTCGCTTTCCTTTTTGAAAAAGTTTTGGGTTACCCTCTTTATTTTTGTTGTTTTAAAACTATATGAAAGCACTCAACATAAATAAATGACTCTCTAAAACTTCCGGATTGTCTCCCTGGCAGTGCTTTCTTCAAAGCCATTAAGCTAGGCATATAGTGCTCAAGTAATGGATCCACCCGGATCCCAAGGTATATCAAAGCCAATTTTAATTAACAATGATTTGTAATTTAGTAGTGAGGACAAAGTAACATATATCATGAAATGACGAAGTCTAACTCTCTTCATATGCATAGGCATGTCATAAAAGAACAATTCTTGCACACAAAGTAAAGGCCAATGCATAGTATAAACAGTTTCTTGCAATTTTATCATATTGGAGACATAGAGGTGTGGAGATATAGTTCCTCTCTCATAATAATTGCAAGTAGGAGCAGCAAGCACATGCATATTATATCTATCAAAATCATCATGTGTAGTAGTAAAAGACAACCCATCAATATAATCCTTAATATAATAAGTGCAAACTTCTCCAATATAGTGTAGTCAGGAGAATTCAAAAAGATAATAGGACTATCATGCGTGGGTGCAATAGCAACAATTTCATGTTTAACATAAGGAACTATAGCAATTTCATCTTCATAAGCATAATTCATATTGGCATCTTGGCCACAAACATAGCAAGCATCATCAAAAAGGGATATTTCAAGAGAATCAACGGGATCATAACAATCATCATGGCAATCATCCTTCGGTAAGCACGAAGGTAAATTAAACAATGTATGAGTTGAAGAGTTACTCTCATTAGAAGGTGGGCACGGGTAGCTAATCCACTCTTCCTCCTTTTGTTCTTCGCTCTCTTCCTCATCTTTTTCATCCAATGAGCTCACTGTTTCATCAATTTCTTCTTCCATAGACTCCTGCAAAATATTAGAATCTTCTTGGACAGCGGGGTAGTCCTCAATATATGGTTCAACATAGGCATTAGAAGCATAATTATCATAGCAATATTTAAGTATGTCAAAAAATTTCAGATTTGTAAAGAGTAGCATCATAAGTTTCAATCAAAGAAGCAATTTCATAAGCACCCTTAAAAGCAACAAATTCTTCAATTTGTTGAACATCATAGTAACTATAAACACCCTTAGCATACGAAGATACGATTCCATTATCACTAAACTCACATTGATAGGGAAGGTGTTTCTTAGGGTTTTCAGAACAACAAGTAATATCATATATTTCACATAAATTCCAAGCATAGCATTGCAAACGATGAATTTGACCGAGTAAAATTTTCCCTTTTTTTAGATATTCGGTGTCGCACATAACAAGCATGCTCACCTTAAGATTTCCTCTCAACGAAGCTAGTTGGGGTTTCAGCAAGAGCACATAAGGATCGAAGATGATCCAAGTAATAAGCTTCAGCAGTGTGATAGATTTTGAGTGGTTCTTCAACCATTGGTTTAGTAGGTACAACCAATGTTTTTGGTATTTTTGCGTTTCCTACCCATAATTAAAGATAGAAAACAACTAAGGACATCAAATAAAAATTACTTAGTGATAAAGCAAACAAGCACACACGAGAATATTCACCCCACGCTATTGCTCCTAGGCAACAGCGCCAGAAAAAGGTCTTGATAACCCACAAGTATAGGGGATCACAAAAGTTTTCGATAAGTAAGAGTGTTGAACCCAACGAGGAGCTAAAGGCAGAATAAGTATTTAAGTGCACTATAGTATGTAAAACAACGAAAAAACTATTTTTTTAATGCTCCCAAACTAATAAACAAATACAAACTACTTTATTTAATGTGCCAAAATATTTGTGGCACTGGCATTAATTACTAATACTAAATTAGGAAGAACCTTTGTATTTTATATAAGACAAAAATGAACTGGTAAATAAAAGAAAACTGGAAAAAGAAAATACATAAAAACAAAAACTGAGAAAGAAAAACAACTCCCCCCCCCCCCCGACTGGGCCTTTGCCCAGTTGGCCGTGTGGCCGAGCGGCCTGTCAGCCCACCCCCGCGCGCCCCTGGCCAAGTAGACCCCCCTCCCCGCAAACCCTAACTGCTACCCCTCCAACTCGCTCACGCACGATCCCCTCTCCCCTCGTCTCCCTCCTGGCGCCGCCAACCCCCGCACACAGACGACACACACTGCGCAGGAGGCGCTCACCCCTTGCGACGCCTGCTCCTCCTACGACCCACCAGACGCCGGCCATGGAGGCCCCCGTGCGCCCGCAACTTCGCCACCAGCAGCAGTCGCCGACCTTGCCGTCTCGGACCTCTCCTGCACCACGGCTGCCACGCCTCCGACCAACCTCGCGCCGCGCCCCTGCCTCAGCGGACGGCCTCGACCTCCCTGTCTTCGCCATCGTCGCCGCGTCCGCGTCCTCCTCCCCGTCGGACCACCCCGAGCCTCGCCGACCTTTGTTCCCGTACAACGCTGGTGAGGCATAGGCCTCCGCTTTACCTCCTTCCCCCTTTTTTCTCCATAAGGACGTCGCCGCGCCCACGGCATGCGCCCGCGGCCAGCGCACGCACGCGCCGCGCCCGCCACGGTCCTGCTCGACGCGCCTTAGACCGCACCGCACCCTCACTTGCGGTAGCGGTCGTGTCCGCTCTGCCCCTGGCCTCCACTCCGTCCCGCCCTGGTATCGCCTCGCTCCCGCGCCGTGGCCGGCCCCCTACTGCTGCTTTGCTCCCGGCCGCCCTTCCCGTGCATCCCCTTACCGGCCCCCTCCACCGCAGACCTGCCTCCCTCTGCCGCTGCCGCTTGCCGCCATGCACGCCCGCTGCTCACCCCGTGGTGGCCCCTTGCCTTTGGGCGCGACCGCTCACCGTAGCCGCTTCCGCCGCCCGCCGTTGCCTTCGCTGGCCGACCACGCCGCGCCCGGCTCCCAGCCATGGGTGCGCGCGTGCGCATCGGCCCCTATTGATTTGGGGGCTAATCCCCATTAGCCTAACCTCCCCCCACTGCCACTGCCAAAGGGGCCCTGCCCACAGAACATTTTGTAAAAAAAAGGAATTAAAAATAATATATATAATAAATAATTAATTAATAATAAAATTAATTAATTACCTAATTAATTTTAATTAAAATTAACTAATTAGGATTAATTAATCTAATAACTAATTAGCCTAATTAACTACTGTTAATTAACTAACAGAGTATGACAATGGGGCCCACCCCCTAATTAATACTAATTAGGTTAATTAAATTGTTTAATTAAGACGTGTCACTAACAAGTGGGACCCACTGGTTAGGTTGACCAGTCAACCCCCGTTGACTACTGACATCAGCATGACATCATGCTAATGTCATAAATCCATTTTCGAATTAAATTAAATAATTAACTAAAATTCCAGAAATTAATAAAATCTTTAGAAAATCATATCTTTTAATCCTTAACTCGGATTAAATTATTTTCAACATGAAAGTTGCTCAGAACGGCGAGACGAACCTGGATACGCAGCCCGTTCGTCCGCCGCGCATCCCTAACCTATCGAACCTGCAACATTCCACCTCTGGTTCATCTGTCGAAAAACGCGAAACACCGGGGATACTTTCCCGGATGTTTCCCCTTTCACCGGTATCACCTCATACCGCGTTAGAACACGTCTAGCTCTGCATGTTGTCCTTTATGCTCTTGCTTGCTGTGTACTCCCACTGTAAACTAATATAAGAGCATTTAGATCACTACTTTAGTATTCTAAACGCTCTTATATAAGTTTACGGAGGGATTATTTACTGTTTCTCCCCCCTCTTCTCTTCGGTAGATCCCAAGACTGCCACTGATGCCGCTGTGTTCAACTACGTCTACGGCAACCCTTCCTAGTTGTCTGAGCAACCAGGCAAGCCCCCCCCCCTTTGATCACCAGATATCGCCTACTCTTCTCTATACTGCTTGCATTAGAGTAGTGTAGCATGTTACTGCTTTCCGTTATTCCTATCCTGATGCATAGCCTGTCGTTGCTACTACTGTTGTTACCATTACCTGCTATCCTACTGCTTAGTATAGGATGCTAGTGTTCCATCAGTGGCCCTACACTCTTGTCCGTCTGCCATGCTATACTACTGGGCCGTGATCACTTCGGGAGGTGATCACGGGCATATACTATATACTTTACACAGTTACATCACTTATGATACTGTTCGGAGATGGGGGCTGAAGGGGCAGGTGGCTCCATCCCGATAGAGGTGGGCCTGGGTTCCCGACGGCCCCCGACTGTTACTTTGTGGCGGAGCGACAGGGCAGGTTGAGACCACCTAGGAGAGAGGTGGGCCTGGCCCTGGTCGGCGTTCACAGATACTTAACACGTTTAACGAGATCTTGGTATTTGATCTGAGTCTGGCTACTGCCCTATACGCACTAACCATCTACGCGGGGACAGTTATGGGCACTCGACGTCATGGTATCAGCCGAAGCCTTCGTGACGTCAGCGACTGAGCGGCGCGCGTCGGATTGGACTGGAACGCCTGCTAGGCTAGGTCTGCTTCCGGCCGCCCTCGCAACATGCAGGTGTGCAATGGGCGATGTGCCTAGACCCCTGCGCCATATGATTTAGACCGGCGTGCTGACCTCTCTGTTGGGCCTAGGTAGGGCTGTGACGTGTTGATCTTCCGAGGCCGGGCATGACCCAGGAAAGTGTGTCCGGCCAAATGGGATCGAGCGTGTTGGGTTATGTGGTGGACCCCTGCAAGGAAGTTAAACTATTCGAATAGCCGTGATCTTTGGTAACAGGACAACTTGGAGTTGTACCTTGACCTTATGACAACTAGAACCGGATACTTAATAAAACACACCCTTCCAAGTGCCAGATACAACCAGTGATCGCTCTCTCATAGGGCGATGAGGGGAGGATCATCGGTTAGGGTTATGCTATGCGATGCTACTTGGAGGACTTCAGTCTACTCTCTTCTACATGCTGCAAGACGGAGGCTGCCAAAAGCGTAGTCTTCGACAGGATTAGCTATCCCCCTCTTATTCTGGCATTCTGCAGTTCAGTCCACCGATAAGGCCTTTACACATATACCTATGCATATGTAGTGTAGCTCCTTGCTTGCGAGTACTTTGGATGAGTACTCACGGTTGCTTTCTCCTTCTTTTCCCCTATCCCTTCTACCTGGTTGTCGCAACCAGATGTTGGAGCCCAGGAGCCAGACGCCACCGTCGACGATGACTCCTACTACACCGGAGGTGCCTACTACTACGTGATGCCCGCTGACGGCGACCAGGAGTAGTTAGGAGGATCCCAGATAGGAGGCCTGCGCCTCTTTCGACCTGTATCCCATTTTGTGCTAGCCATCTTATGGCAACTTGTTTAACTTATGTCTGTACTCAGATATTGTTGCTTCCGCTGACTCGTCTATGATCGAGCTCTTGTATTCGATCCCTCGAGGCCCCTGGCTTGTAATATGATGCTTCTATGACTTATTTTATATGTAGAGTTGTGTTGTGATATCTTCCTGTGAGTCCCTGATCTTCATCGTACACGTTTGCGTGTATGATTAGTGTACGATTGAATCGGGGGCGTCACAAGTTGGTATCAGAGCCGACTGCCTGTAGGAATCCCCCTTTCATATTCCTTGGCCGAAGTCGAGTCTAGACATTGCAAAACTTTTACTAACATGGTTGTGTGTCTTACGGGCCCACGTCTCCATTGGGTGGTATTAGGATCCTTTACTCCTTGTCTATACTCTGGGACTCGTATCTCTCTTCTATTCGGGTTAAATGAATTTTGCTAAATCTAACATTAGGATCTCATTATCACTTTCACCCGGAGAGGCCCTTATTACTGATGATCGTCTGCTGCACGTGAAGACTCTGAAGATACTCTCTGCTGTTAACCCGAGGACTTGTGTTCATCGCATTTGCATCCCATTCCACCGTCAACCCTTATGGATAACTACTTTCAGTTGTTATTCTTACAATCATCCCCAGTTGGTCTTGTTATTACAGGATACCCCGAAATACTCGTCGTTGTTTCGATAATCCTTTGAGCTTACTGCCTTGATGTTCTTTGTCACCTAAATACCCCTATGGATAATTCTCACGCTTATCGAGTATCTGCTCATCCCCCAGTTGTTCATGTGTTTCACAATGGTCTTCGAAATACTATTCGATCCTCCAAAAATCCTTAGTAGCTTATTGCTCTGCAATACTTGTCTGCTTGCATTATGGATGCTTTCCATATGTCTGGCAATATTTGTTAGTATCCTTAGACACCGTCATTTTGATCCTATTGATTCAACATGAGAGCGAATGCACGCAATCATCAGTTGATCCTTTTAAATTATCTTTCTGGCTGAGACATCATTTTAAACATGAGTTGGTTCTCGACCAATCAGATTGCCATCAATTGTACCCCTGCGCATACGCAACTTATCCATCCTTAATCAGAGTGTTTGCTTCTGATCCCTTGATTGGAAATCATAAATGTTTTGCATTTGAGCTTTGAATTAGTCAGTTGTTTCTATAGTCTGATCTCCTTGCATTGTCTCTTCCTCTGGTTGAGTACCGATGCTCACATCAGACCCCTGGTGGACCACCAGATCCTTTGTTGGATTTTATCCGACAGCGTCCTTCATATTCTATAACCTAGTGAGTCTTTCCTCGGATACATAATGCTTTTGGTAAATTGTATCCTCTGTTTTCTCAACCACGCTCTGTTTTCGAGCTGGTGGTATTTACGATTGAAGTTTGTGGTGTATGTTCCTAAGATGCCCTGATGGGTTGAACCTATGCCTTCCTTAATATGGGTGAACTCGAAAGTTTCACGGGTCATACTCATCTGGTATTTCATCAGGTAAAACTTTCAACACTAATGCCATTATCGAAATGAGAAGTGAATGTAAGGTTATGCTTTGGAGAAGTGGGAGTCGACCTTGAACTTTGTGTTCATGCCCATGGACCCGAGGTGGAACTTATCATGGGAGCTTCTCGTAGTAATAATAATCCCCTTGTTATACCTTCTTCTCTTATCTATGCTTGGTCTTTTGCGACCGTGGTTTCGACCATATTGTTCTTCTTTGATCCCATTTCTTGGACAAGTTTAAGTGCTTACCTTCTGTAAATGATTTCACTTGTCCAACCTCTATCCCGCTCTACCCTTGAGTATACCCTCTGGTACCGCGAGAATATCATGGAACTACATAACTTCTTATGGGTTCTTCATCAACTGTTATTTCTCACCGATTCCAATTTTCCTGGGTTCTGGGTTGTCGTCAACCGAGAACACTAATAAGTGAATCAATTCCGCACTTCGATTCAATAACTCTATGTAATCTCCGTTGCTTATGAGTTTAATGATCCTTCAAGTCATTCCTAGCCTGATCAACTATATCATAATTGTGCTAAATTTTAACTATGCTACCTGGTCCTTCTTTCCGGAGCACAATTTTCGATGATGAGCTAACCTTACATCGATCTTCATCCTCATGTAATTTCACCTTAAAAACGGCAAGCTTGATTTCAAGTTTGTGTCCTACCCATGGTTCCAATAACCTTCCGCTTCATCCTTCCTTTGACTTGATGTCATCATCGACCGATTACGTCTTCATGAAATCTCTCAACAATTGTGTCGTGATCATCATCAACATTTTGAGCTCTTCCAGGATATCAATTGAGTTCATGATGAGAAATACCACCCTTGCCCTCAATGATCGTTGTTATCATCGACCACCCTATTAACTTCCCTCCAACACAAACTTGATTGAGTTTTGTGTTATACCTTGAGTTCCTTGCTATCCAGCATCTGTTCTTCTTTACCTTGGAGTATTACCGTTTATATGTCAAGAGTGTGGCAAGAAATTCACCACCCTTAAGAATTCTTGACACAAGTGATACTTATTAACATCACCATTCTTTCCTTGGTCCTCGTGTTGTTTCTAACCGGAAAACCGACAAATGGTCTATGAGGTGTAAATTCTAAACTTCTAGCAACCCTATTGCTTTGAAGTTATTGGTCTACAGTTTCATTCTAAGTTTATTGCTTATTGAATCATCATTCGAACATTGATTGTGCTACCTAGTCCAGATTCCTGGGTGCACCCTTCTATCATTGTTCAGTTGTGTATGTTTCCCTCGAGCATACATCATTATATCATTTGATCCGCCAAATGATTATCTCCTTGTTCACATAATTGTGGAAATCCATCTTTTTGGAATTCTCGATGAATGGTCGCTGAGTCCATCATCCACATTCTCATCTTCTCCTTGGTTAATGATGAACTATTGTTTCGAAACTTGCTTCTATAGTTCATTTCCCGAGAATCTTACAATGTCATCCCATCAATTGTGTTACACCTTTTCTTCTCAGACATCCTGAGTCTGACATATCCTAACACCAATCAGATCTGAATCTCTGTCAGATATGATGGTTGGGATATATTTCCAAATGTTATAACAATGGTCTTTATGTGACCGGTAAGGTGATGTCATGCCTAGCGCACCGGGCCGGAGGACCCATTGTTATAGTTTTCCTTTTTAGCAAGGTTAACCATTCTTCTATGAGGAAATCGTAAGACTTATTCTATATGTTGTTCTTGATGAATCATTTGTGTATCCAAGTTCGATCTTTATTTGAAGACCAAGTCATGCTATCTCGAGGCATGTCTGTGGTACTCCGATTTTCAACAAGAACGTTGGAAGCCCAATGCTAAATGTTTCTTGCTCAGTTATCCAAACACCGCTGTATGGGTAATGTCATGAAATTTCTCTCCCCTTACCTAAAGTGTTTTCTGCTTTCTATCATGTCATGGATATCATGCTCTCCTCGTCCTTGGGAAAGATATACCCGTGGAATATGTGTTTAAACACATTTCCCTTTCCATTGTTTTGTTTAACCTGATGATCACGGTTTCCTTTTTCATTGGTTTGTTTGACCTCTCTTGTGATCTATATAATCTAAGCAGTAAAGGTTCACTGCTTATGTAAACACCTCGGTGTACAATTCCATCAGCAAAACCCTATTACTATAATTGATGACATTTCGGTAGCCACCGATGGACGAAAACTTTGCCTAATAGTCCGCCTCGTTGAACGAGCAGGAAAATCATTCTCTTCGTCCCTCACCCTTGGTACCAACGTTGTTGCCAACATAACTGACAGTCTATGCTCTGACATGCCTTGCTATCATCGCCCTTCCTACTTTTAACCCACATGGTGGGCCCATAACCCACAGTTCCATAGGGTCGAAACCTGACTCTCCTGTTCACCCCAGTTTCTAAAGTTATTCCTCGCGCTTGACTTCTTATGTAACTCACTGGCCACCTGCCAAGTGATCTATTCATGTATCAGACGCAATACTTATTCTCGTTGCCCTGAACCCCTTTCACCTTCTGACTAAGCATTGAACGATTGCCTGACTGATTGAAAATTCTTATTGTACCTTCGAATGTTACTCTCGATGTGTTTTATTTGTTCAACTCGAGAGGTACTCATATGCTCATTTGTGGATTAATCCCAGATTATTACCCTTATAGCATTCTATCGTTGCCGATCTGCCCCGTTACCTATTCGTAAGTACGATGAAGATCCCGAAGAAAGGATGCCGACTTCATCATGATGACCTGAAGCAGAGAAATGAAGACATCCATGTATTGGATCAGCCTCTTTGAGAAGAGCAAGCCAGAATGGGAAGACCCGCTAGATTCGTTACCAAACCTTCCCCCTTACACAACCTCTCAAATCTCGGGACGAGATTTCTTGTAGTGGAGGAGAATTGTGACGCCCGGGTAATTAGACTATAGTAATTCCCTGCTAATGATGCCACGTCACCTCGGTTATTGTTGATAAACCCGCGTTAGTTCGAAACCGGTTTGAATTCAAAATTCAAAATCAAGGAAACAATAAAAGTTTTCAAATATTAAAACTAAAATGTTTGATTTGTGGCAAATAATCCATACTAAATATTGGTGATGAAACCACACTTCTGTAAAGTATTTAAGTGCACTATAGTATGTAAAACAACGACAAAACTATTTTTTAATGCTCCCAAAATAATAAACAAATACAAACTACTTTATTTAATGTGCCAAAATATTTGTGGCAGTGGCATTAATTACTAATACTAAATTAGGTAGAACCTTTGTATTTTATATAAAACAAAAATGAACTGGTAAATAAAAGAAAACTGGAAAAAGAAAATACATAAACACAAAAACTGAGAAAGAAAAACAACTCCCCCCCCGACTGGGCCTTTGCCCAGTTGGCCGTGTGGCCGAGCGGCCTGTCAGCCCACCCCCGTGCGCCACTGGCCTAGTAGACCCCCCTCCCCGCAAACCCTAACTGCTACCCCTCCCACTCGCTCACGCACGATCCCCTCTCCCTCGTCTCCCTCCTGGCGCTGCCAACCCCCACACACAGACGACACACACTGCGCAGGAGGCGCTCACCCCTTGCGACGCCTCCTCCTCCTATGACCCACCAGACGCCGGCCATGGAGGCCCCCGTGCGCCCACAGCTTCGCCACCAGCAGCAGTTGCCGACCTCGCCATCTCGGACCTCTCCGCACCACGACCGCCACGCCTCCGACGAACCTCGCGCCGCGCCCCTGCCTCAGCGGACGGCCTCGACTGAAGGAAATATGCCCTAGAGGCAATAATAAAGTTATTATTTATTTCCTTATATCATGATAAATGTTTATTATTCATGCTAGAATTGTATTAACCGGAAACATAATACATGTGTGAATACATAGACCAATAGAGTGTCACTAGTATGCCTCTACTTGACTAGCTCGTTAATCAAAGATGGTTATGTTTCCTAACAATGAACAAAGAGTTGTTATTTGATTAACGAGGTCACATCATTAGTTGAATGATCTGATTGACATGACCCATTCCATTAGCTTAGCACCCGATCGTTTAGTATGTTGCTATTGCTTTCTTCATGACTTATACATGTTCCTATAACTATGAGATTATGCAACTCCCGTTTACCGGAGGAACACTTTGGGTACTACCAAACGTCACAACGTAACTGGGTGATTATAAAGGAGTACTACAGGTGTCTCCAATGGTAGATGTTGGGTTGGCGTATTTCGAGATTAGGGTTTGTCACTCCGATTGTCGGAGAGGTATCTCTGGGCCCTCTCGGTAATGCACATCACTTAAGCCTTGCAAGCATTGCCACTAATGAGTTAGTTGTGGGATGATGTATTACAGAACGAGTAAAGAGACTTGCCGGTAACGAGATTGAACTAGGTATTGGATGCCGACGATCGAATCTCGGGCAAGTAACATACCGATGACAAAGGGAACAACGTATGTTGTTATGCGGTCTGACCGATAAAGATCTTCGTAGAATATGTAGGAGCCAATATGGGCATCCAGGTCCCGCTATTGGTTATTGACCGGAGACGTGTCTCGGTCATGTCTACATTGTTCTCGAACCGTAGGGTCCGCACGCTTAACGTTACGATGACAGTTATTATGAGTTTATGCATTTTGATGTACCGAAGGTTGTTCGGAGTCCCGGATGAGATCACGGACATGACGAGGAGTCTCGAAATGGTCGAGACGTAAAGATTGATATATTGGAAGCCTATGTTTGGACATCGGAAGTGTTCCAGGTGAAATCGGGATTTTACCGGATTACCGGGAGGGTTACCGGAACCCCCCGGGAGCCAAATGGGCCAACATGGGCCTTAGTGGAAAGGTGAGAGGGCAGCCCACATAGGGCTGCGCCTTCCCCCCTCTCCCTAGTCCTATTAGGACTAGGAGAGGGGCCGGCCACCTCTCTCTCTCTCTCTCCCCTTTGAAGGTTTCCTAGTTGGACTAGGATTGGAGGGGGGAGTCCTACTCCCGGTAGGAGTAGGACTCCTCCTGCGCCTACACCTCTTTGGCCGGCCAGACCCCCCTCCCTCCAACCTTTATATACGGAGGCAGGGGGCACCCCAAGACACACAAGTTGATCCTTGAGATCGTTCCTTAGCCGTGTGCGGTGCCCCCTGCCACCAAATTCCACCTCGGTCATATCGTTCTAGAGCTTAGGCGAAGCCCTGCATTGGTAGTACATCAAGATCGTCACCATGCCGTCGTGCTGACGGAACTCTTCCTCGACGCTTTGCTGGATCGGAGCCCGAGGAACGTCATTGAGCTGAACGTGTGCTAAGAACTCGGAGGTGCCGGAGTAACGGTGCTTGGATCGGTCGGATCGGGAAGAAGACGTACGACTACTTCCTCTATGTTGTGTGATCGCTTCCGCAGTCGGTCTGCGTTGGTACGTAGACAACACTCTCCCCTCTCGTTGCTGTGCATCACCTTGATCTTGCGTGTGCGTAGGAAAATTTTCGAAATTACTGCGTTCCCCAACAGTGGCATCCGAGCCTAGGTTTTTATGGTTTGATGTTATATGCACGAGTAGAACACAAGTGAGTTGTGGGCGATACAAGTCATACTGCCTACCAGCATGTCATACTTTGGTTCGGCGGTATTGTTGGATGAGACGATCCGGGCCAACCTTATGCGTACTCTTACGCGAGACCGGTTCCCTCGACGTGCTTTGCACATAGATGGCTTGCGGAAGACTGTCTCTCCAACTTTAGTTGAACCAAGTGTGGCTACGCCCGGTCCTTGAGAAGGTTAAAACGGAGTCTATTTGACGAACTATCGTTGTGGTTTTGATGCGTAGGTGAGATGAGTTCTTACTTAAGCCCGTAGCAGCCACGTAAAACTTGCAACAACAAAGTAGAGGACGTCTAACTTGTTTTTGCAGGGCATGTTGTGATGTGATATGGTCAAGGCATGATGCTGATTTTATTGTATGAGATGATCATGTTTTGTAACCGAGTTATCGGCAACTGGCAGGAGCCATATGGTTGTCGCTTTATTGTATGCAATGAAATCGCGATGTAATGCTTTACTTTATTGCTAAGCGGTAGTGATAGTCGTGGAAGCATAAGATTGGCGAGATGACAACGATGCTACGATGGAGATCAAGGTGTCGCGCCGGTGACGATGGTGATCATGACGATGCTTCGGAGATGGAGATCACAAGCACAAGATGATGATGGCCATATCATATCACTTATATTGATTGCATGTGATGTTTATCCTTTTATGCATCTTATCTTGCTTTGATTGACAGTAGCATTATAAGATGATCTCTCACTAAATTATCAAGAAGTGTTCTCCCTGAGTATGCACCATTGCAAAAGTTCTTCGTGCCGAGACACCACGTGATGATCGGGTGTGATAGGCTCTACGTTCAAATACAATGGGTGCAAAACAGTTGCACACGCGGAATACTCAGGTTATACTTGACGAGCCAAGCATATACAGATATGGCCTCGGAACACGGAGACCGAAAGGTCGAGCGTGAATCATATAGTAGATATGATCAACATAATGATGTTCACCATTGAAAACTACTCCATCTCACGTGATGATCGGTTATGGTTTAGTTGATTTGGATCACGTGATCACTTAGAGGATTAGAGGGATATCTATCTAAGTGGGAGTTCTTAAGTAATATGATTAATTGAACTTAAATTTATCATGAACTTAGTCCTGGTAGTATTTTGCAAATTATGTTGTAGATCAATAGCTCGCGTTGTTGCTTCCCTGTGTTTATTTTGATATGTTCCTAGAGAAAATTGTGTTGAAAGATGTTAGTAGCAATGATGCGGATTGGATCCGTGATCTGAGGTTTATCCTCATTGCTGCACAGAAGAATTATGTCCTTGATGCACCGCTAGGTGACAGACCTATTGCAGGAGCAGATGCAGACGTTATGAACATTTGGCTAGCTCAATATGATGACTACTTGATAGTTTAAGTGCACCATGCTTAATGGCTTAGAATCGGGACTTCAAAGACGTTTTGAACGTCATGGAGCATATGAGATGTTCCAGGAGTTGAAGTTAATATTTCAAGCAAATACCCGAGTTGAGAGATATGAAGTCTCCAACAAGTTCTATAGCTAAAAGATGGAGGAGAATCGCTCAACTAGTGAGCATGTGCTCAGATTGTCTGGGTACTACAATCGCTTGAATCAAGTGGGAGTTAATCTTCCAGATAAGATAGTGATTGACAGAATTCTCTAGTCACCATCACCAAGTTAGTAGAACTTCATGATGAACTATAATATGCAAGGGATAACGGAAACAACTCCCAAGCTCTTCGTGATGCTGAAATCAACGAAGGTAGAAATCAAGAAAAACATCAAGTATTGATGGTTGACAAGACCACTAGTTTCAAGAAAAGGGCAGAGGGAAGAAGGGGAACTTCAAGAAGAACGGCAAGCAAGTTGTTGCTCAAGTGAAGAAGCCCAAGTCTAATCCTAAGCCTGAGACTAAGTGCTTCTACTGCAAAGGGACTGGTCACTGGAAGCGGAACTACCCCAAGTGATTGGCGGATAAGAAGGATGGCAAAGTGAACATAAGTATATTTGATATACATGTTATTGATGTGTACTTTACTAGTGTTTAAAGAAACCCCTTAGTATTTGATGCTAGTTCAGTTGCTAAGATTAGTAACTCGAAACGGGAGTTGCAGAATAGACAAAGACTAGTTAAGGGTGAAGTGACGATGTGTGTTGGAAGTGGTTCCAAGATTGATATGATCATCATCGCACACTCCCTATAATTTCGGGATTAGTGTTGAACTTAAATAAGTGTTATTTGGTTTTTGCGTTGAGCATGAATATGATTTGATCATGTTTATTGCAAAACGGTTATTCATTAAAGTAAGAGAATAAATTGTTGTTCTGTTTACATGAATAAAACCTTATATGGTTACACACCCAATGAAAATAGTTCGTTGGATCTTGATCATGGTGATACACATAATCATAATATTGAAACCAAAAGATGCAAAGTTAATAATGATAGTGCAACTTATTTGTAGCACTGCCGTTTAGGTCATATTGGTGTAAAGCGCATGAAGAAACTCCATGCTGATGGGATTTTGGAATCACTTGATTATGAATCAGTTGATGCTTGCGAACCGTGCCTTTTTGGCAAGATGACTAAAACGCCGTTCTCCGGAACAATGAAGCAAGCAACAGATTTGTTGAAGATCATACATACTGATGTATGTGGTCCGATGAATATTAAGGCTTGCAGCAAGTATCATTATTTTCTGACCTTCATAGATGATTTGAGCAGATATGGGGATATCTACTTGATGAAACATAAGTCTGAAACATTTGAAAAGTTCAAAGAATTTCAGAGTAAAGTGAAAAATCATCGTGACAAGAAAGTAAAAGTTTCTACGATATGATCGCGGAGACAAATATTTGAGTTACGAGTTTGGTCTTCAGTTAAAACAAGGTGAAATAGTTTCACTACGCACGCCACCTGGAACACCACAGCATAATGGTGTGTCCGAACGTCATAACCATACTTTATTGGATATAGTACAATCTATGATGTATCTTACCGATCTACCACTATCGTTTTGGGGTTATGCATTAGAGACAGCTGCATTCACGTTAAATAGGGCACCATATAAATCCGTTGAGACGACACCGTGTGAACTATGGTTTGGCAAGAAACCTAAGCTGTCGTTTCTTAAAGTTTGGGGTTGCGATGCTTATATGAAAAAGTTTCATCCTGATAAGCTCAAACTCAAATCGGAGAAGTGCGTCTTCATAGGATATCCAAAGGAAACTATTGGATACACCTTCTATCACAGATCCGAAGGCAAGACTTTTGTTGCTAAAATTAGGAAACTTTCTGGAGAAGGAGTTTCTCTCGAAAGAAGTGAGTGGGAGGAAAGTAGAACTTGACGAGGTAACTGTACCTACTCCCTTGTTGGAAAGTAGCACATCATAGAAAACTGTTTCTGTGACACCTACACCAGTTAGTGAGGAAGCTAATGATGATGATCATGAAACTTCAGAACAAGATACTACTGAACCTCGTAGATCAACCAGAGCAAGATCCGCGCCAGAGTGGTACGGTAATCCTTTTCTGGAAGTCATGCTACTAGATCATGATGAACCTACGAACTATGAAGAAGCGATGGTGAGCCCAGATTCCGCAAAGTGGCTTCAAGCCATGAAATCTGAGATATGATCCATGTATGAGAACAAAGTATGGACTTTGGTTGGCTTGCCCGATGATCGGTAAGCAAATAGAAAATAAATGGATCTTCAAGAGGAAGACGGACGCTGATAGTAGTGTTACTATCTACAAAGCTAGAATTGTCGCAAAAGGTTTTCGACAAGTTCAAGGTGTTGACTACGATGAGATTTTCTCACTCGTATCTATGCTTAAGTCTGTCCGAATCATGTTAGCAATTGCCGCATTTTATGAAATCTGGCAAATGGATAAACAAAACTGCATTCCTTAATGGATTTATTAAAGAAGAGTTGTATGTGATGCAACTAGAAGGTTTTGTCAATCCAAAAGGTGCTAACAAAATGTGCAAGCACCAGCGATCCATCTGTGGACTGGTGCAAGCATCTCGGAGTTGGAATATACACTTTGATAAGTTGATCAAAGCATATAGTTTTATACAGACTTGCGGTGAAGCCTGTATTTACAAGAAAGTGAGTGGGAGCACTACAGCATTTCTGATAAGTATATGTGAATGACATATTGTTGATCGGAAAGAATGTAGAATTATTCTGTAAAGCATAAAGGAGTGTTTGAAAGGAGTTTTTCAAAGAAAGACTTCGGTGAAGCTGCTTACATATTGAGCTTCAAGATCTATAGAGATAGATCAAGACGCTTGATAAGTTTTTCAATAAGTACATACCTTGACAAGATTTTGTAGTTCAAAATGGAACAGTCAAAGAAAAAGTTCCTTGCCTGTGTTACAAGGTGTGAAGTTGAGTAAGACTCAAAGCCCGACCACGGCAGAAGATAGAAAGAGAATGAAAGTCATTCCCTATGCCTTGGTCATAGGTTCTATAAAGTATGCCATGCTGTGTACCAGATCTATTGTATACCCTACCACTGAGTTTGGCAAGGGAGTACAATAGTGATCTAGGAGTAGATCACTGGACAACGGTCAAAATTATCCTTAGTGGAATAAGGATATGTTTCTCGATTATGGAAGTGAAAAAAGGTTCGTCGTAAAGGGTTACGCCGATGCAAGTTTTGACACTAATCTAGATGACTCTAAGTCTCAGTCTAGATACATATTGAAAGTGGGAGAAATTAGCTAGAGTAGCTCCATGAAGAGCATAGTTGACATAGAAATTTGCGAAATACATGTGGATCTGAATATGGCAGACCCGTTGACTAAGATTCTCTCACAAGCAAAACATAATGACACCTTAGTACTCTTTGGGTGTTAATCACATAGAGATGTGAACTAGATTACTGACTCTAGTAAACCCTTTGAGTGTTGGTCACATGACGATGTGGACTATGGGTGTTAATCACATGGTGATGTGAACTATTGCTGCTAAATCACATGGCGATGTGAACTAGATTATTGACTCTAGTGCAAGTGGGAGACTGAAGGAAATATGCCCTAGAGGCAATAATAAAGTTATTATTTATTTCCTTATATCATGATAAATGTTTATTATTCATGCTAGAATTGTATTAACCGGAAACATAATACATGTGTGAATACATAGACCAACAGAGTGTCACTAGTATGCCTCTACTTGACTAGCTCGTTAATCAAAGATGGTTATGTTTCCTAACCATGAACAAAGAGTTGTTATTTGATTAACGAGGTCACATCATTAGTTGAATGATCTGATTGACATGACCCATTCCATTAGCTTAGCACCCGATCGTTTAGTATGTTGCTATTGCTTTCTTCATGACTTATACATGTTCCTATAACTATGAGATTATGCAACTCCCATTTACCGGAGGAACACTTTGGGTACTACCAAACGTCACAACGTAACTGGGTGATTATAAAGGAGTACTACAGGTGTCTCCAATGGTAGATGTTGGGTTGGCGTATTTCGAGATTAGGGTTTGTCACTCCGATTGTCGGAGAGGTATCTCTGGGCCCTCTCGGTAATGCACATCACTTAAGCCTTGCAAGCATTGCAACTAATGAGTTAGTTGTGGGATGATGTATTACAGAACGAGTAAAGAGACTTGCCGGTAACGAGATTGAACTAGGTATTGGATGCCCACGATCGAATCTCGGGCAAGTAACATACCGATGACAAAGGGAACAACGTATGTTGTTATGCGGTCTGACCGATAAAGATCTTCGTAGAATATGTAGGAGCCAATATGGGCATCCAGGTCCCGCTATTGGTTATTGACCGGAGACATGTCTCGGTCATGTCTACATTGTTCTCGAACCGTAGGGTCCGCACGCTTAACGTTACGATGACAGTTATTATGAGTTTATGCATTTTGATGTACCGAAGGTTGTTCGGAGTCCCGGATGAGATCACGGACATGACGAGGAGTCTCGAAATGGTCGATACGTAAAGATTGATATATTGGATGCCTATGTTTGGACATCGGAAGTGTTCCGGGTGAAATCGGGATTTTACCGGATTACCGGGAGGGTTACCGGAACCCCCCGGGAGCCAAATGGGCCAACATGGGCCTTAGTGGAAAGGTGAGAGGGCAGCCCACATAGGGCTGCGCCTCCCCCCCTCTCCCTAGTCCTATTAGGACTAGGAGAGGGGCCGGCCACCTCTCTCTCTCTCTCTCCCCTTTGAAGGTTTCCTAGTTGGACTAGGATTGGAGGGGGGAGTCCTACTCCCGGTAGGAGTAGGACTCCTCCTGCGCCTACACCTCTTTGGCCGGCCAGCCCCCCTCCCTCCAACCTTTATATACGGAGGCAGGGGGCACCCCAAGACACACAAGTTGATCCTTGAGATCGTTCCTTAGCCGTGTGCGGTGCCCCCTGCCACCAAATTCCACCTCGGTCATATCGTTGTAGAGCTTAGGCGAAGCCCTGCGTCGGTAGTACATCAAGATCGTCACCATGCCGTCGTGCTGACGGAACTCTTCCTCGACGCTTTGCTGGATCGGAGCCCGAGGAACGTCATCGAGCTGAACGTGTGCTAAGAACTCGGAGGTGCCGGAGTAACGGTGCTTGGATCGGTCGGATCGGGAAGAAGACGTACGACTACTTCCTCTATGTTGTGTGATCGCTTCCGCAGTCGGTCTGCGTTGGTACGTAGACAACACTCTCCCCTCTCGTTGCTGTGCATCACCTTGATCTTGCGTGTGCGTAGGAAAATTTTCGAAATTACTGCGTTCCCCAACATCGACCTCCCCGTCTTCGCCATCGTCGCCGCATCCCCGTCCTCCTCCCCGTCGGACCACCCCGAGCCTCGCCGACCTTTGTTCCCCTGCAACGCTGGTGAGGCATAGGCCTCCGCTTTCCCTCCTTCCCCCTTTTTTTCTCCGTAAGGACGTCGCCGCGCCCACGACATGCGCCCGCGGCCCGCGCACGCACGCACCGCGCCCGCCACGGTCCTGCTCGACGCGCCTTCGCCCGCACCGCGCCCTCACCTGCCGCCGCGGTCGTGTCCGCTCTGCCCCTGGCCTCCACTCCGTCCCGCCCTGGTGTTGCCTCGCTCCCGCGCCGTGGCCGGCCCCCTACTATTGCTTTGCTCCAGGTCGCCCTTCCCATGCATCCCCTTACAGGCCCCCTCCATCGCAGGCCTGCCTCCCTCTGCCGCTGCCGCTTGCCGCCGTGCACGCCCGCTGCTCACCCCACGGTGGCCCCTTGCCTTTGCGCGCGACCGCTCGCCGTAGCCGCTTCCGCTGCCCGCCGTTGCCTTCGTTGGCCGACCGCGCCGCGCCCGGCTCCCAGCCATGGCTGCGCGCGTGCGCGTCGGCCCTTGTTGATTTGGGGGCTAATCCCTATTAGATTAACCTCCCCCCACTGCCACTGCGAAAGGGGCCCCGCCCACAGAACGTTTTGTTAAAAAAAGGAATTAAAAATAATATATATAATAAATAAATAATTAATAATAAAATTAATTAATTAACTAATTAATTCTGATTAAAATTAATAATTAGGATTAATTAATCTAATGACTAATTAGCCTAATTAACTACTGTTAATTAACTAATAGAGTATGACAATGGGGCCCTCCCCCTAATTAATACTAATTAGATTAATTAAATTGTTTAATTAAGACGTGTCACTAACAAGTGGGACCAGCTGGTCAGGTTGACTAGTCAACCCCCGTTGACTACTGACGTCAGCATGACATCATGCTGATGTCATAAATCCATTTTCGAATTAAATTAAATAATTAATTAAAATTCCAGAAATTAATTAAATCTTTAGAAAATCATGTCTTTTAATCCGTAACTCGGATTAAATTATTTTCAACATGAAAGTTGCTCAGAACGGCGAGACGAACCCAGATACGCAGCCCGTTCGTCCGCTGCGCATCCCTAACCTATCGAACCTGCAACATTCCCCCTCTGGTTCATCTGTCTAAAAACGCGAAACACCGAGGATACTTTCCCGAATGTTTCCCCCCTTCACCGGTCTGACCTCATACCGCATTAGAACACGTTTAGCTCTGCCTGTTGTCCTGTTATGCTCTTGCTTGCTATGTATTTACTGTTTCTCCACCCGCTTCTCTCCGGTAGACCCCAAGACTGCCGTTGATGCCGCTGTGTTCAACTACGTCGACGGCGACCCCTCCCAGTTGTCTGAGCAACCAGGCAAGCCCCCCGTTTGATCACCAGATATCGCCTACTCTTCTCTATACTGCTTGCATTAGAGTAGTGTAGCATGTTACTGCTTTCCGCTATTCCTATCCTAATGCATAGCCTGTCCTTGCTACTACTGTTGTTACCATTACCTGCTATCCTACTGCTTAGGATGCTAGTGTTCCATCAATGGCCCTACACTCTTGTCCGTCTGCCATGCTATACTACTGGGCCGTGATCACTTCGGGAGGTGATCACGGGCATATACTATATACTTTACACAGTTACATTACTTATGATACTGTTCGGAGATGGGGGCTGAAGGGGCAGGTGGCTCCATCCTGGTAGAGGTGGGCCTGGGTTCCCGACGGCCCCCGACTGTTACTTTGTGGCGGAGCGACAGGGCAGGTTGAGACCGCCTAGGAGAGAGGTGGGCCTGGCCCTGGTCGGCGTTCACAGATACTTTACACGTTTAACGAGATCTTGGTATTTGATCTGAGTCTGGCTACTGGCCTATACGCACTAACCATCTACGCGGGGACAGTTATGGGCACTCGACGTCGTGGTATCAGCCGAAGCCTTCGTGACGTCAGCGACTGAGCGGCGCGCGCCGGATTGGACTGGAACGCCTGCTAGGCTAGGTCTGCTTCCGGCCGCCCTCGCAACGTGCAGGTGTGCAATGGGTGATGGGCCTAGACCCCTGCGCCATAGGATTTAGGCCAGCGTGCTGACCTCTCTGTCGGGCCTAGGTAGGGCTGCGACGTGTTGATCTTCCGAGGCCGGGCATGACCCAGGAAAGTGTGTCCGGCCAAATGGGATCGAGCGTGTTGGGTTATGTGGTGCTCCCCTGCAGGGAAGTTAAACTATTCGAATAGCCGTGATCTTCGGTAACAGGACGACTTGGAGTTGTACCTTGACCTTATGACAACTAGAACCGGATACTTAATAAAACACACCCTTCCAAGTGCCAAATACAACCGGTGATTGCTCTCTCACAGGGCGACGAGGGGAGGATCATCGGTTAGGGTTATGCTATGCGATGCTACTTGGAGGACTTCAGTCTACTCTCTTCTACATGCTGCAAGACGGAGGCTGCCAAAAGCGTAGTCTTCGACAGGATTAGCTATCCCCCTCTTATTCTGGCATTCTGCAGTTCAGTCCACCGATATGGCATTTACACATATACCCATGCATATGTAGTGTAGCTCCTTGCTTGTGAGTAGTTTGGATGAGTACTCATGGTTGCTTTCTCCTTCTTTTCCCCTATCCCTTCTACCTGGTTGTCGCAACTAGATGTTGGAGCCCAGGAGCCAGACGCCACCGTCGACGATGACTCCTACTACACCGGAGGTGCCTACTACTACGTGATGCCCGCTGACGACGACCAGGAGTAGTTAGGTGGATCCCAGACAGGAGGCCTGCGCCTCTTTCGATCTGTATCCTAGTTTGTGCTAGCCATCTTATGGCAACTTGTTTAACTTATGTCTGTACTCAGATATTGTTGCTTCCGCTAACTCGTCTATGATCGAGCTCTTGTATTCGAGCCCTCGAGGCCCCTGGCTTGTAATATGATGCTTGTATGACTTATTTTATTTGTAGAGTTGTGTTGTGATATCTTCCCGTGAGTCCCTGATGTTGATCGTACGCGTTTGCGTGTATGATTAGTGTACGATTGAATCGGGGGCGTCACATATATGAGGGAGAGGCATAAGCTAACTTACTTTCTCTACTTGGATCATATGCACTTATGATTGGAACTCTAGCAAGCATCCGCAACTACTAAAGATCATTAAGCTAAAACCCAACCATAGCATTAAAGCATCAAGTCCTCTTTATCCCTTAAGCAACAACCCCCTTACTCGGGTTTGTGTTTCAGTCACTCACGCAACCCACTAGAAGCGAATTATGACCGTATTGCAACACCCTACAGCGGGGATCCCTCACTCTTGCGTGACACGGAGAGCACCATAGGACAGCACCAATAATAAAACATGCAACTCAAACCAATCTTGATCATCAAATAGCCCATAGGACAAAACAGATCTACTCAAACATCATAGGATTGCCATACATCATTGGGAAATAATATATAGCGGTGAGCACCATGTTTAAGTAGAGATTACAATGGGTAAGAGAGAGGTTACGCCGCTTCATAGAGGGGGGGGAAGAGTTGGTGATGATGGCAGTGAAGTTGTTGGTGAAGAATGCGGTGATAATGATGGCCCCCGGTGGCACTCCGGTGCCACCGGAAGCGAGGGGGAGAGAGCCCCCCCCCCCCTCCTTCTTCTTCTTCCTTGACCTCCTCCCTAGATGGGAGAAGGGTTTCGCCTCTAGTCCATGGCCTCCATGGCGTGGGAGGGGCAAGATCCCCTCCGAGATTGGATCTGTCTCTCTCTGTTTCTGCGTTCTCAGATTCTACCCCTTCACCGTTACTTGTATTCCTGGAGATCCGTAGCACCGATTGGGCTGAAATTTTAACACGATCTCTATTCGGATATTAGCTTTCTTGCAGCGAAAGAAGGGCACCAACCGCCTTACGGGGTCGCCACGAGGGTCAGGGGCGCGCCCCTGCCTCATGGGCCCCTCAAGCATCATCTCGCGTGGATTTTTGTTCCCAAAAATCATATATATTCCAAAAAAATCTCCGTCAGGTTTTATTCCATTTGGACTCCGTTTGATATGGATATTGTGCGAGACAAAAAACATGCAACAAACAGGAACTGGCACTGGGCACCGGATCAATATGTTAGTCCCAAAAATAGTATAAAAAGTTGCCAAAAGTATATGAAAGTTGTAGAATATTGGCATGGAACAATCAAAAATAATAGATACGACGGAGACGTATCATGAGATGAACCCATCTGACGGGCTGACGAACTCGAGGCGCTCGGGCGCCATGGCTGCTTATGTCATGAGGAGGAGAGAGGTAAGAAAAGAGAGAGGGAGAAAAAAAGGAAGGAGGGAAGGTATGGGGCGAGGCTGGCCTGGCGGAGCTATTCGTGGTCGGCGGGCGTGGAAGCTACAGCGGCGGCGGCATGTCCATGTCGTCGGGAAGGAGAGGGATCGAGTGGAGCTCGGGCTCGGGCACTGGTTCCAACCCGCCCTGATTTGAAGCACGAGAGGAGGGAGGCGGCCAGGAGGGTTGCTCAGCGCGAGGAGCTTGAGGCCTTGCTGGATCCTGGTGACACGGCTGCCGGCGACGGCAGGTGAGCGAGGTCGCTCGGGGCCTAGTTGGCGGGCTGGATCGGGAGGGGATCCCGAGGGGAAGATTTGGTGAGTGGGTGGCGGCGGCAGATCCGAGGAGGGGGAAGGCTGTAGGTGGCGGCGGCTAGGGGGAACAAACATCCTAGAATTTAGGGTTTGGTCTATAAATGGAGAAGGAGGTCTATTTATAGATAGAGGAGGAGGTTTATGGTCTCACTGATTTAAATCGGATGGTCGGGGGAAAAGGTTAGGGAAATCCAAATAAGAATTCGAAGATACTTTATAGATGTTTGGGGTTGATCCGAACCGATCGGTGACGACTGAGTGGGTCGGGTTCAGGGAAGTTTCGGACATGCGTGAGGGGTCGATGCATTGCAAAGAGGGGTTAGGCGAACGAGGTCAAGTGTGTGGTTGGGCTGAGAAGAGAGAGGGGGAAGGAGGGCAGCCCGGCGACTGTTTTCGGAGACCGAAAACGTCCGACGTTGGACCGGCTATAATGCCGCTATAGTTATCCGTTGGGGTGTCAAACTGACTCCGAATGCGATGAAACTTGGCAACACCACATGCCAACTTTCAACCCATTCCGAGAACATTTTCCGGCCTCTTATAAAATAATATTTCGGACATGCCGCGGGCGCGTGCAAGTGTGTCTTGGCTCAGAACGGACAACGGGGAGAACTGGAGAACCCAGACGGATGTAAGTTTTGAAAACATGATGATGCAATGCACATGATGACATGGCAAGATGCAACACGCAAGCAAAAGACAAGGCAACAACAGCGAATAACTGGAAGACACCTGGCGCAATGGTCTCGGGGCGTCACAACACTCCACCACTATAAGAGGATCTCGTCCCGAGATCTAGGATGGCACCAGAGGGAAACAAAAGAGGAAGAGGTAAAACAAAGTTGCTTCTTTGACAAAGGAGTGAAACCAAAGAACCTTAAGAGGTTGAACAACTAGAAAGAAGAAGAAAACAAAACAACAGAGATGAACGAAGTTGAAAACGCTCCATTAGGAAAGAGGAACAAGGAAAACCATGTGAACCTTCGAGGTTGCAAAACTATGAATGTCGAGCAGAATGGATAAGAAAGAATTGAAACCACTCTGGTTGAAATGAGATAAACAAGGAACAAGGAAGAACAAATTTGAACAAAACTTCGGTTGAAAAGAGATGAAAAACTTGTCAAAAATGGGAAGAACTTGAAAAGAGGACATGACACTCCGGTTAAATGGATAAGCACAAAAGAACACAGTCCTCACAATTCGAGATAATGAGTGAAGAGAGCAACATCACAATGCTTCCAGAATGAATGAATAGAGGCTAGATCGTTAGGAAGAAAGAAAATAGAAGAAAACGATAACTTCTACCACCAATGAATTTGAAGGCATCCTTAGAAAGAAGGATTTGAATGGATTTGTTTAAAGTTAAACAACAAAAGAATAAGGTTGTTGTGGGCTTATGGAAAACATCTCAAAATTATGAGGTGAAATTCTGCCACATACGGAAACAATAGATTGGATTGATATCAATAAGGAGACGAGAAACTTATTTCACCAGGAGGGTAAATGAAGAACTTGGGTCATTTATAAGCACCAAAAATATCAACAATCCTTAGGGAAAGCTTTAGGTGAAATATACCCCAAGATAACTCCAATAAAGAGATTGATTGGTTGCAAATGATCTCATGAACGAATTGAAAATGATGGGTTTAAAATGTGTCATTCCGGGCAACTTGTGAATCATGAAACACGAAGGGAAATTATCAAGAATGACATAACACCACCTCAAAAGGTAAGGAACAAGGGATTGAACTTTGAAATTCAAGATGAAGAATACTTGAGCTCCTCTGAAAAAAATCGCATTGAACACTTCGAGAAGGAATTAAATCCTTGATGAACCACAATGTAGAGCCTCCATGAAGAACTCCGATAAATAGAAGGATGATAAAAAGAAAGAGAAGTCGAAAACACAAAGTGAAGCCTTGCGATGATTAAGATGGAGCTTCGTGACAAGATAATGCGGAAAACATGAAACTCCGGAAAAGAAAAGATGAAGCATCTCGAACTGAGAATGTGACATGATGAACAGCTCTGTAAAGAAGAAATTAGATCACTTGGATGAAACAATAATAAGAATTACGTTATGCGTATCCTTCACCAATTTAAATTGATGACAAGCAACGGATCTGGCATACTGGTTATTCTCGTAAAAAGGATTAAGATAGATATAGCGCCAACTTGGGAAGGTCTTCAATGAACCATCGGTAGGATTTGGAAACAACGAATGAATTGATATGATAACGAAGGAAGAGAAACCTTGAATGAACCACCGTAAGAATTGAAAAAGAAAGTGCCAACGACACAATTCACCGGGAAGAATTAAAAAACGAATAAGATACTTGACAGAATTTAGATACAAGAGAACGAAGAGATCACGAGCTGATTAGAGAATGCTTGAATGAAGCACCAGTAAGATTTGGAGAATGAGAGCTAAAAGCTAAGAATGAAAAAACCTGAAATTATGGTCTTCAGAGAATCAAACTGAAAAGACTCCTGAATTTCTCCGGATCGGTGAAAAGAATTCTCACAATTGGAAATAATTATTATAGGATGGCATAATGCTGGAACCATGAATCTTCGAGAGAACGGACCAAGATTGAAGAAAAACCCTTCTTTGGTCTTCAATGCAGAGAATGACGATGAGAAAGACCACCATGAATAGTTGAGATACTCCGGGATGAAAATTAGAAAGGTTGAACCAACGATGAAAATAATTTGAAAAATCTTGGAGAAAGAGATTTGACTGATGACAATTCATTCTTGCATCAAACTTTGAAATGAATTTTAGAATAGCTCCGGGAAAATTAGAAGAGTCAGCTAAGATCCTGGGAAAAGACCTGTGGGTTATGGCCCACTCAAAAGATACACCGTTGAATGATTTTGAAGAGAGATTGCACCGGTTTATTTAAATGCCTTGAATGAGATAACATCCTCAAAAGAACTTGAGCGAATTGAGAATGGAAACTTGAATCTTCTGAGATATATTCAGCACTTCAGATATGAATAGAGAGAGATGAACGATTAAGAGGAACACTGGCATTTGAAACGGGGAGAGGATATGCTTGACAAAGATTGAATTGAATCCATCGAAGAAGAAAGAGAACAAAGAAATCTTGAATTGAATCGACAAAGCTCCGTCGTATCTATAATTTTTTATTGTTCCATGCCAATATTCTACAACTTTCATATACTTTTGGCAACTTTTTATACTATTTTTGGGACTAACATACTGATCTAGTGCCCAGTGCCAGTTCCTGTTTGTTGCATGTTTTTTGTTTCGCAGAATATCCATATCAAACGGAGTCCAAACGGAATAAAAACTGACGGATAATTTTTTGGAATATATATGATTTTTGGGAAGAAGAATCCACGCGAGATGATGCTCGAGGGGCCCACGAGGTAGGGGGGCGCCCCCCTGACCCTCGTGGCCACCCCGTAAGGTGGTTGGTGCCCTTCTTTCGCTGCAAGAAATCTAATATCGGGATAGAGATCGTGTTAAAATTTCAGCCCAATCGGAGTTACAGATCTCCAGGAATATAAGAAACGGTGAAAGGGAAGAATCTGAAAACGCAGAAACAGAGACAGGCAGAGAGACAGATCCAATCTCGGAGGGGCTCTCGCCCCTCCCATGCCATGGAGGCCAAGGACCAGAGGGGAAATGCTTCTCCCTTCTAGGGAGGAGGTCAAGGAAGAAGAAGACGAAGGGGCCCCCTCTCCCCTTCTCTTTCGGTGGCGCTGTAACGCTGTCATGGCCATCATCATCATCACCGTGATCTACACCAACACCTCCGCCATCCTCACCAACAGCTCCATCACCTTCCCCCCTCTATCTACAGCGGTCCACTCTCCCGCAACCCGCTGTACCCTCTACTTGAACATGGTTCTTTATGCTTCATATTATTATCCAATGATGTGTTGCCATCCTATGATGTCTGAGTAGATTTTCGTTGTCCTATTGGTGGTTGATGAATTGCTATGATTGATTTAATTTGCTTGTGGTTATGTTGCTGTCCTTTGGTGCCCATCATATGATTGCGCGCGTGGATCACTCCCTAGGGTTAGTTGTATGTTGATAGGACTATGTATTGTAGGGCAAGAGTGACAGAAGCTTCAACCTACCATAGAAATTGATGCATACGGGATTGAAGGGGGCCAATATACCTTAATTCTATGGTTGGGTTTTACCTTAATGAACATTAGTAGTTGCGGATGCTTGCTAATAGTTCCAATCATAAGTGCATAGAATTCCAAGTCAGGGATGACATGCTAGTAGCGGCCTCTCCCACATGATACTTGCTATCGGTCTAGTAAAGTAGTCAATTGCTTAGGGGCAATTTCACAACTCCTGCCACCACTTTTCCACACTCACTATATTTACTTTATTCTTTCTTTATCTAAACAGCCCCTAGTTTTTATTTACGTAATTATTATCTTGCAAACCTATCCAACAACACCTACAAAGTAGTTCTAGTTTCATACTTGTTCTAGGTAAAGCGAACGTCAAGCGTGCGTACAGTTGTGTCGGTGGTCGATAGAACTTGAGGGAATATTTATTCTACCTTTAGCTCCTCATTGGGTTCGACACTCTTACTTATCGAAAACTGTTGCGATCCCCTATACTTGTGGGTTATCAAGACCTTTTTCTGGCGCCGTTGCCGGGGAGCAATAGCGTGGTGTAACATCCCAAATTTTCAATTTGGAATGTTATACACTAGATCATCTTGCATATCATATTTTCTTGCATTTTGCTCGATCCTAGAAATTTCACGCAACTCAAGGACCCTCGGAGAGAGTTGGAGATTTCGTCTTTTTCATATTTGAGTTCTTCTCAAATTTCGAAAAGAGGATCATTGGTTTTGTCGGAGTTTCTTTTTTCCTTTTATTTGGATAGGGAAAAATACGTGTTTTCAAAAATTGCATTTTAGGCCTGCAGAAAAGTTCATTTTGTTCGACTCATTTTTAGGAGTCGGGAAAAATTTACTTTAGAAGTTTTGGAGTTCGTTTAGATCTCTTTTCGGTTTTTTTCTACGCGCGTAACAGTTTTAAAAAAAAATAAAAAGAGATCTGCAGCGCCCTGGGCCAAAGGCCCAGCAGCCGGCCTACGCCCACGCCGCTTGCCCGCACCGCCGCCGCCCTACGCCCACGCTGCCGGAGCCCCGCTCGCCGGAGACCACGCCGAGGTACCGCGCCGTGTCTCTATTCTTTTCCTCGGATCGTTTTTCTTCTAAACCTTTCCGATTCTTTTCTTCTCTAAACCGTTCCGGTTTTCTAGATCGGTTTTCGTTTCGGTTTTCTTCTCCGAAACCCTAGATCGGATTCATTTTCTTTTCCGATTTAGTTGCCTAGAGACCGTTCGCCGGACCGTTCATCCTAACAAACGTGATCACAGGATTCTTCTAGGTTAACGAATGTCCGTTCGTTTAACCATTCTTTTTTTCTTTTCGTCGGATTTATTCCGCGATCGCGATCTCAGATCCGATCTTTTTTCTCGTTTATCTTCTCGCTCGTTTATCGGAATTAGGTGATTCAAGCGCCTGGAGTTTCATTTCGAAACCGCCGTTCCGACTAATCAACTTAAACAAGTTTTTGCTACGGTAAAATTTGACCTAGATTCAACTTGCTAGAACCGAGTTGTTTTCTTCCGCCGTTTGTTTTCGGTTTCTTTGTTCGGTTCTTTCTCTCTTTGCAACCGGAGTTCTTAAGTTGATCTTTCTGGTTCGATCTCTTGGTCGAGTTTTACCTGTGCATTAGATGAGTACTTATTGTATGCTTGTTGTTTGTCTGCGATAGATTACCCGGATTGCGCCGCCTGTTACTTCGAATCCCTAGGACTCGAGGATAATCAGCAAGGCAAGTAACACTTTGATCATACCTTTTCTACAACCCAGTTTTATTGCATTAGATCCATCCTCACACATTGCATGATTAGGATCTAATTAAATTGTGGGATGGGAAGTAGATGAGGTAGTACCTATTACCTGTTTATTATGAAACCTTTGGGAGTTACTTCTACGTTTGCTTATTATGCCATGCTATGCTAGTAGACGTGGATTGGGTGAGTGATATCCATGACAGATGTGAGATTGATAATTTTAATGGTTTATCTATCGTGGCAACTTAAACACACATCTGGGTGGATTGAGGCACCTGATGTCTATCAGGACTTGCCTGTTTTATTTTGGACCGCCATCCAGGCTCAAAGGAATCATAAGATCTTTCATGCTAAATACTTACGTGTGCAGCCACAAGCCAATATGGGCTCTGGCATAGTTGACTAAGTCATGCGAACTCTTATAGGGGTAGACTAGCAGATGTAGGGGATGTAGGTGGTACGGTCTATTCCATCGTAAGGTGCTAGCGCTTCTGAAAGACTATGTCTCGGTCATCCGTTTCTCAAACACCATGTAGTGCGAGAAAACCAACGGGGGCGATCGAGTCTTGTGGGGAAAAGTGCGCAAACCTCTGCAGAGTGTAATAAAATATTCATGATTACCCGTGTCCCCAGTTATGGACATCTTGAGTATCTAGTACTTGAATATCATGTGAATCTCATCATGTTGCTTCTAATTAATACTGTTGGGTTTTAATGATTACTTTTTAATTGGGATTGAGAATGCTGTCAACCATTCTCAATGTTTAACAACCACCATGATAGTTAAATAAATTTATCCCTTTGCAGTAGGGAAAAATTGGCTTTACGCAAAACAGTAACCATAGAGCTTTCCACCAGCCAAATATGCATATAGTATAGCTGTTTCATTCCATTACTCTCTATGTGTTACCTTGCCAGCATATTCCATGTGCTGACCAGTTTCGGGCTGCAACGTTAATGTTGCAGACTTTTCAGACGACAATTAAGGTGCTTTTAGGTCGTGGTTCTATACTCAGTGATGCCTTTGGAGTTGATGGACCCATTTACCTTCCAAGTCTTCCGATGTTATCGATATTAGATGGCCTTAAGCCATATTATTGTAATAAGTTCTCTTTTGAGACGCCGATGTAATAAGTGTGTGATTGCCACTCTGCTATAAATCCTTCGAAGTACTGTGTCGTGTCAGCATTACTGATCCAGGGATGACATCAGAGCACAGTAGACTTGATCCATTCAGGTCTGGTCGCCACAGAGATGGTATCAGAGCACATGCTGACTGTAGGACACGACCACTAAGTTAAAGCCATAGATCACTATTCTCTCCTCATTTTCTAACTCCTCATCTTTTCTACTCTTTAGGATGAAGGATGCAAAGATTAAGTACGCTCAACCGGATGAAGGCACACCTTTTGGATTTCACTTGAAGGAAGTCACCAAGTACCTAAACATTGGATTACCAAGTTTCACGGGAACTTTCAACGCCACTTTGCCTAAAGAGGAGCGTTGGAAGATTCAAGCTCACGTTCCGGGAAGGACATTCGCGCCAATCACGAAGCCCATAGATAGTGTTTTCAATGCACCAACTTGGAGTCTAGGAAAGAGCATGGCAGCCCATATCACCATAGGACGCATTGGAGAAGTTTATCAAGAAGACCTCAAGGATACTATCTACCAGATTTGCGGTCGCCGAGATGAACAATGGGAGTTAGTCAGCACCAAGAAGGATAGATCCATTGCAACATTCATCCAGGAGTTAAACCAGCACATTTGACGCCACGAGAACCAGATGTGCAATGATATGATAGAGTTGAAGAATGCGAAGGCAAGGATCATCGAGCTAGAAGGAGAACTGAAGGCTACACACAAGGATTACATGGACGAGATCGTAGCTCTAGCCAGACACAACATCGATCTTAAGCAAGAGATTGAAGAACTTAAGAGGAAGTTAGCATCCAAGGAGGAAGACATGTACGTCGCATGTCCAGACAACTACATCATCATCGACGACACCGATTCGGATCCAAGTGAACCCAACTTTGAAGACAAAGCTGGAGTGGACATCATGGAGTCTTCCATCGGTTCAAATTTTTAGATGACCACCAAATATTAGTAGTATTTCCCCCATGTAAACACTATTAGTTCGAGCACTTTTGCGATAGCTAGATCGATTGTAAGCCCTTGTTTGATTGAATGAAGTGATTTTGTGTGAATTTGCTCATGTGCATTGGGGTAGTGTTTTCTCTTTAGACCTCATTCTATTCTTATATCTCTTCTTTTCTAAAACCCTCAGATGCCTCCGAGACGTGACAATGGATTTACACCGGAGCTCACTCAGTTGATCCAACAGCGGAATCAGTTGATGCAGCTGTTAGTTTAGAATCAGCAGAACAACAACAACAACAACAACAACCCACCACCACCCCCTGTTGACCACTTAGCCCGTTTCCTTAGGCTGAATCCCCGGTGTTTTCTAGTAGCATCGAGCCGATAGTAGCAGACGATTGGCTCCGCAAGATAGGAAGGGAGTTGACCACTGCAGGATGCATGGATGGTGAGAAAGTGAAGTTTGCCACACATCAACTAGAAGGACCCGCGGTAGCATGGTGGGAGAATTTCACAGCCACTTTCCCAGTTGACACTGTCACATGGGATCAGTTCCAGCAAGCTTTCCGCACTGCACATGTTTCAGCAGGAGCTATGGCCATGAAGAAGCGTGAGTTTTGCAACTTACGCCAAGGAGGAAGGACAGTTGGCCAGTATGTTGATGACTTCAGCAAGTTAGCACGTTATGCCCCAGATGACGTTGCTGCAGATGCAACCAAGCAGGAGAGGTTTTTGGAAGGATTGAATGATGAGTTAAGCATGCAGTTGATGGTAGGAAGTTTCAACAACTACCAGGAGTTGGTAGATCATGCCATCATGATTGAAGGGAAGCAACAGCAGATTGAGAACCGCCAGAGGAAGTATGGACAGGGGAAGTATAACTCTGGAGCCCAGCAGAAGCCCTGTTTTACCCCTAAAGCGGGATTTCAGTTTCAGCATACCCATGGAGGAGGTAGTTCGCACAACCACAATGGCCACAAGAATGGTAATGGGAATGGAGGAAGCAACGGCCAGAACCGGACCACCCCATTAACCCCATCCAAGAGAGATCTGAGTCAAGTCACCTGTTTCAAGTGTTCCAAGACCGGACATTATGCCAATGAATGTCCTGAAGGCCAGAATGGAAATGGCAATGGAAGCTCGGGGAAGAAGCCAAACCCTTTCAATAGGGGACAAGTGAACCACGTTAACGTGGAGGAGGTTGAAGATCAGCCGGATGCAGTGATCGGTAAGTTTTTGGTTAAGTCATTTACCGCACTCGTTCTTTTCGATACTGGTGCATCGCATTCATACATATCAGGGGGATTTGTGGATAAATATAACCTGCCAACCCAAGCCCTCATGTCACCCATGTTAGTAAGCTCACCAGGAGCGGAGTTTATGGCTAGACGATGGTGTGATCGGTTACCATTAAGGATTGGTAACTATGTTTTTCCCTCAGACCTAATAGTATTGGAATCTCAAGGATTGGATGTAATCCTAGGTATGGATTGGTTGTCGATGTATGGAGGAAACATCGATTGTGCTAGTAAGTCAATTTTGCTTACAACGCCAGAAGGAAGAAGGATCAAGTATGTATCCCGGCAGGTGCCAAATAGGACACAAGTAAATTGCCTGACATGAGTCGTGCAGGAGGCAGTACCAGTGGTAAAGGATTTTCCTGATGTATTTCCGGAAGAGTTGCCAGGCATGCCACCGGATAGAGACATTGAGTTTTTGATTGATTGGTTGCCAGGTACAGGCCCATTATCAAAGAGACCATACCGGATGCCTGCAAAGGATTTAGTGGAAATTAAGAATCAGATTAAGGAGTTGTTGGAGAAAGGTTACATTCGCCCAAGTTCTTGGTCTTGGGGATCACCCGTACTTCTAGTGGAGAAGAAGGATGGATCATTACGGATGGTTGTTGATTACCGTGGATTGAATGAAGTAAGCATCAAGAACAAGTACCCACTACCAATGATTAATGATCTGTTTGATCGTTTGCAAGGAGCTAAAGTGTTTTCCAAGATCGATTTGCGATCAGGGTACCACCAGTTGAAGATTCGAGAGCAGGACATACCTAAGACAGCTTTCACCACAAGATATGGATTGTATGAGTATACTGTTATGTCATTTGGATTGACTAACGCACCTGCCTATTTTATGAACATGATGAACAAAGTGTTTATGGAGTTTTTGGATAAGTTCGTCGTAGTGTTCGTTGATGATATCCTGGTTTATTCGAAGAATGAAGAAGAGCATAAGGAACATTTGCGTTTGGTTTTGGAGAAACTAAGGGAACATCAGTTATATGCCAAATTTAGCAAATGTGAGTTTTGGTTGAAGGAAGTTGGATTTCATGGACATGTTATATCCGGAGAAGGGATAGCAGTTGACCTCGCAAAGGTTGAGACTGTAACCGAATGGGAAGCACCAACGACAGCTGGAGAGATCCGGAGTTTTCTTGGACTCGCAAGATACTACCGGAGATTCATTGAGAACTTTTCAAAGATTGCGAAGCCTATGACGGAATTGTTGAAGAAGGATACCAAGTTCAATTGGACCGAGGAGTGTGAGGCTAGTTTCCAGGAGTTGAAGAAATGATTGGTTACCTCACCAGTGTTGATTTTGCCAGATCAGACCAAGGATTATGAGGTGTATTGTGACGCTTCACGCCGAGGACTTGGAGCAGTGCTTATGCAGGAAGGAAGAGTTGTTTCGTATGCTTCACGACAACTGAAGCCTCATGAGTTGAATTATGCCACGCATGATTTGGAGTTAGCAGCCGTAGTGCATGCACTGAAGACATGGAGACATTTCCTCATTGGAAATCATTGTGAGGTGTACACGGATCACAAGAGTTTGGAGTACATTTTCACGCAGAAGGAGTTGAATCTCAGACAAAGGAGATGGTTGGAACTCATCAAGGATTATGATATGAGATTGCATTACCATCCCGGTAAAGCTAATGTAGTAGCTGGCGCATTGAGCCGTAAGAACCACGTCAATACATTAATGACTGGAAGTATACCCAAGGAGTTAGCAGAAAACCTTCGTGAACTAAGTTTAGAGATAGTTCCGAAAGGCTATGTGGCAGCATTGGAGATTCAGTCAACATTGATGGATAAAATCAGAGAAGCTCAGAAATCTGACAAGGAAATTGCGGCTATAAAGGAGAAACTAAGCAAAGGAAAGGCAAAGGGATTTCGTGAGGATGAGCACGATACCCTATGGTTTGAGGACCGTGTTTACGTGCCAAATGACCCGGAGATCAAGAAGTTGATTCTACAAGAGGCACATGATTCACCATATTCGATTCACCCAGGAAATACCAAGAAGTATTTGGATTTGAAGGAAACATTCTGGTGGACCGGAATGAAGAAGGATATTGCAGCCTATGTAGCAGTTTGTGACGTATGTCATAGAGTGAAGGCAGAACATGAGAAGCCAGCCGGATTGTTGCAACCATTACCGATACCTGAATGGGAGTGGGATAAGATAGGCATGGATTTTATCACAGGACTACCCAGGACAAAAGCAGGATATGACTCGATATGGGTAGTAGTTGATTGTTTGACAAAGGTAGCACATTTCATTCCAGTTAAGACCACTTACACCAGTGCTAAGTTGGCAAAGATATACATGACAAGGATCATTTATTTGCATGGAGTTCCAAGGAGTATTGTATCAGACAGAGGAACCCAATTTACCTCAAATTTTTGGAATCAGTTGCATGAAACTTTGGGAACCAGGCTAGAGTTCAGAACCGCTTTTCATCCACAGACAGATGGACAGACCGAGAGAGTCAATCAGATTTTGGAAGATATGCTGAGAGCTTGTGCACTAGATTATGGATCTAGTTGGGACGATAACTTGCCGTACATGGAGTTTTCTTATAACAACAGTTACCAAACCAGTTTGAAGATGGCACCTTTCGAAGCTTTGTACGGAAGGAGGTGTAGGACACCGTTGTCATGGGACGAGGTTGGAGACCGTCAGTTGTTTGGACCCGATTTGATTAAGGAGTCTGAACGGAAAGTTAAGTTGATTCGCGATAGGCTCAAGGTAGCCCAGTCCAGGCAGAAGAGCTACGCAAATTCAAAACGCAAGGAGACAGTTTACGAAACCAGAGACGGAGTGTATCTCCGAGTATCCCCACTTCGAGGAGTTAAGCGTTTTGGAGTTAAGGGAAAATTAGCACCGCGTTTCGTTGGACCATATCAGATCTTGCAACGTATGGGAGAAGTCGCTTATAAGTTGGCATTACCAGAGGGACTGTCAGGAGTTCATGACGTATTCCATGTTTCTCAGCTGAAGAAATGTCATGCCGAGATGGCGGAGGTACCGTTAAGAGATATAGTGCTGCTTGAAGCGATTCAGTTGAAGGACGACTTAACGTATGAAGAGAAACCAGTCAAGATTCTCGATTATGCCAGTAGAGTAACCCGCAGCAAGGTTATCAGGTTTTGCAAAGTTCAGTGGAACCACCACTCAGAAGATGAAGCCACCTGGGAGAGAGAAGAAGATTTGCTCAAGGACCGCCCTCACCTATTTTCTAGCCAACCCGAATCTCGAGGTGCGTGATTCATCTTAAGGGGCGTAGGTTTGTAACATCCCAAATTTTCAATTTGGAATGTTATACACTAGATCATCTTGCATATCATATTTTCTTGCATTTTGCTCGATCCTAGAAATTTCACGCAACTCAAGGACCCTCGGAGAGAGTTGGAGATTTCGTCTTTTTCATATTTGAGTTCTTCTCAAATTTCGAAAAGAGGATCATTGGTTTTGTCGGAGTTTCTTTTTGCCTTTTATTTGGATAGGGAAAAATGCATGTTTTCAAAAATTGCATTTTAGGCCCGGAGAAAAGTTCATTTTGTTCGACTCATTTTTAGGAGTCGGGGAAAATTTACTTTAGAAGTTTTGGAGTTCGTTTAGATCTCTTTTCTGTTTTTTTTTCTGCGCGCGTAACCGTTTAAAAAAAAGAGATCCGCAGCGCCCTGGGCCAAAGGCCCAGCAGCCGGCCGGGCTAGGCGCCAGCGTGCGCCAGCGCGCCAGGCAGGAGGCCGCCGCTGCCTAGGAGTCCTTCAAGGACTCCGATTGCTTGTTTTTTCTAATCCCCCTCTCCTATTCCTTTTCCTACTCTTATTCCTTGTCCCCTACCCCAAGTAATCCCTCTCCTCCCCAATATAAATACCCAAACACCCCCCCTAAACCCACACCAAACCCCAAGCCCCTCACCCCGCGCCCAAGCCGCCGGGCCGTGCCTCCATAGCCGCGCCGCCGCCGCCTCTTGCCACCGCCGCCGCCGCCCCTTGCCCACACCGCCGCCGCCCTACGCCCACGCCGCCGGAGCCCCGCTCGCCGGAGACCTCGCCGAGGTACCGCGCCGCGTCTCTATTCTTTTCCTCGGATCGTTTTTCTTCTAAACCTTTCCGATTCTTTTCTTCTCTAAACCGTTCCGGTTTTCTAGATCGGTTTTCGTTTCGGTTTTCTTCTCCGAAATCCTAGATCGGATTCATTTTCTTTTCTAATTTAGTTGCCTAGAGACTGTTCGCCGGACCGTTCGTCCTAACGAATGTGATCACCGGATTCTTCTAGGTTAACGAACATCCGTTCGTTTAACCATTCTTTTTTTCTTTTCGTCGGATTTATTCCGCGATCGCGATCTCAGATCCGATCTTTTTTCTAGTTTATCTTCTCGCTCGTTTATCGGAATCAGGTGATTCAAGCACCTGGAGTTTCGTTTCGAAACCGCCGTTCCGACTAATCAACTTAAACAAGTTTTTGCTATGGTAAAATTTGACCTAGATTCAACTTGCTAGAATCGAGTTGTTTTCTTCCGCCGTTTGTTTTTGGTTTCTTTGTTCGGTTCTTTCTCTCTTTGCAACCGGAGTTCTTAAGTTGAACTTTCTGGTTCGATCTCTTGTTCGAGTTTTACCTGTGCATTAGATGAGTACTTATTGTATGCTTGTTGTTTGTCTGCGATAGATTACCCGGATTGCGCCGCATGTTACTTCGAATCCCTAGGACTCGCGGATCATCAGCAAGGCAAGTAACACTTTGATCATACCTTTTCTACAACCAAGTTTTATTGCATTAGATCCATCCTCACACATTGCATGATTAGGATCTAATTAAATTGTGGGATGGGAAGTAGATGAGGTAGTACCTATTACCAGTTTATTATGAAACCTTTGGGAGTTACTTCTACGTTTGCTTATTATGCCATGCTATGCTAGTAGACGTGGATTGGGTGAGTGATATCCATGACAGATGTGAGATTGATAATTTTAATGGTTTATCTAAGGTGGCAACTTAAACACACATCTGGGTGGATTGAGGCACCTGATGTCTATCAGGACTTGCCTGTTTTATTTTGGACCGCCACCCAGGCTCAAAGGGATCATAAGATCTTTCATGCTAAATACTTACGTGTGCAGCCACAAGCCAATATGGGCTCTGGCATAGTTGAATAAGTCGTGCGAACTCTTATAGGGGTAGACTAGCAGATGTAGGGGATGTAGGTGGTACGGTCTACTCCATCGTAAGGTGCTAGCGCTTCTGAAAGACTATGTCTCGGTCATCCGTTTCTCAAACACCATGTAGTGTGAGAAAACCAACGGGGGCGATCGAGTCTTGTGGGGAAAAGTGCGCAAACCTCTGCAGAGTGTAATAAAGTAATCATGATTAGCCGTGTCGCCGGTTATGGACATCTTGAGTATCTAGTACTTGAATATCATGTGAATCTCATCATGTTACTTCTAATTAATACTGTTGGGTTTTAATGATTACTTTTTAATTGGGATTGAGAATGCTGTCAACCATTCTCAATGTTTAACAACCACCATGATAGTTAAATAAATTTATCCCTTTGCACTAGGGAAAAATTGGCTTTACGCAAAACAGTAACGATAGAGCTTTCCACCAGCCAAATATGCATATAGTATAGATGTTTCATTCCATTACTCTCTATGTGTTACCTTGCCAGCATATTCCATGTGCTGACCCGTTTCGGACTGCAACGTTAATGTTGCAGACTTTTCAGACGACAATTAAGGTGCTTTTAGGTCGTGGTTCTATACTCAGTGATGCCGTTGGAGTTGATGGACCCAATTACCTTCCAAGTCTTCCACTGTTATCGATATTAGATGGCCTTAAGCCATATTATTGTAATAAGTTTTCTTTTGAGACACCGATGTAAAAGTGTGTGATTGCCACTCTGCTATAAATCCTTCGAAGTACTGTGTGGTGTCAGCATTACTGATCCAGGGATGACACCGGAGCACAGTAGACTTGATCCATTCGGGTCTGGTCGCCACACGTGGGGTGAATATTATCGTGTGTGCTTGTTTGCTTTATCACTAAGTAATTTTTATTTGCTGTTCTTAGTTGTTTTCTATCTTTAGTTATGGGTAGGACATGCAAAATCCCAAAAAATTAGTTGTACCTACTGAACCAATGGTTGAAGAACCACTCAAAATCTATCACACTGCTGAAGCTTTTTACTTGGATCATCTTCGATCCCTTTGTGCTCGTGCCGAAACCCCAACTAGCTTAGTTGAGGGCAAATCTTTAGATGAGCATGTTTGTTATGTGCGACACCGTATATCTGAAAAAGGGAAATTATTATGGAGTCAAATTCAATGTTTGCAATGCTATGCTTGGAATTTATGTGAATTATATGATTTTACTTGTTGTTCTGAAAACCCTGAGAAACACCTTCCCTACCAATGTGAGTTTATTGATAATGGAATCTTATCTTCTCATGCTAAAGGTGTTTATAGTTACTATGATGTTCTAC
Organism: Triticum monococcum; assembly: GCA_034509565.1. NCBI lineage: Eukaryota > Viridiplantae > Streptophyta > Magnoliopsida > Poales > Poaceae > Triticum > Triticum monococcum. Next base: position 630,724,406 of record CM067847.1, on the reverse strand, counting down.
AAATTGAAGAATTTGTTGCTTTTGAGGGTGCTTATGAAATTGCTTCTTTGATTGAAAAGTATGATGCTACTTTTCACAAATCTGAAAATTTTGCTATACTTAAATATTGCTATGATAATTATGCTTCTAATACCTATGTTAAATAAGATATTGAGGAATACTCCACTGCCCAAGAAGAGACTAATATTTTGCAGGAGTCTACGGAAGAATAAATTGATGAAACTGTGAGCTCATTGGATGAAAAAGATGATGAGGAGAGCGAAGAACAAAAGGAGGAAGAGTGGATTGATCACCCGTTCCCACCTTCTAATGAGAGTAACTCTTCAACTCATACATTGTTTAATTCCCCTTCGTGCTTACCGAAGGATGATTGCTATGATGACTGTTATGATCCCGTTGATTCTTTTGAAATATCCCTTTTTGATGATGCTTGCTATGCTTGTGGCCAAGATGCCAATATGAATTATGCTTATGGAGATGAACTTGCTATAGTTCCTTATGTTAAACATGAAATTGTTGCTATTGCACTCACACATGATAGTCCTATTATCTTTTTGAATTCTCCAAACTACACTATATCATAGAAGTTTGCCCTTATTAAGGATTATATTGATGGGTTGCCTTTTACTGCTACACATGATGATTTTAATGAATATAATATGCATGTGCTTGCTGCTCCTACTTGCAATTATTGTGAGAGAGGAACTATATCTCCACCTCTCTTGCTTCCCACATGATAAAATTGCAAGAAACTGTTTATACTATGCATTGGCCTTTACTAGGTGTGCATGAATTGTTCTTTTATGACATGCCGATGCATAGGAAGAGAGTTAGACTTCGTCATTGCTTGATATATGTTGCTTTGTGCTCACTACTAAATTACAAATCATTGTTAATTAAAATTGGCTTTGATATACCTTGGGATCCGGGTCGATTTACTACTTGAGCACTATATGCCTAGCTTAATGGCTTTAAAGAAAGCGCTGCCAGGGAGACAACCCGGAAGTTTTATAGAGTCATTTATTTCTGTTCATTGCTTTCATATAGTTTAAAAACAACAAAAATAAAGAGGGGAACCCAAAACTTTTCAAAAAGGAAAGTGAATGTGAGAAAGACAAGCACTGTTGAAGTGGGAGAGCTCCTTGAACTTTGTTCATGCTCATGGCAACTTTGTGAATCTTGATTACAGAAACTTTTCAACAAAAATAATTATCCCCTTGTACAATTCCATTGTATTATAAAAATAATGTGCCAAGGTTTGCCTTTAGGATGTTTACGATGCTTGTTGGTTTGTGCGGTGCAGGACAGAAACTTTGGCTGTAGTGCATGAATTTTAATTTTTTTAATGGAACGTCAAATGGTTATGATTCTTCTTGCACTGTATTTCCTTACAAATTGTTTATTTTTCCTAATTTTTGCAGAATTTTGCAAGTATCAAAATTATGGTTAATGTTCAGAGTGCTACAGACTGTTCTGTTTTAGACAGATTCTGTTTTTGATGCATAGTTTGCTTGTTTTGATGAAACTATCAATTTATATCAGTGGATTAAGCCATGAAAAAGTTATACTACAGCAGACACAATGCAAATGCAAAATATGAATTGGTTTGCAACAGTACTTATAGTGGTGATTTGATTTATTATACTAACGGATCTTACCGAGTTTTTTGTTGAAGTTTTGTGTGGATGAAGTGTTCGATGATCGAGAAGGTCTCGATGTGAGAACAAGGAAGAGAGGCAAGAGCTCAAGCTTGGGGATGCCCGAGGCACCCCATGTAAATATTCAAGGTGAATCAAGCATCTAAGCTTGGGGATGCTGGGGAGGCATCCCCTCTTTCTTCAACAAGTATCGGTATGTTTTCGGATTCATTTCGTTCATGCGATATGTGCAATCTTGGAGCGTCTTTTGCATTTAGTTTTCATTTTTCTTTTATGCACCATGCTGGTATGAGATAGTCCTTGGTTGATTTATAGAATGCTCTTTGCACTTCACTTATATCTTTTGAGTATGGCTTTATAGAATGCTTCATGTGCTTCACTTATATCATTTAAAGTTTGGATTGCATGTTTCTCTTTACATAGACAACCGCCATTTGTAGAATGCTCTTTTGCTTCACTTATATTTGTTAGAGCACGGGCATATCTTTTGTAGAAAGAATTAAACTCTCTTGCTTCACTTATATCTATTTAGAGAGATGACAGGAATTGGTCATTCACATGGTTAGTCGTAAAATCCTACATAAAACTTGTAGATCACTGAATATGATATGTTTGATTCCTTGCAATAGTTTTGCGATATAGGGATGGTAATATTAGAGTCATGCTAGTGGGTAATTGTGGATTGTAGAAATACTTGTGTTGAGGTTTGTGATTCCCGTAGCATGCACGTATGGTGAACCGTTATGTAACGAAGTCGGAGCATGATTTATTTATTGATTGTCTTCCTTATGAGTGGCGGTCGGGGACGATCGATGGTCTTTTCCTACCAATCTATCCCCCTAGGAGCATGCGCGTAGTACTTTTGTTTCGATGACTAATAGATTTTTGCAATAAGTATGTGAGTTCTTTATGACTAATGTTGAGTCCATGGATTATACGCACTCTCACCCATCCACCATTGCTAACCTCTCTAGTACCGCGCAACTTTCGCCGGTACCATAAACCCACCAGATACCTTCCTCAAAACAGCCACCATACATACCTATCATGGCATTTCTATAGCCATTCCGAGATATATTGCCATGCAACTTCCATCATCATCATATACATGACTTGAGAATTCATTGTCATATTGCCTTGCATGATCGTAAGATAGCTAGCATGATGTTTTCATGGCTTGTCTGTTTTTTGATGTCATTGCTACGCTAGATCATTGCACATCCCGGTACACCGCCAGAGGCATCCATATAGAGTCATACTTTGGTCTAGACATTGAGTTGTAATATTGAGTTGTAAGTAAATAAAAGTGTGATGATCATCATTATTAGAGCATTGCCCCAGTGAGGAAAGGATGATGGAGACTATGATTCCCCCATTCGGGATGAGAATCCGGACTTTACAAAGAAAGAGGCCAAAGAAGCCCAAATTAAAAAAAGAGGACAAAGAAGCCCACAAAAAATAAAAAAAATAAAAAAAAATAAAAAAACAAAAAAAATGAGAGAAAAAGAGAGAAGGGGCGGTGCTACTATCGTTTTTCCACACTCTTGCTTCAAAGTAGCACCATGTTCTTCATATAGAGAGTCTCTTGAGTTATCACTTTCATATACTAGTGGGAATTATCATTATAGAACTTGGCTTGTATATTCCGATGATGGGCTTCCTCAAATGCCCGAGGTCTTCATGAGCAAGCAAGTTGGATGCACACCCACTTAGTTTCAGTTGGAGCTTTCATACACTTATAGCTCTAGTGCATCCGTTCCGTGGCAATCCCTACTCACTCACATTGATATCTATTGATGGGCATCTCCATAGCCCATTGATACGCCTAGTTCATGTGAGACTATCTTCTCCTTTTTGTCTTCTCCACAACCACCATTCTATTCCACCAATAGTGCTATGTCCATGGCTCACGCTCATGTATTGCGTGAAAGTTGAAAAGGTTTGAGAACTTCAAAGGTATGAAACAATTGCTTGGCTTCTCATCGGGGTTGTGCATGATGTGAATATTTTGTGTGGTGAAGATGGAGCATAGCCAGCCTATATGATTTTGTAGGGATAACTTTCTTTGGCCATGTTATTTTGAAAAGACATGATTGCTTTATTAGTAGGCTTGAAGTAATATTATTTTTATGTCAAATGATAGACTATTGCTTTGAATCACTCGTGTCTTAATATTCATGCCATGATTAGACATATGATCAAGATTATGCTAGGTAGCATTCCACATCAAAAATTATCTTTTTTATCATTTACCTACTCGAGGACGAGCAGGAATTAAGCTTGGGGATGCTCATACGTCTCCGTCGTATCTATAATTTTTGATTGTTCCATGCCAATATTCTGCAACTTTCATATACTTTTGGCAACTTTTTATACTATTTTTGGGACTAACATATTGATCCAGTGCCCAGTGCCAGTTCCTGTTTGTTGCATGTTTTTTGTTTCGCAGAATATCCATATCAAACGGAGTCCAAACGGAATAAAACTGGCAGAGATTTTTTTGGAATATATATGATTTTTGGGAAGAAGAATCCACGCGAGACGATGCTCGAGGGGCACACGAGGTAGGGGGCGCTCTACGGTGTCAGGCACGTCCCTGACCCTCGAGGCCACCCCGTAAGGCGGTTGGTGCCCTTCTTTCGCCGCAAGAAAGCTAATATCCGGATAGAGATCGTGTTAAAATTTCAGCCCAATCGGAGTTATGGATCTCCGGGAATATAATAAACGGTGAAAGGGAAGAATCTGAAAACACAGAAACAGAGAGAGACAGAGAGACAGATCCAATCTCGGAGGGGCTGTCGCCCCTCCCATGCCATGGAGGCCAAGGACCAGAGGGGAAACCCTTCTCCCATCTACGGAGGAGGTCAAGGAAGAAGAAGACAAAGGGGCCCCCTCTCCCCTTCTCTTCCAGTGGCGCCGGAACGCTGCCGTGGCCATCATCATCATCACCGCGATCTACACCAACACCTCCGCCATCTTCACCAACATCTCCATCACCTTCCCCCCTCTATCTATAGCGGTCCACTCTCCCGCAACCCGCTGTACCCTCTACTTGAACATGGTGCTTTATGCTTCATATTACTATCCAATGATGTGTTTCCATCCTATGATGTCTGAGTAGATTTTCGTTGTCCTATCGGTGGTTGATGAATTGCTATGATTGATTTAATTTTCTTGTGGTTATGTTGCTGTCCTTTGGTGCCCATCATATGATTGCGCGCGTGGATCACACCCTAGGGTTAGTTGTATGTTGATAGGACTATGTATTGGAGGGCAAGAGTGACAGAAGCTTCAACCTAGCATAGAAATTGATGCATACGGGATTGAAGGGGGGCCAATATACCTTAATGCTATGGTTGGGTTTTACCTTAATGAACATTAGTAGTTGTGGATGCTTGCTAATAGTTCCAATCATAAGTGCATAGAATTCCAAGTCAAGGATGACATGCTAGCAGTGGCCTCTCCCACATGATACTTGCTATCGATCTAGTAAAGTAGTCAATTGCTTAGGGGCAATTTCACAACTCCTACCACCACTTTTCCACACCCGCTATATTTACTTTATTGTTTCTTTATCTAAACAGCCCCTAGTTTTTATTTACATAATCTTTATTATCTTGCAAACCTAACCAACAATACCTACAAAGTACTTCTAGTTTCATACTTGTTCTAGGTAAAGCGAACGTCAAGTGTGCGTATAGTTGTGTCGGTGGTCGATAGAACTTGAAGGAATATTTATTCTACCTTTAGTTCCTCGTTGGGTTCGACACTCTTACTTATCGAAAATTGTTGCGATCCCCTATACTTGTGGGTTATCAAGAATCATGTGGAGAGGATGAAATTGCATACTTTATAAGAGTATTGCTCATATTAACCCACGCGCGCGACTGTCTCATCATAAGCGATAGACGCAGGATACACAAGAACAGTAGTTTGATGTAAGAACATGGTGTGATAGGTAGATGTAGTATGTACCAAAAACAGGAAGGTGTGTCATATTCACATGTATATTGTGTAAGCTAAGGAGATGCAATTTAACAAATTAGAAGCATTGATGAGGGATACACAAGAAAAGTAGTTTGATGTAAGAACATGGTTAATAGAAAGACGTAGTATGTACCAAAAACAGGAAGGCATGTCATATTCACAGGTATAATGTGTTAACTAAGCAGATGCAATTGACCCTAATTAGAAGCATTACAAGGTAGACACCATATGCAACATGCAACCACATATCACACTGCCAAGAAAGAGCAAGCACCTGCGATGGTGGTATGGGAGAATTGCGGTGATCAACTAGAGAGCTACGTTGACTAGCTTCATTTAGCCTTGCTGTTTCTTGAGAATCATGTGAGGAGGATGACACTGCACTCTTTAAACGAGTAGGGCGTCTCACAGTAACCCACTCGGGTGACTGACTCATCATAAGTGATTGATGAGGGATACAAAAGAGCATTAGTTTCATGTACCAACATGGTTAATAGACATATGTAGTATGTATAAAAAATAGGAAGGCATGTCATTATCAAAGGTATAATGTGTAAAGTAAGCAGATGCAATTTAACCAAATTGGAAGCAATACAAGCTGGACACCATATGCAACATGCAACCACATTTGATAGCGCGAAGTTAAAGCAAGCACCTGGGATGGTTGTGTGTGGCAATTGAGATCATCAACTGCAGAGCTACGTTTACTATCTCCAACTTCTGACACTACACCCATTAGAGCGCTGAAACGCTTAGTTCTTATCTTCGAATTACACTGTAGCGACTTCTGTCTTTTCTTTTCTGCATTCATCAACACTGCGTCAAAGTCTGAAGTACCCATGCATAAAAAAACAATAGTGTGAGTATGGTGAAGTGTGTGCACAATTAGTACAGTGTAAAGGTAGCAGATAGCAGGTCGGTGAGAAATAAATGACGGGAGACATATGATAGCTCTACAACATGCATGGCACACTAAATTACTACAGGATTCTATGAAAATAGCAGTCGACTGAAAAGAAATAGGTCAGTCCCTTTTTTATGCACCGTCCAATGTATAAAGAACGGGAAGATCGCCTTCATCTACCTCCAGCCAGTCAGTGTTGACGATCTTCCTCGAAACGCCAGCGACCACTGGCCCTGTATCCCTCCCTGCATGCGCCCTTACCTCGACCTCACTGCACCGTCGTGCTTGGCACCGCCCCCCGGCCATCCATTCAAGCCCCGCCGACCACCAGATCGGGCGCAAGCAGCTCCTGCGCCCCACACCCCTATGATAGACACCAATGTGTCGCTTCCCCGGGGAACAGGCGAACTAGGTCATCCGCGCGCCTAAGCGGGTGCTGCTTCTTTTAATTGCGGTTCGACTGACCCTGAATTGAAATCCAGGCGGGCTACTGACCTCTAGCAAAGGTGAAATAGTAAAAGGGAGGAAACCTTGTGCATTTAGTATCACGAAGAATATGCAGTAAGAAGCGCTCAATTAGTTTCTTTCGTGGAATGAATACGGTGTGAGCGGAGACGTAAGATTTGCATGAATAAGGGAAGAGGAGTACCTCTTTCTGCTGGCAGTGTTGTGTCCTCCTTCTATTTTTTAGACGATCTTCTTGTTGTTCGTTGGAAACCAGAAGTTGTGGACGACGGTGCAGCCTTGGACGAACCCATGGCCAACTTGTTGAGTGTGGTGCGGTGGCCGTCTGTCGGCGGTGGGGAAGCAGATCTGAGGCGGCGAACAATGGCGTACCAGGAATAGCTCCGGTGCGGTGGACGGTTGCGACAGTGGAGCCGCAGTAGTGAGGCACAGGACGGCGTGGTCGGAGTGGTTCTGGTACGGTGCACGTCGGCGTCAGCATCGTGGAGGCAGCTCTGCCTTGGTTTCAACTGCTAAGTCCTTGAGGGCGTTGCGGTTCCGGTTGCATTGGACGACGACGTCGGGGTACCGGCTCCGGCGTGATGGAGGAGGGCGGCGGTGGATTGACCGCTATGGGGTGGAGGACGGAGGAGGCTGGGATTTCGCGGCTGGTGGTGAGGGCATTTTCGCGCCCACGGAGTATGAATGGGGAAACGGAGGGAGGCGGGGAGCTAAGAGGGAACAATGTTTTGGTTTGAGACGTGCTTGTTTGAAATTTGGGGAAAGTTACACACTTTGCCCCCATCTAAAATTTCGGACAAATTGCGGGTTGGGGTAGGACAGTCATGTCAGGTGTCCCAAATGTGGGCGGGATAGATTTTGGCCGAGCGCATGGATAGGCGCCCACGGCGTATGAATGCTTCTCGGAGGCGGTTGAGACTGGCGTCTTGGTGAAGTTACAAACCTACCCCGGTTTAGACCTTTGGACATCGGGCCGATAGGCTACACAGGCCAGAGTCAGGACAGTAATTTCCTACCACCAAAACATTAGTCTCGCGTGGTTTCGGGTGACCAGAGGCCTATTTGGCGCTTCGTTCAATATTTGGGAGCAGAAGCATTAACGTTTTCGATTCTCCTGAATTGAACTTTCAGGATTTGTCAAACGTCATAAATCTTTACTCTTGAAAATCCTAAAGCTACGATTATTTTGGAATGGAGGGGGTACATTTGAATATACATTGTACACGAGTATATATTAAAAAATATGCAACTTACCTTAGTTCATGCATGGTTCTAGATATAATCTCCTTGGTTGCAAAAAAAGTTAGATATGCGTATGAATATATATAGCATGTTCAAACTCACAACAAAGATTAATGCCCCCTTTTACATCTGATTTACAAATGCCATTATCTCGGGTTCAAATAGATGAATGCACTTCCTATGAATTTGAATCTTTGAAACCCCCTTTATGTTGAATTCGACATGTTTTCTATTTCATAGCTAGCAATTTGGAATGTATCCATGCAAGTGACAAATGTATAAAGTGCTTCACACTAACAACATGGAGTGCACTAATTAATGTTTATATATGAATTGCAAAAGCATCCATTGCCTGTATTTCAAACTGCTCTCACTCTATGGATCGATAATATGAAATAGACACATGCACATGCTAGAATTCAATAGAGTATGGGTGTCTGATAGACCGATTTTCGTCCATACGCAATTTGCAAAATTCATGATATCATCCAAAAAAATAATGCCATTTATATCTTAATTTAATGCGTAAAATCGCCTTTTACACATAGATGCATTATGCCTCGCCCCGTTCTAACAAACGCGTTATATATCTCTGTATCTAATGCATAAGTGCACACACTTTATATGCATCGGCATTTCTCTTTCACACATGCTCACAATCTCTCTCAGGGTGTCGGGGTGTCTCACGCACATGCTCTTTCTGTTTCTCTCTCTCTCTCTTTCTGACTACTATGTACCACTCTTTTCACTAATCTCAGTTGGAAAACACTATTTCTCTCACATGCATATATACACATGCACGGTCTCTACTAGCCCTCTATAGGCACATATATGTGCCTACGTGTCTCCCGCACGCACATTATATTTAGGCCTCTCTTGCACACATTGCCCCCCCCCCCGACACACCTCTCTCTTAGTAGTTGGCAGATATGATTTCGTCATATCATTCGGTAGGATATCCCTGGCTGTTAGTCTGGTTGGTAATATGAGGCAAAGTTTTACCCTAGTTCGGATCGGACCCTTGCAGTTGAAGAAAGAGCCTACTCCTGGTACTGTATATTAGTGATAGGGGTGTGTACAAAGTACACGTGAATACCAGGCATTGTGCGTGTGTGTATACTATCGACGAACTAGCCCCATGCTTGTATAACATACTAAGGGCCTAGGGTTACAAATCATGTATAGTCAGCTTATCACCGGTGGGGATAGAGTCCTTCGCAACTCTGGTAGCTTTGTGTTGTACGCCGAGTCCTCCACATGGGTCTTCGTATAACACGTCTCGGTCCAACCTATATGTGGAGCAGGATGGAACCGACCCATGATTCTTCATGTTGACCCACCACAACTAGAAATGATGTGCCCACCACACCACACACGCAACCGGCCACTAAGAAAATAAGCATATACAATAGTACAACGGTATCTAGCTCACGATACATCTGCATATTTTGTTGATGACACTCACGGACTTTGCATTTGATGCGTGCTCCGTATTTTGTTGACGACACTTACGGTCATTGTATTTAAAGCAAAAGCACGATATGGTCACTGGACTTCAGAATAAGCTCATCGCGGTCACCACATACATTTTGTCGTGCTAACCAACATGTGGTTGGATGGTTAGAGGACAGTGGTTTCTCGATCCCACCAAGGTTAAAGTCCCGGTGCTCGCATTTATCTTGTGTTAATTTCAGTATTTTCCGGCGATGTACGTTCAGTGGGAGGAGACGTTCCACTCGACTACGAGGCACCTATGGTGACTTCGTAAAATAATATCAAGATCATATATGCCGGCCCACTCTCTCGAAGGTGCTCATAGGGGTAGGGTTCGCGCGTGTGCGCTTATAGCGATGAGTGCTTGCGCGTAAATATGAACCCTTGCGTTCGTACCATGTTAAACAAATACATATCATGATTATACGGTCACTGGCTCACCCGTACAACTCCGTATTTTGTTGATGACACAATCAATTGACCAGTCAAACATTCCACGTGATGCAACTAGTGTTGCACCATCGGGGTACATAATCATGGGGCCCACCTGTCAGCCCTTATATGAAAGAAAGAAATGGTAGTTTGAGTCTGTACTGTGTTAATAAAATAGGATTACATTTTAGGGTGATCATACGGTCACTCGCTCACCATACAACTCCGTAATTTGTTGATAACACGATCAATTGACCAGTCAAATGGTCCACATTCAGCAGCGCACATTATCATAGGGCCCACCCGTCAGCGCGTATATGAAGGACAAAAATGGTAATAAATTAGTGGTCGTTGGGTAGTCAAAGTCGTGAGACCTCTGGTTGGCAGTCATAGGCGGTTGGGGGGTGTTCATTTGGCTGTGGGGTGGGGACCCCGGAGAAAAAGCTCGGCGGGGGGGGGGGGGCAAGAGCGATGGCCGGTGCGGCGGCGGACCGGTGGTGGGGAGTGGTTTCGGGGAGGGCGGGCCGGCCGCTGTAGCGACCAGACCTCAACCAGTCTGATCTCTGTGCTTCAGTGTCATCCCTGGATCAGTAATGCTGACACGCACAGTACTTGAGGGATTTATAACAGAGTAGCAATCACACACTTATTACATCGAATGTCTCAAAAGAGATCTTTTTACAATAAATATGGCTTAAGGCCATCTAATAACGATTACAACGGAAGGCTTGGAAGATAAGTGAGTCCATCAACTCCAACAGCATCACTGAGTATAGAACCACGACCTAAAGGCACCTTATTGGTCGTCTAAAAAGTCTACAACATGAACGTTGCATCCCGAAACGGGTCAGCACATGGAATATGCTTGCAATGTAACACATATAGAGTAATGGAAGAATAAAGCTATACTACATGCATATTTGGCTGGTGGAAAGCTCTATGGTTACAGTTTTGCATAAAGCCAATTTTTCCCTACTACAAAGGAATAAATTTTATTTAACTATCATGGTAGTTGTTAAACATTGAGAGTGTAGACACCCTCTCAATCCCAATTAAGCATCATCATTAAAAACCAACAATATTAATTAGAGTAACATGATGAGATTCACATGATAACCCAAGTACTAGATACTCAAGTTGCCCATAACCAGGGACACGACTAACCATGATTAGTTTATACACTCTGCAGAGGTTTGTGCACTTTTCCCCACAAGACTCGCTCTCCTCCATTGGTATTCTCGCACTACATGATGTTTGAGAAATGGATGACCGAGACATAGTCTTTCAGAAGCGCTAGCACCTTACGAACGGGTAGACCGTACCAACCTACATCCCCTACATCTGCTAGTCTACCACTATAAGAGTTCGCACGACTTAGTCAACTATGCTAGAGCCCATAGTAGCTTGTGGCTACACATGGAAGTTTCTAGCATGAATAATCTCATGATCCCTTTGAGCCTGGGTGGCGGTCCATAAAGAAAAACAGGCAATCGCTGAAATACCCAGGTGCCTCAATCCACCTAGATGTGTGTTCAAGTTGCCACCTTAAATAAACCGTTAATTTACCAATCTCACATCTGTCATGGATACACTCACCCAATCCACGTCTACTAGCATAGCATGGCATATAAGCAAATGTAGAAGTAACTCCCAAAGGATTGATAATAAAACAGGTAATAGGTTCTACCTCATCTACTTCCCAAAACCCACAATTTAATTAGATCCTAATCATGCAATGTCTGAGGGTTGATCTAATGCAATAAAACTGGGTAGTAAGAGGTATGATCAAAAGTGTTACTTGCCTTGCTGATGATCCGCGAAACCTAGCGATTCGAAGTAGCAAGCGGCGCACTCCGGGCACTCTATCGCAAACAAACAAGCATACAATAAGCACTCATCTAATGCACGAGTAAAACTCAAATAAGAGATCGGGGCGGCGCTATTTAAAGGCCCGGCCGGAGGAGTCCGGTTGGCAAAAAGAATCAAATCGAAAGAAGCAACGAAAGTCAAATGGCGAAAGAAACAAACATCATTTACTGTTATGGATCTAGGTCAAATTTTACAGAAGCAAAAACTTGTTTGAGTTGGTTAAACGGAAAGAGGGTTTCAAGACGAAACTCCAGGAGCTTGAATCGCGGAAAATCCGAGAAAAAAAAGAAAAATGATGAACAGATTAACGAACGAACGTTCGTTTTCTGTAACAACGATGAACGCGTCTGTTAAAACGAACGATCGATCGAACGCTCGCTAAATAGACTAAATCGGAAAAAAACCGATAAAAAAAACGGATCTAAAAAACCAAACGAAAACGGGCGGAAAACCGAACGGTTTTCTAGGAAAAATCGGCGGCGGGGGGGGGGCAGTGGGCAACCTCGGCGGCTCCGACAGCGGCGGCGGCTCCGGCGGCGGCGGGGTTGGCGGCTGCGGGGCGGCGGTGGCTCGGCGTGGGGCGGCGCGGCAATGCGGCGGCGGGGTCGGCACGCGGCGGCGGCGGGGCGCGGGCTAGGGTTTCCTGGTGGCGGTGGCTTGGGCTAAACGGGCTCGGGGCGGCGCTATTTAAAGGCCCGGCTGGAGGAGTCCTGGCCGAACACGGCACAAAGTCGGTTTCGTTTTTTTCTAAATAATGACGCACAGAAAAACAAATAAAAGAAATACTAAACAGACTCTAAAAATCCCAAAATAAATTTTCCCCGGCTTCTAAAATCAAGCCGAACAGGATGAACATTTATTTGGGGCCTAAATGCAATTTTGAAAAAACGCGCATTTTTACTAAATTCAAATAAAATAGCAAATAAATCCAAAATAAAATCTTATTTGATTTTTTATTAAATCCTCAATATTTCTTTGTTTTGGGAAATTCATTTTATTCCCTCTCTCATATTTTTTAATAGATATAATTGAAGATAAAATAAATGAAATCAAATGATCCTATTTTGAAAATTCGAGAAAACTCAAATATGAAAATATCGAAATCCCCAACTCTCTCCTAGGGTCCTTGAGTTGCGTAGAATTTCTAGGATCAAACCAAAAGCAAGTAAAATATGATATGCAGTGATGATCTAATGTATAACATTCCAAATTGAAAATTTGGGATGTTACAAACCTACCCCCCTTAAGATGAATCTCGCCCTCGAGATTCGGGTTGGCTAGAAAACAGGTGAGGGCGGTCCTTCAGCAGAGCTTCCTCTCGCTCCCAGGTGGCTTCATCCTCGTTGTGGTGGCTCCACTGAACTTTGCAAAACTTGATAACCTTGCTGCGGGTGACTCGCCTGGCATACTCAAGAATCTTGACTGGTTTCTCCTCATAGGTCAAATCACTATCCAACTGAATCGCTTCCAGCGGCACTGTATCTCTCAGCGGTATATCAGCCATCTCTGTGTGGCACTTCTTCAACTGGGAAATGCGGAATACATCGTGAACTCCTGACAATCCTTCAGGATATTCCAATTTGTAGGCTACTTCTCCCATACGCTCCAAAACCTTGTATGGTCCTACAAAATGTGGCGCTAACTTTCCCTTAACTCCAAAGCGCTTAACTCCTTGAAGTGGAGATACTCGAAGATAAACTCGGTCTCTCGCTTCGTAAACTGTCTCCATGCGTTTAGAATCTGCGTAGCTCTTCTTCCTAGACTAGGCTACCTTGAGCCTATCGCGAATCAATTTCACCTTCTGTTCAGACTCTTTAATCAAATCTGCTCCAAACAACAGGCGGTCTCGAACTTCATCCCACGACAATGGGGTCATGCACCTCCTTCCGTATAAGGCTTCGAAAGGGGCCATCTTCAAACTAGATTGATAACTGTTGTTGTAGGAGAACTCTGCGTATGGAAAATTCTCGTCCCAACTACATCCGTAATCTAGCGCGCAAGCTCTCTGCATATCCTCCAAAATCTGATTGACTCTCTCGGTCTGTCCATCTGTCTGTGGATGGAAAGCTGTACTGAACTCTAGCCTGGTACCTAAAGTCTCATGCAACTGATTCCAAAACTTTGAGGTAATCTGGTTTCCTCTATATGATACAATGCTCCTTGGCACTCCATGCAGACATACGATTCTGGTCATGTATATCTTTGCCAACTTAGCACTGGTGTAGGTAGTCTTCACTAGAATGAAATGAGCTACCTTTGTCATACGATCGACTACAACCCAAATCGAGTCATAGCCTGAATGCGTTCTGGGTAATCCCGTGATAAAATCCATGCCTAACTCATCCCACTTCCATTCAGGTATTGGCAATGGCTGTATCAATCCCGCTCGCTTGTGATGCTCTGCCTTTACTCTCTGACATACATCACAAACTGCTACATACTCCGCAATATCCTTCTTCATTCCGTTCCACCAGAAAATATCCTTCAAATTCAAATACATCTTGGTATTTCCTGGGTGAATCGAATATGGTGAATCATGGGCCTCTTGCAGAATCAACTTCCTGATCTCCGGGTCATTGGGCACATAAACACGGTCTTCAAGCCATAAGGTATCGTGCTAATCCTCATGAAATCCTTTAGCTTTTCCTTTGCTCATTTTATCTTTAATAGAAGCAATCTCCTTGTCATTCTTCTGAGCTTCTCTAATCTTATCCATCAAAGTAGACTGAATCTCCAATGCTGCTACATAGCCTCTCGGAACTATCTCCAAACATAGCTCACGAAGATCCTCGGCTAACTCCTTCGGTAACTCTCCCGTCATTAGAGTGTTGACATGGCTTTTACGACTCAACACATCAGCTACTACGTTAGCCTGTACGGGATGATAATGCAATCTCATATCATAATCTTTGATGAGCTCCAACCATGTCCATTGCTTGAGATTCAACTCCTTCTGCGTGAAAATATACTTCAAACTCTTGTGTTCCGTGTACACCTCACAATGGTTTCCAATGAGAAAATGTCTCCAAGTCATCAATGCATGCACTACGGCTGCTAGCTCCAAATCATGCATGGCATAATTGAACTCATGAGGCTTAAGCTGTCGTGAGGCATATGAAACAACTCTTCCCTCCAGCATAAGCACTGCTCCAAGTCCTCGACGTGAAGCGTCACCATACACCTCATAATCCTTGTTCTGATCCGGCAAAATCAGCACTGGTGATATAACCAGACGTTTCTTCAACTCTTGGAAACTGGCCTCACATTCCTCAGTCCATTTGAATTTGGTATCCTTCTTCAACAACTCTGTCATAGGTTTTGCAATCTTCAAGAAATTTTCAATGAATCTCCGGTAGTGTCCTACGAGTCCAAGAAAACTCCGGATCTCTCCAACTGTTGTTGGGGCTTCCCAATTTGTCACAGTGTCAACCTTGGTGGGATCTACTGCTATACCTTCTCCGAATATAACGTGTCCGAGGAATCCAACTTCCTTCAACCAAAATTCACATTTGCTAAACTTGGCATATAACTGATGTTCCTGAGCTTCTCAAGTACCAAACGCAAATGTTCTTTATGCTCCTCTTCATTCTTCGAGTAAACAATAATATCATCAATGAACACTACGAACAACTTATCTAAAAACTCCATAAATACTTTGTTCATCATGTTCATAAAATATACAGGTGTGTTAGTCAGACCAAATGACATAACGGTGTACTCGTACAGCCCATACCTGGTGGTAAAAGCCGTCTTAGGTATATCCTATTCTCGAATCTTCAACTGATGGTATCCTGATCGCAGATCGATCTTGAAAAATACCTTAGCTCCTTGCAATCGATCAAACAGATCATTGATCATTGGTAGTGGGTACTTGTTCTTGATTGTTACTTCATTCAATCCCCGATAATCAACAACCATCCTTAACGATCCATCCTTCTTCTCCACTAGAAGTACTGGCGATCCCCAAGGCGAAGAACTTGGGCAAATATAACCTTTATCCAGTAACTCCTTAATCTGCTTCTTAATCTCCTCCAAATCTTTCGCGGGCATCCTGTATGGTCTCTTAGATATTGGCCCTGTGCCTGGCAAAAGCTCAATCAAAAACTCAATATCTCTATCCGGTGGCATGCCTGGCAACTCCTCTGGAAATACATCCGGAAAATCCTTTACTACTAGTACTTCCTCCTGCACAACTCCTGTTAGGGAATTTACTTGAGTCCTCTTCAGCACATGCCGGGATACATACTTGATCCTTCTTCCTTCTAGCGTAGTAAGCAAAATTGACTTACTGGCGCATTCAATGTTCCCTTCATACTTTGATAACCAATCCATGCCTAATATCACATCCAATCCTTGTGATTCCAATACTATTAGGTCCGAGGGAAATACATAGTTACCAATCCTTAATGGTAACCGATTACACCATAGACTAGCCATATACTCTGCTCCAGGCGAGGTTACTAACATGGGTGACCTAAGCGCTTGGGTTGGCAGTTTATACTTATCCACAAATCCCCTTGATATGTATGAATGTGATGCACCAGTATCAAAAAGAACGAGTGCAGTAAAAGACTTAACCAAAAACTTACCTATTACTGAATCTGGCTGAGCTTCAACCTCCTCCACGTTAACGTGGTTCACCTGTCCCCTGTTGAAAGGGTCCGGATTCTTCCCAAAGCTTCCATTGCCACTTCCATTCTGGGCTTCAGGACATTCATTGGCATAATGTCCGGTCTTCTAACACTTAAAGCAAGTGACTTGGCTCAGGTCTCTCTTTGCTGGGGTTGACGGGTTGGCACGGTTCTGGCCGTTGCTTCCTCCATTCCCATTACCAGTCTTGGGGCCATTATGATTGTGCGAGCTACCTCCTCCATGGGTATGCTGAAAAGGTCCTCCCGGTCTAGGGGTAAAACGCGGCTTCTACTGAGCTCCAGAATTGTACTTCCCTTGTCCATACTTACTGTTGCGGTTCTCAATTTGATGTTGCTTCCCTTCAATCATAAGAGCACGATCTACCAACTCATGGTAGTTGTTGAAGCTTGCTACCATCAACTGCATGCTCAACTCCTCATTCAGTCCTTCCAGAAACTTCACCTGCTTCGTGGCATCCATAGCAACGTCATCTGGGGCATAACGTGCTAGCTTACTAAAGTCATCCACATACTGTCCAATGGTCCGTCCTCCTTGGCGCAAGTTGCGAAACTCACGCTTCTTCATGGCCATAGCTTCTGCTGAAACATGGGCAGTATGGAAAGCCTGTTGAAACTGATCCCATGTGATCGTGGCTATAGGGTAGGTGACCGTGTAATTCTCCCATCATGATGCAGCTGGTCCATCCAACTGATGTGCGGCAAAGCGCACCTTCTCAGCATCAGTACATCCTGTAGTGGTTAACTCCCTTCCAATCTTGCGGAGCCAATCATCAGCTACTATCGGCTCGGTGCTACTAGATAACACCGGCGGATTCAGCCTAAGAAAATGGGTTAAGTGATCAACAGGTGATGGTGGTGGTGGTGGGTTGTTGTTGTTGTTGTTCCCCTGATTCTGATTCTGGACTAGCAACTGCATCAACGTATTTTGCTGCTGGATCAACTGAGTGAGCTCCGATGGGAAAGCAACTCCATTTTCACGTCTCGGAGGCATCTGATAATACTTCATTCAACATAGTCATCATCGCCATCGTCTGGATCCGAGTCGGTGTCGTCGATGATGATGTAGTTTTACGGGAAAATCTCCTTGGGTTCTTCGTCTTCTTCTACTGCCATAGGGCCTCCCATGAATATGGCTAGCTTCATTGTTAGGTCAGCATTCTTATCCACTATTACGGTGATTTCCTCAGAATCTTCACGTGTAGCCTTGAGTTCTTCCTCCAGTTCCGTGATTCTTGTCCTCGCCTTCTTCAGATCTATCATGTCTGCGCACATCTGGTTCTCCTGACATCGAATGTGCTGGTTTAACTCCTGGATGAAAGAGGCGATTGATCTATCCTTCTTGCTGCTGATCATCTCCCAGTGCTCATCTTGGCACCCACAAATCTGGTAGATAGTATCCTTGAGATCATTGTGGTAAACTTCTCCAATACGTCCCATGGTGATGTGAGCTACCATGCTCTTTCCTCGACTCCAGGTTGGTGCATCAAAGGAAAACTCTATGGGCTTGGTGACTGGCATGAACGTCCTTCCTGGAACTTGAACTTGAATCATCCAGTGCTCCTCTTCAGGTAAAGTGGCGTTGTAAGTTCCGGTGAAGCTTGGTACTCCGATGTTTAGGTATCTAGTGACTTCCTTGAAGTGGCGTCCAAAGAGTGTATCTTCATCCGGTTGCATGAACTTGTTCCTTGCATCCGACATCCTAAAAGAGTAGAAAAGATGAGGAGTCGGAATGAGAAGAGTGAGTAGTGATCTAGGGCTTTAGCTTAGTGGTCATGTCCTACAGTCAGCTTGTGCTCTGATACCATCTTGTAGCGACCAGACCACAACCAGTCTGATCTCTGTGCTTCAGTGCCATCCCTGGATCAGTAATGCTGACACACACGGTACTTGAAGGATTTATAACAGAGTAGCAATCACACACTTATTACATCGAATGTCTCAAAAGGGAACTTATTACAATAAATATGGCTTAAGGCCATCTAATAACGATAACAGCGGAAGGCTTGGAAGATAAGTGAGTCCATCAACTCCAATGGCATCACTGAGTATAGAACCACAACCTAAAGGCACCATACTCGTCGTCTGAAAAGTCTGCAACATGAACGTTTCAGCCCGAAACGGGTCAGCATATGGAATTTGCTGGCAATGTAACACATAGAGTGTAATGGAAGAATAAAGCTATACTACATTCATATTTGGTTGGTGGAAAGCTCTATGGTTACACTTTTGCGTAAAGCCAATTTTTCCCTACTGCAAAGGAATAAAATTTATTTAACTATCATGGTAGTTGTTAAACATTGAGAGTGTAGACACCCTCTCAATCCCAATTAAGCATCATCATTAAAAACCAACAATATTAATTAGAGTAACATAATGAGATTCACATGATAACCCAAGTACTAGATACTCAAGTTGCCCATAACCAGGGACACGACTAACCATGATTAGTTTATACACTCTGCAGAGGTTTGTGCACTTTTCCCCACAAGACTCGCTCTCCTCCATTGGTATTCTCGCACTACATGATGTTTGAGAAATGGATGACCGAGACATAGTCTTTCAGAAGCGCTAGCACCTTACGAACGGGTAGACCGTACCAACCTACATCCCCTACATCTGCTAGTCTACCACTGTAAGAGTTCGCACGACTTAGTCAACTATGCTAGAGCCCATAGTAGCTTGTGGCTACACATGGAAGTTTCTAGCATGAATAATCTCATGATCCCTTTGAGCCTGGGTGGCGGTCCATAAAGAAAAATAGGCAATCGCCGGAATACCCAGGGCCTCAATCCACCTAGATGTGTGTTCAAGTTGCCACCTTAAATAAACCATTAATTTATCAATCTCACATCTGTCATGGATACACTCACCCAATCCACGTCTACTAGCATAGCATGGCATATAAGTAAACGTAGAAGTAACTCCCAAATGTTTGATAATAAAACAGGTAATAGGTTCTACCTCATCTACTCCCAAACGTAGAAGTAACTCCCAAACGTAGAAGTAACTCCCAAAACCCACAATTTAATTAGATCCTAATCATGCAATGTTTGAGGGTTGATCTAATGCAATAAAACTAGGTAGTAAGAGGTATGATCAAAAGTGTTACTTGCCTTGCTGATGGTCCGTGAAACCTAGTGATTCGAAGTAGCATGCGACGCACTCCGGGTACTCTATCGCAAACAAACAAGCGTACAATAAGCACTCATCTAATGCACAGGTAAAACTCAAATAAGAGATCTAACCAGAAAGTTCAACTTAAGAACTCCGGTTGGCAAAAAGAATCAAATCAAACGAAGCAACGAAAGTCAAACGACGAAACAAACAAACTTCGTTTACTATTCTGGATCTAGGTCAAATTTATACTAGAACGAAAAGAGGGTTTCAAGACGAAACTCCAGGCGCTTGAATCGCCTGATTCTGATAAACGAGCGAAAAGTTATACTAGAACGAAAATTGGATCACAAATCGCGATTAGAAATAATCGCGGAAAATTCGAGAAAAAGACAAACGACGAACAGATTAACGAACGAACGTTCATTTTCTGTAACTAAACGATGAACGCGTCCGTTAAAACGAACAAACGAGCGAACGCTCGCTAAATAGACTAAGCCGGAAAAAAACCGATAAAAACGGATCTAAAAAACCAAACAAAAACCGGCGGAAAACTGAATGGTTTTCTAGGAAAAACCGGCTGCGACGGCGGGGCAGTGGGCAACCTCGGCGGCGGCGGTGACGGCGGCGGCGGGGTCGGCGGCGGCGGCGGCGGCTCACCGTGGGGCGGTGGCAGGGCGGCGCGGCGATGCGGCAGCGGGGTCGGCGGCTGCGGGGGCGACTGCGGCGGGGCGCGGGCTAGGGTTATGGTTTCCTGGTGGCGGCGGCTTGGGCTAAACGGGCTCGGGGTGGCACTATTTAAAGGCCCGGCCGGAGGAGTCCTGGACGAACACGGCCCAAAGTCGGTTTCGTTTTTTTTAATAATTACGCACAGAAAAACAAATAAAAGAAATACTAAACGGACTCCAAAAATCCCGAAATAAATTTTTCCCGACTTCTAAAATCAAGCCGAACAGGATGAACATTTATTTAGGGCCTAAGTGCAATTTTGAAAAACGCGCATTTTTTCCTAAATTCAAATAAAATAGCAAATAAATCCAAAATAAAATTTTATTTGATTTTTTTATTAAATCCTTAATATTTATTTGTTTTGTGAAAGTCATTTTATTCCCTCTCTCATATTTTTGTAATAGAAATAATTGAAGATAAAATAAATCAAATCAAATGATCCTATTTTCAAAATTTGAGAAAGCTCAAATATGAAAATATCGAAATCCCCAACTCTCTCCGAGGGTCCTTGAGTTGCGTAGAATTTCTACGATCAAACCAAAAGCAATTAAAATATGATATGCAGCGATGATCTAATGTATAACATTCCAAATTGAAAATTTGGGATGTTACAGCCGCGGGCGGCGGGGCTGGCGGTTCGGCCGGTGGTGGCTGGCGGCTCAGGGTGGTGGAGTTTGATGATAAACTGGAGGCCCTTTATTTCGTATCCAACGGCTGGAAAATCTAATGACCAGAGATGAAAAAGTCAGTCGACTGACGTGTAGCCTCACCCCGCACGTACACATGCACGCACGCAAGACACGCACGCATGTAGGCGTGCAACACTGACACGTACACACGCACGCATGCAGGCGTGCAACACTGACACGTACACACGCACGCATGCTGGCGTGCAACACTGACACGTACACACGCACGCATGCTGGCGTGCAACACTGACACGTACACATGCACTCACGAACACACGCACGTACGCACCCATGCATGCAACACTGAAACGTCCCTTGCACGCATGCAACACTCGCACGCCTGCATGCACACAGCACACGACGCAAGACACACGCTCAACCTATACGTGCATGCACCCTTTGTTAAGGACATGGATTATTACGGCTATTAATCAATCTTACCTGTGATAAGCAGAACAATGATGTTTGCAGCGGTCTTTACAAATCACAACGTATCGAACAGGCTATCAACATAGTAGGCTTATCTACTTGAAAAATATGACGTCACACTCAATGAACAATCATCGGTTTATGAAATGCCGCTTCTGACCGCCCTGGCCCACCAAAGGTTCCTCTGCTCTGCGCTGCCTGCGTTGGGTCACTGACATGCAGGCCATGCACCCAAAGAGCCCACACGTCAGTGGAAGAACGGCATGGAGTCCTAGGTCAGAGTCGAGGGCGCCACTCGCGGCACGCCTGGCTGAACACGCCTCCGTGCCGCATTCAAATGCCTCCATGAAACCCGCCTGTGTGGAAGCCGAGAAACCCACTCTGGACACACGTCCGTTCATGACCAGGCCGGCGTTAAACACAATGATGGCCGAGCTCCTCCCGTCTGCCATCTATTTAATCTCCTATTTAAACGAGGCCAAACGCCGGCCAAGAATCGCACACCTCCGTCGCTCCCCTATCTCCTCCATCATTTTGTCCACTCTTACAATGGCTTACGAAGAGAAGTTATTCCGCATCCAAGCCGGCTGGGTAGCCCACCGGATACGAGCTATGCAGCTCGCTGATCCACCTTCCTCCCCTCGCCCGACGGAGCCAGTTGCCGCCCCAAGCCGGCACGCGGTTCAGCAACTCGCCGCTCCAGGCCGGCTCGACGAGGAGCGGCGCACGGGCGTCGTTGCTGCCGTCCATGCTGCCGCATCGTACTGCGTTTCCCGTTTCTATGGCCGAGACTCCCATGCCGGCGGCCGCGCCATGCAAGCAGTGACAGAAGCCGGGTGCGCGGAGAGCGACGAGTCGGTGGCCAGCACCTCTGCGTCTACTGCCATCATCGAGGAGAAGTAGAACACAGGAAGCCGCCACTGCTTGGCTCCCATGAAGGCCACTGCGGAGGGGACACCGGCGTACATAGCAGGTGTCTTGCCGGATCCTTTTGTTGCGGGGACCTTCGTCGACCCTGCATGGGCTCCACGGAAGAGGGGAATGTTAGGACGAACTCGAGCCGGTGCCGGCCATGGCGAAGTTTGTATGAAATATCAGTCTGTCTACGTGTTTGCGTGAATTTCGTCCAGTTGGTTGAGTTGCTATCATAATGTGTGCGGCTACGGTTGGATGGTGTAATTTGCGGGTCACCGGTCGGTCTGCGGGCGGCTTGGGCGGCGTTATGGGACAAAAAAACACAGCTCGTGCGAGCTCGTCTCCAACGTGCGCACTAGAGGATGCATGACAACATGAGCCCCCGAGCCATTCCTCGTTCATCGGTGGTAAAGGCACCGGTGTACAAAAGGGTCGCCAATATTTTGGCTACCCCGGGCAAGATCCAAACAGCCCCTCCCAACAGATTCAAGTCCCTCATTCGCCGTGGAATTTTGCCATGTGTTCTTTTCAAGGACTAGCAAGATGCCCGTGCATTGCACGGAACATCAAGATGCATTTTTTTACAAACTCCCGCATGCATGCAAGGGATAATTAATGTCCTCCTTTGCTAGTACCACGAGGCAAACACCATTAATATTGCATCGATTAGTGTTAGTGGCCTTGTATATCTGCAAATTGTAATTTTGATAGTGGCCCCTGGTATATAAAAATGGAGGGAGAAAGATGAGAGATAAGGTGAGGAGGAGTGGGGCGTGGTGGTGACTGGTGGTCGGACTGGGCGGAGGCATGGGGATGGACGGCGCATTATGTCTAGGTTTGTATCTCTCTCACACACTCCCACGTAGGTGGGGGACGTGCACGAAGAGAAGAGGTGCACGCACGGTGCATGTACTCCCGTCTCCTTCCCAGCCACACCAGCGCGGGTACATGGTGGATCTCATTTTTGTATGAAAAATGCAGCCCACGTGGTAATTTGGCACGTGTACTGGTTGTCCACTTGGTGGAGGGAGGATCATCTACCACAGGTGAACAAACAAATTGCGACTTGACCCGTTATGTTAAATTAAAAAATAGGCAAACCATGTGGGGCCTACCTTAGAGGCAAGGCTCTATACACTGGAGCACTTTTGATGTGTCCCGTCAACTCGTAGAACGAGGAGAAGCTTGCTTAGTACGCCGTCTCCCCCGCCCACGGGCGCAGTGGCTCGCAGGATGAGGTGAAGCTTGCTTACAAGTAGTACTATTACTAGTACTACTACTGTACGCCTTTACGCCCGCTTCCTCACCCACGCACGCGCTGCCTCATAGCACGAGGAGAAAATTTTACTACTCCCTCCATTTACTCCTCGTCCCTACTACGTACTTTGGTTAGTACTCCCTCCATTTACTTATACAAGGCCACTATAAAAAATACATTTTGCATCTATACAGGGCCACAAATAGTAATCGAGACAAAAATTACTACTCCCTCCTTTCCAGTTTATGGCTCAATTTCAAAATCTCTCCAACCAAGGTAGACGATGACTGGTCGAATTAATTTCGTACTTTGCACAAGTAATTAGTACGCTCGTTTTTCTCAAGAAGTTATGCTTACCGAGGCATTAATTAGAACGAATGCATGAATGACCACTAAATTTCCATGAACTTGTACATGCATTGGTTAGTTTCCTCTTGACACTGCTTGCGTCGGCTGATCTAACGCACCTCGAAATCTAACATGTAATGGTACTACTACTAGTATAGTATAATTGAGACTTATCAAACGGAAAAACGAATGTTTTTAGATGATCCCTATAAATCCTAGTGGGTATGTGCTCCGTAAAAACGGATTTTTCCAAAACTAAGTTGCTCCCTTTCATGAATTCTGTAGTATACTCCTCCGTCGACGCTCCCTTTCATGAATTATGTACTTCCTGTCGCCGACATGTGGGACATATAGCAACCGGGTCGACGTGTCAACCACCAAATAACAGTTGAGAACAGCAGGAGGGGCACACCCCACTCGTACCGACCCAGTAGTAGTAATGAGCAATGAGACGTCAAATCACAATGCCGCGCCTTCCCAGACGGACGAAGCAACCATTATTTCACACTTCGGTTCGCCATCATCTCAAACCACGTAGTATTGCTTCTGCCTCAAGAGGGACACGCGCATCGCCTTGGTACATCATGACACGTGGGACCGCATGACAGGCCATGCTCCCCCGCCGATCGCTCGTTAAAATCACCTCATTTTTACTATACTTCCTCCATATCGGTTTACTACATGGCATGAACGTCGTTCTAGGTTGAGAATTTAACTGGCTATATATGTGATGAACAGTACTCTAGCCTTTTAAAAACTGTATACTTTTGTACAGTAGTACAATTGATGGATTGCGCCATGGAGCAAAAATTGAAATTAATAAAAAAGGTCATACATATAGAGAGCGCTCGTCGCCAAATTATGCATATACTACTATTAAAAAAGCTAGTACGTGCTTAATTGGGGTGCTAAATTCTTTTAAAGAAATACTAGTAGTATGTACATACCGAAGAGTTAAAGTAACGAGAAGAAACGTAACCTAGTTCTGCTGGGGGCTCAGCACAACACACCCCTCAAATTAAACTAGGCACACCTGAAATTAAACTATGCAACTAATCCGGTAGACACTGCATTAGAAGTTTAGAACCACCATGAGCAACGACACTGCCACCTTACTCGGAGTCCTCGTCCATGTCCTCGACTTCGTCCTTGTCCCTCTCCCTCTTGGATGATACTTCTTTGCTTGAACCGCGCACTTGGCTGTTGCTCTTCATCCAACCCTTGTAGATATTGAAATAAAGGCAGCCATCCATTGCAGCGTAGTGGATGTGGTCTATATCTAGTACATTCTGCTACCATGCATGACAATGAAATATGTAATGAGGTTTCTCCAGTTTACGGTACGAAGGATGAACCATGGCTCCGTTCAGGGTCAGCATTGAAGGCTGACGAGAGGGTGCCAGCCGATTATTCTGGAGGTCGAAGGGGTTGCCTACAATGAGGCCTATCCGACCCAGGACTTCTTTATCGTTCTTAAAGTCTACAATAACGAATTTCATTGTTTTGTCCTTGAGGAAGTTCTTAAAATCCTGGCACTCAACGTCGGCATGGCATATGTGGTAGACCAAGCAAACATTATGTACGCAAACCTGGATCACGGCGGGCTTCTTCCTCTCTTCGTCCTTTAGATCCTTCTCTGGTCCCAGGATTGTGGTGTACTCAACATCTAGCCCAGCGACCCACTCATCATCTGAGTTTTCGAACATGCGTCTGAAGCGAGAAAGGCATCATTTCACCGTCGCGGAAGAATGGGTGTAGATGACGTCGAACTCATCGCCAGTGATGGTTCTAACCTTGTACTCACCGCCGATCATGGAGATTTGGGACGCCATGGATTTGGGAGGAGGGTTAGGATTAGTGGAACTACCGTAATGTGAATGGACGGGACGACTAGGAGTGAACCGCCGTAGTATTGAAGGACGTTCCGGGACGAGTACGAGCGCACTACCAGCGTGCGAACGGCATGGTAGTGGATTTCTATTCTCCCATGATACGGGCTTCCGAGAGCCCTTGGATCTAAGATCGAATGGTTGCATGGCGTGATTCTAGACCTGTGGGTGAATATCCTATCCTGGAGGGTTATTCTGCAAATTTTCAGCAACTTAGCATGCGACCGTTTGATCTCAGATACAAGGGCTGCCTGCAGCCCGTATCATCGTCGCGCCTACCATGACCGTCGCATCGCTCGCGCGGTCGCGCCCTTGGAGATTTAACACGGTGCGTTAGGCTATCTGATGTTGGCATGTCATACATAGTCATCACTTAGTGACTGATACTACAACAAGGTTGGCTATAAGTTTATTTTTTTACTCCTCTCTATCTCTTTCTTCGTACTCCCTCTGTCCCATAATATAAGAACATTTTTGACACTAGTGTAGTGCCAAAAACGTTCTTATATTACGGGACACAGGGAGTACTAGTTTGTATTTCATTTGCCAAGGAGTGACCTCTTCCAATGAAATGGTGTTGCTAAGTTTGCTTCATTTAATTAGATATAGACTCAAAATTGTCTTTTCACCTAGGTACACGCGCTTAGCACTGTTTCTCCCTTGGGTCACCAAACTAGTCTCTCTCTTCTTGATTAACTTGCCACATTAGACTTTATGCCTATGTGGCAAGCTTAAGCACCTATAGGAGCAAGTAGAAGTAAGTACAATAGTGCGCTTTACATGGCATTTTTGCATATATGGAGGAAAGAGAGGCAAGGAAAAAGTGGAGAAGTTGGCTCTCATGCAAGAGCCAGCCTCTACTACATGGTGGGGCATTGGGAGAGGCACCTGTATGGAGGTGGTCAGGAATCAGAAGACTCATGTCGGTCGTAGCACCGCAGTTAAAATGATAATGGCAAGTCAAATCACGGGGCCCCACCTGTCTAGCAGTAACCTGCTGTCAAATCACACAGCCCTACGTTTGCAGCAGCCTACTCCCTCGTCTTCTCGCGTCTTTGTCGAACCGACTAGGCGGAACTGCCCCACCTACCGTGCAGGAAAAGCCCCGCCATCGACTTTTAAATACAACTACATCCGCTTAAGAATCCAATGATATACTTTTTGTGACACCGTAACTCATATTTAGTTAGTCAAATGGATAACCTAGAACTACGTGCAGCCCTATAAACCGAGATGCCTAAAAATAAAAAAACGAGACAGAGAGGGTAGTTCAGCACGTATCTTTTTAGATCAGTATAATCGGGATTCACCAAGGAGCAAAACCAAGTGGTAGGCTGCTGCTGTCGTGTTGGCGTAGCAACTCAAGCAGGGTCAGTCCGCACACAAAATGGCGACACACTTAACAGGACCTCTTTGGCCGACATATGGCTCATCCACCGTCTTGTTCCACGTGCAATGCACCAAATTACAGTTCGGAGCAGCGGTTGGAATTGGAGGCACCCCGGTCGTAGTGCCGTAGTAGTAGAAAATGAGCGATGAGGAGTCAAATCACAAAGCCCCACCTTTCTCGCATTAAGCTGGACAGATGAAGCAACCATCATTTCACTCTAGGGTGCAAGAGCATAAAGAAAAGAGAAAACAATGATGTGTGCGGCAGCTACCTAGGGAACCCTAGGGTAGGGGTCTCCACTACAGATCCTTTTTTTAAAGCGCCTCCACTACAAATTGGCTTCTCCCTCGTCCTCTTGAAGAAAACTGATGATGAGTTCGGCGGTAGGGTTTGTAGGAGTACTACGGCGTGCGGGGCCACATCGTAGTAAACGGGTTCGAGTCGACGCCTTAAATATGTGTGGGCCTATTGGTTTTACGGGAACGAGGCAGCATTTTGGGTTTGGGGACCAGTGGAGATATAGTACGTACAAAAAATTGTGGCCGTAGGTTCGACCGAAAGGCAATGATGCATGGGCCCTGCATTTTGATATACCTGGGGCCGCGTGAAATTTGCTACTCTACTCAAAACTAGTAAGGTACACATGTATTGAACGCATGAGATTTTAAAACCAAATTATGAATAAATACACACTCTAGCATGTAAAGCTTTGAGTCATATATGCATGATGTAGATGTTCATTTAGTTCTTATAGTTCATCTCATTCAAAATCAATTAGTTTTATAAAAATGTTAAGATTCATGGGGTTGTGCATTGTAAATCATAAAGTAAAAAACAAATAATGGCAATTCATTTAGAAAAAATAATCAATTATGATACAGAAGATTCCAGAACAAAGGAGAAGTGCTTGTGTTTTCAGGTTTTTGCATTATGCTTAAGTTCAACCATGGAGTCTTCTAAATTTTACATGTGGAAGATCTGGTGGAATGTTGATGATATCCAACGGCCAGTAGTGCTCAGATTTGCCTATCTCTACACTGTCGGGTTAGCTTCATCCAGCGACCATCTTTCAAAGTTATTGGCACACTATATAGTTCTTGTGCCATAGTTGCAGGTTTTGGAAAAAAGCTACTAGTGGGTTATACTATCTATTTAGGAAGAGAAGATGTATACATGGAAGTTGTAGGGAAAGAGATGACATGGAGCATCTCAATTCCTATGAGTAGGGATTGGAAACGAGATGTCATTTGGTTGACATCATAGGAACTTTTCTATTGAATCTAGAGATGAGATGTATCTCAATTCCTATGAGGAGGGATTAGATGTCATTTGGTTCATATCATAGGAACTTTTCTCTTGAATATACGCTAATGTTTATTTTCCTTTGAAATTAAGGGAGTATAGGAATCCATTCATATGAACCAAGTGGCTCTAAAGCTATAGAAATGATATCATGTTTATTTCCTTTGAAATGTCGAGTATATGAATCTATTCCTATGAACCAATTGGCTCTAAAGCAAAAAATCCTATAAAAATCATATCATATAGAGTTCCTATGATATTCCTCGACACTAAAGGACGCTTGAAATTGCTGCGGGTGATACGATGGTCTTTCTTTGTAGACTCCTCACCCATCTTTGTAGTTACCTCTCGAAGATGAATGAAATGATATATACATGGTATTCTACATGTGCAATTTGGTACACGAAAACTCGGTAAAAGTTTGCGAGGTTCAAATTTTAAATAAAGCAATATGCACTGCATTTCGGAACGGAGGGAGCATACGGCAGTTGCTAACACTCACGTGGAAGATTTATGTGTAGGAGGAGTGGCTGTTCTGTTAAATGACATGGCAAAACTGACACTGTCGCATGCCAATCTAACGATTCTTACGGTGTTCGTCAGGAAAAGGCTTGTGGTGAATGTTTTTCGGATAATGATTTACGGGCACATGCATTGCATTGATACGTGCACCCCTCTCTCTCACGCACACGCACCCTCAGGAGTCACGACTCTCCCGAGTCCTCTCGCAGACTCGCACGTCGCACCCACCGTCCATCTGCAGGTAGACGTCACACACATATGTGATCTTCACACCCTACCCTCAGAACTTCTAAAAAACAAAAGACGGCGCACACATTTTATTTAGCTCACACGTCACACACTTATACTATTACTCTTGCGGCGAACGTTCTTTGGGCATAGTATATTGTACTCTCACGAAGAGAAGTGGTGCACGCACGCACTAGTTGTCTCACACCCACTCACGGGTACATGTAGGAGTGCATTTTTTTGAAGCTGGTACAACAAAATCACTCCACTATATATAAAACCAGGAGCCTTAGCGCTTGCTTTACTAGGGTTCCTCTCGTTCACTCTCTCATGCAACACATAGGTGGCCACACTCTCTCTCAGCTCACAGCTGGTCACAAATCCGGCCGGACAACCTCGACCGGGGCAGGGGTGTAGGTGCATCGTTCACGCTGTCGTCGGCGGCGAGGGAGGAGACCAACGGCTGCCCGCGCGTCCCGATCGGCGGCCGTGCCGTTCTCTCCGAGAGAGCGCCGTCTCGGGAGGGCCTCCGACCCCTTCTTCCTCCCTGTGGTATTGTGGCCAAGATGCGGCCTCCCGACGCCGTCTTTGCCACATGCCGACGACCCTCAGGTATATATTCCTTCGAAACCTGCCTTGCTCTACTGCCCCAGCTCCCTTCGTGTGGATCCTTTTCTACTTCCGTCCGTTGTTCCAAAGCCACCTAGACTTCTACTATTATTAGAAGTAAAGCTAGTTCATACAGTCGACTCAAAGCGTTGGTTCAAACAGGGAAGAAAGTGGGAAAGCTGTAGCATGAATCTAGGACTTGGTTCTAAGAGGAAATGGGGGAAAGTAGTAATATCTGTCACTGCTTAAATAACGGTATTTCGTATTTGCGCAAACAAGGATGTTTGTCTACATATCGTTTCGGGATGTCTATCTCCATATCGTTTCTATCTGCGCAATCAAAAGCGCACACCTTGGTTTTAGTACAACTGCGCAAACTGAGATGGCTATCCCTCGTTGCCGTCGTCTAACCTCCCGTCTTCAAGGTATCCCTACATTGGTAGTAACTAAGGTAGAATGACCAACGCAATCTAAAAGAAGCTAATTCATACATTTTACCTCCTGATTGCAGTGCAGGGATGAGCGAAAACAACTGCATCCTAGTCCGGAATGCACTTTCTACCAGTTCATCCGTGGACCGAGGACTAGCTGGCATGGCTGCACGGCGGTTTTTTGGACAGGTGCGCGGACAAGAGGCATTGTGGTATGCTTATTTCTGCAAATAGCGGTGCTTAAATTTAGTGGAATGCACAAGCATTTCAGCTAGTCAGTACACTGCATGGTTCAGTTCAGCATTCCAGCTGAGACCATAATTATAATTGGTTATTCTGGAATGAGAGAACCTAACCCTGGATGGTGGCAACAGGGAAAACCAGAGTGAACTCCAGGAAATTTAAGCCTGCCGGGAGGCCCTTTGCTCAGAGAAGCCTTGCTTGTTTTTTCCTGATTTGTAGACCTTCTCACAACTTTGTCTTTTGCTGTGAACTAATATATGTTTGTTATGTTCTATGAATCATTGAGATGTATAAAATTGCTTAACTTATGCTTTTCAAGTTTTTTATGAAGACGAGTTTAATGTGAGTGTTCCACATGAGCGCTGGACTAGCGTGTGAATGTTTGGAATTTATTACATTGTAGCCTCAATTAACTCATTGAACCACTGTAACAAGATACATAGTTTCTTATATGTCAGACAGCAGATTGTTGATTGTTAGCTGGTCGATAGCCTAGTGTTGAAGTGAGCTGAGCCAATGTGCCGTGTTTTGCACAACTGCTTACAAGTGGGGTAGCACCAACAATGTTTACAAGTACTTATGTATACGTCGGCGCACGGTTCTCGACTGAGTGCTCTATTTCATCAAAACACACACTCCTCATTTGATAAACCATGACAACTTATGTCTTACCATGTCATATTCATGAAAAAACTAGTGAGGACGCATTTGTTTCGGCAACAATTATGATGGTTCTCACATGATTCACGGGCACACAAAAGTAGCAGTAGTTCCCATAGACGGATTCAAACAGAGTACTAGCCCTAGAGGGGTTGATAACAGGCAAGGTTCGGATAATTAGACACAATCCAAACTACTATTAAACACTGGCTGGGGCAACTATTTCATGCCTCGATTTAATTTGGGCTGGACAAAAGACGGACCTTGCCATGAACATCATCGAGGACGTCCCGCAGCAGCTCAATCCTGTCAACCTTCATGAAGACAACCTTGTGTCCTTGCCACTAATAAACTTGTTTATGGAGGCATGCCACGTCATCTTCCTATGTAAGCTTGACAAGAACAGTATGCCTCACAAACGAAGGAGTAGCTTTGAACTTCTTGTGCTTTAGTACACCCTGGACAACACCCCTGACAGCAGTGAGGCTGGAATACAACTCTTCATTGGTATAACCGCAAATGGCTTCCAGGATCCAACTACCTAAGAACTCTATTTTCCTAGTGCGTATATTCAGGTCGTCCGCCTCATAGAGAGTGACATGTACAACCACACAATCCTTGTCTGCATCAGGGCTCTAATTGAACAGAAACAAATTATGAATTACTTTTCCATATAAGAAACACAAGTTACTTAAACCACTATGTATAGCATGCAAGGTTGTCAAAATCGCGATTATGAATCGGATCGGAGCTTCGATGGTAGGATCGCAAATTGTAGAATCTTCACTATCAAGATCGTAAAGTCGTAGATTCTAAGAACTAAAATCGTAGAATCATACGTGTTAGTTTGGATCGTAAAGTCGTAGAATCGTATAACAGAATCGCAATTCTGACAACCTTGATAGCATGGCATCAAAGCTAATAAAATTTTGCATTATTAATGACCACATACTTCCTTTTCTAAAAAAATCACCACATACTTAGATGAAAAACCACAATCGAGATTGGCAAAGAAGGAAATCACCTTGGGCAGCTCAGGGGGGACACATCCTCAAAGGGGGAAAACTGCTCCTGTAGTGCCACGGGGGCTGTAACCTCAAACGGGGCGTTGACCATCCCAGTAGTGGCCATGAGCGTATCTGGGGTCGGCTCGGCGGTTGCCTCCATCTTCTTGGAGCTCTCTCTCTTGTGGGGATCAGCCTCCCGCATCTGCTCCAATATCTGTAGATCTTTGCCTGGTTCTCCTTGGTCCATCATGAAACTGATGAATACTAGGAGACCACTGAAAGGAAAACACAATCGCAATGACAATGAAACAAAAAAGAGAGTGAGGATCGGTTACTGCTTTGCAAAAGTTCTTTTTTTAACGAAAATATACCAACATCATGGATCCAATTACCTTCCCTTTGTTCAGAGAGAAGATTAGTGGCGGATGTGAGTGTTGCCTTTCTTGAAGATGGTGAGGGAGAAGGGGATTCAGCGAAGAGTGAAATGATGGTTTCTTCGTCTGTCAAACTTACACTGCGGGGAGGTGGGGTTTTGTGATACGACGGCTCGTTACTGCCGCGCTATGACCGGGGTGACTCTCCGCCTGCATACTGCCTTCTAATTTGGTGGATGGCATTTGGGCCCGCGCACTACATGGCCCGCATGTCGGTGAACAAAAGTATAACGACATTCAGTAGAGGGAGACGTTTCAATGACCTAGGAGGAGCCAAAAGCGGTAGACTGTCTCCACTGTAGTAGTCGTAATTGTTTTTCTGGGTAGCTGTAGAGTGTCTCCACTATACTAGTAGTAATTGTTTCTCTGGGCCCAAGACAAAACAGCCCACCCACACTAGTAAATAGTAAAATTAATTCAAAAGCCCATATATTTACTGAATTGACGAATGGGTATGTCGAAGAGAAAAAAAGGAGTTTCGGGTGGGCAAAAGAGCTTCTGAACGTGTCGGGCTTCTATTTACAACATATTGTGGTCATAATCCATTAAACTTTACGACCCAGGATGTTCATTCTATGGACCTGACCGATTCATTTGATTGTGACTGCCGAAAACAGTGCTGGAGTTAGATGTTGTTGCCCTTTTCAATCTAGTTTTTTTTGTAAACCTGATGAACAATTAACCCTCGTGCTTTTGTATAGTTTGTAAGCTGGAGTTAGATGTTCCTGCCCTTTTCAATTCAGCTATGACTGTCATATTTTCTTTGAAACAAGGCAAATGGCTTGCCATTCGTTTAATTTAGAGTGAAATATTGTAACAAATTCCAACCAAGGGAAATAACATCACTCTCGTCGGCTTCTTGAGCTCATTGTGCATTACAGAAGCCAAGTGATTATCCCCCACCAGCACCCACAAACTTATTCCAAACTAGCACATAAAATGGGCTGTAAATTTTCATTGGAAAGGCTGCATGACCTTGATAGATTTGGATTGTGACATTTGGGACCCATGAGGAAATAGCTTATCCAAGGTGGTGTCGACTTACTAGCCAGTCAACAAACGATTCTGCCTACTAGCCGTTGGATTGACATCCAATATCTGTCGTGCATCTTCTATCTCTTGTCTTCTTCTTCCTCCAGCCGCCCAAACGAAACCACCCCGTCTTCTCCGCCTGCCCCTGCCTCCCATGGCTGGCTGCGCCTCCGCCTCCCTACCATACGTACCCTCCAACTTTGGCCAGTCCCTCCATCTATTCCCCCACATGTCCTATTATTCTCCGACGACGTCGGCCCCAACATGCACCCGCACACAAAGCAGTCAAACCTTGTACTCCCCTCCGCCTGCGACTGGACCAGTGCATCTTCAACGCCTCCTGTTCGTTCCGTCTGAGGCCTCGCCGTCGTCCTCCGCCTTGCGGCCTTGGTTCGCTCACCGTGCGCGGTGCGCCGCCCTCTTGCGTTGTCAACGTCGTCAACAACCAAGAGGAACAAAGAGATGACTGTACGTGGAGAGGATGACAGTAGGGACCCACCAGCGTCATGGCAATACGCAAGCAAGTGCCTCTATAGTACAAGCCTAAAAATATGGTTCCTCCTAATGGTAGGACATATGGGGCTCACGCCATTGTCATCATAGTCAATAAACAAGAGAATTACACTACGAGCGGCTGACACCAGGGACCCAGCAAGTTGCGCAGTTTTTTTGAGGAACAGGCAGTTGTTATTTATACTAGTTTTAGCGACGGATCAAGGTAACAACGGGGCTGTGCGGGGGCGTTGGCCTGTCTAGCCAAGGTTTTATTTATGTTTACCACATCATGAGCCCAGTTGTGTTTTTTTTCTTGCTGAAAATGGCTAGCCCAGTTCTATTTTTTACAGAAATACCCAAACAAGGCCTACTTGCTTTATCGGCCCTGCTGGGCTGCAAATCTTTCAAGACGAGGAGAGTTTCATTCGGTTTGCCCAGAAATGGGTTGTACATTTTTAAAACACGTCAAACCAGGAATTAGTTTCAATTTTTTTTAATTACAAGATTTAAATTCCATTGATTTTTATGCATGGACAATTATTTGGATTTTATATTTATATAAATTCTTTTTCAAAATAGTTTGAATGTGAATCGATATTTCTGGATTAAAAACAGTTGACCGCACCGAAATATGCAAAATTTCGTATACTTTTTAACCGTGGCCACAATATGGGGTGTAATGCTAACAAAAAGAAGATGGGTTCCAAAAAAATTCTTAAGAATTAGCAAACGGGATGTACATTATTAGAAATAATGGCAGATGGGTTGTATGTTGTTTTCCACATATTTGAGGCTGACTTGTCCGCCTACTACAGGTTGACGCGTATGCTTTCATAAAAAAAAGGTTGACGCACACGCAACGCCCTGTCAACTTAGTCAACACACGAGAGCAGTGACTGTTGGATGTCCATCCAATGGCTGTCGTGCTTCTTCAATCTCTGCTCTTCATGCTCCAGCTGCTCAAACAAGCGCTGGCGGGACTGCCTGCTCTCTCCTCCTGCGGCCGGCTATTCTGTCACGCAGGGAGCACGGCCCCACCATACTCCCATCGCTGGCCTAGCCATCCCTCTACTCACCCACACATGCTGTTATTCTCCGGCGATGGCAGATGAACCAGTAAACCCTCGTACTCCTCCGCATGGGAAACAACTGCCGAGTATTCCTTGGCTCTGTGTCATTCCCTTCCTAGGCCTCGCCGTCGTCCACCGCCCTGGTGCTCTCGGCGCGGCCTGGTCAACGTGGTCAATGAACGACATCCATCGGAAGTGGACTGTACGTGGAGAGGCTGACAGCTGGGTCCATGGCCGCACGCAAGGAAATGCCTCGTTATTACGCGCAAAATAATGATTCCTCCACCTGACAGCTAGGACCCACGGGAAGGGCCTCTATATTTCGTGAAAAAAAACGTTCCCCCTGCTGACAGGTTGGACCCACCAGCTATATCTTCGCACGCAAGGAAGTGCCTCCTTATTACGCCCAAAAAAATGAATACCCCCCGCTAGCTAGGACCCACCATATTGTTGGGCTGACTTATGAGCCTACTAAGTTGACGGGGATGGAGGGCTTTGTCAACTTAGTCAATACTCCAGTGACCGTATGATGTCCATCCAACGGCCATAGTGCTTCTTCAACCTCTGGTCTTTTTGCTCCAGCCGCCCAAAGCAGCACCAGTCGTGCCACCTGCTCCTGCCTCCCGTGGTCAGCTGTGCTACCGCGGAGGCCTCACCGCCCCCATACTACACCCACCACTGGCCAGACCATCCCTCCACTCACCCACACCCCCTGTTATTCTGCGGCAACGACAGCCTCACACCGCAGCCAAACCAGTGAACGCTCGTACTCCTCTCCGCGTGGGCATCCACTGCCGCGTCTTGCCCAGCTCCGCGTCATCCCCTTCCTAGGCCTCACCGTCGTCCACCGCCATGGTGCTCTCGGCGCGGCGTGGTCAATGTGGTCAATGACCGACTTCCATCGGAAGAGTACTGTACGTGGAGAGGCTGACAGCTGGGTCCACGGCATCCGCAAGGAAGTGCCTCCTTATTACGCGGAAAATAATTATTCCTCCACCTGACAGCGGGGACCCACCGGATAGGCCACTATTATTTTGCGAAAAAAATTGTTTCCCCCTGACTGCTAGGACCCACGGGACGGGCCACTGTATTTCGCGAAAAAACGTCCCTCCCCCCCCCCCCGCTGTCAGCTCAGACCCACCGGAAGTGCCTCCTTATTACGCACAAAAAATGAATACTCCCTCGGCTAGCTGGGACCCACCTTGGTGGGAGGCGGACTTGTGGGCCTATTAAGTTGACGGGGACGAAGGGCTTTGTCAACTTAGTCAATATGAACGATTCTAGCTCAAGTGACCGTACGATGTCCATCCAACGGCCATAGTGCTTCTTCAACCTCTGGTCTTCTTGTTCCAGCCACCCAAAGCAGCGCCGGTCATGCCTCATGCTCCTGCCTCCCGTGGCCGGCTGTGCTACCGCAGCGGTCTCACCGCCCCCTAGTATTCCCACTGCTTGCCAGGCCCTACGGCGACGGCAGCCTCATATCGCAGCCGAACCAGTGAACCCTCGTACTCCTCTCCGCGCGGGCTTCCACTGCCGCCTCTTCCCTGGCTCCGCGTCGTCCCCTTCCTAGGCCTCGCCGTGGTCCACCGCCGTGGTGCTCTCCACGCGGCGTGGTCAACATGGTCAAGGAATGACTTCCATCGGAAGAGTACTGTACGTGGAGAGGCTGACAGCTGGGTTTACGGCCACAGCCCAGTTTTTTTATGATTTGCCAAGTCACTTTGTCATGCCTGTTGGGCTGCAAATCTTTCAAGACGAGGAGAGCTTTTATTCGGCTGGCCGAGAAAATGACCCATCAGTAATGAGAAATGGGTTGTACATTTTTAAAAAACATCAAACCGGCAATTAGTTTCAAATATCTTTTTTTCATTTCAAGATTTTAAATTACATTAATTTTATGCATGGAGAATTTGTTGGATTTTATATTGATATACATTTATTTTTAAAATCAGTTTGAATGTGAGTCGAAATTTTGGGATTAAAAACAGTTCGGACCGCACCGAAATATGCAAAATTTCGTATAATTTTTTAACCGTGGCCACAATATGGACTGTAATGCTAACAAAAAGAATATGGGCTCCAAAAAAACCTTCAGAATTAACAAATGGGTGGTAAATTATTAGAAATAATGGCAGATGGGTTGTATGCTGTTTTCCACAGATTTGAGGCTTTCCTAAAAAAAAGGTTGACGCACAAGCACTGACTGTTGGATGTCCATCCAACGGCCGTCGTGCTTCTTCAATCTCTGCTCTTCCTGCTCCAGCCACTCAAATAAGCGCCGGCGGGACTGCCTACTCCCTCCTCCCTGTGGTCGGCTGTGCTGCCGCGCAGGCCTCACCGCCCCACCGTACTCCCATAGCTGGCCTAGCCATCCCTCTACTCACCCACACATGCTGTTATTCTCCGATGATGGTAGACGAACCAGTAAACCCTCGTACAGTCGTACTCCCCTTCGCGTGGGAAACAACTGTCGAGTCTTCCCTGCCTTTGTGTCGTCCCCTTCCCAGGCCTCGCCGTCGTCCACCGCCGTGGTGCTCTCGGCGCGGCGTGGTCAATGTGGCCAACGACCGACTTACATCGGAAGAGTACTGTGCGTGGAGACGCTGACAGCTGGGTCCATGGCCGCAGCAAGGAAGTGCCTCCTTATTACGCACAAAATAATTATTCCTCCAGCTGACAGCGGGGACCCATCGGACGGGCCACCGTATTTTGCGAAAAAACATTTCCCCCTGACTGCTGGGACCCACCAGCTACACCTTCACACGAAGGAAGTGCGTCCGGGCAAAAAAAACAAAATGATTCGCCCCCCTGACTGCTGGGACCCACCAGCTACAACTTCGCACGCAAGGAAGTGCCTGACATTCGGGACCCACCTGGTCGAAGCGTACGTAGCGTTGTCATTCTAGTCGTGAACGTGTACGTACATATATACTGGTGGATGTAGAGGCGCGCACGTGTCGTAGTAGAGGCGCGTACGTGTCATAGTAGAGGCGCGCATGTAGCAAGTACACATACGTACAACGGCTAGGGTGCAAGCAAGAAAATACGGCCACGTATGTGTACATATGGGCGGGGTCTCGAACACCTACTCGCGCATACGTATAGCCAGGGCTCGTGTACATGGCTGGGTCGGATCGGAGAAACAATGTCGTCGTCGTGTTCATGGGGATGCAACGGAATGCGTCGTGGTCATGGGGAGGCAACGGAATGTGTCATGTTCATCGGGAGGCAACAGAACGTGTGCGAGCCAACTGGCTGGGTGGGAACGGAATGCATGGTCGTGCTCATCGGGAGGGCTTGGACAGAACAGGCAATGGAAACGAGGCCTGGCGTACTGCACAACAAAGGAAACGGACCTCCTACATTCGAAACGGGGTCCTTTTTATCGGGAGGGGTCTGGCGTACCGCAAAACGGAGGAAACAGACCTACTATGGTCGAAACGGGGGTCCTGTTGATCGGGAGGGGTGTGGCGTACAACAAAACGGACGAAACGGACCTTCTACGGTAGAAACGGGGGTCCTGTTGGTCGGGAGGGGTGTGGCGTACCGCAAAACGGACGAAACGAACCTCCTACGGTCGAAACGGGGGTCCTGTTCATCGAGAGGGGTGTGATGTACCACAAAACAGGACTCCACGCGATACTGTTCATCTCCACATTCGACCTCCTCCAGCCTCCACGGGCACCTGTTCATCCAGCCTCCACCACGTGCTACTCCACCGGCTACTGTTCAACCACCCCTCCACGGGCACCCCTCCACCGTCTACTGTTCATCCAGCCCTCCACACCATGAGGTCCTATTCAACCACCCCTCCACGGGCACCCCTCCAGAGGCAACGCCACCACTCACTGTTCATCCACCCCCCCCCCCCCCCGCAACGCTCATTGTTCATCCAATCGATCGGCTTCAGTTAGCAGCAGTAGCGAAGAAACCGCTCGATCGGGTTCAGTTAACAGCCATCGATCGATATCTCGGGTTCAGTAATGCATAGCCTGCAGTGCAATCGCTCGGATTCAGTTAGAGCCCAACACCTCGCTCGGGTTCAGTTAGAGCCAACGCCTCGCACACACGCGCGTATGTGTACAAGAGAAACACGCATCGCTCGGCCCCCGACCTCCCACCGTAACCGGGAACTCCCCAAAATTTTCCTCGCCCTCGCCTCTACCATGGTTTTTTCCGTCATGGACGGCCCAAAGAATGTCAGGCAGCTGCGTCTCCGGCCCGCCCAGCACGAAAAGCCCATTTTCTGTCATGATTTTTTTTCATAGAAGTAGGATCCCACCACATCTATGATGATACCGGGTTTTGTCACAATTATCGTCATAGAAGTGTCATATGTATGACAGAAAAAAAATTGTTCGGCCCAAAATGTCACGGATGTGTATTTTTTTGTAGTGCAAGTGGTAGGTAGCGCGACATAGCGATAGAACGAACAACTAGCAAGCAAAGATAGAAGTAATTTCGAGTGTATGATCATCTTGCCTGAGATCCCGCAAGGAAGAAGAACGAGTCCATGTAGAAGACAAACGGACGTAGTTTAACGGATCCTCACAACTCCGGAACAAAATCGAAGCTAACGAGAGAAGCAGTCTGGAAAGAAGCAAGCAACAAAGTAAACAACCGTCACATAGACATGGCATGATGCGCAAACAAGTATGATGCATGTCCGGTTTAATGAGGCATGGCATGGCAAAGTGCATAAACAATACTACAAATTAAGTGGAGCTCAATATGCAACGATTTGCATACTGATGAAACACCACATGACTTATTTAGTTCACTCTTGTTTATGTACCCAACAATATTAAAAGTTGTTAAACATGGCAAAAGATGAAGCATGATAAAACTACCTAACTAGGCAAGTTTAAATGAGGCCAGAACAACAAGCAACAAGACCGGAAAATCCTCATATGCAATTTAGGGTTTTGGTACTGTTCTGCCCTAAAGCATATTTTAGAATTGTTTAACATGCAAAATAATGCCACCATGTTAAACTATACATCTTTCTACCCCATTTACATATAAAGTTTATTTAAAATGGAGCTACGGCTATTTAGTTATGAATTAAATCATTTTAGCATGTTATATAGGTAAATTAAAGCAAACAACAATTTAAACAATATAAATATGGATGAAAGTTGCATATTATGAAACAACACAAAATTCTAAGCATTTTACATATATAAATTATTTACATATGATGCATAGTTTGTGAGATATGAAATGCATGATCTAGAGGGACTTTTCTGCAAAACTGCAAATCCCTGGATAATTGATAAAATCGCACAAAGGAAAAAACACCTACGGGCTGAATCCAAAGCACCCTGGGCTGGGGGATCTGCTCACCATGGGCCTTGGCCCATTCGGTGGAGGAGGGAGGCCGGCAGGGCGCTGGGCCTTGCCAGTAGCAAGCCGGCTGCTGGGTCGTCCATGCGATGTGGCACGGGCGGCCGGTTGACGAAGCGGTCAATGCGGCAGTGTTTGTGGTCATCTCGCTCGACCACGGGCGAAGCAGAGGACGCAGAGGCGCGATACAGGGGCAGGGGCGAGCTATCCTGCAACGGGCAGCGCGCCAGCGACGGGAAACAGCGAGGATGGTCGGAGATGTTTATCTGGGCATCGGGAACCCATCTCCGGCAGGGCTTGATGGAGTCGAGGAGGAAGGGAACCCGCGACAATGGGCATGATGCAGAGGAGGCTTGGTTGCCTGGCAACGTACTCCGGTGAGGAACGGTGACTCGCGGAACGGCAGCATTCTCCGGTGAGGAACGGCGACTCACAAAACGGCATAGTCAACGGGCGCGGTCGCCGGAGCGGTTGAGGTCGAGGTCAGTGTGGCCTTGGTGACCGGCGGTAGTGGCTTGAGGCAGGGCATCGGCATCTTGAACATCAGAAGGTAGAGAGACGTGAGAAGAGAGCAACTGCGAGAGGAGGGAGACGAAAGAGGTGATGCTATCGTGGCTCATCGGCGGAGAGGAGCTTGAGTGGCACGAGCTGAATCCATCTGACGGGCTGACAAACTCGAGGCACTCGGGCGCCATGGCTGCTCCTGTCATGACGAGGAGAGAGGTAAGAAAAGAGAGAGGGAGAAAGAAAAGGAAGGAGGGAAGGCATGGGCGAGGCCGGCCTGGCGGAGCTGGTCGTGGTCGGTGGGCATGGAAGCTACAGGCGGCGGCGGCATGTCCATGTTGCCGGGAAGGAGAGGGATCGAGTGGAGCTCGGGCTCGGGCGCTGGTTCCAACCCGCCCTGGTTTAAAGCACGGGAGGAGGGTTGCTTGGCGCGAGGAGCTTGAGGCCTTGCTGGATCCCGGTGACAACTGAGTGTGTCGGGTTGATCCGGGCCCATCGGTGACGCCTCGGTGTGTCGGGTTCGAGGAAGTTTCGGACACGCACAAGAAGCTTGAGGCCTTGCTCGAAGATACTTTATAGATGTTTGGGGTTGATCCGGGCCCAACGGTGACGACTAAGTGTGTCCAGTTCGGGGAAGTTTCAGACACGCGTGAGGGGTCGATGCATTGCAAAGCGGGGTTAGGAGAACGAGGTCAAGTGTGTGGTTGGACTGAGAAGAGAGAGGGGGAAGGAGTGCAGCCCGGCGACTATTTTCAAAGACCGAAAACGTCCGACGTTAGACCGGCTATAATGCCGCTATAGTTATCCATTGGGGCGTCAAACAGACTCCGAATGCGATGAAACTTGGCAACACCGCATGCCAACTTTGAAGCTATTCCAAGAACATTTTCCGGCCACTTACAAAATAATATTTCAGACATGTCGCAGGCGCGTGCAAGTGTGTCTTGGCTCAGAACGGACAATGGGGTGAACTGGAGAACCCAGACGGATGCAAGTTTTGAAAACATGATGATGCAATGCACATGATGAGATGGCAAGATGCAACACACAAGCAAAAGACAAGGCAACAACAGCGAATAACTGGAAGACAGTAGGCCCAACGGTCTCGGGGCGTCACAGGTAAGACCAAGCATATGACATAAAGATTTCCAAATTGTAGAAACACTAGCACACAAGTCACACTAAGTAAAACAATCATAATTTTTAATCTTGACTTTGATTGTAGGTTTCCATTCATCATGCAATTTTCTAGGAATTGAAACTTCTAATTCCAATTTTCTTCCAAAGCTTTCATCATAGCATCAACAGTATGTTTAGTAAAAGCTTTGTTTTGTTCATAGGCATGGGGTGAATTTAGCATGGATCGCACCAAAGAAGTACAATCGATCAATGAGCAAGTATCATAAATCAAGTCTTTGTAATCCAAAAGAGTGGGCACATCACTAGCTAAAGTTTTGACCTCTCCAAACCCACTTTCATCAATTTTCTCAATAAGATTTTCACACTTCAAAATATTGGGATGCCTTCTACCTAAAGTTGACTCTTCTCCAGTCCCTTTTTTATCAATCTTAACTTTACCAAACAAAGAATCAATAGAAGAAACACCAATCATTTTAAGATCTTCATCATTTTTGTGAAAGAAATCACTAGAAAACGCTTTTTCCTAAAGTTCTCTTTTAGCTCTCAGCACAACAGTTATTTTCTTACTTTCATCCATGGAAACATAAAGAGATTTAATTGATTCATCAACTTTAGGCACAAAAATTTTCAATTTGAGATTTTCTACATCATAAGCAATTCTAACAACACTTCTAGACAAATCATCAATCTTATTCAACTTTTCTTCTATGGAAGTGTTGAAAACTTTTTGCGTGTTGATAAATTATTTAATATTATTCTCAAGATCAGAGGTATTCATATTATTATTGTAAGATTGACTTCCATAGGAATTACCATAATTATTAGGGGTATTACTAGGAAAAGGCCTAGGATTAAAATTTCCTATATAAGCATTGTTGTTGAAATTATTGCGAGAAATAAAATTCACATCAATGGCATCACTAATTTTCTCAATCAAAGTAGACAAAGGCATATCATGAAAATCAATAGGAGCACTTTTACTAGCAACCAATTTCATAAGAGCATCAACTTTATCACTCAAAGAAGAAATTTCTTCAACCGAATTAACTTCTTTACTAGTAGGAGCTCTTTCGGTATGCCATTGTGAATAATTTGCCATGATATTATCAAGAAATTTGGTGGCTTCACCCAAAGTAATTTCCATAGAAGATCCACCGGCGGCAGAATCTAAAAGATTACAAGAAACAAAATTCAACCCCGCATAAAAATTTTGTATGATCATCCAAAGATTTAACCCATGAGTTGGGCAATTCCTTAGCATCATTTTCATCCTTTCCCAAGATTGTGTAACATGCTCATGTTCAAGTAGCTTGAAACTCATGATCTGGGTTCTAAGGGAAATAGTTTTTGCGGGAGGAAAATACTTAGTGATAAAAGCATCTTTGCACTTATTCCAAGAATCGATACTATTGCGAGGCAAAGAAGAGAACCAAATTCTTGTACAATCACACAAAGAAAATGGAAATAATTTCATATTGACCACATCATTGTACACATCTTTTTTCTTTTGCATATCGCATAATTCCACTAAGGTATTAAGATGGGACGCGGCATGGTCATTAGGAGTGCCAGAAAATTGGTCTTTCATTACAAGATTCAGCAAAGCAGTATTAATATCACAAGTCTTCGCACTACTGCCAGGAGGAGCAATCGGAGTTCTAATAAAATCATTGTTGTTGGTATTTGAGAAATCACATAACTTGGTGTTCTCTTGAGTGGCGATGACTACACAACAAGATTGCACTCAAAACATATCGGGCAAGGAAACGGCGAACGGAAAAGGAGAGGCGAATAAAACGACAATTTTTTCTGAAGTGGGGGATAGGAAAACGAGAGGCAAATGGCAAATGATGTAAATTGCAAGATGAGATTTGTGATTAGGAACATGGTTATGTTGAAGATCCTCCCCGGAAACAGCGCCAGAAATTCCTTTTGATTGCTCTCTGACTATAGCGCTAGAAAAGCTCATGTC
Organism: Triticum monococcum; assembly: GCA_034509565.1. NCBI lineage: Eukaryota > Viridiplantae > Streptophyta > Magnoliopsida > Poales > Poaceae > Triticum > Triticum monococcum. Next base: position 630,679,947 of record CM067847.1, on the reverse strand, counting down.
TGCTAGGACTACGTCGGTATTTCCCAAAACTGGAAGAGATGATGCAGCACAACCATAGGTATTCCCCTCAGTGAAGAAACCAAGGTTATCGAATCAGTAGGAGAACCAAGCAACACAACGTAAATAACACATGCACACAAATAACAACACCTCGCAACCCAACGTGTTAAAGGGGTTGTCAATCCCTTTCGGGTAACGATGCCAGAAATTGGTAATAGATTGAAATAATAGATCGCAAATTAAATAAAGTGCAGCAAAGTATTTTTTGTATTTTTGGTATAATAGATCTGAATAAAAATGCACAGGAAAGGTAGATCGCAAGCAAATGTATGAGAAAGAAGACCCGAGGGGCATAGGTTTCACTAGTGGCTTCTCTCGAGAAACATAGCAAACGGTGGGTAAACAAATTACTGTCGGGCAATTGATAGAAGCTCAAATAATTATGACGATATCCAGGCAATGATCATTACATAGGAATGACGACCAAGATTAGTAGACCAACTCCTGCCTGCATCTACTACAATTACTCTACACATCGACCGATGTCCAGCATGCATCTAGTGTATTAAGTTCATGGAAAACGGAGTAATGCAATAAGAACAATGACATCATGTAGACAAGATCCATTTATCTATTGCGTAGATATAGATCACATCTTTTTATCCTTAGTAGCAACGATACATATGTGTTGTTTCCCTTTCTGTCACTGGATCAAGCACCGTAAGATCGAACCCACTACCGGGCACCTCTTCCCATTGCAAGATAAATAGATCAAGTTTGCCAAACAAAACCCAAATATTGGAGAAGAAATACGAGGCTATAAGAGATCATGCATATAAGAGATCAAAAAACTGAAATAACTTTCATGGATATAAAAGATATGACTGATCATAAACTCAAAGTTCCTCGGATCCCAACCAGCAGACTGCAAAAAGAGTTACATCATATGGATCTCCAAGAGACCATTGTATTGAGAATTCAGCGAGAGAGAGAGAGAGAGAGAGAGAGAGAGAGTCATATAGCAACTAACTACGGACCCGAAGGTCTACAAAGAACAACTCACGCATCATCAGAGAGGCACCAATGGAGGTGGTGAACCCCATCCGAGATTGTGTCTAGATTGGATCTGGTGGTTCTTCACTCTGCGGCGGTTGGATGAATATTTCTTCGACTCCCCTAGGGTTTTGGTATTTTTGGGGTACTTGTAGAGCAAAGAGGCGGTTTGTGGGGCACCCGAGGTGGGCACAACCAACCAGGGCGCGTCTGGGCCTCTTGGTGCACCATGGTGGTTTGTCCCCTCCTCGGAACTCCGCTAGGTGCAACCAGGGCCCATTGTGTTCCTTCTGGCCCATAAAAATTTTCCGTGGAGTTTCGTGGCATTTGGATTTCGTCTGATATTGACTTCCTACGATGTAAAAACCATGGAAAAAAACAACAACTAGCACTTGGCACTATGTCAATAGGTTAGTACCAAAAAATGATATAAAATGACTATAAAATGATTATAAAACATCCAAGATTGATAATATAACAGCATGGAACAATCAAAAATTATAGATACATTGGAGACGTATCAGTGACACTTATGGGAATAGCCCAATAGATCGAACGGAAAGAATAACTTTGAGGTGGTTTCATACTCTACACTAATATCTTTGTTTATTCTCCGCTATTAGTGACTTTGGAGTGAATCTTTGTTGCACGTTCAGGGATTGACATATGATCTAATTATGTTATCATTGTTGAGACAACTTGCACTAGTGAAAGTATGAACTCTAGGCCTTGTTTCGAAGCATTGCAATACCGTTTTCGCTCACTTTTACCACTTGCTACCTTGCTTTTTTTATATTTTCATATTACAAAAACCTATATCTACCATCCATATTGCACTTGTATGACCATCTCTTCACCGAACTAGTGCACTTATACAATTTACCATTGTATTGGGTGAGTTGGGGACACAAGAGACTCTTTGTTATTTGGTTGCAGGGTTGTTTGAGAGAGACCATCTTCATCCTACGCCTCCCATGGATTGATAACCTTAGGTCATCCACTTGAGGGCAAATTGCTACTATCCTACAAAACTCTGTGCTTGGAGGCCCAACACGAGTGTACAAGAAGAAGGTTGCGTAGTAGACATCATCGAACCTAACGAGGAGCTAAAGGTAGAACAAATATTCCCTGAAGTTCTATCGACCACCGATACAACTCTACGCACACTTGACGTTTGCTTTACCTAAAACAACTATGAAACTATTTTGCAAGAATAAACTATGAGTACTTTGCGAGAATAAAACTATGAAAGCAAGGTGATAAAAGTAGATAGTTTTTGTCAACAAGAAAGTCATTTGTCCCTAGGCAATCGATAACTAGACCGGTAATCATTCATGCAATTTTATATGATGGAGGGGCATGAGCTAACATACTTTCTCTACATGGATCATATGCACTTATGATTGGAAATCTAAAAAGCATCCGCAACTACAAAAGATCATTAAGGTCGTGAAACCCAACTATAGCATTAAGTATCAAGTCCTCTTTACTCCCATACGCAACAACCCACGTATCCATGTTTAGGCTGATGTCACCCCCGCAACCGGCAATAAGAAAATCATGAACATATTGCAACACCCTACAGCGAGGATCCCTCCATTTGCACGACAAGGAGGGCACCGTAGGACAGCACCATAAATAAAATATACACTCATGCCAACCAAGATCACGATTAACCCATAGGACAAAACGGATCTACTCAAACATCATAGGATAGCCAAATATCATTGGGAAATAATATATGGAGTTGAGCACCATGTTTAAGTAGAGATTACAACGGGGAGAAGAGATGTTGCACCGCTGCATAGAGGGGGGGAAAGTTGGTGTTGAGGTATCAAGATTGTTGATGTATATTGCCGTCACGATCCTTGCCCCGGCGACGTTCCGGCGCCGTTCCGGTGCCACCGGGAGAGAGGGGAGAGAGCCCCCTCTTTCTTCTTCTTCCTTGGCATCCCCTAGATGGGAGGAGAGTTCCCCCTCTGGTCCATGGCCTCCATGGCGGTGGAGGTGCGGGACCCCCTCCGAGATTGGATCTCCCACTCTGATCTCTTTTGTTTCGCGTTCCCTAGATCTGGTCGAAAACTGTTTCTTTTATTCCCGGAGATCCATAACTCCGATTGCGCTGAGATTTTAACATGATTTTTTTCCAGATATAAGTTTCCTTGCACCCAAAGTAGAGATTCAACTGACATACGAGGTGGGCACTATTGGGAAATGGAGCATGCAATTTCAAAAGAATTCCTATGCTCACGCAAGATCTATCTAGGAGATGCATACCAATGAGAGGGGGAGAGTGTGTCCACGTACCGTTGTAGACCGCATGCGGAAGCGTTTGACAACGCGGTTGATGTAGTCGAACTTCTTCACGTTTTGACCGATCAAGCACCGAACGTACGGCACCTCCGAGTTCTGCACACATTCAGCTCGATGACGTCCCTCAAACTCTTGATCTAGCAAAGTGTCGAGGGAGAGTTTTGTCAGCACAATGGTGATAACCCACAAGTATAGGGGATCGCAACAGTTTTCGAGGGTAGAGTATTCAACCCAAATTCATTGATTCGACACAACGGGAGCCAAAGAATATTATCAAGTATTAGCACCTGAGTTGTCAATTCAACCACACCTGGAAACTTAATATTTGCAGCAAAGTGTTCAGTAGCAAAGTAATATGATAGTAGCGATAACGGTAGCAAAATGTAACAGTAGTAAAAGTAATGTTTTTGGTATTTGGTAGTGATGATAGCAATAGCAACAGACAAGTAAATAAGCGAAGCACAATATATGGAAAGCTTGTAGGCAATGGATCGGTGATGGAGAATTATGCCAGATGCGGTTCATCAAGTAACAGTCATAACCTCGGGTGACACAGAACTAGCTCCAGTTCATTGATATAATGTAGGCATGTATTTCGAATATAGTCATACGTGCTTATGGAAAAGAACTTGCATGCCATCTTTTGTCCTACCCTCCCATGGAAGCAGGGTCCTTACGGAAACTAAGGGATATTAAGGCCTCCTTTGAATAGAAAACCGGAACAAAGCATTAACACATAGTGAGTACATGAACTCCTCAAACTATGGTCATCACCGGTAAGTATCCCGATTATTGTCACTTCGGGGTTAACGGATCATAACACATAATAGGTGACTATAGACTTGCAAGATAGGATCAAGAACACTCATATATTGTTGAAAACATAATAGGTTCAGATCTGAAATCATGGCACTCGCGCCCTAGTGACAAGCATTAAGCATAGCAAAGTCATATCAACATCAATCTCAGAACATAGTGGACACTAGGGATCAAACCCTAACAAAACTAACTCGATAACATGATAGATCCCATCCAACCCATCACCGTCCAGCAAGCCTACGATGGAATTACTCACGCATGACAGTGAGCATCATGAAATTGGTGATGCAGGATGGTTGATGATGACGATGGCAACGGATTCCCCTCTCCGGAGCCCCGAACGGACTCCAGATCAGCCCTCCCGAGAGCTTTTAGGGCTTGGCGGCGGCTCCGTATCGTAAAACACGGTGATTTTTCTCTCTGATTTTTTTCTCCCCGAAACTCAATATATGGAGGTGGAGTTGGAGTCGGAGAGGCAACAAGGGGCCCACGAGGTAGGGGGCGCGCCACCCACCCTCGTGGAGAGATGGTGGCCCCCCTGGCCTTCATCTTTGGAAGGTATTTTTCTTATTTTCTGAAAAGTGTCTCCGTGAAGTTTCAGGTCATTCCGAGAACGTTTGCTCCTGCACATAAATAACACCATGGTAGTTCTGCTGAAAACAGCGCCAGTCCGGGTTAGTTCCATTCAAATCATGCAAGTTAGAGTCCAAAACAAGGGCAAAAGTGTTTGGAAAAGTAGATACTTTGGAGACATATCACCTCCCCCAAGCTTAAACCTTTGCTTGTCCTCAAGCAATTCAGTTGACAAACTGAAAGTGATAAAGAAAAACTTTTACAAACTCTGTTTGCTCTTGTTGTTGTAAATATGCAAAGCAAGCATTCAACTTTTCAGCAAAGATTATAGCTAACCACATTCGCAATAACGCATAGGTCTCAAGTTACTCATATCAATAGCATAATCAACTAGCGAGCCATAATAATAAAACTCGGATGACAACAATTTCTCAAAACAATCATAATATGATATAACAAGGTGGTATCTCGCTAGCCCTTTCTGAGACCGCAAAACATAAATGCAGAGCACCTTTAAAGACCAAGGACTGACTAGACATTGTAATTCATGGTAAAAGAGATCCAGTCAAGTCATACTCAATGTAAACTAACAATAATGAATGCAAATGACAGCAGTGCTCTCGAACTGGTGCTTTTTAATAAGAGGATGTTGACTCAGCATAAAAGTAAATAGATAGGCCCTTCGTAGAGGGGAGCAGGTATTTGTAGAGGTGCCAGAGCTCGGTTTTGAAACAGAGGTGAATAATATTTTTAGGGGTATACTTTCATTGTCAACATAACAACCAAGAGATGGCGATATCTTCCATGCTACACACATTATAGGCGGTTCCCAAACAGAATGGTAAAGTTTATGCTCCCCCTTCCACCACAAGCATCAATCCATGGCTTGCTCGAAACAATGACAGCCTCCAACTAACAAAGAGTCCCAGGGGGAGTTTTGTTTGCAATTATTTTGATTTAGTTTGCATAAAGCATGGGACTGGGAATCTCGGTCACCAGCCATTTATCTCATGAGTGAGGTGAAGGAAATATGCCCTAGAGGCAATAATAAAGTTATTATTTATTTCCTTATATCATGATAAATGTTTATTATTCATGCTAGAATTGTATTAACCGGAAACATAATACATGTGTGAATACATAGACAAACAGAGTGTCACTAGTATGCCTCTACTTGACTAGCTCGTTAATCAAAGATGGTTATGTTTCCTAACCATGGACAAAGAGTTGTTATTTGATTAATGGGATCACATCATTAGATGAATGATCTGATTGACATGACCCATTCCATTAGCTTAGCACCCGATCGTTTAGTATGTTGCTATTGCTTTCTTCATGACTTATACATGTTCCTATGACTATGAGATTATGTAACTCCCGTGTGCTGGAGGAACACTTTGTGTGCTACCAAACGTCACAACGTAACTGGGTCATTATAAAGGTACTCTACAGGTGTCTCCAAAGGTACATGTTGGGTTGATGTATTTCGATATTAGGATTTGTCACTCCGATTGTCGGAGAGGTATCTCTGGGCCCTATCGGTAATGCACATCACTTAAGCCTTCCAAGCAATGCAACTAATGAGTTAGTTGCGAGATGATGTATTACAGAATGAGTAAAGAGACTTGTCGGTAACGAGATTGAACTAGGTATTGGATACCGACGATCGAATCTCGGGCAAGTAACATACCGATGACAAAGGGAACAACGTATGTTGTTATGCGGTCTGACCGATAAAGATCTTCGTAGAATATGTAGGAGCCAATATGGGCATCCAGGTCCCGCTATTGGTTATTGACCAGAGACGTGTCTCGGTCATGTCTACATTGTTCTCGAACCCGTAGGGTCCGCACGCTTAAGGTTTCGATGACAGTTATATTATGAGTTTATGAGTTTTGATGTACCGAAGGAGTTCGGAGTCCCGGATGAGATCGGGGACATGACGAGGAGTCTCGAAATGGTCGAGACGTAAAGATAGATATATTGGACGACTATATTCGGACATCGGAAAGGTTCCGAGTGATTCGGGTATTTTTCGGAGTACCGGAGAGTTACGGGAATTCGCCGGGAGAAGTATTGGGCCTTGATGGGCTTTAGTGGGAAGAGGAGAAAGGGCCTGCTGCGCCCCCCCCCCCTCCCTTCTAGTCCGAATTGGACTAGGGAAAAGGGGACCGGCCACCTTTCCTTCTCCTCCACTTCCTTCTCCCTTCCTCCCCTCTTGGTGGACTCCTACTAGGACTTGGAGTCCTGGTAGGACTCCACATCCTGGCCGCACCTAGCCTTGGCCGGCCTCCTCCTCTTCCATCCTTTATATACAGGGGCAGGGGGCACCCCATAGACACACAAGTTGATCCACGTGATCATATTCTTAGCCATCTGCAGCGCCCCCTGCCACCATAGTACTCGATAATATTGTAGCGGTGCTTAGGCGAAGCCCTGCGATAGTAGTACATCAAGATCGTCACCACGCCGTCGTGCTGACAGAACTCTTCCCCGACACTTTGCTGGATCGGAGTCCGGGGATCGTCATCGAGCTGAACGTGTGCTAGAACTCGGAGGTGCCGTAGTTTCGGTGCTTGATCGGTCGGGCCGTGAAGACGTACGACTACATAAACCAAACGCTTCCGTTGTCGATCTACAAGGGTATGTAGATCACACTCTCCCCTCTCGTTGCTATTCATCACCATGATCTTGCGTGTGCGTAGGAATTTTTTTGAAATTACTATGTTACCCAACAGTGGCATCCGAGCCTAGATTTTATGGTTTGATGTTATATGCACGAGTAGAACACAAGTGAGCTGTGGGCGATATAAGTCATACTGCCTACCAGCATGTCATACTTTGGTCCGGCGGTATTGTTGGACGAGACGACCCGGACCAACATTACGCGTACGCTTACGCGAGACCGGTTCCACCGACGTGCTTTGCACATAGGTGGCGTGCGGGCGACTATCTCTCCAACTTTAGTTGAACCAAGTGTGGCTACGCCCGGTCCTTGCGAAGGTGAAAACGGAGTCTATTTGACAAACTATCATTGTGGTTTTGATGCGTAGGTGAGATTGGTTCTTGCTTAAGCCCATAGCAGCCACGTAAAACTTGCAACAACAAAGTAGAGGACGTCTAACTTGTTTTTGTAGGGCATGTTGTGATGTGATATGGTCAAGGCATGATGATGAATTTTATTGTATGAGATGATCATGTTTTGTAACCGAGTTATCGGCAACTGGCAGGAGCCATATGGTTGTCGCTTTATTGTATGCAATGCAATTGCACTGTAATGCTTTACTTTATCACTAAGCGGTAGCGATAGTCGTGGAAGCATAAAAGTGGCGAGACGACAACGATGCTGCGATGGAGATCAAGGTGTTGCGCCGATGACAATGGTGATCATGACGGTGCTTCAGAGATGGAGATCACAAGCACAAGATGATGATGGCCATATCATATCACTTATATTGATTGCATGTGATGTTTATCTTTTTATGCATCTTATCTTGCTTTGATTGACGGTAGCATTATAAGATGATCTCTCACTAAATTATCAAGAAGTGTTCTCCCTGAGTATGCACCGTTGCGAAAGTTCTTCGTGCTGAGACACCACGTGATGATCGGGTGTGATAGGCTCTACGTTCATATACAGCGGGTGCAAAACAGTTGCACACGCGGAATACTCAGGTTATACTTGACGAGCCAAGCATATACAGATATGGCCTCGGAACACGGAGACCGAAAGGTCGAGCGTGAATCATATAGTAGATATGATCAACATAGTGATGTTCACCAAAGAAATTACTCCATCTCACGTGATGATCGGACATGGTTTAGTAGATTTGGATCACGTGATCACTTAGAGGATTAGAGGGATGTCTATCTAAGTGGGAGTTCTTAAGTAATATGATTAATTGAACTTAGATTTATCATGAACTTAGTCCCGGTAGTATTTTGTAAATCATGTTGTAGATCAATAGCTCGCGTTGTTGCTTCCCTGTGTTTATTTTGATATGTTCCTAGAGAAAATAGTATTGAAAGATGTTAGTAGCAATGATGCGGATTGGATCCGTGATCTGAGGTTTATCCTCATTGCTGCATAGAAGAATTATGTCCTTGATGCACCGCTAGGTGACAGACCTATTGCAGGAGCAGATGCAGACGTTATGAACGTTTGGCTAGCTCAATATGGTGACTACTTGATAGTTTAGTGCACCATGCTTAATGGCTTAGAATCGGGACTTCAAAGACATTTTGAACGTCATGGACCATATGAGATGTTCCAGGAGTTGAAGATAATATTTCAAGAAAATACCTGAGTTGAGAGATATGAAGTCTCCAACAAGTTCTATAGCTAAAAGATGGAGGAGAATCACTCAACTAGTGAGCATGTGCTCAGATTGTCTGGGTACTACAATCGCTTGAATCAAGTGGGAGTTAATCTTCCAGATAAGATAGTGATTGACAGAATTCTCTAGTCACCATGACCAAGTTAGTAGAACTTCGTGATGAACTATAGTATGCAAGGGATGACGAAAACGACTCCTGAGCTTTTCATGATGATGAAATCGATGAAGGTAGAAATCAAGAAAAACATCAAGTGTTAATGGTAGACAAGACCACTAGTTTCAAGAAAAGGGCAGAGGGAAGATGGGGAACTTCAAAAAGAACAGCAAGCAAGTCGCTGCTCAAGTGAAGAAGCCCAAGTCTGGACCTAAGCCTGAGACTGAGTGCTTCTACTGCAAAGGGACTGGTCACTGGAAGCGGAACTATCCCAAGTGATTGGCAGATAAGAAGGATGGCAAAGTGAACATAAGTATATTTGATATACATGTTATTGATGTGTACTTTACTAGTGTTTATAGCAACACCTCAGTATTTGATACTAGTTCAGTTGCTAAGATTAGTAACTCGAAACGGGAGTTGCAGAATAAACAGAGACTAGTTAAGGGTGAAGTGACGATGTGTGTTGGAACTGGTTCCAAGATTGGTATGATCATCATCGCACACTCCCTATAAATTCAGGATTAGTGTTGAACCTAAATAAGTGTTATTTGGTGTTTACGTTGAGCATGAATATGATTTGATCATGTTTATTGTAATACGGTTATTCATTTAAGTAAGAGAATAAATTGTTGTTCTGTTTACATGAATAAAACCTTATATGGTTACACACCCAATGAAAATAGTTTGTTGGATCTCGATCGTAGTGATACACATAATCATAATATTGAAACCGAAAGATGCAAAGTTAATAATGATAGTGCAACTTATTTGTAGCACTGTCGTTTAGGTCATATTGGTGTAAAGCGCATGAAGAAACTCCATGCTGATGGGCTTTTGGAATCACTTGATTATGAATCAGTTGATGCTTGCGAACCATGCCTCATGGGCAAGATGACTAAGAATCTGTTCTTCAGAACAATGGAGCGAGCAACAGATTTGTTGGAAATCATACATACTGATGTATGTGGTCCGATGAATATTGAGGCTCGCGATAGGTATCATTATTTTCTGATCTTCACAGATGATTTGAGCAGATATGAGTATATCTACTTGATGAAACATAAGTCTGAAACATTTGAAAAGTTCAAAGAATTTCAGAGTGAAGTGGATAATCATCGTAACAAGAAAGTAAGGTTTCTACGATCTAATCGCGGAGACAAATATTTGAGTTACGAGTTTGGTCTTCAATTAAAACAATGTGGAATAGTTTCACAAATTCGTGCCACCCGGAACACCACAGCATAATGGTGTCTCCGAACGTCATAGCTGTACTTTATTAGATATAGTGCAAATCTATGATGTTTCTTACCGATTTACCACTATCGTTTTTGAGGTTATGCATTAAAGACAGCTGCATTCACGTTAAAAAGGGGCACCATCTAAGTCCGTTGAGACGACACAATCTGAACTGTGGTTTAGCAAGAAACCAAAGTTGTCGTTTCTTAAAGTTTTGGGGTTGTGATGCTTATGTGAAAAAGTTTCATCCTGATAAGCTCAAAACCAAATCGGAGAAATATGTCTTCATAGGATACCCAAAAGGAGACTGTTGGGTACACCTTCTATCACAGATCCTAAGGCAAGACATTCGTTGCTTATAATGGATCCTTTCTAGAGAAGGAGTTTCTCTCGAAAGAAGTGAGTGGGAGGAAAGTAGAACTTGATAAGGTAATTGTACCTTCTCCCTTATTGGAAAGTAGTTCATCACAGAAATCTGTTTCTGTGACTACTACACCAATTAGTGAGGAAGCTAATGATGATGATCATAAAACTTCAGATCAAGTTACTACCGAATCTCGTAGGTAAACCAGAGTGAGATCCGCACCAGAGTGGTACAGTAATCCTGTTCTGGAAGTCATGTTACTAGACCATGACGAACTTGCGAACTATGAGGAAGCGATGATGAGCCCAGATTCCGCAAAATGGCTTGAGGCCATGAAATCTGAGATGGGATTCATGTATGAGAACAAAGTATGGACTTTGGATGACTTGCCCGATGATCGGCAAGCCATTGAGAATAAATGGATCTTAAAGAAGAAGACTGACGTTGAGGGTAATGTTACTGTCTACAAAGCTCGACTTATTGCGAAAGGTTTTCGACAAGTTCAAAGAGTTGACTACGACGAGACTTTATCACCCGTAGCAATGCTTAAGTATGTCCGAATCATGTTAGCAATTGCCGCATTTTATGATTATGAAATCTGGCAAACTTGCGAACTTGCGAACTATGAGGAAGCGATGATGAGCCCAGATTCTGCAAAATGGCTTGAGGCCATGAAATCTGAGATGGGATTCATGTATGAGAACAAAGTATGGACTTTGGTTGACTTTCCCGATGATCGGCAAAGCCATAGAAAATAAATAGATCTTCAAGAGGAAGACGGACGTTGATAGCAGTGTTACTATCTACAAAGCTAGAATTGTCGCAAAAGGTTTTCGACAAGTTCAAAGTGTTGACTATGATGAGAGTTTCTCACTCGTATCTATGCTTAAGTCTGTCCAAATCATGTTAGCAATTGCCGCATTTTATGAAATCTGGCAAATGGATAAACAAAACTGCATTCCTTAATGGATTTCTTAAAGAAGAGTTGTATATGGTGCAACCAGTAGGTTTTGTCAATCCTAAAGGCGCTAACAAAATATGCAAGCTCCAGCGATTCATCTATGGACTGGTGCAAGCATCTCGGAGTTGGAATACATGCTTTGATAAGTTGATCAAAGCATATAGTTTTATACAGACTTGCGATGAAGCCTATATTTACAAGAAAGTGAGTGGGAGCACTACAACATTTCTGATAACTATATGTGAATGACATATTGTTGATCGAAAATAATGTAGAATTATTCTGTAAAGCATAAAGGAGTGTTTGAATGGAGTTTTTCAAAGAAAGACTTCGGTGAAGCTGCTTACATATTGAGCATCAAGATCTATAGAGATAGATCAAGACGCTTGATAAGTTTTTTCAATAAATACATACCTTGACAAGATTTTGAAGTAGTTCAAAATGGAATAGTCATAGAAAGAGTTTCTTGCCTATGTTACAAGGTGTGAAATTGAGTAAGACTCAAAACCCGACCACGGCAGAAGATAGAAAGAGAATGAATGTCATTCCCTATGCCTTGGTCATAGGTTCTATAAAGTATGCCATGCTGTGTACCAGATCTATTGTATACCCTACCACTGAGTTTGGCAAGGGAGTACAATAGTGATCTAGCAGTAGATCACTGGACAACGGTCAAAATTATCCTTAGTGGAATAAGGATATGTTTCTCGATTATGGAAGTGAAAAAAGGTTCGTCGTAAAGGGTTACGCTGATGCAAGTTTTGACACTAATCTAGATGACTCTAAGTCTCGGTCTAGATACATATTGAAAGTGGGAGCAATTAGCTAGAGTAGCTCCATGCAGAGCATTGTTGACATAGAAGTTTGCAAAATACATGCGGATCTGGATGTGGCAGACCCGTTGACTAAGATTCTCTCACAAGCAAAACATGATCACACCTTAGTACTCTTTGGGTGTTAATCACATAGCGATGTGAACTAGATTACTGAATCTAGTAAACCCTTTGGGTATTGGTCACATGGCGATGTGAACTATGGGTGTTAATCACATGATGATGTGAACTATCGATGTTAATCACATGGTGATGTGATCTAGATTATTGACTCTAGTGCAAGTGGGAGACTGAAGGAAATATGCCCTAGAGGCAATAATAAAGTTATTATTTATTTCCTTATATCATGATAAATGTTTATTATTCATGCTAGAATTGTAATAACCGGAAACATAATACATGTGTGAATACATAGACAAACAGAGTGTCACTAGTATGCCTCTACTTGACTAGCTCGTTAATCAAAGATGGTTATGTTTCCTAACCATGGACAAAGAGTTGTTATTTGATTAACGGGATCACATCATTAGATGAATGATCTGATTCACATGACCCATTCCATTAGCTTAGCACCCAATCGTTTAGTATGTTGCTATTGCTTTCTTCATGACTTATACATGTTCCTATGACTATGAGATTATGTAACTCCCGTGTGCTGGAGGAACACTTTGTGTGCTACCAAACGTCACAACGTAACTGGGTGATTATAAAGGTACTCTACAGGTGTCTCCAAAGGTACATGTTGGGTTGACATATTTCGAGATTAGGATTTGTCACTCCGATTGTCGGAGAGGTATCTCTGGGCCCTTTTGGTAATGCACATCACTTAAGCCTTGCAAGCAATGCAACTAATGAGTTAGTTGCGAGATGATGTATTACAGAACGAGTAAAGAGACTTGCCGGTAACGAGATTGAACTAGGTATTGGATACCGACGATCGAATCTCGGGAAAGTAACATACCGATGACAAAGGGAACAACGTATGTTGTTATGCGGTCTAACCGATAAAGATCTTCGTAGAATATGTAGGAGCCAATATGGGCATCCAGGTCCCGCTATTGGTTATTGACCGGAGACGTGTGTCGGTCATGTCTACATTGTTCTCGAACCCGTAGGGTCCGCACGCTTAAGGTTTCGATGACAGTTATATTATGAGTTTATGAGTTTTGATGTGCCGAAGGAGTTCAGAGTCCCAGATGAGATCGGGGACATGACGAGGAGTCTCGAAATGGACGAGACGTAAAGATCGATATATTGGACGACTATATTCGGACATCGGAAAGGTTCCGAGTGATTCGGGTATTTTTCGGAGTACCGGAGAGTTACGGGAATTCGCCGGGAGAAGTATTGGGCCTTGCTGGGCTTTAGTGGGAAGAGGAGAAAGGGCCTGCTGCGCCCCCCCCCCCTCCCCTCTAGTCCGAATTGGACTAGGGAAAAGGGGGCCGGCCACCTTTCCTTCTCCTCCACTTCCTTCTCCCTTCCTCCCCTCTTGGTGGACTCCTACTAGGACTTGGAGTCCTAGTAGGACTCCACATCCTGGCCGCACCTAGCCTTGGCCGGCCTCCTCCTCCTCCATCCTTTATATATAGGGGCAGGGGGCACCCCATAGACACACAAGTTGATCCACGTGATCATATTCTTAGCCGTCTACGGCGCCCCCTGCCACCATAGTCCTCGATAATATTGTAGCGGTGCTTAGGCGAAGCCCTGCGACAGTAGTAAATCAAGATCGTCACCACGCCGTCGTGCTGACGGAACTCTTCCCCGACACTTTGCTGGATCGGAGTCCGGGGGTGCTAGAACGTGTGCTAGAACTCGGAGGTGCCGTAGTTTCGGTGCTTGATCGGTCGGGCTGTGAAGACGTATGACTACATCAACTAAACGCTTCCGTTGTCGATCTACAAGGGTACGTAGATCACACTCTCCCCTCTCATTGCTATTCATCACCATGATCTTGCGTGTGCGTAGGAAATTTTTTGAAATTACTACGTTACCCAACATGAGGAGCGGAGTCCACTCCTGTTGAGAATAACCCACCTAACATGGAAGATATAGACAGCCCTAGTTGATACATGAGCTATTCGAGCATACAAAACATGATATTAATTTGAAGGTTTAGAGTTTGGCACATACAAATTTACTTAGAACGGCAGGTAGATACCGTATATAGGTAGGTACAGAGGACTCATGTGGAATAACTTTGGGGTTTAAGGGATTGGATGCACAAGCAGTATTCCCGCTTAGTACAGGTGAAGGCTTGAAAAAGACTGGGAAGCGACCAGCTAGAGAGCGACAACATTCATGAACATGCATTAAAATTAATCAACATCGGATATAATCCACCATGAACATAAATATCGTGAAGGCCATGTTGATATTGGTTCAACTACATGCGTGAACACGTGCCAAGTCAAGTCACTTAAATCATTCAGAGGAAGATACCACCCTATCATACCACATCATAACCATCTCAATAGCATGTTGGCACGCAAGGTAAACGATTATAACTCATAGCTAATCATGCATGGCACAAGAAACTATGATCTCTAGTTGTCATTGCAAACATGTTTATTCATAATAGGCCGAATCAGAAACGATGAACTAATCATGTTTACAAAAACAAAAGAGGTCAAGTTCATACCAGCTTTTCTCATATCAACCAGTCCATCATATATCATCATAATTTCCCTTCACTTGCACGAGTGAACGATGTGATTAATAATAATAGTGCACGTGCATTGGACTAAGCTGGAATCTGCAAGCATTCAATAAACATGAGAAGACAAGGCAATATGGGCTCTTTTGTGAGATCAACAATAATGCATATAAGAGCCTCTTCAACCATTTAATTATGGTCTTCTCCTATCGACCCCCAAAGAAAAGAAAAGAAATAAAACTATTTACCCGGGAAAGCAACCAACAAGCAAAAGAAGAACATGAAATCTTTTGGGTTTTCTTTTTAATTATTACTACAAGCATGGAAAGTAAACTAATTAAAAGCTACAACTATTTTTTGGTTTTTCCTAAGGTTTATTAAACACACAAGAAGAAAGAATAAAAAGGAAATTAAACTAGCATGGATGATACAATGAAAAAGTATGAGCACCGACATTTAGCAATGAGTGTATGAACATAAATGTAATGTTGGTGAGAAATACGTACTCCCCCAAGCTTTGGCTTTTGGCCTAAGTTGGTCTATGGCCACGGCTGGCCTGGCTGATATCCATAATAATAGTTGGGGTCGTACTGTGATGAGGAAGAAGAAGGCTCAGATTTCCACTGTCTGACAATCATCTCCGGATACCACTGGTAATTAGACTGTCGTGAAGGATCAAATTGTGGCTCTAGATCTGGCTCCTCGGCTGGTGCAGGCGTGGATAGCCGTCAACGGAACAAGGTACGTGCCTACAGTCAAATCAAACAAAGGAGGAGGCAAGGTGATAGTCTCAGGATGATGTTTATTAAAGAACAATTGATATTTAAGCTCTCCTTCCCTATTCTTAACAATAAAATCATGTGCCACCATACTTCTATAATCTAGATAAATACGGGGCAGCACTTTTTCTTCCGTCTCAGCATGCCTAATAGGTATGTTAAAATGTGCAGCTAGGCATGTAGCATAGATGCCTCCAAAGATGGGGCCCTTGGTACGGTTCAGACTTAACCGTTTGGCAATAATGCTGCCCCTACTAAAAGAGTTATCACCGTATAAACCATGGTGAAAAATAATAATATCAGGGATACTCAGGTTTCCACAGTTTCCGCGACCAATTAAGCAACGACTAGCAAATAATGCAAAGTAGCGTAAAACAGGAAAATGTATGCTAGTGATTCGTGCATCGGAAACCTTCCTTGTTTCCCCTACAGTGATAGTGTCAATAAATCCCTCCACATCATCACGATGTCGTTCTTCTGTCTTGCCCCCAAAAGGGACTAAACAAATCCGACAGAAATCATAAAGTGACATCTCCTTATGCTCATCATATAAATGAAATTCCACCATAGGTGGTGAGTTCCTAGAATGAAAATGAAAGTTTTGCACAAAGGTATTTGTGAGCAAGAGATACTGATCGCATTGGTCGTGGAGGAAAGTGGTAAGGCCTACAGTCTGAGCCAACTCGTGAAAATCTTCATAAATCCCGGCTGGTCTTAAGAAATCCTCGGAAGGCCATTCACACGCCCGAACCTCCGTGGTGCGAGGCAAATTATACTTAGGCTTCGGTGCCTTCTCCTTCTTGCTTTGGCTTGATGGGCCCCTCAAAACTCTCCTCATCATATTTTTAGTAACTTCAAAATAAAAGTAAACCAAACTCAATAATATTGATAGTAACTACTCCTACAAGTGCCTAGGCTTATATCATGCATCAAAACTACTTTTGACCATATAAATTTGACATGCAAGCTCAAGAACAGGGTCACCTAAGCAGCAAAAATTTGCAATGAATAAAGCACAAGAACAAAAACTAATTGGACCAATGGAGGAGTCACATACCAAGGAATAATCTCCCCAAGCTGTTTTGTGAGAGGTGCTTTGAGCAAGGATATCGAAAATGGCAGCAAAACGAGCTTGGATTCAGTTTGAGTTGGTTATTCGTGTTTGGGGGAGGAAGATGAAGTGTGTGGGTGCAGGAATAAGTGGAGGAGGGCCACCATGGGCCCATGAGGCAGGGGCGCGCCCTAAGGTGGTGGGTGCGCCCTCCACCCTCGTGGGCAGGTGGTTGACCCCCCTGGTGTGTTCTCGGTTCCATAAATCCTCAAATATTCTAGAAAAAAATCATATTTAAATTTCAGGGCATTTGGAGAACTTTTATTTTTGAGGTATTTTTATATTGCATGGATAATCAGATGATAGACAGAAAAATATTTATTTTAATTTTATTTAATATAAATAAGAGAAAGTAAAAGTGGGGTACAGAAGGTTGTGCCTTCTAGTTTCATCCATCTCATGATCATCAAAAGGAATCCACTAACAAGGTTGATCAAGTCTTGTTAACGAACTCATTCCGAATAACATGGAACCGGAGAAATTTCGAATAACACTATGTTACCTCAACGGGGATATGCACGTCCCCAATAATAAGAATATCATATTTCTTCTTGACAGTAGGAAGAGGAAATTCAAAACCTCCAAATATAATCGATGGAATTTTTCCAACAGAGTTGATACTATGAACTTGAGGTTGTTTCCTCGGAACGTGTACCGTATGCTCATTACCATTAACATGAAAAGTGACATTGCCTTTAGTGCAATCAATAACAGCCCATGCAGTATTCAAAAAGGGTCTTCCAAGAATAATAGACATACTATCGTCCTCGGGAATATCAAAAATGACAAAGTCCATTAAAATAGTAACGTTTGCAACTACAACAGGCACATCCTCACAAATACCGATAGGTATAGCAGTTGATTTATCAGCCATTTGCAAAGATATTTCAGTAGGTGTCAACTTATTCAAATCAAGTCTACGATATAAAGAGAGAGGCATAACACTAACACCGGCTCCAAGATCACATAAAGCAGTTTTAACATAGTTTCTTTTAATGGAGCACGGTATAGTGGGTACTCCTGGATCTCCAAGTTTCTTTGGTATTCCACCCTTAAAAGTATAATTAGCAAGCATGGTGGAAATTTCAGCTTCCAGTATCTTTCTCTTATTTGTAATAATATCTTTCATATACTTAGCATAAGGATTGGTTTTGAGCATATTAGTTAATCACATACGTAAAAGGATAGGTCTAATCATTTCAGCAAAGCGCCCAAAATCCTCATCATCCTTTTTCATGGATGGTTTAGGAGGAAAGGGCATGGGTTTCTGAACCCATGGCTCTCTTTCTTTACCATGTTTCCTAGCAACAAAATCTTTCTTATCATAACGTTGATTCTTTGATTGTGGGTTATCAAGATCAACAACAGGTTCAATTTCTATATCATTATCATTACTAGGTTGAGTATCATTATGAACATAATCATTAACATTATCACTAGTTCCAGGTTCATTACCAGATTGAGTTTCAGCATCAGAAATGGAAATATCATTTGGATTCTCGGGTGTTTCAATAATAGGATCACTAGAAGCATGCAAAGTCCTATCATTTTTCCTTTTCTTCTTTTTAGAAGAGCTAGATGCATCTATATTATTTTTCTATGAATCTTGCTCAATTCTCTTAGGATGGCCTTCAGGATACAAAGGTTCCTGAGTCATTCTACCAGTTCTAGTAGCCACTCTAACAGCATAATCATTATCTCTACTCTTCAATTCATTGAGCAAATCATTTTGAGCTTTAAGTACTTGTTCTACTTGAGTGGTAACCATAGAAGCATGTTTACTAATAAGATTAAGTTCACCTTTGACATTAGCCATATAATCACCCAAGTGTCCAAGCATATATGAATTGTTTTTCAATTGTCTACCAAAATAAGCATTAAAGTCTTCTTGCTTAGCCATAAATTTATCAAACTCATCTAAGCATGGGCTAGCAAATTTAGTAAATGGGATTATAGCTTTCTCATATCTATAGAGAGAATTTACCTTTACTACATGTGTCGGGTTATCAAGACAATGAGTTTCTTCAATAGGTAAAGGATTTGGATTATATGTTTCTTCAACAGGCGGTAAATTAAGACCATGTATTTCTTCAATAGGAGGTAAATTATTAACATCTTCAGCTTTAATACCCTTTTCTTTCATAGATTTCTTTGCCTCTTGCATATCTTCAGGACTCACAAATAGAATACCCCTCTTCTTCGGAGTTGGTTTAGAAATAGGCTCGGGAATTGCCTCTAGAGGTGTCCAATTATTTTCATTTGTCAACATATTATTCAATAGAATTTTAGCTTCATCCGGTGTTCTTTCCCTGAAAACAGAACCAACACAACTATCCAGGTAATCTCTGGAGCCATCGGTTAGTCCATTATAAAAGATATCAAGTATTTCATTTTTATTAAGAGGATGATCAGGCAAAGCATTAAGTAATTGGAGAAGCCTCCCCAAGCTTGTGGGAGACTCTCTTCTTCAGTTTGCACAAAATTATATATATATCCCTTAAAGCAGCGTGTTTCTTATGAGCAGGGAAATATTTAGCAGAGAAGTAATAAATCATATCCCGGGGACTACGCACACAACCAGGATCAAGAGAATTAAACCATATCTTAGCATCACCCTTTAATGAGAATGGAAATATTTTAAGATTGTAAAAGTAGCGAGTTTTCTCATCTTTAGTGAACAGGGTAGCTATATCATTTAGTTTAGTAAGATGTGCCACAACAGTTTCAGATTCATAACCATGAAAAGGATCAGATTCAACCAATGTAATTATATCAGGATCAACAAAGAATTCATAATCCTTATCAGTAACAAAGATAGGTGAAGTAGCAAAAGCAGGGTCAGGTTTCGTTCTAGCATTTAGAGATTGCTTACTCCATTTAGGTAATAATCTGTTAAGTCCAGTTCTATTTCTGCAAGCTAAAATGGCTAAAGAAGCATCTTGATCAAATACATAACACTTAGGAATAGCAAGTGGTTCTTCATCATCAGTATCATCAGATTCAATATTTTCAATCTCTCTAGCCCTAGCAAGTTGTTCATCGAGAAAATCACTAAGTGGCATAGTAGTATCAGGCATAGAGGTAGTTTCATCATAAGTATCATGCATAGCAGAAGTGGCATCATCAATAACATGCAACATATCAGAACGAATAGCAGAACCAAGTGTAGGTGTCGCAAACTTACTCATAACAGACGGTAAATCAAGTGCAGAGCTAGATGGCAGTTCCTTACCCCCCCCCCTCGTAGTTGAGGGATAGATCTTGGTTTTTGGATCTCTCAAGTTGTTCATAATGATAAGCAGATATATATCCCAAGTGACTCAAAGAATAGAGCTATGCTCCCCGGCAACGGCGCTAGAAAATGGTCTTGATAACCCACAAGTATAGGGGATCGCAACAGTTTTCGAGGGTAGAGTATTCAACCCAAATTTATTGATTCGACACAAGGGGAGCCAAAGAATATTCTCAAGTATTAGCAGCTGAGTTGTCAATTCAACCACACCTGGAAACTTAATGTCTGCAGCAAAGTGTTCAGTAGCAAAGTAATATGATAGTAGTGATAACGATAGCAAAAGGTAACAGTAGTAAAAGCAATGTTTTTGGTATTTTGTAGTGATGATAGCAATAGCAACGGAAAAGGAAATAAGCGAAGCACAATATATGGAAAGCTCGTAGGCAATGGATCGGTGATGGAGAATTATGCCGGATGCGGTTCATCATGTAACAGTCATAACCTAGGGTGACACAGAACTAGCTCCAATTCATTGATATAATGTAGGCATGTATTCCGAATATAGTCATACGTGCTTATGGAAAAGAACTTGCATGACATCTTTTGTCCTACCCTCCCGTGGCAGCAGGGTCCTTACGGAAACTAAGGGATATGAAGGCCTCCTTTTAATAGAGAACCGGAATAAAGCATTAACACATAGTGAATACATGAACTCCTCAAACTATGGTCATCACCGATAGGTATCCCGATTATTGTCACTTCGGGGTTAATGGATCATGACACATAATAGGTGACTATAGACTTGCAAGATAGGATCAAGAACACTCATATATTGATGAAAACATAATAGGTTCAGATATTAAATCATGGCACTCGAGCCCTAGTGACAAGCATTAAGCATAGCAAAGTCATAGCAACATCAATCTCAGAACATAGTGGACACTAGGGATCAAACCCTAACAAAACTAACTCAATTTCATGATAGATCCCATCCAACCCATCACCATCCAGCAAGCCTACGATGGAATTACTCATGCACGGCGGTGAGCATCATGAAATTGGTGATGGAGGATGGTTGATGATGACGATGGCGATGCATTCCCCTCTCCGGAGCCCCTAACGGACTCCAAATCAGCCCTCCCGAGAGGTTTTAGGGCTTGGCGACAGCTCTGTATCGTAAAACGCGATCATTTCTTCTCTCTGGTTTTTTTCTCTCCGAAACTCAATATATGGAGGTGGAGTTGGAGTTGGAGAGGCAACAGGGGGGCCACGAGGTAGGGAGCGCGCCCCCCCACCCTCATGGAGAGACGGTGGGCCCCCTGGCCTTCATCTTTGGCAGTTATTTTTCTTATTTTCTGAAAAGTCTCTCCGTGAAGTTTCAGGTCATTCCGAGAATGTTTGCTCCTGCACATAAATAACACCATGGTAGTTCTGCTGAAAACAGCGTCAGTCCGGGGTAGTTCCATTCAAATCATGCAAGTTAGAGTCCAAAACAAGGACAAAAGTGTTTGGAAAAGTAGATACGTCGGAAACGTATTAGACGGCATGGTGACGGTGATGGTGAAGTGATCCATGCAGGGCTTCGCCTAAGCGCTATAACAATATGACCGGAGGCGTAAACTATGGAGGGGGGCACCGCACACGGCTAATAGATGTTTGTGTGTCCTCTAGGCGCCCCCTCCCCACATATATATAGGTTGAAGGGGGGAAGAGGCAGCCAGGGGGCGCCCAAGTAGGCTGAATCCTACTTGGGCTCCTACCCCAATTCGCCCCCCTCCTTGTTTTGGCACAAGGAAAAGGAAGGAGGAGGTGGCGCCCCCACCCTTTCCTTTCTCCCTTGAGAAGGGGAAGGAAAGAGGGGCTAGCCCTCACCCCTTGCCTTCCCTAGGGCTGGCCTGCTTGGTGGAGCGGCGCACCAGCCCCTTGTGGGCTGGTCTGTCCCTCCCTAGGCCCATTAAGCCCATATAGCTTGCCGAGGTGGCCCGGAACCTCTTCTAGTGACCCGAAACATACCTGGTACCTCTGGGAACACTTCCGGTGTCCAAATACTATCGTCCTATATATGAATCTTTACCTCTCGACCATTTAGAGACTCCTTGTCAGGTTCGTGATCTCATCAGAGACTCTAAACAACATTCGGTCACCAAATCACATAACTCATATACTACAAATCGTCATCAAACGTTAAGCGTGTGGACCCTACGGGTTTGAGAACTATGTAGACATGACCGAGACACCTCTTCGGTCAATAACCAATACCGGAACATGGATGCTCATATTTGTTCCGACATATTCTATGACGATCTTTATTGGTCGTACTGCAATGACAACATCCGTTATTCCCTTTGTCATCGGTATGTTACTTGCCCGAGATTCGATCGTCGATATCTTCATACCTAGTTCAATCTCGTTACCGGCAAGTCTCTTTACTCATTCCATAATGCATCATCCCACAACTAACCCGTTAGTCACATTGCTTGCAAGGTTAGTCATGATGTGCCTTAGCGAGAGGGCCCAGAGATACCTCTCCAATACTCGGAGTGACAAATCCTAATCTCGATCTATGCCAACCCAAAAACACCTTCGGTATTCGGGAGTTGCATAATCTCATAGTCGAAGGAATATGTATTTGACATGAAGAAATCAATAGCAATAGAACTCAACAATCATTATGCTAAGATAACGGATGGGTCTTGTCCATCACATCATTCTCCTAACAATGTGATCCCGTTCATCAAATGACAACACATGTCTATGGCTAGGAAACTTAACCATCTTTGGTTAACGAGCTAGTCTAGTAGAGGCTCACTAGGGACACTGTGTTTTTTCTATGTATCCACACATGTATCAAGTTTCTGGTTAATACAATTCTAGCATGACTAATAAACATTTATCATGATATAAGGAAATATAAATAACAACTTTATTATTGCCTCTAGGGCATATTTCCTCCAGTCTCCCACTTGCACAAGAGTCGGTAATCTAGATTACATTGTAATGATTCTAAGACCCATGAAGTCTTGGTGTTGATCAGGTTTTGCTCATGGA
The DNA here is from genome assembly GCA_034509565.1 of Triticum monococcum. NCBI lineage: Eukaryota > Viridiplantae > Streptophyta > Magnoliopsida > Poales > Poaceae > Triticum > Triticum monococcum. The sequence continues at coordinate 630,656,475 of CM067847.1, read as the reverse complement.
AGAGGCTTAGTCAACGGGTCTGCCACATTCAGATCTGTATGTATTTTGCAAATCTCCATTTCTCCCTCCTTGACTTGATCACGGATGGAGTTGAAGCATCTCTTGATGTATTTGGTTCTTTTGTGAAATCTGGATTCCTTCGCCAAGGCAATTGCTCCAGTATTGTCACAAAATATTTTCATTGGACCTGATGCACTAGGTATTACACCTAGATCGGATATGAACTCCTTCATCCAGACTCCTTCATTCGCTGCTTCCGAAGTAACTATGTACTACGCTTCACACGTAGATCCCGCCACGACACTTTGCTTGGAACTACACCAAGTGACAACTCCATCATTCAATATAAATATGTATCCGCTTTGTGACTTAGAGTTATCTGGATCAGTGTCAAAGCTAGCATTGATGTAACCATTTACGACGACCTCTTTGTCACCTCCATAAACGAGAAACATATCCTTGGTCCTTTTCAGGTACTTCAGGATGTTCTTGACCGATGTCCAGTGATCCCCTCCTGGATTACTTTGGTACCTCCCTGCTAGACTTATAGCAAGGCACACATCAGGTTTGGTACACAGCATAGCATACATGATAGATCCTATGGCTGAGGCATAGGGAATGACTTTCATTTTCTCTCTATCTTCTCCAGTGGTCGGGCATTGAGTCTGCTCAACTTCACACCTTGTAAAACAGGCAAGAACCCTTTCTTTGAATGATCCATTTTGAACTTATTCAAAACTTTATCAAGGTATGTGCTTTGTGAAAGTCCAATCAAGCGCCTTGATCTATCTCTATAGATCTTGATGCCCAATATGTAAGCAGCTTCACCGAGGTCTTTCATTGAAAAAATCTTATTCAAGTATCCTTTTATATTATCCACAAATTCTATATTATTTCCAATCAGCAATATGTCATCCACATATAATATTAGAAATGCTACAGAGCTCCCACTCACTTTCTTGTAAATACAGGCTTCTCCGAAAGTCTGTATAAAACCATATGCTTTGATCACACTATCAAAGCGTATATTCCAACTCCGAGATGCTTGCACTAGTCTATAAATGGATCGCTGGAGCTTGCACACTTTGTTAGCACCTTTAGGATCGACAAAACCTTTTGGTTGCATCATATACAACTCTTCTTTGAGAAATCCATTAAGGAATGCAATTTTGACGTCCATTTGCCAGATTTCATAATCATAAAATGCGGCAATTGCTAACATGATTCGGACATACTTAAGGATTGCTACGGGTGAGAAAGTCTCGTCGTAGTCAACTCTTTGAACTTGTCAAAAACCTTTCGCAATAAGTCGAGCTTTGTAGACAGTAACATTACCCTCAACGTCAGTCTTCTTCTTTAAGATCCATTTATTCTCAATGGCTTGCCGATCATCGGGCAAGTCAACCAAAGTCCACACTTTGTTGTCATACATGGAGCCTATCTCAGATTTCATGGCCTCAAGATATTTATCGGAATCTGGGCTCCTCATCGCTTCCTCATAGTTCGTAGGTTCGTCATGGTCTAGTAACCTGACTTCCAGAACATGATTACCATACCACTCAGGTGCGGAACGTGCTCTGGTTGACCTATGAGGTTCGGTAGTACTTGATCCAAAGTTTCATGATCATCATCATTCGCTTCCTCTCTAGTTGGTCTAGGCATCACTAGAACTGATTTTTGTGATGAGCTACTTTCCGATTCGAGAGAAGGTACAATTCCCTCATCAAGTTTTATTCCCCCACTCACTCCTTTCGAGAGAAACTCCTTCTCTAGAAAGGATCCATTCTTAGCAACAAAGATCTTGCCTTCAGATATATGATAGAAGGCGTACCCAATAGTTTCTTTTGGGTCTCCTATGAAGACGCAATTCTCCGATTTGGGTTCGAGCTTATCAGGTTGAAGCTTTTTCACATAAGCATCGCAACCCCAAACTTTAAGAAACGACAGCTTAGGTTTCTTGCCAAACACAGTTCATATGGTGTCATCTCAACGGATTTAGATGGTGCCCTATTTAAAGTGAATGCAGCTGTATCTAATGCATAACCCCAAAATGATAGTGATAAATCGGTAAGAGACATCATAGATCACACCATATCTAATAAATTACGGTTACGATGTTCAGACACACAATTACGCTGTGCTGTTCCACGTGGCGTGAGTTGTGAAACTATTCCACATTGTTTTGAATGAAGGCCAAACTCGTAACTCAGATATTCATCTCCGCGATCAGATCATAGAAACTTTATTTTCTTGTTACGATGACTCTCCACTTCACTCTGAAATTCTTTGAACTTTTCAAATATTTCAGACTTGTGTTTCATTAAGTAGATATACCCATATCTGCTCAAATCATATGTGAAGGTCAGAAAATAATGATACCCGCCGCGAGCCTCAACACTCATAGGACCGCATATATACATCGGTATGTATTAGTTCCAATAAGTCAGTGTCTCGCTCCATTCTTCCGGAGAGTAGAGTTTTAGTCATCTTCTGCATGCGGCATGGTTCGCAAGCATCAAATGATTCATAATCAAGTGATTCCAAAAGTCCATCCGAATTGAGTTTCTTCATGCGCGTTACACCAATATGACCTAAACGGTAGTGCCACAAATATGTTGCACTATCATTATCAAACAAGATTATGAATATGTGTATCACCACGATCGAGATTCAACAAAAATAGACCACTCTTCAAGGGTGCATGACCATAAAATATATTACTCATATAAATAGAACAACCATTATTATCTGATTTAAATGAATAACTGTCTCACATCAAACAAGATCCAGATATAATGTTCATGCTCAACACTGCCACCAAATAACAATTATACAGGTCTAAAACTAATCCCGAAGGTAGATGTAGAGGTAGCGTGCCAACGACGATCACATCGACCTTGGAACCATTCTCGACACGCATCGTCAGCTCGTCCTTAGCCAATCTTCATTTAATCTATAGCCCCTGTTTCGAGTTGCAAATATGAGGAACAGAACCAGTATCAAATACCCAGGCGCTACTATGAGCATTAGTAAGGTACACATCAATAACATGTATATAAAATATACATTTGTTCACTTTGCCATCCTTCTTATCCGCCAAATACTTGGGGAAGTTCTGCTTCTAGTGACCAGTCCCTTGCCCTTTCAGGCTTGGGTCCAGACTTGGGCTTCTTTCCAGGAGTGACAACTTGCTTGACATTCTTCTTGAAGTTCCCCTTCTTTCCCTTGCCCTTTTTCTTGAAACTAGTGATCTTGTTAACCATCAACACTTGATTCTCTTTCTTGATTTCTACCTCCATAGCTTTGAGCATACCAAAGAGCTCGGGAATTGTCTTATCCATCCCTTGCATATTATAGTTCATCACGAAGCCTTTGTAGCTTGGTGGCAGTGATTGAAGAACTCTATCAATAACACTATCATCCACAAGATTAACTCCCAGTTGAGTCAAGTGGTTATCATACCTAGACATTCTGAGTATGTGTTCACTGACAGAACTATTCTCCTCCATCTTGTAGCTATAGAACTTTTTGGAGACTTCATATCTCTCAACTCGGGCATTTGCTTGAAATATTAACTTCAATTCCTGGAACATCTCATATGGTCCATGATGTTCAAAACGTCTCTTTGAAGTCCTGATTCTAAGCCGTAGAGCATGGCACACTGAACTATAGAGAAGTCATCAGACCGCGTTTGCCAGACGTTCAAAGCATCAACATTAGTGGGAGGAGGCTTGTCACCTAGCGCTGCATCAAGGACATAATTCTTTTGTGCAGCAATGATGATAATCCTCAAGTTACGGACACAGTCCGTGTAGTTTCTACCATCATCTTTAAACTTAGCTTTCTCTAGGAACGCATTAAAATTCAAGGGAATGGTAACACGGGCCATTGATCTACGACATAGATATGCAAAAACTATCAGGACTAAGTTCATGATAAATTAAGTTCAATAAATCATATTACTTAAGAACTCCCACTTAGATATACATCCCTCGAGTCATCTAAATGATCATGTGATCCATATCAACTAAACCAAGTCCGATCATTACGTGAGATGGAGTACTTTTCAATGGTGAACATCTCTATGTTGATCATATCTACTATATGATTCACGTTCGACCTTTCGGTCTCCATTTTCCGAGGCCATGTCTGTAAATGCTAGGCTCGTCAAGTTTAACCCGAGTATTCCGCATGTGCAAAACTGTCTTGCACCCATTGTATGTGAACGTAGAGCTTATCACACCTGATCATCACGTGGTGTCTCGGCACAACAAACTGTCACAACAGCGCATACTTAGGGAGAATGCTTTATACCTTGAAATTTTATTGAGGGATCATCTTATAATGCTACCGCTGTACTAAGAAAAATAAGATGCATAAAAGATAAACATCGCATGCTGTCAGTGTACAAAAAGAGGGGTACACTTTTTGTACCCCTATAACTGTGCATGGGCAGTCTGAGCCACGGGCACCACTACACCAAGCAAGGCAAGGGAGGTGAGCCAGAGTAAGACAAAAGCTCAAGAGAACTAGAACAACGCCAAGGCCAAGACCACGAAGAGCAAAGGGGATGAAGCGGACTCCCCCGACAAGATCCTTGCCGGGAGACAGTTCTAGCAGCCCCGGCAAGACCCTTGCCGCGGCGACTCGTCCCACGCCTACGGAGCAAACCACCCTTGAGTCCACTACCCCCAAAGGGCAAGGATTCGGGAGACATCTCCGTGGCAGCATGCAGATCTTTGTGAAGACATTCAAGATCAGATACGCACTAAGGAGACGACAAACCTTGGCGGGATCCCAGCCGAGGAAGACCACAAGGCCCCCGGCAAGCGCCTTGCCGGGGATGACAGCAGGCGCCCCGGCAAGACCCTTGCCGGGGCCCCAGCAAGGCCCTTACTGAGGACACCCGCAGGGCCACCATCAGGCCCACACTGACTAAACCTCCACCGCCGTTCGCATGCAGCTGCTGACCCAACCAGCTAGGCAGGCACCTGCATGGCGGCATGCAGATCTTCGTGAAGGCCCACCACTGCGCCACCTCAGCTGCTTGCCTACCTATGTGGCATCGCAGGCGTCGCTAGCCAGGGCGCGTGTCAACACAAGAAGGAGCGGAGACGGACGAGACAGGTTTCTCCCCCATCCCCGATAAAGCAAGGACACCTAAGCAAGACGCATTAAATGTGCCTTGTCATGTAATACGAGGGATAACCTCGCATCACTGTACCCTTTCCACCTCCTATGTGCCACTGTGGCAACCCCTTTTTCTATAAAAGGAGGCCCGAGGCGACCAGAGGAAGGATTCGGCTTTTTGGAGCTCCTCACGCCCCATAGCTAGCTCAAAAACATAGATATACAATCCACCAAAGCCGGAGTAGGGTTTTATGCATCCTCGTGGCCCGAACCTGGATAAACGAACCGTGTGCTACCTGTTTGATCCGCTCTTCTCACGACCCCGCGCCCCGCCAACCATAGTAGGGATTCTTGTGGTCCCATAGGTGTTGTTCCCACCGACATCTCTGGCGCGCCAGGTTGGGGGCGCGGTTGTGAGAATCGGCTTTAGCAGTTAGTTCAGCGCTTCTTCATCATCATGGCGCCCAAGAAGAAGACGACGGTGGCGGTTGGCTAGTCGGAAGCCGGACAGCCCGTCCCGACGCGGGCGAGCAGCGGACCGGTCGCAGAAAGGACCCGGGGTGCTGCTCGCGAACACCAACACCATCCCAGCAGCCGGAGTTTGGGAGGCGGCGATGTTTGTGCGCCTGGTAACAGGCCACACGTCGCCAAATCCAAAGGCGGAGCCAAGCCCTTCGCAGGTGGAGCGGAGCCTTCCAGGGTCATCGCCGCCCCGCCCGAAGGCGACGCAAGGGCCTCCAAGACTCCCACGCTGGTGCCAACAGCGCGCTCCTCCCAGGCAGCGCGCGACGAACGGCGTAATCATGCCGAAGATCCCGGGCGTCGCCGCGGGGAGAGCCCCGAGCGCCACTCCCGGGACGTAGAAGACATGCCCACTCGCCGAGGCGCTGGTGAAAACGGCATGCGACCGCGGGGTCATGATAGAGCTCCTTCTGACATGGTCAGAAGTCAAAGCGCGTCGCGATCCGTGCAGGTTTCGCTGCCACCGACGCCAGCAAAGGCCCTGGCGCGCGCGCAGTTGCTCCTCGATTTTCCTCCCACTACGGGGAAACTCGACGAATGGAGACCCACTATCCGAAGCCTTGTTGCGGTTGCCAACAAAGACGAACCAAGTCCGATGAGACCCTCGGGTCAATGCTCCGATGGAGTCCCGCGGACCAGTGGCGGAAAAGCCGGCGGCGCCGCGACCACGGTGCATTCACCTCTTCCCCATCCGGTACCGCGGATGCCGGCTCGTCGCGACGTCGTGGGCGACGACATCTCCATAGCATCGTTTTGACCCGCGGACCCACTGTGACCAGCGCCAAGTTCTTCAGGAACGAGCCCATGAAGACGCTCGAACCACTATTGAGCACCGGCGCGGAGCGTGCCACCAGTCAGAAAGGCGAGCAGGGCCTGCTGTGAACCACCCAGCCCCAGAGAGCCCGGGAGGCCAACCTTACGAGGTAGGCTGTCTGGCTTTTACCCGTGAACTACGGCTGTTCTAGTGGCCCACTCACCGCACCTTCAAACCTGACGTTGGCGAAAAGTACAACGGCAACACTCACCAGTCTGAGTTCCTCAGCATCTACACCATCGCGATGCAAGCCGCCGGAGCCCGCGATGATAAGGTGCTTGCGAATTACTTTCCATTGGCTCTTAAACCCAACGCCATGTCGTGGTTGATGCACTTGCCGGTAGACTCTATTTCCTCCTTGTCGGATTTGTGCCATGAGTTTGTGGGCGCCTTTACTGGAGGTCACCAAGCCCATGGCCAAGCAAGCTACCTGGATGTCATTCCCCAGAAGGGAGGCGACAGACTGCGCAAGTATATACAGAGGTTCAGCCGAGTATAGTACAATATCCCTGATGTTCACCCTACCGCCATCATCAGCACGTTCCATCAGAACATGCGTAACCGCAAGATGTGCGAAGAACTAGCAATGAACAAGGTGAAAGATGTGGCAGAACTCTATGTTCTTGCTGACAGATGTGCCCGAGCTGAAGAGGGAAGGAAGTACCCCGGTGAAGATGCCGGCGTGTAAACCGACTCCTCAGATGAGGATACTTCCGCCCCGGTGAAGAAAGGCTGGCGCCGCAACAGGAAGCGCAAAGGTAAGGCTGTGCTTGCCGTCGAGGGATCTGACGACGCCGGCTCCACCAAGAAAACCAAGGCAGATGACCCCGGCAAGGAAATTGCCGGATGTGTCGCCTGCCGGGCCTTGGCGGCTGCCGAGAAGCCAGGAAACTTCGACAAGCAATACTGCAAGATCCATCGCACCAAAGGCCATGATCTCTAGAACTGCCGACAAGTTGAGCTGCTTGCTGAGAAGCAGAGGGCTGAATATGAGAGGCGGGACAAGGAGAAAGGCCAGGACGGTGCTGAGGGGTTCGGCAAGAAGCGTAACGGCCAGGCGGGCCGTCGCGGCAAAGATAAACAGCAAGAGAGGCCCGCCCGGGGCCATGACAAAAAGCCAGAAGACGATGATCACGAAGAGGACGATGAGTCTGGTGACCAAGAATTTCAGAAAGCTACAGAGGCCATGTGTGTCGATGGCGGCGCCTCGCTGCATACCTCTCACCGCCAGCTTAAACAGTGTGCGCGTGAGATTACAGTAGCGGAACCGTCGTTTGATGCCCGAAGGCCACTGAAGTGGTCCAGCACACCTATCATTTTTTACACTAAGGATCACCCTGATCGCACTACTGCAGTCGGGTGCTTTCCATTGTTGGTTTCACCAACGATACGCAACCTCAAGGTGACAAAGATGCTAGTCGATGGCGGGGCCGGTCTGAACTTAATCTCGTCTGCCGTGATCGAGAAATTGCAGATTCCTGATGAAGACCTCGAAGAGACGGGCACGTTTCAGGGGGTCCACCCGAGAAGAAGTCAACCAGAGGGAAAGGTCACGTTGCCCATGACTTTTGAGAGTGATCTGAACTACAGGACAGAAAGGATTGTGATCGACGTTGCCAAGATCCCCTTGCCTTACAACGGGATCCTTGGCCACCCAACGCTGGCCAAGTTCATGGCGGCGTCGCATTATGCCTACAACACCCTGAAGATGCCGGGGCCTGTGAAGATCATCACCGTCCCATCAGAAAAGAAGGATGCGCTAATTTGCACTGACCAACTCTATCAACAAGCAGTTGCAGCAGCCGCCACTGCTAAGGCACTTGCTCCTGCCGCTGGAGTCCCGAGAAGGTGAAAGAAGAAGACCAGTGAGACCTCAGGCACCCACTCCGGCAAGCGCACCTCTTCGGAGTGTAGCGCTCCCTTCGAGGACGTGCCAGAGAGCTCCGCCGACAGAAACAAGAAGTCTAGGGCCACACCGCCGGGAATCAAGAAGGTTTCTGTCAAGGAGGACGGCACGGGAGGAGCTTTTACCATAAGCTCCACCCTTGACGACAAATAGGAAGATGCGCTCGTCACCTTCCTGTGGGTGAATGTCGATGTGTTTGCATGGCAAGCATCTGACATCCCCGGCGTTCCCAGGGAGGTGATTGAGCACCACCTTGTTGACTGTCCTCATGCGCGGCCCGTCAAGTAGAAGGTCAGAAAGCAAGCTTTGGAACGACAAGAGTTCATCACAGAGGAGATCCGGAAACTGGAAGCAGCGGGTTTGGTAAGAGGAGTGCTCCATCCAACGTGGTTGGCCAATCCGGTAGTAGTGCGCAAGGCAAATGGGAAGTGGAGGCTGTGTATTGATTACACAAATATTAATAAGGCTTGTCCCAAAGACCCCTTCCCATTTCCGCGCATCGACCAGATTGTTGACTCCACAGATGGGTGTGATCTGTTGTCATTCCTTGATGCCTACTCCGGCTACCACCAGATCTTCCTGACAAGGGAAGATGAAGAGAAAACGACATTCATCACCCCATGTGGTACGTATTGCTTTATACGGATGCCTTTCGGGTTGAAGAGTGCTCGTTCAACATTTGTAAGGGCAGTCCAGATTGGTTTTGAACCCCAGCTCCATAGAAATATGGAAGCTTATATGGATGATATAGTGGTCAAAACCAAGAACAGGGCAACCCTCATATCAGATTTACAAGAAACATTTGCAAACCGACGCAAGATCAATCTCAAGCTGAACCCTGAGAAGTGCGTCTTGGGCGTCCCGTCTGGCAAGCTTCTCGGGTTCTTTGTGTCACAGCGTGGGATTGAGGCCAATCCGGACAAGACCAAAGCTATAGAGTAGATTGAAGCACCCAAGCGAGTCAAGGATGAGCGTCGGCTTGCTGGTTGCGATACTAGTTGCGCCTAGGCCACAGGAACCGTTGCTGTTGTACATGGCGGCAATGAACCAGGTGGTCAGCGCCGCACTAGTGGCATAGAGAGAAATTGATAATGAGGTAATAGCAGCGACGGAGCTCGATGCCACCGATGCCAAGACGAAGCAGCCAATTGAAGTGCCGCCGAAGAAGAAAATGATGCAGCACCTGCTCTACTTTGTTAGTTCCCTCCTGTAGGGGGCTAGCTCGAGGTACTCCGGTGTGCAGAAACTACTCTTCGGCCTTCTTATGGCCTCGAGGAAGCTGTGTCACTACTTCCAGGCGCACGAAATCACTGTCGTCACTCGCCTCCCTCTGCAACGGATATTACACAATCCAGACGCAACGGGAAGGGTCGTGGAGTGGGCACTGGAACTGTCCAGCTTTGGCCTCGAGTTTGAGAGTACCTCGACGATTCAAAGCCGAGTCCTGGCAGAGTTCGTTGCAGAATGGACCGCGATGCCTGACGAAGAAACCCAAGAGACTGCTCTCCTCGGCAAGGAGGCAAGTTGCGATTGAATCATGTACTTTGATGGAGCTTTCTCCTTACAGGGCGCCGGGGCTGGCGTACTGCTTGTCGCGCCCACCGGAGAGCACCTCAAGTACGTGATCTAGATGCACTTCCCCAGGGAGGTGTCAACAAACAATATGGCTGAGTACGAAGGGCTGCTTGCCGGTCTTAGGATCGCGGTGGACCTCGGAATCAAGAAACTCGTCGTCAGAGGCGACTCACAACTTGTCATCAAGCAAGTCAACAAGGATTACTAGAGCCCGTTGATGAAGGCCTACGTCGATGAAGTGAGAAAGCTGGAAGAGCGTTTTGACGGTATACAGGCAGAATACGTTCCCCGAGCGGAGAATGATATCACCGATTACCTGTCAAAATGCGCTGCCCTCAAGCTACCTATGGAACCAGGTACCTTTGTGCTTCGGCTAACTCAGCCATCCGTTGATCCATCAACAGAGCAGAACAAGAGGAGAAAATCAGGGCTCGGCAAGTACTTTCCCGCCGAGCTCTCGGGAGCCGCCGGCAAGGATGTTGCCGGAGACACTAAGCCCGCCATGGGACGGCTAGCTCCGATGGAGCATCAAGCTCTTGCCATGGAGACAGCCGCTCCGATAGCGGAGGAAATGCCTTTAGTCCTCGCCGTCGAGCCCCAGGCTCCAGCGCAGGCACAACATACCGTCTGATTCCTCCAAACAGGGGAACTTCCTGAGGAGTAGGAAGAAGCAGAAAAAGTAGCCCGTCGCTCTACTATGGACCAGTTCGTCGATGACGTCCTGTATAGAAAGAGGCCGAACGGCGTGAAATTGAAGTGTATCCCTCGAGAGGAAGGACTGGGGCTGTTGGCGGAGATACATGGAGGCATATGTGGATCCCACATCGGGTCAAGGGCCCTTGCCGGCAAAGCGTTTTGGCAAGGCTTCTTCTGGCCCACTGCCCTCCAGGATACGACGACACTAGTCACCAGGTGTGAAGCGTGTCAGTTCCATTCAAAGAAGCTTCATCAGCCAGCTCAAGCCCTTCAAACCATTCCTCTCTCCTAGCCTTTCTTGGTGTGGGGGCTCGACATACTAGGCCCTTTCCCCCGCGCTGTCGAGGGCTTTGAGTACTTGTACATTGCAATCGATAAGTTCACAAAGTGGCCAGAAGTGGAAGCAGTGAGGAAGGTCACAGCACAGTCAGCCGTCAAGTTCTTCAAAGGACTGGTGTGCCGTTTTGGTGTACCCAATAGGGTTATCACCGACAACAGCACACAGTTCACAAGCCACACCTTCATGCAATATATTCAAGAGCTCGGCAGCAAGGTCTGTTTCGCTTCCGTTGCTCACCCACGAAGGAATGGTCAAGCTGAGAGGGCAAATGCTGAAGTACTACGAGGCCTGAGGACAAAGACCTTTGACATACTGCACAAGAGTGGAAGGCGCTGGATTGATGAATTGCCGGCGGTTCTTTGGTCAATCAGAACGACACCAAATCGAGCCACCGGCCAGACACCCTTTGCCTTGGTATACGGGGCAGAAGCAGTTCTCCGCACTCAACTCATATACGGGTCACCTCGAGTACTTGCTTATGACGAGCTTGAGCAAGAGCAATTGCGGCAAGGTGACACAACACTCCTTGAGGAAGATCTTCTTCGGGCGGCTATGAGAGCAGCGCGCTACCAGCAAGCCTTGCGCCGCTACCATAGCCGCAAGGTTCATGCCCGAAGCTTTAAGGAAGGCGACCTTGTTCTTCGGCGCAGTCCGCCTGCAGACCAAAGTATTCCAACAAGTTGACGCCAAAGTGGGAAGGCTCTTATCGGGTAATACGAGTCACCAGGCCCGGCGCAGTCCGCCTGGAGACCGAAGATGCCGTTCCAGTGAGTAACTCCTGGAACATTGAGCATCTTCGCAAGTTTTACCCGTGAGGCGCGGCTTGCCGGGCCCCCTGGCAAGCCACCTTTTGTAAGATCCTTGCCGATGACGCATGTAACCCTCTGCACAAAGCCAGGCGCAGGCCCTGGAGACCGAAGATTCACCCACGGCGAACCAGGGTTGCCGGGGACTGCAGCTTCAGATAAGTTCTTCATCCCTTATCATGCATTCCATTATGGACTGAGGTATGTGAAACCTCATTTTCCCCTAAGCTACCGTGCTCCCATAACTCTAGGCCCTAGGGCTCATTCCTGGGGCCAAGTTTGGTCGTAGTCGCGGCAGTGAAAGGATGAAACAAGGAGCCTGAACACGCCTCATCCCTGCCTCCGCCAAAGGTGTGAGGAAGGTCAAGCGAAGTGGGGAGACGGCAAGGCCTGTTGCCGGGCAAGGAAATGTTTATCTTGAAGATATCAAGGATTTACTCCTTGTTGTGGGTTCCACCCGCAAACAAATGACCCGGCAAGCATCCCTTTTTCATTAAAAAAATATTCCACTCAGGTACAGCCCATAAGGAATGAAAAACATGAATGATGGGATTACAAGTTTTAAATTCAACAAAGGCCCGAAGGCTTACAAATTGAAAAGAGATAAGGTGCCCGTAATCCCTTTCTTGTCCCTCTCCTCAGGAGGCAGGTCAAGGAGGTGAAAGGGACAAAAGGAGCGCCTAGGCGAGCTACGGGTGGCAGAAGACACCAAGAGAACATCTTGGTGGCCGTCCAAAGGCTGGATGGTGATGGCGGCGCCAGAAGCAGAGCTCGAAGACGAGGCGGCAGGACGTCAGCACGCGTCGAAGGCATCAGTGCCCGCGTACTCCGACTTGACGGCCTTGCCGCCCGCCCTCTTCTGAAGGAAATATGCCCTAGAGGCAATAATAAAGTTATTATTTATTTCCTTATATCATGATAAATGTTGATTATTCATGCTAGAATTGTATTAACCAGAAACATAATACATGTGTGAATACATAGAAAAACTTAGTGTCACTAGTATGCCTCTACTAGACTAGCTCGTTAATCAAAGATGGTTATGTTTCCTAACCATGAACAATGTGTTGTTATTTGATTAACGAGGACACATCATTAGTTGAATGATCTGATTGACATGACCCATTTCATTAGCTTAGCATCCGATCGTTTGGTATGTTGCTATTGCTTTCTTCATGACTTATACATGTTCCTATGACTATGAGATTATGCAACTCCCGTTTACCGGAGGAACACTTTGTGTGCTACCAAATGTCACAACGTAACTGGGTGACTATAAAGGAGCTCTACAGGTGTCTCCAAAGGTAGATGTTGGGTTGGCGTATTTCGAGATTAGGATTTGTCACTCCGATTGTCGGAGAGGTATCTCTGGGCCCTCTCGTTAATGCACATCACATAATCCTTGCAAGCATTGTGACTAATGAGTTAGTTGCGAGATGATGTATTACGGAACGAGTAAAGAGACTTGCCAATAACGAGATTGAACTAGGTATTGGATACCGATGATCGAATCTCGGGCAAGTAACATACCGATGACAAAGGGAACAACGTATGTTGTTATGCGGTCTGACCAATAAAGATCTTCGTAGAATATGTAGGAGCCAATATGGGCATCCAGGTCCCGCTATTGGTTATTGACCGGAGATATGTCTCAGTCATGTCTACATTATTCTTGAACCGTAGGGTCCACACGCTTAACGTTACGATAATAGTTATTATGAGTTTATGCATTTTTGATGTACCGAAGTTAGTTCGGAGTCCCGGATGTGATCACGGACATGACGAGGAGTCTCGAAATGGTCGAGACATAAAGATTGATATATTGGAAGCCTATATTTGGATATCGGAAGTGTTCCGGGTGAAATCGGGATTTTACCGGAGTACCGGGAGGTTACCGGAACCCCCCGGGAACTATATGGGCCTTAGTGGGCTTTAGTGGAAAGGAGAAAGGGGCAGCCCAAGGTGGCCGCGCGCCTCCCCCCTCCCCTAGTCCTATTAGGATTAGGAGAGGGGGCCGGTCCCCCCTCTCTCTCCCCCCCCCTCAAGGAATCCTATTCCAACTAGGATTGGGGGGGAATCCTACTCCCAGAGGGAGTAGAACTCTCCTGGCGCGCCCTCCTTGGCCGGCCAGCCCCTCCCCCTTGGCTCCTTTATATACGGAGGCATGGGGCACCTCTAGACACACAAGTTGATCATTGAGATCGTTCCTTAGCCGTGTGCGGTGCCCCCTGCCACCATATTCCACCTTGATCAAATCGTTGTAGTGCTTAGGCGAAGCCCTGCGTCGGTAGAACATCAAGATCGTCATCACGCCGTCGTGCTGACGGAACTCTTCCCCGAAACTTTGCTGGATCGGAGCCCGGGGATCGTCATCGAGCTGTATGTGTGCTAAGAACTCGGAGGTGCCGGAGTAACGGTGCTTGGATCGGTCGGATCGGGAAGAAGACATACGACTACTTCCTCTACGTTGTGTCAACGCTTCCGTTGCGATCTACAAGGGTACGTAGATCACACTCTCCTCTCGTTGCTGTGCATCACCATGATCTTGCGTGTGCGTAGGAAATTTTTTGAAATTAGTACGTTCCCCAACATCTTCCTCTTCTGCAGCCTCCCAACGCCAGCCGCCCAAGGAGACGACCCCGAGAAGTTCAAGGAGCCGGCGACACGGATGCTGGGGTCGTCGGTGCCGCACGGAGCGGCACCCGACACCTAGTCGGACCCATCATCATGCCGCCTACTACCCTCGTCGTTGCTGCCGCTGTCCTCCTCGTCACTCCTGCCCGAGGAGGAGTCTTCACTATCAGAAGAGCTCTCCACGCAGCACCTTGCACGGGTCCCAAAGCACCAGAAGACTTTGACGGAGAGAAGGCCACCCTCCATCAGCTTAAAATGGAGAGTGAGCCCCTCCGTCAAGCAGTGGATATGAGCAAACGACTTCCCTCCCCGACAAAGATACATCACGTGAGGGGCGGGGAAGTCGACGCAGACCCGCGTGCCACTGATCCTACAGCCCCTCATGTGCAGCCGCAATGATTCCAGCGGATCCGGCTCAATCTCCCGTGCAAATGGAGTCGGGAGACGAAGGAGACGGTGCGGCGGCTGGCGCAGCCTGACGAAGAACTCACAAGGGTCATCCCCAACATGGCCCTTCATTGGAGGAGGAGCTGCTGGCGGAGGCGAGGCCGGCACGCCGCCCCGTCCTCCTCTTCCCCGAGCACCCCGGCCTCGACCACGGCCTCGCCCCCTCCCCCTTCCCCTCACAGCTGGCTCTGCCACCGCAGGCGCAGGAGAAGGAGGGACGCGTTGTCGAGCGGCGACCCTCGCCGCCACTATTGAAGGACCGGGATTCCCTCTCTCCATGACAGATGGAAGGGAGGAGTAGAAGTTGAAGGAAGAAGAAGATGAAAGAATGCGGGACGCCATCCCCCTCCCGCTCTTTATAAAGGATTGGGGTGGGGGCTCGGCCGCCCCGCTCGGACAATCAAGATACGGAAGGCGCAGGGAGCCAGGACCGACCCGCCGCCCCAACCAGCGACGGCCCGGTTTCCCGCCTCCACCGTTTGCCACCCCAGGCACATGGGAGACACGTGGCGGACGTGCAGAACCGAGGGGACGGCTGAGACGACCACTCCTCACCCCGTGATCGTGGGGAGTGGACGCCTTGAAGACCACGCCTCAGCCCCATTCAGTAAATGGGTCGCGCCTCCACGCCTCCCTCCGTTTATGGGGAAGGCGCGAACCGCCCCTTTACTATGATGTGACGCATGCCTGCGGGAACCAACCCCACGCATGCCGCCCATGTCACACGCGCCTCCCCACGCCGCGCCACACGCGGGAGTCGTGGGAAGCGTAGCGCGCGAAGAACCTTACCACGGTAAAAACCGCCCCGCCTGCCCGCGCACCGTTTTTGGGCCTAGCCCAACAACGTGTTGCGCTTATGTGTGCCCAGGCCCGGGGGCTCCTATCAGTGTACAAAAAGAGGGGTACACTTTTTGTACCCCTATAATTGTCCACGGGCAGTCTGAGCCACGGGCACCACCACACCAAGCAAGGCAAGGGAGGTGAGCCAGAGTAAGACCGAAGCTCAAGAGAACTAGAACAATGCCAAGGCCAAGACCACGAAGAGCAAAGGGGACGAAGCGGACTCCCCTAGCAAGATCCTTGCCGGGAGACAATTCTAGCAGCCCCGGCAAGACCCTTGTCGCGGCGACTCGTCCCGCGCCTACGGAGCAAACCACCCTTGAGTCCACTACCCCCAAAGGGCAAGGATTCGGGAGACATCCCCGTGGCGGCATGTAGATCTTTGTGAAGACATTCAAGATCAGATACGCACTAAGGAGACGACAACCCTTGGTGGGATCAAGACCGAGGAAGACCACAAGGCCCCCGGCAAGCGCCTTGCTGGGGATGACAGCAGGCGCCCCGGCAAGGCCCTTACCGAGGACACCCGCAGGGCCACCATCAGGCCCACGCCGACTAAACCTCCACCACCGTTCGCATGCAGCTGCCGACCCAACCAGCTAGGTAGGCACCTGCGTGGCGGCATGCAGATCTTCGTGAAGACCCACCACTAAGCCACCTCAGCTGCCTGCCTACCTATGTGGCATCGCAGGCGTCGCTGGCCAGGGCACGTGTCGACACAAGAAGGAGCGGCGACGGACGAGACAGGTTTCTCCCCCGTCCCCGATAAAGCAAGGACACCTAAGCAAGACGCATTAAATGCGCCTTGTCATGTAATGCAAGGGACAACCTCGCATCACTTTACCCTTTCCACCTCCTGTGTGCCACTGTGGCAACCCCTTTTTCTATAAAAGGAGGCCCGAGGCGACCAGAGGAAGGATTCGGCTTTTTGGAGCTCCTCACGCCCCATAGCTAGCTCAAGAACACGGATATACAATCCACCAAAGCAGGAGTAGGGTTTTACGCATCCTCACGTCCCGGACCTGGATAAACGAACCGTGTGCTACCTGTTTGATCCGCTCTTCTCACGACCCCGCGTCCCACCAACCACAGTAGGGATTCTTGTGATCCCATAGTTGTCGTTCCCACCGACACATGTAATCAAAATATGTGACATGATATGGCCATGATCATCTTGTGCATTTGATCTCCATCTCCAAAGCACCGTCATGATCTCCATCTTCACCGGCTTGACACCTTGATCTCCATCATAGCGTTGTGGTCATATCGCCAACTATTGCTTCTACAACTATCGCTAACGCGTAGTGATAAAGTAAAGCAATTACATGGTGTTTGCATTGCATACAATAAAGCGTCAACCATAAGACGCTCCTGCCAGTTGCCAATAACTTTTACAGAAGATGATCATCTCATACAACAACGTATATCACATCATGTCTTGACCATATCACATCACAACATGCCCTGCAAAAACAAGTTAGACGTCCTCTACTTTGTTGTTGCAAGTTTTACGTGGCTGCTACGGGCTTCTAGTAAGAACAGTTCTTACCTACGCATCAAAACCACAACGGTGATTTATCAAGTTTGATGTTTTAATCTTCAACAACGACCAGTCGCAGTCAAATCCAATTCAACTAAACTTGGAGAAATAGACACCCGCCAGCCACCTTTATGCAAAACTAGTTGCATGTATATCAGTGCAACCGGTCTCATGAACATGGTCATGTAAGGTTGGTCCAGGCCGCTTCATCCAACAATACCGCCGAATCAAAATAATACATTGGTGGTAAGCAGTATGACGATCACCGCCCACAACTCTTTGTGTTCTACTCGTGTATATCATCTATGCATAGACCTGGTTTGGATGCCACTATTGGGAAACGGAGCATGCAATTTCAAAAAAAATCTATGCTCACGCAAGATCTATCTAGGACATGCATAGAAACGAGAGGGGGAGAGTGTGTCCAGGTACCCTTGTAGACCGTAAGCGGAAGCATTTTAAAATGCAGTTGATGCAGTCAAACTTCTTGTTCCGACCGATCAAGCACCGAACATACGACACCTCTGATTTCTGCACACGTTCAACTCGATGACATCCCTCAAACTCTTGATCCAGAAAAGTGTCGAGGGAGAGTTTCGTCAGCATGATGGCATGGTTGAAGGAAATATGCCCTAGAGGCAATAATAAAGTTATTATTTATTTCCTTATATCATGATAAATGTTTATTATTCATGCTAGAATTGTATTAACCGGAAACATAATACATGTGTGAATACATAGACAAACAGAGTGTCACTAGTATGCCTCTACTAGACTAGCTCGTTAATCAAAGATGGTTAAGTTTCCTAACCATGAACAAGGAGTTGTTATTTTATTAACGAGGTCACATCATTAGTTGAATGATCTGATTGACATGACCCATTCCATTAGCTTAGCACCCGATCGTTTAGTATGTTGCTATTGCTTTCTTCATGACTTATACATGTTCCTATGACTATGAGATTATGCAACTCCCGTTTGCCGGAGGAACACTTTGTGTGCTACCAAACGTCACAATGTAACTGGGTGATTATAAAGGAGCTCTACAGGTGTCTCCAATGGTAGATGTTGGGTTGGCGTATTTCGAGAATAGGATTTGTCACTCCGATTGTCGGAGAGGTATCTCCGGGCCCTCTCGGTAATGCACATCACTTAAGCCTTGCAAGCATTGCAACTAATCAGTTAGTTGCGGGATGATGTACTACGGAACGAGTAAAGAGACTTGCCGGTAATGAGATTGAACTAGGTATTGGATACCGACGATTGAATCTCGGGCAAGTAACATACCGATGACAAAGGGAACAACGTATGTTGTTACGCGGTCTGACCGATAAAGATCTTCGTAGAATATGTAGGAGCCAATATGGGCATCCAGGTCCCGCTATTGGTTATTGACCGGAGAAGTGTCTCGGTCATGTCTACATTGTTCTCGAACCGTAGGGTCCGCACGCTTAACGTTACGATGACAGTTATTATGAGTTTATGCATTTTGATGTGCCGACGGTTGTTCGGAGTCCCGGATGTGATCATGGACATGACGAGGAGTCTCGAAATGGTCGAGACATAAAGATTGATATATTGGAAGCCTATATTTCGATATCGGAAGTGTTCCGGGTGAAATCGGGATTTTATCGGATTACCGGGAGGTTACCGGAACCCCCCGGGAGCCATATGGGCCTTCATGGGCCTTAGTGGAAACGAGAAAAGGGGCAGCCCATAGGTGGCCGCGCGCCCCCTTCCCTTAGTCCTATTAGGACTAGGAGAAGGGGCCGGCCCCCCCTCTCTCTCTTTCCCCCTTTGGGAAACCTAGTCCAACTAGGATTGGGGGGGTCCTACTCCCGGTGGGAGTAGGACTCCTCCTGCGCCCTCTCCCTGGCCGGCGCACCCCTCCCCCTTGGCTCCTTTATATACAGGGGCAGGGGGCACCTCTAGACACACAAGTTGATCATTGAGATCGTTCCTTAGCCGTGTGCGGTGCCCCCTACCACCATATTCCACCTCGATCATATCGTTGTAGTGCTTAGGCGAAGCCCTGCGTCGGTAGAACATCAAGATCGTCACCACGCCATCGTGCTGACGGAACTCCTCCCCGAAGCTTTGCTGGATCAGAGCCCGGGGATCGTCATCGAGCTGAACGTGTGCTAAGAACTCGGAGGTGCCGGAGTAACGGTGCTTGGATCGGTCGGATCGGAAAGAAGACATACGACTACTTCCTCTACGTTGTGTCAACGCTTCCGTTGCGATCTACAAGGGTACGTAGATAAGACTCTCCCCCTCGTTGCTATGCATCACCATGATCTTGCGTGTGCGTAGGAAATTTTTTGAAATTACTACGTTCCCTAACAGTGGTATAAGAGCCTAGGTTTTATGGTTTTATGTTATTTGCACGAGTAGAACACAAGTGAGTTGTGGGCGATACAAGTCATACTGCCTACCAGCATGTCATACTTTGGTTCGGTGGTATTGTTGGACGAGACGACCCGGACCAACCTTACGCGTACTCTTACGCGAGACCGGTTCCCTCGACGTGCTTTGCACATAGATGGCTTGCGGGCGACTGTCTCTCCAACTTTAGTTGAACCGAGTGTGGCTACGCCCGGTCCTTGAGAAGGTTAAATCGGAGTCTATTTGACAAACTATCGTTGTGGTTTTTGATGCATAGGTGAGATTGGTTCTTGCTTAAGCCCGTAGCAGCCACGTAAAACTTGCAACAACAAAGTAGAGGACGTCTAACTTGTTTTTGCAGGGCATGTTGTGATGTGATATGGTCAAGGCATGATGCTAAATTTATTGTATGAGATGATCATGTTTTGTAACCGAGTTATCGGCAACTGGCAGAAGCCATATGGTTGTCGCTTTATTGTATGCAATGCAATCGCGATGTAATGCTTTACTTTATTACTAAGCGGTAGTGATAGTCGTGGAAGCATAAGATTAGCGAGACGACAATGATGCTACGATGGAGATCAAGGTGTCGCGCCGGTGACGATGGTGATCATGACGGTGCTTCGGATATGGAGATCACAAGCACAAGATGATGATGGCCATATCATATCACTTATATTGATTGCATGTGATGTTTATCCTTTTATGCATCTTATCTTGCTTTGATTGGCGGTAGCATTATAAGATGATCTCTCACTAAATTATCAAGAATTGTTCTCCCTGAGTATGCACCGTTGCCAAAGTTCGTCGTGCCCAGACACCACGTGATGATCGGGTGTGATAAGCTCTACGTCCATCTACAACGGGTGCAAGCCAGTTTTGCACACGCAGAATACTCAGGTTAAACTTGACGAGCCTAGCATATGCAGATATGGCCTCGAAACAAAGAGACCGAAAGGTCGAGCGTGAATCATATAGTAGATATGATCAACATAACGATGTTCACCATTGAAAACTACTCCATCTCACGTGATGATCGGTTATGGTTTAGTTGATTTGGATCACGTAATCACTTAGAGGATTAGAGGGATGTCTATCTAAGTGGGATTTCTTAAGTAATTTGATTAACTGAACTTAAACTTATAATGAACTTAGTACCTGATAGTATCTTGCTTGTTTATGTTGATTGTAGATAGATGGCTCGTGCTGTTGTTCCGTTGAATTTTAATGCGTTCCTTGAGAAAGCAAAGTTGAAAGATGATGGTAGCAATTACACGGACTGGGTCCGTAACTTGAGGATTATCCTCATTGCTGCTCAGAAGAATTACGTCCTGGAAGCATCGCTGGGTGCCAGGCTTGTTGCTGGAGCAACACCAGATGTTATGAATGTCTGGCAGAGCAAAGCTGATGACTACTCGATAGTTCAGTGTGCCATGCTTTACGGCTTAGAATCGGGACTTCAACGACGTTTTGAACGTCATGGAGCATATGAGATGTTCCAGGAGTTGAAGTTAATACTTCAAGCAAATGCCCGAATTGAGAGATATGAAGTCTCCAATAAGTTCTATAGCTGCAAGATGGAGGAGAACAGTTCTGTCAGTGAGCATATACTCAAAATGTCTGGGTATAATAATCACTTGATTCAATTGGGAGTTAATCTTCTAGATGATTGCGTCATTGACAGAATTCTCCAATCACTGCCACCAAGCTATAAGAGCTTCGTGATGAACTATAATATGCAAGGGATGAACAAGACTATTCCCGAGCTCTTCGCGATGCTGAAAGCTGCGGAGGTAGAAATCAAGAAGGAGCATCAAGTGTTGATGGTCAACAAGACCACTAGTTTCAAGAAAAAGGGCAAAGGGAAGAAGAAGGGGAACTTCAAGAAGAACGGCAAGCAAGTTGCTGCTCAGGAGAAGAAGCCCAAGTCTGGACCTAAGCCTGAAACTGAGTGCTTCTACTGCAAGCGGACTGGTCAATGGAAGCGGAACTGCCCCAAGTATTTGGCGGAAAAGAAGGATGGCAAGGTGAACAAAGGTATATGTGATATACATGTTATTGATGTGTACCTTACTAGAGCTCGTGGTAGCACCTGGGTATTTGATACTGGTTCTGTTGCTAATATTTGCAACTCAAAACAGGGACTACGGATTAAGCGAACACTGGCAAAGGACGAGGTGACGATGCGCGTGGGAAACGGTTCCAAAGTTGATGTGATCGCGGTCGGCACGCTACCTCTACATCTACCTTCCGGATTAATATTAGACCTAAATAATTGTTATTTGGTGCCAGTGTTAAGCATGAACATTATATCTGGATCTTGTTTGTTGCGAGACGGTTATTGATTTAAATCAGAGAATAATGGTTGTTCTATTTATATGAGTAATATCTTTTATGGTCATGCACCTTTGAAGAGTGGTCTATTTTTGATGAATCTCGATAGTAGTAATACACATATTCATAATGTTGAAGCCAAAAGATGCAGAGTTGATAATGATAGTGCAACTTATTTGTGGCACTGCCGTTTAGGTCATATCGGTATAAAGCGCATGAAGAAACTCCATACTGATGGGCTTTTGGAACCACTTGATTATGAATCACTTGGTACTTGCGAACCGTGCCTCATAGGCAAGATGACTAAAACACCGTTCTCCGGTACTATGGAGAGAGCAACAGATTTGTTGGAAATCATACATACCGATGTATGTGGTCCGATGAATATTGAGGCTCGTGGCGGATATCGTTATTTTCTCACTTTCACAGATGATTTAAGCAGATATGGATATATCTACTTAATGAAACATAAGTCTGAAACATTTGAAAAGTTCAAAGAATTTCAGAGTGAAGTTGAAAATCATCGTAACAAGAAAATAAAGTTTCTACGATCTGATCGTGGAGGAGAATATTTGAGTTACGAGTTTGGTGTACATTTGAAAAATTGTGGAATAGTTTCGCAACTCATGCCACCCGGAACACCACAGCGTAATGGTGTGTCCGAACGTCGTAATCGTACTTTACTAGATATGGTGCGATCTATGATGTCTCTTACTGATTTACCGCTATCGTTTTCGGGTTATGCTTTAGAGATAGCCGCATTCACGTTAAATAGGGCACCATCAAAATCCGTTGAGACGACGCCTTATGAACTATGGTTTGGCAAGAAACCAAAGTTGTCGTTTCTTAAAGTTTGGGGCTGCGATGCTTATGTGAAAAAGCTTCAACCTGATAAGCTCGAACCCAAAGCGGAGAAATGTGTCTTCATAGGATACCCAAAGGAGACTGTTGGGTACACCTTCTATCACAGATCCAAAGGCAAGACATTCGTTGCTAAGAATGGATCATTTCTAGAGAAGGAGTTTCTCTTGAAAGAAGTGAGTGGGAGGAAAGTAGAACTTGACGAGGTAACTATACCTGCTCCCTTATTGGAAAGTAGTACATCACAGAAAACTGTTTCTGCGTCACCTATACCAATTAGTGAGGAAGCTAATGATGATGATCATGAAACTTCAGGACAAGATACTACTAAACCTCGTAGATCAACCAGAGTGAGATCCGCACCAGAGTGGTACGGTAATCCAATTCTGGAAGTCATGCTACTAGATCATGATGAACCTACGAACTATGAAGAAGCGATGGCGAGCCCAGATTCCGCAAAGTGGCTTGAAGCCATGAAATCTGAGATGGGATCCATGTATGAGAACAAAGTATGGACTTTGGTTGACTTGCCCGATGATCGACAAGCAATTGAGAAGAAATGGATCTTCAAGAAAAAGACTGATGCTGACGGTAATATTACTGTCTATAAAGCTCGACTTGTCGCAAAAGGTTTTCGACAAGTGCAAGGGGTTGACTACAACGAGACCTTCTCACCCGTAGCGATGCTTAAGTCTGTCAGAATCATGTTAGCAATTGCCGCATTTTATGATTATGAAATTTGGCATATGGATGTCAAAACTGCATTCCTAAATGTATTTCTGGAGGAAGAGTTGTATATGATGCAACCGGAAGGTTTTGTCGATCCAAAGGGAGCTAACAAAGTGTGCAAGCTCCAGCGATCCATTTATGGACTGGTGCAAGCCTCTCGGAGTTGGAATAAACGCTTTGATAGTGTGATCAAAGCATTTGGTTTTATACAGACTTTTGGAGAAGCCTGTATTTACAAGAAAGTGAGTGGGAGCTCTGTAGCATTTCTGATATTATATGTGGATGACATATTGCTGATTGGAAATGATATAGAATTTCTGGATAGCATAAAGGGATACTTGAATAAAAGTTTTTTGATGAAAGACCTTGGGGAAGCTGCTTACATATTAGGCATAAAGATCTATAGAGATAGATCGAGACGCTTAATTGGACTTTCACAAAGCACATACCTTGACAAGATTTTTAAGAAGTTCAAAATGGATCAAGCAAAGAAAGGGTTCTTGCCTGTGTTACAAGGTGTGAAGTTGAGTCAGACTCAATGCCCGACCACTGCAGAAGATAGAGAAAAAAATGAAAGATGTTCCCTATGCTTCAGCCATAGGCTCTATCATGTATGCAATGCTGTGTACCAGACCTGATGTGTGCCTTGCTATAAGTTTAGCAGGGAGGTACCAAAGTAATCCAGGAGTGGATCACTGGACAGCGGTCAAGAACATCCTAAAATACCTGAAAAGGACTAAGGATATGTTTCTCATGTATGGAGGTGACAAAGAGCTCACCGTAAGAGGTTACGTTGATGCAAGCTTTGACACTGATCCGGACGATTCTAAATCGCAAACCGGATACGTGTTTACTTTAAACGGTGGAGCTGTCAGTTGGTGCAGTTCTAAACAAAGCGTCATAGCGGGATCTACATGTGAAGCGGAGTACATAGCTGCTTCGGAAGCAGCGAACGAAGGAGTCTGGATGAAGGAGTTCATATCCGATCTAGGTGTCATACCTAGTGCATCGGGTCCAATGAAAATCTTTTGTTACAATACTGGTGCAATTGCTTTGGCAAAGGAATCCAGATTTCACAAGAGGACCAAACACATCAAGAGACGCTTCAATTCCATCCGGGATCTAGTCCAGGTGGGAGACATAGAGATTTGCAAGATACATACGGATCTGAATGTTGCAGACCCGTTGACTAAGCCTCTTCCACGAGCAAAACATGATCAGCACCAAGGCTCCATGGGTGTTAGAATCATTACTGTGTAATCTAGATTATTAACTCTAGTGCAAGTGGGAGACTGAAGGAAATATGCCCTAGAGGCAATAATAAAGTTATTATTTATTTCCTTATATCATGATAAATGTTTATTATTCATGCTAGAATTGTATTAACCGGAAACATAATACATGTGTGAATACATAGACAAACAGAGTGTCACTAGTATGCCTCTACTAGACTAGCTCGTTAATCAAAGATGGTTAAGTTTCCTAACCATGAACAAGGAGTTGTTATTTGATTAACGATGTCACATCATTAGTTGAATGATCTGATTGACATGACCCATTCCATTAGCTTAGCACCCGATCGTTTAGTATGTTGCTATTGCTTTCTTCATGACTTATACATGTTCCTATGACTATGAGATTATGCAACTCCCGTTTGCCGAAGGAACACTTTGTGTGCTACCAAACGTCACAACGTAACTGGGTGATTATAAAGGAGCTCTACAGGTGTCTCCAATGATAGATGTTGGGTTGGCGTATTTCGAGAATAGGATTTGTCACTCCGATTGTCGGAGAGGTATCTTTGGGCCCTCTCGGTAATGCACATCACTTCAGCCTTGCAAGCATTGCAACTAATAAGTTAGTTGCGGGATGATGTATTACGGAACGAGTAAAGAGACTTTCCAGTAACGAGATTGAACTAGGTATTGGATACCGACGATCGAATCTCGGGCAAGTAACATACCGATGACAAAGGGACCAACGTATGTTGTTATGCGGTCTGACCGATAAAGATCTTCGTAGAATATGTAGGAGCCAATATGGGCATCCAGGACCCGCTATTGGTTATTGACCAGAGACGTGTCTCGGTCATGTCTACATTGTTCTCGAACCCGTAGGGTCCACACGCTTAAGGTTTCGATGACAGTTATATTATGAGTTTATGAGTTTTGATGTACCGAAGGGTCCCCTCTCTCTCTTTCCCCCTTTGGGAAACCTAGTCCAACTACGATTGGGGGGGAGTCCTACTCCCGGTGGGAGTAGGACTCCTCCTGCGCCCTCTCCCTGGCCGGCGCACCCCTCCCCCTTGGCTCCTTTATATACAGGGGCAGGGGGCACCTCTAGACACACAAGTTGATCATTGAGATCGTTCCTTAGCAGTGTGCGGTGCCCCCTGCCACCATTTTCCACCTTGATCATATCGTTGTAGTGCTTAGGCGAAGCCCTGCGTCGGTAGAACATCAAGATTGTTACCATGCCGTCGTGCTGACAGAACTCCTCCCCGAAGCTTTGCTGGATCGGAGCCCGGGGATCGTCATCGAGTTGAACATGTGCTAAGAACTCGGAGGTGCCGGAGTAACGGTGCTTGGATCGGTCGGATCGGAAAGAAGACGTACGACTACTTCCTCTACGTTGTGTTAACACTTCCGTTGCGATCTACAAGGGTACGTAGATCAGACTCTCCCCCTCGTTGCTATGCATCACCATGATCTTGCGTGTGCGTAGGAAAATTTTTGAAATTACTACGTTCCCCAACAATGGTGATGGTGATGGTGAAGTGATCCGCGCAGGGCTTCGCCTAAGCGCTACGACAATATGACCGGAGGCGTAAACTGTGGAGGAAGGCGCCGCACACGGCAAACAGATGTTTGTGTCCTTTAGGCGCCCCCTCCCCACATATATATACGTTGGAGGGGGGAAGAGGCAGCCAGGGGGGCGCCCAAGTAGGCCGAATCCTACTTGGGCTCCCACCTCAATTTGCCTCTTCCTTGTTTTGGCACTAGGAAAAGGAAGGAGGAGGTGGCGCCCCCCCCCTTTCCTTTCTCCCTTGAGAAGGGGAAGGAATGATGGGCTAGCCCTCCTCCCTTGCCTTCCCTAGGGCTGGCCGGCCTGGTGGAGGGGCGCACCAGCCACCTGTGGGCTGGTCTGTCCCTCCCTAGGCCGATTAAGCCCATATAGCTTGCCGGGGGTTGCCCAGAACCCCTTCCGGTGACCCGAAACGTACTCGGTACCTGCGGAACACTTCTGGTGTCCAAATACTATCGTCCTATACATGAATCTTTACCTCTCGACCATTTCGAGACTCCTCTTCATGTCTGTGATCTCATCCGGGACTCCGAACAACATTCGGTCACCAAATCACATAACTCGTATAATACAAATCGTCATCAAACGTTAAGCGTGCGGACCCTACGAGTTTGAGAACTTTGTAGACATGACCGAGACAAGCTGCTTTACAGGAAATATTTAACTTTGTACAAATTAAAGAAGAGAGTCTCCCACAAGCTTGGGGGATGCTTTGCCAATTACTTAATGCTTTGCCCGATCATCCTCTTAAGAAAAATGAAATACTTGATATCTTCTATAATGGACTAACTGATGCTTCTAAGGATTTCCTAGATAGTTGTGCTGGTTGTGTTTTCAGGGAACGAACTGTTGGGCAAGCTGAGCAGTTATTGAATAACATATTGAAAAATTATGATGATTGGACTCTTCATAAACCACCGCCTAAACCCACTCCGAAGAAGATGGTATATTATATCTCAGTCCTGCAGATATGAAAGAGGCAAATAAATCTATGAAGGAAAAAGGTATTAAAGTTGAGGATGTTAAAAATTTACCTCCTATTGAAGAAATACATGGGCTAAATACACCACTACTGCCTAAGGTGGTAGAGGTAAGTTCTCTAATGAAATTCAATGATAATGACAATCCTCACAATATGCACCCTTGCCAATGCCTTTATCAGTTTGAAAACTACATTAGAAAACAAGATCACTTCAATGCAAATGTTATCAAACAATTGAAATACAATTCCGATATGATTGCTCGCTTGAGTGAGTTGTTATTTAGATCTATCAAAAGGAATTATGTGAAAACTTCTTTATGTGATTTGGGAGCTAGTATTAGTGCTATGCCTTTCTCTTTATATAAAAGACTTGATTTGAATAAACTCACACCTACTGAAATATCTTTGCAAATGGCTGACAAATCAGCTGCCATATCTATCGGTATCTGTGAGGATGTGCTCATTGTTGTTGCTAATGTTACTATTTTGACAGACTTTGTTATACTTGAGATGCCCGAGGACGACAACACGTCGATTATCCTTGGTAGACCCTTCTTCAATACTGCATGGGCTATTATTGATGCAATAAAAGCAAGGTCACTTTTCATATCAATGATAATGAACATACGGTGCACTTATCGAAGAAACAATTCCAAGTGAATGGTATTAATGTTATTGAAAAATCTCTTGCAATCATTATTGGAAGTTTTCAAATACCTCTACCTACTGCCAAGAAGAAATAGGAAATGCATATTGTTGGGGACATTCATATCCCCATTGACGTAACTTAGTGATTTACGAAAGTTTTTCGGTTTCATGCTAATCGAAAGTGGTTGTCAATAAGACCCATCAACCTTATTAATGGATCATTTTTTAGAGGTGTGAAGTTGATGAATTTAGTAAGCACTACCTTTTGTCCCTACCTTTTGTTTTCTGTTTTTATTAGTTAAATAAAATAAAATATCATGTTTTGTCTGTTTTTTGAATTTCCCGTGCAATAAAAGATGACTCAAAAATAAAAGTTCTTAGAATGCCCTGAAAATTTAATACGATTTTTTCTGAATATTTAAGAATTTCCGGTGCAAATAATATCAGAGGGAGGTGCACTAGATGGGCACAACCCACCTGGCCACGCCAGGACCCCCAGGCGCGCCCTTGTGGGTTGTGGTCCCCACGTGGGCCCCTTCACTTATCTCTTCACACCACATCATCACCCACATCCAGAAAAAATTCACATTGCTCTCTCTCCTGTGTTCTTGCTCTCAAACCCGCGAATTCTGATCTCTTTGCTCGAAGCTCCATTTCCGAAACTGTTTCGGGGGATTGTTGCTTGGTATGTGACTCCACCGTTTTTCCAATTAGTTTTTGTTTTAGTGGTTTATATTTTGAATAATTAGCTACTCTTGGTGCTATTGTAGATGAGCTTGCATGTTGAATTCTTAGAGTTCTAAGTAGTTTGAATGCTTGCTATGGCCTCTATGCATCCCTATGAGTAGTTGCTATCAATCTTGTAAAGTTTTGTTGAGAAAATTTTGTGGACTAAAAATTTCAGAATTTTTGTTCATAGGAAAAACATGAATATCTTTAGGAAGTTTGGTTCCAAGAAGAACTCCAAGGGAGTTATTGGGGAGTCGTCTCGCAGTGATCTCCATCCCCGGAGGTTGGCGGAAGTACGGCCGTGCGAATGGCCGCATACCCTCTTCATGGAAGAGGCTGGAATGCTGCAAGAGTTTGCACAATATGCTGCTAATGCCGGCCTCACCGACTTCATCGCAGCTGAATGTGAACAGTATCATCTCCTCGCAAACACCTTTGTTCAAAGTTTTAATTTCTTTCCTAGGAATAATCCTCCTGAGATGTTGTTTAATTTATATGCTGAAACCCGTCAGATACCACTTACTGAATTTTGTAACATATGCATGATCCCTTCTGGCGGGAGCTTAGTTGAGCCTAGGCTGGCAGAGTTTGAGGACTTTTATCATAAATGGGAGATGAGAAAGGGGTGTCGTCTATCACTGCCGTTGGCTTGCATTTTCCTGCTGTTCATTACTTTGCTCTTTTCATTGCAAAATTCTTGCTTGCTAGAGAGAAGGTCGGTGCACTCAGTTCACCAGACCTTGTTGTTTTATGACATGCACTATAGGGCGAAAACATTTATAGCTTGGGAGCTATTGTGGCACGTCACCTCCACATTAATAAATCCAAGAGTATAATACATGGTGGGATTTTCGCTACTCGTTTGGCGGCTCACTTTAATGTTGAGATATGCCTTCATGATTATGCTCTGACCAAGGTTTACCTAGATCGCACAGCCATGGAACACCACCATTTTATTGCACAAGATTACCCTAACATTCCTATTCCTTGTAACCTGGTTTTTCGCATTGAAACTCATGATATTATTCCATTGCCTGCTCCTGCTTTGTTTGATCCTGTTGCCATGGGTGGATATAGGATTATGCCTACGGATATCATCGCCTACCGGAATGATCAGGCTGTAGCAGAGGACAAGCCTCAGCAGTGGGATGCATGGATGCCCGCTCCTCGGCACTCCAACTACTATCCAGACTACTGATCGATTACCAAGCTAGGCCAAAAGCCTAAGCTTGGGGGAGTATGTGTTTTCCACCGACATTACATTCATGTTCACATATTTCATTCCAGTTGTCGGTGTACACACTTTTTCATTGTATCATCCATGCTTAGTTTTATTTTATTGCTTTCTTCTTGTGTGCTTGAAAAAACCTTAGAAAAACCAAAAAAATAGTTGTAGTTAGTTTACTTTCTATGCATGCTTAGCTGTTGCAATAAAAGAAAACCCAAAAAGATTTCCTTGTTCTTCTTTTGCTTGTCGGGAGCTTTCCCATGTAAATAGTTTTCTCTTTTTTTCTTTTCCATTTTATTTGCTTGTTCAAGAAAACCAAAAACTCCAAAAAATATTTTAGTGTGTTTCTCTGAACTTCTTTTATTTTTTATTCGAGTCGTATCGAGGATAAGACCATGATGAAAATGTTGAGTGGCTCTCATATGAATAATTGTTGATCTAATAAAGAGCCCATTTTACCTTGTCTTCTCCTGTTGAATAAAATGGTTGCAGATTCCAGCTTAGTCCACGGCAGTCTTGCACTATTATTATTTTCACATCGTTTGGTTGTGCAAGTGAAACGCAATAATGGCGATATTCGATGAACTGGTCGTGGCAGAGAGAAACGGGTATGAACTCAACTTGTTCTGTTTGTGTAAATATGTTTAAGCTAGTATCCATGATTCAGCCCATTATGATTAAACATGTTTGCAATGACAATTAGAGATTATAGTTTCTCATGCCATGCATAAGTAGCTAGGAGTGGATAATGATTTATCTTGGATATCAACATTGTGTTAAAATGATTATGATGTAGTATGATGATTTGGTATCCTCCTCCGAATGTTAGAGTGGCTTGACTTGGCAGATGTTCATGCATGTAGTTAAATCAAAACCAACATGGCCTCTATGATATTTATGTTCATGGTGTTCATATCCTACTCATGCTAGTGTCTAACGTTACTTATGCATAATGCATGTTCATGACCGTTGTTGCTCTCTAGCTGGCCGCTTCTCAATCTAATTGCTAGCCTTCACCTATACTAAGTGGGAATTCTGCTTGTACATCAAAAACCTCGAACCTAAGATATTCCAGATGAGTCCACCATACCTACCTGCATGCGGTATTACCCTTCCGTCCTAAGTAAATTTGCATGTGCCACCTCTAAAAACATCTAATAAATATCCTTTTTGTGTGCCTGGATCATTCATGGAACGACTGGAGGTGGTTGGTATCTTCCATGCTAAGCGGGTTATTCTCAGGTCGAGTATTTATTCACTCACCATCGCACGAGAAACGGGCAGTAATAGAGATGCCCAGTCGTAAACTGCAAACAGAAAAAGCTTACAAATAATCAAACAAAAAATCCCAATGGAGTCAAAACGTTTACTTTTATCGCTTGGGAACCGCCACTAGCGTGCTTAGCATGGAAGATATTGATAACTGATGGTCGTGAAGTAAATGAGAAGGGTGCATGCCTGAAAATATCATTTACCTCTATTTTAAAACTTGAGCTCTGGCACCTCTAAAAATCACTGCTTCCCTCTGCGCAGGGACTATCTATTTACTTTTATGTTGTGTCATCACCTTCTAAAATAAGCACCAGAACCTAAGAGCACTAATGTCATGCTGATACATTGTGTATAGCTAATGCTGGGTGCATCATGACTGGATCTTTTATACCATGAATTAAAATGTTTAGTCGCTGCTTGAACTTTGGAGTTGCTCTGCATTTATGTTTTGCGGTCTCAAAAAGGGCTAGCGAGATACCAATATTGTCATATTATATCATGGTTGTTTTGACAAAGTGTTGTTGTTTGAGATATCTTATTATTGCTCGCTAGCTAATTATGTTATTGATATGAGTTAATATAATTTTCAAGAGTTATTGTTGACATGGTTAGTTATAATGTTGGCTGAAAACATGGGTGCTATTTAAGCTTATTTATGAAAACAAGAGCAAAAGAGTTCATAATTTTTTTCTTTTTTACTTTTAGTTTATCAACTGAATTGCTTGAGGACAAGCAAAGGTTTAAGCTTGGGGGAGTTGATACGTCTCCAACATATCTACTTTTCCTAACGCTTTTCCTCTTGCTTTGGACTCTAATTTGCATGATTTGAATGAAACTAACCCCGGACTGACGTTGTTTTCAGCAGAACTACCATGGTGTTGTTTTTGTGCAGAAATATAAGTTCTCGGAATGGAACAAAACTTTGCGAGGGTTTTTTATATCGATAAAGATAATTTTTGGAGCCAAGATCCACCGGAGGGGGGCACCTAGGTGGGCACAAGCCACCAGGGCATGTGCCCCTCCTAGCGCGCCCAGGTGGGTTGTCCCCATGTAGTGGCCCTGCAGACCCTGAAACCTACGCTATAAAATCCTATTTTTCAGAAGAAAAAAATCAGGGAGAAAGAATTATCGCAATCCATGAGACGGGGCCGCCGTCACCTCCTGTTCTTCATCGGAAGGCCAGATCAGGAGTCCGTTTGGGGCTCCGGAGAGGGGGATCTTCGTTCTTCGTCATCACCAACCCTTCTCCACTGCCAATTCCATGATGCTCCCCACCGGTAGTGAGTAATTCCTTCGTAGGCTCGCTGGTTGGTGAGGAGTTGGATGAGATTCATCATATAATCGAGTTAGTTTTGTTAGGGCTTGATCCCTAGTATCCACTATGTTCTAAGATTGATGTTGCTATGACTTTGCCATGCTTAATGCTTGTCACTTTGGGCCCGGCTGCCATGATTTCAGATCTGAACGGTTTATGTTATCACCATTATATCCATGTTCTTGATCCGATCTTGCAAGTTATAGTCACCTACTACATTTTATGATCCGATAACCCCGGAGTGACAATAGTCGAGACCACTCCTAGTGATGACCGTAGTTTGAGGAGTTCATGTATTCACCGTGTGTTAATGCTTTGTTCCGGTTCTCTGTTAAAAGGATGCCTTAATATCCCTTAGTTTCCATTTGGATGCCGCTGCCACGGGAGGGTAGGACAAAAGATGCCATGCAAGTTCTTTCCATAAGCACGTATGACTATTTACGAAATACATGCCAGCATTATATTGATGAACGGGAGCTAGTGTTGTATCGCCCTAGGTTATAACTGTCTCATGATGAATATCATCCAACAAGTCACCGATCCATTGCCTATGAATTTATCTTATATTGTTCTGGCTAAGTTACTACTGCTATCATTACTGTTGCACTTGCTATAAAATTATTGCTATCACTGTTACCATTACTATTGCTCCTGTCACTACTATCAAAACTATCATATTACTTTGCTACTGATCATGTTGTTGTAGATAATTAATCTCTAGGTGTGATTGAATTGACAACTCAGCTGCTAATACCTTCAAATATTGTTTGGCTCCCCTTGTGCCGAATCTATAAATTTGGGTTGAATACTCTACCCTCGAAAACTGTTGCGATCCCCTATACTTGTGGGTTATCAATGACTTTTATTAGTGGATAACATTCTAGCCATATTGATTTAATCCTCTCAAGAAGAGAAGACATGTGTGCTTTCCTAGAATGTGAGGTTATACCTGAAGAGAGTGGTGTTCCTCAATATAAGCTTGTGTTGGCTTACTTTCATTGTCGGCTTCATATCGAGTGGAATAAGAGCGCCAAAGTCGCTAGAACAGAGTGGTGGAAGCTCAAGGGGGTGGGCTCAAACTTTAAAGGAAAGGGTTATTAAGGAGGTCCCTTTGGATTAAGGGGGTGACGCAAATAATATGTGAATGAAGATGGTGACTTGCGTTCGGAAAGTTGCTTCAGAGGAGTATCGGGTCACCAGGGGTAGTATAAACAAAGTTAAAGATACCCAGGGTGGAACTATGATGGCCAAAAGTCTATTAAGGAGAAGAAAATTTGTTTGAGATGCCTACACCTGGATAGGAGTGGAGACAACGTAGAGAGGTATAAGCTGGCAAAGAAGACTGCAAAGCAGGCTATGAGTGAAGTAAGGGGCCGGGCGTATGAGGACCTCTACCAATGCTTAAATATTAATGAAGAAGAAAGGGACATTTATAGGATGGCCAAGATCCGAGAGAGAAAAATGAGGGATGTCAACCAAGTCAAATGCAACAAGGACGAAGCAAATCAGCTTTTGGTGAAGTACGAGAAGCTCTACCATTAAGCTGGATGACTCCTTCGATGACACGAACAGAAAAAAGTGTGATGAATCCAAGAGCCTGTGGTCAGGGGACTTTTAAAATGATGAAGTAAGGCAAGGTGAGGGGACCTGGTTGTATCCCCATTGAGATGTGGAGAAGTCTTTTAGACATACTGATAGTTTGGCTAACTAATCTCTTCAACCTCATTTTCCGTTCAAACAAGATGCTTGAAGAATGGAGGCGGGGCATATTAGTGTCAGTCTTTAAGAACAAGGTGGTGTTCAAAGTTGTATTAATTACCATGGAACTAAGATAATGAGCCATACAATGAAGCTACATGAGAGATTCATTGAGCACCTCTCGAGAAGAATGATGGGCATGGCCAAAAGTCAATTTCGTTTAATGCTTGTCAATCATGGAAGCTATTTTCTTAGTACAACAACTTATGGAGAGCTAGAGGGTCAAAATAAGGACCTACATATGATGTTCATTGACTTGGAGAAGGCCTATGATAAGATACCGTGGAATGTCATGTGGTGGGCCATGGAGAAACTCAAAATCCCAACAAAGTACATTTCCGTCGTCAAGGACATGTGCGACAATATTGTGACATGTGTTCAAACAAGTGATGGTGACATTAATGACTTCCCAATTAAAGTAGAACTACACCAAGGGTTAGCTTTGAGACCGTCTTTTTGCTTTGGTGATTTATGAGGCCACAAGTGATATACAAGGAGATATCCCATGGTACATGCTCTTTATGGATGATGTGTGCGCTAGTCAACAATACTCGAACGAGGGTTAATTGATAAAAAGTTAGAACTAAGGAGACAGACTTTATAATCAAAAAAAATTAAACTTAATAGAATAGAAATTGATTACACGAGGTGCAGTTTTAGTACTACTACACACGAGGACGAGGAGAAAGTGAGCCTTGACGGGAAGTTGGTGCCTCAGAAGGACATCTTTCGATATTTGAGATCAATGCTGCAAAAGGATGATGATATCGAGGAACATGTGAGCCATCAAATAAAAATGGATGGATGAAGTGGCTCCAACCTTCTGGCATTCTCTGTGATAAGAAAGTGCCACAAAAGATAAAAGTGGTTATATAGGATGGCGATTCAACCTTCGATGTGGCGTTGAATGTTTGCCAACTAAAAGGTGACATGTCCAATAGCTAGGTGTAGCAGAGATGCATATATGGCCACATAAGAAATGACTGCGCCCAGAATGATGGTATACGTGATAGAGTTGGGGTGATACCGATTGAATAGAAGCTTGTCCAGCTGAAGGAAATATGCCCTAGAGGCAATAATAAAGTTGCTATTTATATTTCCTTATATCATGATAAATGTTTATTATTCATGCTAGAATTGTATTAACCGGAAACTTGATACATGTGTGGATACATAGACAAAACATAGTGTCCCTAGTAAGCCTCTACTAGACTAGCTTGTTAATCAAAGATGGTTAAGTTTCTTAACCATAGACATGTGTTGTCATTTGATGAACGATATCACATCATTAGGAGAATGATTTGATGGACATGACCCATCTGTTAGCTTAGCATATTGATCATTCAGTTTTATTGCTATTGCTTTCTTCATGTCAAATACATATTCCTTTGACTATGAGATTATGCAACTCCCGGATACCGGAGGAATACCTGGTGTGCTATCAAACGTCACAACATAACTAGTTGATTAAAAAGATGCTCTACAGGTATCTCTGAAGGTGTTTGTTGGGTTGGCATAGATTGAGATTAGGATTTGTCACTCCGAGTATCGGAGAGGTATCTCTGGGCCCTCTCGGTAATACACATCATGATAAGCCTCGCAAGCAATGTGACTAATGAGTTAGTTACGTGATGATGTATTACGGAACGAATAAAGATAATTGCCGGCAACGAGAATGAACAAGGTATGAAGATACCGACGATCGAATCTCAGGAAAGTAACATACCTATGACAAAGGGAAAGGCGTATGTTGTCATTACGGTACGACCGATAAAGATCTTTAATAACCCACAAGTATAGGGGATCGCAACAGCTTTCAAGGGTAGAGTATTCAACCCAAATTTATTGATTAGACACAAGGGGAGCCAAAGAATATTCTCAAGTATTAGCAGCTGAGTTGTCAATTCAACCACACCTGAAAACTTAGTATCTGCAGCAGAGTGTTTAGTAGCAAAGTAATACGATAGTGGTGGTAACGGTAACAAAAGAGTAATGAAAGCAAAGTAATGTTTTTGGTATTTTGTAGTGATTGTAACAATAGCAACGGGAAAGTAAATAAGTGTAAACCAGTGTATGAAAAGCTCGTAGGCATCGGATCAGTAATGGATAATTATGTCGGATGTGGTTCATCATGTAACAGTCATAACATAGGGTGACACAGAACTAGCTTCATCAATATAATGTAGGCATGTATTCCGAATATAGTCATACGTGCTTATGGAAAATAACTTGCATGACATCTTTTGTCCTACCCTCCTGTGGCAGCGGGGTCCTAATGGAAACTAAGGGATATTAAGGAATCCTTTTAATAGAGAACCGGAACAAAGCATTAGCACATAGTGAATACATGAACTCCTCAAACTACGGTCATCACCGGTAAGTATCCCGATTATTTTCACTTCGGGGTTAACGGATCATAACACATAATAGGTGACTATAGACTTGAAAGATGGGATCAAGAACTCTCATATATTGATGAAAACATAATAGGTTCAGATCTGAAATCATGGCACTCGGGCCCTAGTGACAAGCATTAAGCATAGAAAAGTCATAGCAACATCAATCTCAGAACATAGTGGATACTAGGGATCACACCCTAACAAAACTAACTCGATTACATGGTAAATCTCATTCAACCCATCACCGTCCAGCAAGCCTACAATGGAATTACTCACGCACGGCGGTGAGCATCATGAAATTGGTGATGGAGGATGGTTGATGGTGACGACGGCGATGAATCCCCCTCTCTGGAGCCCTGAACGGACTCCAGATCAGCCCTCCTGAGAGGTTTTAGGGCTTGGCGGCGGCTTCGTATCGTAAAACGCGATGAATTCTTCTCTCCTATTTTTTTCTCCCCGAAAGAAGATATATAGAGTTGGAGTTGGAGTTGGAGTCGGGAGGTCTCCAAGGGGCCCATGAGGTAGGGGGCACGCCCTAGGGGGGTGCGCCCCCCACCCTCGTGGACAGGGTTTGGGCCCCCTAGTCTTCATTTGGCGAGGATTTTTTATTATTTATTGTAAGGTATTCCGTGGAGTTTCAGGTCATTCCGAGAACTTTTGTTTTTTGCACGTAAAACAAAATCATGGCAATTCTGCTAAAAACAGCGTCAGTCCGGGTTAGTTCCATTCAAATCATACAAGTTAGAGTCCAAAACAAGGGCAAAAGTGTTTGGAAAAGTAGATACGATGGAGACGTATCAAGTCCCCCAAGCTAAAACCCTTGCTTGTCCTCAAGCAATTCAGTTGACAAACTGAAAGAAATAAAGAAAAACTTTTATAAACTCTGTTTGCTCTTGTTGTTGTAAATATGGCAGGTTAGCATTCAAGTTTTCAGCAAAGATTATAACTAACCACATTTGCAATAATTATCAGGTCTCATGATTACTCATATCAATAGCATAATCAACTAGCAAGCCATAATAATAAATCTCAGATGACAACACTTTCCCAAAACAATCATAATATGATATAACAAGATGGTATCTCGCTAGCCCTTTCTGAGACCGCAAAACATAAATGCAGAGCACCTTTAAAGATCAAGGACTGACTAGACATTGTAATTAATGGTAAAAGAGATCCAATCATAGTCAGACCCAATATAAATTAACGGTGATGAATGCAAATGACAGCTGCACTCTCCAGCTAGTGCTTTTAATAAGAGGGTGATGACTCAACATAAAAGTAAATAGATAGGCCCTTCGCAGAGGGAAGCAGGGACTTGTAGAGGTGCCAAAGCTCGGTTTTGAAATAGAGATAATTAATATTTTGAGCGGTATACTTTCATTGTCAACATAACAACCAAGAGATGGCGATATCTTCCATGCTACACACATTATAGGCGGTTCCCAAACAGAATGGTAAAGTTTATACTCCCCCTCCACCAACAAACATCAATCCATGGCTTGCTCGAAACAACGAGTGCCTCCAACTAACAACAGTCCCAGGGGAGTTTTGTTTTGCAATTATTTTGA
The DNA here is from genome assembly GCA_034509565.1 of Triticum monococcum. NCBI lineage: Eukaryota > Viridiplantae > Streptophyta > Magnoliopsida > Poales > Poaceae > Triticum > Triticum monococcum. Next base: position 630,618,209 of record CM067847.1, on the reverse strand, counting down.
TTTAGTTTGCATAAAGCATGGGACTGGGCATCCCGGTGACCAGCCATTTTCTCGTGAGTGAGGAGCGGAGTCCACTCCTCTTGAGAATAACCCGCCTAACATGGAAGATACAGGCAGCCCTAGTTGATACATGAGCTATTCGAGCATACAAAACAGGATATTTATTTGAAGTTTTTGAGTTTGGCACATACAAATTTACTTGGAACGGCAGGTAGATACCGCATATAGGAAGGTATAGTGGACTCATCTGGAATAACTTTGGGGTTTAAGGCATTGGATGCACAAGCAGTATTCCCGCTTAGTACAGGTGAAGGCTAGCAAAAGACTGAGAAGCGACCAACTAGAGTGCGACAACAGCCATGTACATGCATTAAAATTAATAAACATTGGATGCAAGCATGAGTAGGATATAATCCACCATGAACATAAATATCGTGAAGGCTATGTTGATTTGTTTCCACTACATGCATGAACATGTGCCAAGTCAAGTCACTTAAATCATTCAAAAGAGGATACCACCCCATCATACCACATCATAACCATCTCAATAGGATGTTGGCACGCAAGGTAAACCATTATAACTCATAGCTAATCAAGCATGGCACAAGCAACTATGATCTCTAATTTTCATTGCAAACATGTTTATTCATAACAAGCTGAATCAAGAATGATGAACTCATCATATTTACAAAAACAAAAGAGGTCGAGTTCATACCAGCTTTTGTCCTCTCAGTCAGTCAATCACATATCATCATAATTGCCTTTCACTTGCACGACCGAACGATGTGAATAATAATAAGAGTGCACGTGCATTGGACTAAGCTGGAATCTGCGAGCATTCAAAAAACAGGAGAAGACAAAGCAATATGGGCTCTTGGTTACATCGACAATAAAGCATATAAGAGCCACTTCAACAATTTAATCATGGTCTTCTCCTACTGACCCCCAAAGAAAAGAAAAGAAATAAAACTATTTACACGGGAAAGCTCCCAACAATCAAAAGAAGAACGGGAAATATTTTTGGGTTTTCTTTTTAATTATTACTATAGCAAGAAAAGTAAACTACTACTAATTTTTTTTTCTTAAGGTTTATCAAACACATAAGAAGAAAGCATGAAAGGAAATAAACTAGCATGGATGATACAATGAAAAATTATGAACACCGACATCTAGCAATGAGTGTGTGTGAACATAAATGTAATGTAAGTGAGAAATACGTACTCCCCCAAGCTTAGGCTTTTGGCCTAAGTTGGTCTACGGCCACGGCTGCCCTGGCGGATATCCATAATAATAGTTGGGGTCGTACTGCGATGAGGAAGAAGAAGGCTCCGATTGCACTGGCTGGCAATCATCTCCGGATCCCACTGATAGTTAGACTGTCGTGAAGGATCAAATTGTGGTTCCGGTTCTGGCTCCTCGGCTGGTGTAGGGTTCCGGTAGGCATGGATAGCCATCAACGGAACAAGGTATGTGCCTACAGTCAAATCAAACAAAGAAGGAGCATCCAAGGTAATAGTCTCAGGATGATGTTTATTAAAGAACAATTGATATTTAAGTTCTCCTGCCCTATTCTTAATAATAAAATCATGTGCCACCATACTTTTATAATCTAGATAAACACGAGGCATCACTTTTTCTTCCTTCTCAGCATGCCTAATAGGTATGTTAAAATGTGCAGCTAGGTGTGTAGCATAGATGCCTCCAAAGACGGGACCCTTAGTACGGTTCATACCTAACCGTCTAGCAATAGTGCCGCCCATACTAAAAGTGCTATCACTGTATAAACCATGGAGCAGAATAATTATATCAGGGATACTAAGGTTTCCACAGTTTCCGCGTCCAATTAAGCAACGACTAGCAAATAATGCAAAGTAACGTAAAACAGGAAAATGTATGCTAGTGATTCGTGCATCGGAAACCTTCCTAGTTTCTCCTACAGTGATAGTATCAATAAACCCCTCCACATCATCATGATGTGGTTCTTCTGTCTTGCCCTCAAAAGGGACTAAACAAATCCGACAAAAATCATAAAGTGACATCTCCTTATGCTCATCATATAAATGAAACTCCACCGTAGGTGGTGAGTTCCTAGAATGAAAATGAAAGTTTTGCACAAAGGTACTTGTGAGTAAGAGATACTGATCGCATTGGTCGTGGAGGAAAGCGGTGAGGCCTGCATTATGAGCCAATTCATGAAAATCTTCATAAATCCCGGCTGCTCTCAAGAAATCCTCGGAAGGCCATTCACACGCCCCAACCTCCGCGGTGTGCGGCAAATTATACTTAGGATTCGGTGCCTTTTCCTTCGAGCTTTGGCTCGATGAGCCCCTTAATAATCTCCTCATCATTCTCTGAAAAATTCTGAAATTTTTAGTAACTTCAAAGTAGAAGTAAACCAAACTCAATAATATTGATAGCAACCACTCCTACCAGTGCCTAGGGCCTATATCATGCATCAAAACTACTTTTGACCATATAAATTTGACATGCAAACTCAAGAAAAGGGTCACCTAAGCAGCAAAAATTTGCAATGAATAAAGCACTAGAACAAAAACTAATTGGACCAATGGAGGAGTCACATACAAGGAACAATCTCCCCAAGCAGTTTTGTGAGAGGTGCTTTGAGCAAGGAGATCGAAAATTACAGCAAAGAGGGCTGGAACTCGTGCTTGAGTTGGTTTTTCGTGTTTGCAGGAGGAAGAAGAAAAGGATGGGTGCAGGAATAAGTGGAGGAGGGCCACCATGGGCCCATGAGGCAGGGGGCGCCCAGGGGGGTAGGGCATGCCCTCCACCCTCGTGACCAGGTGGCAGCTCCCCCTGCGGTAATTTTTGCACCATAAATCCTCAAATATTCCCGAAAAAATCATATTAAATTGGCATGTCATTCTGAGGACTTTTATTTTCGGGACATTTTTATACTGCACGGATAAATAAGGAAATAGACAGAAAAATACTATTTTTACTTTATTTCAACTAAATAACAGAAAGTATAGAGAGGGTACAGAAGGTTGTGCTTCTAGTTTCATCCATCTCATGCTCATCAAAAGGAATCCACTAACAAGGTTGATCAGGTCTTGTTAACAAACTCATTCCGATTAACATGAAACCGGAGAAATTTCGAATAACACTAGGTTACCTCAACGGGGATATGCACATCCCCAATAATAAGTATATCATATTTCTTCTTCACAGTAGGAAGAAGAAATTCAAAACCTCCAAATATAATCGATGGAATTTTTCCGATAGAATTGATACTATGAACTTGAGGTTGTTTCCTCGAAAAGTGTACCGTATGCTCATTACCATTAACATGAAAAGTGACATTGCCTTTAGTGCAATCAATAACAGCCCCTGCAGTATTAAGAAAAGGTCTTCGAAGAACAATAGACATACTATCGTCCTCGGGAATATCAAGAATAACAAAGTCCATTAAAATAGTAACGTTTGCAACCACAACGGGCACATCCTCACAAATACCGACAGGTATAGCAGTTGATTTACCAGCCATTTGCAAAGATATTTCAGTAGGTGTCAACTTATTCAAATCAAGTCTACGATATAAAGAGAGAGGCATAACACTAACACCGGCTCCAAGATCACATAAAGCGGTTTTAACATAGTTTCTTTTAATAGAGCATGGTATAGTGGGTACTCCTGGATCTCCAAGTCTCTTTGGTATTCCACCCTTAAAAGTATAATTAGCAAGCATGGTGGAAATTTCAGCTTATGGTATCTTTCTTTTGTTTGTAACAATATCTTTCATGTACTTAGCATAAGGATTTATTTTGAGCATATCAGTCGATCGCATACGCAAAAAGATAGGTCTAATCATTTTAGCAAAGCGCTCAAAATCCTCATCATCCTTTTTCTTGGATGGTTTGGGAGGAAAAGGCATGGGTTTCTGAACCCAAGGCTCTCTTTCTTTACCATGTTTCCTAGCAACAAAATCTTTCTTATCATAACGTTGATTCTTTGATTGTGGGTTATCAAGATTAACAGCAGGTTCAATTTCTATATCATTATCATTACTAGGTTGAGCATCATCATGAACATTATCATTAACATTTTCATTAGGTTCATGTTCATTGCCTGATTGTGTTTCAGCATCAGAAATAGAAATATCATTTGGATTATCAGGTGGTTCGGCAATAGGTTCACTAGAAGTTTTCACAGTCCTGTCATTTTTCTTTTTCTTCCTTTTAGAAGAACTAGGTGCATCAATATTATTTCTCTGAGAATCTTGCTCAATTCTCTTAGGGTGGCCTTCAGGATACAAAGGTTCCTGAGTCATTCTACCAGTCTAGTAGCCACTCTAATAGCATAATCATTTTTCTTACTATTCATTTCATTGAGCAATTCTTTTTGAGCTTTAAGTACTTGTTCTACTTGAGTGGTAACCATAGAAGCATGTTTGCTAACAAGTTTAAGTTCACCTTTAACATTAGCCATATAATCACCCAAGTGCCCAAGCATATTTGAATTATACTTCAATTGTCTACCAAAATAAGCATTAAAATCTTCTTGCTTAGCCATAAATCTATCAAACTCATCTAAGCATGGGCTAGCAATCTTAGTAGTAGGGATTTAAGCTTTATCATATCTATAGAGAGAATTTACCTTTACTACCTGTGTCGAGCTATCGAGGTCTAGAGGTTCTTCAATAAATAAAGGATTAAGATCATATGTTTCTTCAATAGGCGGTAAATTAAGACCATGTATTTCTTCAATGGGAGGTAAATTCTTAACATCTTCATCTTTAATACCTTTTTCTTTCATAGATTTCTTTGCGTCTTGCATATCTTCAGGACTGAGAAATAGAATACCTCTCTTCTTCTGAGTTGGTTTAGGAATAGGCTCATTAATTGGAGTAGGAACTGGCTCAGGAGCTGGCTTAGGAGGTGCCCAATTATTTTCATTTGTCAACATATTATTCAATAAGATTTCAGCTTCATCCGGTGTTCTTTCCCTGAAAAGAGAACCAGCACAACTATCCAGGTAATCTCTGGAAGCATCGTTTAGTCCATTATAAAAGATATCAAGTATTTCATTTTTCTTAAGAGGATGATCAGGCAAAGCATTAAGTAACTAGAGAAGGCTTCCCCAAGCTTGTGGGACACTCTCTTCTTTAATTTGCACAAAGTTGTATATTTCCTTTAAAGTAGTTTGTTTCTTATGAGCAGGGAAATATTTAGTAGAGAAGTAATAGATCATATCCTGGGGACTACGCACACAACCAGAATCAAGAGAATTAAACCATATTTTAGCATCACCCTTTAATGAGAACGGAAATATTTTGAGGATATAAAAGTAGCGAGATCTCTCATCATTAGTGAACAGGGTGGCTATATCATTTAATTTAGTAAGATGTGCCACAACAGTTTCAGATTCATAGCCATGAAAAGGATCAGATTCAACCAAAGTAATTATATCAGGATCAACAGAGAATTCATAATCCTTATCAGTAACAAAGATGGGTGAAGTAGCAAAAGCAGGGTCAGGTTTCATCCTAGCATTTAGAGATTGCTTATTCCATTTAGCTAATAAGCTTTTGAGTTCATATCCATCTTTGCAAGCTAAAATAGCTAAAGAAGCTTCTTGATCAAATAAATAACCCTCAGGAATAACAAGTGATTCTTCATCATCACTTTGATAATCATAATCAGATTCAATATTTTCAATCTCTCTAGCCCTAGCAAGTCGTTCCTCGAGAAAATCACCAAGTGGCATAGTAGTATCAGGCATAGAGGTAGTTTCATCATAAGTATCATGCATAGCAGAAGTAGCATCATCAATAACATGCGACATATCAGAACGAATATGAGAAGCAGGTTTAGGTGTCGCAAGCTTACTCATAACAGAAGGTGAATCAAGTGCAGAGCTAGATGGTAGTTCCTTACCTCCCCTCGTAGTTGAGGGATAAATTATTGTCTTAGCGTCTTTCAAATTCTTCATAGTGTCCAGCAGATATAAATCCCAAGTGACTCAAAGAATAGAGCTACGCTCCCCGGCAACGGCGCCAGAAATTAGTCTTGATAACCCACAAGTATAGGGGATCGCAACAGCTTTCGAGGGTAGAGTATTCAACCCAAATTTATTGATTCGACACAAGGGGAACCAAAAAATATTCTCAAGTATTAGCAGCTGACTTGTCAATTCAACCACACCTGGAAACTTAGTATCTGCAACAGAGTGTTTAGTAGCAAAGTAATACGATAGTGGTGGTAACGGTAACAAAAGAGTAATGAAAGAAAAGTAATTTTTTGGTATTTTGTAGTGATTATAACAATAGCAACGGGAAAGTAAATAAGCGTAAACCAGCATATGGAAAGCTCGTAGGCATCGGATCAGTAATGGATTGTAACGCCCCGAGACCGTTGTGCCAGGTGTCTTCCAGTTATTCGATGTGTTGCCTTGTCATGTGCCTGCGTGTCATGCATTCCATTTCATGTCATCATGTGCATTTCATTTGCATACATGTTCGTCTCATGCATCCGAGCATTTCCCCGTTGTCTGTTTTGCATTCCAGCGCTCCTATGTCACCCAGTGTCCCTTTCTACCTCTTTTCATGTGCGGGTGTTAAACATTCTCGGATTGGACTGAGACTTGTCATGCGGCCTTGGTTTACTACAGGTAGACTGTCTGTCAAGTTTCGTGCCATTTGGCCTTCGTTTGATACTCCAACGGTTAACCGAGGGACCGAAAAGGCCTCGTGTGTGTTGCAGCCCAACACCCCTCCAAAGTGGCCCAAAACCCACCTAAGACCTCTCCATCTTCTAGGTTGTTCGATCACAATCGCGTGGCCGCAAACCGCACCTCATTTGGACACTCCTAGCTCCCTCTACCTATATATATGTGCTCCCCTCCCGAAATTCACGGTCTAACCCTAGTCTTCCTCTACCTCGCGCCACCGGACGCGTCTCTGTCGCCGCCGGACATGTCCGGTCCTCAACGCCGCCGTCCGCAGCCAATCCGGCCTCGCCCCGTGGCACTCCGCCACCGCCGCCTCCCGCAGGAGGAGCCCGCGCTCGCGCCCGCCGGATCCCGTATCCCGCCGCCTTCGCCAGAGACTCCCTCCGCCGCGCCGCCCGTCTTCGTCTCCATCCGTCGGAGCTTCGCCACCAAGGCTCCCCGCTGCCTTGCCCTTGCTTCCCTGCCACCGCCTATCCCCGGAGATGGCCGGATCCGGCCACCCGCCGCCAGATCTGGGCCTCGCGACTCGCCTCTGGCCGCCCCGCGCCCTGAGCTCGCTGGAGCAGCACCGGGTTCGCCGCCGCCGCCTCCTGCCTCCCCGATCCAGGCGGGATCGGGAGGAGGAAGACCTCCCTCGCGTTGACCGCGCGCAGGCCACATGGGCCTCGGCCTCCCAGGCCCAGCTGCAGCGCCGGCCTGCCTCATCGCCGATTCGGCCCAAACGCCCGTTGACCACTGTTCACCCGAGGTCTATTTTTTTCGTCTAAGTCCCAGATCTGATATATTTTTATGCGTCCTTCATCATGTCATAACTCTGCAATCGTTGCTCCAATTCGTGTGTGTAGCATATCAAAATGTTCGTCTCGAAGAGTACTCCATTTCATCTCATTGCATCATTTTCATTTGAGCTCATCTTGATGCCCGAAATGCTGTTGGAAGAGGGCTATGTGATGTTAGTTTCAGATATGTTATCAGCATATGCACTTTTGTCATTTTTGCCATGATTAATATGTGCATGATATGATCCTTAGCTCTACATGTGTTTTGAAGTATGCCATGCCATCTCTACAGGGGTGTATGCCATATATTTTTGTGATCTTTGTGGTGGCTAGCACAAGCATGCAAACTAGCTTACTTATTGTTGCTGATTTCAGGGACTTAGAAATATTCTAAGTCCTTGTCCTGTTATTATTTTTATGCCATATGTTCATGTTGATACCGAGTGATCCGTGCATCTTTTGAGCATGTTTAGTAAGGATGTTTTGTAGATATTGTGGTGCTCTATCCATCCATGTCTTTGTTTGCATTTATGGAGCACCCTAGCTTGAGTCAATCGAGCTCTACCTTTGCTATAAAATGTTCCTGGTAGATTGTTAACATGTTTAGCAATTTTGCCGAGCTTATTGTTATTGATCCGTGCATGCTATGATGTTGTTCTTGCCATGTATAGCTTCTATGTCATGTCTACTTGCTGGGTGTAGGCTTACTTTGTCATGTATTACCTCGTAGTGAGTGCATTGAGCTCGTAAACATGCCTACTTGTTATCTGTTTTGCCATGTTCCAGTTTTTCACTAAGTCTGAATCTGTTAACGATAATTGCTATGTTCACGTGGTTGCAATTTTATTTTTTGATCCCTTTTGGCTTATGGTCAGTAAGGGACTTTTGTTGTAGGCTTTGAGTATCTTCGTGCCATGCCTTGCTTTGCCATGATATGTTCCTGTAGCATGTAGTTTTCGTGCTCTAAACATTGCTTCCTGATGTTAAATTCCTGACATGCTGTTAATTTCACTAAGTCTGTAACCTGTTATCATTTGCACTTTTGCCATGCTTGTTTGAACCTGCTATTGAGTGAATTAGCCGTAGCTTAGTGTTCATCTTTTGTCAAGCATCTCGAGTGGATCCCTGCCATGTATTTTGTTGCAATTTTGGAGTGTTGTAGCATGTTGTTCTTGATGCATTTAGATGGTCTCGTGTTGTTAATCACACACTGGTGTCATATTTGTTTTGCTTGTCATTTCCAAACCGTGCATCCGATTCCTGTGATCTTTATATCGATTTCGACAGAAATCAACTCCTCTTTCCAGTGGCACTCTTGGATTTCCATGTTGAGGCCAGGTTCAATCTTTCCTTTCCAAATCATGCATATGCATCACATATCGCATCCCGCATATCATACCATGTTTGCATCATGTTGTTTGAGCATTGCACGTGGTTGATTGTGTCTCCCTTTTGCTTGTTGCTCTTGCTTGGGTAGAGCCGGGAGACGAGTTCGTGTTCGAGGAGCCCGTTGAGTATGTTTACGAGGTTCAAGCTTCCGTTCTTCTCGGAGAACTTTGCAGGCAAGATGACCATACCCTCGAAATCACTTCTATCTTTGCTTGCTAGATGCTCACTCTTTTGTTATGCCTATGATGCGATACCTACCACTTGCTTATCATGCCTCCCATATTGTTAAGCCAAACCTCTAAGCACCTTGTCCTAGCAAACCGTTCGTTTGGCTATGTTACCGCTTTGCTCAGCCCCTCTTATAGCGTTGTTAGTTGCAGGTGAAGATTGGAGTTTGTTCCATGTTGGAACATGGATATTTTATTGGGATATCACAATATCTCTTATTTATATTAATGCATCTATATACTTGGTAAAGAGTGGAAGGCTCGACCTTATGCCTGGTGTTTTGTTCCACTCTTGCCGCCCTAGTTTCCGTCATATCGGTGTTATGTTCCCGGATTTTGCGTTCCTTGCACGGTTGGGTTATAATGGGAACCCCTTGACAGTTCTCCTTGAATAAAACTCCTCCAGCAAGGCCCAACATTGGTTTTACCATTCGCCATCTAGCCTTTTCTTTCCCTTGGGTAGGCCTGCCCAAGGGTCATCTTTATTTAACCCCCCCCCCCACCCGGGCCAGTGCTCCTCTGAGTGTTGGTCCAACTGAGCGATGTCCAGAGCTACCAGGGGCAACTCTGGGCTGGCCCAACCGACGTCTGGCTCATCCGGTGTGCCCTGAGAACGAGATATGTGCAGCTCCTATCGGGGTTTGTCGGCACATCTGGGTTGCTTTGCTGGTCTTGTTTTACCATTGTCGAAATGTCTTGTAACCGGGATTCCGAGCCTGATCGGGTCTTCCTAGGAGAAGGAATATCCTTCGTTGACCGTGAGAGCTTGTGATGGGCTAAGTTGGGACTCCCCTGCAGGGATTTGATCTTTCAGAAGCCGTGCCTGTGGTTATGGGCAGATGGGAATTTGTTAATGTATGGTTGTAGAAAACCTGAAGTTTAACTTAATTAAAATGGATCAACCGCGTGTGTAGCCGTGATGGTCTCTTTCCGGCGGAGTCCGGTAAGTGAACACGGTGTTGGAGTTATGCTTGACGTAGGTTGCGCTAGGATCACTTCTTGATCATAGATTCTCAACCGTGCTTTTGCCTTCTCTTCTCGCTCTCATTTGCGTATGTTGGCCACCAAATATGCTAGTCGCTTGCTGCAGCTCCACCTCATACCTTTTACCCTACCTATAAGCTTAAATAGTCTTGATAGCGAGGGTGTGAGATTGCTGAGTCCCCGTGACTCACAGATACTTCCAAAACCAGTTTGCAGGTGCCGATGATATCGTGCAGGTGACGCAACCGAGCTCAAGGAGGAGCTCGATGAAGATCGTGTTCGTTATGTAGTTCCGTTTCCAGTTGATTAGTAGTGGAGCCCAGTTGGGACGATCGGGGATCTGTGTAGCAATTGGGGTAGTCTTCTTTTATTTTGGTTCCGTAGTCGGACCTTGTTTGTCTCTGGATGATGTACTTCTTTATTCATGTATTGTGTGAAGTGGCGATTGTAAGCCAACTATGTATCTCTTTCCCTTGTGTATTACATGGGTTGTGTGAAGATTACCTCACTTGCGACATTGCTTACAGTGCGGTTATGCCTCTAAGTTGTGCTTTGACACGTGGGAGATATAGCTGCATCGTGGGCGTTACAAGTTGGTAATCCGAGCCTTCCCCGACCTTAGGAGCCCCCTGCTTGATCGAATCACTGGCGTTGTTGAGTCTAGAAAAATGTTTACGTCATTTAGGATTATATATATCGGAGAGTAGGATTCTTTTTACTCCTCAGTCCCTTCATCGCTCTGGTGAGGCATCCTGATGTAGAGTTTTGACTCTTCTCTTCTCAAATTTTACTAAAAAAAATTTAGGATCACGCGGGTATCTTGGAATCGTTTCGATGGTTTTGTGACGAGAACATTGTTCTTGGTGCCTCCTGACATTTAGGGGTTGTGGCAGTGTCCCGGGGACTTGAGCTCCGAGGTGTTGTCATCACAATTTTATCGTTACAATTCTGGAATACCTGAGTTTCGCCGACATCGAAAATCTCTTTTATGCAGTTGTTGGTGAGATAACCTCGACGCCCCCCAGTACTGGGGCGGGACTTCAGGAGTATCGACATAACTTTTATAACGGATGCTTTTTGAAGGTTGAGGTAAACGATTTCCGAAGGTTTCTTGGTCATGTGTTGAAGGATGGATACAGCTGGATGTAGGATTTGCTAGTTTTGGGTGAGATATTATGCTTCCCCTGTATCCCCAACACCTGATTGCATAACCGGAAAATTCTGGGAGTTTATAAGTGGGAATTCAAGTAGCTCTTAGGATATCTTTCCGACAGATGTATGATATGAAATTGGGGTTCAACGTCTAGTGGTCCGCCTATCGACGGTTGATTTTATAGTGGTCTCGTTGTGTCTTAAAGAGTCCTTGGCTATGCTGACTCGGGGACGCTTCGTATGTCATGCACTGCCTTGTACATGATGGTGATGTACGATCGAGCCCGTGTAGGCCCCACCACAAAAATTTCGGACGAAATCTCTATCATATGTCTGTTCTCGCTTATTCTGCAAGCCAATCCTTTGTTTTGTTTTCAGTTGTGGTATTCGAGTTGCTTCAATGTCAAGTGTTGATTCCATGCCTTTTCCTAAGTGGTGTTCTCATACTCCTATGTGAATACTAATCCTTCCTAATAATCGAGATTGTCATGTCAAACCTTTTCAACTGGCATGTTTTCTCTTCAAGTGGATCCGATCATTTCAACATCAGCAAGATCTACTCTAAGCTCTCTCAATGGTGTTTTTTTCATCCTTCCCAAGTTTCCTTTGTTTTCCCACCCACCCACCCTTTTTCTTCAAGGACTAATATTTCTTTATCAAGTATCTATCTTATGATTATGAAGTCTCTCCATTCTTTTCCGTCAATATTCTTATCCGGTGATTCTCATGAAGATCCTAACGGAACCTCAAGTTCATCATTATTCATTCTCTTTCTTCTCCGGTGGAACCAATTCAAGCTTTGTTGATCATATCCTTTCCTCGTTTCAAATGCCTTCTCATACCGGTGCACCTCATAATAATTCACTTCTCTCTATTCATTTGTTTCGGAGTGCTCAAGATATCGCAAAAGGCTCGTCTTGTCATTCAAGATCCGTTCAACCTAGTTTGAGGATGTTATCTCATTCAAGCCATTTAAATCAACCGGTGATTTCTCTCTTTTGAATCGTTCTACGGTGTATCTTTTCGGTGGGCCCTAACCCACAGGTCTTTTTCCAGGATCTTACCTGACTCTTCTAATTTTCCCGGAGCTATCCTAAATTCTTTTCAAAGTTTGACGTAAGAATGATTCATCATCAGTCATATGTATTTCTCCAAGATCATTCAAATTCTTTTCATCGTTGGCTCAACCTTTTCCATTCTTCATTCCAGAGTGCCTCAATAATTCTTGGGGGTGTTTCTCGTCGTCATTCTCAACATTTCAAGACCGAAGAAGAGTATTACCTCCAAATCTTGTCCGTTCTCTCAGAGATTCGTGGTTCTAGCTTGTTGCCATCCTCTCATATTGTTTCGAGTGTGAGAATTATTTTTCAATCATCCGAATCATTTCAGGAATCTTTGCCAGTTTGATTCTCTGAAGGCCATCATTTTGGGATTATTCATTCTCAGCTTTCAGCTCTCTTTTTCTAAATCTTACCGGTGCATCATTCAAGTGTTCTCCAATCAGTTCGTGATCTCTTCGTTCTCTCGCATCTTGATTCACTCAAGTATCTTCGTTCATTTTCAATTCATACGGTGGTTCGTTCAAGATTTTTCTTCTTTCTGATCATATCAATTTATTCGTTGTTTCAATCATACAGGTGGTTCGTTGAAGACCTTCCCAAGTTTGCGCTATATCTCGCTTAATCCTTTCTACGAGAATAAGTAGTGTGCCAAATCCATTGTTTGTCATCAATTTAATTGGTGAAGGATAAGCATAAGGTAATTCTTATTCTTGTTTCATCAAGTAAATTCAATTCCTGCTTTCCGGAGTGGTTCATCATATCACATTCTCGGTTCGAGATGCTTTATCTTTCTTTCCGGAGTTCTAAGTTTCTTCCACATTATCTCGTCGCGAAGCTCGATTTAATCATTTCAAGGCCTCACCTTATATTCTCAACTTCTCTTTCTTTTGACATCCTTTTGTTTACCGGAGTTCTTCATGGAGGTTCTACATGATGTTTCTTAAAGGATTTAATTCCTTCTCGAAGTTTTCATCGAGATTCTTTTCAGAGGAGCTCAACCATTCTTCATCTTGCAATCTGGAGTGCAATTGTTTCTCCTTTTATCTTTGAGGTGGTGTTATGTCATTGTTGATAATTTCCCTCCGTGGTTCATGATTCACATGTTGTTAAGAATGAGGTATTTTAAATCCATCAACCTCTTTGTTGGAGTTTTCTTGGGTTACATTTCACCTAAAGCTTTCCCTGAGGATTGTTGCTATTTATGGTGTTTATAAATGACCCAAATTCTTCTTTTATCCTTCCGGTGAATAAGTTTATCATCTCCTTCTTGATATCAAGTCAATCTATTTTTCCGTTAGTGGCAGAATTTCACCTCATAGTTTTGAGAAGTTTTTCATAAGCCCACTACCAGCTTACTCTTTTCATTGTGGTTTTTCCAACAACTCCGTGATAACCTTCTTGGAAGGGTGCTTTCCAAGCTCAATTGCAGCAGAAGCTGGCATTTTCTTATCCATTCTTTCATTCCAATGATCTATCTTCTATTTCTTCCTTCCGGAGGCATTGTGATGTTGCTCTCTTCAACCCATCTTCTTGTTTTGTCAGGATCGTGTTCGTTCTTTTTGCTTATCCATATAACCGGAGTGTTGTGCCCTACTCAAGTTCTTTTCATCTTATCAAGTTTCATATCAGTTTTCAACTAGAGTGCTACCCGAAATTGGTTCTCTCTTGTTCCTCTTTCTTACGGAGTGCTTTCAACTTTGTTCATCTTCGTTGTTTTCTTTCTTTCAAGTTGTTCAACCTCGCAAGGTTCTTTCGTTTCACTCGTTTGTCAAAGAAGCAACTTAGCCTTACCCCTCTTCTTTCTCTTCTGTTTTTCCCTACGGTGCCATTCTAGATCTCGGGACGAGATCCTCTCGTAGTGGTGGAGTGTTGTAACGCCCCGAGACCGTTGTGACAGGTGTCTTCCAGTTATTCGCTGTGTTGTCTTGTCATGTGCCTGCGTGTCATGCATTCCATATCATGTCATCATGTGCATTTCATTTGCATACATGTTCGTCTCATGCATCCGAGCATTTTCCCCGTTGTCCGTTTTGCATTCTGGCGCTCGTATGTCACCCGGTGTCCCTTTCTACCTCTTTTCATGTGCGGGTGTTAAACATTTTCGGATTGGACCGAGACTTGTCATGCGTCCTTGGTTTACTACCGGTAGACCGCCTGTCAAGTTTCGTGCCATTTGGCCTTCGTTTGATACTCCAACGGTTAACCGCGGGACAGAAAAGGCCTCGTGTGTGTTGCAGCCAAACACCCCTCCAAAGTGGCACAAAACCCACCTAAGACCTCTCCATCTTCTAGGCTGTTCGATCACGATCGCGTGGCCGCAAACCGCACCTCATTTGGACACTCCTAGCTCCCTCTACCTATATATATATATGTGTGTGTGTGTGTGTGTGTGTGTGTGTGTGTGTGTGTGTGTGTGTGTGTGTGTGTGTGTGCTCCCCTCCTGAAATTCACAGTCTAACCCTAGTCTTCCTCTACCTCACGCCACCGGACGCGTCTCCGTCGCCGCCGGATATGTCCGGTCCTCAGCGCCGCCGTCCGCAGCCAATCCGGCCTCGCCACATGGCACTCCGCCACCGCCAGCCGCCGCGGCCCGGCAGGCCTATCGCGGGTCGCGCGGCCCAACCACCGACGTCGCCTCCCGCAGGAGGAGCCCGCGCTCGCACCCGCCGGATCCCGTGCCCCGCCGCCTTCGCCGAAGACTCCCTCCGCCGCGCCGCCTGTCTTCGTCTCCAGCCGCCGGAGCTTCCCCGCCGCCTCGCCCTTGCTTCCCTGCCGCCGCCTATCGCCGGAGATGGCCGGATCCGGCCACCCGCCGCCAGATCCGAGCCTCCCGAGTCGCCTCCGGCCGCCCCGCGCCCTGAGCTCGCCGGAGCAGTGCCGGGTTCACCGTCGCCTCCTCCTGCCTCCCCGATCCAGGCGAGATCGGAAGGAGGACGACCTCCCTCACGTTGACCGCACGCAGGCCACATGGGCCTCGGCCTCCCAGGCCCAGCTGCAGCGCCGGCCTGCCTCATCGCTGATTCGGCCCAAACGCTCGTTGACCACTGTTCACCCGAGGTCTATTTTTTCGTCTAAGTCCCAGATCTTTTATATTTTTATGCCTCCTTCATCATGTCATAACTCTGCAATCGTTGCTCCGATTCATGCATGTAGCATATCAAAATGTTCGTCTCGAAGAGTACTCCATTTCATCTCATTGCATCATTTTCATTTGAGCTCATTTTGATGCCCGAAATGCGTTGGAAGAGGGCTATGTGATGTTAGTTTCAGATCTGTTATCAGCATATGCACTGTTGTCATTTTTGCCATGATTAATGTGTGCATGATATGATCCTCAGCTCTATATGTGTTTTGAAGTATGACATGCCATCTTTACAGGGGTGTATGCCATGTATTTTTTTTATCTTTGTGGTGACTAGCACAAGCATGCAAAGTAACTTACTTATTGTTGCTGATTTCAGGGACTTAGAAATATTCTAAGTCCTTGTCCTGTTATTATTTTTATGCCATATGTTCATGTTGATACCAAGTGATCCGTGCATCTTTTGAGCATGATCAGTAAGGATGTTTTGTAGATATTGTGGTGCTCTATCCATCCATGTCTTTGTTTGCATTTATGGAGCACCCTAGAATGAGTCAATCGAGCTCTACTGTTGCTATAAAATGTTCCTGGCAGATTGTTAACATATTTAGCAATTTTGCCGAGCTTGTTGTTATTGATCCGTGCATGCTATGATATTGTTCTTGTCATGTATAGCTTCTATGCCATGTCTACTTGCTGGGTGTAGGCTTAGTTTGTCATGTCTTGCCTCGTAGTGAGTGCATTGAGCTCGTAAACATGCCTACTTGTTATCTGTTTTGCCATGTTCCAGTTTTTCACTAAGTCTGAATCTGTTAACGATAATTGCTATGTTCACGTGGTTGCAATTGTATTTTATGATCCCTTTTGGCTTATGGTCAGTAAGGGACTTTTGTTGTAGGCTTTGAGTATCTTCGTGCCATGCCTTGCTTTGCCATGATATGTTCCTGTAGCATGTGGTTTTCGTGCTCTAAACATTGTTTCCTGATGTTAAATTCCTGACATGCTGTTAATTTCACTAAGTCTGTAACCTGTTATCATTTGCATTTTTGCCATGCTTGTTTGAACCTGCTATTGAGTGAATTAGCCGTAGCTTAGTGTTCATATTTTGTCAAGCATCTCGAGTGGATCCCTGCCATGTATTTTGTTGCTATTTTGGAGTGTTGTAGCATGTTGTTCTTGATGCATTTAGATGGTCTCATGTTGTTAATCACACACTGGTGTCATATTTGTTTTGCTTGTCATTTCCAAACCGTGCATCCGATTCCTGTGATCTTTATATCGATTTCGACCGAAATCAAATCCTCTTTCCAGTGGCACTCTTGGATTTCCAAGTTGAGGCCAGGTTCAATCTTTCCTTTCCAAATCATGCATATGCATCACATATCGCATCCCACATATCATACCATGTTTGCATCATGTTGTTTGAGCATTGCACGTGGTTGATTGTGTCTCCCTTTTGCTTGTTGCTTTTGCTTGGGTAGAGCCGGGACACGAGTTCATGTTCGAGGAGCCCATTGAGTACGTTTACGAGTTTCAAGCTTCCGTTCTTCTCGGAGAACTTTGCAGGCAAGATGACCGTACCCTCGAAATCACTTCTATCTTTGCTTGCTAGATGCTCGCTCTTTTGCTATGCCTATGCTGCGATACCTACCACTTGCTTATCATGCCTCCCATATTGTTAAGCCAAGCCTCTAACCCCCTTGTCCTAGCAAACCGTTGTTTGGCTATGTTACCGCTTTGCTCAGCCCCTCTTATAGCGTTGTTAGTGGCAAGTGAAGATTGGAGTTTGTTCCATGTTGGAACATTGATATTTTGTTGGGATATCACAATATCTCTTGTTTATATTAATGTATCTATATACTTGGTAAAGGGTGGAAGGCTCGGCCTTATGCCTGGTGTTTTGTTCCACTCTTGCCGCCCTAGTTTCCATGATATCGGTGTTATGTTCCTGGATTTTGCGTTCCTTACACGGTTGGGTTATAATGGGAACCCCTTGACAGTTTGCCTTGAATAAAACTCCTCCAGCAAGGTCCAACATTGGTTTTACCATTCGCCACCTAGCCTTTTCGTTCCCTTGGGTAGGCATGCCCAAGGGTCATCTTTATTTAACCCCCCCCCCCCCCCGGGCCAGTGCTCCTCTGAGTGTTGGTCCAACGGAGCGATGTCCGGAGCTACCAGGGGAAACTCTGGGCTGGCCCACCCGACGTCTGGCTCCTCCGGTGTGCCCTGAGAACGAGATATGTGCAGCTCCTATCGGGATTTGTCGGCACATCTGGGTGGCTTTGCTGGTCTTGTTCTACCATTGTCAAAATGTCTTGTAACCGGGATTCCGAGCCTGATCGGGTCTTCCTGGGAGAAGGAATATCCTTCGTTGACCGTGAGAGCTTGTGATGGGCTAAGTTGGGACTCCCCTGCAGGGATTTGATATTTTGAAAGCCGTGCCCGTGGTTATGGGCAGATGGGAATTTGTTAATGTCCGGTTGTAGAAAACCTGAAGTGTAACTTAATTAAAATGGATCAACCGCGTGTGTAGCCGTGATGGTCTCTTTCCGGCGGAGTCCGGGAAGTGAACACGGTGTTGGAGTTATGCTTGACGTAGGTTGCTCTAGGATCACTTCTTGATCATAGATTCTCGACCGTGCTTTTGCCGTCTCTTCTCGCTCTCATTTGCGTATGTTGGCCACCAAATATGCTAGTCGCTTGCTGCAGCTCCACCTCATACCTTTTTCCCTACCTATAAGCTTAAATAGTCTTCATCACGAGGGTGTGAGATTGCTGAGTCCCCGTGACTCACAGATACTTCCAAAACCAGTTTGCAGGTGCCGATGATATCGTGCAGGTGACGCAACCGAGGTCAAGGAGGAGCTCGATGAAGATCGTGTTCGTTATGTAGTTTCATTTCCAGTTGATCGGTAGTGGAGCCCAGTTGGGATGATCGGGGATCTGTGTAGCATTTGGGGTAGTCTTCTTTTATTTTGGTTCCGTAGTCGGACCTTGTTTCTATATAGATGATGTAATGCTTTCTTCATGTATTGTCTGAAGTGGCGATTGTAAGCCAATTATGTATCTCTTTCCCTTATGTCTTACGTGGGTTGTGTGAAGATTACCTCACTTGCGGCATTGCTTACAATGCGGTTATGCCTCTAAGTCGTGCTTCGACACGTCGGAGATATAGCCGCATTGTGGGCATTACATGGATAATTATGCCGGATGTGGTTCATCATGTAACAGTCATAACATAGGGTGACACAGAACTAGCTTCAATTCATCAATCTAATGTAGGCATGTGTTCCGAATATAGTCATACGTGCTTATGGAAATGAACTTGCATGATGTCTTTTGTCCTACCCTCCCGTGGCAGCGGGGTCCTAATGGAAACTAAGGGATATTAAGGCCTCCTTTTAATAGAGAATCGGAACAAAGCATTAGCACATAGTGAATACATGAACTCCTCAAACTACGGTCATCACTGGTAAGTATCCCGATTATTGTTACTTCGGGGTTAACGGATCATAACACATAATAGGTGACTATAGACTTGCAAGATAGGATCGAGAACTCTCATATATTGATGAAAACATAATAGGTTCAGATCTGAAATCATGGCACTCGGGCCCTAGTGACAAGCATTAAGCATAGCAAAGTCATAGCAACATCAATCTCAGAACATAGTGGATACTAGGGATCAAACCCTAACAAAACTAACTCGATTACATGGTAAATCTCATCCAACCCATCACCGTCCAGCAAGCCAACGATGGAATTACTCACGCACGGCGGTGAGCATCATGAAATTGGTGATGGAGGATGGTTGATGATGATGACGGCGATGAATCCCCCTCTCCGGAGCCCTGAACGGACTCCAGATCAGCCCTCCCGAGAGGTTTTAGGGCTTGGTGGCGTCTCCGTATCGTAAAACGCAATGAATTCTTCTCTCCTATTTTTTTTCTCCCCAAAAGCAGATATATAGAGTTGGAGTTGGAGTCGGGAGGTCTCCAGGAGGCCCACGAGGTAGGGGGCGCGCCCTAGGGGGGGCGCCCCCCACCCTCGTGGACAGGGTGTGGGCCCCCTGGTCTTCATCTTTGGCGAGGATTTTTTATTACTTATTGTAAGGTATTCTGTGGAGTTTGAGGTCATTCCGAGAACTTTTGTTTTCTGCACATAAAACAACATCATGGCAATTCTGCTGAAAACAGCGTTAGTCCGAGTTAGTTCCATTCAAATCATACAAGTTAGAGTCCAAAACAAAGGCAAAAGTGTTTGGAAAAGTAGATACGACGGAGACGTATCAATCTTCGTAGAATACGTGGGAACCAATATGAGCATCTAGGTTCCGTTGTTGGTTATTAACCAGAGAGGTGTCTCGGTCATGTCTACATAGTTCTCGAACCCGTAGGGTCCGCACGCTTAATGTTCGATGACGATTTTGTATTATATGAGTTATGTGATTTGGTGACCAAGTGTTGTTCGGAGTCCCATCACGGACATGACGAGGAGTCGCGAAGTGGCCAAGAGGTAAAGATTCATATATTGGACGATGATATTCGGACACCGGAAGTGTTCCGGGGGTACCGGGTACATATCGGGCCACCGAAGGGGGTTCTGGGCATCCCCCGGGCAAGTACATGGTCCTAATGGGCCAAGAAGGGGACAGACCAGCCCCTAGGGGGTTGGTGTGCCCCATGTAGGCCGAAATAAGGGGGAAGGAAAGAGAGGAAGAGAGAAAGGAAGGGGAGCAATTCGGCCTCCTCCATTCCTTCTCTCCTCCCTCCTCCTCCCCCCCCCCTCCCCCCGCCCCCGATTGAATATGGAAGGTGGGAGGCCGAATTGGGAGGCGCCCAAGTAGGATTCCTCCTACTTGGGGCACCCCTTGGCTGCCTCTCCTTCCCTCCAACCTATATATATGAGGGGGGGCACCGCTAGAACACACATCAACGATTGTTAGACGTGTGCGGCGTCCCCCTCCTCAGTTTACGCCTCCGGTCATATTGTCGTAGTGCTTAGGCGAAGCCCTGCGCAGATCACTTCACTATCACCGGCATCAGGTCTTCGTGCTGACGAAACTCTCCCTCGACACTTTGCTGGACCAAGAGTTTGAGGGATGTCATCGAGCTGAAGTATGCAGAACTCGGAGGTGTCGTATGTTTGGTGCTTGATCGGTCAGAACAAGAAGAAGTTCGACTACATCAACCGCTTTGTCAAATGCTTCCGCTTTCGGTCTACGAGGGTACGTAGACACACTCTCCCCCTCTCATTGCTATGCATCTCCTAGATAGATCTTGCGTGAGCGTATAATTTTTTTTGAAATTGCATGCTACGTTGCCCAACACCAGCATTATCTGAGATGGTTTGGGCGTAGACTAGAATGCAAATCTATAGAAGCGCCTATGCATAGCGGATGGTTGAGACATATTGATAATGTCAAGAGAGATTGGGTAGGCCAAATTTGCCATTATACTATATTAGAAGAGTCTGTAAAAAGAGACATGAAGGACTGAAATATCATCAAAGATTTAGCCATGAACATGGTGCGTGAAAGTTAGCGAGCCATGTGCCAGAATTATGTCCTTGTCTCGATATCTTCTGTGTTCCAATTCTAGCCTACTCCTAACTTATTTAGGACTAAAACACATTGTTACTATTGTGGTTTATTTGTTAAAATCCCAACGGTATTGCATATATCGATCCATGATTATCTTTCTTAGTGTTGAGGCGTCACACAATGTATATATGTAATATATAAAGTAAATCTTATTGGACCCGGGTCTTGTGCATCTCTGCCTGCCGATATGCAGTATGCATGGTGGTTTTGTACGACCAAAAACATATATAGCATTCACGAACGACATCTACAATAATTGCCTCTAAAATCGGCACTATTTGTCCGTGGACTGATCTGGACTAGTCGACAGACACTGATATAGGAACCGGCAACCCAATCATGTTCTCTAAATTCCGTTTTTGTTCTTTTAAGACCGCAACACTTAAAATAATTATAATAAATGGCATAATTTATCCATAAATAACATATAAATATCTCTAGTACAACACAGTTCAAAGGTACATATTACATCCAAGAAAACCGGATGTTCAACAAGTTTTTTGAATTCATCAATTTCAAATGCAATAATAATAGAGTCAACAATACATGTTGTCCTACCATACTGCCCCTTTAGTTTCATCCAACAATATATGTGTGTGAATGGCGTGTTCTTGGTCCTGTAGTATATCACGACAGGGCGGGCAGGCTATACAACATATAGAGCAACATTGAGTGCATAAATGAACTAACCAACATGTAGAACAACATGAAGCAAAACTTACGATCTTCATGGTTGACGAGTCAAATGATCACATTGTCCCCACTCGGTGAATCGCACCTCAAAACTTCATGACAGAGTTGCACATGGTGTACCATCGATGCGATATCAAATTCACATTGCATTCATAGATGACGTGCATGTCAAAGGGCGCGAAGTTTGTTTGCTCATGAAACAAAGCATGCACACAGTCCCAAACGATCGAGCCCATTGAGTTCCTGCCTACAAAGTCAACAGATGCGACCAACCACACATCACACAACAACTCATCCTTCATCATCGAGTACCCTGCCATCGAATTACTCTACAAACACAACAAAAAGTTCGACAAAAGAGCTCAATGGCATTCGACCAAACACCTGTTGGGCGTGTGTGCACCATGGATGTCGTCGACAAGGGTAGAAGGTACCTAGTTGCGGAGGGATCCGAGGTGGACGGCGACGTAGTCGAAGACAGGTCGATGCATTGGTGGGGGTCTGCCGACGTCCTACGATGCTTGCGCGGTGGTCGGCGAGATTTAGTGACCGCGTTGTACGACAAGGGTGCGGATGTAAAGCAAGGGCAGAGTGGAAGAAAAGTGGGGCAAGAGATGGATTTGAGTGGGCCGGGATGTCCGAGTCCTATGTGGCGGCAGTCCAAATTCCTGTAAAGGGGGAGTAGAGGCGGGATAATTCCCATACGGGGCATGTGGTGCCCGTTATAGGCCTAATGGTACAAGGCGCACACCCTTGTACACTAGGTTTAGTAGCGGGCCGGCCCATTGTCTTTTTTGTTCCTTTTTTTTGTTTCCACTTGGGATTTCTATGTTTTTCCTTTTCTTATTTTTTTTGTTTCCTTTTTCTTTTCTTAAATGCGTGAACTTTTTCAAATTAGATGATTTTTTTAAAAAATATCATTTTCAAAAAAAACAATGAACTTTTGTATAAAATGGATAAATTTATTTAAATTTGATGAACTTTTTCAAAACCGATGATTGTTTTTGAATTTTGATGAACTTTTTTGAAATTCAATGATTATTTTATCAAATTTGATGAACTTTTTCAAAATCGATGATTTTTAAAAAAATTGTGAACTTTTTTTCAAAATCGATGAACCTTTTTTTCAAAATCCATGAACATCTTTAAATTTAGAAACTTTTGCAATTTTTTAATTTTTTAGTTGTTTTCATATTCTTTTTCAAAAGTTAACGAACCTGGTCAAGCACAGCTGGTCAAAATGCGATCGAGTGACTAGGGGGGAAACTGGTCAAGCGATTGAGCGCTCGTCTTCTACATGGACCGGCCCACGAGCAGTGGCGTGTGAGCGTTGGTTCCTCCAAGTGGTACTTAAGGCGGCACATAGGAGCTCCCCAAGGGCGGAGTGAAAGAAAAGTGGACTGTGAGGGGGATTTGAGCGGACCGAGAGTGTCTGAGTCCTACGTTTGGCAGTGGTCCGGACTCCCGCGAAGCCCCGCCCCCCTCCAGTTTGACTCCTGTTTGTGGCAAAACGAATGTCCAAACTGATCCGGTTTCGATGAGGTATCATGTTATTAGGTGGTAATTGGATTTGGACAGCTTGATCCGAACAGATGGCGGTTGAGGTCAGCCTTGGAGATGCCCTGAAAGCACAGACTTGTATCTACCAGATGCCCTGAAAGCACAGACTTGTATCTACCCCATCGTCGTACTGACAGATCGACAGATACACATACTGGCTTAACTCTGGATTCCAAGCACCCACCTATCAGCTTCTCATGAGAGAGAGAGAGAGAGAGAGAGAGAGAGACGCACGGAAGGCATGCATGAACACACCCACGCACGACATGAGGTAGGGGGCAAACAGAACAGTCCCGATCGAGCCCATGAATGCTATAGCTTGGGGGAGGTGGCGGAACAGGATCGAGAGGAGCATATATAATTATACCTCCTACAGTACAATGTTGCGGCCGCATTTAAGCTCACTACTGTTCATCATCTGCCTTCGTTCCATTACACCTTTCAGTACCTGTCGATCGGTTGGGCGCTACCTACGCATATCCTGCATGCCTGCCATTGCTGTCGCTCGCAGGCAAACCTCTCGTCGAGTACGTAGTGGTAATACCCTACCATCACAGTGCACACAGTTATACCCTCTGCTGCCGATCTGCCAATCTCTCTCTCTGGAAAACGGAGGTCATGGAGAACTCTGCGTCCGCTAGTGCACACTGTTTTGCCAAAAAACAAACTAGTGCACACGGCCCACTCGATTTACATATGCAAATTATATTCCATGAATGCACACTCTAATGCAACTCCCAACAAGTTGTCTCAAAAAAAAATGCAACTCCCAACTAATTACCAGCATGGGCAGATCCGGGGGCAGGTGAGATCGCCCCAACAAATATGCAATATTTTGATGCTATATACCTACTTCCTTCATTCACAAAAATAAGATATTTTAAATATTTTAATATAAACTACGTAAGGATTAAAATGAGCGAACAAACACACTAAAATGTGTTTAGATGCATTCTATTCAGAAAAAAGGTCAGACCAACTTATTTTTGTAATAGGAGGGAGTAGTAATTATTACTCAGCCCTACTATGCAACTGTTCAAGTGTCTCTTCATGCCACTCATGAACTGCATATGAGGATTTGAGGAGTAAATTCAGAAGTCGGTTAGACTTGCACTTATGACAGTAATTTTCGCAATTTGGATTTAGTGTGACTTTTTATTCCAATTAAATAAGTCTATTTCTAACGCGAGAATACATCCGTTGTGATCTAGCAAAGGCACAATGATATAAATTAAGAAGTTTGTATATCCTCACTTACTAGATTGAACTTGTTTTTTAGGGGTAAATTGTACCTGATTATACTTGTGTCTGTGGGGATTGTTAAAAGATGTCGCTTTATGTTTGGCAACTGATTTAAAGGGTATTAATAAAAATATTTCTTTTCATATGGTGGTGAGGGCTCTGACCTTTATATTGGGCTCTTCGACTGTCCAGGAATAATGAGGGTTTTAAGACAAGACTTCTTCTCTTTTTTAGGCTAATTCAGTACATTGGTATACACATTGATTCCATGCGTGGTATATTAATTCATCAGTGGTCAGAGGCTCGGAGAACGTTGGACTAGTTACAGTCTTGTGTACACCGGTTGGAGCAAACAACCAAGGAGATGTTTACCGTGTATGGATGGCGGTTTAGTCTACAGATCGTGCCTCCAGCACACTATGTGGTCTTTCTTTTTTATGTCAAATCATGTCAAGTTTCTTATATTTTTTGCTTTCTCGTTTTTGTCTCTGGGTTTTATCTCCTCGATTGAAATATTGAGTTAATAAAATTAACTATATCTATTTAACATAAGATAATATAACTGTTTTAAAAATAGCATATAATGTGACTAGAAGTATATCTAATTTTTTTATTTTTTTTATAGTAGCTTCAAGCCTGTTCGCTGGACTTATTATGCTGCAAACTGATAGCAAACATAGTACAATTTGACTGATTTAACCTCATGTGATATATTTGCGTTGTTCAAACATCACAACTGGATAGTGTAGGTGAATCGTGGCACTCACCAAGCCATAAGCTAGCTAAGATATTAGAACTGTTTGGCCACATGACACATATGATAAGCAATCCAAATAATTCAAGAAAAAAAAGATGTTAAAACTGTTTGGCATTCAAGATCGAGCAAACCCTGCATATATGCATGGCCGAGCTATCTGGGGTGTGCTCTGCATGGTCCCCACTCCTGACGCCTGTATCGGATCATGTTTTTATTTTTCATACGGGGAATGCATCCTTTGTATCTTCTTTTTTCTGTTTTGCGGGGGGGGGGGGGGGGGGGGGGGGGGGGGGGGGTGGGTGGGTGTGCATCCTTTGTATGCATACATGCCGTACAGGATGGGAGCTGGCGTGGGGTGCATTCACGTACCCTTTTTTTAGATGATCACGGCTTTCCTATTTTTTTCTACGGTCGAGTTGGATCTCAGATAGGATTTCCTTGGGGTCTAGGAGCAAGCGTCAGTAATTAATTTTGATGATATATTAGATTCAACGATCAGATTTTTTTTAATTTTTGTGGTAATTTCTAGCACAATTCTGTTTTTATTAGTTAGACTGTAAATAAATTTTAATATGGAGTACTACTAATAATAATTAGATTCAACAGCCAGATCTTTCTAATTTTTGTTGTAATTTCTAGCATAATTCTCTTTTTTCTTGTTAGCCTGCAATTATTATTATTATTATTATTATTATTATTATTATTATTATTATTATTATTATTATTATTATTATTATGGGGTCTAGGTGCAAGCCTGGGTGAGGTCAAAACCATAATGAAATTTATTGGCTGAGATTTAAATAATGTTAATGATATGTTAGATTTAACGGCCAAATATTTCTATTTTTTGTGATAATTTCTTGTATAATTATCTTTTTCAGGTTAGCCTGCAAATTATTTTTAATAATAATAATAATAATCATAATAATAATAATTCTGCAGGGTGTAGGTGCAAGCGTGTGTGCGGTGAAAAACCATAATGAAATTAATTGGCCAAAATTTCATTAATGTTGATGATATATTAGATTTAATGGGAAATCTTTCAAGTTTTTTGTTGTATTTTCTAGCATAATTCTCTTTTCTCTGGTTAGTCTGCAAATTAATTTTAATATATAATAGTTAGATTTAAAGACCAGATCTTTCTAATTTTTGTGTTAATTTCTAGCATAATTATCTTTTATCTGGTTAGCCTGCAAATTATTTTTAAAATATAATAATTAGATTTAATGCCCTGATCTTTTGAATTTTTATAGTAATTTCTAGCATAATTCTCTTCTCTCTGGTTAGACTGCAAATTACATTCATTATTATTATTATTATTATTATTATTATTATTATTATTATTATTATTATTAGTAGTAGTAGTAGTAGTAGTAGTAGTAGTAGTAGTAGTAGATAGGTAGATAGATAGACACATAGATACTTGTTACTTTATTTATACTAGCAATCAATAGATGTATAATACTTTCAATTAAAAATCCAAAAAAATACATAGGAACTCCTACAACTAAGAATTACAATGAAATTTCTTGATGAGATCTTCATGATATTAATCCTTGCAAGAGAAAATACTTCTAAGACTTCAATAAAAAAATTGCAATTGGACTAGAGTAGCGGTATTGTCGCTTGTTCACCCGCTCAACTTTACTACAAATAGAGATTCTGAAAGCCCCTTGAGTCGCCCATCCAAAAGATATGAAGCCATGCGCGACTAACATCTTTTTGTAGAAAAGGAGGATGACCCACGGCCTCTACATCTAGGCGATGCTTGTAGCCGCTTTATTAATTATTCACAAAGATCTTACCAAGTAATACATTAATAAGTTTGAAATCCACCTTCTTAGCAACATCTGTCACTACTCCTATCCACTTGATGAATGGGTGATGATAGTTCGAGCCAAATCTCAAACAGACCTAGCACCAAAGCATAACATCTAAAACTGGAGGCCCCAACCAAGCCACATTGCCGGGTCTGGGACACACATCGGTCCGACTCACTCTCAGAGGCCACCACCGCCGTCTTTCACCGACCCGTCTTCAGAGCAGGTACTGACACATCGACCTTGCCAGGCCTGCCGTCGACGCCACCACGATGCCAAACATCGCCATCCTTCTGCACAAGTCCGTCTACACGCATCTAACATTGAGACTCCACTATGCCACCCCGCCGATATCTGTTGTCGTCAATGCGGAGGATGTAACATCGCTCCACCTCTGGGCCCTTCCAGCCAGCACCTACTCCAAAACGATGCCCCAAGGAAGGAAAACGACATCGAAGATGCCGTCGTCGTCCGATCTGGGAAGACCCAGATCTAGGGTTTCCCCCGAAGCATCCCAAGCGTGATGTCGCGACCTGCAACAACAATGCCTCGATAAGGGAACAATGCCACATATGCCGCCATCGTTCGTCATGACCGTAGTCGGAGCGATTTTCACTGGAAGTCGCGTCCACCCGATCTCGCAGCTGACTGAAACAATACGGAGGCTCGCTGTGAAGACAAAAGCCGTCGTCGACACGCTGGTAGGGAGCCTCCAGCCGCCCCACACCGGTCCCTCCTCGCGCCGCCAGTTGGACAAAACCACGGCGGGGCGGACCTGGACGGGACGCCAGATCTGCGGCCTCCGTCACCACCCATCTCCAGGCACAGAACCACCCCGACAAATAGGAGGGGAAGAGCACTATGCCGGCCATGGATCAGGCCGCCGCCGCACAGACAAGGGGCGACGCTCTACCTGCTGCTCGCGGATCTAACACTAGAGTCGCCCCTGGCGCCTCCAGGAGATTAGCAGCACACCACCCGCCCTAGCGCTTTGGCGTCAGGCCGGCCGCTAGCAAAGATAATCCGCTAAAAGTGCAGACCGTCGAATCACAAGATCTTCACCATAGTCCTGAAAAAGATTCCTAGTCTACAAAGAATAAAACCAACAAAAACAACAAGACACACAGATATAAACTCTTCAAATCTGAACAATTAAATCAGGGAGGACACATACATACCTCCATGCCGCCACCAAAAAGGGCAGAGTAATTTTTTTCGCAAGAAACATCATGATCACCACTAGACACCGATAAAAAAATCTATTGATGATCCGAGGTCCCTCACTCTCGGTGAAGATGACAGCTGAATGAGAGGGGATTAAATATATCTCCGATGGCCGATACTTCCTCAAACCCTAGCCAACTGTTGATCTCTAGCCAGCCCGCCTGGACCAGCTCAGGCTCAGAGTGCGACACTGCTTTCTTGCATCTTGCATGTGTGCATGGCCGGACGGACGGGCAGAGAGGGCGGGACGTATGGGCCCGCCGTGCATGAAGAGCTGGGCCTTGGTTGGCTAGGCTCCAATGGGGGCCCATGCTAGCTATGGTGGGCTTGCTTGCTTACGGAGTGTAGCAGCTGGATGTATTTGGACGCTAGCCAGTGACTGGAGGCAGGTCCTTCCTTTTCCACTGTTCATTTGAATAGGAGGAATTGATTGTGTGTAGCTGCTGTCCTCTCGCAGATTCGATTTTCATAGCCTTCTGGTCCGATCCTAGAACTCTATGCAGTAAACTCTATGCAGTAGTAGTACTCCACTTGGTCTCCATCAAATTACTTGAGCAAATGAAAGGGACCCTTAGAAGATTAAAAACTTGCTGAACGCTGATAGTTAGTAGCTTAATTAGGCTTGACCATGAATGAATCACCATTGAAGACGCAGTCCTTCCCTTCAGGATCTTCTGAAAACGACGGACCGTCCATGCTTCATCACAGAATAAAAGAGAACGTATGGTCTGTGGAATAGCACGTAGTATTGTACACTTGAGTTCACTTGTTTTGAATCAAGGTCAATGATAGCCGGTAAGCCAGCTAACAAAACGCCTAGACGGTTGAGCTGGTACGTCGTCAGGCTGTTTCAACGCAGAAGAACAACCTTGTCAAAGGACCCTTTCTATGCTGATGCTCTCCCTGAAGGAAGTTCTCTCCATGCCTGTGTATACTATACAACGAAACCAATAGGAACTGAAGCATCGGTATATTCGTAGAACTAGGTTTCTTTGTTTGTACGTGCGCTCAACTAGGTCTTTGTTGATGCATGTTAAAAAAATCGTTCAAATTTGACTGCATAGTAAATCTTAAATTACCGGCTAGCTAAAGAAGCCAATGGTTGGTGGTCCGACGAACGAGCTCTGGGCATATTTGGGAGTTCAAACTGTAACCTGCTACTATATCTGTATTCTAGCGAGGGCTACTTACGAGCAATCCAAACTCTCGTCATCATCGATCTTCTTTCGCACAGATTTGTTCAACTCCTATGTATGATTAGACATATATATGGGTGAGCCCCCAACATGGATAGCCAGGTCCTAGAACTTGGACGGAGGCATAGGGCTACATACAATGCACATGGTCGAAGTCAACAGTTTAGCGACAAGGTCGAAGTATTAATATAATCCTTTGAAGCTTACCACGATGCCCCTTGTAAACGTATCAATAGTCGTCACGTGACTTCAAAACGTTTGAGCACTTCAACTTATTGCAAGTTAATGGAAAACATGATGGAAGAGTTGCGCTCTCGGGTACACACAGCCAGTGAGGTCTATATAGAGTCCTACCTTTTATTTTCGAAAGGAGGAGAAATCCCTAGCCTTTGCATCATTGTGATGCACACATCCAACTCGATCATAAACGTATTTCTCTCAATAATATAACTTGAGCTCGAAGTAACAAAATATGAAAGAAAATTGAGAATCCTAAAGACTCCTCTCGGCAATTTCTAGCATGCAGTAGTCATTAGGGTGCATCGTCCCAATTGATGAAGAGGAGGCTAAGAGATCAATACAAAAGTCTGCCGTCCTCAGAAAAAAAGTAATGGTTGTCATCAAGTAGTCACATGGATAACGAGATGTGAGATAGATTTTGTCAACCGTTTTGACAAGCTTTGACTCAGACTAACAAAGGGATTCCTATAAATGTTCTGAATCGGATTAACTATAACATGTGGTTAATTAACTAATCAAGTGTCACGGACAATAGGTATTGACTGAGAGTCGTCCTCGACACATTTTTTTCTTTTTTTTCGAAAAGGGGGTTCCCCTGGCCTCTGCATCAGAACGATGCATACGGCTATCTTATTAACCAAATAACAGAAAGTGCCTGTTGAATATATGAGCAAATTACTACGAGATTTAATCCGAATAAACAGAATATAAATCATGACCACAGCAGCAGAGATTAAACTAATCATGCGAACTAGCATAGCAGATGAACATATCACATCTAGGGCACATACTAGAAACATGAATTCTACCACGATCTCGAACAGGAAGGATAGAATCACATACGGTGCAGCGGGTGCAGCACCGCCGGCGTTGATGTTGTCGCCCATGTCGTCGAGGATGAGGTTGCCGAGGTCGGGGAAGAAGTCGTCGTTCGCGAAGTCGTCGCTGCCAGCAGTCGCGCGAGTGCGCTCCCCAAAAACCTGATCGCCCCTCTCCCGTACAGGATCACGAGAGGCGGGGTTCCGGAGGCCTGCTGTCCCTTCTTGCGGTGCACGCCGGAAGGAGTGATGGAGAAGACTAGCTTGGCGGCGCAATGATCTGGAACGGTGATGAGAAACCATACGAAGCGGCGGCTAGGGTAGACGTCTGCCTGACTATATATATTGCGGGCCGGGTCGTCACGATCCAAAAGAATCGGAAACGGTTCAGTAATTAACGCGTCCATTAATTATTAATTAATGACTCATTAATTTTCCCATGCAGCAAAAATATAGACAACGTGCATAGCTCTGTCCTCGGCTCGGCTCAATCCCACAACCCGCGGCGCATCGTGACGAGGCGAGGCGAGGCGAGGCGAGGCGTGGCGTGGCGAGGCGAGCGAGGAGGAGGAGCGCGCGTGTAGGTCTCCTCTTCTCATGCTCATACAAGTGGTAGAAGAGCTCACCTTATAAAGAGGTGCAACTCTCTCTCAACTTCCAATGTGGGACTAAACTTTAGCCTCACTCACTCCACTCACATGTGTGCATGAATGGGCCAAGAGAATTTCAGAATTTTAGTTGGGCTTTGGGCCAAAGGCCTACTAGCAAAAATTCCAACAATCCCCCACAAAGTCTCATTGGCACATCTCATCATTTAGTTCCAAAACATTGTTTTATATATCGGTGCTTAGTGGAGACTGTGAAGTTGAACTTCCACTTAGAAATTTATGCTACACTAAATCACAACTTGAATAGTGGACTATGCCTTGAACTACAAGTTTTCTGTGAAACTAGTTTCACACAAATTCTTGACCGATACTGGGCTGCCGCAAGGCTTCCCCGCGGGTGGAGCGTATACGTCATACTCCAGGGCCTTTCATGAATTTATTAGAGAACACCCAATTCTCACAGACTGCGACGTTGACAGTCAAATTCATATAGGTGTGTTCCTCAGAAGATGTTCTGCAGGACAACATCTCTGCTTACCCGAATAAGCCACTTGGAACACATTAAGATAATTATCAACCTGCCATGCAGATCAGGAGAGTATTGCATCTTTACGGAGTGGGATAATTAATATAGGGATACTCTCCTCCCAGCTGACCAACAGCTTGTCTCCCACTTCTACTTCACGGGATCTCCGATCACATAGAGTGGGTTACCACTATGGACAACTCATGCGGTGGGTCTCAAACCCATCTCCATCGATGCATTATCTACCACATTACGTGATAGACCCTTTGTGAAGGAATCTGCCAAGTTTTTCGACATTTGGATATAATCCAACGTAATAACTCCGGAGTTCCTCAATTTTCTGACAGATTTTAGTCTCCTCTTCACATGCCTTGAGGACTTCATATTGTCCTTAGAACTGTTTATCTTGACGATCACAGTTTGATTATCACAGTTCATCAGGATAGGGGGTATTGGTTTTTCAACCATAGGTAAGTCCATCAAGAGTTCACGAAGCCACTCTGCTTCAACAGTGGCAGTGTCTAATGCTGTGAGTTCTGCTTCCATAGTTGACCTCGTTAAGATGGTCTGCTTGCAAGACTTCCAGGAAACAGCGCCACCACCAAGTGTAAAAACATAACCACTTGTGGCCTTAATCTCATCAGCATCAGATATCCAGTTTGAGTCACTATAACCCTCCAGTACCCTTGGATACCCGGTGTAGTGAATCCCATAGCTAGCGGTGCCTTTCAAATAGCGCATAACTCTCTCAAGCGCATGTCAATGATCATCTCCCGGTTTTGACACAAACCGACTCAGCTTGCTCACAGCAAAAGAGATGTGAGGCCTCGTGGCACTCGCCAAATACATAAGCGAGCCAATAATCTGAGAATACCTCAGTTGATCTCTAGCAATCCGTCGATTCTTTTGAAGCAACACACTAGCATCATATGGAGTTGGAGAAGGCGTGCAGTCGCTATACCCAAAACGACTCAAGACCTTTTCCACATAATGAGACTGAAGCAGTGTGATCCCACCATTCTCATCTCTCAACAGCTTGATGTTTAAGATAACATCAGCTACTCCTAGATCCTTCATCTCAAAACAGCGAGATAAGAAATCCTTAACCTCCTTGATTAAATCAAGTTTGGTTCCAAAGATCAATATGTCATCGACATACAGACAAAGAATAACTCCTTCGCCCCCACCATAGCGATAGTACACGCACTTGTCACCATCGTTTACTACAAAGCCGGCAGCAGTTAATGTTCTTTCGAACTTCTCATGCCACTCCTTAGGAGCTTGTTTAAGGCCATATAAAGACTTTAATAACTTGCACACCTTTCCTTCCTGACCAGGTACTACAAAACCATCTAGCTGATCCATGTAAATTTCCTCCTTCAACTCTCCATTAAGGAAAGCCGTCTTAACATCCATTTGATGAACGAGAAGACCATGTGAGGCAGCCAGTGATAGTAGCACCCGAATTGTGGTCAGTCTAGCCACGGGTGAGTAAGTATCAAAGAAGTCTTCACCTTCTTTCTGGGTATAACCCTTGGCCACAAGCCGTGCCTTGTACTTTTCAATGGTACCATCAGGTCTAAGCTTCTTCTTGAACACCCACTTACATCCTACAGGTTTGCACCCATATGGACGGTCAGTGATCTCCCAGGTACCGTTAGCTAAGATGGAATCCATCTCGCTACGTACAGCTTCCTTCCAGTAGTCAGCATCAGGAGATGCATAGGCTTCTGAAATAGTCCTGGGTGTGTCATCCACGAGGTACACAATGAAATCATCACCAAAAGACTTTGCAATCCTCTGTCTCTTACTCCTCACAATAGTTCCATTGTTACCCTCAACAGGATTCTCAACGTGTTCCATCGCAATGGTGGGTTCAGGAATTACAGTGAATTCCTCACTAGATGGAGTAGGTATCTCCTGATTTGATGAACTCGACATATCCTTCATAGGAAATATGTCCTCAAAGAAAGTTGCATCATTTGATTCCATAATCGTACCAACATGCATGTTGGATACCTCAGATTTTATTATCACAAATCTATAGCCGATGCTATGAAAAGCATAGCCCAGAAGAACACAATCCACGGTTTTTGGTCCAAGCTTGCGCTTCTTGGGAATTGGTATATTGACTTTCGCCAAACAACCCCAAGTACGTAGGTAAGAGAGTTTCAACCTTTTCCTTTCCCATTCCTCAAATGGAGTCATGGTCTTATGCTTTGTGGGAACTCGGTTTAGGACATGACACGCAGTCATTAGCGCCTCCCCCCACCATTCCTTGGGTAGACCCGAAGTGTCTAACATGGTGTTAACCATATCAGTTAGAGTTCGGTTCTTTCTTTCGGCTACCCCATTTGACTGGGGTGAGTAGGGAGGCGTCCTCTCATGGATTATACCATGTTCCGCACAAAACAGATCAAATTCATTGGAAAAATACTCTCCACCACGATCGGACCTAAGCCGTTTAATTTTCCGATCAAGTTGGTTCTCTGCTTCAACTTTATAGTTTTTGAAGAAAGTCAAAGCCTCATCTTTTGATTTCAGAAGATACACATAACAATATCTAGTGGAGTCATCAATCAACGTCATGAAGTATCTCTTTCCACCTTTTGTCAACACGCCATTCATCTCACAAAGGTCAGAATGTATAAGCTCTAGTGGCGCCAAGTCTCTTGCCTCTGCAGTCTTATGGGACTTGCGAGGTTGCTTAGCTTGCACACATACTTGGCACTTGGAACCTTTGACAGTAGAGATTTTCGGAATTAAATTCATATTGGCTAACCGCGTCATGCAACCAAAGTTAATATGACAGAGTCGTGAATGCCAAATATCAGACTCATTATTGTGGCAAACATTATTAATAACTTTAGTGCAAATATCTGACAAAGATAGGCGGAACAAGCCTCCGCACTCATAGCCTTTTCCAACAAATTGTCCACACTTAGAAATTACAACTTTATTGGATTCGAAAACCAACTTAAAACCATCTCGACATAAACGGGAACCGCTAACGAGATTTTTATTAATGGACGGCACATGATGAACGTTCTTCAGGCGCACAGTCTTCCCCGAAGTAAACTTCAGATCGACCGTACCAACACCTCGAATGATGGCATGTGACCCGTTCCCCATCAGCACGGGTGAAGTCCCTGTTGCCTGGTAAGAAGAAAACATGGAGGCGTCAGCACAAACATGTACATTGGCACCGGTGTCGATTAACCAATCAGGGGATTGAAATACTAAAAGGATGGTAGGAAAAATACCGTACCCTGATTCCTTCATATCAATATCACCGATGACAACATTAGCGGACTTGCCGCTCTTCTCATGTTCGCGCTCCTCAAAGCGGTTAGGACACTTTGGAGCCCAGTGATTAGGATCACCGCAGACATGGCAAAGTCCCTTCCCCTTCTTATGAGAATTCTTCTTGAAGTTGGTAGAATGTGATGGCTTGTTCTTTGTATCAAACTTGCCTTTGCCCTGAGTTTTGTTCTTATTGTTTTTGTACTTGTTGGGCTGGGAGTTCTTCTTCTGTACCATGTGAGCACTAGAACCTCTCTCAGCAACTCGAGCACGTGTGTCCTTTGCTCTCGCCTTCTCTTCAACATCAAGAGTACCAATGAGATCCGCAACAGAAAACTCCTGTCTCTTGTGTTTCAGGGAAGTAGCAAAATTGTTCCACGAAGGTGGAAGCTTGGCAATGATGCCTCCGGCAACAAATTTGTCCGGTAACACACACTTGAAATACTCAAGTTCTTTTGCGAGCGACTGTATCTCATGAGCCTGTTGTACAACAGGGCGCTCATCAGTCATCTTGTAGTCATAGAATTGCTCCATGACGTACAACTCGCTGCCGGCGTCCGAGGCACCAAACTTGGCCTCGAGCGCAGCCCACATGTCCTTGCCGTTGTCAAACGACATATACGAATCCACAATGGAGTCATCAAGAACACTCAGAAGAGCGCCTTTAAAGAGGGTATCGATCTTCTCAAAAGCTTCCAACTGTGCTTGATTAAGATCGCCCTCGGGCTTGCCCTTGGTGGCATCATAGCAACCCATGGTCTGAAACCAGTAGACTGCTCTCGTGCGCCACCTCTTATATTGCGCCCCCTTAAAGGCAGGCGGTTTCAGATGCGCAGCAAAACCACTCGGAGTAAATTGCCTATAATCAGGTTTTTGGATTGTTGAATATATGAGCAAATTACTACGAGATTTAATCCGAATAAACAGAATATAAATCATGACCACAGCAGCAGAGATTAAACTAATCATGCGAACTAGCATAGCAGATGAACATATCACATCTAGGGCACATACTAGAAACATGAATTCTACCACGATCTCGAACAGGAAGGATAGAATCACATACGGTGCAGCGGGTGCAGCACCGCCGGCGTTGATGTTGTCGCCCATGTCGTCGAGGATGAGGTTGCCGAGGTCGGGGAAGAAGTCGTCGTTCGCGAAGTCGTCGCTGCCAGCAGTCGCGCGAGTGCGCTCCCCAAAAACCTGATCGCCCCTCTCCCGTACAGGATCACGAGAGGCGGGGTTCCGGAGGCCTGCTGTCCCTTCTTGCGGTGCACGCCGGAAGGAGTGATGGAGAAGACTAGCTTGGCGGCGCAATGATCTGGAACGGTGATGAGAAACCATACGAAGCGGCGGCTAGGGTAGACGTCTGCCTGACTATATATATTGCGGGCCGGGTCGTCACGATCCAAAAGAATCGGAAACGGTTCAGTAATTAACGCGTCCATTAATTATTAATTAATGACTCATTAATTTTCCCATGCAGCAAAAATATAGACAACGTGCATAGCTCTGTCCTCGGCTCGGCTCAATCCCACAACCCGCGGCGCATCGTGACGAGGCGAGGCGAGGCGAGGCGTGGCGTGGCGAGGCGAGCGAGGAGGAGGAGCGCGCGTGTAGGTCTCCTCTTCTCATGCTCATACAAGTGGTAGAAGAGCTCACCTTATAAAGAGGTGCAACTCTCTCTCAACTTCCAATGTGGGACTAAACTTTAGCCTCACTCACTCCACTCACATGTGTGCATGAATGGGCCAAGAGAATTTCAGAATTTTAGTTGGGCTTTGGGCCAAAGGCCTACTAGCAAAAATTCCAACAGTGCCAACAAGGTTTCACAGTCTCCAGCTAAAAAAGAAAAAGATAAATGCAGCTCACACAAAGCGATAGACGGCTAGATACACAAACTAGCCCGAAAAAGATGCCACAACCGGCTGGCTAACAATAGATAGGGAAACTAATTGCCTATCCTATTACATGACCGCCAGCCAAACCGGTTGAAGATATTCCGAGCTACCATCTCCCAACGGATAGATCCAGTAACCAAATGCTCCCTGGCCTCCATCGTAGTGAGTAGCGACCACGAACGGATCAATGCCGTAGCTCGGAAAATAATCTGCAAAAAATGAATCCGTGATATTCTGTTAAAAACCAAATCATTTCTGCAATTCCAAATAGTCCATAACAAAGCGCCAACTCCAACCCGAATATGTCTTGCTAATTCAGACTTAACCCCATGAAGCCATGTCCCAAATAAAGCATGGAGTGAAGTCAGCGGAGTGATATTAAAAGCAATATGGACCGTCCGCCAAAGAACTTTGGCCAACGGGCAAGCAAAGAATAAATGCTTAATCGTCTCATCCCGATCACAGAAACTACACCTAGTAGGTCCTGTCCAATTGCGTTTAATCAAGTTGTCCTTTGTTAAAATAACTTGTTTATGGACAAACCACATAAACACTTTAATTTTTAAAGGTACTTTGACAGCCCAAACATACTTGGAAGTTGGAATAGCAGTCGAAGTAATAACATCAATATACATTGATTTAACTGTAAATATTTCAGAACTAGTCAACTTCCAACGCAATATATCGGGTTGGTGAAAAAGTTAAACCTCCATCAGTCTCCTAACTAGATGGAGCCATTCATCCCAGCGATTGCCCTCTAGCGACCGTCGAAACTGAATATTAAGGGGGACTGATTGGAATACCGTTGCAACGAACACATCACGTCATTGAGCAATCCGATATAACGACGGATATTGAATGGCTAAAGGTGATTCACCAAGCCAAGTATCCTCCCAGAAACGTGTACTTGTATCGTTTCCAATAACAAATCTCGTCCTATTGAACAGAGATTGCTTGACTTTCATTAATCCTTTTTAGAAAGGCGAATCAGTCGGCCTGACTGCGACCTGGGACAATGTTTTAGTTTGGAGGTACTTGTTGCGGAGGATCTGCGCCCACATGGTCTTAGTCCCGGAAGACAGCTTCCAGACACATGCGGGGCCTACATGTTGGCGCACCGACGATGCATACTCATGACACGGTGGACTTTGATGTTGCCTTTTGCATGACTAGTTTGCCACTATGTTCAGAGCTTTTGTTGCCTAGTTCACGATGGCGTGGCTAAATTTCGAATCAGCCTCTAGCTCGAGTGTACTCATCGATCATGCATGCAGGCATATATTTGGATCAAGCAAATTCTCGCACGTAAATGTACCGAGTCTATGTAGTGTAGATTCGGTGCTATTAAGCCTCTATTGGCTATCGCACAGACTATCATCAAGCTGTGTGCGATGACAATATATCACACACAATATGAAAGTTGAACCATGTGCACAAAAAAGGAATATGTGCAATGGCTAACCCATCACGCACGATTGGTTAAAGACAACCATGTGTGATGTAGTGCACATGGTTTACTTGTGTGAATCGTGTGCGACGACTGAAATCATCACACACGATTGACACTCGTGAATTGCGTGCGACATGCTCCATGTAGCCGTCTTCGACTTCGAAGCAGGCTAAGAACACACAGACATGCTCCATGCTACTGACAACCACGTCCACCGCTTAGTGCTCCTGCATCATGCCGACGTTGTGGCAGGCAATAGCCTAGACTAGGGCAATGTAACAACATGTAGCGGGAAAGTGGTCGGGCTCGATAGTTGGTTCAGCGATGGCGAGGGCCTGAGGTTCAATGCATTCGGCGTGACGATGAGTGGTGTCAGCTTGGCCGGCCAACATAGCACACGTGGGCTTCTTTCATCCCTGTAACATACCAAGCATCAGAGTTTTTTGTTTTTTGTGTTATTATCAACTTTTGACTCTCTTACAAACCTTTTTTTAAACGTTGTAACAAAGGTTCACCTAACCCTAATTTACACTTGGATCGCAACACAACCAAGACAACCTGGCTCAAACTCTAGCTTAAATTTCCACAAAGGAAACTTCACTTTCTTTGTGGAGCTAGTTCACCCCAATACTTGAAGAGATTCTTCAATCCATATGGATCAAAGGAGTGGCATAATATTGCTATCTCCAATGCAATATTTCTTGCCACTTTGGGGAAATAAATCCAAGGAATACTTAGGCACTTGTAAAAATGATTTAATTAACTAGAGATGATCATTGTGCCTATAGTAAACTCTGGTAAAAAATATTGGCTCAATTAGGTCAACGGAAGGTCTTGCTTTAATTGATGAAGCCAGTATGCCCTAGGTTGTTCTTGTGAAGGAACTACCATTTTGGTAGTTTTGAAAACTATAAAATAATTTGGGTAGCACCTAGTGATCAAACATGGCCAAACTTCACCACACGCTTGGTCACTCATAGCCACACCTTATCACAGGGCAAGGTTTACGTTTTTGCCCTACCATGCATGTTGGGAAGGAAGTGCAATCTAGAGGATCATATGGAGCTGAAATTTTGTGGAGAGATGCACCTTAGAAAGTGATCACTACTAGACATGGATACACAACTCGCCCCACAACACACTGCCTTGTATCAGGCCCACAAAATTGCTGTCAGTATGGAAAAGGAGGTGAATTCCAACAATGGTTCATGTTGGGACACACACACACACACACAGACAAGCTATTTGACCACTCACACACCTGCCGGATATGGTCTGGAAGCCTGCAGGCTACTGGTGCACACTGTGCTAGTGGTGACCATGTTCTGTGCATGCCAAATCGGCGCTCTGGCGCACACCCGATTACCCCGCCCCTCCCTCACCCACACACCACCATGGCCACACCCTCATTGTCAGACATGTTGCCATGAACCCCTACTGCAAATCTAGAAGTCGTGGGAGCGAAGCAATCTTCCTCTATCGTCACCGGTGTCGCTGCATGGGCCCTGGCCGCTGCTCGTGACGCACTAGCATTGGAACCTAGCGACGACCTGACGCGCGTCCCCAAGATGGCATAGCACCCAGGTCCCTACACCACTATCGGATGTCCTCTTGTGCCTCAACGCCAACAGGACATGCCCCGGACCCCAACAGCAACGCGACATAGCCGCCATGGGTGCAAAGTTTTAGCGGCTATAAATAGCACGCCCCATAGCCTCCATAAATCACACCTCACTCCTCTTACCCCCTAGCACCCACACAGGCCCTGAGTTCAAACTCGCTCGAATTTAGGTGAGCTGCCGCACTTGGCCTCATGTCGTAGTCGTGCAATCCAGCCAATCTAGAGAAGAATTGAGGACATGAGAAGATGCAGAGGAGCAAGAGGAAGCCGCTGGAGCCGTCTATTGGACCCAGGAGTGAAGATAAGTACTGAAGCCACCATTGACCGAGGAGCACTGTCACATGGAAGGAAGCCATTGTAGCCGTCGTCAAAAACCAAAGAAGCGAACGGTACAGGGAGAGGCGCCGCAAGGAGAGGAACACAACGTTATGTAGGATCAAAAGTATGTCTAGAGGGGGGTGATTAGACTACTTGACCAAATAAAAATTCTAGCCTTTTCCCAATTTTAGGTCTGGGCAGATTTTAACAACTTAGCACAAGTCATGCAATCAACCTACACATGCAAGTCTAAGAGTATAGCAGCGGAATGTAAAACATTGCACATGAAGGTAAAGGGAGGAGTTTGGAGGGAGCAAACGCAATGTAGACACGGAAATTTTTGGCGTGGTTCCGATAGGTGGTGCTATCGTACATCCACGTTGATGGAGACTTCAACCCACGAAGGGTAACGGTTGCGCGAGTCCACGGAGGGCTCCATCCACGAAGGGTCCATGAAGAAGCAACCTTGTCTATCCCACCATGGCTATTGCCCACGAAGGACTTTCCTCACTAGGGTAGATCTTCAAGAAGTAGGCGACCTCCTTGCCCATACAAATTCCTTGGTTGAACTCCACAATCTCGACGGAGGCTCCCAAGCGACACCTAACCAATCTAGGAGACACCGCTCTCCAAAAGGTAATGGACGGTGTGTTGATGATGAACTCCTTGCTCTTGTGCTTCAAATGATAATCTCCCCAACACTCAACTCTCTCTCTCTCTCACTGATTTGGATTTGGTGGAAAGATGATTTGAGTGGAAAGCAACTTGGGGAAGGCTAGAGATCAAGATTCAAATGGTTGGAATGGAATATCTTGGTCTCAACACATAAGTAGATGGTTCTCTCACAGAAAATGAATGCTGAAGTGTAGGCACGTTGTGATGGCTCTCCTCTCTTATGAAGGAAGGGTGGAGGGGTATATATAGCCTCCACACAAAATCTAAACGTTACACACAATTTACCAAACTCGGTGGGACCGAATCAGAAAACTCGGTTAGACCGATTTAGTTCAAAATGTGAACGTTAAGCTTTTCAGTGGGACCGATTTCATTGGGGTTAGGGCATAACGTAATCTCGGTGAGAACGATTTCACAAACTCGGTGGGACCGATTTTGGTAATAAGCTAACCAGAGAGTTGGTTAGGCAAACTCGGTGGGACCGAATCGCTCATTTCGGTGAGACCGAAACATTATGAAAGGGAAACAGAGAGTTTGCATTGCAAACTCGGTGGGACCGATCGCTCATCTCGGTTGGACCAAAACGTTACAAAGGGAAATAGAGAGTTTGCAATTCCATCTCGGTGAGACTGAGATCCCTATCTGTCGGATTTCGGGTTCCGGCAAAACCCTTAAGGTTTGAACACTGGGGTGTGCGCGAAGATCTCTCCCTCACTGATCACGCCCTCGAACACTTCGCGATCTCTAGGCTAGGCACACTAACTCACAACACACGAGACACGAGATTTATACTGGTTCGGGCCGCCGTTGTGGTGTAATACCCTACTCGAGTGTGGTGGTGGTGGATTGCCTCTTGGGCTGAGGGTGAACAATACAAGGGGAAGAACAGCCTCCTGAGGTGAGGTGCTCTTGTGCTTGGTGAACTTGTGGATGTGAGGGTGGATCCCCCTCTAACGTGGTGGCTAGTCCTATTTATAGAGGCCCTGGTACTCTCCTCAAATATTGAGCGGGAGGGGGCCAACAACAGCCAATTTGAAAGGGGACAACTAGTACAATTTATCCTGACAAAAGTAGTCTTTGCCTGCCAAAGGCTCTGGTGGTGACGCCGTCTTGGGCTCCATGACGACTTCCGTCCGGCCGTCCTGCTGGTCTTGGTCTTGTTGCCCCGATATGAAAACCTTTTCTTGACGCCTCGGTACTCTTTGTCTGTGCTTGCCTCCTTAGCACCAAAGTGGAAACAAGGACACTGTGCGCGCTGGCGCCCGCCTGGCACCCGCCTGGCTTTGGTTGTCATGGCTCACGTCACTGGAACCTCGCAAGGTTTTTCTTGCCTTGATCTCTCTGCCCCTCACGAGCCAGCCTGGTGAGGCCGCTCTTGAGGAGGTCTTGCGTCGTCCGCCTCGCGAGGCTTGGCCCCTCACGAGGGTCTTGAATGCTTGTTGGTGAAGATGGGCCGTACGGGCCTGCTTGCAGAGCCACGCCGTGGGAAGCAAGCAGGCGAGTCTGGGGACCCCCGTTCCCAGAACGCCAGAAGTAGCCCCCGAGCCCAAGGCGTGCTCGGGCTTGGCTTCAAGGTGAAGCCAAAGGGCAAGTGCGGAGCGTCGTGGTCCCCAATAGCCTGCAGCCTTGGTCGGCGCGTGGTGGTTGATTGGTCATGGGCGTCTTCGCTTCCCCACGTTGCCTCGGCAACTGCCCGATTTGACGAGTCCCTGCTGCATGCAAGGAAATACCATCATTACCTATGATCGTGGGGGGCGATGGTTGGCCTTCTCCTGCTATAAATGGGAAGGGGGGAAGAGCCCCCGTCGCCCATCTCTTCCTATTCCGCTCGCTTCTCCCCCTTTGCTCCATCGCCAATTGTGACACCAATGGCGCCGGCGAAGAGGTTCTCCGCCACGGAGAAGGGGAAGGCCCCTCGCGAGGGGCCCGACTCTCCGATGCCCATGTGTGGACGCGGCTGTTCCCGCAAGCACACTGCGACCCCCGCCACGGCCCCCTCAGCCGTGGCGGGGCCGCTTCACGTGGCAGGGTTCGCTCTGGTCGTGGTAGTCCTGTTGATGAAGGGAGACATGCCGTGGTCGCGTGGCCTCCCCAGCTGCGCTTCCACTCGGCGAAGGTGCTGCCGGAGTTCGTCATCTGGTTGGAGAACCCGGCCGGCAACTGGCTTCAGCTCCCGCGCTTCTTCGCCGATGAGCTGCTGGCTTCAGGTCCAGGCGGGCTTTGGCTATAGGCGGACGGTTGCTGCTGCAGGGCTTCCTGGGTCGTGGTTGAGGTCTCCGTCGCGGGCAACATAGCCCTGGCCCACGGTTGGCAGACGTTTTCCCGCGCGCGTGGCCTGGGCAGGTGGTGCACCCTCCATTTCAAGTATGATGGTGACGCGACCCTCTACGTGAGGGTGTTTGGGGAAGATGGTCGCCGCGCCGGGTGTTGTCCCGAGGTCAACGATGGCGAGGAGGTGCTCGGCCTTGGCGATAGTCATGATGAGGATGAGGGCGAACCCGCCCTTGGGACCGACCACGTCTCGTCCAGCTACGGCGGCTCTTCCTCCGGCGACAGCTCCAGCAGAAGCGGTTACGACCAGCCGCCGCGCCTGCTTCGAAGGCGGCAGTGGGTCGTCTCGTCATTGCGCCTCCGTGAAGCAGGAGGAGGGGTCTGGCTGAGCTCGGGACGACACCAAGAGCCTGCCCTCGCGGATCGCTGTAGGGGCCTGCGCCACTTTTGTTTCATTCTTCTTTTCCTTCGTGTACTGAGAGAAACAAGTATGGGGCCCCACGGGGGGGTGCAACAACTATGATTTCCAAATTGTTATGTTGTGCTTGC
Organism: Triticum monococcum; assembly: GCA_034509565.1. Classification (NCBI taxonomy): domain Eukaryota; kingdom Viridiplantae; phylum Streptophyta; class Magnoliopsida; order Poales; family Poaceae; genus Triticum; species Triticum monococcum. Next base: position 630,574,471 of record CM067847.1, on the reverse strand, counting down.
CATTCCCGTGTCGCGTTGCAACATTCATGTTTCATATAGGTACGTAAGAAAAACTTAGCTTGACGTGCTTGGAGCGGTTTCCACCTTGCGAGGCGCACATTTCTCGGTACCTGGTAAGGAGGAACTGCAAAACTTTGTCAGGAGATCCAAGCCCTTGTCACCGGGGCCGCTGGCCAGGGACTAGCGCTTCGTATCGCGGTACCCGCGGGGCACGGATTGAGAGAGGTGCGCCAGCTTGCAGGCTCAAACTAGGGTACCTCGCGAAAAATAGAAGATGGAAGCTCACGAGGGTTCCTGTTCAGCCCCCTCGCGAGGGACACGCGAGAGAGTACAGGTCGACCAGAGAAATGAAGGTAGAAACAAAGGCCGAAAGCGACACGACGAGACCAACAAGAGACACCAGAAAGTAAATTTCAATTAAAAAAGGGGCGAGCCAACTTCGGAAAGCAAATGAAAATCCGCATCCGGCACCTAGTGTAGTCTTCATGTCTTCTCACCAGCGCAGACCTAAGTGCTGCTACTAAGACATGGGAGGGAGCCCCCGAGGCCCAAGGGCGGCACTCCTGAGACTCCGGGACGTGTACATGCCCACTCATTATTACGTGTGAGTGTCACGAGCGGAGACCTTCACAGGCACTGGGCCTTCTTCATAGGCGCTGGGCCTTTCTTCATGGGTAGAACTTCCAGAAGTGCTGGATGTTCCAGGCGTCCTGGATGGGTACCCCGTACTGTGTCTCCAGGTGCGTGGCGCCAGGCCTGGAGACATGGAAGACCTTGAACGGGCCCTCCCACATGGGTGAGAGCTTATGCAGCCCTTCCCTGGAGAGCACCCGTCTCAGGACGAGGTCACCCACCTCGAGCTTCCTGGAGCAGACAATGATGAACGGTGGCTTTGGCACAAATACGATGTCAACTACATGATTATGCAAAGCAATATGACAATGATGATGCGTGTCATAATAAACGGAATGGTGGAAAGTTGCATGGCAATATATCTCGGAATGGCTATGGATGCCATAATAGGTAGGTATGGTGGCTACTTTGAGGAAGGTATATGATAGGTTTATGATACCGGCGAAAGTTGTGCGGTACAAGAGAGACTAGCAATGGCGGAAGAGTGAGAGTGTGTATAATCCATGGACTCAACATTAGTCATAAAGAACTCACATACTTATTGCAAAAATCTATTAGTCATCTAAACAAAGTACTATGTGCATGCTCCTAGGGGGATAGATTGGTAGGAAAAGACCATTGCTCATCCCCGACCGCCACTCATAAGGAAGACAATCAAAAAATATCTCATGCTCCAACTTCGTTACATAATGGTTCACCATACGTGCATGCTACGGGACTCACAAACCTTAACACAAGTATTTCTCAAATTCACAACTACTTACTAGCATGACTCTAATATCACCATCTTCATATCGCAAAACAATCATAAGGAATCAAACTTCTCATAGTATTCAATGCACTTTATATGAAAGTTTTTATTATATCCCTCTTGGATGCCTATCATATTAGGACTAAATTCATAACCAAAGAAAATTACCATGCTGTTTAGAGACTCTCAAAATAATATAAGTGAATTACGAGAGTTCATACATTTCTATAAAATAAAACCACCGCCGTGCTCTAAAAAGATATAAGTGAAGCACGAGAGCAAAGTTGCCTAACTCAAAAGATATAAGTGACGCACATAGAGTATTCTAATAAATCACGATTCATGTGTGTCTCTCTCAAAAGGTGTGTACAGCAAGGATGATTGTGGAAAACTAAAAAGAAAAGACTCAAATCATACAAGACGCTCCAAGAAAAACACATATCATGTGGTGAATAAAAATATAGCCTCAAGTAAAGTTACCGATAGACGAAGACAAAAGAGGGGATGTCTTCCGGGGCATCCCCAAGCTTAGGCTCTTGGTTATCCTTGAATATTACCTTGGGGTGCCTTGGGTATCCCCAAGCTTAGGCTCTCTTGCCACTCTTTATTCCATAGTCCATCAAATCTTTACCCAAAACTTGAAAACTTCACAATACAAAACTCAACAGAAAATCTCAGAAGCTCCGTTAGTATAAGAAAATAAATCACCACTTTTGGTACTATTGTGAACCCATTTTTTATTTATATAGGTGTAATATCAACTGTATTATAACTTTTCCATGGTTCATACCCCCCGATACGAGCCACAGGTTCATCAAAATATGCAAACAACACATAGAAAACAGAATCTGTCAAAAACAGAATAGTCTGTAGAAATCTGGAAATTCCGAATACTTATGTAACTCCAAAAATTCTGAAATATTAGGACGAACTAAGAAAATTTGTTTATTAATCTTCTGCAAAAAGAATCAGTATTTTATCACACATCTGCTAAAAATGAGATTTTTTTTCCTGAGCGCAAAAGTTTCTATTTTCCAGCAAGATCAAATCAACTATCATCGTAAGCTATCCCAAAGGTCTTACTTGGCACAAACACTAATTAAAAAACAAAACCACATCTAACCAGAGGCTAGATGAAATATTTATTGCAAAACAGAACCTAAAAAGCAAAAAAAAATGGGTTGCCACCCAACAAGCGCTATTGTTTAACGCCCTTAGCTAGGCATAAAACACGAATAGATCTAAGTATTATCATCTTTGGCTTTTATCTTTTTAGTGGAATTATGCTCGAATCCGGGAGGTTCTTTGTGTTTCCCTTCATATTCAGAAATCTTTAGATCTAAAGCATCCAACCACTTATTGCAAAGAGTGATCAACATATTCTTGTGGTGAAGGTTTCCACTAACATTTTTGAGGGGTTCAAGAGATTTTTGCAAAATTTTCGTTACTTCACATAGTTTCTCAAAAACTCGAGTCCCTTCTTGAGTATGATGTAATCCCTTTTGTGGGGGTAGTATTCCTACTATTCCCTCTATAATCTCGTACGCAATGCTGGGATCAATTTCAAAAAAATTCCCTTTAGCAGCAAAATCCAAGAGTTGCCTATGGGACATGTTTAGTCCAACATAAAAATTGCGAAGTAAAATCTTGAAATCTCCCTCAGTAGTGCAATTACGATAGGATTCTATCATCCTATACCAAGCATATTTTAAATTTTCTCCTTGTCTTTATTTGAAGTGGAGAACCTCAAAGTCAGGAGACAAATGAAGGGGAAAAGGACTAGCCATAGGAGCGAGAAAGGCAAACAAAGAAGATGAACAAAAGAGGGGCGAAGAAAAGGCAAATCTTTTTGAAAATCGTTTTAGAAGTGGGGGAGGGGAAAACGAGAGGCGAATGGGGAATAATGTGATCGAGAGATGAGAGTTTATGATGGGTACTTGGTATGTCTTGTCTTGGCATTGATCTCCCCGGCAACGGCACCAGAAATTCTTCCTGCTACTTCTTGAGCTTGCGTTGGTTTTTCCCTTGAAGAGGAAAGGGTGATGCAGCAAAGTAGAGTAAGTATTTCGCTCAGTTTTGAGAACCAAGGTATCAATCCAGTAGGAGACAACGCACAAGTCACCGAATACCTGCACAAACAAACACCAACTTGCACCCAACGCGATAAAGGGGTTGTCAATCCCTTCACGGTTATTTGCAAAGTGAGATCTGGTAGAGATGGATAAACGGTAATTAAAGCAATATTTTTGGTATTCTTAGTTTATGGAATGGAAAGTAAAAGATTGCAAAGGAAGTAAATAGGAAACTAAAATTGTAGATCGGAAACTTATATGATGGAAAGTAGACCCGGGGGCCATAGGTTTCGCTAGAGGCTTATCTCAAGATAGAAAATATTATGGTGGGTAAACAAATTACTGCCGAGCAATTGATCAAAAAGCGTAAAGTTATGATGATATCTAAGGCAATGATCATGAATATAGGCATCATGTACGCATCAAGTAGACCGACTCCTGCCTGCATCTACAACTATTACTCCACACATCGACCGACTCCTGCCTGCATGTGGAATAACACATTAAGGGCGTGTTCGGTAGCCCTCTATGGCTGGAAACTCCTCAACTCCGTATCCCGTAACGAGCCGCCAGCTTCTCTCCAAATCGCGAGGAGTTAGCGATCCGTTCGGCTAGGCAGCTTCTCTCCTGAGCGTATTAAAAAGGCTGGAAGCTTAGAGTGAGCAATTTTGGCCCATTTGGCTTTGATGTGGCCCGGCTCGGGAGGGAATCGCCATGGGCTTTCAACCCAACAAGGAAAGAAATTAGCATTAGCCGATCCCATCTGGATTGGAGATGACGACAGAGCAGGTAGACCACGGCGCCAGCCTGCGCCATCTCCTACAGCACGGCTCGCGCGAGCTCGCAGACCCGCCGTTTCGGCTTCGTCCAGCGACAGCTCCACGAGCACCGGCACCGCACCGGTGCCGACGATCTTGACGCGGTTCCGGCCATACGGACGACGGCGAGGGCAGTCTGCAGACTGCTACCTTGCAGCCGAGCTCGTGCTGGTGGGGGCAGAGGAGGGCGAGAGCAGCGTGGCGACTACCTCCTCGTGGCGGCGTGCGACGCCTAGGGTTTGCTCGTCGGGAGAGGAATGGTGGTCGAGGCACTGTGTCGGGGCTCGGAAGAGGAATAGCTAGCAAACCGGTACGTTGCAAGTTCACTTTGCGGTGGCATGCGCGCATAATTTCCCTGAACTCCTACTTCCCAGTTTTTGGAGAGCACCGGTTTTCCAACTCCTTGACTCCGCGAAATTTGCACTGCGCTGATCGCTAGCTTCTCTCGCCCATAGCTGGGATTTGGACCGTTCGGCTGCACTCCCCACGTGGAGTTGAGGATTTGAGAAGCGGGAGGACTCCCGAACAACCCCTAAGTAAGATGACATGATGTATCGGGATAAAATCAAGTAATATGATGAAAACCCCATCTTGCTATCCTCGATGGCAACAATAAAATACGTGTCGGTTCCCCTTCTGTCACTGGGATCGAGCACCACAAGATTGAACCCAAACCTAAGCACTTCTCCCATTGCAAGAAAAATGAATCTAGTTGGCCAAACCAAATTGATAGTTCGAAGAGACTATCAAATCATGCATATAAGAATTCAGAGCAGATTCAAATAATATTCATAGATAAGCTGATCATAAATCCATAATTCATCGGATCTCGGCAAACACGCCGCAAAAGAGTATTACATCGAATAGATCTCCAAGAACATCGAGGAGAACACGGTATTGACAATCAAAGAGAGAGAAGAAGCCATCTAGCTACTTGCTTTGGACCCGTAGGTCCATGGTAAACTACTCACGCTTCATCGGAGAGGCAATGGTGTTGATGTAGAACCCATCCGTGATTGAATCCCACTCCGGCAGGATGCCGGAAAAGGCCCCTAGATGGGATCTCACGGGTACAGAAGGTTGTGGCGGTGGAAAAGTGTTTTTGTGCCTCTCCTGGTTGGTTTGGGAATATTTGAGAATATGTAGGCGGAAGAAGTAGGTCGGTGGAGTCACGAGAGGCCCACAAGGGTGGGGGGCGCGCCCTCCGTCCTTGTGGCCGCCTCGTGGTTTTCCTGATGTGCACTCCAAGTCCTCTTGATGTCTTCTGGTCCAAGAAAAATCATCGTGAAAGTTTCATTCCATTTGGACTCCGTTTGATATTCTTTTTCCGCGAAACTCTAAAACAAGGAAAAAACAGGAACTGGCACTGGGCTCTAGGTTAACAGGTTAGTCCTAAAATAATATAAAATAGCATATTAATGCATATAAAACATCCAAAACAGATAATATAATAGCATGGAACAATCAAAAATTATAGATACGTTGGAGACGTATTAGGGACCCCATCGAAATGTACATAGAGGAGCATCGAACGAAGCCATAACAAATCATCTTCATCCACAAACCCTAGACGCCACAGATAACCCACAAGTTTAGGGGTCAGTTGTAGCCTCTTTCGATAAGTAAGAGTGTCGAACCCAACGAGGAGCTAAAGGTAGAACAAATATTCCCTCAAGTTCTATCGACCACCAGTACAACTCTATGCACGCTTTGCGTTCGCTTTACATAGAACAAGTATGAAACTAGAAGTACTTTGAAGGTGTTGTAGGATAGGTTTGCAAGATAATAAAGAGCACATAGATAAAAGATAGGGGTAGTTTAGATAAAGAAAAAACTAAGTTTTAGTTGAGAGTTTTTTGTCACAAGAAAGTTATTTTTCCCTAGGCAATCGATAACTAGACCGGTAATCATTATTGCAATATTATATGAGGGAGAGGCATAAGCTAACATACTTGCTCTCCTTGGATCTTATGCACTTATGATTGGAACTCTAGCAAACATATCTAACTACTAAAGAGCATTAAAGTATCAAGTCCTCTTTACTCCCATACGGAAACAACCTACTTACTTGGGTTTAAGCTTCTGTCACTCTAGCAACCCACCATAAGCAAATCATGAACGTATTGCAAACCCTACAACAAGGATCCCTCACACTTGCGTGACACGGAGAGCACCATAGGACAACACCAATAATAAAACTAACAGCTCAAACCAATCACGATCATCAATTAACCCATAGGACAAAATGGATCTACTCAAACATCATAGGATAGGCTTACATCATGGGAAATAATATATAGTGTTGAGCACCATGTTTAAGTATAGATTACAGCGGGTAAAAGAGAGGTTACACTGCTACATAGAGGGGGAGAGAGTTGGCGATGATGGCAGCGAAGTTGTTGGTGTAGATCGTCGTCACGATGATGGCCCCGGCGATGTTCCGGTGCCACCGGGAGAGAGGGGGAGAGAGCCCCCTCCTTCGTCTTCTTCCTTGACCTTCCCCCTAGATGGGAGAAGGGTTTCCCCTCTGGTCCATGGCCTCCATGGAGGCGGAGGGGCAGGAGCCCCTTCGAGATTGGATCTTTCTCTCTGTTTCCTTTTGTTTCTGCGCTCCCAGATTCCGGCCTTTCACCGTTTCTTAAATTCCCGGAGATCCGTAACTCCGATTAGGCTATAATTTTCACACGATTTGTATCTGGATATTAGCTTTCTTGTGGCATAAGAAGGTCGCCAACCGCCTTACAGGGTGACCACAAGGGCCCACAGCACGCCCTACCCCCTGGGGCACGCGCCCTGCCTTGTGGCCCCCTCAGGCATCGTATCACGTTGATTCTTTTTCCCAAAATTCACATATATTCCAAAAAAATCCGTAAGCTTTTATCGCGTTTGGACTCTGATTGATATGGATTTTCCGCAAAACAAAAAACATGCAACAAACAGGAACTAGCACTGGCACTGGATCAATACGTTAGTCCAAGAAAATCATATAAATTGTTGCCAAAAGTATATGAAAGTTGTAGAATATTGGCATGAAACAATCAAAAATTATTTATACGATGGAGACATGTCAGCCACCATTTCCATCTCCATGGCCACCATCACCACCATAATGCTTCCTTATCTAGTTCATACTTGTAATCGTGCATCTCACAAGGCATCTATTGTAGGACATATTTGCAGTCAACTAATCTTCAAGATGTGTTCTTCAATGTTTTCTTCTTGAGATCTGATCTCCATGTGTGAGTAGTTCGGTAAGGTGTGGGTTGAGGCGTAGGACTCGTAACCCTCTTTATTTGTTGTAGCGATCAATGGAAGAGCTTTGAATTAACATCCCGTACATGTGAAATAATTTTTTTCGTAGATTTCTCTTGTCTTGTCCGCGGTCTTAATCCCTGCAGGTGCCCAAGATCATGGAGATCGTGCCACGACAAGGCTTGGAGCAAGGAGAACAGGATGTCTTATGCAGAAAGCCAGTGATAGTAAGGTTCAGTACGGTAACATGGATCCAATCCTTGGGGATTCATGAGGTGTAGTCATTAAATGCCCAAAACTCTTGTCTGATTTCATTATCTTAATTATCGAGGCAACCTTGCGTGATGGATAGGGCATGTGGTAGGACAACCAATTCTTGATGCAGGATTCTTGATCCTTTAACAATAGTTGTTGGGGAACGTAGCATGCAATTTTAAAAAAATCCTATGATCACGCAAGATCTATCTAGGAGATGCATAGCAATGAGAGGGGGAGAGTGTGTCCTCGTACCCTCATAGACCGAAAGCGGAAGCGTTAGTGTAACGCGGTTGATGTAGTCGAACGTCTTCTTGATTCAACCGATCAAGTACCGAACATATGGCACCTCCAAGTTCAGCACACATTTAGCTCGATGACATCCCTCGAACTCGTGATCCAACAAAGTGTCGAGGGAGAGTTTCGTCAGCACGACGGCGTGGTGACGGTCATGGCGATGAGATCCATGCAGGGCTTCACCTAAGCACTACGATAATATGACCGGAGGAGTAAACAGTGGAGAGGGGCACCGTGTTGGGGAACGCAGTAATTTCAAAAAAATTCCTACGCACATGCAAGATCATGGTGATGCATAGCAACGAGAGGGGAGAGTGTTGTCCATGTACCCTCATAGACCGAAAGTTTAACACGGTTGATGTAGTCGTACATCTTCATGATCTAACGATCCTAGTACCGAAAGTATGGCACCTCCGCGATCTGCACACGTTTGGCTCGGTGACGTCCCACGAACTCTCGATCCAGCTGAGTGTCGAGGGAGAGCTTCGTCAGCACGACGGCGTGATGATGGTGATGATGATGCTACCGTCGCAAGGCTTCACCTAAGCACTATTATGATATGACCGAGGTGGATTATGGTGGAGGGGGCACCGCACACGGCTAAGGGATCAATGATCAGCTTGTGTGTTCATGGGGTGCCCCCTCCCCCGTATATAAAGGAGTGGAGGAGGGGAGGGTCCGACCCTCTCTATGGCGCACCCTAGGAGGGTCCTACTCCCACCGAGAGTAGGATTCCCCCTTCACTAGTTGGAGTAGGAGAGGAAGGGAAGGAGGAGTAGGAGAGAAGGAAAGCCCCCCCCCAAACCTATTCCAATTCGGCCTCCTTCCCAAGGGGGAGCACTAGCCCCTTGTGGGCTAGTGTGCTTCCTTCTTATGGCCCATAAGGCCCATAACGTCTCCTGGGGGGTTCCGGTAACCTCCCGGTACTCCGGAAAAATGCCCGAACTACTCGGAACCATTCCGATGTCCAAATAAAGGCTTCCAATATATCAATCTTTATGTCTCGACCATTTCAAGACCCTTGGTCATACCCGTGATCACATCCGGGACTCCGAACAACCTTTGGTTCATCAAAACACATAAACTCATAATACCGATCGTCACCGAATGTTAAGCGTGCGGAGCCTACGGGTTCGAGAACTATGTGAACATGACCGAGACTCACTTCCTGTCAATAACCAATATAGGAACCTGGATTCTCATATTGGTTCCTACATATTCTACGAAGATCTTTCTCGGTCAAACCGCATAACAACATACGTTGTTCCCTTTGCCATCAGTATGTTACTTGCCCGAGATTCGATCGTCAGTATCTCAATACCTACCTCAATCTCGTTACCGGCAAGTCTCATTACTCATTCCATAATGCATCATCCCGCAACTAACTCATTAGTCACAATGCTTGCAAGGCTTATAGTGATGTGCATTACCGAGAGGGACCGGAGATACCTCTCCGATACTCGAAGTGACAAATCCTAATCTCGATCTATGCCAACTCAACAAACACCATTGGAGACACCTGTAGAGCACCTTTATAATCACCCAGTTACGTTGTGACGTTTGGTAGCACACAAAGTGTTTCTCCGGTATTCGGGAGTTGCATGATCTTATAGTCATAGGAACATGTATAAGTTATGGAGAAAGCAATAGCAACAAACTAAACGATCATCGTCCTAAGCTAACAAATGTGTCAAGTCAATCACATCATTCTCTAATGATGTGATCCCATTAATCTAATGACAACTCATGTCTATGGTTCGGAAACATAACCATCATTGATTCAACGAGCTAGTCAAGTAGAGCCAAACTAGTAACACTCTGTTTGTCTATGTATTCACACATGTACTAAGTTTCCGGTTAATACAATTCTAGCATGAATAATAAACATTTATCATGATATAAGGAAATAAATAATAACTTTATTATTGCCTCTAGGGCATATTTCCTTCAGTCTCCCACTTGCATTAGAGTTAATAATCTAGTTCACATCATCATGTGATTTAACACCAATAGTTCACATGTTTATGTGATTAGTTCACATCTCCATGTGACTAATACCCAAATGGTTTACTAGAGTCAATAATCTAGTTCACATCGCTATGTGATTAACACCCAAAGAGTGATCATGTTTTGCTTGTGAGAGAAGTTTAGTCTATGGGTCTGCAATATTCAGATCCATATGTATTTTTCAAATTTCTATATCTACAATACTCTGCACGAAGCTACTCTAGCTAATTGCTCCCACTTTCAATATGTATCTAGATCGAGACTTAGAGTCATCTAGATCGATGTAAAAAGCTTGCATTGACGTAACTCTTTACAACAAACTCTTTTATCACCTCCATAACCGAGAATTATTTCCTTATTCCACTAAGAATATTTTTGACCGATGTCCAATGATCCACTCATGGATCACTATTGTACCTCTTGCCAAACTTATGGTGAGGTACACAATAGGTCTGGTACACGGCATAGCATACGTTATAGAACCTATGACTGAGGCATAGGGAATGACTTTTCATTCTCTATATATTTTCTGCCGTGGTTGGGCTTTGAGTCTTTACTCAACTTCACACCTTGCATCACAGGTAAGAACTCCTTCTTTAACTGTTCCATTTTGAATTGCTTTAAAATCTTGTCAAGGTATGTAATTGTTGAAATTATATCGAGCATCTTGATCTATCTCTATAGATCGTGATGCTCAATATGTAAGTAGCTTCACCGAGGTCTTTCTTTGAAAAACTCCTTTCAAACACTCCTTTATGCTTTCCAGAAAATTCTACATTATTTCTGATCAACAATATGTCATTCACATATACTTATCGGAAATGTTGTAGTGCTCCCACTCACTTTCTTGTAAGTACAGGCTTCACCGCAAGTCTGTATAAAACCATATGCTTTGATCACACTATCAAAGCGTATATTCCAACTCCGAGAGGCTTGCACCAGTCCATAAATGGATCGCTGGAGCTTGCATACTTTGTTAGCACATTTTGGATCGACAAAACCTTCTGGTTGCATCATATGCAACTCTTCTTTAAGATATCCATTAAGGAATGCAGTTTTGACATCCATTTGCCAAATTTCATAATCCTAAATGCAACAATTGCTAACATGATTCGGACGGACTTAAGCATCGCTACAGGTGAGAAGGTCTCATCGTAGTCAATTCCTTGAACATGTCAAAAAACCTTTTGCAACAAGTCGAGCTTTGTAGACAGTAACATTACCGTCAACGTCAATCTTCTTCTTGAAGATCCATTTATTCTCTACGGTGTGCCTATCATCGGGCAAGTCAACCAAAGTCCATAGTTTGTTCTCATACATGGATCCTATCTCAGATTTCATGGCCTCAAGTCATTTTGCGGAATCTGGGCTCATCGTCGCTTCCTGATAGTTCGTAGGCTCGTCATGGTCAAGTAACATGACCTCCAGAACAGGATTACCATACCACTCTGGTGCGGATCTTACTCTGGTTGACCTACGAGGTTCGGTAGTAACTTGATCAGAAGTTTCATGATTATCATCATTAGTTTCCTCACTTACTGGTGTAGGAATCACTAGATCTGATTTCAGTGATGAACTACTTTCCAATAAGGGAGCAGGTACAATTACCTCATCAAGTTCTACTTTCCTCCCACTCACTTCGTTCAAGAGAAACTCCTTCTCTAGAAAGTATCCATTCTTAGCAACGAATATCTTGCCTTCGGATCTGTGATAGAAGGTGTACCCAATAGTTACTTTTGTGTATCTTATGAAGATGCACTTCTCCGATTTGGGTTTGAGCTTATCAGGATGAAACCTTTTCATATAAGCATTGCAACCCCAAACTTTAAGAAACGACAACTTAGGATTCTTGCTAAACCACAATTCATACGGTGTCGTCTCAATGAATTTAGATGGTGCCCTTTTTAACATGAATGCATCTTTCTCTAATGCATAACCCCAAAACTATAGAGGCAAATCAGTAAGAGACATCATAGATCGCACAATATCTCATAAAGTACAATAACGATGTTCGGACACACCATTACGCTATGGTGTTCCGGGTGGCGTGAGTTGTGAAACTATTCCGCATTGTTTCAAATTAAGACCAAACTCGTAACTCAAATATTTTCCTCCCCGATTAGATTGTAGAAACTTTATTTTCTTGTTACGATGATTTTCTACTTCACTCTAAAATTCTTTGAACTTTTCATATGTTTCAGACTTATGTTTCATTAAGTTGATATACCCATATATGCTCAAATCATCTGTGAAGGTCAGAAAATAACGATACCCGTCGTGAGCCTCAACACTTATCGGATCACATACATCAGTATGTATTATTTCCAATAAGTCAGTTGCTCGCTCCATTGTTCCGGAGAACGGAGTCTTAGTCATCTTGCCCATGAGGCATGGTTCGCAAGCATCAAGTGATTCATAATCAAGTGATTCCAAAAGCCCATCGGCATGGAGTTTCTTCATGCGCTTTACACCAATATGACCTAAACGGCAGTGCCACAAATAAGTTGCACTATCATTATTAACTTTGCATCTTTTGGCTTCAATATTATGAATATGTGCATCACTACGATCGAGATTCAATAAACCATTTATATTGAGTGTATGACCATAGAAGGTTTTATTCATGTAAATAGAACAACAATTATTCTTTGACACAAATGAATAACCGTATTGCAATAAACATGATCCAATCATATTCACGCTCAACGCAAACACCAAATAACATTTATTTTAGGTTCGACACTAATCCCGAAGGTAAAAGGAGTGTGCCATGGTGATCTTATCAACCTTGGAATCACTTCCAACACACATCATCACCTCGCCCATAACTAGTCAATGTTTATTTTGCAACTCCTATTTTGAGTTACTACTCTTAGCAACTGAACCAGTATCAAATACCGAGGGGTTTGCTATAAACACTAGTAAAGTACACATCAGTAACTTGTATATCAAATATACCTTTGTTCACTATGCCATCCTTCTTATCCGCCAAGTATCTAGGGCAGTTCCGCTTCCAGTGACCATTTACTTTGTAGTAGAAGCACTCAGTTTCAGGCTTGGGTCTAGCTTTGGGCTTCTTCATGGGAGTGGCAACTTGCTTGCCATTCTTCTTGAAGTCCCCTTTCTTTCCCTTGCCCTTTTATTTGAAACTAGTGGTTTTATCAACCATCAACATTTGATGCTTTTCTCGATTTCTACCTTCATCGATTTCAGCATCATGAAGAGCTCGGGAATCGTTTTCGTCATCCCTTGCATATTATAGTTCATCACGAAGTTCCAGTAACTTGGTGATAGTGACTAGAGAACTCTGTCAATCACCTTTTTATCTGAAAGATTAACTCCCACTTGATTCAAGCGATTGTATTATTCAGACAATCTGAGCACATGCTTACTGGTTGAGCTCCTCTCCTCCATCTTGTAGGCAAAGTACTTGTCAGAGGTCTCATACCTCTCGACACGGGCATGAGTATTAAATACCAATTTCAACTCTTAGAACATCTTATATGTTCTGTGGCGTTCAAAATGTTTTTGAAGTCCCGGTTCTAAGCCGTAAAGCATGGTGCACTAAACTATCAAGCAGTCATCACACCGAGCTTTACCAAACGTTCATAACGTCTGCATCTGCTCCTGCAAAAGGTCCGTCACCTAGCGGTGCATTAAGGACATAATTCTTCTGTGTAGTAATGAGGATAATCCTCAGATCACGGAGCTAGTCCGCATCATTGCTACTAACATCTTTCAACATAGTTTTCTCTAGGAACATATCATAAATAAAACGGGGAAGCTATTAGTGAGCAATTGATCTACAACATAGATATGCAAACTGTAGCGACCAGACCTCAAACGGTCCAATCTCTGTGCTCCGGTGTCATCCCTGGATCAGTAATGCTGACACCACACAGTACTTGAAGGATTTATAACAGAGTAGCAATCACACACTTATTACATCGAGTGTCTCAAAAGAGAACTTATTACAATAAATATGGCTTAAGGCCATCTAATAACGATAACAGCGGAAGGCTTGGAAGATAAGTGAGTCCATCAACTCCAACGGCATCACTGAGTATAGAACCATGACCTAAAGGCACCTTACTCGTCGTCTGAAAAGTCTGCAACATGAACATTGCAGTCCGAAACGGGTCAGTACATGGAATATGCTGGCAATGTAACACATAGAGAGCAATGAAAGAATAAGACTATACTACATGCATATTTGGCTGGTGGAAAGCTCTATGGTTACAGTTTTGCGTAAAGCCAATTTTTCCCTACTACAAAGGAATAAATTTTATTTAACTATCATGATAGTTGTTAAACATTGAGAGTGTAGACACCCTCTCAATCCCAATTAAGCATCATCATTAAAACCCAACAAAATTAATTTAGAGTAACATGATGAGATTCACATGATAATCCAAGTACTAGATACTCAAGATGTCCATAACCGGGGACACAGCTAACCATGATTAGTTTATACACTCTGCAGAGGTTTGCGCACTTTTCCCCACAAGACTCGATCTCCTCTGTTGGGATTCTCGCAATACATGATGTTTGAGAAACGGATGACCGAGACATAGTCTTTCAGAAGCGCTTGCACCTTACGAACAGGTAGACCATACCAACCTACACCCCCTACATCTGCTAGTCTACCACTGTAAGAGTTCGCATGACTTAGTCAACAATGCTAGAGCCCATAGTAGCTTGTGGCTGCACACGGAAGTTTCTAGTATGAATAATCTCATGATCCCTTTGAGCCTGGGTGGCGGTCCAAAAGAAAACAGGCAATCGCTGGAATACCCAGGTGTCTCAATCCACCCAGATGTGTGTTTAGGTTGCCACCTTAAATAAACCATTAATTTAATAAATTCACATCTGTCATGGATACACTCACCCAATCCACGTCTACTAGCATAGCATGGCATAATAAGCAAACGTAGAAGTAACTCCCAAAGGTTTGATAATAAAACAGGTAATAGGTACTACCTCATCTACTTCCCAAACCCACAATTTAATTAGATCCTAATCATGCAATGGTGTGAGGATTGATCTAATGCAATAAAAACTGGGTAGTAGGAGGCATGATCAAAGTGTTACTTGTCTTGCTAATGATCCGCAAAACCTAGCAATTCGAAGTAGCAAGCGGCGCGCTCCGGGTACTCTATCGCAAACAAACAAGCATACAATAAGTATTCATCTAATGCACAGGTAAAACTCGAATAAGAGATCTAACCAGATAGTTCAACTTAAGAACTCCGGTTGGCAAAAAGAATGAAATCAAACCGAGCAACGAAAGACAAACGGCAAAAGAAACAAGCTTCGTTTACTATTCTGGATCTAGGTCAAATTTTACGGAGGCAAAAACTTGTTCGAGTTGGTTAAATGGAAAAAGGGTTTCAAGACGAAACTCCAGGCGCTTGAATCGCCTGATTCCAATAAACGAGGGAAAAGTTAAACTAGAACGAAAATCAGATCAGAAATCGCGATCAGAAATAATCGCGGAATAATCTGAGAAAAAGAAAAACGACGAACAGAATAACAAACGAGCGTTCGTTTTCTGGAACTAAACGATGAACGCGTTCGTTAAAACGAACGGACGAGCGAACGCTCGCTAAATAAATAAACCAGAAAAAACCAAACTATTTAAAAAAACAAAACTAGGGTTTTTAAAAAAAACGAATCAGTTTTTCTCAGAAAACCGGGCAGCGGGGCGGCTACCTCGGCTCGGTCCGGCGGGGCTCCGGCAGGGTTCCGGGCGGCGGTGGGCAGCAGCGGCGGTGGGGCGGCGGCAACAGCGGCGCGGGGCGGCAGCAGGCAACGTGCGGCGGCTAGCGGCGGGGCTGCGTGCGGCGGCAGGCGGCGCAGGCGACGAGGCTGCGTGCGACGGCAGGCGGCCCAGGCAGCATTGGCGGGACGGTGCGGCGACTCGGGGCTCCAGGGGGTCGGGTGGCTATTTAAGGAGGGAGGGGCGGCCTTGCTTGGGGAGGGCGGTCGGCGGCGCGTGCCCGGCTCGGACTCCGAGTCTGGCGGCAGCTCGGCGAGGAAGGCGGTGGCCTGGCAGGCCGGCCTGGCTCGGCTAGGCCTTTGGCCCAGTCGGGCGCGGGGCTTTTTTTAAACAATTTCGCCGTAACTAAGAAAAATTCTAGAAAAATAAATAAAAATCTAAAATTGCCAAAACAAATTTTCACCGTCTAAATAAAATATTTAGAACAGGATGAACATTTTCTTGGCCCTAAATGCAATTTTTGAAAATGTACAATTTTTCCTAAATTCAAATAAAACCACGAAAAGCTCTAGAATAAAACCTTATTTGTTTTTTATTAAATCCTCAATATTTCTTTATTTTGGGAAAGTCATTTTATTCCCTCTCTCATATTTTAATAATAGAAATAATTTAAGATAAAATAAATAAAATCAAATGATCCTATTTTCAAAATTTGAGAAAACTCAAATATGAAAATAACGAAATCCCCAACTCTCTCCGAGGGTCCTTGAGTTGCGTAGAATTTCTAGGATCAACCCAAAATGCAAATAAATATGATATGCAGTGATGATCTATTGTATACCATTCCAAATTGAAAATTTGGGATTTTACAAACCTACCCCCCTTAAGATAAATCTGGCCCTCGAGATTCGGGTTGGCTAGAAAATAGGTGAGGATGGTCCTTCAACAAATCTTCCTCTCGTTCCCAGGTGGCTTCATCGTCCGTGTGGTGGCTCCACTGAACTTTGCAAAACTTGATAACCTTGCTTTGGGTTACTTGGCTGGCATACTCAAGAATCTTGACTGGTTTCTCCTCATAGTTCAAATCACTGTCCAGCTGAAACGCTTCCAGCAGCACTGTATCTCTCAGCGGTATATCAGCCATCTCCGTGTGACACTTCTTTAACTGGGAAATGTGGAACGCGTCGTGAACTACTGACAATCCTTCAGGTAATTCCAACTTGTAGGCTCCTTCTCCCATATGCTCCAAAACCTTGTATGGTCTTACAAAACGTGGCACTAACTTTCCCTTAACTCCAAAGCGCTTAACTCCTCGAAGTGGAGATACTCGAAGATAAACTCGGTCTCCGACTTCGTAAGTTGTCTCCTTGCGTTTAGAATCTGTGTAGCTCTTCTGCCTGGACTGGGCTACCTTGAGCCTATCACGAATCAATTTCACCTTCTGTTCAGACTCCTTAATCAGATCCAGTCCAAACAACCGTCGGTCTCCAACTTCATCCCATGACAACGGGGTTCTGCACCTCCTTCCGTACAAGGCTTCGAAAGGGGCCATCTTCAAACTGGATTGATAACTGTTGTTGTAAGAGAACTCTGCATATGGCAAATTGTCGTCTCAACTAGATCCATAATCTAGCGCACAAGCTTTCAGCATATCCTCCAAAATCTGATTGACTCTCTCGGTCTGTCCATCTGTCTGTGGATGGAAAGCTGTAATGAATTCTAGCCTGGTACCCAAAGTTTCATGCAACTGATTCCAGAACTTCGAGGTAAATGGGTTCCTCTATCTGATACAATGCTCCTTGGAACTCCATGCAGACATACGATCCTGGTCATGTATATCTTTGCCAACTTGGCACTAGTATAGGTAGTCTTCACTGGGATGAAATGAGCTACCTTTGTCAAACGATCGACTACTACCCAAATCGAGTCATAGCCTGAACGCGTTCTGGGAAATCCTGTAATAAAATCCATGCCTAGCTTATCCCACTTCCATTCGGGTATCGGCAATGGCTGTAGCAATCCCGCTAGCTTCTGATGCTCTGCCTTTACTCTTTGACATACATCACAAACCGCTACATACTCCGCAATATCCTTCTTCATTCCGGTCCACCAGAAAGTATCCTTCAAATCCAGATACATCTTGGTATTTCCTGGGTGAATCGAATATGGTGAATCATGGGCCTCTTGCAGAATCAACTTCCTGATCTCTGTGTCATTGGGCACATAAACATGATCTACAAACCATAAGGTCTCGTGCTCATCCTCACGAAATCCTTTAGCTTTTCCTTTGCTCATTTTCTCCTTAATAGAAGCAATCTCCTTGTCAGTCCTTTGAGCTTCTCTTATCTTATCCATCAAAGTGGACTGAATCTCCAATGCTGCTACATAGCCTCTCGGAACTATCTCCAAACATAGCTCACGAAGATTCTCGGCTAACTCTCTTGGTAAATCTCCCGTCATTAGGGTGTTGACATGGCTTTTACGGCTCAATGCGTCAGCTACTACTTTAGCCTTTCCGGGATGATAATGCAATCTCATATCATAATCCTTGATGATCTCCAACCATCTCCTTTGCCTGAGATTTAACTCCTTCTGTGTGAAAATGTACTTCAAACTCTTGTGATCCGTGTACACCTCACAATGGATTCCAATGAGAAAATGTCTCCAAGTCTTCAACGCATGCACTACGGCTGCTAATTCCAAATCATGGGTGGCATAATATAACTCATGAGGCTTAAGCTGTCGTGAGGCATAGGAAACAACTCTTCCTTCCTGCATAAGCACTGCTCCAAGTCCTCGACGTGAAGCGTCACAATACACCTCATAATCCTTGTTCTGATCTGGTAAAATCAACACTGGTGATGTAACCAAACGTCTCTTCAACTCCTAGAAACTGGCCTCACACTCTTCAATACATTCAAACCTGGTATCCTTCTTCAACAACTCTGTCATAGGCTTCACAATCTTCGAGAAGTTTTCAATGAATCTCCGGTAGTATCCTGCGAGTCCAAGAAAACTCCGGATCTCTCCAACTGTTGTTGGCGCTTCCCAATTTTTCGTAGTGTCAACCTTGGTGGGATCTACTGCTATACCTTCTCCAGATATAACATGTCCGAGGAATCCAACTTCCTTCAACCAAAACTCACATTTGCTAAACTTGGCATATAACTGATGTTCTCTGAGCTTTCCAAGTACCAAACGCAAATGCTCCTTATGATCCTCTTCATTCTTTGAGTAAACTAGGATATCATCAATGAACACTATGACGAACTTATCCAAAAAAATCCATAAACACTTTGTTCATCATGTTCATAAAATATGCAGGGGCGTTAGTCAGACCAAATGACATAACGGTATACTCATACAGCCCATACTTGGTGGTAAATGCCATCTTAGGTATATCCTGTTCTCAAATCTTCAACTGATGGTACCCTGATCGCAAATCGATCTTGGAAAATACCTTAGCTCCTTGCAATCAAACAGATCATTGATCATCGGTAGTGGGTACTTGTTCTTGATGGTTACTTCATTCAATCCTCGATAATCAACAACCATCATTAACGATCCATCCTTTTTCTCCACTAGAAGTACTGGCGATCCCCAAGGTGAAGAACTGGGGCAAATATAACCCTTATCAAATAACTCTTTAATCTGCTTCTTAATCTCCTCCAAATCCTTTGCGGGCATCCTGTATGGTCTCCTAGATATTGGCCCCGTGCCTGGCAAAAGCTCAATTGAAAACTCAATATCTCTATCCGGTGGCATGCCTGGCAACTCCTCTGGAAATACGTCAGGGAAATCCTTTACCACTGGTACTTCCTCCTGCACAACTCCTGTTAGGGAATTTACTTGATTCCTCTTCGTCACATGTCAGGATAGATACTTGATCCTTCTTCCTTCTGGCGTTGTAAGCAAAATTGACTTACTGGCGCATTCAATATTCCCTTCATACTTCGGTAACCAATCCATGCCTAATATCACATCCAATCCTTGAGATTCCAATACTATTAGGTCTGAGGGAAATACGTGGTTACCAATCCTTAATGGTAACCGATCTAACCATAGACTAGCCATATACTCTGCTCTAGGTGAGGTTACTAACATGGGTGACCTAAGGGCTTGGGTTGGCAATTTATACTTATCCACAAATCCCCTTAAGATGTATGAATGCGATGCACCAGTATAAAAAAGGACGAGTGCAGTAAATGACTTAACCAAAAACTTACCGATTACTGCATTCGGCTGCTCTTCAACCTCCTCCATGTTAACGTGGTTCACCTGCCCCCTATTGAAAGGGCTCGGCTTCTTCCCAGAACTTCCATTGCCATTTCCATTCTGGGATTCAGGACATTCATTGGCGTAATGTCCGGTCTTCTGGCACTTAAAGCTAGCGACTTGGCTCAGGTCTCTCTTGGCTGGGGTTGATGGGTTGGTACGGTTCTGGTCGTTGCTTCCTCCATTCCCATTACCATTCTTGGGGCCATTATGATTGTGTGAGCTACCTCCTCCATGGGTATGTTGAAAGTGTCCTCCCGGTCTAGGGGTAAAACGTAGCTTTTGCTGAGCTCCAGAATTGTACTTCCCTTGTCCATACTTCCTCTTGCGGTTCTCAATCTGCTGCTGCTTCCCTTCAATCATAAGAGCACGATCTACCAACTCCTGGTAGTTGTTGAAGGTTGCTACCATCAACTGCATGCTTAACTCATCATTCAGTCCTTCCAGAAACTTTTCCTGTTTAGCCGCATCCATAGCAACGTCATCTGGGGCATAACTTGATAGCTTACTAAAGTCCTCTACATACTGGCCAACTATCCGGCCTCCTTGGCGCAAGTTGCGAAACTCACGCTTCTTCATGGCCATAGCTCCTGCTAAAACATGGGCAGTACAAAAAGCTTGCTGAGACTGGTCCCATGTGATAGTGTCGATAGGGAAAGTGGCTGTGAAATTCTCCCACCATGATGCTGCAGGTCCTTCAAGCTGATGGGCGATAAACTTCACCTTTTCCACATCTGTGCATCCTGCCGTGGTCAACTCCCTAGTTGTCTTGCGGAGCCAATCATTTGCTACTATCGGCTCGATGCTACTTGAGAACACCAGCGGATTCAGCCTAAGAAAGTGGGCTAAGTGATCAACAGGTGGTGGTGGTGGTGGGTTGTTGTTGTTCCCCTGATTCTGATTCTGGACTAGCAACTGCATCAATGTGTTCTGCTGCTGGATCAACTGAGTGAGCTCCGGTGCGAAGGTAAATCTGGGGTCACGTCTCGGAGGCATCCGAGGGGTTTAGAAAAGATGAGGTTTAAGAATAGAGGGGGTCTAAAGAGAAAACACTACCCATGTGCACATGAGGCAAAAGCAAACAATTCACTTCATTTAATTAAACAAGGGCATACAACCGATCTAACTATCGCAAGAGTGCTCGGACTACTATATTTACATGGGGGACTACTACTATTGTTGGGGTGGTCTACTAGAAATATTCTTCGGTTGCAGACTCCATGATATCTGCTCCAGCTTCATCAACATAGTCATCATCACTAACATCTGGATCCGAGTCAGTATCGTCGATGATGATGTAGTCTTCCGGGCGAATCTCCTTGGGTTCTTCGTCTTCTTCTACTGGTGTAGGGTCTCCCATAAATATTCCGATCTTCTTGATCAAGTCGTCATTCTTCTCCACTAGTACTTCGATTTCCTCTTCATAATCTTCATGTGTAGCCTTGAGTTCTTCCTCCAGTTCCTTGATTCTTGTTCTTGCCTTCTTCAGATCTATCATATCTGTGCACATCTGATTCTCCTGACGTCGAATGTGCTGGTTTAGCTCCTGGATAAAAGCTGCAATTGATCTATCCTTCTTGGTGCTGATCATCTCCCAATGCTCATCTCGGCGCCCACAAATCTGGTAGATAGTAACCTTCAGAGCATTGCTGTAAACTTCTCCAATACGTCCCATGGTGATGTGAGCTGCCATGCTCTTTCCTAGACTTCAGGTTGGTGCATCAAAGGAAAACTCTATGGGCTCGGTGACTGGCATGAACGTCCTTCGTGGAACTTGAACTTGTATCATCCAGCGGTCCTCTTCAGGTAAAGTGGCGTTGTAGGTTCCGGTGAAGCTTGGTACTCCGATGTTCGGGTATCTAGTGACTTCCTTCAAGTGACGTCCAAAGGGTGTATCTTCATCCGGTTGTGTGAACTTGTTCCTTGTATCCGCCATCCTAAAAGAGTAGAAAAGATGAGGAGTTGGAATGGGAAGAGTGAGTAGTGATCTAGGGCTTTAGCTTAGTGGCCGTGTCCTACAGTCAGCGTGTGCTCTGATACCATCTTGTAGCGACCAGATCTCAAACGGTCCAATCTCTGTGCTCCGGTGTCATCCCTAGATCAGTAATGCTGACACCACACAGTACTTGAAGGATTTATAACAGAGT
Organism: Triticum monococcum; assembly: GCA_034509565.1. NCBI lineage: Eukaryota > Viridiplantae > Streptophyta > Magnoliopsida > Poales > Poaceae > Triticum > Triticum monococcum. The sequence goes on along the minus strand of CM067847.1, from coordinate 630,552,245 downwards.
AGCAATCACACACTTATTACATCAAGTGTCTCAAAAGAGAACTTATTACAATAAATATGGCTTAAGGCCTTCTAATAATGATAACAGCGGAAGGCTTGGAAGATAAGTGAGTCCATCAACTCCAACGGCATCATTGAGTATAGAACCACGACCTAAAGGCACCTTACTCGTCGTCTGAAAAGTCTGCAACATGAACGTTGCAGCCCGAAATGGGTCAGCACATGGAATATGCTGGCAATGTAACACATAGAGAGCAATGAAAGAATAAGACTATACTACATGCATATTTGGCTGGTGGAAAGCTCTATGGTTAAAGTTTTACGTAAAGCCAATTTTTCCCTACTGCAAAGGAATAAATTTTATTTAACTATCATGGTAGTTGTTAAACATTGAGAGTGTAGACACCCTCTCAATCCCAATTAAGCATTATCATTAAAACCCAACAAAATTAATTTAGAGTAACATGATGAGATTCACATGATAATCCAAGTACTAGATACTCAAGATGTCCATAACCGGGGACACGGCTAACCATGATTAGTTTATACACTCTGCGGAGGTTTGCGCACTTTTCCCCACAAGACTCGATCTCCTCCGTTGGGATTCTCGCACTACATGATGTTTGAGAAACGGATGACCGAGACATAGTCTTTCAGAAGCGCTTGCACCTTACGAACGGGAAGACCGTACCAACCTACATCCCCTACATCTGCTAGTCTACCACTGTAAGTGTTCGCACGACTTAGTCAATTATGCTAGAGCCCATAGTAGCTTGTGGCTACACACGGAAGTTTCTAGTATGAATAATCTCATGATCCCTTTGAGCCTGGGTGGCGGTCCAAAACCAGGCGGCGGGGCGGCTACCTCGGCTCCGTCTGGCGAGGCTCCGGCGGGGTTCCGGGCGGCGGCGGTGGGCAGCAGCGGCGGCGGGGCGGCGGCAGCAGTGGCGCGGGGCGGCGGCAGGCGGCGTGCGGCGGCTGGCGGCGGGGCTGCGTGCGGCGGCGGGCGGCGCAGGCGGCGTGGGCGGGACGGCGCAGTGACTCGGGGCTCTAGGGGGGGTGTGGCTATTTCAGGAGGGAGGGGGCGGCCTTGCTAGGGGAGGGGGTCGGCGGCGCGTGCCCGGCTCGGACTCCGAGTCCGGCGGCAGCTCGGCGAGGGAGGCGGTGGCCTGGCGGGCCGGGGGGTTTTTTTTTAAAACAATTTCGCCGAAACTAAGAAAAATTCTAGAAAAATAAATAAAAATCTAAAATTGCCAAAACAAATTTTCACCGTCTAAATAAAATATTTAGAACATGACGAACATTTTCTTGGCCCTAAATGCAATTTTTGAAAATGTGCAATTTTTCCTAAATTCAAATAAAACCACGAAAAACTCTAGAATAAAACCTTATTTGATTTTTTTATCAAATCCTCAATATTTCTTTATTTTGGGAAAGTCATTCTATTCCCTCTCTCATATTTTCATAATAGAAATAATTGAAGATAAAATAAATAAAATCAAATGATCCTATTTTCAAAATTTGAGAAAACTCAAATATGAAAATAACGAAATCCCCAGCTCTCTCCGAGGGTCCTTGACTTGCATAGAATTTCTAGGATCAACCCAAAATGCAAATACATATGATATGTAGTGATGATCTATTGTATAACATTCCAAATTGAAAATTTGGGATGTTACACAAATACTATCAGGACTAAGTTCATGATAAATAAAAGTTCAATTAATCATATTACTTAAGAACTCCCACTTAGATAGACATCACTCTCGTCATCTAAATGATCACGTGATCCAAATCAACTAAACCATGTCCGATCATCACGTGAGATGGAGTAGTTTTTAATGGTGAATATCACTATGTTTATCATATCTACTATATGATTCACGCTCGACCTTTCGGTCTCCAGTGTTCCGAGGCCATATCTGCATATGCTAGGCTAGTCAAGTCTAACCCGAGTATTCTGCGTGTGAAATACTGGCTTGCACCCATTGTATGTGAATGTAGAGCTTATCACACCCGATCATCACATGGTGTCTCGGCACGACGAACTATAGCAACGATGCATACTCAGGGAGAACACTTATACCTTGAAATTTAGTGAGAGATCATCTTATAATGCTACCGCCGAACTAAGCAAAATAAGATGCATAAAAGATAAATATCACATGCAATCAATATAAGTGATATGATATGGCCATCATCATCTTGTGCCTTTGATCTCCATCTCCAAAGCACCGTCATGATCACCATCGTCACCGGCTTGACACCTTGATCTTTTGAAGCATCGTTGTCTTCTCGCCAACTATTGCTTCTACGACTATCACTACCGCTTAGTGATAAAGTAAAGCAATTACATGGTGATTGCATTTCATACAATAAAGCGGCAACCATATGGCTCCTGCCAGTTGCCGATAACTCTGTTACAAAACATGATCATCTCATACAATAAAATTTAGCATCATGTCTTGACCATATCACATCACAACATGCCCTACAAAAACAAGTTAGACATCCTCTACTTTGTTGTTGCAAGTTTTATGTGGCAGCTACGGGCTTAGCAAGAACCGTTCTTACCTACGCATCAAAAACCACAATGCAGTATAGTGATTGCTTTTTGATATTCAGAAAGAACCATGTTCATTGAATCCGATTCAACTAAAGTTGGAGAAACTAGCCACCTGTGTGCGAAGCACATTGGTAGAACCAGCCTTGTGTAAGCATACGCGTAATGTTGGTATGAGCCGCTTCATCTAACAATACCGCTGAATCAAGAATCAACTAGTGACGGCAAGCAATATGTATATACCCACGCCCACAACTCCTTTGTATTCTACTCGTGCATATAACATCTACACATAGACCTGGCTCGGATGCCACTGTTGGGGAATGCAGTAATTTCAAAAAAAATTCCTATGCACACGCAAGATCATGGTGATGCATAGCAACGAGAGGGGAGAGTGTTGTCCACGTACCCTCGTAGACCGTAAGCGGAAGTGTTATGACAACGCGGTTGATGTAGTCGTACGTCTTCACGATCAACCGATCCTAGTACCGATAGTACGGCACCTCTATGATCTGCACACGTTCGGCTTGATGACGTCGCACAAACTCTCGATCCAGCTGAGTGTCGAGGGAGAGCTTCGTCAGCACGACGGCGTGATGACGGTGACGATGGTGCTACCATCATAGGGCTTTGCCTAAGCACTACGATGATATGACTGGTGTGGATTATGGTGGAGGGGGGCACCGCACACGGCTAAGGGATCAATGATCAACTTGTGTGTTCATGGGGTGGCCCCCTCCTCCGTATATACAGGAGTGTAGGATGGGAGGGTCCGGCCCTCTCTATGGTGCGCCCTAGGGGAGTCCTACTCCCACCGGGAGTAGGATTCCCCCATTCCCTGGTTGGAGTAGGAGAGGAAGGGAAGGAGGAGTAGGAGAGAAGGAAATGCCCCCCCCCCAAATTATTCCAATTCGGCCTCTTGCCCAAGAGGGGAGCACCAGCCCCTTGCAGGCTGGTGTGCTTCCTTCTTATGGCCCATAAGGCCCATAACTTCTCCCGAGGGGCTCGAGTAACCTCCCGGTACTCCAGAAAAATGCCCGAACCTCTCGAAACCATTTCGATGTCCAAACATAGGTTTCCAATATATCGATCTTTATGCATCGACCATTTCTAGACTCCTCGTCATGCCCATGATCACATTCGGGACTCCGAACAACCTTTGGTTCATCAAAACACATAAACTCATAATACTGATCATCACCGAACGTTAAGCGTGCAGACCCTATGGGTTCGAGAACTATGTAGACATGACCGATACTCACTTCCGGTCAATAACCAATAGCGGAACCTAGATGCTCATATTGGTTCCTACATACTCTACGAAGATCTTTACCGGTCAAACCGCATCAGAACATACGTTGTTCCCTTTGTCATCGGTATGTTACTTGCCCGAGATTCGATCGTCGGTATCTCAATACCTAGTTCAATCTCATTACCGGCAAGTCTCTTTACTCGTTCCGTAATGCATCATCCCACAACTAACTCATTAGTCAGAATGCTTGCAAGGCTTATAGTGATGTCCATTATCGAGAGGGCCCAGAGATACCTCTCCGATACTCGGAGTGACAAATCCTAATCTCGATCTATGCCAACTCAACAAACACCATTGGACACACCTGTAGAGCACCTTTATAATCATCCAGTTACGTTGTGACGTTTGGTAGCACACAAAGTGTTCCTCCGGTATTCGGGAGTTGCATGATCTCATAGTCATAGGAACATGTATAAGTTATGGAGAAAGCAATAGCAACAAACTAAATGATCATCGTTCTAAGCTAACGGATGGGTCAAGTAAATCACATTATTCTCTAATGATGTGATCCCGTTAATCAAATGACAACTCATGTCTATGGTTAGGAAACATAACCATCATTGATTCAACAAACTAGTCAAGTAGAGGCAAACTAGTGACACTCTGTTTGTCTATGTATTCACACATGTACTAAGTTTCTGGTTAATACAATTCTAGCATGAATAATAAACATTTATCATGATATAAGGAAATAAATAATAACTTTATTACTGCCTCTAGGGAATATTTCCTTCACACCGCACATGGCTAAGAAACAATTGATGTGCTTTGGGGTGAATAAAGGAGGAGAGGGGAGGAGGCCGGCCCTAGGGGCGCGCCAAGTGGGGGGAAACCCACTAGGACTCCTAGTCCTAGTCGCCCCCCCTTCCTTCTTTCGTAGGGGGGAGGGGGAAGGAGAGGGATAGGGAGAAGGAAAGGGGGGCCGCGCCCCTCCCCTTGTCCAATTAGGACTCCCCATGGGGGGGCGTGCTCCACTCCTTCTGGTCTGCCCTCTCTCTCCCCTATAGCCCATGTGGACAATTACTTTCCCCGGGGGGGTTCTAGTAACCCCTCGGTACTTCGATAAATATTTGAAACACTCCGAAACGATTCTGCTGTCTGAATACTATCATCCAATATATCAATCTTTACCTCTCGACCATTTAGAGACTCCTCGTCATGTTCGTGATCTTCTGGGACTCCAAACAATCTTTGGTCACCAAAACACATAACTCATAATACAAATCATCATCGAACGTTAAGTGTGCGGACCCTACGGGTTCGAGAACTATGTAGACATGAACGAGACACATCCCTGATCAATAACCAATAGCAGAACCTGGATGCTCATATTGGTTCCTACATATTCTACGAAGATCTTTATCGGTCAAACCGCAATGACAAGATACGTCATTCCCTTTGTCATCGGTATGTTACTTGCCCGAGATTCGATCGTCGGTATCTTCAAACATAGTTCAATCTCGTTACCAGCAAGTCTCTATATCGTTGCGTAATGCATCATCCCCCAGCTAACTCATTAGTCACATTGCTTGCAAGGCTTATCGTGATGTGCATTACCGAGACGGCCCAGAGATACCTCTCCGATACTCGGAGTGACAAATCCTAATCTCGATCTATGCCAACCCAACAAACACCTTCGGAGACACCAATAGACCATCTTTATAATCACCCAATTATGTTGTGACATTTGATAGCACACAAGGTGTTCCACCGGTATTCGGGAGTTGCATAATCTCATAGTCAAAGGAATATGTATATGTCATGAAGAAAGCAATAGCAATAAAACTTAATGATCATTATGCTAAGCTAACGGGTGGGTCTTGTCCATCACATCATTCTCCTAACGATGTGATCCCATTCATCAAATGACAACACATGTCTATGGTCAGGAAACTTAATCATCTTTGATTAATGAGCTAGTCAGGTAGAGGCATACTAGGGACACTTTGTCTATGTATTCACACATGTATCGAGTTTCCGTTAATACAGATATAGCATGAATAATAAACATTTATCATGATATAAGGAAATATAAGTAACAACTTTATTATTGCCTCTAGGGCATATTTCCTTCAGTCTCCCACTTGCACTAGAGTCAATAATCTAGATTACATTGTAATGATTCTAACACCCATGGAGTCTTGGTGTTGATCATGTTTTGCTCGTGGAATAGGCTTAGTCAATGGGTCTACAACATTCAGATCCATATGTATTTTGCAAATCTCTATGTCTCCCTCCTTGACTTGATCGCGGATGGAGTTGAAGCGTCTCTTGATGTGTTTGGTTCTCTTGTGAAATCTGGATTCCTTCGCTAAGGCAATTGCTCCAGTATTGTCACAAAAGATTTTCATTGGACCCGATGCACTAGGTATTACACCTAGATCGGATATGAACTCCTTCGTCCAGACTCCTTCATTTTCTGCTTCCGAAGCAGCTATGTACTCCGCTTCATACGTAGATCCCACCACGACACTTTGCTTGGAACTGCACCAACTGACAGCTCCACAATTCAATATAAATACGTATCCGGTTTGCGACTTAGAGTCATCTGGATCGGTGTCAAAGCTAGCATCAACGTAACCATTTATGATGAGCTTTTTGTCACCCCCATAAATGAGAAACATATCCTTAGTCCTTTTCAGGTCAGGATGTTCTTGACCGCTGTCCAGTGATCCACTCCTGGATTACTTTGGTACCTCCCTGCTAAACTTATAGCAAGGCACACATCAGGTCTGGTACACAACATTGCATACATGATAGAACCTATGGCTGAGGCATAGGGAATGACTTTCATTTTCTATCTATCTTCTGCAGTGGTTAGGAATTGAGTCTGACTCAACTTCACACCTTGTAACACAGGCAAGAACCCTTTCTTTGACTAGTCCATTTTGAACTTCTTCAAAACTTTATCAAGGTATGTGCTTTGTGAAAGTCCAATTAAGCGTCTTCATCTATATCTATAGATCTTGATGCCCAATATATAAGCAGCTTCACCGAGGTCTTTCATTGAAAAATTCTTATTCAAGTATCCTTTTGTGCTATCCAGAAATTCTATATCATTTCCAATCAACAATACGTCATCCATATGTAATATTACAAATGCTATAGAGCTCCCACTCACTTTCTTGTAAATGCAGGCTTCTCCGAAAGAATGTATAAAATCATATGCTTTGATCACACTATCAAAGCGTATATTCCAACTCCGAGATGCTTGCACCAGTCCATAAATGGATCTTTGGAGCTTGCACACTTTGTTAGCACCTTTGTGATTGACAAAACCTTCTTGTTGCAGCATATACAACTCTTCTTTAAGAAATCCATTAAGGAAAGTAGTTTTGACATCCATTTGCCAAATTTCGTAATCATAAAATGCGGCAATTGCTAACATGATTCGAACAGACTTAAGAATCACTACTGATGAGAAGGTATCATCGTAGTCAACTCCTTGAACTTGTCGAAAACCTTTCACAACAAGTCGAGCTTTGTAGACAATAACATTACCATCAGTGCCAGTCTTCTTCTTGAAGATCCATTTATTCTCTATGGCTTGCCGATCATTGGTCAAGTCAACCAAAGTCCATACTTTGTTCTCGTACATGGATCCCATCTCAGATTTCATGGACTCAAGCCATTTCGCGGAATCTGGGCTCATCATCGCTTCCTCATAATTTGTAGGTTCATCATGGTCTAGTAACATGACTTCCAGAACAGGATTACCGTACCACTCTAGTGCGGAAAGTACTCTAGTTGACCTACGAGGTTCGGTAATAACTTGATCTGAAGTTTCTTGATCATCATCATTAGCTTTCTCACTAATTGGTGTAGGCATCATTGGTACTGATTTCTTTGATGAGCTACTTTCCAATTCGAGAGAAGGTATGATTACCTCATCAAGTTCTACTTTCCTCCCACTCACTTCTTTCGAGAGAAACTCCTTCTCTAGAAAGGATCCATTCTTAGCAACAAATATCTTTCCTTCGGATCTATGATAGAAGGTGTACCCAACAGTTTCTTTTGGGTATCCTATGAAGACGCACTTCTTCGATTTGGGTTCGAGCTTACTAGGCTAAAGCTTTTTTCACATAAGCATCGCAACCCCAAACTTTAAGAAATGAGAGCTTTGGTTTCTTGCCAAACCACAATTCGTACGGTGTCATCTCAACGGATTTAGATGGTGCCCTATTTAACGTGAATGCAGTTGTCTCTAATGCATAACCCCAAAACAATAGTGGTAAATCGGTAAGAGACATCATAGATCGCACCATATCTAATAAAGTACGGTTACGATGTTCGGACGTACCATTACGTTGTGGTGTTCCAGGTGGTGTGAGTTCCGAAACTATTCCACATTGTTTTAAATGAAGACCAAACTTGTAACTCAAATATTCTCCTTCGCGATCAGATCATAGAAACTTTAATTTTCTTGTTAAGATAATTTTCCACTTCACTCTGAAATTCTTTGAACTTTTCAAATGTTTTAGACTTGTGTTTCATTAAGTAGATATACCCATATCTGCTCAAATCATTTGTGAAGGTTAGAAAATAACGATACCCGCCACGAGCCTCAACACTCATCGGACCACATACATTAGTATGTATTATTTCCAATAAGTTAGTGGCTCGCTCCATTGTTCAGGAGAACGGAGTCTTTGTCATCTTGCCCATGAGGCATGGTTGTCAAGCATCAAGTGATTCATAATCAAGTGATTCCAAAAGCCCATCTGCATGGAGTTTCTTCATGCGCTTTGCACCAATATGACCTAAACGGCAGTGCCACAAATATGTTGCACTATCATTATTAACTTTGCATCTTATGGCATTGTGGCACCCCGCCTCAGAGAAACCGAAATGCCCCGTATTCCAGCCAAGATATCGAGATGAATTTTCTGGAATATGGCACTGCTTAACATAGAACAAATCAGCTCTTATTACAAAGGATAATGATACAAGTGTCTGATGTTACCAAGGATCACATCAGCACGGCGACACTATGCATGTGATACTACACTTGCTCTATGCTAGCAGAAGAACAACTTGTAGTAGTGGAATACTTCTAGCAGCGGAACAACAACGAAGGTGCTGAACTCCACTCCACAGGGACTCTGGCTAGGACACAATCTAGCTCACACGCGCGGATACCTCAATAAGCAATTATGACACCCCCGATTTGACCGTACACTAATCATACACACAAATGTGTACGATCAACATTAGGGACTCACGGGAAGATATCACAACACAATTCTAAAAATAAATAAGTCATCCAAGCATCATAATACAAGCCATGGGCCTCGAGGGCTCGAATACAAATGCTCGATCATAGACGAGTCAGCGGAAGCAACAATATCTGAGTATGGACATAAGTTAAACAAGTTTCCATAAGATGGATAGCACAAACTGGGATACAGATCAAAAGAGGCGCATGCCTCCTGCCTGGGATCCTCCCAACTACTCCTGGTCGCCGGCGGCATGAACATAGTAGTATGCACCTCTGGTGTAGTAGGGGTCGCCATCGACGGTGGCATCTGGCTCCTGGGCTCCATCATCTGGTTGCGACGTCCGAGAAGAAGAGGAAAAGGGGGGAAAGGGAGAGCAAAGCAACCGTGAGTACTCATCCAAAGTACTCGCAAGCAAGCATCTACACTACATATGCATTGGTATCAATGAAAGGTGTAGTATATGTGAGGGAGTCCTGGATTAGGGGGTGTCCGGATGGCCGGACTATACCTTCAGCCGGACTCCTGGGCTATGAAGATACAAGATTGAAGACTCCGTCCCGCGTCCGGAAGGGACTTTCCTTAGCGTGGAAGGCAAGCTTGGCGATACGGATATGAAGATCTCCTACCATTGTAACCGACTCTATGTAACCCTAGCCCTACCTGGTGTCTATATAAACCGGAGGGTTTTAGTCCGTAGGACAACATACACATCAACAATCATACCATAGGCTAGCTTCTAGGGTTTAGCCTCCTCGATCTCGTGGTAGATCTACTCTTGTACTACCCATATCATCAATATTAATCAAGCAGGACATGGGGTTTTACCTCCATCAAGAGGGCCCAAACCTGGGTAAAACTTCGTGTCCCTTGCCTCCTGTTACCATCCAGCCTAGACGCACAGTTCGGGACCCCCTACCCGAGATCCGCCGGTTTTGACACCGACATTGGTGCTTTCATTGAGAGTTCCTCTATGTCGTCGCCGTCAGGCTCGATGGCTCCTACGATCATCGATAGCGATGCAGTCGAGGGTGAGACCTTCCTCCCCGGACAGATCTTCGTCTTGGGCGGCTTCGCAATGCGGGCCAATTCGCTTAGCCGTCTGGTGCAGATCGAAAGCTACGACCCTGGCCGCCAGGTCAGATTCGGAAATTTAAACTACACGGCTGACACCCGCAGAGACTTGATCTTCGACGGATTCGAGCCACTGCCGAGCGCGCCGCACTATCACGACGAGCATGATCTAGCTCTGCCGCCGAACAGTGCCCTAGAGGCCGCACCCGCGTCAGCTCCGATCCCTAATTCGGAGCCAACTGCGCCGATCGAGGATGGGCGGTTGGACGCCACCTCGGGGGCTGCAATCCTAACGGCGATTGAGCCAAATACCAGCCCCGTTGCGCCCCTGCCGATCGAATCCGATTGGACGCCGATCATGGAGTTCACGGCCGCGGACATCTTTCACCACTCGCCTTTGGTCAATATTCTGAAGTCACTGAAGTCTCTCTCTTTATCAGGAGAGCCCTGGCCGGACTACGGTCAGCAAGGTTGGGGTACGGACGATGAAGAAATTCAAAGCCCACCCACCAACCACTTCGTAGCCACTATCGACGACTTAACCGACATGCTCGACTTCGACTCCGAAGACATCGACGGTATGGACGCCGATGAATGAGATGATGAAGAACCAGCGCCTACTAGCCCTGGAAAGCCACCTCGTCGTATGACATATACATGGTGGACACCCCAAAAGAGGAAGATGGCGATGGAACAGCGGAGGATGACCCCTCCAAGAAACAGCCTAAGCGCCGGCGTCAGCGGCGCCGCTCAAAATCCCGCCAAAACAAACAAGGTGATTCCAGCACGGGAGATAATAATACTCCGGAAAGCGCCGAAGAAAACCCCCTCCAGCAAGATTTAGCACAGGAGGATGGAGAAACCATCCCTCGTGAGAGAGCGGCAGACAGAGAGGTCAAGGACGATAATTATATGCCTCCCTCCGAAGACGAGGCAAGCCTCAATGACGACGAATTTGTCGTGCCAAAGGATCCCATCGAGCAAAAGCGTTCCAACGCAGGCTTATGGCCACGGCAAGAAGCCTCAAGAAAAAATAGCAACAGCTCAGAGCTGATCAAGATTTGCTAGTCGACAAATGGATTGAAGTCCTTGCGGCCGAAGAGCATAAACTCGAACGCCCCTCCAAGAGCTACCCAAAGAGCAGGTTGCTACCCTGATTAGAGGAGGAACCACTTGATGCGGCCGACCGGCCACCTCGTGGTCGCGACAGAGAGGCCTCTCGGCCCTCCACTCAAGCCGCACCCCATACCAAGGCACAGGAATATGCGCCGGACTTACGAGACATATTGGAGGACAAGGCAAGGCAAACAAGATCGATCTACGGATCGCGTGGGCGCCCCACGGCTCGAGACGACAACCGTCACGCCGGCCACAAATTCGGCAGGGCCGAACACAATAGACAAGGCTCACTGGAGCTACGTCATGATCTAGCCCAGTACAGAGGCGCCGCACACCCACTCTGCTTTACATATGAAATAATGGATCATCAAATCCCCGAGGGTTTCAAACCCGTAAACATCGAATCATATGATGGCACAATAGATCCTGCGGTATGGATCGAGGATTATCTCCTTCATATCCACATGGCCCGCGGCGATGATTTCCACGCCATCAAATACCTCCCACTCAAGCTTAAAGGACCAGCTCGGCATTGGCTTAACAGCTTGCCAACAGGATCAATCAGTTGTTGGGAGGACCTGGAAGCCGCATTCCTCGACAATTTCCAGGGCACTTATGTGCGACCCCCAGACGCCAATGACCTAAGTCACGTAATTCAGCAGCCAGAGGAATCGGCCAGGTAATTCTGGACACGGTTCCTAACAAAGAAAAATCAAATAGTCGACTGTCCGGACGCTGAGGCCCTAGCAGCCTTCAAGCACAATATCCGTGACGAGTGGCTGGCCCGGCACCTTGGACAGGAAAAGCCGAAATCTATGGCAGCACTCACGACACTCATGACCCGCTTTTGCACGGGAGAAGACAGCTCGCTTGATCGTAGCAACAATATGACCAAGAACCCTGGTAATTCGGACACCAGGGACAGTAGTGGTAGGTCGCGTCGCAACAAGCAGAAACGCCGCATTAACGGCGACAATGCTGAGGATACGGCAGTTAATGCCGGATTCAGAGGCTTTAAATCCGGTCAGCGGAAAAAGCCATTCAAAAGGAATCCTAGGGGCCCGTCCAGTTTGGATCGGATACTCGACCGCTCGTGCCAGATGCATGGCACCCTCGAAAAGCCAGCCAATCACACCAATAGGGATTGTTGGGTGTTCAAGCAGGCAGGCAAGTTAAACGCCTACAACAAAGACAAGGGGCTGCATAGCGATGACAACGAGGAGCCCCGGCCGCCGAACAACAGTGGACAGAAGGGTTTTCCCACACAAGTGCGGACGGTGAACATGATATATGCAACCCATGTCCCCAAAAGGGAGCGGAAGCGCGCGTTAAGGGACGTATACGCGGTAGAGCCAGTCGCCCCAAAGTTCAACCCATGGTCCTCCTGCCCGATCACCTTTGATCGAAGGGATCATCCCACTAGCATCTGTCATGGCGGATTTGCCGCATTGGTTCTAGACCCAATTATTGACGGATTTCATCTCACTAGAGTCCTTATGGACGGCGGCACCAGCCTGAACCTGCTTTACCAGGATACAGTGCGGAAAATGGGGATAGATCCCTCAAGGATTCAACCCACCAAAACGACCTTTAAAGGCGTAATACCAGGTGTAGAGGCCAACTATACAAGCTCAGTCACACTTGAAGTGGTCTTCGGATCTCCGGATAATTTCTGAAGCAAGGAGTTAATCTTCGACATAGCCCCGTTTCGTAGTGGTTATCACGCACTGCTTGGGCGAACCACATTCGCTAAGTTCAATGTAGTACCGCATTATGCATACCTTAAGCTAAAGATGCCAGGCCCTCGAGGAGTAATTACGGTCAATGGAAACACCGAACGCTCCCTCCGAACGGAGGAGCACACTGTGGCCCTTGCAGCGGAAGTTTAAAGCAGCCTCTCCAGGCAGTTCTCCAGCCCGGCCACTAAACGGCCGGACACCGTCAAGCGCGCCCGGAGTAACCTACAACAAGACCACCTGGCACAACCCGAGCAGGCTTAGCAATGCGGCCCCAACCCCAACCCTCGCAAAAAGGCGACGCCAGTACTTCGCGTACATAACTACGCTCTAGAGATACCATGGGCACAGGGGGAGGGGCACCATCACGGCACACCCAAAACACGGCTTAAACCGTACCAGGGGCTGCCGATTTTTTATTTTTCTCTTAGTTCAGGACTTCATCCTTCGGAAGGCCTGTTCGGCAGTTCAATTGCCGCACAAACGATGCAAGAACCAGGGAAGCAGACAAGCCACGCCGCACTACGGAACTCCCAGGCGGTCTCTATCACGAGCAGTATACCCGTTCCGCATACTATTCCGCAGCTTGCCCCTGGAACGGACATGTTAACTAGTACAACCTTCCACTTATCGCATTATTTGTATCGTTCTGCTTTGATCGCAGCCCTTTTTAATAAACAATGCATAGCTTTCGTCTATTTTTGCATTACCTTTTTTTCTTTATATATGTTCCTTAACAACATGTTGCACCCGTACACATTGGTACGGCCAAAATACGCCAGGGGCTTTAGTACCCCTCAATATGGTGTGAGAAGTCCGAACACTTTAACAAGTGCGGCACCCCGAACTTATAGCATTATATGCATCGGCTCCGAATCATGTCTTGGGTCAATAGTTGGGTTTGCCCGGCTCCTATGTTTTGGTGCCTTATGTTCCGCTATATCGGCTAAGGTAGCACTAGGAGAACCACTGCGATTGTGCCCCGGTTGAGCTGGGTTGAGCACCTCAATGGAGAAAGCTAAAACTGACTGTCATGATGAAGCGAGAGCTGGTAGCTGTTCGAGAGGTTTTTCGAGTCCCTAACGACTTATGCCGCTTAGGGCGAGGAGCCGGCTCTGTCCGGCCAAGGCGTGGATAGCGCCCCGAACTCGGTCTTCCGAATACCAGGGGCTTCACCAAAATTTAAAATTATAGAATTCTATGCCTAAGTGAGAGTGTTCACGCATTATAGTTCGATTGCCTTGTTCGTTGGGCTGAGCACCTCCCTCGAAGGACCCAAACATGAGAAAAAGAGCCCTCAGGTTTATCCCCAAACACCCTAGCACTAGCGGCACGGGGGCAGAAGCCGATGACTTGCCATCTCTCAGAATTGATAAACAGCTGCACAGAAGGTAATATTTTAAATTCAAACAGCATTGCTTAGCGCATATGAACAAGTTTTCAGCACACAGGACAAAACGAGCGAGTTTTACTCAAAAATTACATCCATAGAACATTCATCCGCCACAAGGCGGGCACCCTTCAGAACATCCTTATAGTAATTCTCGGGCTTGTGATATTCTTTCCCCGGCGGTGGCCCATCCTTCACAAGCTTCTCAGCATCCAGCTTGCCCCAGTGCACCTTAGCACGGGCAAGGGCCCTACGGGCACCTTCAATGCAGACGGAGCGCTTGATGACTTCGAGCCTTGGACAGGCCTCCACCGGCCACCGCACCAGCCCGAAATAGCTCCCAAGCTGAGCCTCTCCAGGCCACAACCGAACTATGAGGCCCTTCATGGCCTGTTCGGCCGCCTTGTGGAGCTCGACCAGTTGCTTCAGCTGGTCGCTCAGGGGCACGGGGTGTCCGGCCTCAGCGTACTGAGACCAGAACACCTTCTCTGTCGAGTTGCCCTCCTCGGCTCGATAGCATGCGGCGGCATCGGATACACTCCTGGAGAGCTCCGGATTCGGGTAAGTAACAGGTAACTCACGTTTATGTGTTTGCTTTGCATAAAGAATGCCTTACCCGCCGCTATCTTCTTCACCTCATCCAACTCATGGAGGGTCTTCTGGGATTCGGCCTTGGCAGACTTGGCATTTTCAATAGCCACCGCGAGCTCGGACGCTCGTGTCTATGAGTCAAGCTCCAAACTCTCATGTTTTTCCATGAGAGCCTGGAGCTCTTGCCGCAGCTTGCCAATCTCGGCCTCATACTTCTCCCGCTCGGTGCGCTCCGAGGCCGCACTCTTCTCGGCCTCAACCAGCGCTTGCTTAAGGGTCACCACTTCAGACATGGCCCCTACAATAGCCACGATAATCCTGTCATTTTTTGCAATTGCACCTCTTTATATATATTTTTAACAAGGTATTTCTTACCTTCATTGTCCTCAAGCTGCTTCTTGGCACGTTCGAGCTCTTGCTCGGACCACTCGAGGTTCTGCTTTAGCGTGTCCACTTCCGCAGTCAGTGCGGGGGACGCAAGCAGGGAAGCCTGCATATGCATATTGACTCATTTTTGTTAGACTCCTGCGAATTCTATTTGATCCTCTATTCGGCTTTTCTTCCCGAACGCCAAACAGAGCATCAGGGGCTACTGTCTGTGCGGTACTATTATTTACACTTTCTTTACTTACCTCAAAGCTTGTCAAAAGGCTAGTAAAAGCTTTAGTCAGTCCCTCTTTGGCGGACTGAACCTTCTGGACCACCGCACTCATAATAGCGCGGTGCTCCTCGTCGATGGAGGCGCCTTGGAGTGCCTCCAACATATTGTCCGGCGCCTCCGGTTGGACGGGGGCCACCGGCACGGTGGACTTGCTCCTCTTGGAAGGAGGTCCCCCGCCGAACTCTGGAACCTTTGAAGGTTCCGGAGCGGTGTCCGGCCTAAAGCCGAACTTGGAGCCCTGGGGGGTTTCATCCCCTTTACTCCTGGAGTCTGGGAGATCGCCTTGCGGCGCCTCCAGGACTACCTCCCCCCGGCTTGGAACCTGTTGGGACAACACTTCGGTGTCGTCCGTAGGGCGGGGGGAGGAAGCCGTCGGAAGTGAGTTCACATCTGACGAGTCCAGTGAGCCGCTCGACGACGCGTCGAGCCGGTCTTTTGGTGGGCTGCATAAACATATTCGACATGAGGGAAAGTTGTGCAATAAACGTATGCTATGAATTACTCCGGTATCCGGATACTTACGATTTTGCCAGGGGCTTGGCCCTAGGCGCCCACTCCTATCCGCCGCCGTCGGCGTCGGTGGAGCAGTCCGGAGGAAGGGTTTTTCCCTTCTTGGACCCTTCGGCCTCCCCAGTTGGGGCGGCCTTCCTTTTCTTCCGTTCCCCCACTGAAGGGGGAGGGGTCTCTTCTTCCTCCTCCTCGTCTTCACGGGAGGAGTGCGTCTTGGATTCGTCGGATGATGAATCCGACACCTCCAGGTGTCGGGCACTCCTTCGAGTCCCCGTGGCCTTCTTCTTCACCTTCTTCTCCGGCACCACATAGGGTGCCGGAACCAGTAGCTTCGCCAAGCGAGCATCCATTGGGCCTTCGGGCAAAGGAGCCGGACGGTTGATCTGTCCGGAGGTCACCTGCCAATCCTGTCAAAGGTAAGGGAGTTTAGATCCCGCATGGAGTCAAACTATGAAAAACTGATACCCTATAAAAGGAAAAAACAGCTTACCGCGAGAGCGTGACGCTGCGCACTGAATCCGCGATCCTCAGTAGCAGATGCGGGAGCCTAGGCGCCCTTGAAAAGCACCTTCCAGGCATCTTCGTACGTCATGTCGAAGAGCCTGCTCAGAGTTTGGTGCCGCGCCGGGTCGAACTCCCACAGGTTGAAAGCCCGTTGTTGGCACGGGAGGATCAAGCGGATGAGCATAACCTGGACTACGTTGACAAGTTTGAGCTTCTTGTCCACCAGGGTTTTGACGCATGTTTGGAGTCCGGTTAGCTCTCCTTTTTTACCCCGCGACAGGCCCGTCTCTTTCCAGGACGTGAGCCGCGTTGGGGGTCCGGACCGGAACTCTGGGGGTGTGACCCATTCGGCGTCGCGCGGCTCGGTGACGTAAAACCACCCCGATGGCCACCCCTTCAGGGTCTCCACAAAGGAGCCCTCGAGCCAGAGGACGTTCGCCATCTTTCCCACCATGGCGCCTCCGCACTCCGCCAGGCTGCCGCGCACCACCTTCGGCTTGACGTTGAAAGTCTTGAGCCAGAGCCCGAAATGGGGGTGGATGTGGAGGAAGGCCTCGCACACGACGATAAATGCCGAGATGTTGAGGACGAAGTTCGGGGCCAGATCGTGGAAATCCAGGCCATAGTAGAACATGAGCCCCCGGACAAATGGGTGGAGACGGAAGCCCAGTCCGCGGAGGAAATGGGGGAGGAACACCACCCTCTCATGGGGCCTAGGGGTGGGGATGAGCTGCCCCTTTTCGGGGAGCTGGTACGCGATGTCGTTAGACAGGTATCCAGCCTTCCTCAGCTTTTTGATATGTCCCTCCATGACGGAGGAGACCATCCACTTGCCTCCCGCTCCGGACATGGCTGGAGAAGGTTGAGGTGAGGAGTGCGGACTTGGGTGCTGGAGCTCGAGTGCGCAAGAATGGATAGGCGAAGGAGGAAGAAGGCGTAGGTGAAAAGGTGGATTCTTATCCCCTTATATGGGTGGACGCAGCTACATGTCCCCACCAGCCTGATAAAACTCGCTTATCTCCAAGCGCCATAATCGATGGCGCGGTTGGGTTACCCACGCCCGTATTGATGAGAATCCCGGAATAAGGGGACACGATCTCTACTTTAACAAGACATGCCAGGAAAACCGCCTCGCATACGCGCTGAGATGGAACAGTAAAACGGTTCGAATAAAAGCTTGGCCGTGGTGTGATGCCACGCTAAGGAATACGTCAGCAGATTAGATTTGTGTAAATATTATTCTCTCTATGGCAATATGTGGAAACTTATTTTTCAGAGCCGGACGCTATCTTTGTGTTCAAAATCTTCTATGAAGTATTTGGCGGAGGAACCCGCCTTGCAATGCCGAAGACAATATGCGCGCCGGACTCGTCGTCATTGAAGCCTGGTTCAAGGGCTACTGAGGGAGTCCTGGATTAGGGGGTGTCTGGATGGCCGGACTATACCTTCAGTCGGACTCCTGGGCTATGAAGATACAAGATTGAAGACTCCGTCCCGCGTCCGGAAGGGACTTTCCTTGGCGTGGAAGGCAAGCTTGGCGATACGGATATGAAGATCTCCTACCATTGTAACCGACTCTATGTAACCCTAACCCTGCCTGGTGTCTATATAAACTGGAGGGTTTTAGTCCGTAGGACAACATACACATCAACAATCATACCATAGGCTAGCTTCTAGGGTTTAGCCTCCTCGATCTCGTGGTAGATCTACTCTTGTACTACTCATATCATCAATATTAATCAAGCAGGACGTAGGGTTTTACCTCCATCAAGAGGGCCCGAACCTGGGTAAAACTTCGTGTCCCTTGCCTCCTGTTACCATCTAGCCTAGACGCATAGTTCGGGACCCCCTACCCGAGATCCGCCGGTTTTGACACCGACGATATGTGCTACCTCTTGAGCATTGTGTTGGTTTTCCCTTGAAGAGGAAAGGGTGATGCAGCAAAGTAGCGTAAGTATTTCCCTCAGTTTTTGAGAACCAAGGTATCGATCCAGTAGGAGGCCACGCACGAGTCTCTCGCACCTACACAAACAAATAAAATCCTCGCAACCAACTCAATAAAGGGGTTGTCAATCCCTTCATGGTCACTTACGAAAGTGAGATCTGATAGATATGATAAGATAATATTTTTGATATTTTTATGATAAATATGCAAAGTAAAGAAAGCAAAATAAACGGAAAAGGAAATAGCTTGTTGATGGAAGATAGAACCGGGGGCCATAGGTTTCACTAGTGGCTTCTCTCGAGAGCATAAGTATTACGGTGGGTAAACAAATTACTGTTGAGCAATTGACAGAATTGAGCATACTTATGAGAATATCTAGGTATGATCATGTATATAGTCATCACATCCGAGACAAGTAGACCGACTCCTGCCTGCATCTACTACTATTACTCCACACATCGACCGGTATCCAACATGCATCTAGAGTATTAAGTTCAAAAGAACAGAGTAGCGCTTTAAGCAAGATGGCATGATGTAGAGGGATAAACTCATGCAATATGATATAAACCCCATCTTGTTATCCTTGATGGCAACAATACAATACGTGCCTTGCTACCCCTACTGTCACTGGGAAAGTACGCTGCAAGATTGAACCCAAAGCTAAGCACTTCTCCCATTGCAAGAAAGATCAATCTAGTAGGCCAAACCAAACTGATAATTTGAAGAGACTTGCAAAGATAACCAATCACACATAAGAGAATTCAGAGAAGATTCAAATATTGTACATAGATAAACTTGATCATAAACCCACAATTCATCAGTCTCAACAAACACACCGCAAAAGAAGATTACATCGAATAGATCTCCACAAGAGAGGGGAGAACTTTCTATTGAGATCCAAAAAGAGAGAAGAAGCCATCTAGCTAATAACTATGGACCCGAAGGTCTGAAGTAAACTACTCACACTTCATCGAAGAGTCTATGGTGATGATGTAAAAGCCCTCCATGATCGATGCCCCCTCCAGCGGAGCTCCGGAAAAGGCCCCAAGATGGGATCTCACGGGTACATAAAGTTACGTCGGTGGAATTAGGGTTTTGGCTCCGTATCTGGTAGTTTGGGGGTATGTAGGTATATATAGGAGGAAGAAGTACGTCGGTGGAGCAACATGGGCTCCACGAGGGTGGAGGGCGCGCCCCTACCTCGTGCCTTCCTGGTAGCTTTCTTGACGTAGGGTCCACGTTCGTTCCAAAAATCATGTTCCCAAAGGTTTCATTCCGTTTGGACTCCGTTTGATATTCTTTTTCTGTGAAACTCTAAAATAGGCAAAAACAGCAATTCTGGGCTGGGCCTCCAGTTAATAGGTTAGTCCCAAAAATAATATAAAAGTGTATAATAAAGCCCAATAATGTCCAAAACAGGATATAATATAGTCTGGCTATGCTCCATATTCACCACACAAAGTATTTAAATCATGCACAACCCCAATGACAAGCCAAGCAATTGTTTCATACTTTTGGTGTTCTCAAACTTTTTCAATCTTCACGCAATACATGAGCGTGAGCCATGGACATAGCACTATATGTGGAATAGAATGGTGGTTGTGGAGAAGACAAAGAGGGAGAAGATAGTCTCACATCAACTAGGCGTATCAACGGGCTATGGAGATGCCCATTATTAGATATCAATGTGAGTGAGTAGGGATTGCCATGCAACGGATACACTTAGAGCTATAAGTATATGAAAGCGCAACGAAAAGAACTAAGTGGGTGTGCATCCAACTCTCTTGCTCAAGAAGACCTAGGGCATTTTGAGGAAGCCCATTATTGGAATCTACAAGCCAAGTTCTATAATGAAAAATTCCCACTAGTATATGAAAGTGATAACATAGGAGACTCTCTATCATGAAGATCATGGTGCTACTTTGAAGCACAAGTGTGGAAAAAGATAGTAGTATTGTCCCTTATATATATATATATATATATATATATATATATATATATATTGGGCCTTCCTTTTTTTAATTTGGCCTTTTTTGGGAGGACAATACTCTATGAATGATGATCATCACACTTCTATTTATTTACAACTCAATGATTACAACTTGATACTAGAACAAAGTATGACTCTATATGAATGCCTCCGGCGGTATACCGGGATAGCAATGATGCATGAGTGACTTGTACGAAAGAATTATGAACGGTGGCTTTTCCACAACTAAAATGTCAACTACATGATAATGCAAAGCAATATGATAATTATGGAGCATGTCATAGTAAACGGAATGGTGGAAAGTTGCATGGCAATATATCTCAGAATCGCTATGGAAATGCCATGATAGGTAGGTATGGTGGCTATTTTAGGAAGGTATATGGTGGGTGTATGATACCGGCGAAAGGTGCGCGGTATTTAGAGAGGCTAGCAATGGTGGAAGGGTGAGAGTGCGTATAATCCATGGACACAACATTAGTCATAAAGAACTCACATACTTATTGCAAAAATCTATTAGTTATCGAAGCAAAGTACTACGCGCATGCTCCTAGGGGGATAGATTGGTAGGAAAAGACCATCGCTCGTCCCCGATGCCACTCATAAGGTAGACAATCAATAAATAAATCATGCTCCAACTTCTTCACATAACGGTTCACCATACGTGCATGCTACGAGAATCACAAACTTCAACACAAGCATTTCTCAAATTCACAACTACTCAACTAGCACGACTCTAATATCACCATCTCCATATCTCAAAACAATTATCAAGTATCAAACTTCTCATTGTATTGAACACCCTCATAAGAATTTATTTTTATTAATCTTGAATGCCTATCATAATTAAAGCAAATTACCATGCTGTTTTGTAGGACTCTAAAAATAATCTAAGTGAAGCATGAGAGAATAATAGTTTCTATAAAACAAATCCACCACCGTGCCCTAAAAGATATAAGTGAAGCACTAGAGCAAAAACTATATAACTCAAAAGATATAAGTGAAGCACATAGAGTATTCTAACAATTTCCGAATCATGTGTGTCTCTCTCAAAAGGTGTTTACAGCAAGGATGATTGTGGAAAACTAACAAATAAAGAATCAAATAATAATATACGCTCCAAGCAAAACACATATCATGTGGTAAATAAAAATATAGCTCCAAGTAAAGTTACCGATGGAAGTAGATGAAAGAGGGGATGCCTTCCGGGGCATCCCCAAGCTTGGGCTTTTAGGTGTCCTTAGATTATCTTGGGGTGCCACGGGCATCCCCAAGCTTAGGCTCTTGCAACTTCTTGTTCCATAATCCATCAAATCTTTTACCCAAAACTTGAAAACTTCACAACACAAAACTTAAAGTACAAAATCTCATGACCTCCGTTAGCGAAAGAAAACAAAACACCACTTCAAGATACTGTAATGAACTCATTCTTTACTTATATTGGTATTAAACATACTGTATTCCAACTTATCTATGGTTTATAAACTATTTTACTAGCCATAGATTCATCAAAATAAGTAAACAACACACGAAAAACAGAATCTGTCAAAAACAGAACAGTCTGTAGTAATCTGTAGCTAACGCAAGTTGTGGAACCCCAAAAATTTTAAAATAAATTTCTGGACGTGAGGAATTTATCTATTAATCATCATCAAAAATAATTAACTAAATAGCACTTTCCAAATAAAAATGGCAGCAATTCTCGTGAGCGCTAAAGTTTATGTTTTTTACAGCAAGATTAAAAAGACTTTCCCCAAGTCTTCCCAACGGTTCTACTTGGCACAAACACTAATTAAACACAAAAAACACAACCAAAACAGAGGTTAGATAAATTATTTATTACTAAGCAGTAGCAAAAAGCAAGGAATAAAAATAAAATTGGGTTGCCTCCGAACAAGCGCTATCGTTTAACACCCCTAGCTAGGCATAAAAGGAAGGATAGATCTAGGTATTGCCATCTTTGGTAGGCAATCCATAAGTGGCTCTCATAATAGATTCATATGGTAATTTAATTTTCTTTCTAGGGAAGTGTTACATGCCCTTCCTTAACAGAAATTGGAATCTAATATTCCCTTCCTTCATATCAATAATTGCACCAATCGTTCAAAGGAAAGGTCTACCAAGAATAATAGGACACGAAGGATTGCAATATATGTCAAGAACAATAAAAATCTACGAGCACATAATTCCTATTTGCAACAATAAGAACATCTTTAATTCTTCCCACAGGTTTCTTAATAGTTGAATCCACAAGGTGCAAGTTTAAAGAGCAATCATCAAAATCACGGAAACCTAGCAAATCACACAAAGTCTTTGGAATCGTGGAAACACTAGCACCCAAATCACACAAAGTATAGCATTGATGATCTTTAATTTTAATTTTAATAGTAGATTTCCACACATCATAAAGTTTTCTAGGGATAGAAACTTCCAACTCAAGTTTTTCTTCATAAGATTGCATCAAAGCATCAACGATATGTTTGGTAAAGGCTTTATTTTGACTATAAGCATGAGGAGAATTCAGCACGGATTGCAACAAGGAAATACAATCTATCAAAGAGCAATTATCATAATTAAATCCCTTGAGACCCACAATAGTGGGTTCATTGATATTTAAAGTTTTGACTTCTTCAATCCCACTTTTAACAATTTTAGCATCAAGATCTAGAGACTCCGAATTTTTGGAATGTCTTGTAGGTAAAGGTGGATCATATTCCGTCCCATCATTATCAAGATTCATATTGCAAAACAAAAATTTGATAGGGGACACATAAATAACTTTTAGATCTTCATCTTTATTATCCCCAAATGTTTCCGGCTTAGCGGCCATCTTATTAACTAAGGTGGCCTGCTTAGGCGAGATTTCAGCTATTAACTTCTCAAGGTGAGCAATCTGAGATTTCAAACCATCAAATTACTTAATCATATCATCGAGCTCTTTATTCATAAAACACATAAAGCTTTTTTGTTCCTTAAGCCCATTTCTAAAGAAATTATTGTGCTCAAATTGTAAGACCATAAAACTCCTGACATTGCTTTCGATCTCTTCTAACCTTTTAAGGTGATGATCACCAAATCTAGGTAGATCCATTGTGACAAGCAAGCAATCCAACACACAAGCAAACAAGAGACGGGCAAAAAGAGGCAAATAGAGAAAGAGAAGCAGGACGGAGAGAGAGGGCGAATAAAACGGCAAGGGTGAAGTGGGGGAGAGGAAAACGAGAGGCAAATGGAAAATAATGTAATGCGGGAGATAAGGGTTTGTGATGGGTACTTGATATGTTGACTTTTGCAAAGACTCCCCGGCAACGGCGCCAGAAATCCTTCTTGCTACCTCTTGAGCACTGCGTTGGTTTTCCATTGAAGAGGAAAGGGTGATGCAGCAAAGTAGCGTAAGTATTTCCTTCAGTTTTTGAGAACCAAGGTATCAATCCAGTAGGAGGCCACGCACGAGTCCCTCGCACCTACACAACCAAATAAAATCCTCGCAACCAACGCAATAAAGGGGTTGTCATTCCCTTCACGATCACTTACGAAAGTGAGATCTGATAGATCTGATAAGATAATATTTTTGATATTTTTATGACAAAAGATGCAAAGTAAAGAAAGAAAAATAAACGGAAAAGGAAATAGCTTGTCGACGGAAGATTAATATGATGGAAAATAGACCTGGGGGCATAGGTTTCACTAGTGGCTTCTCTCGAGAGCATAAGTATTACGGTGGGTAAACATTTTACTGTTGAGCAATTGACAGAATTGAGCATAGTTTTGAGAATATCTAGGTATGATCATGTATATAGGCTTCACGTCCGAAACAAGTAGACCGACTCCTGCCTGCATCTACTACTATTACTCCACACATCGACCGCTATCCAGCATGCATCTAGAGTATTAAGTTCAAAAGAACAGAGTAACGCTTTAAGCAAGATAACATGATGTAGAGGGATAAACTCATGCAATATGATATAAACCCCATCTTGTTATCCTCGATGGCAACAATACAATACGTGCCTTGCTGCCCCTACTGTCACTGGGAAAGGACACTGCAAGATTGAACCCAAAGCTAAGCACTTCTCCCATTGCAAGAAAGATCAATCTAGTAGGCCAAACCAAACTGATAATTCGAAGAGACTTGCAAAGATAACCAATCACACATAAGAGAATTCAGAGAAGATTCAAATATTGTTCATAGATAAACTTGATCATAAACCCACAATTCATCGATCTCAAGAAACACACCGCAAAAGAAGATTACATCGAATAGATCTCCACAAGAGAGGGGGGAACTTTGTATTGAGATCCAAAAAGAGAGAAGAAGCCATCTAGATAATAAGTATGGACCGGAAGGTCTGAAGTAAACTACTCACACTTTATCAGAGAGGCTATGGTGTTGATGTAGAAGCCCTCCGTGATCGATGCCCCCTCCGGTGGAGCTCCAGAAAAGGCCCCAAGATGGGATCTCACGGGTACAGAAAGTTACGGCGGTGGAATTAGGGTTTTGGCTCCGTGTCTGGTAGTTTGGGGGTACGTAGGTATATATAGGAGGAAGAAGTACGTCGGTGGAGCAACGTGGGCCCCACAAGGGTGGAGAGCGCGCCCCCCTACCTCGTGCTCTCCTGGTTGCTTTCTTGACGTAGTGTCCAAGTCCTCTGGATCATGTTCGTTCCGAAAATCATGTTCCCGAAGGTTTCATTCCATTTGGACTCCGTTTGATATTCTTTTTCTGCCAAACTCTAAAATAGGCAAAAACAGCAATTCTGGGTTGGGCCTCCGGTTAATAGGTTAGTCCCAAAAATAATATAAAAGTGTATAATAAAGCCCAATAATGTCCAAAACAGGATATAATATAGCATGGAACAATCAAAAATTATAGATACGTTGGAGACGTATCAATATGTGGACTGAAATGTAGAATGCCAGAATAAGAGGGGGATAGCTAGTCCTATCGAAGACTACGCTTCTGGCAGCCTCCATCTTGAAGCAGTTGAAGAGAGTAGATGGTAAGTTAACCAAGTATCATCGCATAGCATAATCCTACCTAGCGATCCTCCCCTCGTCGCCCTATGAGAGAGCGATCACCGGGTTGTATCTGACACTTGAAAGGGTGTGTTTTTTTAAGTATCTAGTTCTAGTTTTCATAAGGTCAATGTGCAACTTCGGGTTGACCTTTTACCGAGGGACACGGCTATTCGAATAGATAAACTTCCCTACAGGGGTGCACCACATTTCCCAACACGCTCGACCCCCCTTGGCCGGACACACTTTCCTGGGTCATGCCCGGCCTCGGAAGATCAACACGTCACAGCCCTACCTAGGCACAACAGAGAGGTTAGCACGCCGGTCTAAATCCTATGCGTGCAGGGGTCTGGGCCCATCGCCCATTGCACACCTGCACGTTGTGTACGCGGCCGGTGAGCAGACCTAGCAAACTCCATTACAAAGGAAGTTGTGTTACATGGTCCAACCTGACACGCGCCTCTCAGTCGCTGACGACAAGAAGGCTTCGGCTGATACCACGACGTCGAGTGCCCATAACTGTTCCTGCGTAGTTGGTTAGTGCGTATAGGCTAGTGGCCAGACTCAGATCAAATACCAAGATCTCGTTAAGCGTGTTATTTTGATGTAACCACGGACGCCGACCAGGGCCAGGCCCACCTCTCTCCTAGGTGGTCTCAACCTGCCCTGTCGCTCTGCCACAAAGTAACAGTCGGGGCCGTCGGGAACCCAGGCCCACCACTACCGGGATGGAACCACCTGTCCTTCAGCCCCAACACCGGAATCACTTGCGGGTACTTTACGAGCCGACCCGACTTTAGTCACCACAAGTATCACATATTATGTATATAAGTATATACCCGTGATCACCTCCCGAGTGATCATGGCCCGATAGTATAGCACGGCAGACGGACAAGAATGTAGGGACACTAATGGAATACTAGCATCCTATACTAAGCATTTAGGATTGTGGGTAAAGGTAACAACAGTAGTAATAAAGACAGGCTATGCATCAGGATAGGATTAATGGAAAGTAGTAACATGCTACACTACTCTAAATGCAAGCAGTAGAGAGAAGAATAGGTGATATCTGGTGATCAAGGGGGGCTTGCCTGGTTGCTCTGCAGACAGAAACGGACCCTCGAAGGTGAAGTAATCGATCACTGGTTCAACCGCGGTCTCGGGGTCTACCGGAAAGAAGTAACGGAGGGGGAACACAATAAATAACAGAGCAATCAAAGCATAACATGGCAATACGCGGTGCTAGGGATGACCTAACGCAGTATTATGTGCTACCGGCGAAGGGGGGAAACATCCGGGAAAGTATTCCCGATGTTTCGCGTTTTCAGGCAGATGAACCGAAGGGGAAAAGCTGTATGTTCGCTATGCTATGGACATGTGGCGAACGAACAGACCACGTGTTTGGATTCGTCTTGTCGTTCTGAGCAACTTCATGTACAAAGTATTTTCGTCTGAGGTACGGTTTATTTTATATGAAATTTCAAAGTTTTAAACAATTTCTAGAGTTATTATTAATTTGAAATTAAATGTTTAAATTGCTACGGGCACACAAAAGTGTACCCAGCAAAGGCTTACAGGTGGGTCCAGTGGGTAGTTGACTGTTTGACCAATCAAAGTTTGACTGGTCAACAGGGTGTGGGGGATCCACATGTCATTGGCACAGATCTTTCTTTTTTTATATTTTTATATTACACTAGGTTTAGTTTATCTTTCTTCTAGAGGGTTTTCTGATAACATAGGGTTAGGATAATTAACGCATGGGGTTTTATTGCTAATGGGGGGTCTAACAAGGCCGGCCTATCTAGCAGAGAGCCCGCCGGCTGGGCTCGTAGAGACGGCGACCATGAGCTGCACAACCGGCAGCAGGCGTGCGTGGGCGTGGCACGAGAAAGGGCCTCGCGGGCGGGACGGCCAAGCTTCGGCGAGGGCAGCAGCGACAGGGAAGCAGCAGCAGAAGGCAGGGCGGACAGCAGCAGTTCAGTAAGCAGGAGCAAGCAGCGCGGGAGAAGGAGCAGTGTCGCAGTGCGACACCAGCGGCGGCAGCAACAGCATATAGCAGCAGAAGGGGTTGTAGGGGGCGCAGCCAGGAGTGGTGGGGCGCGAACAGGACGGCCGGGAGGCGCGGGAGCGCGGCCACGGGCGGTGAGTGCGCCGGGAGCAGAGCTCCGGCTATGGTGAACACGGACGAGCACGGGAGGGGCGGTAAAACGATACGGATCGAAGGGATAAGCGCGAGAATCGGTCGAGGGATTCACCCCGGTGCTCGTGGATGAGGTAGGGAGCTCGGGGGAGCTCGGGAGGCGGCGAATCCGACGACGAACGCCGGCGGTCGTGGCTGGGAAGTGGGAAGACAACCAGATGGTGAGGTTGTGGAGGGCTCCAACTCGAACCGGAGGTTGTAGGCGATGCAGACGAGGCCGAAGGAGCGCTAGAGCATAACCTCGCGGGTCGGGCATGGCTCCGGCCGCGGGAACGGCGGTGGCACGGCCATGGCCGGATCGGGTGCGTGCTACAGAAGGGAGAGGGACGCGAGGGGAAGGGGATCTGAGGGGTTTGGGTTTCGGGGGAGGGTGAGAGGGGCAGGGGAAGACCTTATCTGCGACGGGGAGCCACGGGATGGACGCGTGTGGCCATCCGCGGCCATGGATGGGGCGCGCGTGTTCATGGAGCTCCTGGTGAGCAGGAGCAAGGAGGAGGTGGCGAGGTGGGCTGGGCTCCCGTTGTTGACCTAGAGCCCAGTCCACATATAGTTTAGGTCTTTTCTTATTTTTCTTCTTTGTTTCTTTTATTTCTTCTTTGATTCGTAAATTGTTAGGCCACCCATTCACTTTTGTAAAATGTGTGGCAGCTCTCAAATTTTAGTATGCAATTTACCTTACTTCCACAAAAAGTTTGGGAGTGGTTTGAAGTTGATTGCATTTTGATTAAAAGAAAATGACTCGAATGGGGCTGTTTTGGTACTGTTTTCATATCCAAGGCCATTTTAAACATCTCTAAAAACGTTGGTTAAGGCATAAAAATTATCTAGTGAATATTTGCAACCTAAGGAACATTTTCAAACTACCATTTTATAAAAGTATAATTTGACTTGCATTTTAAATTTGAATTTGTGTTTGGTTTGAAACAGAGTGAGGATTTGCAACTTAATTATGATGACATGGTATCATTAGGCATGAGATTGCTATAGCATGATACTGGGGGTGTTACAGCAATCAATCAAACATGGCATCACCTGCAATCTGGCATGACACGCCAGGTCAATACATTGAATGTACTTGCAAGCTCACAACAACCAAAAGCATCAAGGCAAAACAACCACATAGCATCAGACAGGTTAATTAGATAACAACTACTATGATATGAAAGCAACTGCTAAGCATGATATGAAACTAATACGATACTGATAAACCACCAACTCAGATCTCAATAGCCATCTCACTCTTGGCTATCCGGCCAAGCAATATACCATCTCGATCACCTCGTGATCCACCTGATCATCTCATGATCAAATCATCCACATGCTCACCTCATGACCATATCACAACTGAATGATCATCCTTGAGATCATCTCAACATCATCATCATCCTGCCAAACTGTTACTGATCACAATATCAACATATAAATCACCTATACGTCATTCTGTCATGTGAGTGTTGATCATACGGTCTGACCTAGTACGAACTTGTGCCCATGACCAAGGACGCAGCTATCGATAGATTAAACAGACACTCTCTGCAGAGGTAGCGCACTTTACCCACACCATAGAACCCATGGCCTCGCACTCCCATTCGGGTGGACCAACGGCGTTCTGACAAAACCGATCTACTGCCATGACACTCTCCCGACAACTTCGACCAAATCCCTTCTGGGCTAAGTCATGGGTGGCCCTGTGCCTACCAAAGGCATCAACGGCCACTGTCGTGGCAAAACAAAAACGGCCCCAAACGGGGACATGTGCTCAAAACCAACCATAGGCACACAAGGCTTATGCCGTCCTACCTGATCAGGGTAGCGCCCGTGCATAACCTTCCCTCATTGGAGGCACCGGCGAGAGGCACGACAATAGACCACATTAGGGCCTTCCCCATAAAAGGCAAATGTGGTTGCACTGGAAAAGTCTGGTTAAGTGGCACCTAACCAACTTAATAACGGAATTTATCCCCAAAAACATAACAGTGATGGCTGATACTCCAATAGCATCTATCAACCTGTAATCCAAGTCATAGCTATATCCAACAATGTTAACTAATCCAAAGCATACTATCATCCTATCAAAATACTCTATCCAAAGCACTACTATCATGATAAATCCAAGAACGATAATACTACTACTCCAATAGCAAGAACAAGCTATCCAACTAAGATCCACATGCAAGCATCATCTCCAAAATCATACTCCCAAAACACAATATCAACTAGCATCATGATGAAAAATAATTGCAGCCACTAATAATACAAAGGCAGCATGACATGCAAAGTAATACTGCAAAATGAAAATAATCATAACATGGGCCACTAATAATCCAATGGCAACATGTCATCCTCATAGGCTGCAAAATATTAATCCTAGAACTCCAAGCAACATCATGGCAATAGCAAGATCCGAATAATACTACGAGAAATGCCATGAACAAGATCACATGTAGCTAAAGCAATATTTTAAATAAGTTTAAATAAGTAAACCATGTCACTGCATTGCAATCATGCAAATGGAGGGTGTGGCTTGCCAGCGGTGGAGGGATTCATCGAGAAGAAGTGCGAGAAGCTCGCGGAAAGAATCGCCAGAAAACGTTCTCTCTCAAAGGGGGAAGAATAGGGGCAAGGGCATAATGGTCATTTTCAGAATGTTAACACATGGTGAAAATAGTACCAACAGAACGGGCTTGACGAGAAGAAGAAATTGGCTTCGGAATCACCTCATTTGGAGTTAGGATCAAAAAGTTATGATTGTTTTTCTGTTAGGGACCTATCTATAAGAAAAACCTTTACAAACGGGCCCTTCACAGAAAAACAGAAGACGCCTTCCTAGAAATACGCTTTCACTCAAGTGAAAACACATTTCTGCCTGAAGTAGAAGGGGAATACGCTCTCGAAAAGCGAAGACATAATCACGTGGATTACGCCTCCACTTATCCAGCGTGACAAAGGCGGGCCCGGCCTCTGCGTTGATGATAGCGGGTCCCACCCGATCTCTCTCTCCTCCTGGCTCCCTCCTTCTTCCTCTCGACAACGCAGGGGACGGACGAGGCCGGTCGGCCCCGACGAGGATTGCGGGCGACTCCGACCACCATTCTCGACGGCTGACCTACCGACGAGCTTGGCGTGGTAAGATGAACCCACCCAGTGGTGGCGCGGAGCTCAAGGAGGTCTGGCTTTAGTGCACCTTGGGCCGCGGTGGAAAGTTGCTTCGGGCGGTGATGAGGAGCATTGCACGATGGCGGAGGCGAGGAGCTGGGGTGATGGATCGATGTCTAGGTGGTCGAGTGGGACTCTGCTGGTGTCAGGAAGGATTGGAAGATCTCGGTTCGCCGGAATTTAGGCTGGAGGGGGCGGCGGCCATGGGGGCGATGGGGGTCGAGGAGGAGCCCTCGAGCTTGGGGAAGAGGCTGGGCGGGGCTCTGGGAGGTAGGATAGGAGGATGGTGAGCTCGGGGGGTCTCGGGAGTGGCTTAAATAGCTGACGAGAGGGGTGGCCGAGCTGGCGTCATCGCGGACGCCTGGCCGGCGCTGCAAACGCATGTGCTCGCACCCGATCTCGGTGGTAGACGGCGGAGGAGGAACATGGGAGGAGCTCATGGGGGCAGAGGAGGCCAACGGAGCATGGGGAGGAAGAAACGAACGCCATTAAAGCTCGGTTGGCCACTGTTTGCTCGTGGGCGCGCGGGACGAGCGCCAATGAGGAGGTTTCCGGAGGGGCGGAGAGGTCCGGGGAGGTGGCGGCGATGAGAGGAAGACGCTGTACATGCTCACGCGCGTGAAGGCGACGAGGAGAAGAGACACCGAAGTGCAAACGACGCCCTGGACGCGGCCGTTGCGCACAGAGCGCGTGCATTGCCATGCCAGCTACGCGGTCACCACGGGACAATGCACAGGGAGGTCACGAGGGGATTGCAAACCTTGTCTAGTGGCTAGTCCTTCCAGGGTGGAGCATTTATGAGACTATGGCTTGATCTGAGGTGCTGTGGTTGGGCTGGAAATAAGCTCTGAAGTTTTCCTTAGCAAAATTGGCTGCGCACTGTGATACGTCTCCAATGTATCTATATTTTTTGCTTGTTCCATGCTGTTATATTATCAATCTTGGATGTTATATAATCATTTTATATCTTTTTGGTACTAACATATTGACATAGTGCCAAGTGCTAGTTGTTGCTTTTTCCATGTTTTTTACATCACAGAAAATCAATATCGAACGGAGTCCAAATGCCATGAAACTTTACAGAGAATTTTTATGGGCCATGGAACACAATGGGCCCTAGTTGCGCCTAGGGGTGCCCCAAGGGGGGCACAACCAGGGCACTCCAGGAGGCCCAGGCGCGCCCTGGTGGGTTGTGCCCACCTCGGGTGCCCCTGGACCGCCTCTTTGCTCTATAAATACCCCAATATTTCCATAACCCTAGGGGAGTTGATGAAATATTCATCCAGCCTCCGCAGAGTCCAAAACCACAAGATCTAATCTAGACACCATCTCGGATGGGGTTCACCACCTCCATTAGTGCCTCTCCGATGATGTGTGAGTAGTTCTTTGTAGACCTTCGGGTCTGTAGTTAGAAGCTAGATGGCTTCCTCTCCCTCTCTTGATTCTCAATACAATGGTCACTTGGAGATCCATATGATGTAACTCTTTTGCGGTGTGTTTGTTGGGATCGATGAACTTTGAGTTTATGATCTAATCTATCTTTTTATATCCATGAAAGTATTTGAGTTTCTTTGATCTCTTTTATGCATGATCTCTTATAGCCTCGTATTTCTTCTTCAATATTTGGGTTTTGTCTGGCCAACTTGATCTATTTATCTTGCAATGGGAAGAGGTGCTTTGTAGTGGGCTCGATCTTGCGGTGCTTGATCCCAGTGACAGAAAAGGAACCGACACGTATGTATCGTTGCTACTAAGGATAAAACGATGGGGTATATCTCTACATAGATAGATCTTGTCTACATCATGTCATCGTTCTTATTGCATTAATCCATTTCTCCATGAACATAATACACTAGATGCATGCTGGATAGCGGTCGATGTGTGGAGTAATAGTAGTAGATGCAGGCAGGAGTTGGTCTACTAATCTTGGACGTCATGCCTATGTAATGATCATTGCCTGGATATCGTCATGAGTATTTGAAGTTCTATCAATTTCCCAACAGTAATTGGTTCGCCCACCGTTTGCTATTTTTCTCGAGAGAAGCCACTAGTGAAATCTACGGCCCCCGGGTCTCTTTCTCATATTATTTGCATTTGTGATATATTTTATTTGCCTATTATTTTCATATCTACTAATACAAAAACCAAAAAATACCTTGCCGCAATTTATCCTTATTTATTTTATTTTGCGTTCGTTCTATCAATCTACTACAAATATATCTCATGATTATTTTCCTACCTGAGGCGCCGTATCCCGAAAGGGATTGACAACCCCTTTAACACGTCAGGTTGCGAGGATTTGTTATATGTGTGCAGGGGATGTTTACATTGTGTTACTTGGTTCTCCTACTAGTTCGATAACCTTGGTTCCATATCTGAGGGAAATACCTACCGCCGCTGTGCTGCATCATGAAGGAAATATGCCCTAGAGGCAATAATAAAGTTATTATTTATTTCCTTATATCATGATAAATGTTTATTATTCATGCTAGAATTGTATTAACCGGAAACATAATACATGTGTGAATACATAGACAAACAGAGTGTCACTAGTATGCCTCTACTTGACTAGCTCGTTAATCAAAGATGGTTATGTTTCCTAAACCATGAACAAAGAGTTGTTATTTGATTAACGAGGTCACATCATTAGTTGAATGATCTGATTGACATGACCCATTCCATTAGCTTAGCACCCGATCGTTTAGTATGTTGCTACTGCTTTCTTCATGACTTATACATGTTCTTATGACTATGAGATTATGCAACTCCCGTTTACTGGAGGAACACTTTGGGTACTACCAAACGTCACAACGTAACTGGGTGATTATAAAGGAGTACTACAGGTGTCTCCAATGGTAGATGTTGGGTTGGCGTATTTCGAGATTAGGGTTTTGTCACTCCGATTGTCGGAGAGGTATCTCTGGGCCCTCTCGGTAATACACATCACATAAGCCTTGCAAGCATTATAACTAAGATGTTAGTTGTGAGATGATGTGTTACGGAACGAGTAAAGAGACTTGCCAGTAACGAGATTGAACTAGGTATTGGATACCGACGATCGAATCTCGGGCAAGTAACATACCGATGACAAAGGGAACAACGTATGTTGTTATGCGGTCTGACCGATAAAGATCTTCGTAGAATATGTAGGGGCCAATATGGGCATCCAGGTCCCGCTATTGGTTATTGACCAGAGACATGTCTCGGTCATGTCTACATTGTTCTCGAACCGTAGGGTCCGCACGCTTAACGTTACGATGACAGTTATTATGAGTTTATGCATTTTGATGTACTGAAGGTTGTTCGGAGTCCCGGATGTGATCACGGACATGACGAGGAGTCTCGAAATGGTCGAGACGTAAAGATTGATATATTGGAAGCCTATGTTTGGACACCGGAAGTGTTCCGGGTGAAATCGGGATTTTACCGGAATACCGGGAGGGTTACCGGAACCCCCCGGGAGGCTAATGGGCCTATTGGGCCTTAGTGGAAAAGAGAAAAGGGGCAGCCCACAGCTGGCCGCGCCCCCCCCTTCCCCAAGTCCTAGTAGGACTAGGAGAAGGGGCCGGCCCCCCTCTCTCTCCTTTCCCCCTTGAGAGTCCTAGTTGGAATAGGATTGAGGGGGGGAGTCCTACTCCCGGTAGGAGTAGGACTCCTCCCGCGCCCTCTCCCTAGCCGGCCGAAACCCCTCCCCCTGCTCCTTTATATACGGGGGCAGGGGGCACCCCATAGACACACAAGTTGATCATTGTTGATCGTTCCTTAGCCGTGTGCGGTGCCCCCTGCCACCAAATTCCACCTCGGTCATATCATTGTATAGCTTAGGCGAAGCCCTGCGTCGGTAGTACATCAAGATCGTCACCACGCCGTTGTGCTGACGGAACTCTTCCTCGACGCTTTGCTGGATCGGAGCCCGAGGATCGTCATCGAGCTGAACGTGTGCTAAGAACTCGGAGGTGCCGGAGTAACGGTGCTTGGATCGGTCGGATCGGGAAGAAGACGTACGACTACTTCCTCTACGTTGTGAGATCGCTTCCGCAGTCGGTCTGCGTTGGTACGTAGACAATACTATCCCCCTCGTTGCTATGCATCACCATGATCTTGCGTGTGCGTAGGAAAATTTTCGAAATTACTACGTTTCCCAACAGTGGCATCAGAGCCCAGGTTTTATGGTTTGATATTATTTGCACGAGTAGAACACAAGTGAGTTGTGGGCGATACAAGTCATACTGCCTACTAGCATGTCATACTTTGGTTCGGCGGTATTGTTGGACGAGACGATCCGGACCAACATTACGCGTACTCTTACGCGAGACCGGTTCCCTCGACGTGCTTTGCACATAGATGGCTTGCGGAAGACTATCTCTCCAACTTTAGTTGAACCAAGTGTGACTACGCCCGGTCCTTGAGAAGGTTAAAACGGAGTCTATTTGACGAACTATCGTTGTGGTTTTGATGCGTAGGTGAGATTGGTCCTTGTTTAAGCCCGTAGCAGCCACGTAAAATTTGCAACAACAAAGTAGAGGACGTCTAACTTGTTTTTGCACGGCATGTTGTGATGTGATATGGTCAAAACGTGATGAGTTATAAGTTGTTGTATAAGATGATCATGTTTTGTTGAAGTTATCGGCAACTGGAAAAAGCCTTATGGTTGTCTGTCTATTGCATAAGATGCAAGCATCCAATAATTGCTTTACTTTATCGCTATGCGATAGCAATAGTTGCAAGAGCAATAGTTGGCGAGACGACCATGTGACGACATATTGATATAGATCAAGATGATGGAGATCATGATGTCATGCCAGTGACGATGGAAATCATGACAATGCTTTGAAGATGGAGATCAAAGGCACAAGATGATGATGGCCATATCATGTCACATATTTTGATTGCATGTGATGTTTATCTTTTTATGCGTCTTATCTTGCTTTGATTGACGGTAGCATTATAAGATGATCTCTCACTAAATTATCAAGAAGTGTTCTCCCTGAGTATGCACCGTTGCCAAAGTTCGTCGTGCCCAGACACCACGTGATGATCGGGTCTGATAAGCTCTACGTCCATCTACAACGGGTGCAAGCCAGTTTTGCACACGCAGAATACTCAGGTTAAACTTGACGAGCCTAGCATATGCAGATATGGCCTCGGAACACGGAGACCGAAAGGTCGAGCGTGAATCATATAGTAGATATGATCAACATAACGATGTTCACCATTGAAAACTACTCCATCTCACGTGATGATCGGTTATGGTTTAGTTGATTTGGATCACGTGATCACTTAGAGGATTAGAGGGATGTCTATCTAAGTGGGAGTTCTTAAGTAATATGATTAAATTGAACTTAAATTTATCATGAACTTAGTCCTGGTAGTATTTTGCAAATTATGTTGTAGATCAATAGCTCGCGTTGTTGCTACCCTGTGTTTATTTTGATATGTTCCTAGAGAAAATTGTGTTGAAAGATGTTAGTAGCAATGATGCGGTTTGGATCCGTGATCTGAGGTTTATCCTCATTGCTGCATAGAAGAATTATGTCCTTGATGCACCGCTAGGTGACAGACCTATTGCAAGAGCAGAAGCAGACGTTATGAACGTTTGGCTAGCTCAATATGATGACTACTTGATAGTTTAGTGCACCATGCTTAATGGCTTAGAATCGGGACTTCAAAGACGTTTTGAACGTCATGGACCATATGAGATGTTCCAGGAGTTGAAGTTAATATTTCAAGCAAATACCCGAGTTGAGAAATATGAAGTCTCCAACAAGTTCTATAGCTAAAAGATGGAGGAGAATCGCTCAACTAGTGAGCATGTGCTCAGATTGTCTGGGTACTACGATCGCTTGAATCAAGTGGAAGTTAATCTTCCAGATAAGATAGTGATTGACAGAATTCTCTAGTCACCATCACCAAGTTAGTAGAACTTCGTGATGAACTATGATATGCAAGGGATAACGGAAATGATTCCCAAGCTCTTCATGATGCTGAAATCGACGAAGGTAGAAATCAAGAAAAACATCAAGTGTTGATGGTTGACAAGACCACTAGTTTGAAGAAAAGGGCAAAAGGGAAGAAGGGGAACTTCAAGAAGAACGGCAAGCAAGTTGCTGCTCAAGTGAAGAAGCCCAAGTCTGGTCCTAAGCCTGAGACTAAGTGCTTCTACTGCAAAGGGACTGGTCACTGGAAGCGGAACTGCCCCAAGTATTTGGCGGATAAGAAGGATGGCAAAGTGAACAAAAGTATATTTGATATACGTGTAATTGATGTGTGCTTTACTAGTGTTTATAGCAACCCCTCAGTATTTGATATTGGTTCAGTTGCTAAGAGTAGTAACTCAAAACAGGAGTTGCAGAATAAACAGAGACTAGTTAAGGGTAAAGTGACGATGTGTGTTGGAAGTAGTTCCAAGATTGATATGATCATCATCGCACACTCCCCTATACTTTCGGGACTAGTGTTGAACTTAAATAAGTGTTATTTGGTTTTTGCGTTGAGCATGAATGTGATTTGATCATATTTATTGCAATATGGTTATTCATTAAAGTCAGAGAATAATTGTTGTTCTGTTTACATGAATAAAACCTACGATGGTCATACACCCAATGAAACAAGTTCGTTGGATCTCGATCGTAGTGATACACATATTCATAATATTGAAACCAAAAGATGCAAAGTTAATAATGATAGTGCAACTTATTTGTGGCACTGCCGTTTAGGTCATATTGGTATAAAGCGCATGAAGAAACTCCATGCTGATGGGCTTTCGGAATCACTTGACTATGAATCACTTGATGCTTGTGAACCATGCCTTTTGGGCAAGATGACTAAAACGCCGTTCTCCAGAACAATGAAGCAAGCAACAGATTTGTTGGAAATCATACATACTGATGTATGTGGTCCGATGAATATTAAGGCTTGCAGCAGGTATCATTATTTTCTGACCTTCACAGATGATTTGAGCAAATATGGGGATATCTACTTAAAGAAACACAAGTCTGAAACATTTGAAAAGTTCAAAGAATTTCAGAGTGAAGTTGAAAATCATAGTAACAAGAAAATAAAGTTTCTACGATCTGATCGTGGAGGAGAATATTTGAGTTACGAGTTTGGTGTACATTTGAAAAATTGTGGAATAGTTTCGCAACTCACGCCACCCGAAACACCACAGTGTAATGGTGTGTCCGAACGTCGTAATCGTACTAGATATGGTACGATCTATCATGTCTCTTACCGATCTACCACTATCGTTTTGGGGTTATGCATTAGAGACAGCTGCATTCACGTTAAATAGGGCACCATCTAAATCCGTTGAGACGACGCCTTATGAACTATGGTTTGGCAAGAAACCAAAGTTGTCGTTTCTTAAAGTTTGGGGCTGCGATGCTTATGTGAAAAAGCTTCAACCTGATAAGCTCGAACCCAAAGCGGAGAAATGTGTCTTCATAGGATACCCAAAGGAGACTGTTGGGTACACCTTCTATCACAGATCCGAAGGCAAGACATTCGTTGCTAAGAATGGATCATTTCTAGAGAAGGAGTTTCTCTCGAAAGAAGTGAGTGGGAGGAAAGTAGAACTTGATGAGGTAACTGTACCTCCTCCCTTATTGGAAAGTAGTACATCACAGAAACCGGTTTCTGTGACACCTACACCAATTAGTGAGGAAGCTAATGATGATGATCATGAAACTTCGGATCAAGTTACTACCGAATCTCGTAGGTAAAACAGAGTGAGATCCGCATCAGAGTGGTACGGTAATCCTGTTCTGGAGGTCATGTTACTTGACCATGACGAACCTACGAACTATGAGGAAGCGATGATGAGCCCAGATTCCGCGAAATGGTTTGAGGCCATGAAATCTGAGATATGATCCATGTATGAGAACAAAGTTTGGACTTTGGTTGACTTGCCCGATGATCGGCAAGCAATTGAGAATAAATGGGTCTTCAAGAGTAAGACGGACGCTGATAGTAGTGTTACTATCTACAAAGCTAGAATTGTCGCAAAAGGTTTTCGACAAGTTCAAGGTGTTGACTACGATGAGAGCTTCTCACTCGTATCTATGCTTGAGTCTGTCCGAATCATGTTAGTAATTGCCGCATTTTATGAAATCTGGCAAATGGATAAACAAAACTGCATTCCTTAATGGATTTATTAAAGAAGAGTTGTATATGATGCAACAGAAGGTTTTGTCAATCCGAAAGGTGCTAACAAAAATGTGCAAGCTCCAGCGATCCATCTGTGGACTGGTGCAAGCATCTCGGAGTTGGAATATACGCTTTGATGAGCTGATCAAAGCATATAGTTTTATACAGACTTGTGGTGAAGCCTGTATTTACAAGAAAGTGAGTGGGAGCACTACAGCATTTCTGATAAGTATATGTGAATGACATATTGTTGATCGGAAATAATGTAGAATTATTCTATAAAGCATAAAGGAGTGTTTGAAAGGAGTTTTTGAAAGAAAGACTTCGGTGAAGCTGCTTACATATTGAGCTTCAAGATCTATAGAGATAGATCAAGACGCTTGATAAGTTTTTTCAATGAGTACATACCTTGACAAGATTTTGAAGTAGTTCAAAATGGAGCAGTCAAAGAAAGAGTTCTTGCCTGTATTATAAGGTGTGAAGTTGAGTAAGACTCAAAGCCCGACCACGGCAGAAGATAGAAAGAGAATGAAAGTCATTCCCGATGCCTTGGCCATAGGTTCTATAAAGTATGTCATGTTGTATACCAGATCTATTGTATACCCTGCACTGATTTGGCAAGGGAGTACAATAGTGATCTAGGAGTAGATCACTGGACAGCGGTCAAAATTATCCTTAGTGAAATAAGGATATGTTTCTCGATTATGGACGTGATAAAAAGGTTCGTCGTAAAGGGTTACGCCGATGCAAGTTTTGACACTAATCTAGATGACTCTAAGTCTCGGTCTAGATACATATTGAAAGTGGGAGCAATTAACTAGATTAGCTCCATGCAGAGCATTGTTGACATAGAAATTTGCAAAATACATGTGGATCTGAATGTGGCAGACCCGTTGACTAAGATTCTCTCACAAGCAAAACATGATCACACCTTAGTACTCTTTGGGTGTTAATCACATAGCGATGTGAACTAGATTACTGAATCTAGTAAACCCTTTGGGTGTTGGTCACATGGCGATGTGAACTATGGGTGTTAATCACATGATGATGTGAACCATCGATGTTAATCACATGGTGATGTGATCTAGATTATTGACTCTAGTGCAAGTGGGAGACTGAAGGAAATATGCCCTAGAGGCAATAATAAAGTTATTATTTATTTCCTTATATCATGATAAATGTTTATTATTCATGCTAGAATTGTATTAACCGGAAACATAATACATGTGTGAATACATAGACAAACAGAGTGTCACTAGTATGCCTCTACTTGACTAGCTCGTTAATCAAAGATGGTTATGTTTCCTAAACCATGAACAAAGAGTTGTTATTTGATTAACGAGGTCACATCATTAGTTGAATGATCTGATTGACATGACCCATTCCATTAGCTTAGCACCCGATCGTTTAGTATGTTGCTATTGCTTTCTTCATGACTTATACATGTTCCTATGACTATGAGATTATGCAACTCCCGTTTACCGGAGGAACACTTTGGGTACTACCAAACGTCACAACGTAACTGGGTGATTATAAAGGAGTACTACAGGTGTCTCCAATGGTAGATGTTGGGTTGGCGTATTTCGAGATTAGGGTTTTGTCACTCCGATTGTCGGAGAGGTATCTCTGGGCCCTCTCGGTAATACACATCACATAAGCCTTGCAAGCATTATAACTAAGATGTTAGTTGTGAGATGATGTGTTACGGAACGAGTAAAGATACTTGCCAGTAACGAGATTGAACTAGGTATTGGATACCGACGATCGAATCTCGGGCAAGTAACATACCGATGACAAAGGGAACAACGTATGTTGTTATGCGGTCTGACCGATAAAGATCTTCGTAGAATATGTAGGAGCCAATATGGGCATCCAGGTCCCGCTATTGGTTATTGACCGGAGACATGTCTCGGTCATGTCTACATTGTTCTCGAACCGTAGGGTCCGCACGCTTAACGTTACGATGACAGTTATTATGAGTTTATGCATTTTGATGTACCGAAGGTTGTTCGGAGTCCCGGATGTGATCACGGACATGACGAGGAGTCTCGAAATGGTCGATACGTAAATATTGATATATTGGAAGCCTATGTTTGGACACCGGAAGTGTTCCGGGTGAAATCGGGATTTTACCGGAATACCGGGAGGGTTACCAGAACCCCCCGGGAGGCTAATGGGCCTATTGGGCCTTAGTGGAAAAGAGAAAAGGGGCAGCCCACAGCTGGCCGCCCCCCCCCCTTCCCCAAGTCCTAGTAGGACTAGGAGAAGGGGCCGGCCCCCCTCTCTCCCCTTTCCCCCTTGAGAGTCCTAGTTGGAATAGGATTGAGGGGGGGAGTCCTACTCCCGGTAGGAGTAGGACTCCTCCCGCGCCCTCTCCCTAGCCGGCCGAAACCCCTCCCCTGCTCCTTTATATACGGGGGCAGGGGGCACCCCATAGACACACAAGTTGATCATTGTTGATCGTTCCTTAGCCGTGTGCGGTGCCCCCTGCCACCAAATTCCACCTCGGTCATATCGTTGTAGAGCTTAGGCGAAGCCCTGCGTCGGTAGTACATCAAGATCGTCACCACGCCGTTGTGCTGACGGAACTCTTCCTCGACGCTTTGCTGGATCGGAGCCCGAGGATCGTCATCGAGCTGAACGTGTGCTAAGAACTCGGAGGTGCCGGAGTAACGGTGCTTGGATCGGTCGGATCGGGAAGAAGACGTACGACTACTTCCTCTACGTTGTGAGATCGCTTCCGCAGTCGGTCTGCGTTGGTACGTAGACAATACTCTCCCCCTCGTTGCTATGCATCACCATGATCTTGCGTGTGTGTAGGAAAATTTTCGAAATTACTACGTTTCCCAACACATCATCCCTTCCTCTTTGGGGAAATACCGACGTAGCTTCAAGCGACATCAAAAGGAATTTCTGGCGCCGTTGCCAGGGAGGATCTTCAACATATACCAGGTTCCTAATCACAAATCTCATCTCCTCGCAATTTACATTATTTGCCATTTTGCCTCTTATTTTCCTCTCCCCGGCTTCACAAAAGTTTGTCGTTTTATTCGCCCCTCTTTTTTCGTTTGCCCTTTTCTTGCCGGATCTGTTTCTGTGGGCGATCTTGTTTGCCGGTATTATCATCATGGATAGTTCTTCCTCTATTGCATGCACTCCCGAGAACAAGGTTCTCAACTTTAAACAAAGGGGAGGAGAAAATCTAAAAGATGCTTGGTATAGAATTTGCAATGCTCATAATATATCTATCTGTAAGCAATCTACTGTTGTTCTTTTGCGTTGTTTTTATGTTGGTATCACCACTTGGTATAGATTCATCCTTGATACGATTACCTGTGGAAATTTCTTGATGTGTCCTTATCTTGATGCTTTTAATGCTATGGGAAATTTAGTGGGCTCACCACCTCTCATGATTAATGAAACAACTTTGATTCTTGAGCATGTTATGCAAAGACTAGATGCTATTGAAAAGAAAATCACCGAAGATCATATCGAAATTATAGATAAAAAGATGCATAATTTTGCCACCAATATTGGGTCAAAAGTGGGGGATATTTTTAAGTTGTTAAAAGCAAAAGGTACCGTAATCCATGAAAGAATAGAAGAAAGCCCGTCTAGGATCGATAAATTAGAAGAACTTTTTTAGTAATCTTAGCACGGCTTTCGTTTCCGCTAAAACTATCAAAAAAAACTCCCGTAAAAATTGGCAAAGTTACTCAAGTTACCAAGAACAAGGGTGCAACTTCTAGTGATAGTAATAAAGAGGATCTTAAGATGATTAGTATTCACCTGGATTTTGTTGAAGTGATAAGAGATCCTTTTTGCAAGAATGAAATCTTTAAATTTATTCCTAGGAGTATTGTTATTGAAGATATTTATGCTAAATCTTCAAAGGATTCTAATTGTTTGATTGAAGAGTTGGACAAGGATGACAAAACTTAGATCCTTGCTTTATGCCTAGCTAAGGGCGTAAAACTATAGCGCTTGTTGGGAGGCAACCCAATGAATAAAATTTATTTTTTTATTTTTGCTTTCTGTTCTTATGTGTTAGCAAAATTATGCTACTTCTATGATTGTGTTTTTGGTGTTCTAATTAATGTGTGTGCCAAGTAAAGCCTTTAGGATCTTCTTGGGTGATAGTTGTTGTTGGGGAACGTAGTAATTTCAAAAAAATTCCTACGCACACGCAAGATCATGGTGATGCATAGCAACGAGAGGGGAGAGTGTTGTCTACGTACCAACGCAGACCGACTGCGGAAGCGATCACACAACGTAGAGGAAGTAGTCGTACGTCTTCCCGATCCGACCGATCCAAGCACCGTTACTCCGGCACCTCCGAGTTCTTAGCACACGTTCAGCTCGATGACGATCCTCAGGCTCCGATCCAGCAAAGAGTCGAGGAAGAGTTCCATCAGCACGACGGCGTGGTGACGATCTTGATGTACTACCGACGCAGGGCTTCGCCTAAGCACTACAACGGTATGATCGAGGTGGAATTTGGTGGCAGGGGGCACCGCACACGGCTAAGGAACGATCTCAAGGATCAACTTGTGTGTCTAGAGGTGCCCCCTGCCCCCGTATATAAAGGATCCAAGGGGAGGGGCTGGCCGGCCAAGGTGGGAGGCGCAGGAGGAGTCCTACTCCTACCGGGAGTAGGACTCCCCCCTCCAATCCTAGTCCAACTAGGTTTTCTCAAGTGGGAAAGAGAGAGGGGGTGGCCGGCCACCTTCCCTAGTCCTAATAGGACTAGGGGAAGGGGGAGGCACGCAGCCCATGGGGCAGCCCTTTCACCTTTCTACCAAGGCCCATGTTGGCCCATTTGGCTCCCGGGGGGTTCCGGTAACCCTCCCGGTAATCCGGTAAAATCCCGATTTCACCCGGAACACTTCCGATGTCCAAACATAGGATTCCAATATATCAATCCTTATGTCTCGACCATTTCGAGACTCCTCGTCATGTCCGTGATCACATCCGGGACTCCGAACAACCTTCGGTACATCAAAATGCATAAACTCATAATAACTGTCATCGTAACGTTAAGCGTGCGGACCCTACGGTTCGGGAACAATGTAGACATGACCGAGACACGTCTCCGGTCAATAACCAATAGCGGGACCTGGATGCCCATATTGGCTCCTACATATTCTACGAAGATCTTTATCGGTCAGACCGCATAACAACATACGTTGTTCCCTTTGTCATCGGTATGTTACTTGCCCGAGATTCGATCGTCGGTATCCAATACCTAGTTCAATCTCGTTACTGGCAAGTCTCTTTACTCGTTCCGTAATACATCATCTCACAACTAACATCTTAGTTATAATGCTTGCAAGGCTTATGTGATGTGTATTACCGAGAGGGCCCAGAGATACCTCTCCGACAATCGGAGTGACAAACCCTAATCTCGAAATACGCCAACCCAACATCTACCATTGGAGACACCTGTAGTACTCCTTTATAATCACCCAGTTACGTTGTGACGTTTGGTAGTACCCAAAGTGTTCCTCCGGTAAACGGGAGTTGCATAATCTCATAGTTATAGGAACATGTATAAGTCATGAAGAAAGCAATAGCAACATACTAAACGATCGGGTGCTAAGCTAATGGAATGGGTCATGTCAATCAGATCATTCAACTAATGATGTGACCTCGTTAATCAAATAACAACTCTTTGTTCATGGTTAGGAAACATAACCATCTTTGA
Organism: Triticum monococcum; assembly: GCA_034509565.1. NCBI lineage: Eukaryota > Viridiplantae > Streptophyta > Magnoliopsida > Poales > Poaceae > Triticum > Triticum monococcum. The sequence continues at coordinate 630,507,417 of CM067847.1, read as the reverse complement.
TTAACGAGGTAGTCAAGTAGAGGCATACTAGTGACACTCTATTTGTCTATGTATTCACACATGTATTATGTTTCCGGTTAATACAATTCTAGCATGAATAATAAACATTTATCGTGATATAAGGAAATAAATAATAACTTTATTATTGCCTCTAGGGCATATTTCCTTCAGTCTCCCACTTGCACTAGAGTCAATAATCTAGATTACACAGTAATGATTCTAACACCCATGGAGCCTTGGTGTTGATCATGTTTTGCTCGTGGAAGAGGCTTAGTCAACGAGTCTGCAACATTCAGATCCATATGTATCTTGCAAATCTCTATGTCTCCCACCTGGACTAGATCCCGGATGGAGTTGAAGCGTCTCTTGATGTGTTTGGTCCTTTTGTGAAATCTGGATTCCTTTGCCAAAGCACTTGCACCAGTATTGTTACAAAAGATTTTCATTGGACCCGATGCACTAGGTATGACACCTAGATCGGATATGAACTCCTTCATCCAGACTCCTTCGTTCGCTGCTTCTGAAGCAGCTATGTACTCCGCTTCACATGTAGATCCCGCTATGACGCTTTGTTTAGAACTGCACCAACTGACAGCTCCACCGTTTAAAGTAAACACGTATCTGGTTTGCGATTTAGAATCGTCCGGATCAGTGTCAAAGCTTGCATCAACGTAACCTCTTACGATGAGCTCTTTGTCACCTCCATATACGAGAAACATATCCTTAGTCCTTTTCAGGTATTTCAGGATGTTCTTGACCGCTGTCCAGTGATCCACTCCTGGATTACTTTGGTACCTCCCTGCTAAACTTATAGCAAGGCACACATCAGGTCTGGTACACGGCATTGCATACATGATAGAGCCTATGGCTGAAGCATAGGGAACATCTTTCATTTTCTCTCTATCTTCTGCAGTGGTCGGGCATTGAGTCTGACTCAACTTCACACCTTGTAACACAGGCAAGAACCCTTTCTTTGCTTGATCCATTTTGAACTTCTTCAAAATCTTGTCAAGGTATGTGCTTTGTGAAAGTCCAATTAAGCGTCTTGATCTATCTCTATAGATCCTTATGCCTAATATGTAAGCAGCTTCCCCGAGGTCTTTTATCGAAAAACTTTTATTCAAGTATCCCTTTATGCTATCCAGAAATTCTATATCATTTCCAATCAGCAATATGTCATCCACATATAATATCAGAAATGCTACAGAGCTCCCACTCACTTTCTTGTAAATACAGGCTTCTCCAAAAGTCTGTATAAAGCCAAATGCTTTGATCACACTATCAAAGCGTTTATTCCAACTCCGAGATGCTTGCACCAGTCCATAAATGGATCGCTGGAGTTTGCACACTTTGTTAGCTCCCTTTGGATCGACAAAACCTTCTGGTTACATCATATACAACTCTTCTTCCAGAAATCCATTCAGGAATGCAGTTTTGACATCCATCTGCCATATTTCATAATCATAAAATGCGGCAATTGCTAACATGATTCTGACGGACTTAAGCATCGCTACGGGTGAGAAGGTCTCATCGTAGTCAACCCCTTGAACTTGTCGAAAACCTTTTGCGACAAGTCGAGCTTTATAGACAGTAATATTACCGTCAGCGTCAGTCTTTTTCTTGAAGATCCATTTATTCTCAATTGCTTCCCGATCATTGGGCAAGTCAACCAAAGTCCATACTTTGTTCTCATACATGGATCCCATCTCAGATTTCATGGCCTCAAGCCACTTTGCGGAATCCGGGCTCACCATCGCTTCTTCATAGTTCGTAGGTTCATCATGATCTAGTAGCATGACTTCCAGAATTGGATTACCGTACCACTCTGGTGCGGATCTCACTCTGGTTGATCGACGTGGTTCAGTAGTATCTTGTCCTGAAGTTTCATGATCATCATCATTAGCTTCCTCACTAATTGGTATAGGTGTCGCAGAAACAGTTTTCTGTGATGTACTATTTTCCAATAAGGGAGCAGGTACAGTTACCTCGTCAAGTTCTACTTTCCTCCCACTCACTTCTTTCGAGAGAAACTCCTTCTCTAGAAATGATCCATTCTTAGCAACGAATGTCTTGCCTTCGGATCTGTGATAGAAGGTATACCCAACAGTCTCCTTTGGGTATCCTATGAAGACACATTTCTCCGCTTTGGTTTCGAGCTTATCAGGTTGAAGCTTTTTCACATAAGCATCGCAGCCCCATACTTTAAGAAACGACAACTTTGGTTTCTTGCCAAACCATAGTTCATAAGGCGTTGTCTCAACGGATTTTGATGGTGCCCTATTTAACGTGAATGCGGCCGTCTCTAAAGCATAACCCCAAAACGATAGCGGTAAATCAGTAAGAGACATCATAGATCGCACCATATCTAGTAAAGTACGATTACGACGTTCGGACACACCATTACGCTGTGGTGTTCCGGGTGGCGTGAGTTGCGAAACTATTCCACAATTTTTCAAATGTACAACGAACTCGTAACTCAAATATTCTCCTCCACGATCGGATCGTAGAAACTTTATTTTCTTTTTACGATGATTTTCAACTTCACTCTGAAATTCTTTGAACTTTTCAAATGTTTCAGACTTGTGTTTCATTAAGTAGATATACCCATATCTGCTTAAATCATCTGTGAAGGTGAGAAAATAACGATATCCGCCACGAGCCTCAATATTCATCGGACCACATACATCGGCATGTATGATTTCCAATAAATTTGTTGCTCTCTCCATAGTACCGGAGAACGGTGTTTTAGTCATCTTGCCTATGAGGCACGGTTCGCAAGTACCAAGTGATTCATAATCAAGTGGTTCCAAAAGCCCATCAGTATGGAGTTTCTTCATGCGCTTTACACCGATATGACCTAAACGGCAGTGCCACAAATAAGTTGCACTATCATTATCAACTCTGCATCTTTTGGCTTCTACATTATGAATATGTGTATCATTACTATCGAGATTCAACAAGAATAGACCACTCTTCAAAGGTGCATGACCATAAAAGATATTACTCATATAAATAGAACAACCATTATTCTCTGATTTAAATGAATAACCGTCTCGCATTAAACAAGATCCAGATATAATGTTCATGCTCAACGCTGGCACCAAATAACAATTATTTAGGTCTAATATTAATCCCGAAGGTAGATGTAGAGGTAGCGTGCCGACCGCGATCACATCGACTTTGGAACCGTTTCCCACGCGCATCGTCACCTCGTCCTTTGCTAGCGTCCACTTATTCCGTAGTCCCTGTTTCGAGTTGCAAATATTAGCAACAGAACCAGTATCAAATACCCAGGTGCTACTGGGAGCTCTAGTAAGGTACACATCAATAACATGTATATCACATATACCTTTGTTCACCTTGCCATCCTTCTTATCCGCCAAATACTTGGGGCAGTTCCGCTTCCAGTGACCAGTCTGCTTGCAGTAGAAGCACTCAGTTTCAGGCTTAGGTCCAGACTTGGGTTTCTTCTCCTGAGCAGCAACTTGCTTGCTGTTCTTCTTGTAGTTCCCCTTCTTCTTCCCTTTGCCCTTTTTCTTGAAACTAGTGGTCTTGTTGACCATCAACACTTGATGCTCCTTCTTGATTTCTACCTCCGCAGCTTTCAGCATTGCGAAGAGCTGGGGAATAGTCTTGTTCATCCCTTGCATATTATAGTTCATCACGAAGCTCTTGTAGCTGGGTGGCAGTGATTGGAGAATTCTGTCAATGACGCAATCATCTGGAAGATTAACTCCCATCTGAATCAAGTGATTATTATACCCAGACATTTTGAGTATATGCTCACTGACAGAACTGTTCTCCTCCATCTTGGAGCTATAGAACTTATTGGAGACTTCATATCTCTCAATTCGGGCATTTGCTTGAAATATTAACTTCAACTCCTGGAACATCTCATATGCTCCATGACGTTCAAAACGAAGTTGAAGTCCCGATTCTAAGCCGTAAAGCATGGCACACTGAACTATCGAGTAGTCATCAGCTTTGCTCTGCCAGACGTTCATAACATCTGGCGTTGCTCCAGCAGCAGGCCTGGCACCCAGCGGTGCTTCCAGGACGTAATTCTTCTGTGCAGCAATGAGGATAATCCTCAGGTTACGGACCCAGTCCGTGTAATTGCTACCATCATCTTTCAACTTTGCTTTCTCAAGGAACGCATTAAAATTTAACGGAACAATAGCACGAGCCATCTATCTACAATCAACATAAACAAGCAAGATACTATCAGGTACTAAGTTCATGATAAGTTTAAGTTCAGTTAATCAAATAACTTAGGAACTCCCACTTAGATAGACATCCCTCTAATCCTCTAAGTGATCACGTGATCCAAATCAACTAAACCATAACCGATCATCACGTGAGATGGAGTAGTTTTCAATGGTGAACATCGTCATGTTGATCATATCTACTATATGATTCACGCTCGACCTTTCGGTCTCTGTGTTCCGAGGCCATATCTGCATATGCTAGGCTCGTCAAGTTTAACCTGAGTATTCTGCGTGTGCAAAACTGGCTTGCACCCGCTGTAGATGGACGTAGAGCTTATCACACCCGATCATCACGTGGTGTCTAGGCACGACGAACTTTGGCAACGGTGCATACTCAGGGAGAACACTTCTTGATAATTTAGTGAGAGATCATCTTATAATGCTACCGTCAATCAAAGCAAGATAAGATGCATAAAAGATAAACATCACATGCAATCAATATAAGTGATATGATATGGCCATCATCATCTTGTGCTTGTGATCTCCATCTCCGAAGCACCGTCATGATCACCATCGTCACCGGCGCGACACCTTGATCTCCATCGTAGCATCGTTGTCATCTCGCCAATCTTATGCTTCCACGACTATCACTACCGCTTAGTAATAAAGTAAAGCATTACATCACGATTGCATTGCATACAATAAAGCGACAACCATATGGCTCCTGCCAGTTGCCGATAACTTGGTTACAAAACATGATCATCTCATACAATAAAATCAGCATCATGCCTTGACCATATCACATCACAACATGCCCTGCAAAAACAAGTTAGACGTCCTCTACTTTGTTGTTGCAAGTTTTACGTGCCTGCTACGGGCTTAAGCAAGAACTCATCTCACCTACGCATCAAAACCACAACGATAGTTTGTCAAATAGACTCGGTTTTAACCTTCTCAAGGACCGGGCGTAGCCACACTCGGTTCAACTAAAGTTGGAGAGACAGTCGCCCGCAAGCCATCTATGTGCAAAGCACGTCGAGGGAACCGGTCTCGCGTAAGCGTACGCGTAAGGTTGGTCCGGGTCGTCTCGTCCAACAATACCGCCGAACCAAAGTATGAGATGCTGGTAGGCAGTATGACTTGTATCGCCCACAACTCACTTGTGTTCTACTCGTGCAAATAACATCAAACCATAAAACCTAGGCTCGGATGCCACTGTTGGGGAACGTAGTAATTTCAAAAAAATTCCTACGCACACACAAGATCATGGTGATGCATAGCAACGAGAGGGGAGAGTGTTGTCTACGTACCAACGCAGACCGACTGCGGAAGTGATCACACAACGTAAAGGAAGTAGTCGTACGTCTTCCCGATCCGACCGATCCAAGCACCGTTACTCCGGCACCTCCGAGTTCTTAGCACACGTTCAGCTCGATGACGATCCTCGGGCTCCGATCCAGCAAAGCGTTGAGGAAGAGTTCCGTCAGCACGACGGCGTGGTGACGATCTTGATGTACTACCGACGCAGGGCTTCGCCTAAGCACTACAACGGTATGATCGAGGTGGAATTTGGTGGCAGGGGGCACCGCACACGGCTAAGGAACGATCTCAAGGATCAACTTGTGTGTCTAGAGGTGCCCCCTGCCCCCGTATATAAAAGATCCAAGGGGAGGGGCTGGCCGGCCAATGTGGGAGGCGCAGGAGGAGTCCTACTCCTACCGGGAGTAGGACTCCCCCCTCCAATCCTAGTCCAACTAGGTTTTCTCAAGTGGGAAAGAGAGAGGGGGTGGCCGGCCACCTTCCCTAGTCCTAATAGGACTAGGGGAAGGGGGGAGGCGGGCAGCCCATGGGGCAGCCCTTTCACCTTTCTACCAAGGCCCATGTTGGCCCATTTGGCTCCCGGGGGTTCCGGTAACCCTCCCGGTAATCCGGTAAAATCCCGATTTCACCCGGAACACTTCCGATGTCCAAACATAGGCTTCCAATATATCAATCTTTATGTCTCGACCATTTCGAGACTCCTCGTCATGTCCGTGATCACATCCGGGACTCCGAACAACCTTCGGTACATCAAAATGCATAAACTCATAATAACTGTCATCGTAACGTTAAGCGTGCGGACCCTACGGTTCGAGAACAATGTAGACATGACCGAGACACGTCTCCGGTCAATAACCAATAGCGGGACCTGGATGCCCATATTGGCTCCTACATATTCTACGAAGATCTTTATCGGTCAGACCGCATAACAACATACGTTGTTCCCTTTGTCATCGGTATGTTACTTGCCCGAGATTCAATCGTCGGTATCCAATACCTAGTTCAATCTCGTTACTGGCAAGTCTCTTTACTCGTTCCATAATACATCATATCACAACTAACATCTTAGTTATAATGCTTGCAAGGCTTATGTGATGTGTATTACTGAGAGGGCCCCGAGATACCTCTCCGACAATCGGAGTGACAAACCCTAATCTCGAAATACGCCAACCCAACATCTACCATTGGAGACACCTGTAGTACTCCTTTACAATCACCCAGTTACGTTGTGACGTTTGGTAGTACCCAAAGTGTTCCTCCGGTAAACGGGAGTTGCATAATCTCATAGTTATAGGAACATGTATAAGTCATGAAGAAAGCAATAGCAACATACTAAACGATCGGGTGCTAAGCTAATGGAATGGGTCATGTCAATCAGATCATTCAACTAATGATGTGACCTCGTTAATCAAATAACAACTCTTTGTTCATGGTTAGGAAACATAACCATCTTTGATTAACGAGCTAGTCAAGTAGAGGCATACTAGTGACACTCTGTTTGTCTATGTATTCACACATGTATTATGTTTCCGGTTAATACAATTCTAGCATGAATAATAAACATTTATCGTGATATAAGGAAATAAATAATAACTTTATTATTGCCTCTAGGGCATATTTCCTTCAGTTGTTTGATCTTGCTGAAAAGACAAAAACTTTTGTGCTCACGAAAATAACTTTCATCTTTAAGCAAAGAGCGATAAAATATCCATTCAAATTGGAGTAGATCAATATACAAATTGCTCAGGTCGTCCTAATTTTTTAGATTTTTTAGAGTAACAGAAGTATTCGAAATTGTCAGATTTCTACAGACTGTTCTGTTTTGACAGATTATGTTTTCTTTGTGTTGTGTGCTTATTTTGATGGATCTATGGTTTTCTTTGATGAGTTTTTGCATTATAAAAGTTGGAATATAGTTGATATAATGCAAAAACAAAATATGAATTGGTTGAATACAACACTTATAGTAGTGATTTATTTTCTTATACTAACGGATCTCACGAAGGTTTTTGTTGAGTTTTGTGTGATTGAAGTTTTCAAGTTTTGGGTTATCTTACGATGGATGAAGGAATAAGGAGTAGAAGATCCTAAGCTTGGGGATGCCCCGGTATCCCAAGATGTTATCCAAAAATGAGCAACCAACTAAGCTTGGGGATACCCCCGAGTGGCATCCCCTGTTTCTTCTAACGACCATCGATATTTTACTCGAAGTTATATTTTTATTCGTCACATACTATGTGTTTTGCTTGGAGCATCTTGTATGATATGAGTCTTGGCTTGTTTTATTTTGTGTTTTAAGTCTTGATCCCTTGCTGGACACACTTATTTGAGAGAGCCAAAATTATGTCATGACTTGTTAGAATTTCTCTCTATGCTTCACTTAAATTTTTATGAGCAATGGACTTGCTCTAGTGCTTCACTTATATCTTTTTGACCATGGTGTGCTTAGTATTTTTGAAGAAATGCTCTTTTGCTTCACTTAGATTTATTTGAGAGTTAGTAAAATTTTGAAGAAATTCTCTCTTGCTTCACTTAAAATATTTTGAGAGAAAGAAAAATTATGCTCATGATCTTCACTTATATTTGTTTGAGCTTATGAAAAGCAACAAATGAAAATTAGTCCCAAAGTGATAGATATCCAAGAAGGATATAATAAAAACTTTCATGAAGACCATTGGACAAAATAAACTTGATTCTTAGTAATACTTTTGAGATATGATGATGTGATTTGTGAGTCATCTTGATGAGTAATTATGCTTTAGTAAGAATATTGGTGTTAAGGTTTGTGATTCCCTGTGCAAGCACGAAAGTCAATAGTCATGCAATGAAATTATATCCTACTTGTGGTGCATTATTCGGTGTTAATTATGCTTAATGCTTGCTTATGAAATTATTCGTTTCTTGGTTGGTCGCTTCTCAATCTTTTGCTAGCCTTCATTTTTCACTAAGTATGATCTCTACTTGTGCATCAAAAACCCTTTAACCCAGTTTTGCCACATGAGTCCACTATATCTACCTATTTGCGGTATTCTTTTGCCGTTCTAAGCAAATTTGCATGTGCCATCTCAAATTTTCAAAAATAAACTTATGTTTTATGTGTTCATTTCGCTCGCGGAGCGGTGAGGGTTGCTAATATTTTCCATGCTAGATGTGTTATTCTCAAGATGAGTGTTTATTCACTTATCATTGCATGAGAGTAAGGCAAAGGTATTAGGGATGCCCAGTCCCGAAATGAAAAATGAATTTACTTTATGTTGTCAAAATGGTACTTGCTTCACAACCATCCTCTCTGTCCAGAAACTTGGAACAATTCTAGAGAAATCTTGGCTTAATGAATTGATCCCAAATTTGGTGGAGAGAGGTTTTATGGTCATGAGAATGCTCTGGTAAATTTTCAGCCAACATGAAGCAATATAAAATATACTTGCTTCACAACCTAAAAATATTGACAGAAGCAAAGATTTGATCATGTGCTCACATAGATCAAGGGATGGACCTTAAATTTAGAGGAGTGGGTTAATATGAGCACATTAAGGAGTATGCAAAATTTCAACTCATGTGGAAACTCCTAGCTAGTACTTCCTTCATAATGCCTTTTGTCTGACAGAAAGTTTGAAAATTTTCTAAGGAAGATTGGCTAGGCAAATAAAGTTGAATTTTGGCATGAGGCAATTATTTGGATGATATATCATTCCCAAAAAGTTTGGGAACAATCAAGAAAGGATAGGTGGCACTTCCTTCATAGAAAGCCACTCTGGATAAAAGTGAAGAATAATTATTGGAGAATTATTTTCGTCTAGGACAGGAAATTTTGGGCATATTTGAGCAATATATGACCCAAAGGAATTATGACAAATAGTTTGGAATTTTCTGATGGACAGAAATATAGGTTGCTTCACAACCTAGGGCACTTGAGGTTATTCCTTTAATAGAAAAGGAATTTTCCCCAAGAAAAATAATTATGGGGTTGGGCTAGGATGAAAATGGCATGGTCTTGGGATGAGTTTGAGAATGAGGAGTCACTTGGGGAGAGGAAATGATGATGATCTCCTCGGTTGCAAGGCCATAGATCCACTCCAAAAAGAAAAACAGAGCAAAAATCAAATAAATCAAAGGAAAAAAGAAAAGGGCCAAAAACCAGGCTATTGTAGGCATCAATATTATGAATATGTGTATCACCACGATTGAGATTCAACAAAAATAGACCACTCATCAAGGGTGCATGACCATAAAAGATATTACTCATATAAATAGAACAACCATTATTCTCTGATTTAAATGAATAACCGTCTCGCATCAAACAAGATCCAGATATAATTTTCATGCTCAACCTTGTCACCATATAACAATTATTCAGGTCCAAAACTAATCTCGAAGGTAGATGTAGAGGTAGCGTGCCGACGGCGATCACATCGACCTTGGAACCATTTCCGACGCGCATCATCACCTCATCCTTAGCCAATATTCATTTAATCCGTAGCCCCTGTTTCGAGTTGCAAATATGAGCAACATAACCAGTAGCAAATACTCATGCGCTACTACAAGCATTAGTAAGGTACACATCAATAACATGTATATCAAATATAACTTTCACTTTGCCGTCCTTCTTATCCGCCAAATACTTGGGGCAGTTCCGCTTCCAGTGACCAGTCCCTTTGCAGTAGAAGCACTCTATTTCAGGGTTAGGTCCAGACTTGGGCATCTACCCGGGAGCAGCAACTTGCTTGCTATTCTTCTTGAAGTTCCCCCTCTTTCCTTTGCCCTTTTTCTTGAAACTAGTGGTCTTATTAACCATCAACACTTGATGCTCCTTCTTGATTTCTATCTCCGCAGCCTTGAGCATTGCGAAGAGCTCGGGAATTGTCTTGTTCATCCCTTGCATATTATAGTTCATCACGAAGCCTTTATAGCTTGGTGGAAGTGATTGAAGAACTCTGTCAATGACACTATCATCCGGAAGATTAACTCCCAGCTAAGTCAAGTGGTTATGGTACCCAGACATTCTGAGTATGTGTTCACTGACAGAACTGTTCTCCTCCATCTTGTAGGTATAGAACTTGTTGGGGACTTCATATCTCTCAACTCGGGCATTTTCTTGAAATATTAACTTCAACTCCTGGAACATCTCATATGCTCCATGATGTTCAAAACGTCTTCGAAGTCCTGATTCTAAGCCGTAAAGCATGGCACACTAAACTATCGAGTAGTCATCAGATTTAGCTTTCCAGGTGTTCATAACGTCAGCAGTTGCTCCTGCAGCAGGCCTTGCACCTAGCGGTGCATCAAGGACGTAATTCGTCTGTGCAGCAACGAGGATAATCCCCAAGTTATGGACCCATTCCATGTAGTTTCTACCATCATTTTTCAACTTAGCTTTCTCTAGGAACGCATTAAAATTCAAGAGAACGGTAGCACGGGCCATTGATCTACAACATAGATATGCAAAAACTATCAGGACTAAGTTCATGATAAATTTAAGTTCAATTAATCATATTACTTAAGAACTCCCACTTAGATAGACATCCCTCGAGCCATCTAAATGATCACGTGATCCATATCAACTAAACCATGTCCGGTCATCATGTGTGATGGAGTAGTTTTCACTGGTGAACATCTCGATGTTGATCATATCTACTATATGATTCACGTTCGACCTTTCGATCTCGGTGTTCCGAGGCCATGTCTATACATGCTAGGTGCTACCTCTTGAGCACTGCGTTGGTTTTCCCCGAAGAGGAAGGGATGATGCAGCAAAGTAGCGTAAGTATTTCCCTCAGTTTTCGAGAACCAAGGTATCAATCCAGTAGAAGGCTACGCGTGAGTCCCTCGTACCTGCACAAAACAAATAAATCCTCGCAACCAACGCAAATAGGGCTTGTCAATCCCTATAAGGCCACTTACGAGAGTGAGATCTGATAGATATGATAAGATAATATTTTGGTATTTTTATGATAAAGATGCAAAGTAAAATAAAGGCAAAGTCAAAAAGCAAAGGAAATAACTAAGTAGTAGGAGATCAATATGATAAAGATAGACCCGGGGGGCATAGGTTTCACTAGTGGCTTCTCTCGAGAGCATAAGTATTCTACGGTGGGTGAACAAATTACTGTTGAGCAATTGACAGAATTGAGCATAGTTATGAGAATATCTAGGTATGATCATGTATATAGGCATCACATCCGAGACAAGTAGACCGACTCCTGCCTGCATCTACTACTATTACTTGTAGCGACCAGACCTCAAACGGTCTGATCTGTGTGCTCCGGTGTCATCCCTGGATCAGTAATGCTGACACCACACAGTACTCGGAGGATTTATAGCAGAGTAGCAATCACACACTTATTACATCGAGTGTCTCAAAAGAGAACTTATTACAATAAATATGGCTTAAGGCCATCTAATAATGATAACAGCGGAAGGCTTGGAAGATAAGTGAGTCCATCAACTCCAACGGCATCACTGAGTATAGAACCATGACCTAAAAACTCCTTAATCGTTGTCTGAAAAGTCTGCAACATTAACGTTGAAAGATCGTGGAGGTCGCCTAGAGGGGGGTGAATAGGCGTTTTAAAATAATTACGGTTTAGGCTTGAACAAAAGCGGAATAAACCTAGCGGTTAATTTGCCAAGCACAAAACCTAAAACAACTAGGCTCACCTATGTGCACCAACAACTTATGCTAAGACGGATAAGAAACTATGTGATAGCAAGATATATGACAAGAAACAATATGGCTATCACAAAGTAAAGTGCATAAGTAAAGGGCTCGGGTAAGAGATAATCGAGGCACGAGGAGACGACGATGTATCCCGAAGTTCACACCCTTGCGGATGCTAATCTCCGTTTGGAGCGGTGTGGAGGCACAATGCTCCCCAAGAAGCCACTAGGGCCACCGTAATCTCCTCACGCTCTCGCACAATGCAAGATGCCGTGATTCCACTAAGGGACCCTTGAGGGCGGTCACCGAACCCGTACAAATGGCAACCCTTGGGGGCGGTCACCGAACCCGTACACTTTGGCAACCCTTGAGGGCGGTCACCGATACCCGTCAAATTGCTTGGGGCGATCTCCACAACCTAATTGGAGATCCCGACGCATGCCCGGAGCTTTGCACCACAATGATTGAGCTCCGAACACCAACAACCATCTAGGGCGCCCAAGCACCCAAGAGGAACAAGCTCAAGGGTACCAAGCACCCAAGAGTAATAAGCTTCTCAACTTGTAACTTCCACGTATCACGTGGAGAACTCAAACCGATGCACCAAATGCAATGGCAAGGGCACATGGAGTGCCCAAGTCCTTCTCTCTCAAATCCCACCGAAGCAACTAATGCTAGGGAGGAAAATGAGAGGAAGAACAAGAAGGAGAACACCAAGAACTCCAAGATCTAGATTCAAGGGGTTCCCCTCACATAGAGGAGAAAGAGATTGGTGGAAATGTGGATCTAGATCTCCTCTCTCTTTTCCCTCAAAAACTAGCAAGAATCCATGGAGAGATTGAGAGTTAGCAAGCTCAAAGAAGGTCAACAATGGGGGAAGAACACGAGCTAAAAAGATAAGGTTCAATGGGGAAGAAGACCCCCTTTTATAGGAGGGGGAAAATCCAACCGTTATGTGCTCAGCCCACACACGAGCGGTACTACCGCTCCTGGTCCCGGTACAACCGGGACTCACAGTATACGTGCAGAACCCTACCAGGCGGTACAACCGGGTGACCAGGCGGTAGCACCGGTTGAGAAGAACAACCGGACCAACCGTCCAGCCACCGCTCAACCACCGCATAGGAACAGAAGGGAGTCACCCCTGAGTACGGTAGTCGAGCGGTACCGGGCCGGTGCAACCGCATGGCCTTGAGCGCTCGAGTGGCTAAGTCCTGAGCGGTAGAACCGCTCCGGACACCGGTGGTACCGGTACGACCGGACCAACCGGGCCACCACCGCCCAAGTACCGCATCAGAACAGAGGCCTGACCGGTACTTGGGCGGTGCCTGGCCGGAACAACCGCCCAAGACTTTGCTGAGCAAGTTGGCGGTACCACCGCCCGGAAGCAGCGGTACAACGGCTGAGAGCTCCAAGCGGTACTACCGCTGGGACCAGACAAAAACCACACTCAAGAAAACCAGAACTGCCATAACTTCTGCATATGAGCTCCGAATTGAGCAAACTCAAGCTTGTTGGAAACAAGACGACGAGTAGCATCAAATAGAGGAGTGAAACCTCCAACCGAGAAGAATCGGCAAAACCTCCAACATCGAAAACATCATAGAAGAAGCATGAGAACTCCGTATTCAATGAACTCGAGCTTGTCATCAAGATGACCATAAGCTCTAAGACTCTCAAAGAGAACCAAACAAGAACCAAGAAAGATGATGCAAGGATGCAATGGTTTGAGCTCTCAGCGAATGATACGATCAAGCTACTCATCGAGAGCCCCCCTTGATAGTACGGCAATCGATCCTATAACCCGGTCTCCCAACTACCATCATGAGACCGGTAAAATAGAAAACCTATCAAGGGCAAACCTTTGCCTTGCACATGGTCCACTAAAGCTAGATGATGACGATCTTGACTCCCTCAAGTTGGACCACCTTTCTTGATTGGGTTGACTTGATGAAGACTAGTTGATTGCTCCCCCATACTCCACTATGGGTGAGCCACTCTTCCGCACATCTTCACAAGTCCATTATAACCACAAAGGACGGCAAGCTTCAAGTATTTGATCTCTTCGTGATGCTTCACTTGAACTTGCACACCGCAACCTAACCCCACAAAGAACTCTCACGAAGACCATGGGTTAGTACACAAAGCATAATTGACAATTCTTACCATATCATGGGATCACTTGATCCCTCTCGGTACATCTTCTGCGCTTTGTGAGTTGATCAACTTGATTCACTCTTGACTTAGTCTTGATCAACCTTGAACCTTTCCAATTCTCTTCATTTGGACAATGTCTTGAAGGTAGACATGAATGATCACACACTCTTTTTCTTCAAGACATGCTTGCAATAAGCTCAACTCTGACATGACCAATCTTTGGATAATTCCTTGAATAACACCTTGGTCGACACAAACTCTCCTTGAAATCAACACATGTACTCCAAGAAAAGCCTATGGACAAAACCTTCAAATAACTCAAGGCAACCATTAGTCCATAGAGATTGTCATCAATTACCAAAACCAAACATGGGGCACCACATGTTCTTTCAAACATTGCAGCCCGAAATAGGTCAGCACATGGAATATGCTGGCAAGGTAACACATAGAGGGTAATGGAATGAAACAGCTATACTATATGCATATTTGGCTGGTGGAAAGCTCTATGGTTACAGTTTTGCGTAAAGCCAAATTTTCCCTACTTCAAAGGAATAAATTTATTTAACTATCATGGTAGTTGTTAAACATTGAGAATGGTTGACTGCATTCTCAATCCCAATTAAGCATCATCATTAAACATAACCCAACAAAATTAATTTAGAGTAACATGTTGAGATTCACATGAAAATCCAAGTACTAGATACTCAAGATGTCCATGACCGGGGACACGGCTAACCATGATTAGTTTATTACACTCTGCAGAGGTTTGCGCACTTTTCCCCACAAGACTCGATCGCCTCCGTTTGGTTTCTCGCACTGCATGGTGTTTGAGAAGACGGATGACCGAGACATAGTCTTTCAGAAGCGCTAGCACCTTACGATCGGGTAGACCGTACCACCTACATCCCCTACATCTGCTAGTCTACCACTGTAAGAGTTCGCACGACTTAGTCAACTATGCTAGAGCTCATAATAGCTTGTGGCTGCACACGGAAATTTCTAGTATGAATAGTCTCATGATCCCTTTGAGCCTGGGTGGCGGTCCATAAAAAAAACAGGCAAGTCCTGGAATACCCAGGTGCCTCAATCTACCCAGATGTGTGTTTAAGTTGCCACCTTAGATAAACCATTAATTAACAATCTCACATCTGTCATGGATATCACTCACCCAATCCACGTCTACTAGCATAGCAGGGCATAATAAGCAAACGCAGAAGTAACTCCCAAAGGTTTGATAATAAACAGGTAATAGGTACTACTTCAACTACTTTCCATCCCACAATTTAATTAGATCCTAGTCATGCAATAAGTGAGGATTGATCTAATGCAAAAAAACTGGGTAGTAGAAAAGGTATGATCAAAGTGTTACTTGCCTTGCTGATGATCCGCGAAACCTAACGATTCGAAATAACAGGCGGTGCACTCCGGGTATTCTATCGCAGAAAAACAAACAGGCATACAATAAGTACTCATCTAATGCACAGGTAAAACTCAAATAAGAGATCTAACCAGAAGGTTCAACTTGAGAACTCCGGTTGGCAAAAAGAATCAAATCGAACGAAGCAACGAAAGTCAAACGGCGGAAGAAACAACTTCGTTCTAGTAATCTGGATCTAGGGCAAATTTTACAGTAGCAAAATCTTGTTTAAGTTGGTTAAACGGATAGAGGGTTTCGAGACGAAACTCTAGGCGCTTGAATCGCCTGATTCTGATAAACGAGCGAAAAGTTATACTAAAACGAAAATCGGATCAGGAATCGCGATCAGAAAAATCGCGGATTTAATCCGAGAAAAACAAAAACGACGAACGCTCGCTAGAACGAACGAACGAACGGACGAACGCTCGCTATTTAAATAAACCGGAAAACTGATCTATTAAAAAACCGAATCTAAAAAAATTGTTGGAAAAACCGACGAAAAACCGATCTAAATCATTTTTTTAAACGATGGCACGGAAGTCGAGGCAGCGGCGAACCTCGGCGGCGGCGGCGGCGCGGGGCGGCGGCGGCGGCGAGGGGCGGCGGCGGCGCGTGGGGCAGCTAGGGTTCCCCGGGGGGCTGGGCCGGCTTTTAAAGCCTGCCGGGCAGAGTCCTATCCGGACACGGCCCGGTTAGGTCGGTTCACTTTTTTTTAAATTATTCCGCTCGGAAGAAAAATAAAAAGAAATATTAAACGGATTCCAAAAATTTCGAAATAAATTTTCACGGGCTTCTAAAATCAAGCCGCACAAGGTGAACATTTATTTGGGACCTAAATGCAATTTTGAAAAACACACATTTTCCTAAATTCAAATAAAACACCGAAAAACTCCGAAATAAAATCTTATTTGATTTTATTATTAAATCCTCAATATTTCTTTATTTTGGGAAAGTCATTTTATTCCCTCTCTCATATTTTTTTGTAATAGAAATAATTGATGATAAAATAAATAAAATCAAATGATCCTATCCTCAAAATTTGAGAAAACTCAAATATGAAAATAACGAAATCCCCAACTCTCTCCGAGGGTCATTGAGTTGCGTAGAATTTCTAGGATCAACCAAAATGCAAAACAAAATATAATATGCATAGATGATCTAATGTATAACATTCAAAATTGAAAATTTGGGATGTTACAAACCTACCCCCCTTAAGATGAATCTCGCCCTCGAGATTCGGGTTGGTTAGAAAATAGGTGAGGGTGGTCTTTGAGCAAGTCTTCCTCTCGTTCCCAGGTGGCTTCATCCTCTGTGTGGTGGCTCCATTGAACTTTGCAAAACTTGATAACATTGTTGCGGGTAACTCGGCTGGCAAACTCGAGGATCTTAATTGGTTTCTCCTCGTAGGTCAAATCGTTATCCAACTCAATAGTTTCCAACGGCACTGTGTCTCTCAAAGGTATGTCAGCCATCTCCGCGTGACATTTCTTTAATTGAGAAACGTGGAACACATCATGAACTCCTGACAATCCTTCAGGCAATTCCAACTTGTAGGCCACTTCTCCCATATGCTCCAAAACTCGATATGGTCCTACAAATCGTGGTGCTAACTTCCCTTTAACTCCAAAACGCTTTGTTCCCCGAAGTGGAGATACTCGAAGATAAGCTCTATCTCCAACTTCGTAAACTGTCTCCTTACATTTAGAATCTGCATAACTTTTCTGTCTGGACTGGGCTACCTTGAGCCTATCGCGAATCAACTTCACCTTCTGTTCAGACTCTTTAATCAAATCAGGTCCAAACAACTAGCGGTCTCCAACTTCGTCCCACGACAACAGTGTCCTGCACCTTCTTCCGTACAAGGCTTCGAAAGGGGCCATCTTTAAACTAGTTTGATAACTGTTGTTGTAAGAGAACTCTGCATATGGCAAATTATCGTCCCAACTAGATCCATAATCTAGCGCACAAGCTCTCAACATGTCCTCCAAAATCTGATTGACTCTCTCGGTCTGTCCATCTGTCTGTGGATGAAAAGCTGTACTGAATTCTAGCCTGGTACCCAAAGTTTCGTGCAACTACTTCCAAAACTTTGAGGTAAACTGGGTTCCTCTATCTGATGCGATACTCCTGGGAACTCCATGCAGACATACGATCCTGGTCATGTATATCTTTGCCAACTTAGCACTGGTGTAAGTAGTCTTTACCGGGATGAAATGAGCTACTTTCGTCAATCAATTGACTACAACCCATATCGAGTCATAGCCTGAAGGAGTCCTGGGCAATCCCATGATAAAATCCATGTCTAGCTTATCCCACTTCCATTCGGGTATCGGCAATGGTTGTAATAGTCCTGCTGGCTTCTGATGCTCTGCCTTTACTCTCTGGCATACATCACAAACTGCTACTTACTCCGTAATATCCTTCTTCATTCCGGCCCACCAGAAGATATCCTTCAAATCCCAATCCATCTTGGTATTTCCTGGGTGAATTGAATATGGTGAATCATGTGCCTCTTGCAGTATCAACTTCCTGATCTCCAGGTCATTGGGCACGTAAACGCGGTCTTCAAACCATAGGGTGTCGTGCTCATCCTCACGAAATCCTTTAGCTTTTCCTTTGCTCAGTTTCTCCTTAATAGCGACAATCTCTTTGTCAGCTTTCTGAGCTTCCCTGATTTTATCCATCAAAGTTGACTGAATCTCCAATGCTGCTACATAGCCTCTCGGAACTATTTCCAAACATAGCTCACGAAGATTTTCGGCTAAATCCCTTGGTATTTCTCATGTCATTAACGTATTGACATGACTCTTACGGCTTAATGCGTCTACTACTACATTAGCCTTTCCGGGATGATAATGCAATTTCATATCATAATCCTTGATAAGCTCCAACCATCTCCTTTGTCTGAGATTCAACTCCTTCTGGGTGAAAATGTACTTCAAACTCTTATGATCCGTGTACACCTCACAATGATTTCCAATGAGGAAATGTCTCCATGTTTTCAAAGCATGCACTACGGCTGCTAACTCCAAATCATGCGTAGCATAATTTAGCTCATGAGGCTTCAGTTGTCTTGAGGCATATGAAACAACTCTCCCTTCCTGCATAAGCACTGCTCCAAGTCCTCGACGCGAAGCGTCGCAATACACCTCATAATCTTTGGTCTGGTCTGGCAAAATCAACACTGGTGAGGTTATCAAACGTTTCTTCAACTCTTGGAAACTAGCCTCACATTCCTCCGTCCATATGAACTTGGTATCTTTCTTCAGCAACTCCGTCATAGGCTTCACAATCTTTGAGAAATTCTCAATAAATCTCCGGTAGTATCCTGCGAGTCCAAGAAAACTCCGGATCTCTTCAACTGTTGTTGGGCTTCCCACTTGGTCACGGTATCAACTTTAGTGGGATCAACTATTATACCTTCTCCAGATATAACGTGTCCAAGGAATCCTACTTCCTTCAACCAAAACTCACATTTGCTGAACTTGGCATATAATTGATGTTCTCTGAGCTTTCCAAGTACCAAACGCAAATGCTCCTTATGCTCCTCTTCATTCTTCGAATAAACCAGGATATCATCAATGAACACTACGACGAACTTATCCAAGAACTCCATAAACACGTTGTTCATCATGTTCATAAAATAGGCAGGTGCGTTAGTCAGACCAAATGACATAACGGTATACTCGTACAGCCCATACCTGGTGGTAAAAGCTGTCTTCGGAATATCCTGTTCTCGAATCTTCAATTGGTGGTATCCTGATCGCAGATCGATCTTGGAAAATACCTTAGCTCCTTGCAATCGATCAAATAGATCGATGATCATTGGTAGTGGGTACTTGTTCTTGATCGTTACTTCATTCAATCCTCGATAATCAACAACCATCCTTAACGATCCATCCTTCTTCTCCACTAGTAGTACTGGCGATCACCAAGGCGAAGAACTTGGGCGAATATATCCTTTATCTAGTAACTCCTTAATCTGCTTCTTAATTTCCACCAAATCCTGTGCTGGCATCCTATATGGTCTCTTTGATATTGGCCCTATGCCTGGCAATTGCTCAATCAAAAACTCAATATCTCTATCCGGTGGCATGCCTGGCAACTCTTCTGGAAATACCTCAGGAAAATCCCTTACCACGGGTACTTCCTCCTGCACAACTCATGTTAAGCAATTTACTTGGGTCCTCTTTGTCACATGTCGGGATACATACTTGATCCTTCTCCGTTCTGGTGTGATAAGCAAAATTAACTTACTAGCACATTCAATATTCCCTTCATACTTTGATAACCAATCCATACCTAATATCACATCCAATCCTTGAGATTCCAATACTATTAGGTCTGAGGGAAAAACATAGTTACCAATCCTTAATGGTAACCGATCACACCATAGACTAGCCACATACTCTGCTTCAGGCGAGGTTACTAACATGGGTGACCTAAGGGCTTGGGTTGGTAGGTTATACTTATCCACAAATCCCCTTGAGATGTATGAATGCGATGCACCAGTATCAAAAAGAACGAGTGCAGTAAATGACTTAACCAAAAACTTACCTATTACTGCATCAGGCTGAGCTTCAACCTCCTCCACGCTAACGTGGTTCACCTGTCCCCTATTGAAAGGGTTCGGCTTCTTCCCAGAACTTCCATTGCCATTTTGGCCTTCAGGACATTCATTGGCATAGTGTCTGGTCTTCTGACACTTAAAGCAAGTGACGTGGCTCAGGTCCTTCTTGGCTGGGGTTGATGGGTTGGTGCGATTCTGGCCGTTGCTTCCTCCATTGCCATTACCATTTTTGGTGCCATTGTGATTGTGCGAGCTACCTCCTCCATGGGTATGCTAAAAATGTCCTCCCAGTCTAGGGGTAAAACGTGGCTTCTGCTGAGCTCCTGAAGTGTACTTTCCTTGTCCATACTTCCTCTTGCGATTCTCAATTTGCTGCTGCTTGCCTTCAATCATAAGAGCACAATCTACCAACTCCTGGTAGTTGTTGAAGGTGGCTACCATCAACTGCATGCTCAACTCATCATTCAGTCCTTCCAGAAATTTCTCCTACTTAGCTGCATCTGTAGCGACGTCATCTGGTGCATAACGTGCTAACTTACTAAATTCCTCTACATACTAGCCAACTGTCCTTCCTCCTTGGTGCAAGTTGCGAAACTCACGCTTATTCATGGCCATAGCTCCTGCTGAAACATGGGTAGTACGAAAAGCCTGCTGAAACTAGTCCCATGTGACAGTGTCAACTGGGAAAGTGGCTGTGAAATTCTCCCACCATGATGCTGCCGGTCCTTCTAGCTGATGTGCGGCAAACTTCACCTTCTCCGCATCTGTGCATCCTGCTGTGGTCAACTCCCTAGCTGTCTTGCGGAGCCAATCATCTGGTACTATCGGCTCGTTGCTACTGGAAAACACCGGCGGATTCAGCCTAAGAAAACGGGCTAAGTGGTCAACAGGTGGTGGTGGTGGTGGTGGGTTGTTGTTGTTGTTCCCCTGATTCTGATTCTGGACTTGCAACTGCATCAATGTGTTCTGCTGCTGGATCAACTGGGTGAGCTCCGGTGGAAAGGCAAATCCGGGGTCACGTCTCGGAGGCATCTGAGGGTTTAGAAAAGATGAGATATAAGAATAGAGGGGGTCTAAAGAGAAAATACTACCCATATGCATATGAGGCAAAAGCAAACAATTCACTTCAATCAATCAAACAAAGGCATACAATCAATCTAACTATCACAAAAGTGCTCGGACTACTATATTTACATGGTGGACTACTACTACTGATGAGGTGGTCTACTAGAAATAATCTTCGGTTGCAGACTCCATAATATCTGCTCCAGCTTCATCAACATAGTCATCATTGCTACTTTCTGCCGAGTCGGTGCCGTCGATGATGATGTAGTCTTATGGGCTAATCTCCTTGGGTTCTTCGTCTTCATCTACTGGCGTAGGGCCTCCCATAAATATTCCGATCTTCATTGTTAGGTCGGCATTCTTATCTACCAATACTTCAATTTCTTCTTCATAATCTTCATGTGTAGCCTTGAGTTCTTCCTCCAGTTCCTTGATTCTTGTCTTAGCCTTCTTCAGATCAATCATGTCGGCGCACATCTGGTTCTCCTGTCGTTGAATGTGCTGGTTTAACTCCTGGATAAAAGCTGCGATTGATCTATCCTTCCTGGTGCTGATCATCTCCCAGTGTTCATCTTGGCGCCCACAAATCTGGTAGATAGTAGCCTTGAGATCCTTGCGGTAGACTTCTCCAATGCGTCCCATGGCCATGTGAGCTGCCATGCTCTTTCCTAGACTCCAAGTTGGTGCATCCAAAGAAAACTCCATGGGCTCAGTGACTGGCATGAACGTCCTTCCTGGAACTTGAACTTAAATCATCCAGCGCTCTTCTTCAGGTAAAGTGGCGTTGTAGGTTCCCGTGAAACTTGGTACTCCTATGTTCAGGTATCTAGTGACTTCCTTCAAGTGACGTCCAAAGGGTGTATCTTCACCCGGTTGTGTGAACTTTTTCCTTGCATACGCCATCCTAAAGAGTAGAAATGATGAGAAGTCAGAAGAGACGAGAGTGAAAAGTGATCTAGGTCTTTTAGCTTAGTGGTCGTGTCCTACAGTCAGCGTGTGCTTTGATACCATCTCTGTAGCGACCAGACCTCAAACGGTCTGATCTCTGTGCTCCGGTGTCATCCCTGGATCAGTAATGCTGACACCACACAGTACTCGGAGGATTTATAGTAGAGTAGCAATCACACACTTATTACATCGAGTGTCTCAAAAGAGAACTTATTACAATAAATATGGCTTAAGGCCATCTAATAATGATAACAGCGGAAGGCTTGGAAGATAAGTGAGTCCATCAACTCCAACGGCATCACTGAGTATAGAACCACGACCTAAAAACTCCTTAATCATTGTCTGAAAAGTCTGCAACATTAACGTTGCAGCCCGAAATGGGTCAGCACATGGAATATGCTGGCAAGGTAACACATAGAGGGTAATGGAATGAAACAGCTATACTATATGCATATTTGGCTGGTGGAAAGCTCTATGGTTACAGTTTTGCGTAAAGCCAATTTTTCCCTACTTCAAAGGAATAAATTTATTTAACTATCATGGTAGTTCTTAAACATTGAGAATGGCTGACTGCATTCTCAATCCCAATTAAGCATCATCATTAAACATAACCCAACAAAATTAATTTAGAGTAACATGTTGAGATTCACATGAAAATCCAAGTACTAGATACTCAAGATGTCCATAACCGGGGACACGGCTAACCATGATTAGTTTATTACACTCTGTAGAGGTTTGCGCACTTTTCCCCACAAGACTCGATCGCCCCCGTTTGGTTTCTCGCACTACATGGTGTTTGAGAAGATGGATGACCGAGACATAGTCTTTCAGAAGCGCTAGCACCTTACAATCGGGTAGACCGTACCACCTACATCCCCTACATCTGCTAGTCTACCACTATAAGAGTTCGCACGACTTAGTCAACTATGCTAGAGCCCATAATAGCTTGTGGCTGCACACGAAAGTTTCTAGTATGAATATTCTCATGATCCCTTTGAGCCTGGGTGGCGGTCCATAAAAAAACAGGCAAGTCCTGGAATACCCAGGTGCCTCAATCCACCCAGATGTGTGTTTAAGTTGCCACCTTAGATAAACCATTAATTAACAATCTCACATCTGTCATGGATATCACTCACCCAATCCACGTCTACTAGCATAGCAGGGCATAATAAGCAAACGCAGAAGTAACTCCCAAAGGTTTGATAATAAACAGGTAATAGGTACTACCTCAACTACGTCCCATCCCACAATTTAATTAGATCCTAGTCATGCAATGTGTGAGGATTGATCTAATGCAAAAAAAACTGGGTAGTAGAAAAGGTATGATCAAAGTGTTACTTGTCTTGCTGATGATCCACGAAACCTAACGATTCGAAGTAACAGGCGGCGCACTCCGGGTATTCTCTCGCAGAAAAACAAACAGGCATACAATAAGTACTCATCTAATGCACAGGTAAAACTCAAATAAGAGATCTAACCAGAAGGTTCAACTTAAGAACTCCGGTTGGCAAAAAGAATCAAATCGAACGAAGTAACGAAAGTCAAACGGCGAAAGAAACAACTTCGTTCTAGTAATATGGATCTAGGGAAAATTTTACACTAGCAAAATCTTGTTTAAGTTGGTTAAACGGATAGAGGGTTTCGAGACGAAACTCTAGGCGCTTGAATCGCCTGATTCCGATAAACGAGCGAAAAGTTATACTAAAACGAAAATCGGATCAGGAATCGCGATCAGAAAATCGCGGATTTAATCTGAGAAAAAGAAAAACGACGAACGCTTGCTAGAACGAACGAACGAATGGACGAACGCTCGCTATTTAAATAAACCGGAAAACCGATCTAATAAAAAAACCGATCTAAAAAAACCGTCGGAAAAACCGACGAAAAACCGATCTAAATCATTTTAAAAAAAACCGATGGCACGGAAGTCGAGGCGGCGGCGAACCTCGGCGGCGTCCGGCGGCGGCGACTGCGGGCGGCGGCGGCGACGGCGGGCAGCGGCGGCGGCGGCGCGTGGGGCGGCTAGGGTTCCCCGGGGGGCTGGGCCGGCTTTTAAAGCCTGCCGGGCCAGAGTCCTATCCGGACACGGCCCGGTTAGGTCGGTTCACTTTTTTTATAAAATTATTCCGTTTGGAAGAAAAATTAAAAGAAATACTTAACGGAGTCCAAAAATTCCGAAATAAATTTTCACGGGCTTCTAAAATCAAGGCGCACAAGGTGAACATTTATTTGGGACCTAAATGCAATTTTGAAAAACGCACATTTTTCCTAAATTCAAATAAAACACCGAAAAACTCCGAAATAAAATCTTATTTGATTTTATTATTAAATCCTCAATATTTCTTTATTTTGGGAAAGTCATTTTATTCCCCCTCTCATATTTTTTTGTAATATAAATAATTGATGATAAAATAAATAAAATCAAATGATCCTATCCTCAAAATTTGAGAAAACTCAAATATGAAAATAACGAAATCCCCAACTCTCTTCGTGGGTCATTGAGTTGCGTAGAATTTCTAGGATCAACCAAAATGCAAAACAAAATATGATATGCATAGATGATCTAATGTATAACATTCCAAATTGAAAATTTGGGATGTTACATTACTCCACTCATCGACCGCTATCCAACATGCATCTAGAGTATTAAGTTAAAAACAGAGTAACGCTTTAAGCAAGATGACATGATATAGAGGGATAGACTCATGCAATATGAAGAAAACCCCATCTTGTTATCCTCGATGGCAACAATACAATATGTGCCTTGCTGCCCCTATTGTCATTGGGAAAGGACACCGCAAGATTGAACCCAAAGCTAAGCACTTCTCCCATTGCAAGAAAGATCAATCTAGTAGGCCAAACCAAACTGATAATTCGAAGAGACTTGCAAAGATAACCAACCATACATAAAAGAATTCAGAGAAGATTCAAATATTGTTCATAGATAGACTTGATCATAAACCCACAATTCATCGGTGTCAACAAACACACCGCAAAAAGAAGATTACATCGAATAGTTCTCCACAAGAGAGGGGGAGAACATTGTATTGAGATCCAAAAAGAGAGAAGAAGCCATCTAGCTACTAACTATGGACCAGTAGGTCTGAGGTGAACTACTCACACTTCATCAGAGGGGCTATGGTGTTGATGTAGAAGCCCTCCGTGATCGATGCCCCCTCCGGCGGAGCTCCGGAACAGGCCCCAAGATGGGATATCGTGGATACAGAAAGTTACGGTGGTGGAATTAGGGTTTTGGCTCTGTTTCTGATTGTTTGGGGGTACGTGGATATATATAGGGGGAAGGAGTACGTCGGTGGAGCAACAGGGGGCCCACGAGGGTGGAGGGCGTGCCTGGTGGGGGTGGGCGCGCCCCCTACCTCATGGCCTCCTGTTTCCTTTCTTGACGTAGGGTCCAAGTCTCCCGGGTCTTGTTCGTTCAGAAAATCACGTTCCCGGAGGTTTCATTCCGTTTGGAGTCCGTTTGATATTCCTTTTCTTCGAAACCCTAAAACAGGCAAAAAAACAGCAATTCTGGGCATGGCCTCCGGTTAATAGGTTAGTCCCAAAAATAATATAAAAGTGGATAATAAAGCTCAATAATGTCCAAAATAGTAGATAATATAGCATGGAGCAATCAAAAATTATAGATACGTTGGAGACGTATCAAGCATCCCCAAGCTTAATTCCTGCTCGTCCTCGAGTAGGTAAATGATAAAAATAGAATTATTGATGTGGAGTGCTACTTGGCATAATTTTAATGTAATTCTTCTTAATTGTGGTATGAATATTCAGATCCGAAAGATTCAAGACAAAAGTTCATATTGACATAAAAATAATAATACTTCAAGCATACTAACTAAGCAATTATGTCTTCCCAAAATAACATGGACAAAGAAAGTCCATCCCTGCAAAATCATATAGTTTAGTCATGTTTCATTTTCGTCACACAAGAATGCTCTCATCATGCACAACCCCGATTTCAAGCCAAGCAATTGTTTCATACTTTAGTAATCTCAAACCTATAAACTTTCACGCAATATATGAGTGCGAGGCATGGACATAGCACTATGGGTGGAATAGAATATAATGAGGGGGGTTATGTGGAGAAGACAAAAAGGAGAAAGTCTCAAATCAACGAGGCTAATCAATGGGCTATGGAGATGCCCACTGATTGATGTTAATGCAAGGAGTAGGGATTGTCATGCAACGGATGCACTAGAGCTATAAATGTATGAATGCTCAACAGAAGAAACTAATGGGTGTGCATCCAACTTGCTTGCTCACGAAGACCTAGGGCACTTGAGGAGGCCCATTGTTGGAATATACAAGCCAAGTTCTATAATGAAAAATTCCCACTAGTATATGAAAGTGACAAAACAAGAGACTCTCTAACATGAAGATTATGGTGCTACTTTGAAGCACAAGTGTGGCAAAGGATAGTAACATTGTCCCTTCTCTCTTTTTCTCTCATTTTTTGGGCCTTCTCTTTTTTATGGCCTTTCTCTTTTTTTTATTCCTCACTTGGGACAATGTTCTAGAAAATGATGATCATCACACTTCTATTTATTTACAACTCAATGATTACAACTCGATACTAGAACAAAGATGACTCTATATGAATGCCTCCGGCGGTGTACCGGGATATGCAATGGACCAAGAGTGACATGTATGAAAGAATTATGAACGGTGGCTTTGCCGCAAATACTATGTCAACTACATGATCATGCTAAGCAATATGACAATGATGAATGTGTCATGATGAATGGAATGATGGAAAGTTGCATGGCAATATATCTCGGAATGGCTATGGAAATGCCATAATAGGTAGGTATGGTGGCTGTTTTGAGGAAGATATAAGGAGGTTTATGTGTGAAAGAGCGTATCATATCACGGGGTTTGGATGCACCGGCGAAGTTTGCGCCAACTCTCAATCTGACAAAGGGCAATGCACGGTACCGAAGAGGCTAGAAAGGATGGAAGGGTGAGAGTGTGTATGATCCATGGACTCAACATTAGTCATAAAGAACTCACATACTTATTGCAAAAATCTACAAGTCATCAAAAACCTCGGTACTATGCGCATGCTCCTAGGGGGATAGATTGGTAGGAAAAGACCATCGCTCGTCCCCGACCGCCACTCATAAGGAAGACAATCAAATAACACCTCATGTTTCAAATTTGTTGCATAACATTTACCATACGTGCATGCTACGAGACTCGCAAACTTCAACACAAGTATTTCTCAATTTCACAACTACTCAACTAGCACGACTTTGATATTATTACCTCCATATCTCAAAACAATCATCAAGCATCAAACTTTTCTTAGTATTCAAAACACTCATAAGAAAAATTTACTAATCTTGAACACCTAGCATATTATGATTTTAAGCAAATTACCATGCTATTAAGACTCTCAAAATAATCTTAGTGAATCATGAGAGATCAATAGTTTCTATAAAACAAATCCACCACCGTGCTCTAAAAGGTATAAGTGAAGTACTAGAGCAAAACTATATAACTCAAAAGATATAAGCGAAGCACATAAAGTATTCTAACAAATTCCAAATCATATATGGCTATCTCAAAAGGTGTGTACAGCAAGGATGATTGTGGTAAACTAAAAAGCAAAGACTCAAATAATACAAGACGCTCTAAGCAAAACACATATCATGTGGCGAATAAAAATATAGCTCCAAGTAAAGTTACCGATAGAAGTAGACGAAAGAGGGGATGCCTTCCAGGGCATCCACAAGCTTTGGATTTTAGGTGTCCTTAGATTATCTTGGGGGTGCCATGGGAATCCCCAAGCTTAGGCTCTTGCCATTCCTTGTTCCATAATCCATCAAATCTTTACCCAAAACTTGAAAACTTCACAACACAAAGCTTAAAGTAGAAAATCTCCTGAGCTCCGTTAGCGAAAGAAAATAAAAGACCACTTCAAGGTACTGTAATGAACTCATTATTTATTTATATTGGTGTTATACCTACTGTATTCCAACTTCTCTATGGTTTATAAACTATTTTACTAGCCATAGACACATCAAAATAAGCAAACAACACACGAAAAACAGAATCTGTCAAAAACAGAACAGTCTGTAGTAATCTGTAGCTAGCGGAAGATATGGAACTCCAAAAATTCTAAAATAAATTGTTGGACGTGAGGAATTTATCTATTAATCATCTGAAAAAAATAATTAACTAAATAGCACTCTCCAAAAAAATTGACAGCAGTTCTCGTGAGCGCTAAAGTTTCTGTTTTTTTACAGCAAGTTCAACAAGACTTTCCCCAAGTCTTCCCAACGGTTCTACTTGGCACAAACACTAATTAAAAACAAAAAAACACAATCAAAACAGAGACTAGAAAAATTATTTATTACTAAACAGGAGCACAAAGCAAGGAATAAAAATAAAATTGGGTTGCTTCCCAACAAGCGCTATCGTTTAACGCCCCTAGCTAGGCATAACAAGCAAGAATAGATCTAGGTATTGCCATCTTTGGTAGGAAATTCTTCAATGAGGCATCTACCATCTTTAGGAATTTATTTCTTTTTATTAATTATCAAAATTCTAGGCACAAGATCGAATAATTCATTTGTAACAAATGGTTCCTTAATGATAGCAAAAATATTGGGATGAATACTTATAGATTTGAGATCCGCATTTTTCCTTACTAGATGATTCACCCTTATTTTTAGGAATGTACATAAGCTTGGCAACTTTAGTGGAAGGACTTGGAGTGTTCTTTACGGAAGAAAAGCGGTTCCCGAGTTGGCAATAATATTCTCAAGTTTATCGATCCTAACGGAATCGTGATTTATTTTCTCATTAACTATGGGTTCCTTTTCTTTAATATATTTCATAGTAACTCCTACTTTAGATCCATATTGAGAGATTCGGTTGTGGATCTTTCTATCCAAATTTTCAATTAACTCTATGATAGCAACCTTATTTTCAATAATCTCAAGCCTTTGCATTACATGCTCCAAAGTTAATATAGTTCCATTAACCAAGAGAGGGGGTGAGCCGAATAAATCTAACATAGCATTATAAGAATCAAAAGTATGGCTACCCAAAAAGTTCCCTTCGGTAATAGTATCAAGAACATAACGGTGCCAAGAAATAATGCCTACATAAAAATTGCGAAGGAGAACGGAAGTAGATTGCTTCCTAGTAGATTTATTTTGAGCATTGAAAATTCTATACCGAGCATCTTTTAGATTTTCTCCCTCCCTTTGCTTAAAATTTAGAATTTCATTCTCACGAGATAACGAAGAAGATAAGGGACTAGCCATAACGACAAGCAAACAAACTAACACACAAGCAAACAAAAAGCAAGCGGGCAAAAAGAGGCAAATAGAGAGGGAGGATAGAGAGAGAGGGAAAATAAAACGGCAAGGGTGAAGTGGGGGAGAGGAAAACGAGAGGCAAATGACAAATAATGTAATGCTGGGGATAAGGGTATGTGATGGGTACTTGGTATGTTGACTTTTGCGTAGACCTCCCCGGCAACGGCGCTAGAAATCCTTCTTGCTACCTCTTGAGCACTGCATTGGTTTTCCCCGAAGAGG
The DNA here is from genome assembly GCA_034509565.1 of Triticum monococcum. Classification (NCBI taxonomy): domain Eukaryota; kingdom Viridiplantae; phylum Streptophyta; class Magnoliopsida; order Poales; family Poaceae; genus Triticum; species Triticum monococcum. The sequence continues at coordinate 630,477,503 of CM067847.1, read as the reverse complement.
AAGGGATGATGCAGCAAAGTAGCATAGGTATTTCCCTCGGTTTTTGAGAACCAAGGTATGAATCCAGTAGGAGGCTACGCGCGAGTCCCTCATACCTGCACAAAACAAATAAATCCTCGCAACCAACGCAAATAGGGGTTGTCAATCCCTATAAGGCCACTTATGAGAGTGAGATATGATAGATATGATAAGATAATATTTTTGGTATTTTTATGATAAAGATGCAAAGTAAAATAAAGGCAAAGTAAAAAGCAAAGGAAATAACTAAGTAGTAGGAGATCAATATGATAAAGATAGACCCGGGGCCATAGTTTCACTAGTGGCTTCTCTCGAGAGCATAAGTATTTTACGGTGGGTGAACAAATTACTATTGAGCAATTGACAGAATTGAGCATAGTTATGAGAATATCTAGGTATGATCTTGTATATAGGCATCACGTCTGAGACAAGTAGACCGACTCCTGCCTGCATCTACTACTATTACTCCACTCATCGACCACTATCCAGTATGCATCTAGAGTATTAAGTTAAAAACAGAGTAACGCTTTAAGCAAGATGACATGATGTAGAGGGATAGACTCATGCAATATGAAGAAAACCCCATCTTTTTATCCTCGATGGCAACAATACAATACGTGCCTTGCTGCCCCTACTGTCACTGGGAAAGGACACCGCAAGATTGAACCCAAAGCTAAGCACTTCTCCCATTGCAAGAAAGATCAATCTAGTAGGGCAAACCAAACTGATAATTCGAAGAGACTTGCAAAGATAACCAATCATACATAAAAGAATTCAGAGAAGATTCAAATATTGTTCATAGATAGACTTGATCATAAACCCACAATTCATCGGTCTCAACAAACACACCACAAAAAGAAGATTACATCGAATAGTTCTCCACAAGAGAGGGGGAGAACATTGTATTGAGATCCAAAAAGAGAGAAGAAGCCATCTAGCTACTGACTATGGACCCGTAGGTCTGAGGTGAACTACTCACACTTCATCAGAGGGGCTATGGTGTTGATGTAGAAGCCCTCTATGATCGATGCCCCCTCCGGCGGAGCTCCGAAACAGGCCCCAAGATGGGATCTCGTGGATACAGAAAGTTACGGCGGTGGAATTAGGGTTTTGGCTCTGTTTCTGATCGTTTGGGGGTACGTGTATATATATATAGGAGGAAGGAGTACGTCGGTGGAGCAACAGGGGGCCCACAAGGGTGGAGGGCGCGCCTGGTGGGGGTGGGCGTGCCCCCTACCTCGTGGCCTCCTGTTTCCTTTCTTGACGTAGGGTCCAAGTCTCACGGGTCTTGTTCGTTGAGAAAATCACCTTCCCAAAGGTTTCATTCCATTTGGACTCCGTTTGATATTCCTTTTCTTCGAAACCCTAAAATAGGCAAAAAAACAGCAATTCTGGGCTGCCCTCTGGTTAATAGGTTAGTCCCAAAAATAATATAAAAGTGGGTAATAAATCCCAATAATGTCCAAAACAGTAGATAATATAGCATGGAGCAATCAAAAATTATAGATACATTGGAGACGTATCACTAGGCTCGTCAAGTTTAGCCCGAGTATTCCGCATGTGCAAAATTGTCTTGCACCCGCTGTATGTGAACGTAGAGCTTATCACACCCGATCATCACGTGGTGTCTCGGCACGACGACCTGTCGCAACGGTGCATACTTAGGGAGAACACGTATACCTTGAAATTTTAGTGAGGGATCATCTTATAATGCTACCATCGTACTAAGCAAAATAAGATGCATAAATATAAACATCACATGCAATCAAAATATGTGACATGATATGGCCATTGTCATCTTGTGCCTTTGATATCCATCTTCAAAGCATCGTCATGATCTCCATCATCACTGGCTTGACACCTTGATCTCCATCGTAGCGTCGTTGTCGTCTTCTCAACTATTGCTTCTACAACTATCACTAACGCATAGTGATAAAGTAAAGCAATTACATGGCGATTGCATTTCATACAATAAAGCGACAACCATAAGGCTCTTGTCAGTTGCCGATAACTTTTACAAAACATGATCATTTCATACAATAACCTATATCCATCATGTCTTGACCATATCACATCACAACATGCCCTGCTAAAACAAGTTAGACGTCCTCTACTTTGTTGTTGCAAGTTTTACGTGGCTGCTACGGGCTTCTAGTAAGAACCGTTCTTACCTATGCATCAAAAACCACAACGATGTTTCGTCAAGTTTGTTGTCTTAACATTCAACAAGGACCGGTCGTAGTCAAATTCGATTGAACTAAAGTTGGAGAAACAGACACCCGCCAGCCACCTTTATGCAAAGCAAATTGCATGTTTGTCGGTGGAACCGGTCTCATGAACATGGTCATGTATGGTTGGTCCGGGCTGCTTCATCCAACAATACCGCCGAATCAAAATAAGACGTTGATGGTAAGAAGTATGACTATGATCGCCCACAACTCTTTGTGTTCTACTCGTGCATATCATCTACTCATAGACCTGGCTCAAACGCCACTATTTGGGAACGTAGCATGAAATTTCAAAAAAAATCCTACTATCATGCAAGATCTATCTAGGAGATACATAGCAATGAGAGGGGGAGAGTGTGTCCATGTACCCTCGTAGACCGAAAGTGGAAGCGTTAGTTTAACGCGGTTGATGTAGTCGAACGTCTTCTCGATTCAACCGGTCAAGTACCCAACATATGGCACTTCCGAGTTCAGCACACGTTCAGCTCGATGACGTCCCTCGAACTCCTGATCTAGCAAAGTGTCGAGGGAGAGTTTCGTCAGCACAATGGCATGGTGATGGTGATGGTGATGTGATCTGCGCAGGGCTTCGCCTAAAGGAGGAGAGGGGATGAGGGAGGCACCGCACACGGCTAAGAAACAATTGATGTGCTTTGGAGTGCCCCCTGCCCCCGTATATAAAGGAGGAGAGGGGAGGAGGCCGGCCCTAGGGGGCGCGCCAAGTGGGAGGAAACCCACTATGACTCCTAGTCCGAGTTGCCCCCCCCCCCCCCGCCCCCTCCTTCTTTCAGAGGGGGAAAGGGGGAAGGAGAGGGAGAGGGAGAAGGAAAGGGGGGTCGCGCCCCCTCCCCTTGTCCAATTCGGACTCCCCATGGGAGGCGCCACTCCTTGTGGGAGGCCCTCTCTCTCTCTTCCCTATGGCCCACGTGGCCCATTACTTTCCCCAGGGCGGGGGTCCGGTAACCCCTTGATACTCCGATAAATATCTGAAACACTCTGAAACCATTCCGGTGTCCGAATACTATCGTCCAATATATCAATATTTACCTCTCGACCCTTTCGAGACTCCTCGTCATGTCCGTGATCTCATCCGGGACTCGGAACAATCTTCGGTCACCAGAACACATAACTCATAATACAAATCGTCATCGAACGTTAAGCTTGCTAGAGACCATCATTTCAAGAGAATCTACCCCTCGTGGGTTCGATTACCCAGGGTCACCTCTGGGGAAATAGGTGAGGGATACACTTTTTGGTTCCATTACCTGATCACTAAAAGGAGGTATCAGGCCCTTTTTCTGGCACCGTTGCGGGGAAGGAGTTTAGTAATCCTAGTCTTTGTGTTTAGAGGTTTTGTTAAATTTAATTTTTTGTTTTTTTTTACTTTTATGTTTTTACTTAAGTTTTACTATCGTCCAATATATCAATATTTACCTCTCGACCCTTTCGAGACTCCTCGTCATGTCCGTGATCTCATCCGGGACTCGGAACAATCTTCGGTCACCAGAACACATAACTCATAATACAAATCGTCATCGAACGTTAAGCTTGCTAGAGACCATCATTTCAAGAGAATCTACCCCTCGTGGGTTCGATTACCCAGGGTCACCTCTGGGGAAATAGGTGAGGGATACACTTTTTGGTTCCATTACCTGATCACTAAAAGGAGGTATCAGGCCCTTTTTCTGGCACCGTTGCGGGGAAGGAGTTTAGTAATCCTAGTCTTTGTGTTTAGAGGTTTTGTTAAATTTAATTTTTTGTTTTTGTTTTTTACTTTTATGTTTTTACTTAAGTTTTATTATCGTTGCTAGTCTTGTCGGTTGAGAAAAACAAAAAGATCATGGCTCATAATCTTGCAAGTTTTGCTACTCCCAGCAACAACTTCATGTGTGAACCAATAGCACAACTTGAGGTTGCAGCCGCTGAGTATGAGATCGAACCGACCTTAGTTTCCATGGTTCAACAGGACCAATTTGGAGGCTCTGATTCTGAAGATGCAGGTATGCACTTGCATAATTTTACTGAATTATACAACATGACATGCATTAGAGATTATGACCCTGACACTTTGAAGTTCCATCTATTTCCTTTCTCTTTGAGAGGAAAAGGAAAAGAACGCCTTCTAGCTCTACCTAGAGGTAGTATTACTTCTTGGCTTGATTGTCGCAGAAATTTTTGATCTAAATTTTGTCCACCTGCAAAAAAATATGCAATTACATTCTCAGATTAGAGGTTTCAAGCAGGAAGAACGTGAGCCACTAGCGCTTGCGTGGGATGGAATGACAGGAGCTATGAGGAATTGCCCTAATCATGGAATGGAGGAGTGGTTAATTCTTCATATGTTTTATAATGGTTTAAATCAAATGTCAATAACTATGCTTGATACAGCTATAGGAGGAACAATCGTGGGAAAGCCCATAGATGATGTCAAGAAATTACTTGACGATATGTAAGAAAACCATGCCAAATGGCATGTTGGAAGACCCACCACCAAGAGGGTGAACATGATAGAAGAAAGTAGCACGGAGTTGACAGCCAAACTTGATGAACTTATCTCCATGATGAAAGGTAAATTAGAGGGAAATGTGAATGCCATCGCTAACAAAGAAAACTAGTGATGTGACTTTTATTGCCCACAATAGCTATTATCTCAAGTGGAAAAATAATGGTTATGCTCCTACACTCCCTTATCCTAGTAATGGAGGAGCATCAAATAATTTTAATGGAGCTAATGGAAGCAATAGAAGTACTCATGAAGAAACTCTTAAAATTTTATTGCCAGTCAAACTAAGCAGAATGAAAACTTCAAGAATACCTTGAAGAATCATGATAACTTACTTGGTCAATTGACCAGTAAGGTTGTTGGACTAACAAATGATGTGCAGGTACTTGAAGGAAGATTCAAGAATATGGAAGCACAACTCGCTAAAATTGCAGAGAGCCAAACATTAATCTTAGCCAAGATTGCAAGTAAACCGAAACCTAACTCGGTTGAAGATGTTAAAATAGTGAGAATCAACGAAGAGAAGACCAAAGAACTAGACACAAGCCATCTTCCAGAGTATAATTATGCCATTGCAGATTTTGTGAATATGATATCAATGAAATACCCACTACCCGAGGTAACTAATAATGAAGCATATAATGTCTTTGTTGAGCAAGTTGCAACCAAGGTACGTGAACTTGATGATGAAAGAAAGAAACTTTACAGTAAGTTACCAGGTAAGCAAGAGGATGCTTTTGAGCCTACTATAGAGATTGAGATTGGATTGAATAAATTCATTGCTTGATGTGATCTAGGGGCTAGTGTTTCCACTATCCCCAAGCATGTTTATGATTGTCTCAATCTAGGCCCTTATGCTACTATTGAGATTATAGTGAATATGGCTAATTCTACTTTTACTCAGGCAGTAGACATTAAGCATGGAGTTATAGTTCAAATTAATGATTGCCCTGTCATGATTGATCTTGTGATAGTAGTGTGACGCCCCTGACTTATCGTGCCCTAATCATACACGCAAACGCGCACAATCAACATCAGAGACTCGCGGGAAGATATCACAACACAAATCTAGACACAAATAAAATAATACAAGCTTTATATTACAAGCCAGGGGCCTCGAGGGCTCGAATACACAAGAGTCAGCGAAAGCAACAATATCTGAGTACAGACGTAAGATAAACAAGTCTGCCTTAAGAAGGCTGAGCAAAATATCGAGAACTGGATCGAAAAGGCGCAGGCCTCCTGCCTGGGAGCCTCCTAACTACTCCTGGTTGTCGGCGATCTCCACGTAGTAGTAGGCTCCGTCGGGGTAGTAGTAGTCATCAGTGGGATCGGTTGGCTCCTGGGCTCCATCATCTAATCGCAGCACTCGGGTAGATGATAAAAGGGGTAGCAAAGCAACCATGAGTACTCATCCAAATTTCTCGCAAGACTTACATCAGATCTATACTAAGTATGCATCGGTATCAAAGAAATTGGGCTATATCTTTGGACTAGACTGCAGAAATGGCATAATAGAGAGGAAGGCCTAGCCTATCGAATACTAGCATCTTGCAGCGTCTTGCAGCATTAGAAGAGTGCAGATTAACATTAACATAAAGTAGTAAGTATGTTGTAGTAATGCCCAGAGATCCTTCCGCGACTCCTTGCGAGAAAGCAATCCCAGAGCCATCATATCCATTTCATGTCTCCCATATCCAGTTCTAGTTGTATAAATCGGGATACAACTCTGAGTGTCTGTTACCATGGACACGGCTATTCGATAGTTATGACATTACTCATGGCATGATCATGTACATATGCATTACGTCTGTGACAAGTAGACCAACTCCTGCCTGCATCTACTACTATTACTCCACTTCGAGAGCGCTTCTATGCCTGCCTCTCTACGTATTAAATACATAACAAACAGAGTATTGCATGGAGTATGATTACATAATATAGATAGAATAAAACCAAGCAATATGTTTGAACCTCGTCCATTTCTCCTTAGTAGCAACAATACAATACCATGCCTCGCTACCCCTTCTGTCACGAGGTGAGGACACCGTAAGATTGAACCTACTACTATGCACCACTTCCACAGATGATCTACTCATCTACTTGGCCAAAGAAAACTCATAGCTCAGAAAGCATTACATAGCTATAACAATCACAAATAATAAAGGTCAAAAAATATTCAATTAGTTTCAATGAATAATCTAATCATAAACCCCCAATTCATCGGATCCCAACAAACACACTGCAAAAGAAGATTACATCGTGTAGAACTCCGAGGAGACCATTGTATTGAAGATCAAAGAGAGAGAATAAACCATCTAGCTAATCACTATGGGCCCGTAGGTCTGTGATAAACAACTCACACAGCAAGGGAGGTGTAGCAAGAACTTCCGTGATGATACGTGTTTGTCACAGTAGGTCACGTTTTCTCTCATGCATGTACATCCATGATGATTTTATGACAGAATCAAGATAGTCATACAGGTGCTGTCGTAGAAGTGCTTCATGATAAAACTCAAATTATCATCACGGAAGTGTCCACTTCCATGACAATAAATGGCGCGTCATGGAAGTGCTTTTGTCAAGGGTAACCAACACATGTCATCCACAGTAACGGGTCTCCATTAAGCTATCGGATTCGGTTTTGGATCCGATAACCCGTTAACAACCACGACCAATGGCAATTTCCACGTGTAAATTTCTCATTGGCCGAAGGAACCACATGCCAGCTCCATGTTGGTACAGATGTCAACCGTCCAATGGACAGGAGGCGCCTATGATTCGAAGACACGTGGCACGGTGCAGCAGTGGCCCATTTAGGTTAAAAAGGCCGGCCCATTTGACTTGGCCAAAACTTAACGAGCCAGCCCATCAAAAGCATGTTAATGACATGTGCGTGTATAGCCCATTTACGGCCCGTTATGGCCTTTTCGAATTCAGCCCATTAGCGTCTTCTGGGTAGTCCAATATCATTCGAGCCCGTTGTCACTTTCGGCCCATGTATGGCCCATAACGTCTTTCGGCCCATATGAGGCCTTTTGTTTCTTTAGGCCCTTTAACAACCGTAGTGACTTTGGCCCATAATAAACAGTAACTTGCTTTATACCCATTACAGCCCATGATTCAGTTGGTTTTCAGCCCGTGGTATCTTTCGACCTTCTAAGGCCCATATATTCTCGGGCTCATTTCCGGCCTTCGATTACTTGTAGTCTGTTACTGGTCTGTTCTGCTAATGTGCCAAATTCAGCCTGTGGTTCTAGTCAGCCCGTTTTGTGGCATGTTAACCCTTTGGGCCTTATTCATCCTATCGTGTATTACGGGCCCGTTAACGACCCATTAAACTTTCCCTGCCATGTGGCCTGTTAATGTTCCATTATGGCCTGAGCCCATAAACAGGTTGTTCAAATCCGTGTTCAAATAGTGGTCCACGATCATTATGGCCCATGGATCCTGAGGCCCGTAAGAGGCCCATGGATCCTAAGGCCCGAAGGAGGACCATGGATCCTTCGGCCCGTAGGAGGGACATGGTTACAATGACCCATATGTGGACCATTGTTATTGCGGCCACTAGGAAATTGAGGAAAAAGAACTGGAGAACTACAAGCAAACAAATAAATTATACTATAAGAAAATAAATAAGCAAGCAACTAACGCTAGGATATTACGACGATTACACAGATTACATCTATTGGGCATTAAAGTTCGTCACTAATGCAAATATAGGGAACAAAGTAGCATATTACATACACTGGTTGTCAAAGTTGGTGGCCAGTGCAAATAAACGCCGCAGCAAAACAAGTTTAGAACTAAAACCACTTCAGAAGAGATCAAGAAACAATATCTTGGGTACCCACCATGCTGGCAAGAAGCTTAGCAAGCTTGTTAACTTTCTCTTGTTTGACGCTTAAATCCTCCAGCGCTTGTTGTTGCACCAGAAAATATGCATCTGAATTCTGCATGGACTTTCTCAGTTCTTCGGCTTCGTGTCGCAACACATCTGATCAATGTCTTTCAACTTTAAGTTAAGTCTCAAGAAGCCGAATGGATTCAGGTAGCAAGTTCGAAGAGTTTGTGCCAACAATAGTGGCCAGTAACTCGAACACTACATCAAGACAGGACTTTGGGATTGTCTCACTGTCTTCAATATAATTTTTATCATTTTTCTTAGAGACCAACATGGATGTCTCACTATTTTAAACCTTATATGCATTACTTCCTTTAAGAATTGCAGAAATTTGTATATAGCTAATAAAAACAGGAGTCCTTAATAAGCATAGTACAAAGATACAAGCATCAAACTAACATGCAGCCACACACTTATTGTGTAATCATCAAGGCAATCTATGACTTAACATGGAAAAGCTACAGACAGAAAAAAGTTATGCTTTAGTATTCCACTACACAAAGCAAAAGCTACAGCGGCCTATGTAGCTATAGCCATACAGTTTCTCCGCCTTGATTGTTTCTTTGCAATACACAAGCAATTCGTATATGATTAGTTGGCGCCCATGGCCATGGCAGAACAGTGTTGTTTGTTGGTACTACTCCGTCTCCCTCCCTATCTCTATCTCCAACCCTTTCTCTCTCTAGGTGGGGGCACGGCATGCATGTCGCTAGCGCAAAGCGTATGCAGTGGAAGCTTGGCTTGGCGCCATCTAAGCTAGCCTCTTCTTCTCTCTGATCTAGTTCTCTCTACTTGGGTTTGTTTGGTACATGGTACATACATGTGCGTTAGTTCAATCATTATGAAATCTGTTTATTTAATTTTTTTTATGAGATTTGAGATAGTACATCTGATCAAATATTTGTTTTGTCTTTTACTTCACTGTGGGGAGAAATACTGACATGTATCTCAGCTCTTCTATAGGAAAATACTAAGCTAATGTTTTTTCCTTTGAAATATAAAGGGTATGAACCAATCCAGCATATAGTAATCTATTTCTACAAACCAAATGGATCTAGCAGAAATTTTCCTATAAAAATCCTATCATATAGAATTCCTGCAAAATTACTATCAACAAAAGATGACCGAGTTGCATGCACTAGAGGCAAAGTTGCATGCATTGGTGCAAGGTATGGCGCTGGCAGCTCAACACTTTGATGTTCCTATTCTGGTCCGGTCGGACTCATCAGAGGCATTGACGGCCCTAACCAATGACAACCTGTCCCGCAAAGAAAAAAGATTAAGCACGAGCAAAATAGAATAGCAGATCGGTTGGCTTTATATAGTCGTACCAAGGCCGCGTTCGGCTCCTCTCCGCTCCCTGGACCGCGCTCCCGGAGCGGACGAGTCTGTAGCTAATTTTCTGGGAGCGAGTAAAACCGAGCTCTACAACTCCACGGAATCAGCTCCACGGAGGGATTCCCAACAGGGCTCAAGAGTATGGTTAGATTGTGGACCAACGTGTACAGAGAAACTCTTGCGTCTCGGAATGTAACCCTACTCATATGAAATAAAGCTCGAGGTAAAAAAAAAAGACCGAGTCATAGGGTAACTGTTTCGATATACTGTCACTGATTTTCTTGCTGGCATATGCTACTGCATGCTGGGTGACATAAATTTTCGTCTGTGGTCAATTAAAGTATTGCAGGGGATATTTGGTTCCCATACTTCCACGGGAATAATAAGGGAAGGAGAGAATTCAAGCTTCCAAGTCCCAAGGTTTATTTATGAATGAATCACCATTGACTGACTACAGACATCCTAGCATGCAGCACCAGAATGAGTAGTATCCACACTCCTCTTCTTCCCCTTCCAAACCTTTTGCTTTTGTTCATACGCACCACCAAAACTTTTCCCCTCTCTCTATGCTGTCAGCCAGGTGATCCTCATCCCCCCCCCCCCACCCCCCCCCCCCCCCCCCACATCCCTCTCTCTCTCTCTAGTGAACTTCCCTTTCGTCCTCTACAGCCTCATTTACACCTTTAGGGCTACTACACGCACACACAACACCTTTATCTCCTTCTCTCTCATCTCTCCCACTCTTCTTCTTCTCTTGGTGATCCATACCGAAGCCTCTCTCTCTCTCTCTCTCTATTTATATTAGCTGCCATTTCCCATCCACACCCTGTCTCTCCTATCTCCAGCTCCACCGTACCACCAGTCGATCCATCCATGGGGGATCCCTACACCAATTTCTTGAGGGGCTACAGCCTCCGCTACTCCAACGCAGCGGCTTCTTCCTCTTCCCCCTTCCCCAGCTACACCTCCTACCTCCACCACCCACCTCCCTCCTCCCCTCCGATCAGGGAAGCCCTCCCCCTCCTCAGCCTCACGCCTTCCTCCTCAACCTACCACCCCCATCAACACCACGATCAAGAAGATCACAAGGTCATGACCACCGCCTCCTGCAGCAGCCAGGCAGAAGCCGCCGATCAGGCAGCCGGGGAGGTCACCGTGGCCCTGCACATCGGCCTGCCCAGCCCCAGCCCCTCCGATGCAGCAGCCGGCAGCGGCAACCACCACCAAGAAGAGGCAGCGGCTGGAGGAGTAGCTGCTGAGGAGAGAAGCCAGCAGCTGCTGGAAGAAGGGCAGGAGGAAGGGGAAGGGGAGGAGGAGGATGGCAGCACGATGGCGCTGGGGGTGGGGTGCGCGTCCCTGGGGATAGGCAGGCTCACAAAGGGGCAGTACTGGATCCCCACCCCGTCCCAGATCCTCATTGGTCCCACGCAGTTCTCCTGCCCCGTCTGCCACAAGACCTTCAACAGATACAACAACATGCAGGTGAGGTGATCCATCTTCGAATTGCCTTGTGCATGCATCGGATTTCAATTTTTGGTTCTGATCCTGTCGGGTCTTGATAGGGGGATTTTAGTTGATTTTGTTTTGGATGTTTATGTTGTGAACTTCCTTTTCTCTTTCCTGTGCGTGAATTGGAGCAGTGCATGCATCTCTGGTTTCCTTTGTCCTGTGCAAGGTGCAGTGGCGGTGGATCTAGGAGGAAGTGCCGCTGGTTCTTATTCAACTCCTCTCTCTCTCTCTCTCTCTCTCTCGCTGACGTATCTTATTGATTTGACTGAACCGGGAGGGAAGTGGAGAGAGGCAGAGGCCATGCACTCTGTCTGCCGTATCTCGTTGATTTGACTGAACCGGGAGGGTAGTGGGAAGAGGGAAGAGGGAGGGGCATGCAGTAATGGCTCTGGGACGGCCATTGACATGGAGAACTCTGAGCTCCTATGCTGGCTACTGGCCAGTACTAGGACTGACCGATCTTGGAGTTTGCGCTTGTTTTGCCTTTTCAACTTGCAGCGGGCTGGACGCGCAGCGCAGAGAGAGAAAAGGAGAGGGATCTGGGAAGAAAGATCTAGCAGAAAGGCATCTTTATCTTTCCCTGATCAGTTCCTTCAAGGTTACACAGATCGGTGTGCGTCTCAAGCCAACGCCGGCCACAGGCTCCTCCTCCTCTCTCCCCTTCTCTGCACTCTCTCTGCAAGAAACCCCACCACGAGCAGTGCCCTTCAGTCTCACACAGTCCATTGCTCAACATCCCTTTTGCTCTCTCTCCCCCTAATTGATGCATCTATGCAGCTAGATACTGGTAGCTAGAGAGAGAGAGAGAGAGAGAGAGAAGAGAGAGATGGTCCCTTTGCACCTTAAATTATCCCCCCATCCCCCGTTGCCTCAAGCACGTGAAGACGGAGAGCCATCACTTCGTCTTGCACCTTCGTAGCTCTCGCCCTCCTGACTAGCCACAGTGCGTGCAGCGGCAATGCCGCTCGATAGCTCCGATCGAGCCGCTGTGCACACGCAACGAACACTCTGCGGTCCGCACGAGCAAGCACCACTCCGTGTCCAATTTGTCCATGCATGCATGTGTAAGCCATTACAACTCTGTCTGTCTGTCTCATGTCTGATCCATCAGTTGCCATGGACGCTTGCGCTTGCAGATGCACATGTGGGGCCACGGGTCGCAGTACCGGAAGGGCCCGGAGTCGCTGCGGGGGACGCAGCCGACGGCGATGCTCCGCCTGCCTTGCTACTGCTGCGCGGCGGGCTGCCGGAACAACGTCGACCACCCGCGCGCCCGCCCCCTCAAGGACTTCCGCACCCTGCAGACCCACTACAAGCGCAAGCACGGCATCAAGCCCTTCATGTGCCGCAAGTGCGGCAAGGCCTTCGCCGTGCGCGGCGACTGGCGCACCCACGAGAAGAACTGCGGCAAGCTCTGGTACTGCGCATGCGGGTCTGACTTCAAGCACAAGCGCTCCCTCAAGGACCACATCCGCGCCTTCGGCCGCGGCCACGCGCCCTGCGGCATCGACTGCTTCGACCTCGACGACGACGACCGCGACCCTTCCTCCGAGGTTGACCACACCGTTAACACCGCCGCCGCCACCGCCACCAACGGCGCCGGCAGCGACCGTCGCCATTGGAAGGCCAATTAACCGATCGAGCCGGTCCATCTCTAGGGCTACGGCCTACTGGGTAAGTATATGCGCATGTGAGCTGAGGTGTGGGAGCGCAAGCTATTACTGGCAGTACGTACTATCTGGGTATACATGAAGCTTGCAGGCAGGCGTATATAGTTGATAGTGCGAACAGTGAAGGGAGCGTTTTAATTTTGAAAGAAAGATGGATTATACATTTGCAGCTGGATTAATCAAGGGATCGATCGGTGCATGTATGGTTATGACTTATGAGAGAGGTGAGTGAATTTCTAATTGTTTGGGTATATAGCCTACCCTAGCTAGCTTCATTGTATGTGTAGACTTTGATTTGGTATATGGTGATACAGATTATCAAATATTAATTCAAAATTTCAAAGAAGTTATCATGCATGCATGAATGCAATGGCCACAGGCTTACTGGCTTATTACTGCTACTCACTCCGTCCCAAAATCAGTGTCGTTGATTTAGCACACAAATTTAGTACAAAGTTGTTCTAAATTAGCGGCACTTATTTTGGGATGAAGGAGTACTAATTAAGTCTTGACATCTTTTGTGTTCATCTGATGTTTATAACTAATTTTATTGTTTTTAGCACTAGTTGTGGTATATTGGAGTCTTGCATGTTTGTGATCATGCTTTAATTAATTTGAAATGATTGGAAGTTGAAAGTCTAGTTATCTATAAGTTTTTTTTCCCTTAGATACAAGAAGTGATTTACTGTCGTTCTATAATTGAAGCATACAAAAGCTAATTAAGTTATGGATAAACTGATATGCGTACTTTGTGTTTCCCATTTCTAGTTTAAGGCCCATGTTATCTATTGACATGGGATATTTCCAGCTTCCTGAATTTCTAATTTCCATGCGGACCATCTTTTTGGACGAAATTATGCATGTTAAATTCTTTATTGTTAAAATTTCCTCAATAGAAAATGGCTGCAAAACTAGTATTCGCCCCGTCCGTGCATGTACCAAGATTTATATTTCACTTCAAGTTTATTCAACAATATAAAATTTGATACAACTCTGGTATTGCTGGAGATATTGATTTTGTATCAAAGATGTATGATGAAAAGCACGCATGCCTGGTCATCCCCGATTATCATGCATTCACTTGATGTTGTCTTGTGTAGATAAAAGTAGTCAAGAAAAGGAAGAATCAAAAATATCTAAGGAAATCTTTATGTAGTAATATAAGCAATGGACATAATTCTTTCTTCTTCCTTCTTTCAAAGGACTTCATAATCTAGCACGCACGAGAAAAAAAACTGTGATTTCTTTTGAAAACTAACAATCAAAATGAAACAATTGTTGTAGGTAGTACAAATTCTTTTTGCAAAAAAAAAGGAGTATGTAGTACAATTCTGTTTGAGAACTTGAGATCCGTTGTTTTTGGCATACTTGGCCTTTAGCTAGGAGCCTAGGACTATTGCTTGTCTACATCCTCCTAAGAATAATTTATAGAAACCCGCAAAAAAAGAATAATTTATATAAGTTCACCTAGTAAATGTATATAGTTCTGCAGTGGATGTCTTGTATGATCCTAGAATGACATTTGTATCAAAGGTATTTTTGCACTCTGAGGGGAAAAACATTTCCTTCTTTTTGGATCATAGGGTCGTAAATCTGAAACACATAATCTCAGAATTCCTGTGTTTTATAGAGCACTGAAATGCTTCTACACAAGAATTCATGCATTTTTATTACATTGTAGAATTCAACATACCATAAAACTCCAATCATGCATTTTCTCTATTATACCTATGTTTTTGGTATCCTGTGTGAGCTTTTGAACTTTTCCTATATTATTGCAAGACTGAAGTAACTATCATGTAGTCTTATGTTTTTCTACAAAAAGTGCATATGCATTGTGAAAATGCAGACATATTTCCTCTTTGGATTACAAAAATTTGAAAACTAGTAATATGAAAAACATAGGATTGAGATGTCACATACCATGAAATCCTGCATGATTTGAAAACACGGAAGTTCTGCAATATGTGTCTTTGGTTGACGCAGGAATTTTAGAGTTGATAAGAGAGGGTAGAGAGAGATAGAGTTGGAGGGGTGCTCTTTGTAGGAATTTTGGAGGATTTGATCCTATGGGTTTTACCTATGAAAGCCCTTTGTATCATGGGATTCGAGCTACCAACTCCCATAGAATCCTTTCCTATGCACCATTCCATACGAATCTCAGCATTAGCTGAACCTTCATTCTAATTTTTCTTCAGAAGTCCAATGCACTTCAAATTTATCTTTCTATACCCTCTCTATCAATCCCCTAGAGTTATCGTGTTTGCTTCATGTGCACTATCCAAAGTTAGATATTGCAGAATTTGTGTGTTTCTAAATCCTGTAGGATTCCATGGTATACGTGACACCACAATTAATCCTACATTTCTCCTATTCCTCCATTTTTCTTCCTGCAATGCAAAGAGGCCCTAAAGAGCATCGGACTTTTCAACGAAACATTAAAATGAGGTTTGAGCTCATGTTGAGATTCCTATGGAACGGGGGTCATAGGAACAAATTCCATATGAATTTGGTATCGAAATGGCTTCCATAGGAAAACAATCCTTCGGATTGATATCGTCCAAAAATTATTCAATCCAAAGTGGCCTTAAAGGAGAAAACAAAAGGGAATAGCTAGCTAGATATAAGCTGCGTATATGCTCCATCTCTTCCGTGCATGCATGCAGCATCCTGGTGGATCCCAATCCATGAGAATCTCATAGCTAGTTTTGCTTTAATGCTCTCATCTTTTGCATAAAGACAATGCTAGGCTTTATCTCTTTGAGCACCCTCCCCTAAGCCGAGAGAGAACCCTTTCAAGGATGTGTGTGAAGCTCATGATGCTAGCTTTGCCCCGATGGCAAATGCAGTGTGCTTTCAGCTAGTTAAGAATCACGAGACATGGAACTGTATACCTATCCATGTCCATGTCCAATTTGCATGGGTTAACATGAGAAAGTTAGAGAGAAGAGGCAAAGATAGCATGATTGCACAAACCTAATTAATGGCCTATATCTGCTGAACTATGCCTTTGTCCTAGTACAGTTTCTTTAATCTTGGCCCGCCGCTGATTACAGATGCAATGATCAAAGTAACAAAAGAGGTGCTTAAAGTTTGCTCTTTTCCTCTTGCCTGTTACCCATAAGCTTTAGCTCTTTTTTTAGCCTTTAGTTTGGCTACCTTTTCCAGGTTTATACAACAGCTAATTTTCAAGATAAAAAAATTCGGGTAGACAGTAGAAACTATCTACTATCGCTTTAGTCGATTAATATTGATCAAATAAATTAATCTTAATATTTTGTTGGTGGTGATGCTAATAATGGTCTATTAGCTTGTAGCATTAGTCCAAGCTGTAATGTTGGTCTATTTGGTAATGATGATTTTTCAGTAGAATATATGCTGTTCAAATGATGGTTTCATAGAAATGATTCGTACTAGATTAACTGTATATTCACATATATAGTGGAGACCTGTTTACTTGTCAGACATATGACGCAGCCAATGCCAGCATACAGTTTTAAGCGTCATACATGACATGGTCCACGATAACCCTTTGTTTGTTAGCTCTCAGCAGTTTCTTTCTTATAGTCGACTGCCTGCAGCAAGCCTGCATATCTTGTACTGCTCTAGATCAATGTTTTACGTAGCTTTAACCCACTTGGGTTGTCTCTGTACTCTGTTAATCCCTTCTGATCAATGAATTTGGCAAGCTTTGCCAACATTCAAAAAAAATTGTTTTACGTAGCTCATTCTTTTCTGAAGAAAATAAAGCCTCCCCGGCCCATTTACATGTGCATATTATTGACGTACTACGGTCCCAGAGGAAAATTAAGCTAGCATACTAGGTATAGAACCTGGCAGAACAATGGAGAACTATATATATGATGGCAAAGAAAAGCTAATTGAGTTCGGACCTCAACTATAAATTATGTTTTGGCTAATTATTATCATACTTTTTTGAAAACTAAATGACACCCCACATATTGCTGGTCTGGGGATGTAAAGTATTTCAACAAATCTAGTTGTATGGAACATGAATATTTTGATTAATATTATGAGTACTGAAACTAAAGTTATATATTATTTATTATTTAATCATTCCATTTTTTTAGAAATTGAATTCCAAATATATAATATACAACTAGTATAAAAAACAAAAGCATTTTCCCATGCAGCCACCGGTACCTTTTAAGTGGACATGTTTGCATGTTGGGAGAAAATATTAGTAGGGATCACATATTTAGATATACTAGAAGATAACCCGCGTGTTTCCATGGGAATACTGTTATAAATAGGTAGAGTGATGATGTGGTTAAATAGGTTGATGAGGTGAATATCTATGAGGATTAATTATAGTGAGATAGCAGTAAAGATTGCATGGTTTTGTTGATGTGGAAGGGACACATGCATTGGGAAAATAGGTAGCAAGATGGCAAGTTGATGACGTGGCATACACGGATGGTTTGTTAACATGGAAATGTTACATGTATAGGAAAATTGGGTAGTGAGTTGTAATTATTCAAAAATAGAGAATACGATATCATCATAGACAAAAAATGATTAAACATTAATATTTCCTCATACAATATGGTTATGTTTTGACAGGGTCTTTCATTTAACTGCCAATTAGCGGACTAGGAAACTTTAGTGGTGTTCGCTCTTGAGAACTTTACCTACTTTCCTTGTACGGACAGGGTCATTTTTTGTCCCTTGGTTATTGTAATAATAATTCAAAAGGAAACAAAAATGTCTGAAAAACTCACAATAACACATCTATGTTTTATTTCTGAGCAAAATAACACATCAATATTGATGATTCTCTTTAGAAAATATGGTAAATATAGTTACCAATTTGGTGAACCCCCTTAGATTATTTGTTGTTCCATAAGATTGCACTTTTTTACACATCTTGTTTAGTTTTCAAATTTTGGGATACTTTCAAAAAAAATAGAGGCCGGGGGTTATCCACCTTTTCGAAAAAAAAATTGCATACTAGAGACTAGGCAAAGTCAACAAGGACATTCTAAAACAGCGGAGAGGGTACTGCTACTACAAACTACGTCGTCATGGTCTTCAATACTGTCCAAATCAATTACTACCAACCTCTTGCTTATTTATTACGCTCTCAAAAAATTGCTAACCTCTTGTTTATGGATCCTATACAAATTAGGAAAATTCTAATTTTTTTAGAAGTATCCGAAAATTTGGAAAACTATCATTTGTGTCCCCATTTATGTCCCTTAGGGGCATCTCCAAGAGTGCTCATTTGTGTGCCCATTTATGTATTTGGGAGGGTCTAGCTAACTTAAGTCACCTAACTTAGCAGTGAATAACAAGTGGGCCATCTTTCGATGGGGCCTACACGCCAGCCACGGCGAAGTCAAGTAACTTAAGTCAAAGGATTTGTCTTCGGGGGTATGAGGAAAGTAGCTGACCCTAAGAGTGTTGCTAATAATATAGTCAGTTGTTGGTTATATGATGTTGCCATGTTTTTTATGGCCAATCTAATAGTCAACATGTACAGTAGTTTAGCTAAAAAGAAATGCTACTTTAATTTATTGACACATGACCCCTAAGGGCATCCGATGCGGACCCTCAAACTGCCCCTATATGTCATTTCCGGGAGTCTGGACACTTTTTATTCATTCAAAAAATTGGAGGGGGGGGGGGGGGGGGGGGGGATCCCATCTCAGCCTCTCTTGTCTCACTGACGATCTAGTGCGATAAAAGGCTTTCCCGTGCGTTATCTACCACTCTACTTGCTCATTAGCTTGTTTCCCTCAAGACCAGTCACTAGATTCTTTCTCCGTGATCAAACAGCAGTAAGCAGCTAGCCCTGCAGCGGAAGGGGGAAATACCATGATGAAAAAAAGGAGAAGTATATTTTTTGTTCCTAAACTCTTTCGAAAGTATAGAAATAGTCCCTGAATTCAAAACCAACAAACTTTAGTCCCTCAACTTTTCAAACCAGATTAGTTTAGTCCCTCATACCGCTTCGAGTGATTTCCATCTGACGTGGACACGGTTTTGACAAAAACTTGACACGTCACCTAGGTTTGACCGCCACGTCACAGTCCATGTCATTTTTTTCAAAACACAGTGTCGGACAGCGTCGTCCATGATAGTCATGCGGCGGAGATAAAGCGCTCGAGCGGCCAGAGGAGCTCGGCGACCCAGGGCGTGGCGTTGGCAGACGAGTGACTTGGCCTCCCTGTTGCACGGGCCGTCGAGCAGCAGCCTGCGCCCGACGCGACGCCGCTGACCTTCTGGACAGGAAGCCTGAGCAGGAGGAGGAGCTCGAGGCGGCGAGCTCGGACAAGCCCTTTGCGGGCACCTCCGCTGACGGCATTGGCCATGCATCCGATCGTATGCAGCGGCGTGTAAGATGCAGTCCAGGGAGCAACACATCGTGTGCATATGTATTCTGGGCGAGATCGGATCAGCATGTTCATTGTGTTTGGCTTGCATCTCTGGCGGGCCGAATTAATACGTACGTTCACGTATACCTGCGTGTTTTGCCGGCGGCTAGAATCAATCCAGCAGCTTCTTTGCACTTCGTGTTCTGTCAGGAAACATCGACTGGCCGCCGCACGCATGGAAAGCGGGCCAAGCACCTCTATCTCGCGCACATGTCGAGCGCAGCTCGCGCTCCTTCCTGGAGCACGCCTGCCTCACAGGAGACCCATGGCCGCGCCCTGGCGCACCGGCTCATTGCAGGAGCTCGCGTGGTGCCCCTCCATCCATCCTAGCTACGGCCATGTCAAGCCCAACCACAACATGAATTGAAGAACGGTAAGTCCGTAAGTGCAGACCTTGTTTTTATGAGGATCCCGCGCGAGCGGGTAGACTTGAGCCACCAGCGGTGGCAGCGACAGGAGTAAAAGAGCAGCTTTGGGAGCTTCACGCAGTTGACCCTGCCTTCAGCACTCTAGCAGACTAAGGGCATCCTACACATGCCATCGTTCATCAGCCTCACCATGGACCGCCCATGGACCGCCCGGGCCGACGCGCACTGAGCCGCACCACGCTGGCTGCAGGCGCCGCCGTATTTGCTCGTTGCACACACTGCCGGGCGCCGTCGACACGCACTGCCGCTCGCTGAGCATTATACCGAGCACCTTTCGTGCACGTGTCCGAGTCAGAAACCACACCGCGTCAGCAGAAAATCACCCTAAGCGAGACGAGGGATTAAACTTATCCGGTTTTGAAAGTTGAGGAACTAAACTTATCCGATTTTGAAAGTTGGAGGACTAAGTTTTGTTGGTTTCGAAGTCGAGGGACTATTGCTATACTTTTGAAAGAGTTGAAGGACGAAAAATATATTTATCGCTGAAAAAAATACGCTCCCTTGAAAATGCTAGTACTCCCTTCATTTTTATTTACTCTGCATATTAGAATTGACTAAAGTCAAACTTTGTAAAGTTTGATCAAATTTATAGAAAAAAGTACAACCATTTATCATAACAAATCTATATGACGTGAAAGTACATTTAATAATAAATCTAATCATGTTGATTTGTTATTGTATATGTTAATATTTTTGTTTATAAATTTGGTCAAAGTTTACAAAGCTTGACTTTGACTAAAGCTAATACGCAGACTAAATAAAAACGAAGGGAGTACTTATTAATTTCTCTGTCTCATCGCTTCCCTTGTTGAGCGCAACAGGTGGGCACTTGTACCTTGTCAATGCCGACCCCTTCTGTTCCCATGCTTGTTTCTTCTTCCATGGTCAGTCTGCCCGCACCCCAGGCACAACGCGCTGGTCTCAGACGGAGAGAGAGGGGGGTCCCAAGGTATAGTTGTTGTATGCAGCTTTTCAACGTTCTGCTGCCTCTCGGCGGCATTGATGCAAGGGATGGCAGCGAAGGAGCGGCTTTATTATTAATATTCTTGCTGCTGCTGCTGCTTCCTGTTGAGCTCTGCAAAATGTAGTAAAAACTCAATGTAGCTTCGCCTGTGACGTGATGATTCGTTTCCTCAAAAATTGAATAGTTTGTTTTTAGCGCGACAGGTGGAACCCACGCCTGCTGATGAGATCTTAAAAATCAAATGATTAATTTGCTCGCTTTAAGGAACAGGAAACATTGTAATAGTGCCAAAAATGCTCTTAGGGCATCTCCAACGACAACTCGCAAATTACCTCCCGTATCCGTTCGTAGACAGGGAGGCCAATCCGCGTACACGGATGCGGGAGGCCACCATCCAATCATAGCCGCATACATCCCTTTCCTCATTTTTTTAAGTCCGCACGATCAAATAGCCGCATGCAAATGATACAAACGTTCAAATAGCCGCATGCAGCAGTAGTTCAAATTTAAAAAAAGTTCAAATATTACATCCCAAAATTATTGTCCCCTTTAACCACCCACTGATACTCAATCAAATCTTCCTTCAGGTGCTCATGAGTTGGTTGATACCGAATTTGTTGATTTGAATAGACTCTCCAAATGTGGCTGGATTCTGGTCTGGAAATTGAATAGGATCACCCATGTTCTCAAATTTCAGAGTTACAGCAGCATCATGACCCTCATTCTCTACGATCATACTATGTATGATCACACAACATGTCATCACCTCACATAAGGTCTCCGGATCCCATTGTTTAGTAGGTCCACGAACAACTGCAAAACGGGTCTACAGAACTCCAAATGCCCTCTCGACATCCTTTTTAGCTAGCTGCTTCTTGTATTTGGGCAAAGTGAGCCTTTTTCTGGCCAACTGGGTTAGAGATGGTGCTGACAAAGATAGCCCATGGAGGACAGGTACCGTCAACCAGATAGTAGTCCATGTTGTAGTCATGTCCATTGATGGTATAGTGGCAAGGATGAGCTTTTCCCTCGGCCATCCTCGCAAACAACGACGATTGCTGCAACATTGATGTCATTGTGAGACCCGGGCATACCAAAAAAAAGCGTGCCAAATCCAAAGGTCTTGTGATGAAACTGCTTCAAGATTGATGGTGGGCTTCTTAACATGACCCTGATTTTGCCCTTGTAAAGCTTTCGAGCAGTTCTTCCATTTTCAATGCATGCAGTCAAGAGATCCAAGCAAACATAGCCACCCTCTTGCTTCTGAGATTGCCAAGAACCTCTCGGTGTTTGCCGCAGTTGGTTCTCTCAGGTACTGAGGTCCGAACACCTCGACCATGGCAGTTGCAAACCTAAACATGGCATCTCCTCATGTGCTCTCAGACATCTGTACGTATTCGTCCCATGGATCAACAGTCGTGCCATATGCAAGCATCCGGAGTGTGGTCGCGTACTTCTGGTAACCAGGGAAGCCAATCATTCCCACAGTGTCCTTCTTCAGGATGAAGTAGTCATCGTAGGAGCAGACGCCATGGTACAAATGATCAAAGACAATCTTGCGCATCCGAAAACGCAGGCGAAATGGTCAGCGAATAGTGCATCAGGGGCAAAGTAGTCGGCCATCAGTGTTAAATGTCTGCGTGCCCTGTTGCGGTTGAACACTTGATGACCCTTGATCGAGCCCTTGAAATTGAGAATTTGCTCCTCTGCATGCTCCATGTCTTCAAGGACCGCCTGCATCACCGTCTCACCTAAGTACTCCTCCTCGTCGGACGACTCAACATACTACTTATATGTACTCCAAATCGGAATCCATTGCTAGAAAGAAGAAGGGAAAATTGTTTTTAGCTCCGGTGATTCATCGAACAGTTGTGGTCATGGTGAGTATAGCAGTAACGTATGGTACCTGGTGGGCGGTCGAAGGGCAGGGGTTGAACGGCAACGGAGGAGAAACGGGATGGAGCCCTGCTGGAGCGCTGGAGGTGACGCAGAAGTAGAGTTCCTGTAGGGGTGTGGTGTTGCGGCCGAGGCGATGGAGCGGCGGCGAAGGCAAAAGAGAAAGAAGGAAGGAGGAAAAATAGAGAGGATGAAGTTGTGGGCTCCGGGAAGGGTCTTGGGTGGGCCGGGGGTGTCGGAGTCATACGTTTCGGGTATCCGGACTCCTGCAAACCTTCCCCATGTCTGTCTCCAGTCTGCGAAAGAAAACGCGTCCGGACCACCCCGCAGACCGATACAGTCTCGCGTTGGATGGCTTCCGCAGTCCAGACAACGTAGTCCGGTGGGGTGCGGGTGGTTTGCGGGTCCGTCTTGAAGATGCCCTTATATTATGGAGATGCCCTTATATTGCCCTTATTCTGCATGACACTATCTCATCAACATATGTACGTGTAATTATACATAAATGCTTCTGCCTCTTCTTATGAGTTGTATGCATAACCCACGAACTTGGACTTGTCTTCAGTTGTCCAACATGTATATACAGATGTAGGAGTGTGGAAACAGAATCACCACACATGGTTCCAGTAGTTCTGAATTTGTTTTTCTAACATGTGGGCTATCAGTTTTTATAAGTTATGAATCAAATTATGCACGTGATTTGAACAGCATGGTTCCAGCCGCAGTCATTATGAATAGTAAAATAATAATAATAATGTCACAAAAATAACTAGTTCTAACATGTGAAGTATCAAGTATCGCGAAGAAATGACACCCATGGTATTCTAGGCATAAATGAAATTTTTTATGATAAAAAATGTGATGTTTAAAGAAATTTGCAGATCTAGTTTTATTTTGTTCGCTAAAGAATACCACGGGTGTCATTTCTTCACCAGATGTCACACGTGAGTAGAACAGTTGACCAAATTTGATAACCTAAAATTTTACAAATGTTTGAATTTTTTTACTATTTTTGGATTTTATTCATAATGTATGTTTGTGGAAGCATGTTCACCACAGTATTTTTCCTAAAGGTATGTGCGTATAAAATTTATAACTTAAACAGGACAGTATGTGACCTCTACAAAAATGACAAAATGTAAGTTACAGTAACATGTACTGTTTATTGGTACATGCATATGTCATTTTTTTACCGGTCGCACACAGTCATATGGAAGTTCCAAATTGTACTTCTTTCTCTAAGTGATTTAGTTTATATATTTCTGAAATATATAGTATATTTCCTTTGTTCCAATATATGAGGTGTAGTATTATTATTTTTAAATCCAGAATTCTCTGGCTTTGACCAAGTTTTACATTAAAACTATCAATATATATAATATCATTAGATTTATCATGAAATATAGTTTCCATATTTTGTTTACTTGGTATTTTAAAAAATAGGTCTTACATTTCAGAACAAATGGAGTACATTTCTCAGCCTGTAAGAATTTAAGGTACAAATGTCCTGGGATAAGAAAATTCCTTCTAATATATTGGTACGCAGATCTCCTGAGCTCTGGAAAATGCATCACGTCCTCTGGGTAAATTTTGGGGATTACCATGTCATTCTTCACTGCAATTATTAATGTCAGTTATCATGCGGGCAGCAACAAGACACATAGGCTACGGACACAGAGGACTGTCAAAAAACTAAGGATTCGTTTGACAAATCACAACAGGCTAGAATCCGTACTCCGTCTCCGTGGGCGTGGTCATGGGGATGTAGCCAGTGTCATTTTCACAGAGCGGGAGGGGATATCACCCTTGTGAGCTTTGATGGGAGCACGCGTTTTTTTTCATCGTAATACAAGTTTCATTCATATAATAAAGATCAAGTTACGAACCACGTAAACATGACCTATAACAAAACTAAAAAAGACATAAGACTTTAGCTTTGGCACAAAGGACTATCAACCAAGAAAACAAAGCACAATCAAGACCGAAGAATCCATTGAGCTTGACGACAACGCCTGTCACCTGCTTCCAGCACCACCGCAGCAACAATCAAGAGAAAATGTGACAGGTCACCTCTCCAACCGAGCTTGATGCAGCTCCGTCGCTAATATGCAGCTTTCGACCTTCAAAGTAGCCTACCAAAGACGAACCATTGTTGTTGAAAGAATTTGGCCGGGGGAACACCCGGACACTCCATCCGATTTCTGATCTGGCACCCCCGCTTGAAAATGATGTCGGGGAGGAAACCATACATGCCTGCCAACCACGAACCCACCACATAACCATACGCGGGCTTCGACAAACCTACTGCCTGAACGGGCCACTGATGGTGCCCTTCACCAGCCCAGGTCGGGACTCGTCCATGCCTGCCTCCGTCGCTGCCCAAAGGTGTTCGGCCGTTTGCCGGGTCGAGGCTCCTACATGCACGCCTCCATTTAGTGAGGTACTGATTCATCACTCCGAAGGATCATGGCGAATAGCTCGGATGAGTTTGTTTACAATAACATCACATTCATCGTTTGAAGAATCATTCGATGATGAGGATGTTGTGGTTGCTACTTTGGTCCACAATGGGTATATTTTGAGCCAGCACCCATTGTTTAGGGGATCGATCCCGGGCCATGCTCCGGGGTTCAATCGTAACAGAGAAAACGGCTATTGCCTACTCTACAATGATTATTTCGAGCTCACAGAACCACTATTCTTTGCCAACATTTTTTGGCGACGCTTTCAGATGGCGAGACATTTGTTCAGCCGTATTCGGGAGGGAGTGATGGGGTATGATGATTAATTCAGATGCAAGTAAGATGTCCTTGAAAAGGTTGGCTTCTCCTCTTATCGAAAATATACTACAATTGTTCGTTGCATACAGAATTCCCAGTGACTTGTGGATGAGTATGTCCATATGAGTGAATGCACATGCCTTGAAGCACTATATAGGTTCTGCAAAGTTGTGGTTGCAATATTTGGCCTGGAGTACTTTAGAGAACACATGCTACAGATACACCCCGTTTGTTAGCAGTCAATGAAGCGAGAGGCTTTTCGGGAATGCTTGGAAGCATATATTGTATGCACTGAGAGTGAAAGAACTGTCTATTTGCTTGACAGGGGCAATATACGGGACATATTAAAGCTTGCACAGTAATACTTGAAGATGTGGCATCACAAGGTCTCTGGATTTGACACTCTTTTTTCTAGCATGGCAGGTTCTCACAATGTCATCAACGTGCTTAAGTGATCTTAGGTGTTCGCGGAGCTTTTGGAAGGCAACTCTCCAGATGTCAACTTTGAGAGCATTGGCCACCAATACAACAAGAGATACTATCTAGCTAATGATATCTATCCTCAGTGGTCAACTATTGTTAAAACAATCTCCGAGCCCCAAGAAGATAAGAGGGCTAGGTTTGCCAAAGAGAGTGCTATAACGGATGTGAAGTGTGCTTTTGGCATGCTCCAATCTCAATGGGCTATTGTTCAGCACCCTGCTAGAACATGGATCACTCAAAAGATTTTTTTTGAGTTGGGCATAACCCCTTTCCATTACTTGCATAACGGAAATACAAATAGTCTTACGAGTTCAAAAGGAGACCTAGAAAGGGGAAGCGAGCTCAAAGCACCGTTGGGAAACCCACAATGAGCACTCGTCATCGAGCAGCTCACTATGAGGCGAAAACCCAACAACACCCTAAAACCAGCCGACTAACTCTAATCAGGAGAATTCAAACAAGTTTAGAAGGCCACTCTAGACACAAACCATGAGCCCACGCAGGGGCAAAAGGACTATTTCAGACATAGTTAAGCGCTCACGCAGGAGCAAACGAACTAACTTTCAGCAGCAAACGGGGAGGGATTTTGCAGATCAGCATGACTCTCGCGCTTCAGCTCTCAGTTTGAAGTTCCCCTCGGCGCTGCACAGATCCGCATCATGTTCGACGCATTGGTCCTCAGCATCTTGGCTCCGCGCTCTATCATCTCTCGATCATCTCCTGTCATCAAACCTGCCCATTAGGTAAGAAAACCACATGCAGAGTAAACCACATCGAAAGGCGACCTCATCTTCTTAGATTCAAAGGTAACACTGTTACGATTAATCCGCATCGCCCAGCAGAGCCCTGCTAGACCAAAGGTATAAAATTTCTCCCCATCAGGTAAAAACATGTAGGCCCATGAATAGAATTGCCAAATGTTACTTGGACACAGATCCATGCACAACACACATCCTATAGTCCTCCAGAGGACTCTGGCCACAGGACAAGTGAAGAAGAGATGCTGGGATGTTTCTCTCTCCGCACAGAAGGAACAAGTAGGATTCCCCAGCCACTTTCGTCTACTCATAACATCTCTTGTTAGGATAGCGTCCTGAAACAGTTGCTAGAGGAAAATTTGAATTTTAAGGGGAATTTTTGCTTTCCATATCCACTTGTAGTTTGTCCCCGCCACATTTCTTTCCAAATATTCGTAAACAGATTTCGTAGTAAACCTACTTTTCTTCCCCAAGGTCCAGACCACTTGGTCGGCTTCACCAGTCATTGGCCAAGTCCTCACTATAGATTTGATATTACTCCATCGCTCAAGCATGGGAGGGTGGAGTTGCCTTCTAAAGAAGTTTTTTTCCTCCACCCCTTCCCTGAACTTAGCAACTGTGATTTCCTGATCATTGCAAATATTATATATCATAGGAAACTGCAACTGGAGAGGATGTTCATTGCCAACTGGATCAACCCACGGTCTAGCAAGATCTCCAGATTGTAAAATCACTTTTCTGCCAGCAAGGTAGTAATCTTTAGTTTTCATGATTGCTTTCCAGATTGGGGAATCATTGAATTTAGTTTTTACAGAGGTCACCGTGTCTTTCTTAAAGTACTTGGCCCGGATCACATCCTGCCATAGCCTTTGCTTAGTTTCCAGCTTCCACCACCACTTGGTGAGGAGGCTTAAGTTCTGTTTATGAAGATCCTTGACTCCCAATCCCCCTTTCTCTTTGGATCTACAAATTCTATTCCATCTCACTAGATGGTATCGCTTACGCCCCTCATGTTCTTGCCAAAAGAACCGCTTACGGTGTTTATCCAGTTTCTCAATCACCCCTTTAGGAAGAAGGAACATGGACATGTAGTAAAAGACAATGCTGGTTAATGAGTAATTGAGAAGAATGAGCCTCCCACCCGAAGATGCTGCATTACCGATCCAAGATTCACAGCATTTAAGGAATCTCTCATCCATAAAATCCCAGTCTATGCTACGCAAAGAAGAGAAACTGACTGGGACTCCCAAGTATTTCATTCGGAAATGTCCAATACTACAATTAAAGAGATCAGCATAAAAGGAAAGGGCACTATCATATCCACCGACACAGAGGATTTCGCTTTTCATAAAATTGTTCTTCAGTCCTGACATAAGTTCAAACAGGTACGATATGAGCTTCAGATTCACAGTCGCTTCCTTATCATGTTCAAAACATATTACAGTGTCATCTGCATATTGCAGGATAGCCACACCCCCCTTGATCAAGTCAGGTGCTAAGCCCGTCAGCATTTTCTATTTTTGGGCATTAAGAACCATCTTCGAGAGTGTCTCTACAGCCAGGTTAAAAAGGAAAGGAGAATGGGGGTCGCCTTGCCGGACCCCCTTGTGACTTTGGAAATACGGGCCTGTTTCATTGTTCAGTTTAATGCTCACCGTGCCATTATGTAGGATTCGTTCGATCCATCCACACCAGGTTGTCCCAAAGCCACGATTACAATGACATTCTAGAAGGAAGTCCCAGTTTATCTTATCGTATACGTTTTCGAAGTCCAATTTTAACACAATCCCACATTTTTTTTCTTTTGATGAGTGTGATGCAACACCTCATGCAGCGTGAGGATTCCATCCATTATATTTCTATACTTGATAAAAGCATTCTGGTGCTTGCTAATCAGCTTATCAGCAAATACCGCAACCCTATTGTCCAGAACTTTCGTGATCAGTTTGTATGGGCATTGTAGGAGGCATATGGGGCGGTATTGTTGTATTTTATTTGCTCCATTCATCTTAGGAATCAGCGTTATGACACCATAGTTCAGGCGTGCCACATCCAAGGTGTTGCTGTGGAACGCTCTGAATAGGTGCATAATATCATCTTTAACAAATTCCCAGCAGTGTTTATAGAATTCCACAGGGATATTGTCAGGACCGGGCGCTCTGTTACTTTCCATACTAAACAAGGCTTCTTTTAACTTCCTCTTCTGTAAATTCACTCGTAAGGATCAGGTTATCCTCTTCCGTAAGTTTTTCTTCATCCATCCAAGTATCAGGAGCAAGGTGAAATAAATTTCCATTAGCAGGTCCAAAAAGATTTTTATAGTAGGCAGTGGCATGGTCAAGGAGATTTTGAGTCCCTTCAATAATAACTTCTCCATCAGTAAAGGAATGTATCGTGTTTTTTCTCTTTCTGCCATTGGATATTCGATGAAAATAAGCTGTGTTTTGATCCCCTTTAAGTAACCAACACTCATTAGAGTGTTGCAGCCAAAAAAGTTCCCCGTCTGCAAGGATTTCATTAAGCTCTGTATTTAGGGTTGTCCTCCTCTCTCATATAATTCCGGGTCGAGGGGACCTTCTTCCTCCTGTTTTTCTATTTCATCCAACTCCTCCTTAATCCATTTTTTCCCTTTCTAGCATGCCCAAAGAGGATAGGCGTGTTGACAACTCGCAGACCAAGGGTGGGATTACCGGTGTAAAAAGACATTGAGCCTGAGTATGGAGCGGCTGGCGGGGGCGTTCGCGCTGAAGGTCACTTGTGCGGCTGGCCTTGGAATGTGACTTTTTTTGACTTGGAACAAGGAACGGGCAGGCAAGGTCGCGGGATGCACGGGGTCCGCCGGCTTGGCGGATACACGACCCTTGCGCTCCTTCGTGGCTGCTGTATCCGCGTCCAACCGGCATGGCCCGGAACTGATGCATGTGTGCGCGCGTTGGCATGCGTCGATGTTCTGATTTATTCGAGATAAGAAAGAGAGCGTGGGTGGTGCCTACAATGGAACGTATAACCAATTGAGAAACAGTATAACTTAGCGAGCTACAGCCTTCCACAGCGATTTGACGTTTTGAACCATCCGATCCACTCGTTTAACGCTGCAGATCGTTCTGTTACACAGCGCACCTTTTCACCGGTCGCCCCGCTCATCCAGGCTTGCCCAACGTTATCGGGCCACTGCTCCCGAGATCGACTTGGGCGGCTTCTCGGTCGTCAATCAGCTGAGTATTTTGTTTTTTGCATCAAGCGCCACAGGCCCACGAGCATCACCTCCACTTCCCCATCGGCCCAGGTCGTTCCTTCCCATTCTGTCGCTCTATAATGTCCGCCGGCGGCGCCATAATGACGAGGGTCAAGGCCGATGGTATTCCTTCAGTAACAGTCCACCGTAAAGTGCAGGCCTACATTTTGATTCCCCTCTCTCTTTCCTCGAAGTTGATAGTGCTAATCGTGGCTGTTCTCTTTGGTGATTGTTCATGAATCATGGAGGCGGCGACGACGACAAGCAAGAGAGATTTGCTCCGGTGTAGGCAAGCAATTAGTATAAGGAGGAGGCGGCCTAAACGGCTTTGATAAAGAATACTGACTGTAAAGATCTCTGCCTTCTCCGGTCAAATCTGGTCAACAATTCTGGTAAAAAATCTTATATTCTCATTTGGCTGGGGTATGCACATTCATCTTACAATAACTGTTGAAGGAAATCTACATACGTACTAAAGAAGACGAGAGAATATAAATATTCAACATCAGTTTATTGACGCCTCTCCTTAAAGATTGAGGATATAAATCACTTTTGTTTCAACATGCTAGGACTTGACTTCGATCAGTTCATCTTTGTACCCTGTTATACGGACGATTGCTCATGTTGTTTCTTTCTCTTAAGTCATTGATTAATTTTCCTGAGCATTCCAAATGGTTTGTTGACTGATGAATTCAGGCTTGCTAAAACTTTGTTTCTTCTCTGTTACTTTTGTCACTACTGTAATATCACACTAGATCTTAAATTGGATGGTTTAGTCCGTACAAACTATTTGATGTAAGCTGAACTCTCGGGAATGTTACTCAAGCATTAGAGTTGATGTTGATCTTGTGCAAGAATAGAATATGCTAGCCTTTACAAGATAGAATATTGTATTATTTTTGCTCTATGTATTTCCTTGCATCTTCTTGTAATGACCGGACAAAGAGAAAATGTAAAAATGAAAGCATTTATGTGAGTGTATAGGTTCCAAACTTGATGTAAATATGCGCCACCATCAGTGTCAACACATCAAAATTCAATTAGTTTGAATTTTACCAAATGTTTCCATTGTTCAAATTTTCTAAATATTTATATAGTAGTTCTTTTCTCTAGATGGACGAGCGCGGCAACGCGCGCCATCATGATCTAGTTTTAATTACTTAACCCTAACCAAAGAACTCTGTGCGCATTCCTTGGACGTCTATTGATCAAGCGCACAGTGTTGTCCTGCAGTAGCAGTTTACTATTTCTGCGCTTGTGTAAAAAAGAAAGAAATCCTATAATGGACCAAGCTTTGAGCGGTTGATCTCAACATTTTCCTTGTCGGGGGATGCTCCACAATTCCATTATTCTACTTTTGAGACGAGATAGATTCTCAGTGATCTTGGCAAAGAGCCAAAGAGGCTTGAACGAGAAGAAAGCGTGTGGGCGACATGGGGATCAAAGACAAAAGCAAAAGATGAGGAAAAGAAGAGAGAGAAAGAGCATTTCTTGGCCTCTTCTCCCTCCCTATCTACTCCTCTTTATATCACGCAAGGACCATGGAGGATTGAATGAAAAGAAAGAAAGCCAGGGTACGTGGAGCACACGGCCGAGATCCTACTAGCGACGAATCAAATCATGGGATCACGTAGGCAAGTTAGCATGTGTATGTGTAGGACGATGCAGGTTGCGCTAGCCTGGAGACCGGAGGAGCTAAAAACATCGCGGCTTATATGCCTAGGGTGGTATCCAATCCAATCCACCAAAGCACGCTCATTTTTGAAAGCAAAAGCTGTGTGTACCAGCATTTTTCGAAAAGACGTGACCTACCTAGTGGGATTGGGCAGCGAAACGTTTCCTCCCCCACCAACTTTTGCAGTTCCGTCAATAATCTTTCTATATTTCATTTTCTGGCCAGCCCTGGCGATGTAACTTTGTGGCTCGGTGCGCCTCTCATTATTTTTATTTAGAAAGAAACACCGATTACAACATAGAATTACAAACACACAAACTCACGCACATGCTCACACAACGCCTACTGGAGACTGATTCGGAGTTGCAGAGCTTTAAGATTGATGATGAATTCACCGCCTATGCCTTTGATATAGATGAAAAAACCGCCTCCTATAAAAAGAATAATCATCGTCAAATATAGGTTATTTCCACAGTTCCTTGCTTTGGTGAACTCGTGGAAAATTCTGAACACCAAAAAAGCACCGAAAGCACCACAAAGCAACACAGATTGATAGTTGGATAGAACTGAACTTATAATTAGTTTTCATGTTACCTAGAGCTGGTATTGGATAATTTTGCATTCTGTACTTGATTTGTAAATATTTTTTAAAATTATTATTAATGAAATACCATAGAACAATTGCTCTACGGTCTAGGTTTAAAAAAACAAAAAAAAACACCGAAAATCGTCGATTGGGGGTGAAATATCCCGATGTGCAGCAAGGGTAAATTTCCAGGCTTAATGGGAATTGTTAAGAACATGTGAATTGAGCACATGTAGACCCTGTTCCTTTTAAAATGAGGTTTAGACCCGACGTTAAATTAATAACACTTACAACATTCAACCATTCAACACAATGTAACACAGAAAACAAAAAACAAGAGGATACAAGGTGCTGAAGAATAACCCCGCCTATTACGCCTAGCAGATCAGTTGGCGTAAAATGTAGCAAAAAACTTAGATTCAGCCAAGAAATCAAAATTGGTCGGAAAATTGGAGCAAAGAATGAAACATCTCACTAGAGACTAGACGTCAATGGAGGTCATGCCATCTCCATCACTCGGGGTGTCAGGCATAAAAAACCACTCAATGCCATTGCCCAAGAGGTGTTGCACCGCCGGTCGATGAAGACGATCACCCTTGAGTTTGGATGGAAATTTACGCTGAAACCCCAAAGGGAGGTCTCCGAGCACAAGCACCTCGGTGTACCTAGCTCAACTTGAGTGCACCACCGACGAGGCCACGGATTCGGTCACAAGAAGAAGAAGCTTGTAAAGAGTGAGGTCGTTGGAGAGAGAAACAAAGGAAGAAAATGGCATGTCCGGAGATGAGAGTGTAGATCAGTCTCGTTGGAATCGGCATCATGTACATGCCCCCCATGTTGTATTTCTGCAACCGGTGGAGCAGAACCTTTTCCCATCCCCTCCCATGAGAGGGGGTCCACTAGTCAGTGAGCATGCAAACACGAACCAAGCGACAAACACCCTAAAGAAATTGCGGAGAAACATTGGACCAAACAGATGCACCACAAATAGAGACCCCTTCAACCATGTTGTCATCGCACGCCCATCAACCATGCCATAATGCTTATGCATGCCCCCTCTCAATACTTATCCCCTTCTCACAAAATGAAGGCAGACATGGATTTTTACCCGAGGACAAAAAAGGGGAGAGGGGAAGGTACCTCAACGACGCCTATGAGGAGGGAGACGATACTCGCACCCGTTGTTGCCATTGTAGCCGGAACCTCAAAAGATCTCTCCCAGTCTGAGCCCCACCTCCCACGGCCCAACCATTAGCAGGTACGAGCCAGATCTGACAATATGGAGATTGTTGAGGAAGAGCGTATGGTGACCTTCAGATCTACCCGCAACCCGCATAGTCGGGCCGCCCACCACGACCGACTATGAGCGCCGACTTGCACTCGCCACCCACATGATCAAGATAGGGACGTAGCACCCGCGCGCGCAGCTTGCTGCAGAGCCGACGTCGTCTCACCTCCCAAGGCCGCCTCACCCCCACACAGGAATGGATCAGCAACATCCTCGCCGCCCCCATCCTTGTTGAAATGTGCGACCGAAAATAGCATGGGAGCATTATTAGGGAAAACCCTAGTAATAACGCGGGTTTTGATGCTATCAGTAGTGCGGGTGGCCGCGCTACTACTACGACGCTACAGCTAACAGTTAGTAGTAGCGTGGTCTAACCCAGCGCTACTACTATTGACTATATCAGTAGTACTTTTTTGGCACGGTCTACTATTAAGTAGTTGTATCACTTTTCTGTCCCTGCACTGTTGTTGTATCTTTCATTTTTTCTGCTTCCTATTGATGTAGAACAGTACCCCGTTTCAATAAACTGCAATTTCATATATACCAGATAACAATATCATTAACCACAATACCATATAGTCATACAATAGTCATACAATATCATTAAGCATTATAGGTACTCATATATAGTCAACATGCTGTTGGGGAACGTAGTAATTTCAAAATTTTCCTACGCACATGCAAGATCATGGTGATGCATAGAAACGAGGGGGAGAGTCTGATCTACGTACCCTTGTAGATCGCAACGGAAGCGTTGACACAACGTAGAGGAAGTAGCCGTACGTCTTCTTCCCGATCCGACCGATCCAAGCACCGTTACTCCGGCACCTCCGAGTTCTTAGCACACGTACAGCTCGATGACGATCCCCGGGCTCCGATCCAGCAAAGCTTCGGGGAGGAGTTCCGTCAGCATGACGGCATGATGACGATCTTGATGTTCTACCGACGCAGGGCTTCGCCTAAGCACTACAACGATATGATCGAGGTGGAATATGGTGGCAGGGGGCACCGCACACGGCTAAGGAACGATCACGTGGATCAACTTGTGTGTCTATGGAGTGCCCCCTGCCCCCGTATATAAAGGAGCAAGGGGAGGAGGCCGGCCGGCCAGGTGTGGCGCGCCAAGGAGGAGTCCTCCTCCTAGTAGGAGTAGGACTCCTACTAGGAGGGGGAAAGAGGTGGAGTGGGAGAAGGAAAGGGGGGCGCCGCCCCCTCCCCTAGTCCAATTCGGACCAGGGAGGAGGTGGCGCGCGGCCCACCTCTGGCAGCCCTTCTCTCTCTCCACTAAGGCCCATTACTTCTCCCGGTAGGGTTCCGGTAACCCTCCGGCTTTCCGGTTTTCTCCGAAATCACCCGGAACACTTCCGATGTCCGAATATAGTCATCCAATATATCAATTTTTATGTCTCAACCATTTCGAGACTCCTCGTCATGTCCGTGATCACATCCGGGACTCCGAACTAACTTCGGTACATCAAAATGCATAAACTCATAATAACTGTCATCGTAACGTTAAGCGTGCGGACCCTACGGTTCGAGAACAATGTAGACATGACTGAGACACATCTCCGGTCAATAACCAATAGCGGGACCTGGATG
Source organism: Triticum monococcum (assembly GCA_034509565.1). NCBI lineage: Eukaryota > Viridiplantae > Streptophyta > Magnoliopsida > Poales > Poaceae > Triticum > Triticum monococcum. Next base: position 630,442,243 of record CM067847.1, on the reverse strand, counting down.
CCCATATTGGCTCCTACATATTCTACGAAGATCTTTATCGGTCAGACCGCATAACAACATACGTTGTTCCCTTTGTCATCGGTATGTTACTTGCCCGAGATTCGATCGTCGGTATCCAATACCTAGTTCAATCTCGTTACCGGCAAGTCTCTTTACTTGTTCCATAATACATCATCTCGCAACTAACTCATTAGTCACAATGCTTGCAAGGCTTATGTGATGTGTATTACCGAGAGGGCCCAGAGATACCTCTCCGACAATCGGAGTGACAAATCCTAATATCGAAATACGCCAACCCAACATCTACCTTTGGAGACACCTGTAATGCTCCTTTATAATCACCCAGTTACGTTGTGACATTTGGTAGCACCCAAAGTGTTCCTCCGGTAAACGGGAGTTGCATAATCTCATAGTCATAGGAACATGTATAAGTCATGAAGAATAGCAACAACAACATACTAAACGATCGGGTGCTAAGCTAATGAAATGGGTCATGTCAATCAGATCATTCAACTAATGATGTGACCTCATTAATCAAATAACAACACATTGTTCATGGTTAGGAAACATAACCATCTTTGATTAACGAGCTAGTCTAGTAGAGGCATACTAGTGACACTAAGTTTGTCTATGTATTCACACATGTATTATCTTTCCGGTTAATACAATTCTAGCATGAATAATAAACATTTATCATGATATAAGGAAATAAATAATAACTTTATTATTGCCTCTAGGGCATATTTCCTTCAGTCTCCCACTTGCACTAGAGTCAATAATCTAGATCACATCACCATGTGATTAACATCGATAGTTCACATCATCATGTGATTAACACCCATAGTTCACATCGCCATGTGACCAACACCCAAAGGGTTTACTAGATTCAGTAATCTAGTTCACATCGCTATGTGATTAACACCCAAAGAGTACTAAGGTGTGATCATGTTTTGCTTGTGAGAGAATCTTAGTCAACGGGTCTGCCACATTCAGATCCACATGTATTTTGCAAATTTCTATGTCAACAATGCTCTGCATGGAGCTACTCTAAATAATTGCTCCCACTTTCAATATGTATCTAGACCGAGACTTAGAGTCATCTAGATTAGTGTCAAAACTTGCATCGGCGTAACCCTTTACGACGAACCTTTTTATCACGTCCATAATCGAGAAACATATCCTTATTTCACTAAGGATAATTCTGACCGTTGTCCAGTGATCTACTCCTAGATCACTATTGTACTCTCTTGCCAAACTCAGTGGTAGGGTATACAATAGATCTGGTACACAGCATGGCATACTTTATAGAACCTATGACCAAGGCATAGGGAATGACATTCATTCTCTTTCTATCTTCTGCCGTGGTCGGGCTTTGAGTCTTACTCAATTTCACACCTTGTAACATAGGCAAGAAACTCTTTCTTTGACTGTTCCATTTTGAACTACTTCAAAATCTTGTCAAGGTATGTATTTATTGAAAAAACTTATCAAGCGTCTTGATCTATCTCTATAGATCTTGAAGCTCAATATGTAAGCAGCTTCACCAAAGTGTTTCTTTGAAAAACTCCTTTCAAACACTCCTTTATGCTTTACATAATAATTCTACATTATTTCCGATCAACAATATGTCATTCACATATACTTATCAGAAATGCTGTAGTGCTCCCACTCACTTTCTTGTAAATACAGGCTTCACCGCAAGTCTGTATAAAACTATATGCTTTGATCAACTCATCAAAGTGTATATTCCAACTCCAAGATGCTTGCACCAGTCCACAGATGGATCGCTGGAGCTTGCACATTTTGTTAGCACCTTTCGGATTGACAAAACCTTCTGGTTGCATCATATACAACTCTTCTTTAATAAATCCATTAAGGAATGCAGTTTTGTTTATCCATTTGCCAGATTTCATAAAATGCGGCAATTACTAACATGATTCGGACAGACTCTAGCATAGATACGAGTGAGAAACTCTCATCGTAGTCAACACCTTGAACTTGTCGAAAACCTTTTGCGACAATTCTAGCTTTGTAGATAGTAACACTACTATCAGCGTCTGTCTTCCTCTTGAAGATCCATTTATTCTCAATTGCTTGCTGATCATCGGGCAAGTCAACCAAAGTCCAAACTTTGTTCTCATACATGGATCATATCTCAGATTTCATGGCCTCAAACCATTTCGTGGAATCTGGGCTCATCATCGCTTCCTCATAGTTCGCAAGTTCGTCATGGTCTAGTAACATGACTTCCAGGACAGGATTACCGTACCACTCTGGTGCGGATCTCACTCTGGTTTACCTACGAGATTCGGTAGTAACTTGATCTGAAGTTACATGATCGTCATCATTAGCTTCCTCACTAATTGGTGTAGTAGTCACAAGAACAGATTTTTGTGATGAACTATTTTCCAATAAGGGAGAAGGTACAATTACCTTATCAAGTTTTCTACTTTCCTCCCACTCACTTCTTTCGAGAGAAACTCCTTTTCTGGAAAGGATCTATTCTTAGCTACGAATGTCTTGCCTTCGGATCTGTGATAGAAGGTGTACCCAACAGTTTCCTTTGGGTATCCTATGAAGACGCACTTCTCCGATTTGGGTTTGAGCTTATCAGGTTGAAACTTTTTCACATAAGCATTGCAACCTCAAACTTTTTAAGAAACGACAGCTTAGGTTTCTTGCCAAACCATAGTTCACACGGTGTCGTCTCAACGGATTTAGATGGTGCCCTATTTAACGTGAATGCAGCTGTCTCTAATGCATAACCCCAAAACGATAGTGGTAGATCGGTAAGAGACATCATAGATCGCACTATATCTAATAAAGTACGGTTGTGACGTTCGGACACACCATTACACTATGGTGTTCCAGGTGGCGTGAGTAGTGAAACTATTTCACATTGTTTTAATTGAAGGCCAAACTCGCAACTCAAATATTTTACCTCTGCGATCATATCGTAGAAACTTTTATTTTCTTGTCACGATGATTTTCCACTTCACTCTGAAATTCTTTGAACTGCTCAAATGTTTCAGACTTATGTTTCATCAAGTAGATATCCCCATATCTGCTCAAATCATCTGTGAAGGTCAGAAAATAATGATACCTGCTGCAAGCCTTAATATTCATCGGACCACATACATCAGTATGTATGATTTCCAACAAATATGTTGCTTGCTTCATTGTTCCGGAGAATGGCGTTTTAGTCATCTTGCCCATAAGGCATGGTTCGCAAGCATCAAGTGATTCATAATCAAGTGATTCCAAAAGCCCATCAGCATGGAGTTTCTTCATGCGCTTTACACCAATATGACTTAAACTGCAGTGCCACAAATAAGTTGCACTATCATTATTAACTTTGCATCTTTTGGTTTCAATATTATGAATATGTGTATTACTATGATCGAGATCCAACGAACTTGTTTCATTGGGTGTATGACCATCGTAGGTTTTATTCATGTAAACAGAACAACAATTATTCTCTGACTTTAATGAATAACCGTATTGCAATAAACATGATCAAATCATATTCATGCTCAACGCAAAAACCAAATAACACTTATTTAGGTTCAACACTAATCCCGAAAGTATAGGGGAGTGTGCGATGATGATCATATCAATCTTGGAACTACTTCCAACACACATCGTCACTTCACCCTTAACTAGTCTATGTTCATTCTGCAACTCCCGTTTCGAGTTACTAATCTTAGCAACTGAACTAGTATCAAATACCGAGGAGTTGCTATAAACACTAGTAAAGTACACATCAATAACATGTATATCAAATATACTTATGTTCACTTTGCCATCCTTTTTATCTGCCAATCACTTGGGGTAGTTCTGCTTCCAGTGACCAGTCCCTTTGCAGTAGAAGCACTTAGTCTCAGGCTTAGGATTAGACTTGGGCTTCTTCACTTGAGCAGCAACTTGCTTGCCGTTCTTCTTGAAGTTCCCCTTCTTCCTTTTGCCCTTTTTTTGAAACTAGTGGTCTTGTCTACCATCAACACTTGATGTTTTTCTTGATTTCTACCTTCGTCGATTTCATCATCATGAAAAGCTTGGGAATCGTTTCCGTTATCCCTTGCATATCATAGTTCATCACGAAGTTCTACTAACTTGGTGATGGTGACTAGAGAATTCTGTCAATCACTATCTTATCTGGAAGATTAAGTCCCACTTGATTCAAGCGATTGTAGTACCCAGACAATCTGAGCACATGCTCACTAGTTGAGCGATTCTCCTCCATCTTTTAGCTATAGAACTTGTTGGAGACTTCATATCTCTCAACTCGGGTGTTTGCTTGAAATATTAACTTCAACTCATGGAACATCTCATATGGTCCATGATGTTCAAAACGTCTTTGAAGTCCCGATTCTAAGCCATTAAGCATGGTGCACTAAACTATCAAGTAGTCATCATATTGAGCTAGCCAAACATTCATAACGTCTGCATCTGCTCCTGCAATAGGTCTGTCACCTAGCGGTGCATCAAGGACATAATTTTTCTGTGCAGCAATGAGGATAAACCTCAGATCACGGATCCAATCCGTATCATTGCTACTAACATCTTTCAACACAATTTTCTCTAGGAACATATCAAAATAAACATATGAAAGCAACAACGCGAGCTATTGATCTTCAACATAGATATGCTAATACTACCAGGACTAAGTTCATGATAAATTAAAGTTCAATTAATCATATTACTTAAGAACTCCCACTTAGATAGACATCCCTCTAATCCTCTAAGTGATCACGTGATCCAAATCAACTAAACCATGTCCGATCATCACGTGAGATGGAGTAGTTTCATCGGTGAACATCTTTATGTTGATCATATCTACTATATGATTCACGCTCGACCTTTCGGTCTCCGTGTTCCGAGGCCATATCTGTATATGCTTGGCTCGTCAAGTATAACCTGAGTATTCCGCGTGTGCAACTGTTTTGCACCCATTGTATTTGAACGTAGAGCCTATCACACCCGATCATCACGTGGTGTCTCAGCACGAAGAACTTTCGCAACGGTGCATACTCAGGGAGAACACTTCTTGATAATTTAGTGAGAGATCATCTTATAATGCTACCGTCAATCAAAGCAAAAATAAGATGTATAAAAGATAAACATCATATGCAATCAAAATATGTGACATGATATGGCCATCATCATCTTGCTTCTTTGATCTCCATCTCCAAAGTACTGTCATAATCTATATCGTCACCGGCATGACACCATGATCTCCATCATCTCGATCTATATCAATGTGTCGTCACGTGGTCGTCTCGCCAACAATTGCTCTTGCAACTATTGCTACCGCATAGCGATAAAGTAAAGCAATTATTTGGCCCTTGCATCTTATGCAATAGACAGACAACCATAAGGCTTTTGCCAGTTGCCGATAACTTCAACAAAACATGATCATCTTATACAACAACTTATAACTCATCACGTTTTGACCATATCACATCACAACATGCCCTGCAAAAACAAGTTAGACGTCCTCTACTTTGTTGTTGCAAATTTTACGTGGCTGCTACGGGCTTAGCAAGAACCAATCTTACCTACGCATCAAAACCACAACGATAGTTTGTCAAATAGACTCCGTTTTAACCTTCGCAAGGACCGGGCGTAGCCACACTCGGTTCAACTAAAGTTGGAGAAACAGTCACCCGCAAGTCACCTATGTGCAAAGCACGTCGGGGAAACCGGTCTCGCGTAAGCGTACGCGTAATGTCGGTCCGGGCCGCTTCATCCAACAATACCGCCGAACCAAAGTATGACATGCTGGTAGGCAGTATGACTTATATCGCCCACAACTCACTTGTGTTCTACTCGTGCATATAACATCAAACCATAAAACCTAGGCTCGGATGCCACTGTTGGGGAACGTAGTAATTTCAAAATTTTCCTACGCACACGCAAGATCATGGTGATGCATAGCAACGAGGGGGAGAGTCTGATCTACGTACCCTTGTAGATCGCAACGGAAGCGTTGACACAACGTAGAGGAAGTAGTCGTACGTCTTCTTCCCGATCCGACCGATCCAAGCACCGTTACTCCGGCACCTCCGAGTTCTTAGCACACGTACAGCTCGATGACGATCGCCGGGCTCCGATCCAGCAAAGCTTCGGGGAGGAGTTCTGTCAGCACGATGGCGTGATGACGATCTTGATGTTCTACCGACGCAGGGCTTCGCCTAAGCACTACAACGATATGATCGAGGTGGAATATGGTGGCAGGTGGCACCGCACACGGCTAAGGAACGATCACGTGGATCAACTTGTGTGTCTATGGGGTGCGCCCTGCCCCATATATAAAGGAGCAAGGGAAGGAGGCCGGCCGGCCAGGTGTGGCGCGCCAAGGAGGAGTCCTCCTCCTAGTAGGAGCAGGACTCCTACTAGGAGGGGGAAAGAGGTGGAGTGGGAGAAGGAAAGGGGGGGTGCCGCCCCCCTCCCCTAGTCCAATTCGGACCAGGGAGGAGGTGGCGCACGGCCCACCTCTGGCAGCCCTTCTCTCTCTCCACTAAAGCCCATAAGGCCCATTATTTCTCCCGGTAGGGTTCCGATAACCCTCCGGCTTTCCGGTTTTCTCCGAAATCACCCGGAACACTTCCGGTGTCCGAATATAGTCATCCAATATATCAATTTTTATGTCTCGACCATTTCAAGACTCCTCGTCATGTCCGTGATCACATCCGGGACTCCGAACTAACTTCGGTACATCAAAATGCATAAACTCATAATAACTATCATCGTAACGTTAAGCGTGCGGACCCTACGGTTCGAGAACAATGTAGACATGACTGAGACACATCTCCGGTTAATAACCAATAGCGGGACCTGGATGCCCATATTGGCTCCTACATATTCTACGAAGATCTTTATCGGTCAGACCGCATAACAACATACGTTGTTCCCTTTGTCATCGGTATGTTACTTGCCCGAGATTCGATCGTCGGTATCCAATACCTAGTTCAATCTCGTTACCGGCAAGTCTCTTTACTCGTTCCGTAATACATCATCTCGCAACTAACTCATTAGTCACAATGCTTGCAAGGCTTATGTGATGTGTATTACCGAGAGGGCCCAGAGATACCTCTCCGACAATCGGAGTGACAAATCCTAATCTCGAAATACGCCAACCCAACATCTACCTTTGGAGACACCTGTAATGCTCCTTTATAATCACCCAGTTACGTTGTGACGTTTGGTAGCACCCAAAGTGTTCCTCCGGTAAACGGGAGTTGCATAATCTCATAGTCATAGGAACATGTCTAAGTCATGAAGAATAGCAACAGCAACATACTAAACGATCGGGTGCTAAGCTAATGAAATGGGTCATGTCAATCAGATCATTCAACTAATGATGTGACCTCATTAATCAAATAACAACACATTGTTCATGGTTAGGAAACATAACCATCTTTGATTAACGAGCTAGTCTAGTAGAGGCATACTAGTGACACTAAGTTTGTCTATGTATTCACACATGTATTATGTTTCCGGTTAATACAATTCTAGCATGAATAATAAACATTTATCATGATATAAGGAAATAAATAATAATTTTATTATTGCCTCTAGGGCATATTTCCTTCACATGCATCCTCATATGAATATAGCATATATGATAAGCAGTACTAGGTAGTCTTACAGCCACACATATATAGCAGTTGTACTAGGTATAGTCATACAGCCACACACACATATGTAGTTCTAGATGATATAGACGACGATCATCATCCTCAAGCCTGGGCGGTGGGTGTTCCTGATAGTAATTAGGATGGTCTGTCCAACACGAAGATTCTTGCCAACGAGGAAGCTCTTCCACCCAACCGAGCTTAAGTGTGTGCGACTGTTCGTGTCCATGTTGTACGTACAGGTGGTGACCGAGCCCCTTGCGGTAAGGCGTATTCACCTTATTCATCAGGCTCGATACCACAACTCACAGATAGGCTCTTTTGACAATTTCTGAATAAGAAAAACATATCAATTAATTAGCCTCGCACATACTCTTGCAAATATATTTCTACTAAGTATATATTTCTATACTACCAAAAGACACAGTACTACACATTTCTACTAAGCATGAATTCTACTAATAAGTATGGATTGTCTACACTATTAGCAGCTCCTTGGATTCTACACTAATAAGCATGTCATCAGACTCTACACTAAAGCATATCATCGAGTAGATTCCACACAACATATCATTGGACTCTACACTAAGCATATCATCGGATTAACTAAGCATATCATCGGATAATTTGCATTTGTAAGTATAACAATAAAGCATATATATATATCGTCAAATTACTACAGTAAGTATAACATACCATATCATGCCGATCAACCATGGTACTTGTCAGGCGGGTCACGAATGGCACCTCGACAAAGTCATCACGTGGCGGAATTATGTCCCATAGGTTGCACACCTCCTCCTCGCTCAGCCTCATTATTTGAGCATAGATGGCTTCATGAAGTGGGTCCTCGTCATCTTCATCAAGTGGGTCCTCATCATCTTCATCATCTTTCTCCTTGTTGATATAAATGACAGCCAGCTTGGATCTTTCTACTCTGAAGGAGAAGCTGATCAACTCACCACTAGTAATACCCATGCAGGCGAGGAAACTGGCCCATCCATCTCCTCCAATCTGTGACATATTGCGTCCTTTCTCGACCTCTATAGTGTAGGCCCCCCAGGATCCTCAAAGGTCACAGTGTCTCTGGTCAGCTTGTTGAATTTCAACCTCACATTGCATGGGACGATCTGTGTAAAAAAGCAAAATGACATAATGCATTAATGCCAACACTAAAAACAAAATAGTTGTTACAAGTTTCATATAATTTCTTACCGCCGCATGATGAAAACTCGGCTGGAAGTAGATGTCGAACAGCTTGCCAGTTGCAAGGCTGCTGGCGCACCTTGACTTGCACAGTCGACATGTTGGTGGTGGTGGCCGCGCCATTTTCCTAAAGCAATATGAACAAAGATGAACGATTCATTTCACAGGAAAGAAAAACAATAAAATAAAGTTCTCAATGCATCGATCTTAATCGGAAAATAGAATATTCAGACTTAGTAACTAAAATTAACATATAAGATGATATGAGGTTAGCAACAGACATTACATATAACAAGAACTGCCGTGCTACTGTTTTCAATCTTTGTTGTCTATCTTGTGCATATTTTTTTTTTCAAAAAACAGTGTTATGCCATCTCAAAAGACACAAATGTGTTATGCCATCTAACCTAAACTAAACAACAAGATATCTCAACACAAGCCAAACTGAATATATTCAGGTTTATATGTGATATTAACAATAGGATCTAGAGATGCTGGAATTAACCCAATCAAAAAACAGTGTGTAACGCCCTGAGACCGATGTGCCAGGTGTCTTCCAGTTATTCGCTGTTGTTGCCTTGTCAGTGCTTGCGTGTCATGCATTGCATATCATGTCATCATGTGCATTGCATTTCCATACATGTTCGTCTCATGAGTCCGAGCATTTTCTCCGTTGTCCGTTTTGCATTCCGGCGCTCCTATCTCCTCTAGTGGTCCTTTCTACCTTCCTTTCGTGTGTGGGGGTTAAACATTTCCGAATTGAACCGAGACTTGCCAAGCGGCCTTGGTTTATTACCGGTAGACCGCCTGTCAAGTTTCGTGCCATTTGGATTTCGTTTGATACTCCAACGGTTAACCGAGGGACCGAAAAGGCCTCGTGTGTGTTGCAGCCCAACACCCCTCCAATTTGGCCAAAAACCCACCAAAACCTCCTCCATCATCTAGAGCGTTCGATCATGATCGCGTGGCCGAAAACCGCACCTCATTTGGACTCTCCTAGCTCCCTCTACCTATAAATATGCGGCTCTCCCCGATTTTTCGCGCAGTCCAAACCCTAGATCTAACTCCTTCATCGCCACCGGACAAAACTTCGCCGGCCGGACATGTCCGCCGCCCCCAGCCACCTCACTCCGGCCAATCGGAGTGTGCCACGTCACCTCCGCCGCCGCCCATAGCCATTCAGACGCCGCCACTTGTCATCCCGCCGGCCTCCTCTCTCTCTTTCCGCCGACGCGGCCCGCCCGGCCTACGGGAGGCCTGCCCCGGGCCGCAACGGGCCCGAGCCGCCCGCGCGCCTCCGCCGCCGTGCGCCGATCTCCGCCGCAAAGCGCCTCCATCGCCGGCGCCCACGCCACCGCCCACCGGTCACCGCCACTTCGCCTCGCCGGCCATCTGCACAGCACGTTGCCGCCGTTGCTCCGCCTCCCTCACCGCGCCCTCCACCGCCACGCAAGATCCGGCCGCGGGTAGCCCGAACCCCACCGGATCCGACGCCCGCCAAGCTCGCCGGCGACCTCCCTCGTCTTCTCCGGCGACCGCGTCCTCCCTCCGGCCGCCGTCGTCCTCTCCGGTGAGATCCGGTGGATCGGGACGAGATCCACCGGGATCTCATCCAAACGCGGCCCCCTCGATCCGGATCTCCTCGTCCCGGATATCCTCGTCCCGTTGACTTTTCGCGGAGGGTATAATTTCTACCAAGTCCCCAAGATTTCCATGTTTCAAATGTCCATGTTCATCATGTCGTAACTTTGCATCCGTAGCTCCGATTCATGCGTGTAGTATATCAAAATGTTCGTATCAGAGAGTAAATCATTTCATCTCATTGCATCATTTTCATTTGAGTTCATCTTGATGCCCGAAATGCTGTTGGAAGAGTGCTATTTGAGTTAATTGTCAGATCTGCTGCTCCAAATAGCTATTTGTCATTTTTGCCATGATTAATGTATGCATGATATACCCATGAGCTCTACATGTGTTTTGTTATATGCTTTGCCATCTTTCCAGAGGTGCAATCCATGTATTTTTGTGATATGTGTGGTGACTAGCACAAGTTTGCAAAATGGTGCATTCGTTAATGTTGATTTCAGGGACTTAGAGATTCCACTAAGTCCTTGATCTGTTTTTATCAATATGCCATATGTTCATGTTGTTTCCTAGTGATCTGTGCCTCTTTGGAGAATGATCAGTAAGGATGTTTTGTTAATCTTGTAGTGCTCTATCCATCCATGTCTTTGTTTGCAATTATGGAGCACCCTAGCTTGAGTCAATCGAGCTCTACTTTTGCTATTTCGTGTATCTGGGCAGATTGTCTACTTGTTAGCAATTTTGCCGAGGATGTTGTAGTTGATCTGTGCATGCTATGTTGTTGTTCTTGCCATGTCTAGCTTGTATTGTGTGTATTCTTGATGGGTGTATGCTTAGATTGTCATGCCTTGCTCTGTAGTGAGTGCATCAAGCTCGTAAATATGCCTACTTGTATCTGATTTGCATGTTCTAGTTTTTCTCTAAGTCTAAGATCTGATTATGTTTTTGCCATGTTCACATACTTGCAATTGTATTTTCTGATCTCTTTTGGCTCAAGGTCACTAAGGGACTTTTGTTAAGCTCTTTGAGTATCTGTATTCCATGCCTTGTTTTGCCATGTTAAGTTCCTGTAGCATATAGTTTTCTTGCTCCAAAGTGTGCTACCTGATCTGAAATTTCAGGCTTGTGTTAATTTCACTAAGTCTGAAACATGTTTATCAATTACACTTTTGCCATGCTTGTTTGAACCTGTTGATGGATGAATTGGCCGTAGCTCAGTGTTCATCTTTTGTTAAGCATCATGAATGGATCCCTGCCATGTATTTTGTTGCCATGTTTGAGTGTTGTAGCATATTTAACTTGTTGCATTTAGATGGCTACTTGCTGTTTATCGCAGACCGGTGCCATATTTGTTTTGCTTGCCATTTCCAAACCATGCATCCGATTCCGGTGATCTTTATATCGATTTTAACCAAAATCATCTCATCTTTCCAGTGGAACTCTTGGATTTCCAAGTTGAGGCCAGGTTCATTCATTCCCTTGCAAATCATGCATATGCATCACATTCCGCATCCCGCATATCATACCATGTTCATGTGTTGGCCGTTTACTATGTTGTGTGTTTCTTTTCGGTGTTTGCTTCTTCGGGTTGGTTCCGGTACCGTCGCGTTTGTGAGGACCCGTTCGACTACGTCCGTTTGTCTTCTTCATGGACTCGTTCTTCTTCCTTGCGGGATTTCGGGCAAGATGACCATACCCTCGAAATCACTTCTATCTTTGCTTGCTAGTTGCTCGCTCTTTTGCTATGCCTATGCTGCGATACCTACCACTTTCTTATCATGCCTCCCATATTGTTGAACCAAGCCTCTAACCCACCTTGTCCTAGCAAACCGTTGTTTGGCTATGTTACCGCTTTGCCCAGCCCCTCTTATAGCGTTGTTAGTTGCAGGTGAAGATTGAAGTTTGTTCCTTGTTGGAACATGGAGATGTTGTTCCTTGTTGGAACATGTTTACTTGTTGGGATATCACAATATATTTTATTTAATTAATGCATCTATATACTTGGTAAAGGGTGGAAGGCTCGGCCTTATGCCTGGTGTTTTGTTCCACTCTTGCCGCCCTAATTTCCGTCATATCGGTGTTATGTTCCCGGATTTTGCGTTCCTTACGCGGTTGGGTAATAATGGGAACCCCTTGACAGTTCGCCTTGAATAAAACTCTTCCAACAATGCCCAACATTGGTTTTACCATTCGCCACCTAGCCTTTTCTTTTCCCTTGGGGGTCGCGCACCCAAGGGTCATCATTACTTTAACCCTCCCCCCCCCCCCCGGGCCAGTGCTCCTCTGAGTGTTGGTCCGACAGAGCAGACTGCCGGGCCACCTCGGGGCAACTTGAGGTTTGGTTTTACTCGTAGGATTTCTCATCTGAGTGTGCCCTGAGAACGAGATATGTGCAGCTCCTATCAGGATTTGTCGGCACATTCGGGCGGTGTTGCTGGACTTGTTTTGTCTTTGTCGAAATGTCTTGTAACCGGGATTCCGAGTCTGATCGGGTCTTCCCGCTAGAAGGAATATCCTTCGTTGACCGTGAGAGCTTGTCATGGGCTAAGTTGGGACACCCCTGCAGGGATTTAAACTTTCGAAAGTCGTGCCCGCGGTTATGGGCAGATGGGAATTTGTTAACGTCCGGTTGTAGAAAACCTGAAGTTGACCTTAATTAAAATGCATCAACCGCGTGTGTAACCGTGATGGTCTCTTTCCGGCGGAGTCCGGGAAGTGAACACGGTGTTGGAGTTATGCTTGACGTAGGTTGTTCTAGGATCACTTCTTGATCATAGTTTCTCGATCGTGCTTTGCCTTCTCTTCTCACTCTCATTTGCGTATGTTTAGCCACCAAATATATTAGTCGCTTGCTGCAGCTCCACCTCATACCTTTACCTTACCCATAAGCTTAAATAGTCTTGATCGCGAGGATGCGAGATTGCTGAGTCTCCGTGACTCACAGATACTTCCAAAACCAGCTTGCAGGTGCCGATGAGTCCGTGCAGATGACGCAACCAAGCTCAGGAGGAGCTCGATGAAGATCTTGTCCTTGGTGTTGTTTCGTTCTAGTTGATCAGTAGTGGAGCCCAGTTGGGGTCGATCGGGGACCTTGTCGCTTTTGAGGTTCTTCTTTTATTTTGGTTCCGTAGTCGGACCTTGATTGTATTTGGATGTTGTAATGCTTTATTCATGTAATTGTGTGAAGTGGCGATTGTAAGCCAACTATGTATCTCTTTCCCTTATGTATTACATGGGTTGTGTGAAGATTACCTCACTTGCGACATTGCTTTCAATGCGGTTATGCCTCTAAGTCATGCTTCGACACGTGGGAGATATAGCCACATCGAGGACGTGACACAGTGGTACACTAACTCCAATATAGCATAAAAAACAAGTACTGTGAGGAACACAAGAACCACAACTAAAGCAGAGCATCGATATGCTAGCTATAATCCCTAAAAACATGGATCAGTCAACAAGCTAGCATGAGTGCTAATTAAATAAGATCAATGGATCTAACAACCACATGTAGCAATTTAGCATGGGATGATCATCAAGCTCAACATGCAAACCAACATAGCAAACTAGCTAGCATCGATAAACTCTAATGCTAGTCACCGCACTCTCAACATCTCTCTCGTCACCGCACTCCACGGCCGTCGCCGTCACGGCAGACGGCAACAGAGCCCGCAACCCCTACGTGCAAGTCACCCCGGCCAGCGCGTCCCCCTCCACGGCCCCATCATCGGAGTGGGGGTGGTAGCGGAGGTTGGGGCAGAAGGGGGAGTGGGGGCGGTGGTGAAGTTGGGAGCAGTAGGGGGAGTGGGTATAGGCGGCCGGCGACAGCGTGCGGGCGGCGAGAGGGGGAGGAGCATTACCTGCGGCGGGAGGTGGCGCGTGGTGGTGGCCTCAGGCAAAACCCTAACTGCGGCGGCGACGGGCGGAGGAGATCGATCGAAGTGAGGGGTGTGCGGGGGGTGGTTGGGGAGGTTTTCTTTTGGTATAGTAGTAGCGCTAGGTATGGGTCGGCGCTAGTGCTAAGCCCACTAGCTGTAGCGTTGGTGGGCAGGGCACACTACAACTAAGTGGGCTTCCGTTCTGGCCCTGCGGCCCATGTAACAGCAGCGCGTAGCGTGCTTTGCGACACGCGCTACTGCAAATTACCAGTAGCATGGGGTTCCTAACAAACGCTATTGCAAAAATTCTATGTATAAGCATTTTCCTAGTAGTGGAGGGGTGGTGGTGCGCTAGGATTTTGACGCCGCCCATGTCACCCTCAGCAAAGCATCGTGGGGCGAGCGTGTTTTTCTGGTACCACATAGGCAAGACATATACTCCCTTCGTTCCTAGATATAAGTCTTTTTAGACATTTCAAATGGACAACAACATACGGATGTATATAGACATATTTTAGAGTGTAGATTCATCCATTTTGCTTCGTATGTAATCATTTGTTGGAATCTCTAGAAAGACTTATATTTTGGAACGGAGGAAGTACTCAACAGTTCATGATAGAAAAAAATCCTAATAGAAAATTTACATTGTTTGCACACTAAGAGCAACTCCAACGGGCTGACCCAAACGGACGGTGATTTCGTCCGTTTTTTATCCGTTTGGGTCGGTCGCCCGCCCTGTTTTTGATATGGGTCGGCAGCGCGCCCAACGCGTCGACCCATATGTGCCGGCGTGGCCGGTTGGCCACCCCATTTTACATGATTTGCATTCAACATATTGTCAAATGAAAATGTTTCACATAGCCCAAATAAATAGTATAGTTTCACAAGCCAAATACAAATAAAAATGTTTCACATAGTTTTGCAAACGAATAAAAGAAGATACATTTATTGGTTGCCAGCATGAGCCCATATATGCTCAACCAAATCATTTTACAATTGCACGTGAGTTTCTCAATCACGCATGTCTTCATGAAATTGAGTGAACTGCTCAAATGTTGCTGCTACTCCATGCTCAGGCACAATATTCTCACCCTGAAACTGAAAGCCTTGATCGTACAGACGTTCCGGGCGCTCATTTTCTACGATTATTGTGCATGATCACACAAGCAGTCATCACCTCCCACAGTTTCCGTGTGCTCCAAGTATTAGCAGGATACCGAACGATGCCCCATCGAGATTGCAAAACACCAAAGGCACGCTCGACATCTTTTCTAGCACTCTCTTGCTCTTGAGCAAATCTTTTCCTTTTCTCTCCGACGGGGTTGGGTATTGTCTTGACAATAGTGGTCCACTGAGGATAGATACCGTCACCCAGATAGTACCCTTTGTCATAGTTGTGGCCGTTGACAGTAAAGTTCACCGGTGGGTTGTTGCCTTCTGCAAGCCTAGCAAACATCGGCGAGCGCTGAAGCACGTTGATATCATTGTATGATCCAGTCATGCCAAAGAAAGAGTGCCAGATCCAGAGATCTTGAGACGTCACGGCCTCTAGTATGATAGTGCAAGCCCTGACATGTCCCTTATACTGCCCTTGCCAAGCAGAAGGGCAGTTCTTCCACTCCCGGTGCATGTAGTCTATGCTGTCAAGCATCCCCGGAAAGCCCCTGCTGGCATTCATCGCCAATAAATGGGTTGTATCTTCAGTTGTCGACTCTCTCAAGTACTCAGGGCCAAACACAGCAATAACAGCCTTGCAGGCATGTAGACTCGCTTATACGGACGTACTCGTCAATGAGATCATCGGGCACTTCGCATGCAAGCATTCGGATGGCGGCAGTGCATTTCTGATAAGAGGAGAAACCAATCTTGCCGACGGCATCCTCTTTGCACTCGAAGTAGACATCATAGCCGACCACTCCCTCTCTAATACAGTTGAAAACATGCCTACTCATACGGAACCGGCGACGGAATTTGTGATGTTTGAACAATGAGTTTGTTGTATCAAAGTAGTCCTTTCAGAATAGGAAATGCCCGCTCTCTCGGTTGCGATTCAACGCCGGAAGGTGGCCCAGAATGGAGCCACGGAACAACGGCCGCTGGCTGTTGACGTGGTGATGGACCAAAACGACAGCCAATATCTCCTCCTCCTCGTCGGACGACGAATCGTCGGAGTCGCAAAGGAAACTGTGGAAAAAGAACTCGTCGGCGGGGTTCATTTCGTACCTTAGCAAACTGTCGAACAGCTTGGGGGCGTCGACGTTGGAGACTGCCGGCCAGGGAAGTCGCGGCACCCACAGACAAGCTAGCTGCCCTGCCGACGTCCGACGAGTGTGACGGCGTCCGAAGAGCGTGTCGGTCGGATGTGGCAGGGGCGGCGATGCGACTTCTTGGTCGCGGGCGGCTGTGCGGTGGGGGAAGCGGCGGTGGGAAGCAGTTTGCTCCCCAGGGGCAAAACGGCGGTGGAGGGCGACGGGGGGGGGGGGCGTTGCTGGGCGGATGTGGAGGCGGCGGTAGCTGGAAGAGTCGCCGGAAAAAAATGGGCGGCGTCGTCGGCGGCGGAGAAGGCGGGAGGGTTGCTTGTTAGCCGCAGGGTGAGACGGGAGGCCAATGTGCCACAGACCAACACGCCCGGGGAGAGGAATAGGCGAGCGCGCGCAGGTCCGTCGCGTGTCCGCATCGACGCAAATCCGGCTTAAAAATGGGTCGAGAATGGATCGCCTGCAGACGAAAAACAGACGCGTGTTCGTTTGGGTCAGCGCGTTGGGCCGTCTTTTATGTCCGCGCTGACCTAAACAGATGGCCGCGGACGAAATGGATCGTCCCATTGAAGTTGCTCTAAAGTGCCAAATGGGTTTCCTGAAAAAAAAAGTGCCAAATGGGTTCATTTCAGAACCGTTGAAGACCTGGATCCCCACATCGCGGTCATCCTTATGTGCAAGCTAGCTGATGCGTGCTTTAGCCGCACGGATAACGGATTGCATGGACCGCGTTGGATACCATATTGCCAATGTACTATCCTAGGACGTTGAGAGGTTGGTGCCTGTCTATGTAGCCTTTTTTTAGAGAATAGTCTACGTATACGTAGCTGCTGCTACACCTTCTACGTCCAAGATCCTGACCGGACATACCTGGGGGAGGATTTGGAGAGGGACAGAGCCGACGCCAGAAATGGTTTTTCCGACGGATTCTTGGGCAAATCCTAAACGGCGCCCGCTGCGCCCGTTTCTTCAGGTTTCGCAAACGGGCGCACACCCCTCCACCTCGCTGGGCCGGCCCGTTCTACTTTTTTTTTGTTAAAACGCAAAAATTGAGCGGTGGCGTGATTCGAGCCATGGTCGCCAGGCTTATCGTACGCTAAGGTGAACCAACTGGCCACCATTACCATATGTGTTCGGTAACTGCTTTTTACTTCATTTGTTCTTTCCTTTTTTCTTTTTTTAGCAACAGTTCTCTTCGTTTTCTTCTTCTTCTTTTTATTTTTTATTTTTCTCGGAACAGTTTTTGTTTTGTTCTTTGTTCTTTTAACTAAATGCGTGAATATTTTTTAAAATTCATGAACTATTTGTCAAAAGTGGTGAACTTTTTATTTTTTTTGTTTTAAAAATGCATGAACGTATTTTATTATATTTGATGAACTTTTTTCAAATTTAGTGAACTTTTTCAAATTTGATGAACTTTTCTCAAACTTGATGCACTTTTTTCGAAATTGATGAACTATTTTTCATATTTGATGAACTTTTTTTCAAGTCGATGAACTTTTTTCGAAGTTGATGAACTGTTTTTCATATTTGATGAACTTTTTTCAAAGTCGATGAACTTTTCTGTAACTCGATGAACCTTTTTCGAAGTTGACGAACTGTTTTCCAAATTTGATCAACTTTTTTCAAAATCGATGAATTTTTTGTTAACTTGACAAACTTTTTCATTTTTGATGATCTTTTTTCAAATTTGATGGACTTTTCTCAAACTTGATGCACTTTTTTCGAAATTGATGAACTATTTTTCATATTTGATGAACTTTTTTCAAAGTCGATGAACTTTTTTGTAACTCGATGAACTTTTTTCGAAGTTGATGAACTGTTTTTATATTTGATGAACTTTTTTCAAAGTCGATGAACTTTTTTGTAACTCGATGAACTTTTTTCAAGTTGATGAACTATTTTTTCAAATTTGATGAACTTTTTTCAAAATCGATGAAATTTTTGGTAACTCGATGAAATTTTTCATTTTTTATGAACTTTTTTCAAATTTGATGAACTTTTTTCATGATTTTTTTCAAATTCGACCACCGATATTTTTTCCAAAAAAGTGCATGAACATTTTTAAAAAACGATGAACTCCTTTTCAAATGCATGAACTGTTTCCCAAATTAGTGTACTTTTTAATTTTTAATGACTTTTTGTATTTTTGAACTTTTTTGAATACATTATCTTTTTCGTATTTGTGCTTTTTATTTTAATACACGAACGTTTTTTTTTAATATGTGAACTTTAAATTTTTTGTTTACATTGAAAAACACATTGGCTAAAAATGTTTTGAAATAATTCAAAAATCAAGGCGCTACAGTAAATGATATACCTTTTTTTGAGAAACCAGTAAACGATATAACTCTGCTATTAAAATGTTTGTCCTGTATTTAGTCGCCAGTACCTAGTTGGTGTGGTGGTTAGCCGTGCTCGAATGTTGTAGTCACGGCGCGAGTTCAATCCACCAGATTACAACTTTATTGTTTTATTTTTTTTTGCGCTGTCTGAGAGCGAGCGAACAAAGTGTTGCTTGGCCGGCCCAAGAACCACCACCTTCGAGCGCCAGTAATCAGAACCGGCGCTGAGTGCGCCGATTAGGAGCTCCCGGATTCTTGCCAGCAACATAAAAATGTAGGGAGCATGCAGCTTGTGGACGTTTCGGCCCTTTGGGCTGGTAGTGCCGAGTTTGGGCCTTTCTCTATCTCCCAAGGCTTGGGATCGTCGGCTTAATTAGACAGGCTTTCATTACAACCTACTGGGCCTAGTACCTACCACCCTGGGCAGATGGGCTACATATAGGTTCGTGGACACTTCCTAAAAAAATGTTCGTGGTCACTAGACGAAAATTGGGAGCAACTAGTGATTTCGACGAAAATTTGAAAGAACGGGAAGAACAAAACATTTGCAAATGGCGAGAGAACACAGCAGGATGAAACAACTCGATTCACATATAATAGGATTAATATCAAACAGAAGCTACATATAATTAATAAATATGGCACGAATCAGATCAGATTAATAATAATAATAATAATAATAATAATAATAATAATAATAATAAAACAGCGCCGCATCGTTCACGCCCATGCATGCATGCAAGCGCGCGCGTGCCACCAATGCGACGCTGCCCCCTCCTCCCCCTCTTCTCCATCATCACAGCAGCAGCAACCTAGACCGAACGAACAGAGACAGACGACGCCGCGTCAATCAGTGGTGGAGGTAGTAGGCGAGGAAGGAGACGACGAGCGCGACTGGGGCGGTCACGGCGGTGGAGGCAGAGGCGCCGCTGGCGGCGGGGCCAGGGGCGCCGCCGGGGGCGCCGGGGGCACCGGTGGGCGCCTCGGAGGCGAGCACCGCGGTCGCCGAGGCGGCGACAACAAGAGCGGCGAAGAACACCTTCTTCATCTCCATCGATTGGGTACGTACGGCCGGCGCGGCGGAGGTCGGGCGGGCGAGCAGGGGAGCGGCCGGTTTATTCCTCTCCGATCGAGCAGCGAGCGAGACCGAGTTTATTAGCTGGGCTCTTGATTAGCTTAGCCTTGGCGAAGCAAGGGGGCATGGGTTTTATAGTACGGGGCGGTTGGGCGCGAGCGGTTCGGAGCGGGATTAGGTCGAGTGATTGTCTAATTTGGTGTGGGTTACAGCTAATTGTGGCTGGAGATCGGGGAGGGCGCCGCTGGACACGGCTGTTGGTGCCTAATTTCGTGCGGTTTTGTGAAGAGAGGTTTGCGGCGGATGCGTTGTCGGAGAATGTATGCGCTGGATCCGCCGGACGCCAGTGCGGATTACCAGCGAGAAGTAATCATCAGTCAGTGTGTATATTGCGATGGAAAGACTAGCCCGATCGATCAGGGAGGGAAAAGCTAGCTTTGATGCAACGAGAGTGTACATCTTTTCTGAGGCGAAATGTGATGGTACAGCTCTGCAAGGCTGAGGGCATCTGGAAGAAATTATTGGTTCCATATAACGAGACGTCGTCCGCTCAGGGCCCGCTAGCTCTCCCCTTGAAGCCATGACTCAGTTATTACACGCTACATCATCTCAAGCCATGCATTGAAGGGGCTTGAGAAGATGTGGTCCGCTCATACCCCTGTATAGTCATGTAGCTTAATAACAAGCAAGGTGCATTATATAACGCACTGGAATAGCGAAAATAGTACTACGTTCTTTCACTAGTAGAAAAAGGGGCTTTTGTCCCGGTTGGTAAGGCCCTTTAGTCCCGGTTTTCGCCGTTAGTCTCGATTCTTACACGAGCCGGGACTAAAGAGCGCGGCCATGTGGAGCTTCACCTTTGTTACCAACCGGGGCTAAAGTAAATTTTATGATTTTTTTTTAAATATATTTTTTTATTTTTTTATTTTCAAATTTCTGAATTATTTTAACTTCTAGTGTGTAATCACCACCCCTCATCACTGCTCAATTTATTCTCTAATCACCCATCATCATTTCAAATCATCTAACTTCCCGAACGGCAACCCATCCTCCCACTTCCCCAGCCTGAGCACGTTTAACTTCCGGGTTCTATTCTCTCTCATTTCCAAGTCTAACAGAGTTCCTCCAGTTAAATTCGGATGTAACTTTTCAAGTAGATGATTTTTCATATAAAAAACTTTTTAATCCGAGTTCGTATGCAAAAGTTATGCCCATTTTACAAATTCCAGAGAGATTTTGCAAATAAAATCGAAATTCATATTTGTAAATTTTCCCAACAAGTAGACCACATATCACATGGGATTTTTTTTTTGACATTTCCATCAGTTTCTTTTGTTTTTTCTAAAACTGAAAAGGCGGTCAGGGGGGGTTTGAAAATGGGACCTTTAGTACCGGTTGGTGGCACCAACCGGTACTAAAGGCAACCGGTACTAAAGGTCTAACCTTTAGTCCCGGTTGGTGCCACCAACCGAGACTAATGGGCAACGCACCTTTTAGTCCCGGTTCGTGATACGAACCGGGACTAAAGGGCTCAGGTGAACCGGGACTAATACCTTAGCCGCACGAACCGGGATAAATGCTCACATTAGTCCCGGTTCTTGACTGAACCGGGACTAATGTGAAAACTGCCCTGGACCAAAGCCCTGTTTTCTACTAGTGTTTTTTCAAAACTGGTAGTATGATTATTAGTTCCACACGCCTCAAACTTCTCTTTTCTTTCTCAAAGCAAAGGCAATATAGTTAATATGAGCCTAAATTAAAGTCATTCAAGGGCCCTTCGCCTCTCTCGCCATTGTCCATGCAACTGGGTTTCCTAGCCTCCCGTCGGCACGGGCGTCTCCGGTGGCCTTAGGACCATGAAGGCACGGTAGATCTTGGCCCTTCCCGCTGGAAAGGTTCCTGCCCTGTTTTTAGGTGATTTATTAAGGTCGATTAGGATTTGTCTCCTGCTCAGGAAGGTGAGACGACGGCGGCTGCCTCATCAAGATGAAAAAAGGTCCTCTCTGTCTAGCCCCCCTCCAGACGGTGCGTCTAGCGTCATCGGAGGCGTGTGGGGCTGTGTCTTTGATGTATCTCATGGGATTCGATCAACGTTGGTTTTCGATGGATCTCCGTGGATCCAATCTTTGTTTGCCTTCATTCATGTGTCTTCAGTTGAATCCTTTCGATCTACGCTTCTCTTCATCGACGACAATTGTTGTTCTCAGGCGTTGATGTATAGGGCCTTAGCATGATGATTGCCTGACTATTTTCGACAACAAGTTTTGCCCGGCTCCGGTAAAGGAGGGGCCATGACGGCGACGCGTCTTCGTCTTACTCCAGTGATTGTTGTTGCCGCTGAGTGGTCTACGTATCTAGATGTACTTCACGACAGATGATGAATAGGTCGGAAGTTCTCCCGCCAAAAAGGCAAAGGCTATATATGTGTGTTGGATTTGTCTCCCTTGCAGCCATGAGTTGTGGGTGCAACTACTCCGCGGGATGGCGACCAAACGCATGCTACCGCCAATGCTATAGGTGACCTATTGCGAGAAATATTGTAGCGTCGCGTCTGGTGCTCGACTTCGGTTCGTCTTAGTGGGCCTGCCCAGTATAAGCTTCTATGGACCGGTATAGAACTGTTACTTTGTCTAAAAAAAGATCTGTTAGAGAAACTTTTCTCTATGTGATTTTTTCAGCGATTTTCTTTGGATTTTATTGGTATTTTAATCTTTTATTTGTTATTTTTAATACATGTCTATTTTCTTTCAATGCATGTTGTATATTTTTTTATATGTTGAACATTTTTCAAAGATATGATGAACAATTTTCATATCCATTTATCCAAATACATGTTAATCATTTTTTTTAAATAGATGTTGAACATTTTCTTGAAATGTCACAAATTTTTTTTGAAATGCATAAACACTCTCTAAAAAACTTTCATGAACAGTTTTTTTTAAATGTCATAACTTTTTTGTGATTGGTATAAAACGCTGTTTTTGAATTACTCGAATAATTGTTTTACATTGTATTAACATTTTTAAATACTACAAACTTTTCTAAAAATTGTGGGACTAGATGTTTTACACTGCTTTAATATTTTTAAACTCGCAAGGAACGTTTAAGCAAATTATTTTGAAACATATAATACTTTTTACAGTATTTTTCAATGAAAACAACAGTACAAAACAGAAAAGGAGAAGACAAAAAAGGATAATAATAAAACTAACGAACCTAACGCTTCTGGGCTGGTCCATCGTACGCCCTGCTTGAGACGAGGCGGCCGTTGGTCTCGCTCAAAGCGAGGCCTAGGCGCGCCCGCATGCTACTATGTTCTCGAAACTAAAACGGACCGGCATCCACGTATGCTTTAACGCTTTTACCATGGGTTTCCTTGGTGTTTTTATCATAGCTTTGAAAAATGTTCATCATATCTTTGAAAATGAATTTTAAAAATGAATATCTTTATATGATGAACTATTCAAAGATATGCTAGGAAATAAAAATACCCAAAAATGTATAGTCAAAAAATGGCTGCCAATTTTGAACAGTGTTCATTTGTATTTAAAGCGCTGGGAGAAGGGGTTTAGGGTTTAGGGGGCCTGATTTTTAAAATTTTGATTATTTTTTTCTAAATTACACAATTTGGGACTTCAAAAACGTTCTGAAAATTTTAAAAAATTAGATTATTTAATTAAAATGTTTAATAAATCATAAAATATTGGTGGATTCTAAAAAATCGTGAATTTGTAAAATAATGTTTGCTTATTCAAAAAATGATCATTTTTTTAAATAAAAATTGGGAAACTAAAAAATGGTCACGATTTTTTTGAAAATCTCATGTATTAAAAAAATTAACATAATTGAACAAAATTTCGTCAATTAAAAAAACATTCATGAATGAAAAAATATCCTAAATATCCAGGGAGATCTCCAGGGACAGATGAAGAGCTGGTCGTCCTTATGGAAGCTAAAGGTGCCGTCGAAACTGAAAGTGTTCACGTGGAGACTGGCCCAGCACTCGCTACCAACGGGAGATCTTTTACAACAACGAAATATGTCCAATACGGATGTTTGCGGAGTGTGCGGAGCGCAGGATAATTGGCGGCACTCACTTCTCGACTGCGCACTGTCCAGGAGCACTTGGGCTCTATCGAAGGAAGAAATGGTGCAACACATGGCGATGAATCGAAGCGACGATGCAAAGGAGTGGTTATTTTCCATGTTCGATACAATGCCCGGCGACGAGCTTGTTACCATGATCGTCACTCTTTGGGCGATTTGGTCTTCGCGGAGGAAGCTAATACATGAGGGAATTTTTCAAACACCTTTCGCAACACACGGTTTTATATCGAACTACATATCAGAGATTCAGATTTTGGAGAAGCCAGAGAGGGAGAAGCAAGCACCAGCCCCCAGATTGACGGGGTGGATTCCTCCTCCAGAACATCATGTGAAAATCAATGTTGATGCGGCAGTTGCGAGGCATGGTGGATTTGGGACAGTACCAGCTATTTGCAGAGATGGCAGCGGGGAGTACTAGGGGGCGTCAGTGATTCGTTTCAACAACATTGATGACCCGGAGACTTTGGAGACTTTGGCAATTCGTGAAGCTCTGGCCTTGGCGATGACCTGCTCTATGACAGAATTTCAGTGGCGTTGGACTGCAAACTGGCCGTCGAAGCGATCAAAAAAGGCACATGTGCACAATATGGGGCCGTGGTGCATGAAATCATAGACCGTTCTAGAGTTTTTTCTTCTTGTTTGATTAATCATGAATTTAGGACCTCGAATGTTGAGGCTCACAAACTAGCAAAGCATGCGATATCCCTGGGTTTTGGCCGCCATGTTTGGTTAGGTCACCCAGGAAATTTGGATTTCGTCCCTGTCAACATTGTGACGGGTGAATAATGAAGGAAATATGCCCTAGAGGCAATAATAAAGTTATTATTTATTTCCTTATATCATGATAAATGTTTATTATTCATGCTAGAATTGTATTAACCGGAAACATAATACATGTGTGAATACATAGACCAACAGAGTGTCACTAGTATGCCTCTACTTGACTAGCTCGTTAATCAAAGATGGTTATGTTTCCTAACCATGAACAAAGAGTTGTTATTTGATTAACGAGGTCACATCATTAGTTGAATGATCTGATTGACATGACCCATTCCATTAGCTTAGCACCCGATCGTTTAGTATGTTGTATTGCTTTCTTCATGACTTATACATGTTCCTATAACTATGAGATTATGCAACTCCCGTTTACCGGAGGAACACTTTGGGTACTACCAAACGTCACAACGTAACTGGGTGATTATAAAGGAGTACTACAGGTGTCTCCAATGGTAGATGTTGGGTTGGCGTATTTCGAGATTAGGGTTTGTCACTCCGATTGTCGGAGAGGTATCTCTGGGCCCTCTCGGTAATACACATCACATAAGCCTTGCAAGCATAATAACTAAGATGTTAGTTATGAGATGATGTATTACGGAACAAGTAAAGAGACTTGCCAGTAACGAGATTGAACTAGGTATTGGATACCGACGATCGAATCTCGGGCAAGTAACATACCGATGACAAAGGGAACAACGTATGTTGTTATGCGGTCTGACCGATAAAGATCTTCATAGAATATGTAGGAGCCAATATGGGCATCCAGGTCCCGCTATTGGTTATTGACCGGAGACGTGTCTCGGTCATGTCTACATTGTTCTCGAACCGTAGGGTCCGCACGCTTAACGTTACGATGACAGTTATTATGAGTTTATGCATTTTGATGTACCAAAGGTTGTTCGGAGTCCCGGATGTGATCACGCACATGACGATGAGTCTCGAAATGGTCAAGACGTAAAGATTGATATATTGGAAGCCTATGTTTGGACATCGGAAGTGTTCCGGGTGAAGTCGGGATTTTACCGGAATACCGGGAGGGTTACCGGAACCCCCCGGGAGGCAAATGGGCCTATTGGGCCTTAGTGGAAAAGTGAAAAGGGGCTGCCACAAGGGCTGCGCACCTTCCCCCCTTCCCTAGTCCTATTAGGACTAGGAGAAGGGGCCGGCCCCCTCTTTCTCTCTTTCCCCCTTAAGGATTCCTATTAGGAATGGAGTAAGACTCCTCCTACGCCCCTCTCCCTGGCCGGCCGAACCCCTCCCCCTGCTCCTTTATATACGGGGGCAGGGGCACCCCATAGACACACAAGTTGATCATTGTTGATCGTTCCTTAGCCGTGTGCGGTGCCCCCTGCCACCAAATTCCACCTCGGTCATATCGTTGTAGAGCTTAGGTGAAGCCCTGCGTCGGTAGTACATCAAGATCGTCACCACGCCGTCGTGCTGACGGAACTCTTCCTCGACGCTTTGCTGGATCGGAGCCCGAGGATCGTCATCGAGCTGAACGTGTGCTAAGAACTCGGAGGTGCCGGAGTAACAGTGCCTGGATCGGTCGGATCGGGAAGAAGACGTACGACTACTTCCTCTACGTTGTGTCAACGCTTCCGTTGCGATCTACAAGGGTACGTAGATCAGACTCTCCCCCTCGTTGCTATGCATCACCATGATCTTGCGTGTGCGTAGGAAAATTTTCGAAATTACTACGTTCCCCAACAATGGCATCCGAGCCTAGGTTTTATGGTTTGATGTTATTTGCACGAGTAGAACACAAGTGAGTTGTGGGCGATACAAGTCATACTGCCTACCAGCATGTCATACTTTGGTTCGGCGGTATTGTTGGACGAGACGATCCGGACCAACCTTACGCGTACTCTTACGCGAGACCGGTTCCCTCGACGTGCTTTGCACATAGATGGCTTGCGGAAGACTGTCTCTCCAACTTTAGTTGAACCAAGTGTGGCTACGCCCGGTCCTTGAGAAGGTTAAAACGGAGTCTATTTGACAAACTATCGTTGTGGTTTTGATGCGTAGGTGAGATGAGTTCTTACTTAAGCCCGTAGAAGCCACGTAAAACTTGCAACAACAAAGTAGAGGACGTCTAACTTGTTTTTGCAGGGCATGTTGTGATGTGATATGGTCAAGGCATGATGCTGATTTTATTGTATGAGAGGATCATGTTTTGTAACCAAGTTATCGGCAACTGGCAGGAGCCATATGGTTGTCGCTTTATTGTATGCAATGCAATCGCGATGTAATGCTTTACTTTATTACTAAGCGGTGGTGATAGTCATGGAGGCATAAGATTGGCGAGACGACAGCGATGCTACGATGGAGATCAAGGTGTCGCGCCGGTGACGATGGTGATCATGACGGTGCTTCGGAGATGGAGATCACAAGCACAAGATGATGATAGCCATATCATATCACTTATATTGATTGCATGTGATGTTTATCCTTTTATGCATCTTATCTTGCTTTGATTGACGGTAGCATTATAAGATGATCTCTCACTAAATTATCAAGAAGTGTTCTCCCTGAGTATGCACCGTTGCCAAAGTTCGTCGTGCCCAGACACCACGTGATGATCGGGTGTGATAAGCTCTACGTCCATCTACAACGGGTGCAAGCCAGTTTTGCACACGCAGAATACTCAGTTAAACTTGACGAGCCTAGCATATGCAGATATGGCCTCGGAACACAGAGACCGAAAGGTCGAGCGTGAATCATATAGTAGATATGATCAACATGACGATGTTCACCATTGAAAACTACTCCATCTCACGTGATGATCGGTTATGGTTTAGTTGATTTGGATCACGTGATCACTTAGAGGATTAGAGGGATGTCTATCTAAGTGGGAGTTCCTAAGTAATTTGATTAACTGAACTTAAACTTATCATGAACTTAGTACCTGATAGTATCTTGCTTGTTTATGTTGATTGTAGATAGATGGCTCGTGCTGTTGTTCCGTTGAATTTTAATGCGTTCCTTGAGAAAGCAAAGTTGAAAGATGATGGTAGCAATTACATGGACTGGGTCCGTAACCTGAGGATTATCCTCATTGCTGCACAGAAGAATTACGTCCTGGAAGCACCGCTAGGTGCCAGGCCTGCTGCTGGAGCAACACCAGATGTTATGAACGTCTGGCAAAGCAAAGCTGATGACTACTCGATAGTTCAGTGTGCC
Organism: Triticum monococcum; assembly: GCA_034509565.1. Lineage (NCBI taxonomy): Eukaryota > Viridiplantae > Streptophyta > Magnoliopsida > Poales > Poaceae > Triticum > Triticum monococcum. The sequence continues at coordinate 630,414,193 of CM067847.1, read as the reverse complement.
ATGCTTTACGGCTTAGAATCGGGACTTCAACGACGTTTTGAACGCCATGGAGCATATGAGATGTTCCAGGAGTTGAAGTTAATATTTCAAGCAAATGCCCGAATTGAGAGATATGAAGTCTCCAATAAGTTCTATAGCTGCAAGATGGAGGAGAACAGTTCTATCAGTGAGCATATACTCAGAATGTCTGGGTATAATAATCACTTGATTCAGATGGGAGTTAATCTTCCAGATGATTGCGTCATTGACAGAATTCTCCAATCACTGCCACCAAGCTACAGGAGCTTCGTGATGAACTATAATATGCAAGGGATGAACAAGACTATTCCCGAGCTCTTCGCGATGCTGAAAGCTGCGGAGGTAGAAATCAAGAAGGAGCATCAAGTGTTGATGGTCAACAAGACCACTAGTTTCAAGAAAAAGGGCAAAGGGAAGAAGAAGGGGAACTTCAAGAAGAACAGCAAGCAAGTTGCTGCTCAGGAGAAGAAACCCAAGTCTGGACCTAAGCCTAAAACTGAGTGCTTCTACTACAAGCAGACTGGTCACTGGAAGCGGAACTGCCCCAAGTATTTGGCAGATAAGAAGGATGGCAAGGTGAACAAAGGTATATGTGATATACATGTTATTGATGTATACCTTACTAGAGCTCGCAGTAGCACCTGGGTATTTGATACTGGTTCTGTTGCTAATATTTGCAACTCGAAATAGGGACTATGGAATAAGCAGACGCTAGCAAAGGACGAGGTGACGATGCGCGTGGGAAACGGTTCCAAAGTCGATGTGATCGCGGTCGGCACGCTACCTCTACATCTACCTTTGGGATTAATATTAGACCTAAATAATTGTTATTTGGTGCCAGCGTTGAGCATGAACATTATATCTGGATCTTGTTTAATGCGAGACGGTTATTCATTTAAATCAGAGAATAATGATTGTTCTATTTATATGAGTAATATCTTTTATGGTCATGCACCTTTGAAGAGTGGTCTATTCTTGTTGAATCTCGATAGTAGTGATACACATATTCATAATGTAGAAGCCAAAAGATGCAGAGTTGATAATGATAGTGCAACTTATTTGTGGCACTGCCATTTAGGTCATATCGGTGTAAAGCGCATGAAGAAACTCCATACTGATGGGCTTTTGGAACCACTTGATTATGAATCACTTGGTACTTGCGAACCGTGCCTCATAGGCAAGATGACTAAAACACCGTTCTCCGGTACTATGGAGAGAGCAACAGATTTATTGGAAATCATACATACCGATGTATGTGGTCCGATGAATATTGAGGCTCGTGGCGGATATCGTTATTTTCTCACCTTCACAGATGATTTAAGCAGATATGGGTATATTTACTTAATGAAACATAAGTCTGAAACATTTGAAAGGTTCAAGGAATTTCAGAGTGAAGTTGAAAATCATCGTAACAAGAAAATAAAGTTTCTACGATCTGATCGTGGAGGAGAATATTTGAGTTACGAGTTTGGTGTACATTTGAAAAATTGTGGAATAGTTTCGCAACTCACGCCACCCGGAACACCACAGCGTAATGGTGTGTCCGAACGTCGTAATCGTACTTTACTAGATATGGTGCGATCTATGATGTCTCTTACTAATTTACCGCTATCGTTTTGGGGTTATGCTTTAGAGACGGCCACATTCACGTTAAATAGGGCACCATCAAAATCCGTTGAGACGACGCCTTATGAACTATGGTTTGGCAAGAAACCAAAGTTGTTGTTTCTTAAACTTCGGGGTTGCGATGCTTATGTGAAAAAGCTTCAACCTAATAAGCTCGAACCCAAAGCGGAGAAATGTGTCTTCATAGGATACCCAAAGGAAACTGTTGGGTATACCTTCTATCACAGACCCGAAGGCAAGACATTCGTTGCTAAGAATGGATCATTTCTAGAGAAGGAGTTTCTCTCGAAAGAAGTGAGTGGGAGGAAAGTAGAACTTGACGAGGTAACTGTACCTGCTCCCTTATTGGAAAATAGTACATCACAGAAAACTGTTTTTGCGACACCTATACCAATTAGTGAGGAAGCTAATGATGATGATCATGAAACTTCAGGACAAGATACTACTGAACCACGTAGATCAACCAGAGGGAGATCCGCACCAGAGTGGTACGGTAATACAGTTCTGGAAGTCATGCTACTAGATCATGATGAACCTACGAACTATGAAGAAGCGATGGTGAGCCCAGATTCCGCAAAGTGGCTTGAGGCCATGAAATCTGAGATGGGATCCATGTATGAGAACAAAGTATGGACTTTGGTTGACTTGCCCGATGATCGGCAAGCAATTGAGAATAAATGGATCTTCAAGAAAAAGACTGACGCTGACGGTAATGTTACTGTCTATAAAGCTCGACTTGTCGCAAAAGGTTTTCGACAAGTTCAAGGGGTTGACTACGATGAGACCTTCTCACCCGTAGCGATGCTTAAATCCGTCAGAATCATGTTAGCAATTGCTGCATTTTATGATTATGAAATATGGCAGATGGATGTCAAAACTGCATTCCTGAATGGATTTCTGGAAGAAGAGTTGTATATGATGCAACCAGAAGGTTTTGTCGATCCAAAGGGAGCTAACAAAGTATGCAAACTCCAGCGATCAATTTATGGACTGGTGCAAGCATCTCGGAGTTGGAATAAACGCTTTGATAGTGTGATCAAAGCATTTGGCTTTATACAGACTTTTGGAGAAGCCTGTATTTACAAGAAAGTGAGTGGGAGCTCTGTAGCATTTCTGATATTATATGTGGATGACATATTGCTGATTGGAAATGATATAGAATTTCTGGATAGCATAAAGGGATACTTGAATAAAAGTTTTTCGATGAAAGACCTCGGGGAAGCTGCTTACATATTAGGCATAAAGATCTATAGAGATAGATCAAGACGCTTAATTGGACTTTCACAAAGCACATACCTTGACAAGATTTTGAAGAAGTTCAAAATGGATCAAGCAAAGAAAGGGTTCTTGCCTGTGTTACAAGGTGTGAAGTTGAGTCAGACTCAATGCCCGACCACTGCAGAAGATAGAGAGAAAATGAAAGATGTTCCCTATGCTTCAGCCATAGGCTCTATCATGTATGCAATGCTGTGTACCAGACCTGATGTGTGCCTTGCTATAAGTTTAGCAGGGAGGTACCAAAGTAATCCAGGAGTGGATCACTGGACAGCGGTCAAGAACATCCTGAAATACCTGAAAAGGACTAGGGATATGTTTCTCGTATATGGAGGTGACAAAGAGCTCACCGTAAGAGGTTACGTTGATGCAAGCTTTGACACTGATCCGGACGATTCTAAATCGCAAACCGGATACGTGTTTACTTTAAACGGTGGAGCTGTCAGTTGGTGCAGTTCTAAACAAAGCGTCGTAGCGGGATCTACATGTGAAGCGGAGTACATAGCTGCTTCGGAAGCAGCGAACGAAGGAGTCTGGATGAAGGAGTTCATATCCGATCTAGGTGTCATACCTAGTGCATCGGGTCCAATGAAAATCTTTTGTGACAATACTGGTGCAATTGCTTTGGCAAAGGAATCCAGATTTCACAAAAGGACCAAACACATCAAGAGACGCTTCAACTCCATCCGGGATTTAGTCCAGGTGGGAGACATAGAGATTTGCAAGATACATACGGATCTGAATGTTACAGACCCGTTGACTAAGCCTCTTCCTCGAGCAAAACATGATCAGCACCAAAGCTCCATGGGTGTTAGAATCATTTATGTGTAATCTAGATTATTGACTCTAGTGCAAGTGGGAGACTGAAGGAAATATGCCCTAGAGGCAATAATAAAGTTATTATTTATTTCCTTATATCATGATAAATGTTTATTATTCATGCTAGAATTGTATTAACCGGAAACATAATACATGTGTGAATACATAAACCAACAGAGTGTCACTAGTATGCCTCTACTTGACTAGCTCGTTAATCAAAGATGGTTATGTTTCCTAACAATGAACAAAGAGTTGTTATTTGATTAACGAGGTCACATCATTAGTTGAATGATCTGATTGACATGACCCATTCCATTAGCTTAGGACCCGATCGTTTAGTATGTTGCTATTGCTTTCTTCATGATTTATACATGTTCCTATAACTATGAGATTATGCAACTCCCGTTTACCGGAGGAACACTTTGGGTACTACCAAACATCACAACGTAACTGGGTGATTATAAAGGAGTACTACAGGTGTCTCCAATGGTAGATGTTGGGTTGGCGTATTTCGAGATTAGGGTTTGTCACTCCGATTGTCGGAGAGGTATCTCTGGGCCCTCTCGGTAATACACATCACATAAGCCTTGCAAGCATAATAACTAAGATGTTAGTTATGAGATGATGTATTACGGAACGAGTAAAGAGACTTGCCAGTAACGAGATTGAACTAGGTATTGGATACCGATGATCGAATCTCGGGCAAGTAACATACCGATGACAAAGGGAACAACGTATGTTGTTATGCGGTCTGACCGATAAAGATCTTCGTAGAATATGTAGGAGCCAATATGGGCATCCAGGTCCCGCTATTGGTTATTGACCGGAGACGTGTCTCGGTCATGTCTACATTGTTCTCGAACAGTAGGGTCCGCACGCTTAACGTTACGATGACAGTTATTATGAGTTTATGCATTTTGATGTACCGAAGGTTGTTCGGAGTCCCGGATGTGATCACGGACATGACGAGGAGTCTCAAAATGGTCGAGACGTAAAGATTGATATATTGGAAGCCTATGTTTGGACATCGGAAGTGTTCCGGGTGAAATCGGGATTTTACCGGAATACCGGGAGGGTTACCGGAACCCCCCGGGAGGCAAATGGGCCTATTGGGCCTTAGTGGAAAAGTGAAAAGGGGCTGCCACAAGGGCTGCGCACCTTCCCCCTTTCCCTAGTCCTATTAGGACTAGGAGAAGGGGCCGGCCCCCTCTTTCTCTCTTTCCCCCTTAAGGATTCCTATTAGGAATAGGATTGGGGGGGGGGGGAGTCCTACTCCCGGTAGGAGTAGGACTCCTCCTGCGCCCCTCTCCCTGGCCGGCCGAACCCCTCCCCCTGCTCCTTTATATACGGGGGCAGGGGGCACCCCATAGACACACAAGTTGATCATTGTTGATCGTTCCTTAGCCGTGTGCGGTGCCCCCTGCCACCAAATTCCACCTCGGTCATATCGTTGTAGAGCTTAGGCGAAGCCCTGCGTCGGTAGTACATCAAGATCGTCACCACGCCGTCGTGCTGACGGAACTCTTCCTCGACGCTTTGCTGGATCGGAGCCCGAGGATCGTCATCGAGCTGAACGTGTGCTAAGAACTCGGAGGTGCCGGAGTAACGGTGCCTGGATCGGTCGGATCGGGAAGAAGACGTACGACTACTTCCTCTACGTTGTGTCAACGCTTCCGTTGCGATCTACAAGGGTACGTAGATCAGACTCTCCCCCTCGTTGCTATGCATCACCATGATCTTGCGTGTGCGTAGGAAAATTTTCAAAATTACTACGTTCCCCAACAAATAAAGGCTTTGCGAGTTTGTCTCAAAAAAAAAACTTGGCGCTTTTTATCAGGAAAAAAAAATCATATTTGATTTAAAGATATGCTAGGAAATAAAAATACTCAAAACTGTATAGTCAAAAAATGTCTGCCAATTTTGAAAAGTGTTCACGATTATTTAAAAATATTTAAGAATTTATGAAATATTCATGGATTTGAATAATGTATTCGTCTAATTTTTCCATGTAAAATTGAAAAATATTTGTGGATTCAAAAAGGATTAAGAGTTTAAAATATGTCTGTGAATTTAAAAAATGTTTGTGGATTTATAAACATACGTTGGGAAATTGAAAACACTTGTGAATTTTTAAAAATGCACACTAGTTTGTCATGTTCATGAATTTGACAAATGTTCATGGATTTATTGATTTAGAAACATACGTTGGGAAATTTAAAAAACTTGGGAATTTAAAAAAATGCACACTAATTTATCAACATGTTCATGAATTTGACAAATGTTCAAGTATTTACTTTTCTGCATAATTTCAGAAAAATACAAAAAATTGAAAAATCATAGATTAAAAAAATCTTTACAAGTTTAAGAAATCATTCATTAAATTGGGCAAGTTCATGAATTTAACATTAGAGAAGGAACAAAAAAACCAAAACCAATACCGAAATATTATATGGATAAATAGTCAGACGAAATCCACAGGAAAAAGAAAAAGGGACAAAATGTTTTTAAAACCAGATGAAACTTTCTAAACCAGAAGGAGACTGAAACTAGCCGGCACAATGGCGTGGGAGGTACCCATATCCATATGATCGACAACTGACTCCATATGCAGATATTAGGAATAGCGCATTGCGGTGTGGCTTCACTCAGGACCTGAGGTACCTGCTCTTTGTGATGCAGACTTAGGGCATCTCCAGCCGTTGACCTTTTCAGGATGCATAAAAATCGCTCCCTGGGGGCGAGCCGGCGATGCATTCGGCGCTGGGGGCGGTTTTGCGTCCAGTCGTCGCCCCCAGGCGTCGAAATTGGCCCATTTTGCAGCCCAATTTCAGCGAATAAACGGTCCATATGGGCGAGAATAGGCCCATATTCGGCGTGGTTTCGCCGTGTCTCGACGTTCAATTATCAACACAATTATTTCTTATCACATATTTCATCACAGAAAAATCAAATACTTTAACAAAATACTACAACAACAAATAGTTCAATACAAATTATATTGTTCAACAAATAAAAACTCATATTTCATCACGAGGCGTCCCCCTTGAGCCTCCATAGGTGCTCAATCAGATCTTTCTGCAGTTGATGATGCACCTGTGGGTCTCGGATCTCCTGACGCATACTGAGATAGGCAGTCCAAGTTGCCGGTAGCTGGTGATCAACTTCGGCTAGAGGACCCTGCCTGTAGTATGGTTCAGTGTCAAACACTGGGTCTTCTTGCTCGCTCTCGATGATCATGTTATGCAAGATGACACAGCAAGTCATGATCTCCCACATTTGATCTTTCGACCAGGTCTGAGCGGGGCACCGAACAACAGCGAATCAAGATTGGAGCACACCAAATGCCCGCTCGATATCCTTCCTGCAAGCCTCCTGAACTTTCGCAAACCAGGCGTTCTTGCCTCCTGGCACAGGGTTTGAGATCGTCTTCACAAATGTCGACCATCTCGGATAGATGCCGTCAGCTAGATAGTACCCCTTGTTGTATTGGTGCCCATTGATCTCAAAGTTCACCGGAGGAGAATGGCCCTCAATGAGCTTGGCAAAAACAGGAGAGCACTGCAGCACGTTGATGTCATTGTGAGTTCCTGGCGTACCAAAGAAGGAGTGCCAAATCCAGAGGTCCTGTGTGGCTACCGCCTCAAGCACCACACTGCAACTGCCTTTGCGCGCCTTTGTACATCCCCTACCAACCAAATGGGCAGTTCTTCCATTTCCAATGCATGCAGTCGATGCTTCCAAGCATCCCAAGGAATCCTCTTGCTGCATTCTGGGCTAGGATCCGAGCAGTGTCTTCCGCATTGGGTGTTCTCAAGTATTGTTGCCCAAACACTGCCACCACTGCCCGACAGAACTTGTAGAAACACTCTATGCTGGTGGACTCGGCCATGCGCCCATAGTCGTCGAGTGAATCATTGGGAGCTCCATATGCAAGCATCCTCATCGCTGTCGTGCACTTCTGGATGGAGGTGAATCCAAGAGCGCCAGTGCAATCCATCTTGCACTTGAAGTGGTTCGAACTCCCGGATTGAATTCACAATCCTGAGGAAGAGCTTTCGGCTCATCCGATAACGGCGCCGAAATGTTCTCTCGCCATGAAGTGGAGCATCGGCGAAGTAGTCGGAGTAGAGCATGCAGTAGCCTTGCAGACGATGCCGGTTCTTTGCTTTCACCCGCCCCGGCGCCGAGCCACCTCGCCGCGGCTTTTCACTGCTCGCCAGCAGCTGGGCGAGGGCGGCGAGCACCATCAGATGCTCTTTTTCCTGGACGTCGGCCGCGGCTTCCTCCTCCAGCAGCGCGGCGAGCTCTTCCTCGTCATCCAAGTCCATCGCCGAGTCAGGCAAAACGCCGAACACCTTGCGCTCGGTGGGCGTGTACCCGCCGCTAAACAGCGCCTCCGCGGCCGGAAACGGCGGCCGGAAACGCGCCAGCTGTTGTGGGAAGGGCTGCCGCGGCGAAGCGCTGCTATTTTCCGGCAGGGAATGGCTATCTAGCGGAGTAGGGCGGCAGCCGTCGCCGGGATATAGCTAGTGGTGGCCGAGGGCGCGGGGGGTGCGAGGCGAGTCGGGGGAAGAAAACCTTGACTTTTCCCCTCTCGGTGTGGGCCAGGCGTGCTTTTCCCTAGCGCCGGAGCCCCCAACCGCTCCCCAGCGCGCCGGGTTCGGCCTGTGACCGCCGGGCGGAAAAAAGTTCCGAACCAGCGATTTTCGGCGTCCTGGAGGCGTGACTGGACCGTTTTTTCGGCGCCGGCGCCGAAAAAGTGGCCTGGGGGGGCTGTTGGGGACGCGGCTGGAGATGCCCTTAGCCGCTGCTTGATTTATAAATTCTCTTTGCCCCGCAAAAAATAAAAAATAAAAAATTGTTGCGTGTGATACCTCCGCAGAAAAAGATGGCCTCGACGGAACGTCGTACGGCGCGAGGCGCTCTCGAACGCACTTCACTAGGACGAGACTTGCCTGCTCCCTTCCCGTGTGCCCATCCGTGCTCCCGTATACGTGGCGTGATTTGATTGGAACAAAATAAGGCCCGGCCCCACCCCTTAAAATCAAGGGGGGAGATGATTAGATTAGGAAAAAAAAAAGACAGCCGTTGGATGAGGTGGGAGCACGGATGGGAGCACGGAAAGGAAGCAGATAAGTCGGATCCACTTCACTATCCCTGTCGGAGAAAAAATTCACGAAGCTGAAAGATAGAGGGCCCACTTCTGAGACAGCCGCAACGCACTAGTATGCTGCACGCATGACTGGCTGCCGCCGTCGGCTTCGGGGTTTGCGTAAGTTTCACGGGCAGCCCGCGCTGGCCGTCAGGAAGACACGCAGGATACTCTGCATCGCCGGGCTACCACCATGCTAGGCTTAGGAGGCCTTGTGATTCCCTACAGCAATGATAAATGAAATGTCTTATCAAGGAATCACGTGTCAGTCTGCCAATAACAATCTGCGTGTCAGGATTCAGAAAAGTGCCATGAATAATTGCTGCAATAGCTGAAGTTTTAAATACGTGTCTAGTACCGGCCCGAAATCCCGAAAGTGGCCCGAGCTATTGCGTGCATCTCACAACTCAGAAGCTCTGTATAAATCGTGCTTGGCGTATAAATGTTTTTCGCCTGCGCCGACAAAGAAAATTGCAGAAAAAATGGCAAAATGACACATACGTTTTGTCCGAAAAATGACACAAATAGTGTCGTGGTGCGTGTTGACAAGCATCATAGAGCCTGAGGGGTGGGAAACATGGAAGAGATTGATGGATGGGGCAAACATGAAAATGGACAAATTTGATCCTTTTCTGAAACTTTGCCATAAAAAGGACTTGATCTTAAAATATTTCATAAAATTGCCCTTTTTATGATGCCCGGGTTTAGGGCGTCATGCTAGGACAGTGGCAGACTTACGGAACCACAATAAGGAAGGACGAGTGTTGTCAAGCCTTGTCAGGGAAGGTCAAACTGCCATAATACACTATTTTCCTAGCAAATAATTATTTGTTCATATGTATATTTGGCTTAAATCAACAATGGCACCCGTATCTTCGTCACTATGCTCAACGCCACAACATCGTTAATATAGGTAACGGCACTATCTAGCATGACTCCTGGGCTAGGGCGTCATGCTATATAGCACGGCCCTCCAGCCCGGGGAGTCAAAGAGGGTGAGATTGTTTAAAGTATTCAAATTCGGTTTATTTTGTGTCAAAATTTAAAAAACAGTTAGATTTATCTATTTTTGCGGAATAAAACCATCTACAGTCGGGCGCCTCAACCCTTCTCAAATGCCCGGGCGGACGGTCTAGTCACTGACCAGTCATGAAATTTTGACTCAAATAGGCCGCAGACGCCCGAGATGACCGACACCTCTCATACTTAGCCCAAATATAGGACGGATACGGGGGCGCCCGGGTGTGCCCTGATGCGTCCGCCACGTCGGCCCCGGTCCATGCTGGTCCACCCGACCTCACATACATTCCTCCACATCCGCTCACCACACCAAACCATAGCCACTTCGCTCCACTTCCCTCCGTCACCCAAGCTCATCTCCGGCGATCTCCTACCGTCTCCAGCATGGCGGGCAGCGGATCTGACTCTGACCAGTTCGGATCCGTCGACTAGGATGTCATCTCGTGCTGGTTGGAGGAGGCAATGGTCGTCCGCATTACATTCCGTCTCTTCAGGGAGGACAGCGTCCGACAGACAGCAGGGTCTGTCCGGTGCGACTCCATAGCGTCGTTTCATTGGGTGCTTGGATCCTCTGGGGCTGGATCATTGTGGTCCTGGCAGCCAGAAAATCTCTCCTTCTCCATCACCGGTAGAGCAGAGTATGAGTCCCACCGGGACTGGAGTGCCCACCGTGGGAAGAAGAGGATAAGGGCCGCCGAGGCCCGTATTGCTGCCGACATGGCGGCGGCAGAGGCGACTGATGCGACAATGCGGGCGGTCGCAGAGGAGGAAGCCATCCATGCCCGCATTGTGAAGAAGCGGCAGTGAAGGAACACGCGCGCCTTTGCCCGAGAGCATAATCGGGTGATCCATGCCATGGCTGGACTGTCACCGAAGAAGGACAACGACGAGGAGGACAACTCTGGTGACAAGCAGATTCGATTCGATCTGTACTGCGTCTTTGATTGGTACTTCCGCAACAAAGACGGCAAAGGCGCTCGGAAGGGCAAGGGCAGCCGTGGGTAATCTTCTCCATCATAATCAAGCATATTAAATTTTGGTAGTCCGATGGCATGTTTAATGACGTAGTAGCCGAACGATATGTATAATGCATTGATATAGTTCCATAAGTTTGTATGAATTTAATATATAATAATTAAGGTGTCCGATCGTGAGGCATACGTCTGCCAGCGTTTGAGGGTCGGATTTGCCGACTGTTGATGCTCTAAATGGGGTCGTATGACGTGATGCTCTTCAAAATTTCTACTCCGTACTACCCAGAGACAAGGAATGGCTCAATCACTCATGTTTCGGCTAAAGAACAGAAAGGGCCGTGCATACGTATTTTTCCATGTTCAGAATGCAATCAAAGCTTGGGCAATCGCGTTCAGCTTCGGCGACCGAAAGCAAGGACCGGAACACGTACCCGAGCAGAACGCGGAAAGGATACACGTAGCCGACTTAATCATGGACGAGATTTGTCTGCTCCCCTCCCGTGTGCCCATTCGTGCTTCCACATACGTGGCTTGATTTGATTGAAACAAAATAAAGCCCGGCCCCACCTTCTTAAAATCAGAGAGGAGATGGATTAGAAAGAAAAAAGAAAAAAATACAACCATTGAATAAGGTGGGAGCACGGATGAAAGTATGGGAAAGAAGCAGGCGAGCCAGATCCCTTAATCATGGCCACGTGTGCAACACTAGTCCAAGTAAAGAATGCGATCCAGCCACGCATACACGGATAAACACTGCGCGTGGGGACCACGAACGACTGGTTTGGCGGGCGGTGGGACCCAGGTTTACTGAACAGAGTGGCTGACAACCTGCCGCATCATCAGCGTCACAGCGTGGCCACGCCCAGCAGCTGCTCCGCCTCCGACCTGCGTTGTGCAGCCCCACGGCTAGCTCGAGTCTCCTTTTACCTGGCGCTGCCGGGCGTCGGACGGGGCTGTCGAATGGAAAGCCAGAGAACCGATAGACAGTGAACCGTAATCACGAACAGTGTATCTTTTTCATTGATATATAGTTATGCTTCTATGTAAATTGAGGGGATGCAACCAGGTTAGAGGATGCGCTTCGTTACATACAGATGCACTCGGTGCTCTCACCGCGCGTTTGGCAAAATTTGGAAAGGGAAATGAGAGTTTAGGGTCTGTTTGGGACTGCTCTGCTTCTTAAAATTCAACTCTGTTTTGAAAAACACAAGCTAAATAGGGGTAGCTCCACGATATGCCGCTCCGCAAAAAACTAGAATCTGAGGTACAACTCCTAGTTTTTTATAAAGCTCCTCAAGGGGTGCTTCAAAAAACTCTAGAAGCTGGAGTTGGGTGGAAATTACCCACCACTGCCAGCAGTAAGTGGATACCCCTTCGTTTCTCCGCCCTCAACCAATCAAATACATCATTTCCACCAAATTTCCCATTCTTGAAGCTGGAGCTAGATGGAAGCCAAACATTCTCTTTGGTAGTGCTACAACTTCTGCTTGAAACTGCTTCAAAGTAAATTTAGTGGAGCGAAACTGATTTTGATGAAGCAGAGCAGTCCCAAACAAGCCCTTAATGTAGAGAGTTGTATTGAGATTAGACATGTGATGAGTTGTTTTATTTCCAATCCCTTCTTTGACGCATGATGAAAATTATGTGTGAGAGTTTAACATTGGTAGAAAAAGGGCCTTTAGTCCCGGTTCGTAAGGGCCTAAAGTGTCGGTACTAATGCCCTGACCCTTTGTCCCGGTTCAATCCAGAACCGGGACTAAAGGCCCTCCACGTGGCCGGTCTACCTTTAGTTGGTAATACCAACCGGTACTAAAGGAAATTTCCTGATTTTTTTTGAAATTTTTTTTGAATTTTTTTATTTTCAAATTTCTGAATTATTTTAACCTCTAATCTCTAATCACCCATCATCACTGCTCAATTTAATCTCTAATCATCCCTCATCATTCCAAATCATCTCACTTCCCGAACGGTCACCCATCCTCTCACTACTCCAGCCTGAGCACGCTTAACTTCCGGGTTCCATTCTCCCTCGTTTCCAAGTCTGCACTTGTTGTTTTTCTGACAATAGTAAGATGTCAATCCTATTAACCCTCAGGAATTTAGCTTGAGCATGAAGTCACATATTTCACTGTTTGAGTTTAAAACTATTGTTCTAAAAAACAATAATTTTTTAGTAACACTAATATTTTTGAATAAGTAGTTTGACCATTGTTTAACCAAGTTTGACCAGATTTGACCAAAATTCAAAAAAGGTGAAATAATTATTTAATAACACTAATATTCTTGAATAATTATTTAGTAACACTAATACTTCTTGAATAAGTATTTTAAAAAACTGAAATTTGAGCATAATTTTTTTTCCTTTTGGAATATGAGGATTCTAGAAATTTGCAAACAGGCCGTAGGCTGTCTCCATCGGATGTAACTTTTCGAGTAGATGATTTTTCATATAAAAAACTTTTTCATCCGAGTTCGTATGCAAAAGTTATGCGCATTTTACAAATTTCAGAGAGATTTTGTAAATAAAGTCGAAATTCATATTTGTAAATTTTCCCAACAACTAGACCACATATCACATGTGAAACTTATTTTCTTTTATTTTTTTGACATTTCCATCATTTTCTTTTATTTTTTAAAAAACTGAAAAGGCGATCCACGCGGGGGGGGGGGGGGGGGGGTATAGTTTGAAAATGGGACCTTTAGTACCGGTTCGTGGCACGAACCGGGACTAAAGGTCTCATCCCCATTAGTCCCGGTTCGTGCCTCAAACCGGGACTAAAGGTCTAATCTTTAGTCCCGGTTTGTGGCACGAACCGGGACCAATAGTTGTGGGCCAGGAGCGAGGCCCATTGGTCCCGGTTCATCCCACCAACCGGGACCAAAAGGTCTAGATGAACCGGGACTAATGCCTTAGCCGCACGAACCGGGACCACTGCTCACATTAGTCCCGGTTCTAGACTGAACCGGGACTAATGGGCTGAGGCGGCCTGGACCATAGCCCCTTTTTCTACTAGTGTAAGGAGAAACTGTATTTCCGTATTTGGTTCATGGGAATTGACAAGGAAATAAACAAAGAAAATTAACGTAAGTTACGGTAAAGGGTTAAGATTGACTTATTAAAACAATTCTCTTCCAACTCTCACCCCCTCGTCTGTTAATAAAACGGTGGGAGTTGGAGTCTCAAGTCCCGTGACTATTCCCTTATAAACTCCCAATCCCTTATAAACGACTGGTTTTTTTAATACCTCTGACGAACCGAACCAAGCAGTCTGATTATCCTTGCCCGTCCCCCTCTTCTGTCAACCGTTGAAAGAGCATAGCCCAGGAATGAACCATATCGATCCAAGGTTGCAAGGAAAGAAGAAAGGTAAACCAGACCATAGAAATCTTCTGGTGAAGTCAATCAGAGAGGATGGTTAGGTTCTTTGTTGCCTCATCTGTTTAGCTTATAGAATTACACGGTTTATCACGATATACATTCCAATCAATGGTTGGATGATCAATACCACCGAACTATTCCATTCCACTGCTGAATGACGGAAACAGAAGCTTTTTTTTACTGATGGACTGATCCTGGGAGTTCAGACTGACGGTTAGATGGTTGTTCGCTTGTGTGCTTCCCCACTCAAAAACAAGTGTTACAGAATGTTCTTCAATTCAAATAGGTATGATCCCGTCCATCCTTCCAGAGCTAGGCACCTGCTTCAGAATGAGAATCTTCGACAGAGATCGTTCCTTCAGTTTAGCAATCAATTAGATCCATACTGACTTAGCTTGAAGCATGGCTTGCCGTTTCGAGGCTCGATGCTACTCTTGGGAACATTATTGATACATCGACTTTCAAGCATCTCGTAGTTGAGCGGTACTGCCATCAACAGTACCAAGATGGAAAGGGATTGTTGAACATGGATAGAATGAGAGTCGAACTAGCATGTCTCTCTTTTCCTGTTAGTTAGGAAAGAAAGCCGATATAAACAGCTCCATATTAGCGAATTTCCTCTGACTACTCTTCCCAGGCTGGTCAAACTATAGGATTCCCATTCACTTAGTAAACTCATTGGACAGACGGGTCAACCACTTGACCGAGGGGAGTAAGGTTCGTCACCACAGTCCCGATAGAAGGTCGACTTTAAAAACAAACCGAAGACAAAGCAACGAATGAAAGGAAGGACGACTCGCTTTGCTTTACAACCAGGGCGGGTCTCGCTGCCGGATCAATGCGCAGGACGCACGATCTACAAACAACAATAGAGAGAGCCAACCAAGAACGAAAGAACCTGGAAACAAACCCGCGAGCGAATACCAAACAGAGTAAGAAGGAGGAAGGGCCGAAGGCGGCTTACTAAGCGAGAAGGCTCCAAGCAATAACGCATTAGAAGGGAACTTGCTGCTTTGCAACCTAAGCGGTATAGCTAAGCTTACTCATCAAGGGCCGATAGATAGAGCTGCTCTTGTTGCTAATGGAGAAAGATTGGAGTGAAGTTTAGTATGCTTTCTAAGATCAGAGGAGGAAAAGAATGAAGGTGTGGGCGGGAAGGAGGAGGCAAGGCCCCCTCAATGTGTATTCGACTACTCATTACGGAACCACCAATTGATCCGATTAGACTTCCCGCGGGGTAGTGCGGGGAACTTGCTGAATCGACTCCTTGGAATCGGAGGCCTGACTGAGGGTCAATCCAATGGTAACCTCAACCTAGGAATGCCTGTTTCACTTCCTTGACAGAGCCAACTGAGATGCTCTGTCTCGATGTTGACCTAACATGGATTGATTCTAAATTATGAATCGAAAATCTTGATCTCGCAAAGGATCTGCAATAGCTGTGTGTACTCGAGGACTCTTAGGGAGAGAAAATCACTTTTCTCTCTCAGCAGTTAGACCGGCTATGGGTGGGTTGGTTATATACTGCGCCTTCCATCTTCGAACCTTTTGGTATGTATTGCCCCCTAACTATAGATCAGATCCACCGGACCAGAAACTCAATTCCGCACTGCTGCTGAGTCGTCAGACTTATCCACCTCAGGGATTCGTGGAATTTCCGTTTTTGAATTGCGTTGGGGGAAATCTACCAAAGCTAGGCAGATAGATAGACTCCTTTCCCGCTGCTAAGGGAGAGCAAGAAACTAAATCAAATGATTGTTTTTTTCACCAGTGCCCTTTTTTGCGGGTACTAAGAGTCCTCTCACTACTAACCAGCAGACATCATCATCTGGCTGGGTCTTGCCGGTATCAACAACGAGAAAGAAGAACCAAATGGAAACAACAACTAACTATGGCTCTTGGCCCAGACAACGTCCTAGGCGTAGGGGAGATCAAAGATTTGAAGTCTCGTACCCCTTTAATTCCCACTCCCTAGCTCTAATTACCTCCAACCAAACATGCTATCAGGGAATGCGACGGCTAACCAAGGGAGGTTCTTCTTAATTAGCACATGTTAATTACTAGTTTGTAACACATTTTCCTAATCTTCGTTTGTTCATCAATCATCATCTTTAAGAGAGTCTCCTTAAAAGCTTCCATGGAAAAAAATGAGTATACTATTTAATATGTTATCAAAACTCCTACAAACATAATGGAAAAAAAGAAGGAAATGAGGCAACATAATAATAGTTATTTTCTCATTTAAAAAAAATTACGGGTTTAAACATTATACTAGACTAGAAATGTTGAGCGCGCTTCTTTCATAATTCTTGTTTGTTATTTGGTTTGGCGCGTGGGGAAGATGGCGTGTATTTTTCCTTCTTATAATGCGACGTTTTTGTGGGCTTTCTTGACAGTGTGGTTATATATTATTTGCTAATCAATTTATACTTATGTGAGAAAGTTTTTTGTGTTAGTGGCCGCATGTATCTATACTAATGCTAATGCTAATAATATAAAAAGGGCGAGTTGCGGATATCCACCATATCTCATCCGTGCAACTGCATCTATCCAACGGTCTATGTCGCTCCGGTGTTTAGTAGCTTCTCCTAAAGTGATTTCCATAAAAGTGCCTCCCGCGACCGAATCTAAAAGATTTCTAGAAGCAAAATTCAATCCAGCATAAAAAATTTGTATAATCATCCACAAATTCAAGCCATGCGTAGGGCAATTACGTAGCATTAATTTCATCCTCTCCCAAGCTTGTGCGACAGGTTCATGATCAAGTTGCTTAAAATTCATAATATCGTTCCTAAGAGAGATGATCTTAGTGGAAGGGAAATACTTAGAGATAAAACTATCATTGCACTTATTCCATGAATCAATACTATTTTTAGGCAAAGACGAAAACCATGCTTTAGCACGATCTCTAAGAGAAAAAGGAAATAGCTTCAATTTAACAATATCTTTGTCCACATCTTTCTTCTTTTGCATATCACACAAATCAACGAAGCTATTTAGATGGGTAGCAACATCTTCACTGGGAAGGCCGGAAAACGGATCTTTCATGACAAGATTCAGCAAAGCAGCATTAATTTTACAAGATTCAGCATCGGTAAGAGGAGCAATCGGAGTGCTAATAAAATCATTGTTGTTGGTATTGGTAAAGTCACACAATTTGGTATTATCTTGAGCCATCATGGCAAGCAAGCAATCCGACACACAAGCAAATAAGAAACGGGGAAAAAGAGGCAATTAGAGAAAGAGAGGGAGGATAGAGAGAGAGGGCGAATAAAACAGCAAGGGTGAAGTGGGGGAGAGGAAAACGAGAGGCAAATGGCAAATAATATGATGCGGGAGATAAGGGTTTTGTGATGGGTACTTGGTATGTTGACTTTTGCGTAGACCTCCCCGGCAACGGCGCCAGAAATCCTTCTTGCTACCTCTTGAGCACTTGCGTTGGTTTTCCCTTGAAGAGAAAAGGGTGATGCAGCAAAGTAGCGTAAGTATTTCCCTCAGTTTTTGAGAACCAAGGTATCAATCTAGTAGGAGGCCACGCATGAGTCCCTCGCACCTACACAAACAAACAAATCCTCGCAACCAACACGATAAGGGGTTGTCAATCCCTACACGGTCACTTACGAGAGTGAGATATGATAGATATGATAAGATACTATTTTTGGTATTTTTATGATAAATATGCAAAGTAAAATAAAAGGAAAAGGAAACAATTAAGTATTGGAAGATTAGTATGATAGAAGATAG
Source organism: Triticum monococcum (assembly GCA_034509565.1). NCBI lineage: Eukaryota > Viridiplantae > Streptophyta > Magnoliopsida > Poales > Poaceae > Triticum > Triticum monococcum. Next base: position 630,396,186 of record CM067847.1, on the reverse strand, counting down.
ACCCGGGGGCCATAGGTTTCACTAGTGGCTTCTCTCAAGAGCATAAGTATTATGGGTAGACAAATTACTGTTGAGCAATTGACAGAATTGAGCATAGCTATGAGAATATCTAGGTATGATCATGTATATAGGCATCACGCCCAAGACAAGTAGATCGACTCCTGCCTGCATCTACTACTATTACTCCACACATCGACCGCTATCCAGCATGCATCTAGAGTATTAAGTTCAAGAGAACAGAGTAACGCTTTAAGCAAGATGACATGATGTAGAGGGATAAACTCATGCAATATGATGAAAACCCCATCTTGTTATCCTCGATGGCAACAATACAATACGTGCCTTGCTGCCCCTACTGTCACTAGGAAAGGACACCGCAAGATTGAACCCAAAGCTAAGCACTTCTCCCATTGCAAGAAAGATCAATCTAGTATGCCAAACCAAACTAATAATTCGAAGAGACTTGCAAAGATAACCAATCATACATAAAAGAATTCAGAGAAGATTTAAATATTGTTCACAGATAAACTTGGTCATAAACCCACAATTCATCGGTCTCAACAAACACACCACAAAAGAAGATTACATCAAATAGACCTCCACAAGAGAGGGGGAGAACTTTGTATTGATATACAAAAAGAGAGAAGAAGCCATCTAGGTAATAACTATGGACCCGTAGGTCTGAGGTAAACTACTCACACTTCATCAGAGGGGCTATGGTGTTGATGTAGAAGCCCTCCGTGATCGATGCCCCCTCCAGCGGAGCTTCGGAACAGGCCCCAAGATGGGATCTCGTGGATACAGAAAGTTACGGCGGTGGAATTAGGGTTTTGGCTCCGTATCTGGTAGTTTGGGGGTACATAGATATATATAGGAGGAAGGAATACGTCGGTGGAGCAACAGGGGGCCCATGAGGGTGGAGGGCGCGCCTGGGGGGGGGGGGTAGGCGCGCCCCCTACCTCGTGGCCTCCTGGTTGATGTCTTGACGTAGGGTCCAAGTCCTCTGGATCATATTCGTTCCGAAAATCACGTTCCCGAAGGTTTCATTCCGTTTGGACTCTGTTTGTTATTCTTTTTCTGTGAAACCCTAAAATAGGCAAAAAAAATAGCAATTCTGGGTTGGGCCTCCGGTTAGTAGGTTAGTCCCAAAAATAATACAAAAGTGTATAATAAAGCCCAATAATGTTCAAAACAGAATATAATATAGCATGGAACAATAAAAAATTATAGATACGTTGGAGACGTATCAATACGTCCCAGCGTATCTATACTTTTTTATTGTTCCATGCTATTATATTATCTATCTTGGATGTTCTATATGCATTTATATGCTATTTTATATGATTTTTGGGACTAACCTATTAACGTAGAGCCTAGTGCCAGTTTCTGTTTTTTCCTTGTTTTTGAGTTTCGCAGGAAAGAAATACTAAACGGAGTCCAGTTGACCTGAAACTATACGACGATTGTTTTTGGGCCAAAAGAAGCCCACAGAGTACCAGAGATGCTCCAGAGGAGTCCCAAGGCCAGCACAAGGGTGGAGGGCGCCCCCACCCTCCTAGGGCGTGCCCTCCGACCTTGTGGGTCCCTCATGGACTCCCCTGACTTGTTCTCGACGCCAACACCTCTTATATATCCCCAAACCTCCAGAACAGAACCTAGATTGGGGGTTCCGCCACAAGCCTCCGTAGCCACCAAAAACCAATCGGGACCCTGTTCCGACACCCTGCCAGAGAAGGAAATCATCCGGTGGCCATCTTCATCATCCCGGCGCTCTCCATGACGAGGAGGGAGTAGTTCACCCTCGGGGCCGAGGGTATATACAGTACAAAAAAAAGACACATCCGTGACATTTTGGGCCGAACGAAAATTTTTTCTGTCATACATATGACACTTATATGACGATAATTATGACAAAACCCGGTATGACAAAATTATGCTTGTTTTACCTTCCTATGCAAGTTGATTCTTCTTTCCATACACTACAAAAAAGACACATCCATGACATTTTGGGCCGAACGAATTTTTTTTCTGTCATACATATGACACTTCTATGACGATAATTGTGACAAAACCTGGTTTCATCATAGATGTGGTGGGCTCCTACTTCTATGAAAAAAAATCATGAAAGAAAATGGGCTTTTCGTCCTGGGCGAGCCGGAGACGCAACTGCATGACATTCTTTGGGCCGTCCATGACGGAAAAAACCGTGGTAGAAGCGAGGGGAGGAAAATTTTGGGGAGTTCCCAGTTACGGTGGGAGGTCGGGGGCCGACCGATGCACGTTTCTCTCGTACACATACGCGCGTGTGTGCGAGGCGTTGGCTCTAACTGAACTCGAGCGAGGCATTGGGCTCTAACTGAACCCGAGCGATTGCACTGCAGGCTATGCGTTACTGAACCCGAGTGATCGATCGATGGCTGTTAACTGAACCTGTTGAGGATATAACCACTAAGGGTAAACCGCCCAGGAGGGGCCGGTTCACCTTCGCCTATACTGAAGCCCAAGGAAACCCAGAAGATGGCGCTTTACGGATGAGGCTTAGAGGCCCAGAGCCCGCAGGCGGTTTAGGGCCCATGGTAGTAAACCGCCATGATTGTATAAACTTGCATTGTAAGATAGAAAGGAGGAGACCGAGGCGGACACTTGTATGAGCCAGCCTCGGGACTCTGTAGACCGGCCGGGGTCCTCCTGAGTATATAAAGGGGTGACCCGGCGGCGGTTCAGGGACAGAAAAAACAACAACTCGAGAGCCAGAAAAAGTGGATTCGCTCCCTTGCCTTCGAAACCCTAGCAATACCAGTCACAACTAGACGTAGGCTTTTACCTTCATCGAAGGGGCCGAACTAGTATAAACTCCCATGTCCCCTTGTCCGGTTTAACCCCTTCAAGCTAACCCGTAGCGATGGCTTTGCAACTAAGTCCTTTCACGAGGACATATGCTGTGACAATTCCACGGCAGTTGGCGCCCACCGTGGGGCTATCGCACGGTGGTTTTGAGTTCTTGAAGGGCAGCTTCGATGGACTCAAGGGATACGCCGTGGGCCGGATGATGAAAAGTCGCCGTGGAAAACTCTACATCGACAACACTGGATGGGGTCCCAAGGCCGATTCAATCGAATACGGGTGCCGGGTCCCCTTTGGTGGGATTCACGTCTTCATCGGCAAGATCGGCGAACCGGCCCCCGAGCCGGACATCTGCACCGACATCATCGAAACGGCTCGGCGTGCAAGTTCTTCACCGGTTCAGCCTGAGGCAAGGCATGTTTTCGTAGGTGTCGTCCATGGATCGGAGTACGAGGAGGAACCGATCTCCGATGGAGAAGCCGTAGTCCGCAGTGGTGACGAGTCTTCTGGAGAAACCGAATCGCTTTACTAGTTGCAGGATGGCCGGAATGAGGGAGGATCCGAGGGCAACCGTATTCCGGATTCCCCCGGTCTGCCAAACCAGGCCGCCGTCTTCATGGCCGGCTCACGATCAGCGCCTCATTCATCTACCGCCGCAACAGTGCTCTCCGGTTCAACGACGGCCATGCCAGCAGGGGCAGGAAGCTCGGCGCCACCTCCGGCCCAAGTCTTGTCTGATTTGTTCGACGCTCTAGCGGCACTGATGTCCGCGGAGGTAGACGCAGCAGCCAGGGATCAACACGATGCAGAGATTCTAAAGGTGAAAGATCAGATAGCCCAGGCTAAAGCGGACCTGGCAGCAGAGAACGCCAGGATGGCTACAGAGCGGGCCGAGTTGGAAGCACAGGCTTATCGGATTAGACAGGATCAGAATGCTTCGGAAGAGGTCATGAGAAGAAGGTACCGATCACGTCTCCCGTCGGTTTATGAGCCACAGAATCTTTTCAACACGCCAGGTGCAGGAGCTGGTAACCAGCCCACGCTAAACCGGGCAGGGCGCCGGGAGCAGGAGCGTCGGTTCAGCCACGCGCAATAGACCTACCTCGCCAGAACAACGTTGTACCATCAACGCCGCCCGGGCATTATTCCAACCTGTTGGATAATATTGTGGCCACCGCTTCGCGTCTGGCGGCCCTCCCAACCGACGGCGAGTCACCAGTTGCAGTGGAAGCGCGTCGGGCCAGGGCTCTCCTTCAGACAACACTAAATCAACAGCAAGCATATTCACACAGCCGCGAGAGGATTCATCCCACTCCCCGTCCAAGCCGGAGTTATAGCAGACACGTGGAAGACGAACCAACCGTGTCCAGTAGCGCACGCCACCGAAATTCTCCACGGGGGAACAACCCGGCCGGGGAAGGTGCTAATGCGCAAGATGTTGTGGACCACGACCGCGCATGACGAGAGGCCGAGTTGATAGCTCGACACGAAGCACGACAACATACTCCGGTTCATCCCACTACCTCCGTGGAGCCAGGGGTGATGTTCAGTTCCCTAGGGGTACCATGTTTAACTCCCACATTGCGTAGTGTGCGATTGCCCAAGGATTTCAAGGGACCTCATAAAGTACCAAATTACACCGCCGATTTGCAGCCAGAGGCGTGGGTGGAGAGCTATGAGATAGCAATGGAGATGTTAGATGTGGATGAGGCGGTATGTGCTAAATATTTCACCATGATGTTGGAAGGAACAACTCGCACTTGGTTGAAGAGCTTGCCAACCAACTTTATCGGTTCATGGGCAGAATTAAAGCGCCGGTTTATCCAGAACTTCAAGGATACGTGTAAGCAACCGATGTCAATTGTAGATCTGGCCGCTTGTGTCCAAGAGGAAGGAGAATCCACGACCCATTGGGTCAAATGGGTCGCGGCGATTTTGCATTCATCAGATCGTATCAATGCAGAGACCGCAGTGTTAACGTTAGAGGGCAATTTCCATTTCAAGCCGTTGAAACAGAAGTTGGGGAGGCTCAAACGTCACTGCAACGACATGTCAACACTCATGGCCGCTTTGGTTAAGTATGCCAATTCAGATAATACCAAGGATCTGGATTCAGAGGAGGACAAACCGGAGAAGGGAAAGAGGAACGGCGGTGCAAAAGGGCAGCACCACAACCAGGGAGGCCATGGGAATAATGGTAAGCGTAAAGTGGATAGTTCAGATTTGGTGGCTAACACAAATATGCAGCGTCACAAAGGTAAACCGCCCCAGCGCGGTGGAGGGATGAATCTGGAGCGTTTGTTAAACCAACCCTGCCCGAAGCATGGAACCAAGGAGGTCCCTTCCACACATCTCTGGAAGGATTGTCATATAATGAGGGAGTTCAAAAATTCTGATCTATACCAGTATGATCAGGATCCACCGGGCGGTTCAGGCCCAGGTTTCCATGGGGGCGGCGGTTCAAGCTCTGGATTTCAGAACAACCAGGGTCATCAGAACAACCATGGTAATAACCAGCAGAATAACCAAGGGAATCAGCAACAGTCAGGTTACCAGAATCACCCCAAGCAGTTGAACAACGGACAGTATCATGTGTTCACTACTAGCCTATGCAAGCAGGATCAGAAACTTCATAAGAGGGCAGTCAATACTGTTGAACCGGCCGTACCACGTTATCTACGATGGTCGGAGCAGCCCATCGTGTGGAGCAGAGAGGATCACCCGCCCCGGGTTGACAATCCGGGTCAACTAGCCCTGGTGGTAGCACCTCAGGTGGGGGGCTATAAGTTTACCAAGGTTCTGGTGGATGGAGGGAGCAGTATCAACGTCCTGTACTATGAGACTTTCCGTCGCATGGGGTTGACAGATAAGAATCTTAAACCGCCAAACACTATTTTTCATGGTGTAGTACCAGGTAAATTGGCATACCCTGTTGGAAAGATTGCTTTGGAAGTCGCGTTCGGAGATGAGCTTGATTCCAGGTCTGAGACTTTGACCTTTGAGGTGGTGAAAATCCAGAGTCCATATCACGCGCTGTTTGGACGGCCGGCTTACGCGAAATTCATGGCGAGACCCTGTTATGTCTATTTACAGCTCAAAATGCCGGGTTATAAGGGGGCGATCACAGTACATGGGAGTCGAAAGATTGCTTTGGATTGCGAGGAAGGTGAAGCGGCCTATGCTGAATCGGTTTGTGCTACAAAGGAGCTGAAATTCTATAAGGGCAATGTTGATCCGGCGGACATGACCCCTCTGAAGAAACCGACGACTGAGCATGACCCAACCCTGACGTTCAAACCGGCTAATGAGACTAAACTCGTTGACTTTGTCCCTGGTGATTCATCCAAGCAGTTTAGTATCAGTGCCAATCTGGATCCAAAATAGGAAAGCGCGCTCATCGAGTTCATCCATGAGAACCGGGACATCTTTGTATGGAAACCTTCTGACATGCCAGGTGTACCGAGGGAACTCGCTAAGCACACTCTCAATATTGATCCTAAGTTTAAACCGGTCAAGCAGTACCTTCGCCGTTTTAACAAAGAGAGATGCAAGGCCATCGGAGAAGAGGTAGCCCGGCTACTGGCAGCTGGGTTTATTGTCGAAGTGTTTCATCCCGAATGGTTGGCTAATCCGGTGCTTGTTCTTAAGAAAAATGGCACTTGGCCTATGTGTGTAGATTACACTGATTTGAATAAAGCTTGCCTGGCAGATCCTTTTGCTCTCCTGCATATTGATCAGATCATTGATGCAACGGTGGGTTGTGAGCGCCTGAGTTTCCTGGATGCTTATTCAGGTTATCATCAGATTAAAATGGCAGTTAAGGACCAGGAGAATACAGCCTTCATCACCCCCTTTGGAGCCTTCTGCTATGTCTCTATGCCCTTCGGGCTCAAGAGTGCCCAAGCAACCTACCAGCGTTGTGTGCAAAATTGTCTTCACAAGCAGATCGGGCGTAATGTTCATGCCTATGTGGATGATATTGTGGTAAAGTCCAGGAAGCAGGAAACCTTGATAAGTGATCTCAAGGAGACGTTCGACAATCTTCGGGTTTACAAAATGATGCTCAACCCGGACAAATGCGTTTTTGGTGTTCTGGCAGGCAAACTCTTGGGTTTTCTTGTGTCTAACAGAGGTATTGAGGCAAATCCGGAAAAAATCAAAGCAATCACATCCTTGGCTAAACTGGCGTGTATCAATGATGTTCAGCGTCTGGCGGGCCGGATTGCAGCCCTCAGCCGGTTTATCAGCCATTTGGGAGAGAAGGCGATTCCCCTGTATCATATGTTGAAGAAAACAGATAAATTCGTCTGGAGTGACGCCGCCGATGCGGCATTCAAGGAATTGAAGCGGCAGCTAGCTGAACCGCCAGTCCTCGCTGCTCCTGTTCATAATGAGCCTCTATTATTGTACGTGGCTGCCAATGCCCGAGCGGTCAGTGTGGCGATTGTGGTTGAGCGTAAGGAGGCTGGAAAGGAATATCCGGTTCAACGACCAGTTTATTATATCAGTGAGGTACTGATTGAATCAAAGCAAAGATATTCGCATTGGCAGAAGCTAGTGTATGGAGTTTTTATGGCAAGTAGGAAACTCAAGCAATATTTTCAAGGCCATCCTATCACAGTGGTCAGTTCTGCTCCCTTGGGTGATATAATCCAGAATAGAGAAGAAACTGGCCGGGTTGCGAAGTGGGCGATTGAGCTTGGTCCCCATGGTTTGAAGTATATGCCCCGAACAGCCATCAAATCTCAGGTGCTTGTTGACTTCATCAATGATTGGACCGAGTTACATGCACCAGAGGACAAACCGGATAATACATACTGGACCATTCACTTTGATGGATCCAGGCAGTTGGAAGGCTCGGGGGCTGGAGTTGTCCTCACTTCCCCTCGAGGAGATAAGATTTGTTATGTTCTTTGCTTAATGTTTCCTTGTACTAACAATGCAGCGGAGTACGAGGCCTTACTCCACGGCCTTCATGTAGCTAAGGAAATGAACTTAAGCCAGGTTCGATGCTTTGGAGATTCTGATCTGGTGGCTCAGCAAGTTTCTGGTACTTGGGATTCTAAGGACCCACTCATGGTGGCTTATATGCGCGAGGTGGATATTGTAGCAAGTCACTTTAAGGGTTATCAGGTGGAACACATCGACCGGCGCAAGAATGAGGCAGCAGATGCTCTGAGCCGGCTGAGATCTCAGCGTAAGCCGGTATCACCCAATACCTTTCTAGATATCTTGCATTACCCATCTGTAAAGTTGCCTACAGAGGAGGATTTAGCTGTTCCTGATCCGGAGGCCTAGTTGGTAGCCGTTTTACATGCCACTCCGGATTGGACGGTTCCATATTTGGCGTATTTGAACCGGGGCGAATTACCAGAAGACGAACTTTTTGCCAAACAGATAGCCCGGCGGTCCAAGTCTATGGTTGTTCCCAATGGCGAGTTGCACCGTTCTAGCGTTTCAGGCGTATTCCAACATTGTGTTTCTCCTGAAGAAGGACAAGAGATTCTACGTGAAATCCATGAAGGGGATTGCGGTCACCATGCCAGTTCAAAGTCCTTGGTTGCTAAAGCTTTCCGACACGGGTTCTACTGGTTGACAGCTCATTCTGATGTGGAAGACTTGGTGAAGCGGTGTGACGCTTGTCAGAAATTTTCACGCCGAGCACATGTTTCGGCTCAAGAGTTACGCATGATTCCCATCACTTGGTCGTTCGCTACTTGGGGGCTTGATATGGTTGGACCCTTTAAGCGCTCCAAGGACAAGAAGACCCACCTGTTGGTGGCGGTTGACAAGTTCACCAAATGGGTTGAAGCAGAGCCCGTCAGTAAATGTGATGCAGCCACGGCGGTTCAGTTTCTCAAAAAGATTATTTTCCGTTTCGGCTTTCCACATAGCATCATCACAGATAATGGTACGAACCTGAAAGTGCAACTATCCCTAGGTGGTTTTGGTAATTCATAACAACATATAGCTCATTGAGCTAATGCTATTCCAAGATGATTATTTCAGGAAAGCTCAATGATTGGCATGGCATGGATGGTGAAAGTGGAACCCTCAAAATGCTAAGGACAAAGGATTGGCTCAAGCTCAAAAGCTCAAGACTCTTCATTTTATATTTTAGTGATCCAAGATCACATTGAGTCTTTAGGAAAAGCCAATACTATCAAGGAGGGATGAGGTGTTGCTTAATGAGCCTCTTGCTTCCTGTGCTTAGTGATATGCTCCAAAACCCTCAACTACTTTCCCATATCCACATTTGACCTAAACCCTAAGACAAACTCGGCACTACCGATTCTTTCAACCCGGCGTCACCGAGTTTCACTTGTCATAGCCATTGCCAAACCCTAGCAAATCGGTTCTACCGATAGGGATCTCGGTCTCACCAAGATGGGATTGCAAACTCTCTGTTTCCCTTTCGTAACTTTTTGGTCTCACCGAAAGGGCGGATCGGTCCCACCGAGATTGCAATGTAAATTCAGTGTTTCCTTTTTGTAACTTTTCGGTCTCACCGAAAGAGCAAATCGGTCCCACCGAGTTTACTTGACCAACTCTCTGGTTAGCTTATTACCAAAATCGGTCTCACCGAGTTTGTGTAATTGGTATCACCAAGATTACGTTATGCCCTAACCCTAACAAAATCGGTCCTACCGAGTTGCATGTCAGTCCCACCAAAAATCTCTAACGGTCACTAGGTTTACTATTTCGGTCTGACTGAGTTTGTTGATTCGGTCCCACCGAGATTGGTAAATTGTGTGTAACGGTTGGATTTTGTGTGGAGGCTATATATACCCCTCCACCACCGCTTCACTCATGGAGAGAGCCATCAAAACACATCTATACTTCCAACTCATATGTTCTGAGAGAGAACCACCTACTCATGTGTTGAGACCAAGATATTCCATTCCTACCATATGAATCTTGATCTCTAGCCTTTCCCAAGTTGCTTTCCACTCAAATCTTCTTTCCACCAGATCCAAATCCTATGAGAGAGAGTTGAGTGTTGGGGAGACTATCATTTGAAGCACAAGAGCAAGGAGTTCATCATCAACACACCATTTGTTACTTCTTGGAGAGTGGTGTCTCCTAGATTGGCTAGGTGTCACTTGGGAGCCTCCGACAAGATTGTGGAGTTGAACCAAGGAGTTTGTAAGGGCAAGGAGATCGCCTACTTCGTGAAGATCTACCGCTAGTGAGGCAAGTCCTTCGTGGGGTCTGGCCATGGTGGGATAGACAAGGTTGCTTCTTCGTAGACCCTTCGTGGATGGAGCCCTCCGTGGACTCGCGCAACCGTTACCCTTCGTGGGTTGAAGTCTCCATCAACGTGGATGTAGGATAGCACCACCTATCCGTACCACGGGAAAAAATCCGTGTCTCCAATTGCGTTTGAATTCTCCAAACCCTTCCCTTTACATTCTTGCAAGTTGCATGCCTTACTTTCCGCTGCCAATATACTCTTTGCATGCTTGCTTGAATTGTGTGATGATTGCTTGACTTGTCCTAATATAGCTAAAATCTGCCAAGAACTAAAATTGGGAAAAGGTTAAGTTTTTATTTGGTCAAGTAGTCTAATCCCCCCCTCTAGACATACTTTCGATCCTACAAGTGGTATTAGAGCTTTGGTCTCCGTTTGCTTTGATTTCCATAGCTTTTGGTGGTCATAGCCTTGGTTTCACAACCTAGGAGAGTATGGCGTCTAGCGAGGGAAATTATCACCGTAGAGGTCCTTACTTTGATGGTACTAATTTTGCTAGTTGGAAGCATAAAATGAAAATGCATATTCTTGGACATAACCCCGCCGTTTGGGCTATTGTGTGTGTTGGTTTGCAAGGTGACTTCTTTGATGGGAGAGAACCAAACCGTGAAGCTACCGCGGATGAGTTGAAGATGTTGCAATACAATGCTCAAGCTTGTGATATTCTCTTCAACGGATTGTGCCCCGAAGAATTCAACAAAATCAGCCGTCTTGAGAATGCAAAGGAAATTTGGGACACTTTGATTGATATGCACGAAGGTACCGACTCCGTCAAGGAATCCAAATTGGATGTGCTTCAAAGTCAACTTGACAAGTTCAAAATGAAGGATGGTGAAGGTGTCGCTGAAATGTACTCTAGGCTTGCTCTCATCACAAATGAGATTGCCGGCTTAGGAAGTGAAGAGATGACCGATAGATTCATCATCAAGAAGATTCTAAGAGCCTTGGATGGAAAATATGATACCATGTGCACATTGGTCCAAATGATGCCCAATTACAAAGATCTCAAGCCAACAGAGGTAATTGGAAGAATTGTAGCTCATGAGATGTCACTTAAGGATAAAGAGGAACTTCACAACAAATCAAGTGGTGCCTACAAAGTCTCATGTGAAGCCCCTACATCATCAAGTGAGAAACAAAACTTCAATGAAGAATTGAGCTTAATGGTGAAGAACTTCAACAAGTTCTACAAGAGTAGAAGCAAAGATAGAAGCTCCAAGTCAAGGTCCTACAATGACAAAAGATCTTCTAGTCGAGAGCGAAACTGCTACAATTGTGGAAGACCCGGACACTATTCCAATGAGTGTACGGCTCCCTACAAGAGAAGAGAAGACTGTCCAAAAAGAAGAAGCAAAAGAGAAGAATCACCACCAAGAGAGAGAAGGAGTAGAGATGATCGTTATGAACGAAGATACTCACGGAGAAGCAAGGATTCGGAAAGGAAGGAAAAATCATCAAGGCGCTACACAAAACAAAGACATCAAGCTCATGTTGGTGAATGGGTATCCGGCTCCGGCTCCGACTCCGACGACCACTCCGAGAGAAGTTATCACTCCGATTCCGAATATACTCAAGATGAAGGTGTTGCCAGTCTAGCACTTGTATCAACCAACTCCTACGACATATTTGACTCACCAAATGAAGGAATTGGAAGATGCTTCATGGCCAAAGGTCCTAAGGTAACACACCCCGAGTATGTTGATTTTAATAGTGATGAAGATGACTTGTTAGGTGATGATGATTTACTTGTTGACAACTCTAGTGATGAATACTATGATGAAACGTCAATTAATCATGCAAATCAAGATAAAACGAATGACAATGATAAGGAGAAGATTGAGGCTCTAACTAAAGAACTAAACACTCTTAAGTTAGCTCATAAAACTATCTTCGAAGATCATCGAGGACTTTTAAGAGCTCATGAGAAGTTACACTTTGAAAAGCTCAATCTTGAGCAAGAGCATGAGTTTTTAAAGGCAATCAATGATGATCTCCGCAAGAAAAGTTCTTCTTACATTGCCAAGCGTTTACTCTTATCCACTTACATGCCTCAAGTCAAGTCTAGTAACAAGAACAAGAAAGATTCTTCCTCTAGTAGTAACAATGATCATGCTAAATCCAATATTGTTGCTTCTAGTAGTTCTCTTGATTCCACTAATGATTCTCTTAACCAAGTTACACTTGAGCAAGAAAATAGCTTATTGAAGGGAATTATAGAGAAAGGAGTGTACAAAAGCCTTGCCGGGAGTAAGCAATTCGAGGAAATTGTGCGCAAGCAAGGAAGGCACTGGAAGAATCAAGGTGTTGGTTTTGAACGAAAGTTCAATGCCAATGGGGTTGAGTGGGAAGAAGATCAATACCCCAAGACAAAGTTTGTTCGTCAACAAGAGAATTATGATACTTCCTTCAAGGGGACACAAACTCAAGATGATCTTCCACCACAAGACTACAAGCAAAAAGGCAAGGACAAGCTTCAAGAGGAAATTGATGCATTTGAAGAAGCTCCTAATACCTTAGTCAAGTGGATTCCCAAGACCACTTCAAGTTCCACTTCATCAAGTACGACTACAACTCCAAGGATTCCCATCAAGATGGTGCGGATCCAAAAGAAGAAGAACTAGAGAGTTCTTGAGGGTGACTCCGCCAACATACTTCACTCTTATCATTTTGGCAAGAACAAGTGCAATCAACTTCCACATCTTGCACTAGTTCAAGGAGTCACAAACCCTCTTGTTGGTAAGACAAGGGACAAGGTAATCTAAAAGTTTTCATGGACATCATCTTGTGTGTGCATCACTCTATGTCTATGGATATCCTTGCTTGTTCCTTGTGGGACTAACCCATGTAGGTATTGAAAGTGCAATTCACTCAAATGGATAGCTCCAAGTGATCTACATCAACATTGAGCATCCACATCTTCAACATCTACATGAAGTCATCATCGACAAAACCCAAGGTTAGTTCATCCCTCTTAGGGGGGATATCACATCTAGGGGGAGCTTTACTCTAAGACTTGAGCTAAAGCAACTCTAAAGATGTGAACACAACAATGCTTTATGTAAAAGTGGTAACCCCACTTGAGCTTAAACGATGAGTATGACCTATGATCAAGTGTTCTCACTTGACTCCTAAGTCAATATACTCATATATAGATGACCTAGTCATCGCTAATTGCTTGATAGATGCTAGAATTGGTTGTGCATGCTTTGTCACATATTTCAATTGCCATCTTATTGTGTGAGCATGTTGGTTGCATATTTTACTCATTCGAGGACATCCACTTGTTGTTTTGATTGTTTGGTTTTATTTCCTTTTGCCAAGTGGATGGACAAGAATGCCTAAGAACCTTCTCTAGCTATCTATGCTTTTCTCGTCTCAAACTCTATTCATGCTACATCACAAAATTTGATCAAGTCAGATTCGAACCACTCTGTGTGAGGAGCACTCGGAGTCCCCGATTCGTCATAGACTTAAAATTCCAAAACCTCTTTGTGATTCTCGGTCTGACCGATATCCTACTTTCGGTCCTACCGAGATCATTAAGTTGATCTGAATTTTCGATCTCGGTGCAACCGATTTGAACCATTCGGTCACACCGAGTTGCAACAACTGTATACAGTTTTGCATCTCGGTGCCACTGAGTTGTTCCACTCGGTCACACCAACAGGGTTGGGCTATATATAGTCACATGCAAAAATTTGGAAATTTCTCCGAACCCCTTCGCCCGCGCGATAGCTCGCTCTGCCAACGTGGTCTCCGGATCGTCTCCTCGCCCCCAGCCGCCTCCAGTCGCTGGTCTCCATCACCGTCAACGGAATTCAACCCCGCCATTGCCGCCGTAGCGAGTCTCCGCCGAACTAGGGTATGGACTCGATCTTTGTGCTATCCCCAATCTGATTCCTAGCACATTGTGTTCTTAATGATTCTTGCCACGAGTGAAACACTCCTATCCAGTCAATGCGTTCGTAGATTAGTTTTGATTCGAAAATTTTAGGGTTAGGTTTCCGCCAAAACCATCTCGGACCCACCGAGTTGAAAAACTCGGTCCCACCGATTTGGCTCATGCCATTGTACAAGTGAGACTCGGTCTGACCGAGAATTACTTATCGGTGTGACCGATTTTGGAACTTTGTGAAACCCTAGCAGTCTCGGTGCCACCGAATTGTGACTCGGTCTGACCGAGTTCACTAGTTTAGGTTCCAAAACTGCTTCGGTATCACCGAGTTTAAAAATCGGTAGATCCGAGATGATTTCACTGGGAAACTAAAACTAAGTTTTTTTTGAATCATTCTTTTGCAAAAATCTCTGCATTTTGTGATGCTCATCCACTCTACCTCATCTATAAACTCTTCATAGGGTCAGCAGTCAGCTTTTACATCATGTCTGACCAGAGTGACAGCTTCAATGCTTGTGGAGTAGCAGACTTTGTTGGGCAGAAGCTCACAAAGTGGAACGAGGAACTCATTATGCAATTCTACTCCACAGCACATTTCTACCCAGATGGAAAGATCACATGGATGTCTGAAGGTACGAGGTACCAATCTACTGTTGCTGAGTGGGCACAGCTCATCAATGCCCCAGAGGAGCATGAGGATGACTTGGATATCTATGCTAAGAAGAAGATGGACCACAACTCTATGTCCAATATGTACAAGGAAATTCCAAATGAAGCACTTGATACTTTCAAGTTTGGCCCAGTACATTATCTTCTGCCAGGGCTGCCAACCATTAACTGGATCCTTAGGCACACTCTGTTGCCCAAGTTAGGTGATCACAAGATGATCAGAGGCCATGCAATCAATTTTCTTCATGTATTTGATGTGCCTCAGAAATTCAAGGTCATGAGCCTCATAGTAGAAACTATCAAGAGGACTGCAGCAGATCAGAAGAGGAGCTGTGGTTATGCCCCTTAGATTCAGGAGTTAATCAACTCAAAGATGGGCACATGCATATACTTGTTGGACAAGGAGCACTTTCCTATTCATCCAGACTTTGAGGACAACCAAGTTGTGATGAATGAGAATGAACCATCATCAGTTCAAGCACAAGCAAAGAAGGAGCAGGCAAGGAAGGAGAAAGCTACCAAGATGCCAACTCAAGAGGAGGCATCTGAGTATTTCTTGAAAACCAAACAAGAGCAGCTTGGTTACTTGATTGCATCCACACTGAGGATTGAGCAAGGACTGGCCACCCTCACTCAGAATCAGCAGAGCTTAGAGAGGATCATGGAACAAAAGTTCTATGACTTGGATGTCAAAGTAACAGAGATTCAGTATGCAGTGGAACAACTTCAGGATGACATACAGGAGAGGAGAGGCAAGACTACAACTGATGCATTTGCCAAAGTGCCAAGAGCTCAGAGATCACATGCAGTGCCAGTTGCTGACACTAGAGCCACCAGTTCTACACCAGCTACAGCTTCAGTTCCACCAGCTCCAACATCTACTTCAGCCTCACTCCAACCACGTCTAAAGAAGGCTTCGTCCTTGGAGTGCTCCGGACTCCACCACCACCAGAAGATCAAGCCTGAGAGTCAATCTAGCACTATGCATTTTCTAGGAACTTTTTGGTAACTTGTTGCCAAAGGGGGAGAAAAATGTATAGATCATAGGCTTCGAGAGAGAGTGTGTTGCTTTTATTCTCACTTGCTTTATTTGGCGGTTCTTCGAACTTTGTTTGCTTTTGAGTGCTTGAGATACTATGCCGTTATCTGTGAGACATTGATGATCATGTGTTTGATCATAAGCTACACTTAATGCTTGGTGAATGCTATTATCTTATCTATCCTATGTGATCATTCACTTTTCTTGGTGATGAGTGCATGTATTTCATTCTTATCATTTTAAGCGCTCCACCAAGATGTATGTGACATGGAAGAGTAACCCATGACTCTAACTCTTTGTGCATTTGCAGTCCAAAGCAAATCTTAAATATGCACAAATTTAGGGGGAGCTCTTACTTATCACATACTTCTCAAAGCGACGATATATTTCATGCTTATTATCATTTGTCGAAGCTTTGATCTATATGTTGTCATCAATTACCAAAAAGAAGGAGATTGGAAGTGCAACTATCCCTAGGTGATTTTGGTAATTCATAACAACATATAGCTCATTAAGCTAATGCTATTCCAAGATGATTATTTCAGGAAAGATCAATGATTGGCATGGCATGGATGGTGAAAGTGGAACCCTCAAAATGCTAAGGACAAAGGATTGGCTCAAGCTCAAAAGCTCAAGACTCTTCATTTTATATTTTAGTGATCCAAGATCACATTGAGTCTTTAGGAAAAGCCAATACTATCAAGGAGGGATGAGGTGTTGCTTAATGAGCCTCTTGCTTCATGTGCTTAGTGATATGCTCCAAAACCCTCAACTACTTTCCCATATCCACATTTGACCTAAACCCTAAGACAAACTCGGCCCTACCGATTCTTTCAACCCGGCGTCACCGAGTTTCACTTGTCATAGCCATTGCCAAACCCTAGCAAATCGGTTCTACCGATAGGGATCTCGGTCTCACCAAGATGGGATTGCAAACTCTCTGTTTCCCTTTCGTAACTTTTCGGTCTCACCGAAAGAGCGGATCGGTCCCACCGAGATTGCAATATAAACTCTCCGTTTCCTTTTTGTAACTTTTCGGTCTCACCGAAAGGGCAAATCGGTCCCACCGAGTTTACCTGACCAACTCTCTGGTTAGCTTATTACCAAAATCGGTCTCACCGAGTTTGTGTAATCGGTCTCACCGAGATTACGTTATGCCCTAACCCTAACAAAATCGGTCCTACCGAGTTGCATGTCAGTCCCACCGAAAATCTCTAACGGTCACTAGGTTTACTATTTCGGTCTGACCGAGTTTGTTGATTCGGTCCCACCGAGATTGGTAAATTGTGTGCAACGGTTGGATTTTGTATGGAGGCTATATATACCCCTCCACCTCCTCTTCACTCGTGGAGAGAGCCATCAGAACACATCTACACTTCCAACTCATATGTTCTGAGAGAGAACCACCTACTCATGTGTTGAGACCAAGATATTCCATTCCTACCATATGAATCTTGATCTCTAGCCTTCCCCAAGTTACTTTACACTCAAATCTTCTTTCCACCAGATCCAAATCTTATGAGAGAGAGTTGAGTGTCGGGGAGACTATCATTTGAAGCACAAGAGCAAGGAGTTCATCATCAACACACCATTTGTTACTTCTTGGAGAGTGGTGTCTCCTAGATTGGCTAGGTGTCACTTGGGAGCCTCCGACAAGATTGTGTAGTTGAACCAAGGAGTTTGTAAGGGCAAGGAGATCGCCTACTTCGTGAAGATCTACCGCTAGTGAGGCAAGTCCTTCGTGGGCGATGGCCATGGTGGGATAGACAAGGTTGCTTCTTCGTGGACCCTTCGTGGGTGGAGCCCTCCGTGCACTCGCGCAACCGTTACCCTTCGTGGGTTGAAGTCTCCATCAACGTGGATGTAGGATAGCACCACCTATCCGAACCACGGGAAAAACATCCGTGTCTCCAATTGCGTTTGAATTCTCCAAACCCTTCCCTTTACATTCTTCCAAGTTGCATGCTTTACTTTCCGCTGCCAGTATACTCTTTGCATGCTTGCTTGAATTGTGTGATCATTGCTTGACTTGTCCTAATATAGCTAAAATCTGCCAAGAACTAAAATTGGGAAAAGGTTAAGTTTTTATTTGGTCAAGTAGTCTAACCCCCCCTCTAGACATACTTTCGATCCTACAGAACCTTTCTAAAGGTGAGATGGAGGAGTTTTGCCAACGAGAGCACATCCGGTTTGATGTAGCGTCCATGGCTCACCCCCAGTCTAATGGTCAAGCTGAGAGGGCGAATCAAGAAATCCTGAAGGGTATCAAGCCTCGGCTTATGGTCCCTTTGAAGCGGATGCCGGGTTGTTGGGTGGAAGAATTACCATCTGTGTTATGGAGTATAAATACCACCCAAACCGATCTACGGGATATACACCCTTTTTCCTGGTCTATGGGGCTGAGGCTGTCCTCCCAAGTGATATTCGTCACGACTCACCCCGGGTCGCGAATTATGTTGAAGCAGACAACGAGCAAGCACACCAAGAGGCGCTGGCCCTGTTAGATGAGAAACGAGACATGGCTTTGGCTCGGTCGGCAGTTTATCAACAAGACCTGCGGCGTTATCACAGCCCCCGGGTTAAGACAAGAACCTTTCAAGAAGGCGATTTGGTACTTCCGCTCATTCAAGACCAGACTGATATGCACAATTTATCCCCACCTTGGGAAGGGCCCTTTGTGGTTTGGAAAAATCTGCACAACGGATCATACTACCTCATTGACGTTCGAGAAGACTCTCGTAGCTCTGAGGAGGAGACCCGGCGGCCATGGAACATAGCTCTCCTACGGCCTTATTACACTTGAAGCCACAGGCTTTTTGTATGTACATATTTCAACAATGTATATATTATGATCAATATAATAAACCGACATCCTTGCTATCAAGCAGGGTATCCGCCGTTTTTTCTTTAAATATCTGTTAACTTGGGGGCTTCAGCTAATAACGCGAAGTCCTACCTGTTAGCCCGGCTACTATGCCACCATCTAGCTTGGGAGCTTCACACCCAAGGGGCCAAAGAGGGTTTGATTGCGTAAAGCACGACTCAAACATAGGCACCCATTGAGCATAGCTCACAAAGTTACTTGGGGGCTCTTTGTGTCAAATACCAAAGAGTTTGAAAGGACCCTTGTAGCTAGGTATCGACCCACGGCTTGGAAGCCTGGTGTATTCACCTAAAACCCCGGGTTAACCTGCCTTCATCAAGTAAGCCACTCCTATCCAGGTAATCCTGGCACGACCCGTCGAACGTTTGACAGTTACTCTCATTCAGACCCTGAACTTGTTGGAAATATGCCCTAGAGGCAATAATAAATTGGTTATTATTATATTTCCTTGTTCATGACAATCGTTTATTATCCATGCTAGAATTGTATTGATAGGAAACTCAGATACATGTGTGGATACATAGACAACACCATGTCCCTAGTAAGCCTCTAGTTGACTAGCTCGTTGATCAATAGATGGTTACGGTTTCATGACGATGGACATTGGATGTCGTTGATAATGGGATCACATCATTAGGAGAATGATGTGATGGACAAGACCCAATCCTAAGCCTAGCACAAAGATCGTGTAGTTCGTATGCTAAAGCTTTTCTAATGTCAAGTATCATTTCCTTAGACCATGAGATTGTGCAACTCCCGGATATCGTAGGAGTGCTTTGGGTGTGCCAAATGTCATAACGTAACTGGGTGGCTATAAAGGTACACTACAGGTATCTCCGAAAGTGTCTGTTGGGTTGGCATGAATCGAGACTGGGATTTGTCACTCCGTGTAAACGGAGAGGTATCTCTGGGCCCACTTGGTAGGACATCATCATAATGTGCACAATGTGATCAAGGAGTTGATCACGGGATGATGTGTTATGGAACGAGTAAAAGAGACTTGCCGGTAACGAGATTGGGCCAGGTATCGGGATACCAACGATCGAATCTCGGGCAAGTATCGTACCGCTAGACAAAGGGAATTGTATACGGGATTGATTAAGTCCATGACATCGTGGTTCATCCGATGAGATCATCGTGGAGCATGTGGGAGCCAACATGGGTATCCAAATCCCGCTATTGGTTATTGACCAGAGAGTTATCTCGGTCATGTCTGCATGTTTCCCGAACCCGTAGGGTCTACACACTTAAGGTTCGATGACGCTAGGGTTATAAAGGAAGTTTGTATGTGGTTACCGAATGTTGTTCGGAGTCCCGGATGAGATCCCGGACATCACGAGGAGTTTCGGAGGTAAAGATTTATATATGGGAAGTCATCATACGGTCACCGGAATAATTCGGGGGGTTGCCGGTATTGTACCGGGACCACCAAAGGGGTTCCGGGGGTCCACCGGGAGGGTCCACTTGCCCCGGAGGGCCCTATGGGCTGTATGTGGAGAGGGACCAGCCCCTTAGTGGGCTCGGCGCCTCCCCCCTAGGGCCCATGCGCCTAGGGTTTTGGGGGAACCCTAAAGGGGGGCGCCCCCCCTTGCCTTGGGGGGCAAGGCAACCCCCCTTGGCCGCCGCCCCCTCCTCAGATGGGATCTGAGGTGGCCGGCCCCCCTCTCCCTTGCCCCTATATATGTGGGGGGTGGGAGGGCAGCCGGACCAAGGTTCTGGCGCAGCCCTCCCCCTCTCCCAAGTCCTTCTCCTCTCCCGTGGTGCTTGGCGAAGCCCTGCAGGATTGCCACGCTCCTTCACCACCACCACGCCATTGTGCTACTGCTGGATGGAGTCTTCCTCAACCTCTCCCTCTCTCCTTGCTGGATCAAGGCATGGGAGACGTCACCGGGCTGTACGTGTGTTGAACACGGAGGTGCCGTCCGTTCGGCACTAGGATCTTCGGTGATTTAGATCACGACGAGTACGACTCCATCAACCCCGTTCACTTGAATGCTTCCGCTTAGCGATCTACAAGGGTATGTAGATGCACTCTCCTTCCCCTCGCTGCTGGTTTCTCCATAGATAGATCTTGGTGACACGTAGGAAAATTTTGAATTTCTGCTACGTTCCCCAACAGTGGCATCATGAGCTAGGTCTATGCGTAGTTTCTGTGCACGAGTAGAACACAAAGCAGTTGTGGGCATTGATTTTGTCAATTTACTTGCCGTTACTAGTCTTATCTTGATTCGGCGGCATCGTGGGATGAAGCGGCCCGGACCGACCTTACACGTACTCTTACGTGAGACTGGTTCCACCGACTGACATGCACTAGTTGCATAAGGTGGCTAGCGGGTGTCTGTCTCTCCCACTTTAGTCGGATCGGATTCGATGAAAAGGGTCCTTATGAAGGGTAAATAGCAATTGGCATATCACGTTGTGGTTTTTGCGTAGGTAAGAAACGTTCTTGCTAGAAACCCATAGCAGCCACGTAAAACATGCAAACAACAATTAGAGGACGTCTAACTTGTTTTTGCAGGGTATGCTATGTGATGTGATATGGCCAAAGGATATGATAAATGATATATGTGATGTATGAGATGATCATGTTCTTGTAATAGGAATCACGACTTGCATGTCGATGAGTATGACAACGGGCAGGAGCCATAGGAGTTGTCTTAATTTATTTATGACCTACGTGTCAACATAAACGTCATGTAATTAATTTACTTTATTGCTAACCGTTAGCTGTAGTAGTAGAAGTAATAGTTGGCGAGACAACTTCATGAAGACACGATGATGGAGGTTATGATGATGGAGATCATGGTGTCATGCCGGTGACGATGATGATCATGGAGCCCCGAAGATGGAGATCAAAAGGAGCAAAGTGATGATGGCCATATCGTGTCACTATTTGATTGCATGTGATGTTTATCATGTTTATACATCTTATTTGCTTAGAACGACGGTAGTAAATAAGATGATCCCTCATTAAAATTTCAAGAAAGTGTTCCCCCTAACTGTGCACCATTGCGAAAGTTCGTCGTTTCGAAGCACCACGTGATGATCGGGTGTGATAGATTCTTACGTTCGAATACAACGGGTGTTGACGAGCCTAGCATGTATAGACATGGCCTCGGAACACATGCAAAACACTTAGGTTGACTTGACGAGCCTAGCATGTACAGACATGGCCTCGGAACATAAGAGACCGAAAGGTCGAGCATGAGTCGTATGGTAGATACGATCAACATGAAGATGTTCACCAATGTTGACTAGTCCATCTCACGTGATGATCGGACACGGCCTAGTTGACTCGGATCATGTAATCACTTAGATGACTAGAGGGATGTCTATCTGAGTGGGAGTTCATAAGATGAACTTAATTATCTTGAACATAGTCAAAAGGACTTCACAAATTATGTCATGGCTCGCGTTTTAGTTCTACTGTTTAGATATGTTCCTAGAGAAAATTTAGTTGAAAGTTGATAGTAGCAATTATGCAGACTAGGTCCGTAAACTGAGGATTGTCCTCATTGCTTCATAGAAGGCTTATGTCCTTAATGCACCGCTCAGTGTGCTGAACCTCGAACGTTGTCTGTGGATGTTGCGAACATCTGACATACACATTTTGATAACTACGTGATAGTTCAGTTAAACAGTTTAGAGTTGAGGCACCGAAGACGTTTTGAAATGTCGCGAAACATATGAGATGTTTCGAGGGCTGAAATTGGGATTTCAGGCTTGTGCCCATGTCAAGAGGTATAAGACCTCCGACGATTTTCTTAGCCTGCAAACTAAGGGAGAAAAGCTCAATTGTTGAGCTTGTGCTCAAATTGTCTGAGTACAACAATCATTTGAATCGAGTGGGAGTTGATCTTCCAGATGAGATAGTGATGTTTCTCCAAAGTCATTACCACCAAGCTGCTAGAGCCTGGTGATGAACTATAATATATCAGGGACATATATGATGATCCTTGAGATATTCGCGATGTTTGACACCACAAAAGTAGAAATCAAGAAGGAGCATCAATTGTTGATGGTTGGTGAAACCACTAGTTTCAAGAAGGGCAAGGGCAAGAAGGGATACTTCATGAAATGGCAAATCAGCTGCTGCTCTAGTGAAGAAACCCAAGGTTGAACCCAAACCCGAGGCTAAGTGCTTCTGTAATAAGGGGAACAGCCACTGGAGCAGAATTACCCTAGATACTTGGTAGATGAGAAGGCTGGCAAGGTCGTTAGAAGTATATTGGATATACATTGTGTTAATGTGTACTTTACTAGTACTCCTAGTACCACCATGGTATTAGATACCGGTTCGGTTGCTAAGTGTTAGTAAACTCGAAATAAAAGGCTGCGGAGTAAATGGAGACTAGCTAAAGGTGAGCTGGCGATATGTGTTGGAAGTTTTTCCAAGCTTGATGTGATCAAGCATTGCACGCTCCCTCTACCATCGAGATTGGTGTTTGCGTTGAGCATAGACATGATTGGATTATGTCTATCGCAATACGGTTATTCATTTAAGGAGAATAATGGTTACTCTGTTTATTTGAATAATACCTTCAATGGTCTTGCACCTAAAATGGATAGTTTATTGAATCTCGATCGTAGTGATACACTTGTTCATGCCAGAAGATATAAGATAGTAATGACAGTACCACCTACTTGTGGCACTGCCACGTAAGTCATATCGGTATAAAACACATGAAGAAGCTCCATGTTGATGGATCTTTGGGCTCACTCGTTTTTGAAAAGTTTGAGACATGCGAACCATGTCTATTGGTGTATATGCATGAAGAAACTCCATGCAAATAGACCGTTTGGACTCACTTGATTTTGAATCACTTGAGACATGCAAATCATACCACATGGGCAAGATGACTGAAAGCCTCATTTTCAGTAAAATGGAACTAGAAAGCAACTTGTTGGAAGTAATACATTTTGATGTGTGCAGTCCAATGAGTGCTGAGGCGTGTAGTGGATATCGTTATGTTCTTACTTCACAGATGATTTGAGTAGATGTTGAGTATATTTACTTGATGAATCACGAGTCTGAATTATTGAAAGGTTCAAGTAATTTCAGGGTGAAGTTGAAAGATCGTCGTGACAAGAGGATAAAAGATCTATGATATGATCATAGAGATGAATATCTGAATTACGAGTTTGGCACAGAATTAAGACATTGTGGAAATTGTATCACAACTAATACAGCCTGGAACACCATAGTGTGATGGTGTGTCCGAACATCATAACTGCACCCTATTGGATATGATGCATACCATGATGTCTCTTATCAAATTACCACGATAGTTTATGGGTTAGGCATTAGAGATAACCACATTTACTTTAAATAGGGCACCACGTAATTCCGATGAGATGACAACGTATGAACTATGGTTTAGAGAAACCTAAGCTGTCATTTCTTAAAAGTTTGGGGCCGCGACGCTTATGTGAAAAAGTTTCAGGCTGATAAGCTAGAACCCAAAGCGGATAAATGCATCTTCATAGGACACCCAAAACAGTTGGGTATACCTCCTGTCTCAGATCTGAAAGCAATAAGGGATTGTTTCTAGAATCGGGTCCTTTCTCGAGGAAAAGTGTCTCTCGAAAGAATTGAGTGGGAGGATGGTGGAGACTTGATGAGGTTATTGAACCGTCTCTTCAACTAGTGTGTGGCAGGGCACATGGAGTCGTTCCTATGGCACCTACACCAATTGAAGTGGAAGCTTATGATAGTGATAATGAAACTTCAGATCAAGTCACTACCAAACCTCGTGGGATGACAAGGATGCATACTACTTCAGAGTGGTATGTATTCCTGTCTTGGAAGTCATGTTGCTAGACAACAATGAACCTACGAGCTATGGAGAAGCGATGGTGGGCCTGGATTCCAAAACGGCTCGAGGCCATATAATCCGAGAGAGGATCCATATATGAAAACAAAGTGTAGACTTTGGAAGAACTACTTGATGGTCGTAAGGCTGTTAGGTACATATGGATTTTAAAAGGAAGACGAACAATGATGGTAAGTATCACCATTAAGAAAGCTCGACTTGTCGTTAAGATGTTTTCCGACAAGTTCAAGGAGTTGACTACGATGAGACTTTCTCACTCGTAGTGATGCTAAGAGTCTGTTGGAATTATATTAGCGATTACTGTGTTATTTATGAAATCTTGCAGATAGGATGTCAAAACATTGTTTCCTCGACGATTTTCTTGAGGAAAGGTTGTATGTGATACAACCGGAAGGTTTTGTCAATCCTGAAAGATGCTAATAAGTATGCAAAGCTCGAGCAATCCTTCTAAGGACTGGAGTAAGCATCTCGGAGTTGGAATGTATGCTTTGATGAGATGATCAAAGATTTTGGGTGTATACAAAGTTTATGAGAAACTTGTATTTCCAAAGAAGTGAGTGGGAGCACTATAGAATTTCTGATGAGTATATGTTGTTGACATATTGTTGATCAGAAATGATGTAGAATTTCTGGAAAGCATATAGGGTTATTTGGAAAGCATTTTTCAATGGAAAGCATGGATTAAGATACTTGAACATTGAGCATCAAGATCTATAGGGATAGATCAAAACGCTTAATGGTACTTTCAAATGAGCACATACCTTGACATGATCTTGAAGGTGTTCAAGATGGATCAGCCAAAGAAGGAGTTCTTGCCTGAGTTGTAAGGTATGAAGTTAAGACTTGAAGCTTGACCACGGCAGAAGAAAGAGGAAGGACGAAGGTTGTCCCCTATGCTTTTGTCATAGGCTCTATACGGTATGCCATGCTGAGTACCGCACCTGATGTGTGCCTTGCCACATATCTGGCAAGAGGGTGCAAAGGTAATCTAGGAGTAGATCACCAGATAGTGGTCTAAATTATCCTTAGAGGAATAAGGATATGTTTCTCGGTTATGGAGGTGATAAAGAGTTCGACGTAAAGAGTTACGTCGATGCAATCTTAACACCTATCCGGATAGCTCTGAGTAGAGATACCGGATACGTATAATGGAGCAACAATTTAGAATAGCTCGAAGTAGAACAGTTATTTGAAATGGCTCCAAATGTAGCGTAGTAGTTGCATCTACAAGATGACATAGAAATTTGCGAAGTACATACGTATCTGAATGTTGCAGACCCATTGACTGAAACCTCTCACACAAGCATAACATGATCAAACCCAGAACTCTTTGGGTGTTAGTCACATGGGGATGTGACCTTAAGTGTTAATCACATATCGATGTGAACTGGATTATTGACTCTAGTGCAAGTGGCAGACTGTTGGAAATATGCCCTAGAGGTAATAATAAATTGGTTATTATTATATTTCCTTGTTCATGATAATCGTTTATTATCCATGCTAGAATTGTATTGATAGGAAACTCAGATACATGTGTGGATACATAGACAACACCATGTCCCTAGTAAGCCTCTAGTTGACTAGCTCGTTGATCAATAGATGGTTACGGTTTCCTGACCATGGACATTGGATGTCGTTGATAATGGGATCACATCATTAGGAGAATGATGTGATGGACAAGACCCAATCCTAAGCCTAGCACAAAGATCGTGTAGTTCGTATGCTAAAGCTTTTCTAATGTCAAGTATCATTTCCTTAGACCATGAGATTGTGCAACTCCCGGATATCGTAGGAGTGCTTTGGGTGTGCCAAACGTCACAATGTAATTGGGTGGCTATAAAGGTACACTACAGGTATCTCTGAAAGTGTCTGTTGGGTTGGCACGAATCGAGATTGGGATTTGTCACTCCATGTAAACGGAGAGGTATCTCTGGGCCCACTCGGTAGGACATCATCATAATGTGCACAATGTGATCAAGGAGTTGATCATGGGATGATGTGTTATGGAACGAGTAAAAGAGACTTGCCGGTAACGAGATTGAACCAGGTATCGGGATACCAACGATCGAATCTCGGGCAAGTATCGTACCGCTAGACAAAGGGAATTGTATACGGGATTGATTAAGTCCATGACATCGTGGTTCATCCGATGAGATCATTGTGGAGCATGTGGGAGCCAACATGGGTATCCAGATCCCGCTATTGGTTATTGACCAGAGAGTTATCTCGGTCATGTCTGCATGTTTCCCGAACCCGTAGGGTCTACACACTTAAGGTTCGATGACGCTAGGGTTATAAAGGAAGTTTGTATGTGGTTACCGAATGTTGTCCGGAGCCCCGGATGAGATCCCGGACGTCACGAGGAGTTCCGGAATGGTCCGGAGGTAAAGATTTATATATGGGAAGTCATCATACGGTCACCGGAATAATTCGGGGGGTTGCTAGTATTGTACCGGGACCAACGAAGGGGTTCCGGGGGTCCACCGGGAGGCTCCACCTGCCCCGGAGGGCCCTATGGGCTGTATGTGGAGAGGGACCAGCCCCTTAGTTGGCTGGGCGCCTCCCCTAGGGCCCATGCGCCTAGGGTTTTGGGGGAACCCTAAAGGGGGGCGCCCCCCTTGCCTTGGGGGGCAAGGCAACCCCCCTTGGCCGCCGCCCCCTCCTCAGATGGGATATGAGGTGGCCGGCCCCCCTCTCCCTTGCCCCTATATATATGTGGGTGGTGGGAGGGCAGCCGGACCAAGGTTCTGGCGCAGCCCTCCCCCTCTCCCAAGTCCTTCTCCTCTCCCGTGGTGCTTGGCGAAGCCCTGCAGGATTGCCACGCTCCTTCACCACCACCACGCCATTGTGCTACTGCTGGATGGAGTCTTCCTCAACCTCTCCCTCGCTCCTTGCTGGATCAAGGCATGAGAGATGTCACCGGGCTGTACGTGTGTTGAACACGGAGGTGCCGTCCGTTCGGCACTAGGATCTTCGGTGATTTGGATCACGACGAGTACGACTCCATCAACCTCGTTCACTCGAACGCTTCCGCTTAGCGATCTACAAGGGTATGTAGGTGCACTCTCCTTCCCCTCGTTGCTAGTTTCTCCATAGATAGATCTTGGTGACACGTAGGAAAATTTTGAATTTTTGCTACGTTCCCCAACAGAACTTGTCAAAGTTAAAATGATGATTGGTTAGTTGGAGGGCCATCTTAAAAGGCTTTGTCAAAATGGTTTAACTCAGTGGCCTGGCAGCCCATGAGAAGCCTCGATTTGGGCCTGGCAGCCCTTGAAAAGCCTCGTCCATGGTTTTTGTTTGCTTTTTGCAAAGTTTTTGTTTTCGTAAGGTTTATGTTAAACCGGTGTTTTTTTAACCCAGTATGGCTTACAGATCTTCTGTTAAAGCATACAAATAAAGGTAACCCGGCATCCTTCAAAACCGGTCTGGCTTTGACACCTTGTCTCCAGCAATCGGCCGGTGTTCATCACAACCCGGTTCTATATCATATATATACCAGCATGGCATGGTGGAAGTTGGGTTTTCACCCTTCTTCAAATCACAATTGGTAAACCAACATCAATGTTTTGTATCACAGGTATGATTTATTATTGCTGCAACCATAGTTGCTTACCAAGTTGTGTTGGGTATTTTGACCCGTCCGGTGGTAAACCGCTCGGACAAATTTTTCTTATGCAGACACAGGGATTGCATAATATTGTAAAAATACATAAGCCAGTACTGAAATTCTCATGAAGAATCAATGCAAAGTGTATCCCAGTGCACGATGGCAACGGATCAAAGTATTTTCACTAGCCTATTACAAGGTGCTTGAAGGCCTAAAATATGGTGTTTCTAGCAGAACAAGGTTTATGGAGCATCACTCTGATTGCCGGATCAAGTCTCATTACCATTTTGATGCGAAGTTGATGGGTCATCTGGCGTCGGATCAGCCTCCTCCTCCCACCTAGTGGCTGGAAGTTTGTGGTGGTCCAGTCAATCCGGATTAAGGCCTGAAAGATAGCTTCTTCACTGATAAGTTCAGACGGATCAATGTTAGGGGCATAAGTGTGCTTAGGGATTCCCGGAATAAGATTTTGCGCCTCCGGGATGACAGGGTTAACCCGTTTGTTGTTAGCATCATAATATGACCGGTGAACAGTCAAGTTAGCATCTTCTGCCAGCTGACTCGCCTGAGGACGCATTTCCCTTGTCACTCTTTTAAGGGCTTCATCATCAAAATCTGCCCCATTTTCTTGTGTGCTTGGAAAGCCTTTGGCAAGGTCAACCGGATCCAAGTCAGCTATCCACGCTTTGGCTCGGGTAAGGGCTAACAAAGCGCCAGCCCTGACAGCAGATCACTTTACCTCTTCTATCTGTGCTGGTGCCATGGATAGCCTTGCCAGAGTGTCCTTGATCAGTGTTGGGGCCGAATTGTCATAGGATGCTGCGCAGATAACCCGTTGAGCACTGGTGTATAGTTGTTCAAGCAGAGTATATGCTGCCTTCAGCTTCATCTGTACATCTGAGCCCAGATGAGTAATGCGGCTACCTGCAATGGTTTAAGAATTTCATATTTCAACCAGGCACCTTATAAGATGGATATTTCAGATGCCTTGCTAGGAGTACTTACCAAATACTGCGGATGTCATGGTGTTCACTTGACCCTTCAACCCAGAAAGCTCTTCTGCCACCGGTTTAAGAGCAGATTCGGCGTCCTCAGCCCGTTTCAGCAATGTACCCTTCTCAGTGTCCCAATTGGCACGTTCAGTCTTGAATTCTTCCTTCAGTTGTTCTATGGAAGTTAAAGCGGCTCGAAGTTCATCTTTGGCTTTAGAAGATTCTTCTTGATGAGATTTGATACTCTCTTGAAGATCAGCAATCTGCGTCCGTTGATGGTTTATGTCAGCCTGCCACAATCAGAGGAGCATATCAATATTTTATCAAAAGTCCCAAGCATACAACTGGTTCTACACTTGGCACTTGGGGGCTAATGCGGATTGCTTCTTTCTTACTGCTTATTCAAAGTCCCGAGGATTCATACAAATTTCAATCCTGGCACTTGGGGGCTAATGCGGATTGCTTCTTTCTTACTTCTTATTCATAGTCCCGAGGATTCATACAAGTTTTAATCCTGGCACTTGGGGGCTAATATGTATTTGTTCAAAAAAAACTTAAAAAGTCAACAATGTGCAGGTTGGAAATTCAAAAGTCCCGGTTTGTCTTTACAAGCTAAATCGGCCCTTGGGGGCTACAGGATACAAGGCAATGAAAATACAAAGATAAGGAGGAAAATGTTTACCTCATAACGTTCCTTCATCAGATTTACCAAGTCAGCCTCATTGTCTCGGCTTGTATAAAGCCGACTCAAGAATCCGGAATGAAGATCCTGGGCAGAAAGATTAGCATATTTTGACAAGTCAGCTTCCATCTTCCTCTTGCCCATAAAAGTAAACTCATCCTTGGCGGTATGTTTTGCCAAGATAACTGGATCGCCCGGAGCGATATAAGCAGTGCCAGTAACAATAACGTCATCATCTTTTGCTGGGCTTGGCGGATTAGCAGTTGACCTCAGTGGATCAGCAACCGGACTTGCAGGTATAGCGTGTGGACTTGAGGTGTCTTCATGTGTGGCCGGATCAGCTTCCGGGGGATCAGCGTTGTTAGTTGGCTCTGGCGGAACAGAATCATCCATGACATTATCAAGGTTTTTATCAGGATTTTCAGGAGCTTTCTTCGGTTCAACTTCGCCGGTAGGGGCACTGGTCTTGGCTTTTCTACTCAGACAAGCTTTAGCACTAATATTAAAACAAGGATTAGCATGATTAACTGAATTATGAAGGAGAAGGGACGACTGCATGCTTACCCAGGGACAGTTTTCAGTGGAGGCAGCTGAGTGGTTGATGAATCGCCAGACGAATTAGAAGATGCCTGATAGTTTGAATCAGATGAATTGAGAGGGCATCGGAAGAAACCTTTCAAAAGATAACGTTTTTTAGGAGAACAAGCAACCTCTGGACGACGTTTCCGGTTTGGTGTGTGAGGTAAACCGGAAGAAGTGACCTGTTGACCACTGTGCCGGGTTGTGCGACGCCCTTCGGCTTGCTGTGTCTTCAAAGAAAGTTTTTGATCCAAATGAGCAACAGGGTGAGAGCATTTCACTTTCCGAACTGCATGGCGAAATCGTTGAACCGGCACAAGTTTTGAGTCAGAAAGACAAATTACCTCAACATGATCTGCATGGCTGGCCTCCGCATCATCCTAGGAGTAATCATTATCAATAAAAGATATGAATAAAAGTCAAGGGAGTCAAACCTTACCTCTTTAGCCGAGTCACCAACATCTTCTGGCGGTTCCGAAGTCTTAGTGGTTTTCTTTTTGGCAGCTCACTTAATGACCTTGGTCTTACCACGAGGAGCCTTAGCCGCTTTATCTTGAGATTTCCTTTTCCAGAAGGAGCTACTGGCCTATGAGATTGCACAAATGGGTTATTATAGCAATGTCAAAGCAGAGAAGGATCAGGAAAAGTACAAGGTTAAAGTCCTTACCACTGGCGGTTTGTTGGAGGCATAAAAAGGACGCAGACCAATTTGAGTACATATAGTGAGCAGTTCATCAAGTATTTTCTTTACGCCTTCACTGACTTCACCATCAGTCAGTTCTATTTCATTGAACCATTGTGGATCATTGGTATTGCCGGTATATTCAAACATCAATCCGGGCCGGTGGCTTAAAGGTAGAATGCACCATGAAATCCAACAGCGAACGAGATCAACACCAGTTAAACCATTGGCAAGGAGAGCCCGGAGTTTGGCGAGTTGAGGTGCATAAGCTTGTCGGTCTTTGGCAGACAATCTCTGAGGTAAAGGGTGATTATTGTTGAGCCGGTGCGGACAGTAGCCCGGTAAAGGATTCTCTTCAGGAGGGGCAGTATTCTGACAGTAGAACCAAGTTTGGTTCCAGTCTTTTGGATGGCTGTGAAGTTTGGCGTGAGGAAATTCAACCTCTTTCCTCTTTTGGATCGACACACCACCAAGTTCAGTATTGGGTCCGTCAGAAAATTCAGTCCGGCGGTTTAAGTGAAAAAGATCTTGAAAGAGGTCGACAATTGGTTGTTCTTGCAGGTAAACCTCGCAGAATACTTGGAAGTCGCATATGTTGGACACAAAATTTGGTCCAATATCTTGAGGATGAAGTTGGAACCTGGCAAGATCATCCCGGATTTTTTTTGATCTGGGAGGACTGAAACCTCGAGCTAAATGTTGCAAGAACACAATCACTTCTCCATCTTGAGGCTCAGGGGGCACTCAGGGCCAGGAACTCGCCAATGGAGGACATTTTTTGAAGCTAAAGCACCTGTGGTGACATATTCATTGATTTGCGTTTCTGTGATCCGCGACGGAACCCAGTTGCAAGCAGCAAATTGCTTCGTCATCTTACAAAGTCTGCAAAAGGAAAATGGACGGTTTATGATTGGCGGTTCATATGTGTTTGTCAAATGTTAAACCGACAATTCAAGGTATAGGTACGAAGTGAACCAGGAATTGCTGTTCAAAGTCTAGATGGCGGTTTAAGAGAGGGCTAATGACATACGACGGATTATCAATACTAAAGGATAAACCGCCCATTGGAGGCAGAACCCAATCTGAAAATTTGTTAAGTGTTGCGGAAACAAGTTTCATAAGATGGTGATATAATTTTGGATCTACCGTTGTTCAAAAGATAAATTTTCCTGAGCTTTACAATGGTGTTAAACAGAACAGAGAAGATTCAGATAAGGATTTATACAGGAACAGTAAGATGTTGTAGTATGGCAGATTAAAGCTATAGATCCAGCCGCAAGAGGAAACTATCAGGCCTAGCTAGATTCAGTATGATGCTAAAGGAAAAGCAGAGGAAGTGTTGATGAACACTGACGAACACCGAAGAAGCTTCGAAACCCTAATGCAGATTTAACAAGTAACAGGAAGGAGCATTTACCAGGGACACGCAGCGGCGGAGTATCTTCAGAGATCTGGTACGAACAGGGTGATGCAGCGGCCTGGTTGGTGCGGACTGGAAGATCGACGACGGCGGCAGCAGCGATGCTTGAGGTCTTTGGGTCGCGAGGAGGAAGACGATGCGAGTTGGAAAGGGGGGAAATGGAAGGCGCCCCGGTCTTATTTATAAGGGAAGTGGGATACAACAGCAGGCACGAAAATCGAGGAGTCAGAAGCGGCAAAAGAGGATGCAGCTGTCGCCTCGATCTCCGGGAATTAAAGAGAAGGGAATCTCTATAAATCTTTTTATACAGGGATGACATCACAATGATTTACTGCAGTAACAGAAGATGACGTCATGGCGATTCACTAAAGTTCACAGGGAGAAGACAATATGACGGTTTACAGAATTGTCAGAAATTCATGTAGTTTCGCTAAGGATTGAAGATTGACATGAACAGGTTCAAATCAATCTGGGGCCTAATGTTGAGGATATAACCACTAAGGGTAAACCGCCCAGGAGGGGCCGGTTCACCTTCGCCTATACTGAAGCCCAAGGAAACCTAGAATATGGCGCTTTACGGATGAGGCTTAGAGGCCCAGAGCCTGCAGGTGGTTTAGGGCCCATGGTAGTAAACCGCCATGATTGTATAAACTTGCATTGTAAGATAGAAAGGAGGAGACCGAGGCGGACACTTGTATGAGCCAGCCTCGGGACTATGTAGACCGGCCGGGGTCCTCCTGAGTATATAAAGGGGTGACCCGGCGGTGGTTCAAGGACAGAAAAAACAACAACTCGAGAGCCAGACAAAGCGGATTCGCTCCCTGGCCTTCGAAACCCTAGTGAAAGTGCAACTATCCCTAGGTGGTTTTGGTAATACATAACAACATATAGCTCATTGAGCTAATGCTATTCCCTTTACATTCTTGCAAGTTGCGTTTGAATTCTCCAAACCCTTCCCTTTACATTCTTGCAAGTTGCATGCTTTACTTTCCGCTGCCAATATACTCTTTGCATGCTTGCTTGAATTATGTGATGATTGCTTGACTTGTCCTAAAATAGCTAAAATCTGCCAAGAACTAAAATTGGGAAAAGGTCAAGTTTTTATTTGGTCAAGTAGTCTAATCACCCCCCTCTAGACATACTTTCGATCCTACAAGTGGTATCAGAGCTTTGGTCTCCATTTGCCTTGATCTCCATAGTTTTTGGTGGTCATAGCCTTGGTTTCACAACCTAGGAGAGTATGGCGTCTAGCAAGGGAAATTATCACCGTAGAGGTCCTTACTTTGATGGTACTAATTTTGCTAGTTGGAAACATAAAATGAAAATGCATATTCTTGGACATAACCCCACCGTTTGGGCTATTGTGTGTGTTGGTTTGCAAGGTGACTTCTTTGATAGGAGAGAACCGAACCGTGAAGCTACCGCGGATGAGTTGAAGATGTTGCAATACAATGCTCAAGCTTGTGATATTCTCTTCAACGAATTATGCCCCGAAGAATTCAACAAAATCAGCCGTCTTGAGAATGCAATGGAAATTTGGGACAATTTGATTGATATGCATGAATGTACCGACTCCGTCAAGGAATCCAAGTTGGATGTGCTTCAAAGTCAACTTGACAAGTTCAAGATGAAGGATGGTGAAGGTGTCGCTGAAATGTACTCTAGGCTTGCTCTCATCACAAATGAGATTGCCGGCTTAGGAAGTGAAGAGATGACCGATAGATTCATCATCAAGAAGATCCTAAGAGCCTTGGATGGAAAATATGATAGCGTGTGCACGTTGATCCAAATGATGCCCAATTACAAAGATCTCAAGCCAACGGAAGTGATTGGAAGAATTGTTGCTCATGAGATGTCACTTAAGGATAAAGAGAAACTTCACAACAAATCAAGTGGTGCCTACAAAGCCTCATGTGAAGCCCCTACATCATCAAGTGAGAGACAAAACTTCAATGAAGAATTGAGCTTAATGGTGAAGAACTTCAACAAGTTCTACAAGAGTAGAAACAAAGATAGAAGCTTCAAGTCAAGGTCCTACAATGACAAAAGATCTTCTAGTCGAGAGCGAAACTGCTACAATTGTGGAAGACCCGGACACTATTCCAATGAGTGTACGGCTCCCTACAAGAGAAGAGAAGATTCTCCAAAAAGAAGAAGCAAATATTCACCACCAAGAGAGAGAAGGAGTAGAGATGATCGTTATGAACGAAGGTACTCACGGACAAGCAAGGATTCGGAAAGGAAGGAAAAATCATCAAGGGGCTACACAAAACGAAGACATCAAGCTCATGTTGGTGAATGTGTATCCGGCTCCGACTCCGACAGCCACTCCGAGAGAAGTTATCACTCCGACTCCGAAGATACTCAAGATGAAGGTGTTGCCGGTCTAGCACTTGTGTCATCCAACTCCTATGACATATTTGACTCACCAAATGAAGGAATTGGAAGATGCTTCATGGCCAAAGGTCCTAAGGTAACACACCCCAAGTATGTTGATTTTAATAGTGATGAAGATGACTTGCTAGGTGATGATGATTTGCTTGTTGACAACTCTAGTGATGAATACTATGATGAAACGTCAATTAATCATGCTAATCAAGATAAAACGAATGACAATGATAAGGAGAAGATTGAGGCTCTAACTAAAGAACTAAACACTCTTAAGTTAGCTCATGAAACTATCTTCGAAGATCATCGAGAACTTTTAAGAGCTCATGAGAAGTTACGCTTTGAGAAGCTCAATCTTGAGCAAGAGCATGAGTTTTTAAAGGCAATCAATGATGATCTCCGCAAGAAAAGTTCTTCTTACATTGCCAAGCGTTTACTCTTATCCACTTACATGCCTCAAGTAAAGTCTAGTAACAAGAACAAGAAAGATTCTTCCTCTAGTCGTAACAATGATCATGCTAAATCCAATATTGTTGCTTGTAGTAGTTCTCTTGATTCCACTAATGATTCTCTTAGCCAAGTTACACTTGAGCAAGAAAATAGCTTATTGAAGGGAATTATAGAGAAAGGAGTGTACAAAAGCCTTGCCGGGAGTAAGCAATTCGAGGAAATTGTGCGCAAGCAAGGAATGCACCGGAAGAATCAAGGTGTTGGTTTTGAACGAAAGTTCAATGCCAATGGAGTTGAGTGGGAAGAATATCAATACCCCAAGACAAAGTTTGTTCCTCAACAAGAGAAGTATGATACTTCCTTCAAGGGGACACAAGCTCAAGATGATCTTCCACCACAAGACTACAAGCAAAAAGGCAAGGACAAGCTTCAAGAGGAAATTGATGCATTTGAAGAAGCTCCTAAGACCTTAGTCAAGTGGATTCCCAAGACCACTTCAAGTTCCACTTCATCAAGTACGACTACAACTCCAAGGATTCCCATCAAGATGGTGTGGATCCAAAAGAAGAAGAACTAGAGAGTTCTTGAGGGTGACTCCGCCAACATACTTCACTCTTATCATTTTGGCAAGAACAAGTGCAATCAACTTCCACATCTTGCACTAGTTCAAGGAGTCACAAACCCTCTTGTTGGTAAGACAAGGGACAAGGTAATCTAAAAGTTTTCATGGACATCATCTTGTGTGTGCATCACTCTATGTCTATGGATATCCTTGTTTGTTCCTTGTGGGACTAACCCATGTAGGTATTGAAAGTGCAATTCACTCAAATGGATAGCTCCAAGTGATCTACATCAACATTGAGCATCCACATCTTCAACATCTACATGAAGTCATCATCGACAAAACTCAAGGTTAGTTCATCCCTCTTAGGGGGGATATCACATCTAGGGGGAGCTTTACTCTAAGACTTGAGCTAAAGCAACTCTAAAGATGTGAACACAACAATGCTTTATGTAAAAGTGGTAACCCCACTTGAGCTTAAACGATGAGTATGACCTATGATCAAGTGTTCTCACTTGACTCCTAAGTCAATATACTCATATATAGATGACCTAGTCATCGCAAATTGCTTGATAGATGCTAGAATTGGTTGTGCATGCTTTGTCACATATTTCAATTGCCATCTTATTGTGTGAGCATGTTGGTTGCATATTTTACTCATTCGATGACATCCACTTGTTGTTTTGATTGTTTGGTTTTATTTCCTTTTGCCAAGTGGATGGACAAGAATGCCTAAGAACCTCCTCTAGCTATCTATGCTGTTCTCGTCTCAAACTCTATTCATGCTACATCACAAAATTTGATCAAGTCAGATTCGAACCACTCTGTGTGAGGAGCACTCGGAGTCCCCGATTCGTCATAGACTTAAACTTCCAAAACCTCTTTGTGATTCTCGGTCTGACCGATATCCTACTTTCGGTCCTACCGAGATCATTAAGTTGATCTGAATTTTTGATCTCGGTGCAACCAATTTGAACCATTCGGTCACACCGAGTTGCAACAACTGTATACAGTTTTGCAT
Source organism: Triticum monococcum (assembly GCA_034509565.1). NCBI lineage: Eukaryota > Viridiplantae > Streptophyta > Magnoliopsida > Poales > Poaceae > Triticum > Triticum monococcum. The sequence continues at coordinate 630,359,383 of CM067847.1, read as the reverse complement.
CTCGGTGCCACCGAGTTGTTCCACTCGGTCACACCGACAGGGTCGGGCTATATATAGTCATGGGCAAAAATTTGGAAATTTCTCTGAACCCCTTCGCCCGCGCGATAGCTCGCTCTGCCAACATGGTCTCCGGATCGTCTCCTCGCCGCCAACCGCCTCCAGTCGCTGGTCTCCATCACCGTCAACGGAATTCAACCCCGCTGTTGCCGCCGTAGTGAGTCTCCGCTGAACTAGGGTATGGACTCGATCTTTGTGCTATCCCCAACCTGATTCCTAGCACATTGTGTTCTCAATGATTCTTGCCACGATTGAAACACTCTTATCTAGTCAATGCGTTCATAGAATAGGATTGATTCGAAAATTTTAGGGTTAGGTTTCCGCCAAAACCATCTCGGACCCACCGAGTTGAAAGACTCAGTCCCACCGATTTGGCTCATGCCATTGCACAAGTGAGACTCGGTCTGACCGAGAATTACTTATCGGTGTGACCGATTTTGGAACTTTGTGAAACGCTAGCAGTCTCGGTGCCACCGAACTGTGACTCGGTCTGACCGAGTTTACTAGTTTAGGTTCCAAAACTGCTTCGGTATCACCGAGTTTAAAAATCGGTAGATCCGAGATGATTTCAGTGGGAAACTAAAACTAAGATTTTGAATCATTCTTTTGCAAAAATCTCTGCATTTTGTGATGCTCATCCACTCTACCTCATCTATAAACTCTTCACAGGATCAGCAATCAGCTTTTACATCATGTCTGATCAGAGTGACAGCCAGAACAGATCAGAAGAGCAGGTGCTCATGAGTGAGGGCACTAGTCCCTCCAGCTCTTCAGATGATGGCAGCAGAAGTACCCCAAGCAATTTGCCAAAAGCTGCCACCAGACAGAGGAAGAAGAGGTTGCTGCACCAGCACCTAAGGCACCTAAGCTTATGGGTGATGCTATCAGGACAGGGGCTGCTGCATCCAAGCCCAAAGAAGCACCCAAAGCTGCCTCCAAGCCCAAGTCTGCCCCAAAGAGAAATACGAGGAGCATACCTGCAACTGAGAAGAACAAGGCCCCAGTGCCTGAAGCTGCTGAAGAAGATGATGAAGAGCATGTTCTGAGAAATCTCAAGCGCAAGATCCTAGACCACAATGATGCTCATCCTATGGCTGAGGACATGAAGCTCATAAGAGACTCAGGGCTAAGGAAGTGGAGAGAAGCAGATCCATATGCTTCAAGGAGAAGAACTGCTGTTGATTACAGGTTTCACACGAAGGAACAGCAGGACTTCTATGTGACAATTTTGTTGGACAAGAATCCCATAGTTTGTGACATGAGATGGGTCAATTGGGAGTACATCAAGGAAAATGAAGAACACTACCCTGGAGTGTATGACAGCTTCAATGCTTGTGGAGTAGCAGACTTTGTTGGGCAGAAGCTCACAAAGTGGAACGAGGAACTCATTATGCAATTCTACTCCACAGCACATTTCTACCCAGATGGAAAGATCACATGGATGTGTGAAGGTACGAGGTACCAATCTACTGTTGCTGAGTGGGCACAGCTCATCAATGCCCCAGAGGAGCATGAGGATGACTTGGATATCTATGCCAAGAAGAAGATGGACCACAACTCTATGTCCAATATGTACAAGGAAATTCCAAACGAGGCACTTGATACTTTCAAGTTTGGGTCTGTGCATTATCTTCTGCCAGGGCTGCCAACCATTAACTGGATCCTTAGGCACACTCTGTTGCCCAAGTCAGGTGACCACAAGATGATCAGAGGCCATGCAATCAACTTGCTTCATGTATTCGATGTGCCTCAGAAATTCCAGGTCATGAGCCTCATAGTAGAAACTATCAAGAGGACTGCAGCAGATCAGAAGAGGAGCTGTGGTTATGCCCCTTAGATTCAGGAGTTAATCAACTTGAAGATGGGCACAGGCATACACTTGTTGGACAAGGAACACTTGCCTATTCATCCAAACTTTGAGGACAACCAAGTTGTGATGAATGAGAATGAACCATCATCAGTTCAAGCACAAGCAAAGAAGGAGCAGGCAAGGAAGGAGAAAGCTCCCAAGATGCCAACTCAAGAGGAGGCATCTGAGTATTTCTTGAAAACCAAACAAGAGCAGCTTGGTTACTTGATTGCATCCACACTAAGGATTGAGCAAGGACTGGCCACCCTCACCCAGAATCAGCAGAGCTTAGAGAGGATCATGGAACAAAAGTTCTATGACTTGGATGTCAAAGTAACAGAGATTCAGTCTGCAGTGGAACAACTTCAGGATGACATGCAGGAGAGGAGAGGCAAGACTACAACTGATGCATTTGCCAGAGTGCCAAGAACTCAGAGATCACATGCAGTGCCAGTTGCTGACACCAGAGCCACCACTTCTGCACCAGCTACAGCTTCAGTTCCACCAGCTCCAGCATCTACTTCAGCCTCAACTCCAACCACGTCTATAGAAGGCTTCGTCCTTGGAGTGCTCCGGACTGCACCACCACCAGAAGATCAAGCCTGAGAGTCAATCTAGCACTATGCATTTTCTAGGAACTTTTTGGTAACTTGTTGCCAAAGGGGGAGAAAAATGTATAGATCATAGGCTTCGAGCGAGAGTGTTGCTTTTATTCTCTCTTGCTTTATTTGGTGGTTTTTCGAACTTTGTTTGCTTTTGGGTGCTTGAGATACTATGCCGTTATCTGTGAGACATTGATGATCATGTGTTTGATCATAAGCTACACTTAATGCTTGGTGAATGCTATTATCTTATCTATCTTATGTGATCATTCACTTTTCTTGGTGATGAGTGCATGTATTTCATTCTTATCATTTTAAGCGCTCCACCAAGATGTATGTGACATGGAAGAGTAACCCATGACTCTAACTCTTTGTGCATTTGTAGTCCAAAGCAAATCTTAAATATGCACAAATTTATGGGGAGCTCTTACTTATCACATACTTCTCAAAGCGACGATATTTTCATGCTTATTATCATTTGTCGAAGCTTTGATCTATATGTTGTCATCAATTACCAAAAAGGGGGAGATTGAAAGTGCAACTATCCCTAGGTGGTTTTGGTAATTCATAACAACATATAGCTGATTGAGCTAATGCTATTCCAAGATGATTATTTCAGGAAAGCTCTATGATTGGCATGGCATGGATGGTGAAAGTGGAACCCTCAAAATGCTAAGGACAAAGGATTGGCTCAAGCTCAAAAGCTCAAGACTCTTCATTTTATATTTTAGTGATCCAAGATCACATTGAGTCTTTAGGAAAAGCCAATACTATCAAGGAGGGATGAGGTGTTGCTTAATGAGCCTCTTGCTTCATGTGCTTAGTGATATGCTCCAAAACCCTCAACTACTTTCCCATATCCACATTTGACCTAAACCCTAAGCCAAACTCGGCCCTACCGATTCTTTCAACCCTACATCACCGAGTTTCACTTGTCATAGCCATTGCCAAACCCTAGCAAATCGGTTCTACCGATAGGGATCTCGGTCTCACCGAGATGGGATTGCAAACTCTCTGTTTCCCTTTCGTAACTTTCCGGTCTCACCGAAAGAGCGGATCGGTCCCACCGAGATTGCAATGTAAATTCAGTGTTTCCTTTTTGTAACTTTTTGGTCTCACCGAAAAAGCAAATCGGTCCCACCGAGTTTACTTGACCAACTCTCTGGTTAGCTTATTACCAAAATCGGCCTCACCGAGTTTGTGTAATTGGTATCACCGAGATTACGTTATGCCCTAACCCTAACAAAATCGGTCCTACCGAGTTGCATGTCAGTCCCACCGAAAATCTCTAACGGTCACTAGGTTTACTATTTCGGTCCGACCGAGTTTGTTAATTCGGTGCCACCAAGATTGGTAAATTGTGTGTAATGGTTGGATTTTGTGTGGAGGCTATATATACCCCTCCACCTCCTCTTCACTCGTAGAGAGAGCCATCAGAACACATCTACACTTCCAAATCATATGTTCTGAGAGAGAACCACCTACTCATGTGTTGAGACCAAGATATTCCATTCCTACCATATGAATCTTGATCTCTAGCCTTCCCAAAGTTGCTTTCCACTCAAATCTTCTTTCCACCAGATCCAAATCCTATGAGAGAGAGTTGAGTGTTGGGGAGAATATCATTTGAAGCACAAGAGCAAGGAGTTCATCATCAACACACCATTTGTTACTTCTTGGAGAGTGGTGTCTCCTAGATTGGCTAGGTGTCACTTGGGAGCCTTCGACAAGATTGTGGAGTTGAACCAAGGAGTTTGTAAGGGCAAGGAGATCGCCTACTTCATGAAGATCTACCGCTAGTTAGGCAAGTCCTTCGTGGGCGATGGCCATGGTGGGATAGACAAGGTCGCTTCTTCGTGGACCCTTCGTGGGTGGAGCCCTCCGTGGACTCGCGCAACCGTTACCCTTCATGGGTTGAAGTCTCCATCAACGTGGATGTAGGATAGCACCACCTATCCGAACCACGGGAAAAGCATCCGTGTCTCCAATTGCGTTTGAATTCTCCAAACCCTTCCCTTTACATTCTTGCAAGTTGCATGCTTTACTTTCCGCTGCCAATATACTCTTTGCATGCTTGCTTGAATTGTGTGATGATTGCTTGACTTGTCCTAAAATTGCTAAAATCTGCCAAGAACTAAAATTGGGAAAAGATTAAGTTTTTATTTGGTCAAGTAGTCTAATCACCCCCCTCTAGACATACTTTCGATCCTACACCTAGCAATACCAGTCACAACTAGACGTAGGCTTTTACCTTCATCGAAGGGGCCGAACTAGTATAAACTCCTGTTGCCCCTTGTCCGGTTTAACCCCTTCAAGCTAACCCGTAGCGATGGCTCCGCGACTAAGTCCTTTCACGAGGACATCTGCCTGAGAATTCCATGACATAACCCGACCGAGTGATTCCTTCGCTACTGCTGCTAACTGAAGCCGATCGATGCTGCCTCTGGATGAATAGTGAGTGTTGCGGGGGGGGGGGGGGGGGTTGGATGAACAGTTCCCGGTGGGGGTGGATGAATAGGACCCTGTGGTGTTGCCTCTGGATGAACAGGACCCCGATCGATCGAGCCGGTTGGGGCTGGATGAACAGGACCCCGTGGAGGGCTGGATGAACAGGACCACCCCGTGGAGGGCAGGATGAACAGTAGACGGTGGAGGGCAGGATGAACAGTAGCCCGTGGAGGGGTGGTTCAACAGGAGCCCATGGAGAGGGGTGGTTGAACAATAGCTGGTGGAGTAGCGCGCGGTGGACGCTGGATGATCAGGAGCCCGTGGATGAACAGTCGCAGGTGGAGGCTGGAGGAGGTCGACGGTGGATGAACAGTAGCTCGTGGAGGCTAGAGGGGGTCAACGGTGGAGATGAACAGTATCCCGTGGAGTCCCGTTTTGTGGTATGCCACACCCCTCCCGATGAACAGGACCCCCGTTTCGATCGTAGCGCTCCAACACAAGTCCGTTTTGTCCGTTTTGCGGTACGCCACACCCCTCCCGATCAATAGGACCCCCATTTCGACCGTAGGAGGTCCATTTCCTCTGTTTTGCGGTACGCCAGACCCCTCCCGATGAACAGGATCCCGTTTCGAACGTGGTCGGTCGAACACAAGGCCGTTTCCTCCGTTCTGCGGTATGCCAGGCCTCATTTCCATCGCCTGTTCCGTCCAAGCCCTCCCGATGAACACGACACATTCCATTGCCTCCCCATGAACACGATGCATTCCGTTGCCTCCCCATGAACACGACGACGACGCTGTTTCTCCCTTCTGACCCAGCCATGTACACGAGCCCTCGCCGTATGTATGCGCGAGTAGGCGTTCGAGACCCCGCCCGTATGTACACATACGTGGCCGTATTTTCTTTCTTGCACCCTGGCCGCTGTATGTACGTGTAAATGCTACGTGCGCACCTCTACTACGACACATGCGCGCCTCTACATCGACCAGTATGTACGTACACGTTCGCGACCAGAATGAAAACACTACGTATGCTTCGACCAGGTGGGTCCCGACTGTCAGACACTTCCTTGCCTGCGAAGATGTAGCTGGTGGGTCCCAGCAGTCAGGGGGCGAATCGGTTTTTTGCCCGGACACACTTCCTTGTGTGCGAAGATGTAGCTGGTGGGTCCCAGCAGTCAGGGGGAAACATTTTTTTCCACAAAATACGGTGGCCCGTACGGTGGGTCCCGCTGTCAGGTGGAGGAATAATTATTTTGCATGTAATAAGGAGGCACTTCCTTACTGCGGCCGGGGACCTAGCTATCAGCCTCTCCACGTATAGTCCACGTCCGATGGAAGCCATTCCTTGACCACGTTGACCACGCCGCGCCGAGAGCACCAGGGCGGTGGACAACGGCAAGTCCTAGGAAGGGGACGATGCGGAGCCGGGGAAGACGCGGCAATGGATGCCCACGCGTAGAGGAGTACGAGGGTTCACTGGTTTGCTGAGCTGTGAGGCTGCCGTCTCCGTAGAATAACAGAGGGTGTGGGTGAGTAGAGGGATGGCCTGGCAAGCTGCGGGAGTGGTAGGGGGTGGTGAGGCCTCTGCCGCATCGCAGCCGGCCACGAGGCACAACCGGCGCTGGTTTGGGCGGCTGGAGAAAGAAGACCGGAGGTTGAAGAAGCACTACTGCCGTTGGATGGACATCGTACGGTCACTTGAGCTAGAATTGTGCATATTGACTAAGTTGACAAAGCCCTCCGTCCCCATGAACTTAGTAGGCCCACAAGTCAGCCTTCCACAATATACTGGGTCCCAGCTAACAGGGGGAGTATTCATTTTTTGTGCGTAATAAGGAGGCACTTCCTTGCGTGCGAAGATATAGCTGGTGGGTCCGAGCTGTCAGTGGCGGTAACATTTTTTCGCGAAATACAGAGGCCCTTTCGGTGGGTCCCTGATGTCAGGTGGAGGAATCATTATTTTGCGCGTAATAAGGAGGCATTTCCTTGTGTGCAGCCGTGGACCCAGCTGTCAGCCTCTCCACGTAAAGTCCACTTCAGATGCATGTCGATCGTTGACCATGTTGACCAGGCCGCACCGATAGCACCAGGGCGGTGGACGATGGCAAGGCCTAGGAAGGGAACGACACGGAGGCAGGGAAGACTCGGCAGTTGTTTCCCACGTGGAGGGGAGTACGACTGTACGAGGGTTTACTGGTTCGTCTGCCGTCGCCGGAGAATAACAGCAGGTGTGGGTGAGTAGAGGGATGGCTAGGCCAGCGATGGGAGTACGGTGGGGCAGTGAGGCCTGCGCGGCAGTAGAGCCGGCCGCAGGGAGGAGGGAGCATGCAGTCCCGCCGGCGCCTGTTTGAGCGGCTGGAGCAGGAAGAGCAGAGATATAAGAAGCACGACGGCCGTTGGATGGCCATCCAACAGTCATTGCTTGTGCGTCAACCCATTTTTAGGAAAGCCTCAAAAAATGTGGAAAACAGCATACAACCCATCTGCCATTATTTCTAATAATTTACATCCCATTTTCTAATTATTAATGTTTTTTTGGAGCCCATATTCTTTTTTTAGCATTACAACCCATATTGTGACCATGGTTAAAAAATTATATGAAATTTTGCATATTTCGGTGCGGTCCGAACTGTTTTTAATCCCGAAATTTTAACTCACATTCAAACTGATTTTAAAAATAAATGTATATCAATATAAAATCCAACAAATTCTCCACGCATAAAAATTAATGTAATTTCAAATCTCGAAATGAAGAAAAGATATTTGAAACTAATTGCTGGTTTGATGTGTTTTAAAAATGTACAACCCATTTCTCATTACTGATGGGCCATTTTCTTGGCCAGCCGAATGAAAGCTCTCCTCGTCTTGAAAGATTTGCAGCCCAACAGGCCTGACAAAGCGACTTACTTGGCAAATCACAAAAAAACTGGGCTGTGGCCATGGACCGAGCTGTCAGCCTCTCCACGTACAGTACTTTTCCGATGGAATGTCGTTGACCACGTTGACCACGCTACACCGAGAGGACCAAGGCGGTGGACGACGGCGAGGCCTAGGATGGGGACGACGCAGAGCCGGGGAAGACGCGACAGTGGATGCCCACGCGGAGAGGAGTACGAGAGTTCACTAGTTTGGCTGCGGTGTGAGGCTGCCGTCGCCGCAGGGCCTGGCTAGTGGTGGGAGTAGTAGGGGCGATGAGGACTCATCGGCAGCACAGCCGGCCACTGGAGGCAGGAGCAGGCAGTCTCCCCGGCGCTGGTTTGGGCGGCTTGTGCAAGAATAGCAGCGATTGAAGAAGCAGCAGGACCGTTCGATTCAAATCCAACGGTTATTGCTGCTAGAATCGTTTGTTGACTAAGTTGACAAGCCCTGCGTACGTGTCAACTTAGTAGGCCCACAGGTCAGCGTCCCAACCGGTGCGCCCCAGATGTCAGTGGGAGGAATCATTTTTTCCGCGTAATAAGGAGGCAGTTGATTGCGTGCGGCCAGGCCAACGGAGGGAGTAGGGTGGGCCGGGGAAGCCCGCGCGGCATCACAACGGGCCACAAGAGGAGGGAGCAGGCAGTCCCGTCGGCGCTAGTTTAGGCGGCTGGGGCAGGAAGATCAGAGATTGAAGAAGCTCGTCGGCCATTGGATGGACATCCAAAACTAACTGCTGCTAGAATTGTGTGTTCACTGACAAAGCCTTGCGTAAACAAGTCAACCTCGAAATCTGTGGCGTGTACAACCCATTTGCTATTATTTTTATAATTTTTACTCATTTTCTAATTCATATGGAATTTATTGCAACCTATTTTCCATTTTTAGAATTGCTGGCCATTTTCTGGTCAGTACCAGGGTCAAAAAATTAACTAAATATGTGGGAAATTTTGAAAATTCGCAAATTTTTGCTGGGGAACGAAATATTCTTAATCCAAAAATTATTAGCCATACTAAAACAAATTTAAAAATAAATTAGTACTATGTCATGTTAAATCCAATGAAATACATATAAGATATTAGTGAAGAACAAAAACAAAAAAGAAACTTAAATCCCATTTGCTATAATTTTTTTGGAATTTTCAACCCCTTTTGATATTACTTTTAACAGACGGTGACCTTACTCTTAAGCCAGGCTGGAATGCATCCCTCCTCGTCTTGAAAGATTTGCAGCCCAGTAATTCGGAGAAAACAAATAGGCCTAGCTTGGGTATTCTTCAAAAAGAAATACCGGGCTACCTATTTTCCCAAAGAACTAGTGCATGAGCATTTAGCTTTATTTATTTATTTATTTACTTATTTATGTTTAGGGGACCATGAGCATGTACCTGGGCCAGATTCATGTGAGAGCCTCCCTTCCAGTTAATTATGGGCTTCTCTATTGGGCCTTCATCAGTGGGCTGCATGTTATCAACAAGTGGAAAATGTGTTATGAGTTTCAAAAAAAATGTGTTCCGTATGATAAATAGTATGTGCTACGTACGATACGGGGCACTAAATGATCAAACCGTGCAACGACTTCCAAACATTGTGTTTGTCGTTCTAACAACACATTTATTCAACCAACAGACGAAATATACTAGTGATTGTATATTGAAAACAACAGCAGCAGCAACCAGGGCTGGGGGTGCAACATAAGCAGTAAGCAGGCCATAAGAGTGAACACGCAGCTCTCTCTTCCAAACCAAACATCAGCCATCATTACAAAAGGGCTACCAAAAAAGAACAAGTGTATGCATCAAACTACATAAAGATCCTACTACACCAAGTGTGCGCATCTAACTAACTGGCTTAGTTAGACGTTACTATTTATTAAGCTGTGGAGATTGGCTGACGGCTTGAACCAGATGGGTGCCTGACGGGGGAAACTCCAGCCAGTAGGTCGAAGTCTGATACGTGCGACCCTCTCTCCTACTTTGGGCTGCAGAGCGTGGCGGCACATATCAGGGTATGGTGCATGCAGAGATGCATGGTACGCTGTGTACACACAGTTTTGCCTGATGAACGAAACCGCGCTGCCATCATGATCCTTGCCGTCGGTTATCTCCTGGTTAATCGGATAATTCAGTCTGACAAACAGAGAGCGTGTACCAAGGCTACTTACCAGCCTCCAGTCAAAAATTCCTGAAGGCCCAGAGAAGCTGGGATCCTGCTCAAAGACCTTTGCAGTGACTGTGATTGTATTCCATGAAACAACACGTCTGGTACATGCGAATGATCAGCAATCTTTTGCCGTCGTCTGATCGAGCCAGGAACCACCTGCAACTGCCATGCCGCTTTTCTTTGAAACGTTCTGGGATTAGGAAGGGTAGGGACACCAGGCGGCCTACAACATCATATCAAGTTGGAGTCCAATAAAAAGGGCTGTTGGTTTAGTCAATCTTAAGAACAACGTGTTATGAGCATGAATATTTTTTCAGCAAATGTTGACAGTGATATAAGCAAGCCATCATGATATCATAGGAAAGTAACATACTGCTGTAACAGCCGTTTTTAGCGATGACTGGAGTAGGCCAGCTATACGTCCAGCCATAGAAGGAGTCGACAGCGTAAATGAAGCCCTTGTGTTCAATGGCATCAGAGAACCATGGAGGATGTATGATCCTGCGATGGACGTGTAGATTTATCCACTTACCACAGTGACTTGTCAGATAGGCGAGACCGTGGTTGAAGAACGCAATTAGCCTGAAGTCTTTATAATTCGTAGATCTTGTGGGCACTTGGCAGATTACAACCTTGAGCAAATCAAACTTGGTATCATGTTGGCTACTGTAAGATTCCGAGTATTCTGGGCCGCGGTGCCAAAGCAGTGCAGTGTTAATTGAAGGAAGGGGGATCAATCGCCGGGTGTAGACCTCCACGAGCATCCAGCTGCCGCGACTGTCGACGAGCACCATCCAAGACGTGTTCATGCCGACCCAGTACATACCGTTAATGTAGTTGAGGCTGACGAGGATCAGATCGCAGTCAAGGGGGTTGATGCTCGCCACCCTACTATCGTTATGCTGTGTGACACGTCCTTTCTGAAGATCAGGCGGCATCACCAAGCAAGGAGCTGTCTTAAAAAGCTCCGGCCTGAGGGCTTTGAGTAAACAGTACAGCCCCGACGAGCATGCGGCGAGCGGCATGGTACTGAGATTGTCCACACGCGAAACAATGAGCTTGATTACCTCTATGGGGAGAGAATTCCAGCCACTCTTTCGGCGGACGCTGCTCGGTTCTGCCATTGTTAGTGCTTGGGTTTCGGACGAGGGGGGGAAGCGCCTTAGCGGGGATGGAAGATTGGACGAGATTATGTGTCGACAAAGATGGAGAAGCGAATATGTGCCGCGGGAAGTGGACAGGTGATGATGACTACAGCACGCCGCTTGACTTACGAGACACATACCAGCAGCGTAGGGTCATGTCGATGCCAGACAACTTGCTTGAGTGATCACAGTACTGGTACTCCCTACAATGCTATGCCCTAACTTGCTTGAGTAGAGTAGTAGAGTAGGACTCTCCTCTACTACTAGCACCGGAGGAGTAGTATATTCTAATTTAAAATAGTTACAAACTTCAATGCCCGAGTGTGAAACGACTACGAACCATGCTCAAGGACCGTGTCTACGTGGTGTTTGGACATGGGCAACAACCTCAACACCAACGGTGCAGCTCCCGTTGCACCATATGTGTTTCTGTCCTTCCTGTTTGAAATCGTGGTAAAATTCATGTTTCTACTCTGTATCCTACTACTATGCTAGTCCACATGATTAGTTTTGAACGACGACTTCTTCCCCGACCTCGGCAACCTCATCCTCGACGACATGGGCGACAACGTCAACGCCGGCAACCAGTGAGATACAAGGTGTAGGAGGCGGTTTGGGAATTTGCATGCCTTTCCAACCAGTGGGATGCTCCGTACAAAGTATGACAGAGAAATAACCACAGAGAAGGAAGCTAAAAGTAAACAATCAAACGAGCATTTTTGCTTTTGTTTTGCATTGAATCGTTTCACAAGCTTGACTAGTGGTGTTTTTCTACTTTTACAAAAACCGCATCATAATTAAAACGTGCATTTGCATGTACATAAGTAATAGTAGTACTCCCTCGGTCTAGGTGTATAAGTCTTCCCTCCTTTTTGGTCACGGTGCACAACCGAAGATGACTTATTGACCTGGACGGAGGGAGTAGCACGGTCTGCAAGCATATATCGAGAGAGACGTGTAGTGCGATAGTGGAAAAAAATTACTCGTATATGAGACCAGATCTCACGGTTAGCAGGTAGACCCGTCCTGATGGATGACACGTGGCTTTTAAGTGGGGGGGTGGTGGTGGGGGATGCTTTGTGATTTGTGAATGCCATGTGTCATCCATCAGGATGGGTCTCGCGTGAGACCTGGTCTCATAGAATTCTTTTCCTGCGAGTATATAGTAAAGTTTGTGCTATATGCGCGTACTTGCAAAATGCGTACGAATACACAAGATTTCCAAACTTTCCCTTTTACATACTTAATTAAGGACGCTAAAACTTCCTTAACGTTCAGGATTTATCATTTGCATCCCAAGACTAATGAGATCGCCTTACGAAACAAAAATTATACTCCTCCTAAAAGCCACGACGCTCGCAGGAGTGCTTGCGGCGTGCCACGAGTGCCCTAGTGCGCGACCGTTTCCTAGCGCGCCGACACAACACCTCTTCCTCAGCTTCGCAACTCGCGAGGTGCTGATTGGCGGCTTGCCGGCGGGCGAGCGCGATCTCACCGGTGTGGTGATCCGGCACCAATAGGTACTCCTCCTTGCTGGAAGCGTGCACCCGGTCCACGTACCGCCAAGCGTAGATGAGGCGCTTGGGACCGACTGCAATCAGGGCGTCGGCACGGGCGTCCTCCGCCACCCTTACGGCCCTCGCACGAGCCTTCTGCCAAAGAGCCAATTGCCTGACTCTCTCGGACGTGACATAGGCCTCCCAGACAGCTTGTTCCGCGGAGCGCTTCTCTTCCTCGGCCTTCTTCTCCACCTCTATTTTGGTGCGCTCTGCTGGAGGCAAAGCCTCCCACAAGGTGACATCCATTTCTTTCCAAAGCTCCTCAAGGCTAGGGGGTTCGGTGGGCGGCGTGGCGTTCTCCTCGTAGCGGGGAGCCGACACGTCCTCCGACGCGCGTGCTGGCGAGATTGGGAACGCCGACGCGTCCACCTCGACGCGTCGCGGTGAGGAGCGAAACGCCGACGCGTCCTCCTCGACTAGTGGCGGCGAGGAACGAAACGGTGACGCGTCGTGTAGCGGCGAGGAGCGAAACGCCGACGCGTCCTCGTTGACTAGTGGTGGCGAGGAACGGAACGGCGACGCGTGACCGTCCACACGGTGCAGCAAGGGGCTCCTAGGGCTTGGGAGGGGCGATGCCTTGGTGGTCGACGTGAGAGGGAGGGGGAGGAGATAGCGATGAATGTGAACGTGAGGGGGAGGAGATAGCGATGTCGTGGGAGGCGCAATATTTATAGCGAGCAATGGCACACCTACATAAGATATGGACTGAGCTGCACTGACTTAACTGCCGGTCCAGTTGCGTCACTGACATGTGGGCCAGACCCCTGTTGGGCCCATATGTTAGTGACCGAATGCATCTGCAGTTAAGTAACAACTACGTGGGCATACTTGTTGGAGTAAATTACGGGGGAGCGAAGGGGTGGAAATATTGCTGGTGACAACGGATTGGACGAGCGTGGGGGAGGAGAGTCATGCATGCAGCTTTTTTCACACGGGGTGGAGTGGTGGGACCGCCGGAGGGAGAAGGAGAGTTTGGCAGGCATATTGTTTCACACATGGAGAGGAAAAAATTTGGAGATGAACGGGCTTCCTGCAGGTATGGGGAACGGTGCATAATAAGTCATCTTGCATGCCGGGCTAGGTATAGTCTCAAGTCATTAAAAACAAGCACGTCCCACACATGTTCATATTTCAAGGTGCACTAAATTATTGCATGCGATGATTAAGGCTGGCCATAATGGTGGTATCTTAGCTGGTATCATGCACACGGGAATAGCAAACATGCTGATGTGGCAAAGAATTAAAGAAGAGAGGGGGGTTAGAGTAAGTAGAGTTCATGCATGCATTGGTAAACGCATTTTTTGTGGAGAACGACATCACTAGTTGAGTACTTTTGCAAACTTCAAAAACTATTCCACAATGTGTCAACATTCACAATGTCAAATCAATATTTTTACACTCATTATAAAACGTAGTTCTTATACTAGTACTAGTTGAGTACTCATTATAATCAGTACTCCCTCCGTCTAGGTGAGCAAGTCATCTTAGATTGTGCACTGTGACCAAGGAGGAGGGGAAAACGAGAGATCTTAATGTTTATAATCAGTACTCCCTCCGTCTAGGTGAGCAAGTCATCTTAGATTGTGCACCGTGACCAAGGAGGAGGGGAAAACGAGAGATCTTAATGTTTATTTGCTAATTAATAGCATTGCATGCAATGTACTAACCACTGCATGTCATGTTTGGTAGTCTCAAGTCATTAAAAGCATGCACACCCACATCTCCTATTGGTTGATATGTCAAGAAACAAGAAACGAGGTAGAAGTTAATGCACCGCGCCTAAGACTAGCCACAATGGATAGTAACATACACTAGTAACATACACATATCCCTAGACTATGTTACTACCTTCATAGTGGGTAGTAACTTAAGTGTGGTAACATGCAAAGATTCATTTATTAGGTTATAGACTCATATTGCATTGGGACATGTGATGTTATAGTAACTAGCTAAGTTACTACAATTACCTCTCTCTTCATTAACTCATTGCCACATAAGCAAATCTGCTGAGTTGGACTCGATGTTACCACTGAAGTTACTCCCACTGTGGCTAGTCTAAGTGTTTTGGGAGTATTGTAGATATTGATATTTTAGTACAAATTTGGTCGTGGGATTTCATTGTTGCCTGTCAAAGCGTTGACAGGTCTGCTATGCGTGACCTGAAGATGAAAGCGTTGAGCATCTCGAAGTTGATCAACAATCTTCAATTGTCAAAGATTAGCCGTTCGGCCAATAAGGTGGCACACTTAATCGCCAAGTATAGCTTTGACAATAGATTAGATGGTATTCTTGTAAATAACGTACCGCCCTGTGTGGTGAATATTGTATCGAATGAGTGTAATGGTGTGGCTGGTTAATTAATATAAGGTGGTGTTCAAAAAAGTATAAATTTGGTCAAACACTTTGCAAACGGTTGACGGGAGTAAAAAGGACCAGAGGGAGTATCATGCATGCGGAGTAGGCAAAAAAAAATTGCGTGTCTAAAAAAAGGCAAAAAAATTGCTCATTTATAGCCGGTCAAAGTCTCAAAGGGCGCGACCACGTGAGGGAGGCGAAGGTCGTGGGAGGCGCGACGTTTGACGGAATTAAGTGAAGTTACATCCACGCGTCGGCATGCCGTGCGAACAGGTAGAAGCTATACCGTCAGACCTACGATATGGGTCTAGTAGACATGACATCTAGTGGCTCCCGCATAGTTCTCAAGAACTCTTTGGGGGCTTGCAGCCGTTTATCCACCGGGCAAGCCAGCAACCCCACGCCGTTCGCACGCCCTACTCGTCCCCGTCTTCTACCTTACAATAGTTCGCTCCCAGTCGTCCCGTCCTTTCACATTACTTCGCTCCCAGTTTTTTTTGCGGGGTACAACAGTTCAACTTCTCCTAACCCTCCTCCAAAATCCATGGCCTCCCAAATCTCCATGGTCGCCGCTGAGTACCAGGTTAGAGCCATCACCGGCGATCAGTTCATCATCATCTACACACGTGAATCCGAGACGGTGAAAGCATGGCTTGCTCGCTTCCTACACATGTTCAACAGTTCAACGGATGAGTGGGTCGCTGGGCTAGATGTTGAGTACACCACAGTCCTGGGACGATAGAAGGATCTAAAGGACGAAGAGAGGAAGAAGCCCGCCGTGATCCAGGTTTGCGTACATAACGTTTGCTTGGTCTACCACATATGCCATGCCAATGTTGAGTGCCAGGATTTTAAGAACTTCCTCAAGGACAAAAGAGTGAAATTCGTTACTGTAGGCTTTAAGAACGACAGTGACGTCCTACGTCGGATAGGTCTCGTTGTAGGCCAGCCCTTCGATCTCCAGAAGGCAAGCCTGGTGTCCTCCTCTCAACCTTCAATGCTGACCCTGGCAGCAGCCATGATTGATCCTTCGTACGCTAAACTGAAGAAACCTCATCACGAGTTTCATCATGCATGGGGGTCGAAGACATTAGATGGAGATCACATCCTGTACACAGCAATGGATGCCTACCTTTGTTTAAATATCTACAAGGGTTGGATGAAGAAGCAGAGCCCAGTGTCCGGTTCAAGCAAAGAAGCGTCGGCGAAGAGGAAGAGGAAGAGGGACGAGGACGAGGACGAAGTCGAGGACGTGGACTTGGACTGCAAGTAGGTGGCAGTGTCGTCGCTCATGCTGGTTCTACTGCAGTGTCAAGCAGACTAGTTGCTTATTAGTTTAGTTTCAAGGGTGTGTTGTGCTGAGGCCCCAACAGAACTATATGTTTATGTTCTTTCTCGTTATTTGAACTCTTTAGTATGTACAGTAGTACTAGTACTATGTCTTACTACTATTCTTCTTGTAGTTGGTACTACTGCTCGTATCTTCGTGTTCCTACTGTACTTAATACGTTCATACTAGTAGTATAATTTGGGTCAGTCGATTTGTGAAAGAAGTTCGACTGAGCGAAGGAAGAAGACGGCAGAAGAGGTGGAAGAAGCCCTTCTAGCCATCCATGTTGCATCAAACGGCTCACATGAGTTGACTGACCCAAATTGCTCCTTCAGATTGCAGGATCCACATGGCATTCAAGGTCTCGAAGGTAGATTCCGCGTCCGCACCCGGTTTGCGAGCTCGACGCACGCGCGACCGGCTTCCGCCGCGACAGCCACCATGCGCGCCTCCTACGCGCGGGCGGAGACAACAATGACACGCTAGTTCCTCCTCGCCGGCGTGCTGGAGCACGCGCTCGTCCTCCTCTTCGTACGCTGCGTGCATAGACGCGGCTCCACCAGCTGCTCGCGTGCTTGGCAGCGCGGTGGCATCGCGAGGAGGGACTGCAGACGACATGAGCGGGCGAGCCTTCGGCTTCATGGCACAGGGATGGCGGCGACACGGCGGTGATGGGTGAGAAATTGTTGGCCGGAGCAGGTAGGCGCTGGCATGCGCAACGGCGGTGGCGGCATATTGATGAGTGCGCGTGAGGGAGCTTACTTTAGTTTTATATATAAGGTTGGTCAAACTTAAAAGAAAACCATACTAGTACACGTAAACATTAGACTTAGGCATCGCTTTTATTAGTTACTAGCTTATGTTCTTGCCCATTGTGACCAGCCTTAGTACCACGACCACGATACGGAATCCTGTGCAAGCGCGTGAACCGCGACCGCACGGTCGATCGAACGGTGCGTAACCGTGTCGCGCTCGAAGGACATCCACCGAACCTTTTTGTGTGTGTGTGAAAACAATCCTCGAATATTACTCAACTTTTTTTTCCTGTGAAAGTTCTTGACGCTTCAATATTTCCATATATTTGAATTTAACTCCAGTTCGTGTTTATTTGGATTTGTACATTTTAGGTGCGCCCTAGTTTTTTTAATACTAATTTTGTGTGTGTGACTGAGAGAGAACGTGTGTATGTGTCCATATGTGTGTTGTGGCGGAAGGGCAATGTGGAGACGGTGTGCGTGCGATACAGACGTAGAGAGGTGTGAATGTGCAAATGATCGTGCATGAGTGAGACATAGACAGATGCCGATATGTTGTGTATACATGGGAGAACGGTCTTCTAGTTTACTTGTGTGTGTGTGTGTGTGAGGGAGAGAGAGAGACAGAGAGAGGAGCATCCGTAACACAACAACCATCTCTCTCGATCCGTCCGTCCCTCGCACGGTCGCATGCAACACATGCATCAACGCACACATTTTGACACCCTCACCCGGCCCCTGCCCACCTCAAGGCCCGCACAATCTCTTCGTGAATACCCATTTCTCTCCTTAGGTTTGTTTTCTCTCAATATCTGACACACACACACGCACACACAGAGAGAGAGATACAGATGCAGCACAACACACACACTCCCCCGAGCACACAATTCATCCCCATCCAAGGTTATACGGCGACCACACTCGCTTGTGCTTCTTTGCAACCCAACATGCACAACACCTCAATCTTCAAAGAGGGCAACGAGCAGATCGAAGACGGCGACAATACCACGCTAGAGAATGCGGGGTCATTTGGAGGCAGGGTGATGTGACGACGGCTGACTGACTCCTCCCCCACCCTCTCTCTCTCTCTTGCACAAAATTACAATCCCTCTCTCCCCTGCACAAAATTGTCAATCCCTCAACCCACGAGATCCTTCCCCTCTCATCCATGTTTTCCCTGCTCTCTCATCAAACATGTTGTCTCTTCTCCTTCCACGTATACAGAATCCAGATGCACATGCATCTCATGTATATTACATGTATGCATCTTTCTCACAGACCTAACTTCTTCCTCTCTCTTTCTCTCTCTCTCTCTCTCTCTCTCTCTCTCTCGGTCTCGTTAGGTTTGTCTCCTACTCTCTCGTCCACATACATACAATCTTTCCCTCCCTATCTGCTCCATCTTCAAAAGCTCTCTCTACACGTTTCATTCACACATTGGGATATGTCAAAATGTTGCTTCTATAATGGCTGATGTAGAGTTATGGTTGTTCTTGTTGCATCCTACAAAGTAATAACTATGAAATGCATTTAGATTCTCATTTGACTAGGATTATGTGAGTTTGAGCATGTTGTGAAGTACTATAGACCTTGTATACATCTTGGGATTCGACAATGATTGTAACTATTGAATTGTATAGACCATTACATTCGCAGTCAATAGCCTAATATATTTATTTCACAATTTCAACAAATGATTAGTTCACTACAAACTAAGAAAACAAATGTGTACTCCCTCCGTTTTTATTTAAGTCCGTGTATTAGCATTGGTCAAAGTCAAGTTTTGTAAACTCTCAGAAAGCTTATAACAAAAAATATTAACATATACAATAACAAATAAATACCATTAGATTCATTATTGAATTTACTTTCACATCATACATATTTGTTATGGTAAATGTTTATATTTTTTCTATAAACTTGGTCAAACTTCAGGAAGTTTGACTTCGGTCAAACCTAATATGCAGAGTTTACTACTACTACTTGCTAGTTGCTTAGCTGAATCACTCAACACGCCACACGGGGAGTCCAGTGTCACAAAATTTTGAGGTCGGCGAGAAAATCTCCCGTGACCCTGATTCGAGCAGTGGGAAGTTACCATCATAGCCTTTAGAACAGGCCTACGGATGATGCTTGGTAGGGGGCTGTTTTTGTAACTTCAGGTTCACCCTACCCAGCCAACCCCACCCCGGCACCCAGAGTAGTACACCTGAATACTCCCCAATTTCTATCCCCACCGCAAAATAGACTTCTCCACAGCACCGCAGCCTTCGTGCTCCTCCCCTTTACATCGGCGCACTCATCCACCGCAGCGCATCTGCCTAATCGACGACCTCGTACGCCGCACTGGAGCCGGTCCACCGTCGTCGTCGTACACGGAGCCTCTTCCCCGGCATTGTCTTCCACGGTCTCGTATCTGCTTCCCGGAAGCCGACGCCAAGCGCAGAAGTACCACGGTCGTGGACAATGAACTGACTCCCGTTGCCGACCATGACTCACAGAGGCCGCCGCGACCATCGTTCTCCTCCTCGATTGGTAATGTGTGTATTGAATCACTTAGCAGTACATGTGCATTTCCAATTTTGTTCATACCTACCCTTCAAATTTCCTAGGTGCTATTGTTCCCGTAAAAGTAATTGGTTATAGCCTCCATTGTCCAACAGAATATCAGCTTGTAATTGTGCGTCGCTCCTGTATCGCGCTGTGCTTGGGAGTTTTTCATCTGCAACCAGTAGTGTGGCAAATGATGGAAAGGTTTTCAGAACTAGCAAAATGCCCATGCGTTGCACGCATCAAGATGCATTTGTATGAGTAGTTTATCTTGTTGGAGATGCTCTAATATGGCAGACGAGTGCTTTAATGTTGCCCACAAGATGCGCGAGTATTACTAGTAGTATATTTTTCTTGCCATGTTGAGATTTTAAAACCACGAGTGCGACCATGCAGAGGAGCAATGAAGATCAAACACGGGATATTCAGGACATCTTCAAGGAGCGTGGCAAGTTAAAGAGGAGCTGCACTGAAGCTATAAAACGAGCTTTGGTAAGTAACACCCTTTCAATTACTTTCGTGTAGCCTCATGTTCTTCGATGTGTATATGTTGTAGTTTCTGTTTCTCTTAAGCGTGGTGTTCTTCGATGTGTAATAAGAAGAGTCTTAATCATCCTAATGCTTTCGTTTTTAGCTTGATGTAGGAAGTGGGTGTTCTCACCTTGTAGTCTGTTTTTTATTTATTTATTCCTTTTGAATTCACTTCTCCGAGTTCTGTTTATCTGGCTTCTACTAAATGGATCTAGGTTGCTCTGAGTATTGATCTAAAAAAGAAGTAACTTCATGTCAGGATGCAGTTCCTGCGAGGAGGGAAGTATGGTCAACCTCGAGATCATGTTTCCAAAATGAGGCTGGATTACACACAAGGCGCCAGTTCCCTAATGATGCTAGATTAGACACAAGGTGCAAATTCCCAGATGATGCTGGATTACACACAAGCCAGGTGGAGTCGTCATCTGTTCGTGTCCTCATGGCATTAGTAAAGGCTGAAAGAAAGCGTGCAGCAGCCCTTGAGAATGTAGCTGAGTTCCTGAAGAAGCGAAATGAGCAATCAGATGCTCTCTTCACCCAAGCCAAAGAGGAGATGGAAGAAGCCAGAAATAAGCTAGCAGAGGCAGAACAGGCTAGGCGTCTCCTGCTATCTAAAACTGTTGTCAATACAAAATTTCCTTCATAATAGCTAGGTTCAAATGTTTATCTAGTCAGCATTCCTGTTGTGATGTCCGTGCATCTACTGATGTGGCACAAAATGTTTCTTTTCGGGTCATGTAATAATAGCAATTACTTTCCAAACAATAACAGACGAAGCATTGAACATGGTATAGTTCACGCGCAAGCCCGACATTCCAAGTTCAACTTCCACATCAAACTCATGTTCACAGATATCTGCACATTCATACATAATGTCCACAACCATGATTCACTTCAAAGCCAAAAAAATGTGAGGAGAGTTATAAATAAAGAAAATCCTATACTAGTTCCTGCTACTAGTGCGAGCACAACAAGTCAAGACCATTCGTAAATTAATTATATTGTAGTCATTTTTTGTGTTCTAAAATGCCTGCCGACTCGCGGAAGGACGTGTTGCCGGCACATGCGCGGATTCAATGAAGGCAGGCGGGGCGGTCTTAAGATGGTTGCATGCGGCGAGGAGGCATGCTCAGCCGGGCCTGCAGCGAGTGCGGCCCTCTTGGCCAGCGCGCCGGTTCAATGCCTGCGCTATGAGAGGCCGCATCCGTGTCAGAGCAATCACTCCCTCTAGTCCTTTTTTGTTTGGGTATAACGAAATCTCATTTTCCATTCACATTTTAGTGGTAGGAGTTGTGCGTGTGTGTCTGAGAGAGAGAGAGAGAGAGGAGACGGTAGTCGGGGTTGTCTGATCGGTAAACAAATGAATAATGTCAGTCTAGGATGGAGACGAAAAGGAGACCGCAACAAATGTTGTGTCTACAGGAGAGATAGAGAGAGTAATTTTAGTGGTATGAGTCATATGTAGAGACATATAGGGTGTGTGAGAGAATCCCATAGAGAGAAAGACAAAGTGAAAGACGAGTGGAGACTGTGTGTTTGGCGGTGAAAAAGAAAGCTTAGGTACCGAGTGATACCAGAGAACAGTAGAGATGTGAGAGATAATGAAAACCGTGTAATTTATAATGATAGGGAGAGTGTGACACTTCTCAAGGGAGACGTCGAGAGACCATGTTTGCGAGGATAGGAGCAACATGAAGTGAGCGTGCGGGTGAGCTGGAGATAAGAGAGTGATAGCTACCTGAAGGAGCATGCATGCGAGAGAGATGGGCGTGAAACGAGTGAACAAAAAAGGGATTCAAATATTTGAATTCGAGATGATGATACATGTAATCCATACTCGAACCAAAATGGATCTATCAAACATGCATACTCATATGAATTCACGCACATCTATGTTATTTAATATGTAGATATTACTGATCCATACATTTTAGTAGAACATAATTTGGTTAATTTTTTTCGAATTCAACCTTAAGATTTCGAGATCGTTGTATTTGTAGATCATATTATACATATAAAGGAGCATAATTCTTTGTTGTGCTTTTGAAAGTATATATATATAAAAATGATGTATATAGAATGTAATTCCAATTGAAAATGGATCCCACCCGAAAAAATAGAATACAAACGGGATTCGAATTGAGTTGGCATGGTAAACGTGGACTCTGCAAAATTTGAACGAAGCGGGGAAAGTCGCAGTAACCGCCCGAAACCAAAATCTGCGAGATGGAAATCACTGCTGCCTATCCCTGCCACGCAAAGCCTATATGCTGGATTTCTATAGGTTTCGGTAGGGGTAGGTTTGTAATTTCACCCAAACGTGACGTAACCGCCTCTCACCCGGATTCATACATGGTGGGCGCCAAAACACAGTGTGTCCTCGGCCGAAATCGACTCCCTCCCCGATTCATATTCATACACGGTGGGCGCCAAAAACAAACTCTCATCGGCAAATATTCGGTGTATGTGAGATCACCGTCCTATCCCCGACCGACTAGTGTTGCTGTGATGTAGTAGAAATTTGAAATGGGGGCTAAGTTTGTAAATTTCCTCGCATTTGAGACAAGCGCGCCCTGAATACATGGTTCCCCCTTCCTCTCTACCTCCCCTTTCCCCATTCGTAATCCGTGGGCGCCAAAACACCCTCTCCACGCCACCCTCCTCCGTCCGCCGCCGTCCTCCTCCACCATGCCGGAGCTGATACCCCGACACTGGCGTCCATTACAAGAGATCGGCCTCTCTCATCCACGGCTTCGGACCGGGATCCTTGCATCCCGTCCTCTCGCTTCATCCCCGCCGTCGTCCACCTTGCCCGCGCCGCTCCTACGACCGTCTCGTCCACCGCGCCCCGCCGCCACCGTCTACCCTCCTAGATCTGCTTCCACGCCGCCGACAGCCATCGCTACCGCAGCACCGTCAAATTCTCAGCAGATGCCTACACGGCACCGCACCAGAGGCGGTACTCTTTCATATCTGCTCAACTTATTTATCGCAGCAAGAAAATAGATTGCCACTGCTTTACACTGATTTCTTGTCTTGGTTGCGAAGTTGCCTTTGTTCGGCTTGCACCTTCAGATCCGCCATGGCACGCTTAACACCATACTCGCAATGCTTATGGTTTTCCCCTTTTATATTCCACACTAGTTAAATCACAGTAGACTAAATTTCAAAATTGGGTCAGTCGATTTTTTAGAGCTCACCGGAGTCCGCCGGTGCGATCGAAGGGGCTCGGGTGGTTGTGGGGCCTCGTCGAACGAAGAAAACTCGATGCGGGTGGGGGTTGGGGTGGGGGTGGCGGAGGAACACAGGCGGTGGGGGCCGGTGGTCCGGCCGGCGGCCCATGCGGTGTTCTGTATGGGAAGAACTAGAGACGAGGAAGAAGAAGGGTTAGGAGACGTAGGATCTTCATCCAACCGCCTGAAATGGTCGAGAGACAGCTAGGAGTTGCATTCTTAATGCGCTCTGGTTCATCATGTGTGGGCACTGCGCAACCAACATTTTATTATCCAAAATCTGCTTGCTCTTCTTTACCATGTTCCTCTTCCGTTCTTCTTTAATATGTACTCTCTATGTTCCTAAATACAAGTCTTTGTATAGATTCCACCATGGACTACATATGGAGCAAAATGAGTGAATCTACACTCTAAAATGTACCTGGATACATCTTTATGTGATGCATAGTGGAAATCTCTACCAAGACTTATATTTTGGAACGGAGGGAGTATGATAGTAGTACAGTATGTTCCTTGTACTGAAGATGAGCAGGGACATTTGAAGTGTAGAGGTCTATACGGTCGGTTGTTATGGACACTTTGAGCCTCTTTGATTCGTAGGATCTTGTAAACATAGGAATAGGATTTGTAGTGGCCTGCCCACTTGAATCCTATAAGAATAGCAAGGAAATGCGGGGAGCTGTGTCGCCTTTGAGAGTTACATTGATATTAACAGTACCGCACCTTCACTTGAAGAGAGCTGGTATCTGAAGCCTTTCTAGCCGTACCGGCAATACTAGCACATATATTCCAGCAAGTTCCACTTTGCTGATTTTACTCTGATGCTTAAGGTTTTCCCGTTATATCTACACTATGATCTGTGTAGCTACTTTGTGTCGCACTAGCAGCAGTCCACTCTTGAAGCTAAACACTGCAATGACTTACAAAATTGGCACCAAGGCATTGAGTGCCATTTTGGATGCAATGAAACTCATACGCTCCCCACCTGTTGATTCTTGTTCAGAATATCATCCTAATGACTATTCTAGCCTCGAGGAGTCAAAGGCAGATGGCATGTCCTGTTCACCCATCAAGGTGCCTGTTCTAATTTGGCAATGTTTTATTGATTGCGGGTATGTTGCATATTTTGTCTTGCATTTCTTCTACTTTGTTGCACCACCATCTGCTTAGTTTACTCATCATATATGTCGAGATGCCATGCCCATCCATTATCAATACATATTCCATCTGTCATCATACCATGTGTCGGTGTCAAAACTGGCGGATCTCGGGTAGGGGGTCCCGAACTGTGCGTCTAGGCTGGATGGTAATAGGAGGCAAGGGACACAAAGTTTTACCCAGGTTCGGGCCCTCTCGATGGAGGTAAAACCCTACGTCCTGCTTGATTAATATTGATGATATGGGTAGTACAAGAGTAGATCTACCACGAGATCGAGGAGGCTAAACCCTAGAAGCTAGCCTATGGTATGATTGTTGATGTGTATGTTGTCCTGCGGACTAAAACCCTCAGGTTTATATAGACACCGGGTAGGGTTAGGGTTACATAGAGTCGGTTACAATGGTAGGAGATCTGCATATCCGTATCGCCAAGCTTGCCTTCCACGCCAAGGAAAGTCCCTCCCGGATATGGGACGAAGTCTTCAATCTTGTATCTTCATAGTCCAGGAGTCCGGCTAAAGGTATAGTCCGGCCATCTGGACACCCCCTAATCCAGGACTCCTCGGTAGCCCCTAAACCAGGCTTCAATGACGACGAGTCTGGCGCGCATATTGTCTTCGGCATTGCAAGGCGGGTTCCTCCTCCAAGTACTTCATAGAAGATTTTGAACACAAAGATAGTGTCCGGCTCTGCAAAATAAGTTTCCACATATTGCCATAGAGAGAATAATATTTACACAAATCTAATCTGCTGACGTATTCCGTAGCATGACATCACACCACGGCCAAGCTTTTATTTGAACCGTTTTACTGTTCCATCTTAGCGCGTTATGCGAGGCGGTTTTCTTGGCACGTCTTGTTAAAGCAGAGATCGTGTCCCCTTATTCCGGGATTCTCATCAATACGGGCGTGGGTAACCCAACCGCGCCATCAATTATGGCGCTTGGAGATAAGCGAGTTTTATTAGGCTGGTGGGGACATGTAGCTGCGTCCACCCATATAAGGGGATAAGGATCCACCTTTTCACCTACGCCTTCTTCCTCCTTCGCCTATCCATTCTTGCGCACTCGAGCTCCAGCGCCCAAGTCCGCACTCGCCTCCTCAACCTTCTCCAGCCATGTCTGGAGAGGGAGGCAAGTGGATGGTCTCCTCCGTCACGGAGGGACATACAAAAAAGCTGAGGAAGGCCGGATACCTGTCTAACGACATCGCGTACCGGCTCCCCGAGAAGGGGCAGCTCATCCCCACCCCTAGGCCCCATGAGAGGGTGGTGTTTCTCCCCCATTTCCTCCACGGACTGGGCTTCCCTCTCCACCCATTTGTCCGGGGGCTCATGTTCTACTACGGCCTGGATTTCCACGATCTGGCCCCGAACTTCGCCCTCAACATCTCGGCGTTTATCGTCGTGTGCGAGGCCTTCCTCCGCACCCGCCCCCATTTTGGCCTATGGCTCAAGACTTTCAACGTCAAGCCGAAGGTGGTGTGCGGCAGCCAAGCGGAGTGCGGAGGCACCATGGTGGGCAAGATGGCCAACATCCTATGGCTCGAGGGCTCCTTTGTGGAGACCCTGAAGGGGTGGCAATCGGGGTGGTTTTACATCACCGAGCCGCGCGAAACCGAATGGGTCGCACCCCCCGAGTTCCGGTCTGGACCCCCAACGCGGCTCACGTCCTGGAAAGAGACGGGCCTTTCGTGGGGTAAAAAAGGAGAGCTGACCTGACTCCAAACATGCGTCAAAAACCTGGTGGACAAGAAGCTCAAACTTGTCAACATAGTCCAGGTTATGCTCATCCGCTTGATTCTCCCGTGCCAACAACGAGCTTTCTACCTGTGGGAGTTCGACTCGGCACGGCACCAAACTCTGAGCAGGCTCTTCGACAAGACATACAAAGATGCCTGGAAGGTGCTTTTCAAGGGCGCCGAGGCTCCCGCATCCGCTACTGAGGATCGCGGATTCAGTGCGCAGCGTCACGCTCTCGCGGTAAGCTGTTTTTTCCTTTTACAGGGTATCAGTTTTTCATAGTTTGACTCCATGCGGGATCTAAGCTCCCTTTCCTTTGACAGGATTGGCAGGTGACATCCGGACAGATCAACTATCCGGCCCCTTTGCCCGAAGGCCCAGCGGACGCTCGCTTGGCGAGGCTGCTGGTTCCGGCACCCTATGTGGTGCCGGAGAAGAAGGTCAAGAAGAAGGCCACGGGGACTCGAAAGAGTGCCCGACGCCCGGAGGTGTCGGATTCACCATTCGACGAATCCAAGACGCACTCCTCTCGTGAAGACGAGGAGGAGGAAGAAGAGACCCCTCCCCCTCCAGCGGGGGAAGGGAAGAAAAGGAAGGCCGCCCCAACTGGGGAGGCCAAAGGGTCTAAGAAGGGGAAAACCCTTCCTCCGGACTGCTCCACCGACGCCGACGACGGCGGAGAGGAGTGGGCGCCTAGGGCCAAGCCCCTGGCCAATTCATAAGCATCCGGATACCAAAGTAATTCATAGTGTTCGTTTACTGCACAGCTTTCCCTTACGTCGAATATGTTTATGCAGACCACCCAAAGACCGGCTTGACGCGTCGTCAAGCGGCTCACTGGACTCGTCGGATGTGATCTCACTTCCGATGGCTTCCTCCCCCGCCCTACGGACGACACCGAAGTGTTGTCCCAACAGGTTCCAAGCCGGGGGGAGGTGGTCCTGGAGGCGCCACAAGGCGACCTCCCGGACTCCAGGAGTAAAGGGGATGAAACCCCCCAGGGTTCCAAGTCCGGCCCTAGGCCGGACACCGCTCCGGAACCTTCAAAGGTTCCAGAGTCCAGCGGGCGACCTTCTTCCAAGAGGAGCAAGCCTGCCGTGCCAGTGACCTCCGTCCAACCGGAGGCGCCGGACAATATGTTGGAGGCGCTCCAAGGCGCCTCCATCGACGATGGGCACCGCACTATTATGAGTGCGGTGATCCAGAAGGTTCAGTCCGCCAAGAGCAGACTGATTGAAGCTTGTACTAGCCTTTTAACAGGCTTTGAGGTAAGTAAAGAATGTGTAAATAATATTACCACATAGACAGTAGCCCCTGATGCTCTGTTTGGCGTTCGGGAAGAAAAGCCGAATAGAGGATCAATTAAAATTCACAGGAGTCTAACAAGAAGGAGTCAATATGCGTATGCAGGCTTCTCTGCTTGCGTGCGCCGCACTGACTGCGGAAGTGGACACGCTAAAGCAGGACCTCGAGCGGTCCGAGCAAGAGCTCGGGCATGCCAAGAAGCAGCTCGAGGACAATGAAGGTAAGAAATACCTTGTTTAAATAGATATATAAAAAAGGTGCAATTGCAAAAAATGACAGGACTATCGTGGCTATTGTAGGGGCCACGTCTGAGGTGGCGACCCTTAAGCAGGCGCTGGACGAGGCCGAGAAGAGGGCAGCCTCGGAGCGCACCGAGCGGGAGAGGTATGAGGCCGAGGTTGGCAAAGTGAGGCAAGAGCTCCAGGCTCTCATGGAAAAACATGAGAGTTTGGAACTTGACTGAAAGACGCGAGCGTCCGAGCTCGCGGTGGCTATTGAAAATGCCAAGTTAGCCAAGGCCGAATCCTAGAAGACCCTCCAGGAGTTGGATGATGTGAAGAAGATAGCGGCGGGTAAGGCATTCTTTATGCAAAGCAAATACATAAACGTGAGTTACCTGTTACTTACCCGAATCCGGAGCTCTCCAGGAGCGTTCACAGATCTTCCCCGGAGTGTATCTGATGCCGCCGCATTCTATCGAGCCGAGGAGGGCAGCTCGATGGAGAAGGTGTTCTAGTCTCAGTACGCTGAGGCCGGACACCCCGTGCCCCTGAGCAACCAGTTGAAGCAACTGGCCGAGCTCCACAAGGCGGCCGAACAGGCCATGAAGGGCCTCATAGTTCAGTTGTGGCCTGGAGAGGCTCAGCCTGGGAGCTATTTTGGGCTGGTGCGGCGGCTGGTGGAGGCCTGTCCAAGGCTCGAAGTCGTCAAGCGCTCCGTCTGCATTGAAGGTGCCCGTAGGGCCCTTGCCCGTGCTAAGGTGCACTAGGGCAAGCTGGATGCTGAGAAGCTTGTGAAGGACGGGCCACCGCCGGGGAAAGAGCATCGCAAGCCCGAGAATTACTATAAGGATGCTTTGAAGGGTGCCCGCCTTGTGGCGGATGAATGTTCTATGGATGTAATTTTTGAGTAAAACTCGCTCGTTTTGTCGTGTGCGCTGAAAACTTGCTTATATGCGCTAAGCAATGCTGTTTGAATTTAAAATATTACCTTCTGTGCGGCTGTTTATCAATTCTGAGAGATGGCAAGTCGTCGGCTTCTGCCCCCGTGCCGCTAGTGCTGGGGTGTTCGGGGATAAACCTGAGCGCTCTTTTTCCCATGTTTGGGTCCTTCGAGGGAGGCGCCCAGCCCAACGAACAAGGCAATCGGACTATAATGCGTGAACACTCTCACTTAGCCATAGAATTCTATAATTTTAAATTTCGGCGAAGCCCCTGGTATTCGGATGACCGAGTTCGGGGCGCTATCCACGCCTTGGCCGGACAGAGCCGGCTCCTCGCCCTAAGCGGCATAAGTCATTAGGGACTCGAAAAACCTCTCGAACAGCGACCAGCTCTCGCTTCATCATGACAGTCAGTTTTAGCTTTCTCCACTAAGGTGCTCAACCCAGCTCAACCGGGGCATAATCGCAGTGGTTCTCCTAGTGCTACCTTAGCCGATATAGCGGAACGTAAGGCACCAAAACATAGGAGCCGGGCATACCCAACTATTGACCCAAGACATGATTCGGAGCCGATGCAGATAATGCTATAAGTTCGGGGTGCCACACTTGTTAAAGTGTTCGGAGTTCTCACACCATATTGAGGGGTACTAAAGCCCCTGGCATATTTTGGCCGTACCAACGTGTACGGGTGCAACATGTTGTTAAGGAACATATATAAAGAAAAAAAGGTAATGCAAAAATAGACGAAAGCTATGCATTGCTTATTAAAAAGGGCTGCGATCAAAGCAGAACGCTAGAAATAATGCGATAAGCGAAATGTTAGACTAGTTAACATGTCTGTTCCAGGGGCAAGCTACGTAATAGTATGCGGGACGGGTATACTGCTCGTGATAGAGACCACCTGGGAATTCCGTAGTGCGGCGTGGCTTGTCTGCTTCCCTGGTTCTTGCATAATTTGTGCGGCAATTGAACTGCCGAACAGGCCTTCCAAAGGATGAAGTCCTGAAAGTAAGAGAAAAATAAAAAAATCGGCAGCCCCTGGTATGGTTTAAGCCGTGTTTTGGGCGTGCCGTGATGGTGCCCCTCCCCCTGTGCCCATGGTATCTCTAGAGTGTAGTTATGTACGCGAAGTACTGGCGTCACCTTTTTGCGAGGGTTGGGGTTGGGGCCGCATTGCTACGCCTGCTCGGATCGTGCCAGGGGGTCTTGTTGTAGGTTACTCCGGGCGCGCTTGACGGTGTCTAGTCGTTTAGTGGCCGGACTGGAGAACTGCCTGGAGAGGCTGCTTTGAACTTCTGCTGCAAGGGCCGCCGTGTGCTCCTCCGTTCGGAGGGAGCGTTCGGTGTTTCCATTGACCATAATTACTCCTCGAGGGCCTGGCATCTTGAGCTTAAGGTATGCGTAATGCGGTACCGCATTGAACTTAGCAAATGCGGTTCGCTCGAGCAGTGCGTGATAACCACTGCGAAACGGGACTATGTCAAAGATTAACTCCTCGCTTTGGAAATTATCCGAAGATCCGAAGACCACTTCAAGTGTGACTGAGCCTGTACAGTTGGCCTCTACACCTGGTATTACACCTTTAAAGGTCGTTTTGGTGGGTTTAATCCTCGAGGGATCTATCCCCATTTTCTGCACTGTATCCTGGTAAAGCAGGTTCAGGCTGCTGCCGCCATCCATAAGGACTCTAGTGAGATGAAATCCGTCAATAATTGGGTCTAGAACCAATGCGGCGAATCCGCTATGAAGGATGCTAGTGGGATGGTCCTTCGATCAAAGGTGATCGGGCAGGAGGACCATGGGTTGAACTTTGGGGCGACTGGCACTACTACGTATACATCCCTTAACGCGCGCTTCCGCTCCCTTTTGGGGACGTGGGTTGCGTATATCATGTTCATCGTCCACACTTGTGGGGGAAAACCCTTCTGTCCACTGTTGTTCGGCGGCCGGGGCTCCTCGTCGTCATCGCTATGTAGCCCCTTGTCTTCGTTTTCGGCGTTTAACTTGCCTGCCTGCTTGAACACCCAACAATCCCTGTTGGTGTGATTGGCTGGCTTTTCGGGGGTGCCATGTATCTCGCATGAGAGGTCGAGTATCCGATCCAAACTGGACGGCCCCCTAGGATTCCTTTTGAATGGCTTTTTCCGCTGACCGGATTTAGAGCCTCTGAATCCGGCATTAACTGCCGTATCCTCAGCATTGTCGCCGTTAATGCGGCGCTTCTGCTTGTTGCGACGCAACCTGCCACTACTGTCCCTGGTGTCCGAATTACCAGGGTTCTTGGTCATATTGTTGCTACGAGCAAGCCAACTGTCTTCTCCCATGCAAAAGCGGGTCATGAGTGTCGTGAGTGCTGCCATAGATTTTGGCTTTTCCTGTCCAAGTGGCCGGGCCAGCCACTCGTCACGGATATTGTGTTTGAAGGCTGCTAGGGCCTCAGCGTCCGGACAGTCAACTATTTGATTTTTCTTTGTTAGGAACCGTGTCCAGAATTGCCTGGCCGATTCTTCTGGCTGTTGAATTACATGACTTAGGTCATCGGCGTCCGGGGGTCACACGTAAGTGCCCTGGAAATTGTCGAGGAATGCGGCTTCCAGGTCCTCCCAACAACTGATTGATCCTATTGGCAAGCTGTTAAGCCAATGCCGAGCTGGTCCTTTAAGCTTGAGTGGGAGGTATTTGATGGCGTGGAAATCATCGCCGCGGGCCATGTGGATATGAAGGAGATAATCCTCGATCCATACCGCACGATTTGTTGTGCCATCATATGATTCGATGTTTACGGGTTTGAAACCCACGGGGATTTGATGATCCATTATTTGATCTGTAAAGCAGAGTGGGTGTGCGGCGCCTCTATACTGGGCTATATCATGACGTAGCTCCAGTGAGCCTTGTCTACTGTGTTCGGCCCTGCCGAATTTGGGGCCGGCGTGACGGTTGCCGTCTCGAGCCGTGGGGCGCCCACGCGATCCATAGATCGATCTTGTTTGCCTTGCCTTGTCCTCCAATATGTCTCGTAAGTCTGGCGCATATTCCCGTGCCTTTGTACGGGGTGCGGCTTGAGTGGAGGGCTGAGAGGCCTCTCTGTCACGACCACGAGGTGGCCGGTCGGCCGCATCAAGTGCTTCCTCCTCTAATCAGGGTAGCAACCTGCGCTTTGGGTAGCTCTTGGAGGGGCGTTCGAGTTTATGCTCTTCGGCCGCAAGGACTTCAGTCCATCTGTCGACTAGCAAATCTTGATCAGCTCTGAGCTGTTGCTATTTTTTCTTGAGGCTTCTTGCTGTGGCCATAAGCCTGCGTTGGAAACGCTTTTGCTCGACAGGATCCTTTGGCATGACGAATTCATCGTCGTCAAGGCTTGCATCATCTTCGGAGGGAGGCTTATAATTATCGTCCTCGACCTCTCTGTCTGCCGCTCTCTCATGAGGGCTGGTTTCTCCATCCTCCTGTGCTAAATCTTGCTGGAGGGGGTTTTCTTCGGCGCTTTCCGGAGTATTATTATCTCCCGTGCTGGAATCGCCTTGTTTGTTTTGGCGGGATTTTGAGCGGCGCCGCTGACGCCGGCACTTAGGCTGTTTCTTGGAGGGGTCATCCCCCGCGGTTCCATCGCCATCTCCCTCTTTTGGGGTGTCCACCATGTATATGTCATACGACGAGGTGGCTTTCCAGGGCCTAGTAGGCGCTGGTTCTTCATCATCTCCTTCATCGGCATCCATACCGTCGATGTCTTTGGAGTCGAAGTCGAGCATGTCGGTTAAGTCGTCGACAGTGGCTACGAAGTGGGTGGTGGGTGAGTTTTGAATTTCTTCATCATCCGTACCCCAACCTTGCTGACCGTAGTCCGGCCAGGGCTCTCCTGATAAAGAGAGAGACTTTAGTGATTTCAGGATATCGCCCAAAGGCGAGTCCTGAAAGATGTCCGCAGCAGTGAACTCCATGATTGGCGCCCAACCAGATTCGATCGGCAGGGGCGCGGAGGGTTCGGAGTCCGGAGAGGAGTCCGGCTCCTCGGAGTCATGAGTCTCGCAGAGTACGGGGCTGGTGTTCGGCTCAATCGCCGTTAGGGTCGCAGCCCCCGAGGTGGCATCCAACCACCCATCCTTGATTGGCGCAGTCGGCTCCGAATTAGGGGTCGGGGCTAACGCTGGTGCGGCCTCTAGGGCACTGTTCGGCGGCAGAGCTAAATCATGCTCGTCATGACAGAGCGGCGCACTCGGCAGTGGCTCGAATCCGTCAAAGATCAAGTCTCCGCGGATGTCAGCCGTGTAGTTTAAACTTCCAAATCTGACCTGAAGGCCAGGGGCGTAGCTTTCGATCTGCTCCAGACGGCCAAGCGAATTGGCCTGCAGTGCGAAGCCGCCGATGACAAAGATCTGTCCGGGGAGGAAGGTCTCACCCTGGACTGCATCATTATTGATGATCGTAGGAGGCATCAAGCCAATGCCGGCGACGACACAGAGGAACTCTCAATGAAAGCACCAATGTCGGTGTCAAAACCGGCGGATCTCAGGTAGGGGGTCCCGAACTGTGCGTCTAGGCTGGATGGTAACAGGAGGCAAGGGACACGAAGTTTTACCCAGGTTCGGGCCCTCTCGATGGAGGTAAAACCCTACGTCCTGCTTGATTAATATTGATGATATGGGTAGTACAAGAGTAGATCTACCACGAGATCGAGGAGGCTAAACCCTAGAAGCTAGCCTATGGTATGATTGTTGATGTGTATGTTGTCGTACGGACTAAAACCCTCCGGTTTATATAGACACCGGGTAGGGTTAGGGTTACATAGAGTCGGTTACAATGGTAGGAGATCTGCATATCCGTATCGCCAAGCTTGCCTTCCACACCAAGGAAAATCCCTCCCGGACACGGGGCGAAGTCTTCAATCTTGTATCTTCGTAGTCCAGGAGTCCGGCTGAAGGTATAGTCCGGCCATCCGGACACCCCCTAATCCAGGACTCCCTCACCATGTTTTTCCACTCAAATGTTGTTCTTGTGCATCATACATGAAAAAGGAAGAGGGTGATTTCCGAACCTGAAGGAGCACCAGCAAAGTCCTTGAAAAACGTGGTGGTGCCGGAGAAATCAGACAGCACCCCACTTATATTGGCTGTATAACCAGTGACACAAAATGTAGGACCGACTCCAGCAGACTGTACCCATACTTCACTGGCCACACCACTAGCCCCACCACATAGGACCCGCACTCCAGCAAAAGGTATACCGATTTCATTTGCCATAGCACCAGCTGTACCACAGAAAAATCCCACTCCAGCAAAAAGTACAGCAAGTCCACCGGCCGAAGACCTATCACAACTGCAGAGACAGCCAATTTCTACAGATTGGGACCCCATTCCATTTATTCCCAGTTTAAAAGACAATGCTTTCAATGTTGTTAGGGACTACGTGCATATATTCCCATCATGGGAAGATTATTGTGAAGACAAACACCATTTTCACATCTTCCTGTCCAACTTACGTGTAAGTGCTATTATTCATGGCTATTATTTTCCTTTTTTCTACTGATTGAACACATCAATGATTTATATTACATTGTTGTAACTAGGCGAGGGTCAATCTGGATAGTCATGACGAGCAAAGCTTGCTTGTGCTTTTCAAGGAAGCATTGCAGCAGTATCGGTGTTACCTGAGGAAATCACACTTTGATGGCAAATCTATAAACGAATTCCTGGTGAAGTCTCCTATGCTAAATTTAGAAGACATTGAATGGAAAAACCTTGTTATGCACTGGTCTCGTTCCCAGGATGAGGTATTGTCAATGAAATCACATGACAATTTGAACTTCTACTTTTCCGCATGTGCCTTACGGATCTTTTTTGCAGGAAATCTGCTCGATGAAGAATTCCGATTTGACAAGAACGACAGGATATCTCAAATATGCTGCCGGCTGCTTTGCTCTTGTTAGTACCTATTGTCCTGTATCACTATACTTGCATACATACATGGTTCATTGTGTGACGGCAGTATGCATGATAGCTTGCTTATCAATTGTTCGCTCCAAATTATCTGATCTGTATGAATGGTTACATTAGTGTAGAATATATCCAATGCCAATGTTTTTTTAGCTCTGCATTGTTCGTGTAAGTACATGTTGTCCTTTATCGGTGTACTTATAATGACAGGTAGTTGTTCATGTACCATCACTCTGCAGCTTATTTTCCTTTGCCCTCCATTTTCTAGACATCATATCTATATTTACTCTTACCATAAGGTTGGTACTGAAGAAGTTTAGCTGTGCATTGCTCTTGGCTGTACCTTTTGCCTGTATCGCTGCACTTACATTTATAGCTACTTGGTTATGTAGCATCACTCTTCATCTTATCTTAAATATTCTCCATTTTTTCGTATATTATCACATCCATATTTACTCTTAACAAAATGTAGAATAAAGGCAATGCTTTTGAAGAAGATTCTATGGTAAACTTCTTGAATTGCCCCCCCATCAGCATGGACAAGGCCTTTATAGTGCCTGTCTTCACCAATAATGTAAGTTTGTCCATCTTAAGCCTTCAAACTTTGTTGTATATATTTGGTTAGGCATGACTGCAACAACTGTTTATTTTTGGTGTTTGCATCAAATTGCTTGTTTAAAGTTTATTATATGTAGTTCATAAACAAAAGTTTGTCCTTTCTCAATTTAAGTTTTCAGTTGTACAACCAAGTTCCTTCTTCATACCATGTAAATTAAACTATACAGAGCAAGTGATCTTCTTTTGCACTGCATATATGCTTCTGTTCTTCATCTGTAATCCAGTGGTGTGGTGAACCTACACACTACATCACAATGTCATATTCTGCAATGTCTTAACTATGAAAAATGTCATATCATTCTACTATTATTTAAACCTTCTCTTTATTTGCCAATCTGAAATGGTATAAATTGACAGCACACTAACCATTGATACTTATGAGTTCTTGATCTGTAGTCCAGTGGTGTCGTGAAGCTGCCAACTCCTTCAAAATGTCATTTCCTGCCATGTCTTGACCTGAACAATACCATATTGTTTTAATGCAAATTTAAACTGTGTCACTTTATTCGTTAGTAAGAAATGTGATGAATTGTCAGCATTGATAATTTTATGTGCAAAACCTGTCATCTGTCTACTTGTTTATCTTACAGAGTGAGGAAGATATAAGTGTTGAACAAGCGCAGTCTCATCATCTTGCTCACCTACTTGCACTGCAGCTCCCCAGCAGGGCTAACCTTTCTTGAACTCTATTGAAGTGCTGTCGGTTTTGTATATTATTTTGTCGGCGTGTTTATTTGCACTGGTGGCGATCTTTGATGCCCAGTGTATGTAATCTGCTGTCTGCTTGTGCTTTATTATCATAGTGGCGAACTTTGATGCCCAGTGGATGTAATATGCCGTAATTTCTTTATTGTATAGTATAGGTCTTTTCTTATTCACGATGCTGCAGTTATTTTACTTTATATTTATCCTGTCTTCGCAGTAAACCGACCAAACCGTAAAATTACGGTACATAATCAGGCCGTCATGCAATCACGATGTAGGTTGGGCCTGAAACATGTCGATCAGCTCACGGGCCGGTAGCAGCCCGAAATGAACCTCGGCCCATGATTGTGCGAATCAAATCATGGGCTTTTAACAGGCCAAAAAATTGTCTCAGTCCTTGTTTGGCCCAATCAGATATCGGCTGCGAGCAGGCGGGATGCAAACCGAGCCGCAGTTAGGCCCAACTATATGACGGGCTTTTAACAGGATGAAATTAATATAGGGCCGTAATGTTAAACGGGCCCTTAACAGGCCAAAACTAATATCAGGCCGAATTACTAAGTGGGCCTTTAGCAAGTGGGCCCAAAAGCATACTGTCCAGTTGACGGGCCGAATCTGATATGGGCCATAATTAGGCCCAAAACCTCTTAAAGGGCCGGACCTGATCTGGGCTGTAATTTGGCCCAGAACATGGTAGACTTTTAACGGGCTGGATCTCATATGCGCCACTATTAGGCCCGGAGCGTGGCAGGCCATTAATAGACCGTATCAAATATGGGCCGGCATTTGGCCCAAAACATGGCAACTAGTTAACGGGCCGGCCTACTAGGGTCCTCAAAATCTTGTGGGCCTACAACTGGGCCGGCCCATTAATGTCGGTGAAATCTCGTGGGCTTTTAGCTGGGCCGGCCCATTATGATCCGCAAGAATTTTGTGGGCCTTTACCTGGGCTGGCCTATTATGGCACACAAAAATCTTGTGGGTCTGTACCTGGGCCAGCCCATTATGGCCCGTGAAATCTTGTGGGCCTTTAGCTGGGCCAGCCCATTATGGTCCGCAAAATCTCGTGGGCCTTTAGCTGGGCCAGCCCATTATGGTCCGCAAAATCTTGTGGGCCTTTTGTTGGACCGGCCCATTCAAACTTGTTGGGCCGTGCCATGTGGCGACGTATCATAGGCGCCTTCTGTCCAGTGAGTGGATGACATTTGTCCCAACGATGAGCCGACACGTGTTTCCCCTAGCCAATGATGATTTTACACGTGTAAAATCCCCGTTGGTCGGGGTTGTTAACGGGTTATCGGATCCAAAACCTGACACGGTAGCTTAACGGCGTTCCGTTACGGTGGATGCCACGTGTCGGTCACCCTTGACAAAAGCACTTCTGTGATGCGCGATTTATCGTCATGGAAGTGGACACTTCCGTGATGATAATTTTGGTAATGTCATGGAACACTTCTACGACAGCACAGGTATGACTATCTTGATTCTGTCATAAATTTGTCATGGATGTACATGCATGACAAAAAAAGCGACCTACTGTGACAAACACGTATCATCACGGAAGTGTATTTTTTTGTAGTGATACCAGTAGCTATGTGTTTGATCTCTCTCTCTCTCTCTCTCTCTCTCTCTCTCTCTCTCGTGTTCTTGATTTGGCACGATCTTGATGTACCGCGAGCTTTGCTATTATAGTTGGATCTTATGGTGTTTCTCCCCCTCTACCTTCTTGTAATGGATTAAGTTTTCCCTTTGAAGTTATCTTATCAGGTTAATTCTTTAAGGATTTGAGAACAATTTATGTATGTCTTGCATGTGCTTACCTGTGGTGACAATGGGATATTCACGTGATATACTTGATGTATGTTTTGGTAATCAACTTGTGGGTTCTGTGACCTTGTGAACTTATGCATAGGGGTTGGCACATGTTTTCGTCTTGACTCTCTGGTAGAAACTTTGGGGCACTCTTTGAAGTTCTTTATATTGGTTTGAATATATAAATATAATATTGTGTGATGCATATCATATAATCAAACCCACAGATACTTGTGGTGACAATGGAGTATCTAGGTGACATTAGGGTTTTGGTTGATGTGTGTCTTAAGGTGTTATTTTAGTATGAACTCTAGGGCTGTTTGTGACACTTATAGGAATAGCCCGATAGGTTGATCAGAAAGAATAACTTTGAGGTGGTTTCGTACCCTACAATAATCTCTTCGTTTGCTCTCCACTATTAGTATCTTTGGAGTGACTCTTTGTTGCACGTTGAGGGATTGTTATATGATCTAATTATGTTATCATTGCTGAGAGAACTGATACATCTCCAACGTATCTATAATTTTTGATTGTTCCATGCTATTATATTACCTGTTTTGGATGTTTAATGGGCTTTATTATGCACTTTTATATTATTTTTGGGACTAACCTATTAACCGAAGGCCTAGTGCAAATTGCTGTTTTTTTTGCTTATTTCAGTATTTCGTAGAAAAGGAATATCAAACGGAATCCAAATGGATTGAAACCTTCGGAGACTTATTTTTGGAACAAACATGATCTAGAGGACTTGGAGTGGATGTCAAGCAATCAACGAGGTAGGGCGGCGCGCCCCCCACCCTTGTGGGCCCGTCGTGGCTCCACTGACCTGCTTCTTTCGCCTATATATATACTCTTATACCCTGAAAACATCCAGGGGAGCCACGAAACCACTTTTCCACCGTTGCAACCTTCTGTACCCATGAGATCCCATCTGGGGACCTTTTTCGGCGATCTGCCAGAGGGGGATTCGATCACGGAGGGCTTCTACATCAACATCGTAGCCTCTCCGATGATGTGTGAGTAGTTTACCACAGACCTTCGGGTCCATAGTTATTAGCTAGATGGCTTCTTCTCTCTCTTTGGATCTCAATACAAAGTTCTCCTCGATGTTCTTGGAGATCTATTCGATATAATTCTTTTTATGGTGTGTTTGCCGAGATCCGATGAATTGTGGGTTTATGATTAAGATTATCTATGAACAATATTTGATTCTTCTCTGAATTCTTATATGCATGATTTGATATATTT
The DNA here is from genome assembly GCA_034509565.1 of Triticum monococcum. Classification (NCBI taxonomy): domain Eukaryota; kingdom Viridiplantae; phylum Streptophyta; class Magnoliopsida; order Poales; family Poaceae; genus Triticum; species Triticum monococcum. The sequence continues at coordinate 630,320,210 of CM067847.1, read as the reverse complement.
GCAAGTCTCTTCAAATTATCAGTTTGGTTTGGCCTACTAGATTGATCTTTCTTGCAATGGGAGAAGTGCTTAGCTTTGGGTTCAATCTTGCGGTGACCTTTCCCAGTGAAAGCAGGGGCAGCCAGGCACATATTCTATTGTTGCCATCGAGGATAAAAAGATGGGGTTTATATCATATTGCTTGAGTTTATCCCTCTACATCATGTCATCTTGCCTAATGCATTACTCTGTTCTTATGAACTTAATACTCTAGATGCATGCTGGATAGCGGTCGATGTGTGGAGCAATAGTAGTAGATGCATAATTGTTTTGGTCTACTTGACACGGACGTTGTCGGGGTAAATAGCCACGGGTAGCCCAGCCGGCTTCCCCTGGCCCCTCAGAAAAAATTGTGAGCCCGTCCGGCTCATAAGAAGACTCAAGACTTCGGCCGCCTCCCCCCTAGCCGGCTACCTTCCTAGCCGGCTTGGGGGGAGGCCCGCCCTTTCTACCCCCATGAAGAAAACTATGGAGGGCCGGCTACGACATGGACGGCCGCGGCAGGGCCGGCTATGACAAGGCCGGCTATGGCACGGTCGGCTACCGCCGGGCCGGCTCCGATAAAGCAGTCAACGTCGTACCCGCGATGTACGCGTCCAATCTACGATGATGAAGCGGGGCGTTGCTACAGTGGAGCCTGCCACCCCCAAAACCCGGAGCACGCCTGGCACAGCGCGTCGTGCGGGCAACTGCGGCCCGCCCGACGCGGCACTGTAGCCTCGGCGGCTCCGACGCCGTCCTTGACGGGCCGCCAGCGTGGCCCCCGAGGCGGTGGGCCCCTTCGGGCAGAGAGATGCCGAAGGCGGCCGCACCCCCTCTCAAGCCGGCGAGACAGAGGACCGGCTTCGCGTAGCCGGCCTGCCGCCTTCCTCAAAGGAGACGCCCATTAAGGAGACAAGGTGCGGCGGGGCTACAGTAATCGCCCGCCAGGGCGGCGTTACTGTAGCCACGCTTACCTCGACCAAGCCTGCGCCAACAAACACGGAGCAACAGTAACCGACCGCCGACAAGACCCTGGCCGGTGGGGCCGGCGTGTCGACCCAGGGGCCGGCAGTCGGCGGGACCCACCAGCCGGCGGGCCCCAGTAGCCGGCGGAGAAGCCGGCGAGCATAGTCACAGACAGCTGGGTCCCGCGCCCAGTCGGATTACCATTGTACCCCCGGGGGGTAGGCCTATATAAACCCCACGGTGCACCCATGCAAAGGGTTGAACTCTCTTTCTAGACATAGACACTTACAAGGAGAAGAGGCAGGCTGTGCTAAGCCCTTCTTCCTCCTTCCATCCCAAACAGCTCAAGGAGCATTGTAGCCACCTGTGAACTTAGTAACCATGCGGAGACCCCGCAGAGCAGCAGTAGGGGTGTTATCTCCCCGGAGAGCCCTGAAGCTGGGTAAGATTCGCCGGCGTGCATTTCTACGCCTCATCCCGCTTCCAGGCACCGGCGACGTTCTTTTGGCCCCCGCAATGATAAGCCACCCGTTGGCATATGTCGATCCTACCACCCGACATTTGGCGCCCACCGTGGGGCCAGGTGCACCGTCGTCCGGAGACCTGTTCTGGACGGGAACCCTTTTCCTTCCTCGCGGGCGCAGCCAGCCTGGCTCGCCCGATGGCGCCTGCCGCGACGCCCTGCATGGCGTCGCTGACGCCTGCGCGGCTAGCGGCCTCGCCAGCCTCTTCGACAAGGCCCGCATCTCCGACGAGCTCGCCTCCGATGCGGGCACAGATCACTTTGCCAACCTCCTCAGCCAGCTCCACGTCTCCAGCGAGCCCGCTGCGGACTTGGAGTCGGTTGGCTCCACCGACCCGATGCCCGTCGACTCCGACGCGGCATCCTACGACACCTTCCCCACCAACGTCACGGTCTACAACGACCCGCTCCCTCCGGCTGGCGATCGCGATTCTGACGCCCCCGAGGTGATGGTTATCGGCCTCGATGGCCCGACTGACGAGGGCGCCCGCGACTGCCCGCGCGCGGCAGCCCAAGACTTGTCCGTCCCCCTTCCGGCTGACGCCAGCGACGAAGTTCTGGAGGCACGCCGCCTCGCCCTCCTCGCGGAGGGCTGGCGGCTGGCCTCCGTAAGACGCCTCACCGAGGCCTACCAGCGCGAAGCTGATCGTGCCGCCTTCGGCACGCCGGCTCCGGCTGGCCCTAGCCGGGCCGGCGCTGTTAGGCAACGCGGCGCCGTCATCGCCGACACGCTCGGCGTGGATCGCCCGGTCTACGCCACCCCGCTCGAGAACCTGCGCGCCGCCCAGGCAGCCGTAGACGAGCTAGACGGCTTGGAAGCCGAAGATCTCCCCCATATGACGCGGCGCATCCAGCAACTAATCGATGCGGCCGCACGACGGCACGAGGCCGACGCCTGCGCGGGGAGCTCTCCCCCGTGCCGCGAGCACGGCGCGACCTCCCGGTCGCCGACTACCAGCTACACCCGCGCACGGCGCGAGAAAGAGCCGGCTTCCAGCCGAAGCCGGACCCAAGTCTCCATCGAGCGAGACGCGGACGGCCGCCCCCGAGCCATGGAATGGCGGGGCACCCCGCCTCCGCCTCGAGCTCGCAGAGAAAGATATCCTACCCCGCCCCCAGTGGCTCACCCGACTCTCGGCGGCCGGCTTGGTCGCCGGGAGGGAATCGGCGAAAACGACGCCCGCCACTGGATCGACCGCCTGGCCCGATCCCTGGCACTAGAAGAGAGATGCCGGAGCCGGCCTTGGAGACGAAGAAGATGCTGCTCGACCCCGAGCACCCCGAGAGGTTTGTCGTCATTGGGGCGAGCCTGGATAGCAAATAGGAAGGCGAGCTCGCCGATTTCCTCCGTGAGAATCGGGATATCTTTGCATGGTCCCCCAAGGACATGCCGGGTGTTCCGAAGGATTTCGCCGAGCACAAATTGCACGTGCGGGAGGATGCTAAACCAGTCAAGCAGCCCCTCCGCCGACTGTCAGAAGAGAAGAGAAGGATCGTAGGGGAGGAGATAGCCCGGCTCCTTGCAGCCGGCTTCATCATGGAAGTTTTCTTCCCCGAATGGCTCGCGAACCCGGTTCTCGTGCTGAAGAAGAATAACAAGTGGCGCATGTGTATAGATTACACGAGCCTCAACAAAGCCTGCCCAAAAGATCCCTTCGCTCTGCCCAGGATTGATCAAGTGATAGACTCCACAGCCGGATGCGAGCTGTTGAGCTTTTTGGATGCCTACTCGGGATACCACCAGATCAAGCTGAACCCGGATGACCAACTGAAGACCGCCTTCATCATGCCATTTGGGGCCTTCTGCTACCTGACCATGACGTTCGGCTTGAGGAATGCCGGCGCCACGTTTCAGCGTTGCATGTAGAAGTGCCTCCTCACGCAGCTCGGCAAGAATGCCCATGTTTACGTGGATGATGTTGTGGTGAAGACGGAGAAGCGTGGCACTCTGCTGGAAGACTTGAAGGAGACATTCGAGAACCTGCGCCGGTTCCGGATCAAGCTCAAACCAGAGAAATGCGTGTTCGGAGTGCCAGCCGGCCAGCTCCTAGGCTTCCTGGTCTCTGAACGCGACATAGAGTGCAACCTTGTGAAGATCAAAGCCATCGAGAGGATGGCGGTCCCAACCAAGCTCAGAGAGATTCAGAAGTTCACCGGGTGCCAGGCCTCTCTTAACCGCTTCATCAGCCGCTCGGAGAAAAGGCTCTCCCCCTCTACCGCCTCATGAAGAAGAGCTCTCACTTTGAGTGGAACGACCAGGCCGACCAAGCTTTCCACGAGCTGAAGAAAATGCTGTCCACGCCGCCTGTCTTGGCGGCACCGACCGAGAAGGAGCCCATGCTCCTATATATTGCCGCCACTAGCCGGGTGGTCAGCACCGTCATTGTGGTCGAACGCCCCGAAGAAGGCCGAGCCCAGCCGGTCTAGAGACCGGTTTATTACCTGAGCGAGGTGCTGTCCACCTCGAAACAAAATTACCCGCACTATCAGAAGATGTGCTATGGCGTGTACTTCGCCGCCAAGAAGCTGAAGCCGTACTTTCAAGAGCATTCCATCACGGTCGTATGCACTGCCCCGCTTGCCGACATCATAGGCAGCCGGGATGCATCCGGCCGGGTGGCCAAATGGGCCATCGAGCTGGCCCCCTACACCATCTTCTACCAACCCCGCACCGCCATCAAGACGCAAGCGCTGGCCGACTTCCTCGTCGACTGGGCCGAGACCCAGTACTTACCACCGGCGCCCGACTCCACCCATTGGCGCATGCACTTTGACGGATCAAAGATGCGCACCGGCTTGGGAGCCGGCGTCATCCTTACTTCTCCAAAGGGCGACAAGCTCAAATACACGCTGCAGATCCACTTCGCCGCCTCCAACAACGTAGCCGAGTACGAGGCGCTCATACACGGGCTCCGGCTGGCCAAGGAGCTTGGTATTCGCCGGATCCTGTGCTATGGCGACTCGGATTTGGTGGTGCAGCAGTCTTCTAGCGACTGGGATGCCAAGGACGCGAACATGGCGAGCTACCAATTCCTAGTACAGCAAATCAGCGGATACTTCGACGGATGTGAGTTCCTTCACGTGCCGCGGGCCGACAACGAGCCAGCTGACGCCCTGGCCCGAGTAGGCTCCACGCGGCAAGCAATTCCAGCCGGCGTCGCCCTGCAGCGCCTCCTCAAGCCTTCAATCAAGCCGTCTCCAGAGTCCGACTCCATTTTCGTGCCGCCTAACCCCGAGGGGGCCGGGTCCGGCTCGAAGAATCAAGCAGCCGGCCCAGGGACTTCAATATTCGGCTCGGGAACTGCCGCACCCGGCCCGGGGACTGCAGCAGCCGGCCCGGGGGCTGCAGTTGCCGGCCCGGGAACTTCTTCAGCACAGGAAGCGGCGGCCGCCTCCAGCGCTGCATTGCCCAACCCACCCACCCTGGTGGCTCTGGCCACATTGGTGGCTGAGGAGGTCGCCGCCCCATCATGGGCCCAAGCCATCCGCAACTTTCTGGTGAACCATGACCTGCCGGCTGACAAAAACGAAGCAAGACAAGTTCAGCGCCGGGCTAGAGCATACACAATCGTCAACAGAGAGCTTGTCAAGCGCAGCGCCACCAGAGTCTTGCAGCGATGCATCGAGCAGGAGAAAGGCATCGCGATCCTCAGGGATATACACCAAGGAGAATGCGGCCACCACGCCGCATCAAGATCACTGGTCGCCAAAGCCTTCCGCCACGGTTTCTTCTGGCCGACTGCTTTGGACGACGCCAAAGAGCTAGTCAAACACTACAAAGGCTGCCAGCTTTTCAGCTCGCAGCAACACATGCCGGCTTCGGCACTCAAGACCATTCCCATCACCTGGCCCTTTGCCGTCTGGGGATTGGATATGGTGGGCCCATTCAAGACGGCGCGCGGCGGCATGACACATTTGCTCGTCGCCGTTGAAAAATTCACCAAGTGGATCGAGGCGAAGCCGATCAAGAAGCTGAATGGGCCGACTGCAGTGACATTCATTGCAGATATAACAACCCGGTACGGCGTACCGCACAGCATCATCACCGACAACGGCACGAACTTTGCCAAAGGTGCCCTGGCACGGTTCTGCGCTGCGCAAGGTATCCGGCTGGACCTTGCGTCAGTCGCCCACCCGCAGTCAAACGGCCAAGTGGAGTGAGCAAATGGCCTCATTCTGTCCGGCATCAAGCCTCGACTGGTCGTACCCCTGGAGTGTTCAGCCGGCTGCTGGCTCGATGAGCTGCCAGCTGTCCTATGGAGCCTGCGCACTACTCCCAATAGATCAACCGGCTTCACTCCCTTCTTCCTTGTATATGGTGCCGAGGCGGTCATCCCAACAGACATCGAGTTCGACTCGCCTCGGGTAACCATGTACACGGAAGCGGAAGCCAAAGAAGCACGAGAAGACGGCGTCGACCTGCTGGAAGAGGCCCGGCTGTTAGCCCTCAGCCGGTCCGCCATCTACCAGCAGGGTCTGCGCCGCTACCATAGCCGGAGGGTCCGCCCAAGATCCTTCCAGGAGGGTGACCTTGTGCTCCGGCTGATCTAGCGAACAGCCGGCCAGCACAAGCTCGCAGCCCCCTGGGAAGGCCCCTTCATCATCAGCAGAGCCTTGGGCAACGACGCCTACTACCTCATCGACGCGCAGAAGCCGAAGGCACGCAAGAGAAACGACTCCGGCAAGGAGTCGGAGCGACCGTGGAATGCAAATCTCCTTCAAAAGTTTTACAGTTAAAGCGCAGTATGTGCCATGCCCACTTTTGTATTTAGTATGATACAGTAGGCTCCCCGAGAAAGACTCGGGGACTGCCACCCGTTGTTTTATGAATGAAAGTTATCATGCGTATGATATTATCTTTTCATTTATTTTGTCCGGTACCGGGTCCGACGAGTCGGCCCGGGGAGTGGCCGACTAGAGTTATATTAAGAGCCCTACCCGCAGTCAGACAAGTAATGTGTCGACACCAAGGCTTGGCTCTTGCCGAAATCGCAGCTCGAAGAACCGACTGCCCGGCTGGCAAGAGCCACCAGCCGGAAAGGGTGCCCACACGAAAAACGGCTAGGGACCAAACAGGCTCGCATATATAACAAAAGCCGGCTTGCTGCCTCCCGCCGACCGACTACCAGAGTAGCCGGCCGGCCGGCTTACATTCAGTCTACTTCAAATCCAAGAAAACTCAAGTACTTGCCTTCCCAAAGAGGGAAGGCGGCAAAGGAAAGAGCCTAAGGACAAAAAGTACACTCGGATGAACGCCAACACATGCATATATTAATATATTACACAAAAAGCCTCCAGAGAGGTCGACATTCAGCATTGTTCGATACACCCCCAGTGGGTGGAATTGCAGAAACTTAAATTTGTCCAAAAAGAAAGACAGGGACAAAAAGAAAGGCAGATCAAGCCGGCGGGGCTGCAGACGAGCTGGATTAGGCGACGGAGGTAGTCACGCCGGCTGAAGGAGCGGCCGGCTGGCGAACCTCGGCTTGATCGTCATCTCCGGTAGAGGGCGCGCTCCTGCGTGGCTCGTTGCTAGAGGCACGATCGGCTGGGGGATGGTCGGCCGCCCCACCAGTCGGCTCGGCGTCTTCGCTGTCCTCTTCCTCGTCGTCCTCGCCCTCGTCGCTGGAGGCGATCTCTTCCGCCGAGTCCTCGCATTCCGCCGGGTTCAGACCGAACCATTCCTCCGGCTGGGCAGCGCCATCATCGTTGAGCTCCGGCGCGAAGACGCTGGTGTCGGTGCACTCGGCGATCGTCGAGGCGCGCTGCGCGATCGCCGGCCGCACCTCCTCCAGCTCGGCGTCGGCTTCCGACCGCCACGTCTGCAGCTGGTCCAGGCTTAGCCTGGGTACCACGCGCGGACGAACTCCAGCGCGCGCCCGGCTCCAAGACGGGCCGCGGACGCCTTCCAGGCCTCGAAGCGGCCGACTGCGACTTCGAGCCAGTCGGCCGTCCGGCTTGGGGTCCGGGGAATTGCCTGGCCGGGCCAGAGCGCGGCCAGCATCGTCGCCCCGGCGCGTTGGAGCCGGCGGAGCAACCGGTGGGCCGGTTGCAGCCGCGCCTGGACGGTGATAAGCTGCTCCGACAAGGTCCGGTTCGCATCCGGCGGAATCACGACCCCGGCTTGACGGCGCTCCTCGCGGTAGGCTTCGATGGCTTGGGCGGCAAGGATAGACTGGCCGGGGAAGTACTCTGCGCAAGACAGCAAACACAAGTCAAAACAAAACCATAGGCGGCCGGCGAATGGAAGGAGAGCAAGAAAGACAGCCTACCGTCAATAAGATCCTCGACCCGGCCGAAGCCTTCTTCCAGCGCCCGGCGCGTCTCGGCCCAGCTCGCCTCCCTGGCCCCGAACTCCGCCCTCAGGGTAGCCTCGTCGTCCTGCGCCTTTTGCAGGGCCGCCTTGTGGCTCTCCTCCTGGTCGGCCCGTTTCGTCGCCAGGCGGTCGCGCTCTTGAGCCAAGTCAGCGTACTCGGCATCCTTGGCACGAAGAGCGGCCTGCACCACGCCAAGTTCCCTCCGCAAGTCGGCATTGGCCTCTGCACGAGCAAGAAATAAAGAGAAAAATCAGCAAAGGAAAAGTCGTCAAGTAAGATCCGACCCGACTGCGCTGCAGTCGGCCCGGATCTCGGGGACTACACCCAGTGGGTGCGCTGTCGCGCCCCCACGAGAAGTTAACAATGACAAAACACTTACGCCGGCTGCTGGCGAGGTCTTTGGTCCTCCGGCTTAGCTCCCGAGCCTGGGAGTTGAAGGCGGCCGCGCGAGAGTTGTGATAATCCGGAAGATCAGAAAAAACAGTCAACATAGTCGTCTAGTAAGATCCGACCCGACTGCGCCGCAGTCGGCCCGGATCTCGGGGACTACACCCAGTGGGTGCGCTAGCGCGCCCCCACGGAAAAAATTCAAAGGACCAGAGCGGTTAAGGAGTGAAGACTTACCCGGATTGCAGACCGCGTCGACAGAAACTCCTGAGTGAATTGCCTCAGGAGGCCGGCCTGTGCCTGCAGCCGGCTCCGAACCTCTTGGGCCGCGACGTTCAGCTCGCCGCTCCCTCCGCTGGGAGTCCACCCGGACGTGGCGGAGCTGGCCGCCTCCAAGGCGTGTGCCGTCCGCTCGGCTCCCGCGGCTCGGCGCGTGTCCGGCGGGGCCGTGCCCCCTCCGGTGGGCCGGCCCGCCACCGGCTCGATCTCAAGGCCGGCTCCGGCCTCGGGTGCAGCCCGGGCCGGCTCCTCCGGCACCGCCGACGATCGGCCGCCTTCGCCTGCTCCGGCTGGCGCTGCTGGCGACGTCCTCTCAGCGGATCCCTCGACGACCTCGCCCCTCTGCACCGGCGGCTGCTCGGGGATAATCTCCTCCGCCGTGGGCAAAGGGATGTCCGGATCCAAGGTCTGGAGGGGGATGGCGAGCAGCGGAGTCTGGCTGCGCGCGCCTTCCACCTCCGCCTCCACGGCCGCCCGCTCCGATGGAGCCTCGGCCGCCGCGCTCGCTCGCCCTGGCGCTGTTTGGGCGGCCTCTCGCTCCGCCTTCGCCCGCTCGGCCGCCTCCCTCTCTCGGCGCGCCTTGCGTGCGTTGCGCTGCGTGGCTGCGTCAAGTTCGGCGCGGGGGTCTACTCGGCGGGACGCTGAAGAGCCGGCGCTCGGCCCGACCACGGAGCCGGCTGGGCCTCTCTCGAGGGAGAGCGGCGCCCTGCTCAGGAAATCAGAAAACGTTCAAGGAAAGAAAACTTCAGAATAACAAGCATGCAGGCGGCTACTAGACTTACGCGGAAACTGATGGGGGCTTCTTCACCACCTTCCGGAAGCGGGCCGCCTTCGCTGCCGCCTCCTCGCGCTTTGTGGCCGCGGCGGAGGCCTTCGGTTTCTTCGGCCGGCTTCCGAAGAGCGGGAGCGCGGCCCGGCGTTTTCCCTTCCGGCCATCGGTAGTCGGCGCGGCACACGAGCTCACGCCGCGGTGGTCGGTTGCCGGCTGGCGGCGCGGGAGGTCTTCGGCTTCAAAATCATCCGGCCAGTCGTCGAAACTGGCCGAAAACCCGGTGCCGCCGAGCTCGGTGGCACCCCCTGTGGCGGCGTCCTTCATGGCGACGGCGGAGAGATCCGGGTCGTCGGGGTCGTCCACCGTGCGGTCCGGGGCGTACTCTCGGTCGACTCCGGCTGCCCCGGCTGGCGGCGGGAGGAGAGGATTCTGATGGAGGAAAAAGAGAAAAAATGGTCGCCTGGTCAGAGGCCGGCTAACCCAAGCCGGCAGACGACGAGAGGAAAAGCTTACCACAGGCGGAGGCTGGGCGCGGGAGTACGACGTCTTGCCAAATTGCCACTCGTCGATGAGCTTCAAGTTGGCGACGTAGTTCGCCATCAGAGCCACCTCGGCGTGCGGCATCTCCCAGGTGCTCAGCCGGCAGGGGTCGAACCGGCCGCTCATCTGGCACATCATGTGCGGCCGGCTTTGAAGAGGCAAGATCCGGCACTCGACGAAGGCGGTTACCAAGTCGGACGCGAGCAGACCTTCCGACTGAATCATCATCCGATGCCGGGAGATGGAAGCGTTCCCCGCTGGAGACAGGGACTTCGACCGGTAGCCCTAGGTCCGCCGCTTCCCAGTCGGCGGGCCGGCTACGTAAGCCGGCAGATTGACGTAGTCGCCGTGCCGGGCGACGTTCTTGACGTAGAAGTAAGACTTCTGCCACAGCTTGACCGACTGGATCAGAGGAATGTGGGGGAAAGGGTTATCGCCGCTGGCCCTCTTCATCGCGATGAAGGCGCCACAGGGAGCCGGCACGCCGGCGGAGACGGTGCCGAGCTTGTTCTGGAACAGTTCCGCCCAGAGCTCCAGCGTCGGCAGCACCCCCAAGTACCCTTCGCAGAGCGTGACGAAGGCCGAGAGTTGGAGCACTGCGTTGGGCGTGACGTGGTGCGGTTGAAGGTTGTAGAACTCGAGAAATGACCGCATGAAACTGCTCGCCGGGAAGCCGAAGCCCCGGAGGAAGTGCGTGCGGAAGACGACGCGCTCGCCTTCCTCCGGCGCCGGCGAGACCTCCTTCGCGGGCGCCAGGCGCACCTGCACGAGGTCGGCGGCGGGCAGACGCCGGGTCTGGCGGAGGAACTCGATGTGCTCGTCGTGGACGTTGGACCCGTCCCACGAGCTCGACAAAGCCAGCGACATGGCGGCGTGGGAGGGCTACGGCGCGAAGCTGCATCGGGCGCGAGGAAGAAGAAGAAGAGCAAGAAGAAGAAGAGCAGGGGGGATGGGGAGCGGGGGAGCGAACATGCCCGTGCCTCTCCCCCTCCCCTCCTACTTGTAGGCGCGTGCGCCGGAGACGAGGAGGCGCGGCGTGGGAGATCATGGGGATCGATCGTGCCCATCTCCCCCACGCCCGCGTTAATTACGCGCCTTGATGATGCGGGGTAACGGCCGCGGGGAGGCGAGCGGCCCCCTCGGGCCACAGAAGATCTGCGCCCGGGCCGAGGCCAGGGAGTGGCGGGCCCGGGCCTGCGGCGGCGTCCCGTCGCGCGCGTGCGACGGCAGGACTTCCCCGCCACGTGGCTCGTCGTGGGGCCCGCGGCCGGTCCGCGGGTCAACCACGGTCGCCCTAATAAAGAAAAGCGCTCTGAAGTCGGCTGCAACGACGCAGTCGGCCCCTCACGGTATGAAGCCGGCCAAGCTTCCCGTCCTTCCGTCCGCCGTGAAGCTCGCCCGCCTTCGGGGACTACTGTCGGGGTAAATAGCCACGGGTAGCCCAGCCGGCTTCCCCTGGCCCCTCAGAAAAAATTGTGAGCCCGTCCGGCTCATAAGAAGACTCAAGACTTCGGCCGCCTCCCCCCTAGCCGGCTACCTTCCTAGCCGGCTTGGGGGGCGGCCCGCCCTTTCTACCCCCATGAAGAAAACTATGGAGGGCCGGCTACGACATGGCCGGCCGCAGCAGGGCCGGCTATGACAAGGCCGGCTATGGCACGGCCGGCTACCGCCGGGCCGGCTCCGATAAAGCAGTCAACGTCGTACCCGCGATGTACGCGTCCACTCTGCGATGATGAAGCGGGGCGTGGCTATAGTGGAGCCTGCCACCCCCAAAACTCGGAGCACGCCTGGTACAGCGCGTCGTGCGGGCAACTACGGCCCGCCCGGCGCGGCACTGTAGCCTCGGCGGCTCCGACGCCGTCCTCGACGGGCCGCCAGCGTGGCCCCCGAGGCGGTGGGCCCCTTCGGGTAGAGAGATGCCGAAGGCGGCCGCACCCCCTCTCAAGCCGGCGAGACAGAGGACCGGCTTCGCGTAGCCGGCCTGCCGCCTTCCTCGAAGGGGACGCCCATTAATGAGACAAGGTGCGGCGGGGCTACAGTAATCGCCCGCCAGGGCGGCGTTACTGTAGCCACGCTTACTTCGACCAAGCCTGCGCCAACAAACACGGAGCAACAGTAACCGGCCGCCGACAAGACCCTGGCCGGTGGGGCCGGCCTGTCGACCCAGGGGCCGGCAGTCAGCGGGACCCACCAGCCGGCGGGCCCCAGAAGCCGGCGGAGAAGCCGGCGAGCATAGTCACAGACGGCTGGTTCCCGCGCCCAGTCGGATTACCATTGTACCCCCGGGGTGTAGGCCTATATAACCCCCCCGGTGCACCCATGCAAAGGGTTGAACTCTCTTTCTAGACATAGACACTTACAAGGAGAAGAGGCAGGCTGTGCTAAGCCCTTCTTCCTCCTTCCATCCCAAACAGCTCAAGGAGCATTGTAGCCACCTGTGAACTTAGTAACCATGCGGAGACCCTGCAGAGCAGCAGTAGGGGTGTTATCTCCCCGGAGAGCCCTGAAGCTGGGTAAGATTCGCCAGCGTGCATGTCTACGCCTCATCCCGCTTCCAGGCACCGGCGACGTTCTTTTGGCCCCCGCAATGATAAGCCACCCGTTGGCATATGTCGATCCTACCACCCGACAGACGTGATGCCTATCTTCATGGTCATGCCTAGATATCATCATAATATGCGCTTTTCTATCAATTGCTCGGCAGTAATTTGTTCACCCACCGTAATATATGCTATCTTGCGAGAAGCCACTTGTGAAACCTATGGCCCCCGGGTCTACTTTACATCATATAAGTTTCCGATCTACAATTCCAGTTTACTATTTATTTTGCAATCTTTACTTTTCAATCTATACAACAAAAATAGCAAAAATATTTATCTTATTATCTCTATCAGATCTCACTTTTGTAAGTGACCGTGAACCCCTTTATCGCGTTGGTTGCGAGGTTCTTGTTTGTTTGTGCAGGTACTAGGCGACTTGCATGTAGTCTCCTACTGGATTGATACCTTGTTTCTCAAAAACCGAGGGAAATACTTATGCTACTTTGCTGCATCACACTTTCCTCTTCAAGGGAAAACCAATGCATGCTCAAGAGGTAGCAAGAAGGATTTCGGGCGCCATTTTCGGGGAAATCTATGCCAAGTCAAGACATACCAAGTACCCATCACAAACTCTTACCCCTCGCATTACATTATTTGCCATTCGCCTCTCGTTTTCCTCTCCCCCACTTCACCCTTGCCGTTTTATTCACCTCTTTTTCATTCTCCCTTTTTCCGCTCGCTTTCTTTCGCTTGCGTCTTGCGTAATTGTTTGTTGGATTGATTGTTTGTCACGATGGCTCAAGATAATACTTAGAGATCGTGCTAAAACTTGGTTCTCTTCTTTGCCTAAAAATAGTATTGATTCATGGAATAAGTGCAAAGATGCTTTTATCTCTAAGTATTTCCCTCCTGCTAAGATCATCTCTCTTAGAAACGATATTATGAACTTTAAGAAACTTGATCATGAGCATGTTGCACAAGCTTGGGAGAGGATGACATTAATGATACGTAATTGCCCTACACATGGTTTGAATTTATGGATGATTATACAAAAAATATGCTAGATTTAATTTTACTTCTAGAAACCTTTTAGATTCGATCGCGGGAGGTACTTTTATGGAAATCACTTTAGGAGAAGCTACTAAACTCCTAGAAAATATTATGGTTAATTATTCTCAATGGCACACCGAAAGATCTACTAGTAAAAAAGTTCATGCGATAGAAGAGATTAATGTTTTGAGTGGAAAGATGGATGAACTTATGAAGTTGTTTGCTAATAAGAGTGTTTCTTCTGATCCTAATGATATGCCTTTGTCCACCTTGATTGATAATAATAATGAATCTATGGATGTGAATTTTGTTGGTAGGAACAATTTTGGTAACAACACATATAGAGGAAATTTTAATTCTAGGCCATTTCCTAGTAATTCCTCTAATAATTATGGTAATTCCTACAACAAATCTTATGTAAATTTTAATAAGATGCCCTCTGATTTTGAGACTAGTGTTAAAGAATTTATGAATTCACAAAAGAATTTCAATGCCTTGCTTGAAGAAAAATTGCTTAAGATTAATGGGTTGGCTAGGAACGTGGATAGAATTTCTCTTGATGTTGATTCTTTTAAACCTATATCTATTACACCTAAGCATGATATCAATGTGTCTCTCAAATCCATGAGAATTTCAATTGATGAGTGCAAATAAAGAATCGCTAGGATGCGTGCTAAAAAGGATTGCTTTGTGAAGGTGTGTTCTTCTAGTTTTCATGATAATAATGATGAAGATCTAAAAGTGATTGGTGTGTCTCCTATTAAATCTTTGTTTGCCAATATGAATCTTAATAAATATGGGACTGGAGATGATTCAACTTTAGTTTGAAGGCGTCCCAATGATTCAGAGTTTTTAGATCTTGATGCAAAAATTGATAAAAGTGGGATTGAAGAGGTTAAAACTTTACATAGCAATGAACCTACTATTTTGGATTTCAAGGAATATACCTTGTTGCAATCCGTGCTAAATTCTCCTCATGCTTATGATCAAAATAAAGCTTTTACTAAACATATCGTTGATGCTTTAATGCAATCCCATAAAGAAAAGCTTGAACTAGAGGTTTCTATCCCTAGAAAATTTTGTGATGAGTGGGAACCTACTATTAAAATTAAGATTAAAGATCATTAATGCTATGATTTATGTGATTTGGGTGCTAGTGTTTTCACGATTCCAAAAACTTTGTGTGATGTGCTAGGTTTCCGTGAATTTGATGATTGTTCTTTAAATTTGCATCTTGCGGATTCCACCATTAAGAAACCTATGGGAAGGATTAATGATGTTCTTATTGTTGCAAATAGGAATTATGTGCCCGTAGATTTCATCGTTCTTGATATAGATTTCAATCCTACATGTCCTACTATTCTTGGTAGACCTTTCCTTAGAACGATTGGTGCAATTATTGACATGAAAAAGGAAATATTAGATTCCAATTTCCGTTAATGAAAGGCATGGAACACTTTCCTAGAAAGAGAATTAAATTACCATATGAATCTATTATGAGAGCCACATTGTAGCGACCCGACCTCAAACGGTCAAGTCTCTGTGCTTCAGTGTCATCCCTGGATCGGCAATGCTGACACACACAGTACTCAAGGATTTATAACAGAGAAGAAACCACACACTTATTACATCGAATGTCTCCAAAGAGAAATTATTACAAAATATATGGCTTAAGGCCATCTAATACGATAACAACGGAAGGCTTGGAAGATAAAGTGAGTCCATCAACTCCAACGGCATAGCTGAGCTGCACGGCAACGACCTAACGAACCTTACTCCTCGTCTGAAAAGTCTGCAACATAATACGTTGCATCCCGAAAACGGGTCAACACATGGAATATGCTGGCAAAGTAACACAGTAGAGCAAGAACAGAATAATGCTATCACTACATGCATATTTAGCTGGTGGAAAGCTCTATGGTTATAGTTGTTGCGAAAAGCCATTTTTCCCTACAACAAAGGAATATATTTTAATTTAACTATCATGGTAGTTGAAACATCATTGAGAAGGTTCCTCCAACTCAATCCCAATTAAAGTAGTTATCAACCCAACTGTATTAAGTTAAAAGTGATGAGATACTTAAGATACTCCAAGTACTAGATACTTAAGATGTCCATAACCGGGACACGACTAACCATGATTAGATTGTACACTCTACAGAGGTTTGCGCACTTTTCCCCACAAGACTCGATCGCCTCCGTTGAATTTCTCGCACTACATGATGTTTGAGAAACGGATGACTGAGACACAGTCTTTCAGAAACATTAACTCTCTACTCCAGGCAGACCATACCAAACCTACAACCCACTACCCGCTGATCCACCTCTTCAAGTGCTTCACCTAACTTACTCAACTACGCTAAAGCCCATAATAGCTTGTGGCTGCACACGGAAGTTTCTAGCATGAATCATCTCAGTTCCCTTTGAGCCTGGGTGGCGGTCCATAGGATAATCACACGGAACCCCGGGATCTCCAAAAATACAGGCAACACTGGGTACTCTAGGTGCCTCAATCAACCCAGATGTGTATTCAAGTTGCCACCTTAAGTTAAACCATTATTTAGCAATATCACATCTGTCATGGATTTCACTCACCCAAACCACGTCTACGAGCATAGCATAGCAGTATAAGCAATTCGTATAAGTAACTCCCAAGGTTTGAATATAACAGTGCAACAGGTTCTACCTCATCAACTACTTCCCAAACCACAAGTTAATGACATCCTACCCATGCAATGTTTGAGGATTGGAACTAATGCATAAAAACTGGGTGATAAAGGGATATGATCAAAGTGTTACTTGCCTTGCTGACGATCCGCCAAACCTAGGGACTCCAAATAACACGGTTCGCAATCCGGGAATTCTATCGCAAACAAACAATAGCATACATAAGCAATCAAGCAAAGGAACACGGGGAAAACTCAAATAAGAAGATCTACCAGAAAGTTCAACTTAAGAACTCCGATTAGCAAAAAGAATCAAATCAAACGGAGCAACGAAACTCAAACGGTGAAAGAAACAAGACCCATTTACTAATATGGACCTAGGTCAAATTTTATAGTAGCAAAAGCTTGTTCAAGTTGGTTAAACAGAAAGAGGGTCTCGAGACGAAGATCTAGGCGCTTGAATCGCCTGATTCCTACAAACAAGCGAAAAGATAAACTAGAACGAAGATCAGATCAGAAATCGAGATCAGAAATAATCGCGGAAAAATCCGATAAAAGAAAACTGACGAACAGGCTAACGAACGAGCGTTCGTTGTCTGTTACTAACGAGCAAAAACCGTTCGTTAAAACGAATGTACGGACGAACGTCCGCTAAAGAGAAGAACCGGGAAAAACCGGCGAACCGATCTATCTAAAAAACTAGGGTTTTCAAAAAAGGAACCGGTTTTTTTAAAACCGAACGGTTCTACCTCCGGCGAAGTCCGGCACGACGGGCGGCTCCGGCGTGGGGCGGGGCGGCGGCGGCGGCGGCGGTGAGGCGCGGCAGAGGCGGGGCGCGGCTGCGGGCGGGCTGCGGCGGCGGGGTGGGTGGTGGTGGCGGTGGCGGTGGCGGGGTATTTAAGAGAGGGGGGTGGCTTGGGGGAGGGTCCGAGGCGGCGGCGGCTCGGTTTCCTGGGGGAGACGACGCGTGGGGAGGCAGGCCGGCGGCTGGGCTTCGGCCTAGTTGGCCACTGCGCGATTTTTTCTAAAACAATTCCGCCGAACAGAAAAAAATCCTAGAAAATAAAATAAAAATCTAAAAATGCCAAAACAAATTTTCACCGCCTAAATAAAATATTTAGAATGATATGAACATTTTCTTGGCCCTAAAATGCAACTTTGAAAAACATGCAATTTTTCTAATGCAAATAAAATTGCAATAAAATCCAAATAAAAACAAATATT
Source organism: Triticum monococcum (assembly GCA_034509565.1). Lineage (NCBI taxonomy): Eukaryota > Viridiplantae > Streptophyta > Magnoliopsida > Poales > Poaceae > Triticum > Triticum monococcum. Next base: position 630,302,925 of record CM067847.1, on the reverse strand, counting down.
TGATTTTAATATTTTCCTCCCATATTTCATTTATTTTTGAAGAAGTCATATTATCTCCTCTCATATATTTTAATATGAAATATTTTCGAAGAGAAAGTAATTAAAACCAAAAATCCTCGTTCCAAAATTTGATAAAAATCAAATTTGAAAACCGGGGAAATCCCCAACTCTCTTCGAGGGTCCTTGAGTTGCTTAGGATTTCGAGGATCGCGAGACGAAATGCAATAAAATATGATATGCAAGAATGATCTATGTATAACATTCCAAATTGAGAATTTGGGATGTTACAAACCTACCCCCTTAAGATGAATCTCGCCCTCGAGATTCGGGTTGGCTAGAAAATAGGTGTGGGTGGTCTTTGCGAAGATCATCCTCTCGTTCCCAGGTGGCTTCGTCCTCGGTATGGTGGCTCCACTGAACTTTGCAAAACTTGATAACCTTGCTGCGGGTCACTCGACTGGCAAACTCCAAAATCTTGACTGGCTTCTCCTCATAAGTCAAATCATTGTCCAACTGAATCACCTCCAAGGGTACGGTATCTCTTAGCGGTATATCCGCCATCTCAGCATGGCACTTCTTCAATTGGGAAACGTGAAACACATCATGAACTCCTGACAGTCCTTCAGGTAACTCCAACTTGTAGGCAACTTCTCCCATCCGTTCCAAAACACGACACGGTCCTACAAATCTCGGGGCTAACTTTCCCTTGACTCCAAAACGTTTCACTCCTCGCAAAGGTGATACTCGCAGATATGCTCTATCTCCAATTTCATAGGTTACCTCCTTGCGTTTCGAATCTGCATAACTCTTCTGTCTGGACTGAGCTATCTTCAGTCTATCCCGAATCAGTTTAACTTTCTCCCCGGACTCTTTGATCAAGTTTGGTCCAAAAAACTATCGGTCTCGAACTTCATCCCACATCAACGGTGTTCTGCACCTTCGTCCATATAGGGCTTCGAACGGTGCCATCTTCAAACTGGCTTGGTAGCTATTGTTGTATGAGAACTCTGCTTAAGGCATATTGTCATCCTAACTAGACCCATAATCTTGCGCACAGGCTCTCAACATATCCTCCAGAATCTGGTTGACTCTCTTGGTCTGTCCATCGGTCTGCGGGTGAAATGTTGTACTGAACGCCAATCTCGTCCCCAAAGTCTGGTGTGGCTGATGCCAAAACTTTGAGGTAAACTGTGTTCCTCTATCTGATATGATGGTCCTCGGAACTCCATGAAGACATACGATCCTGGTCATATATATCTTGGCCAACTTTGCACTGGTATAAGTTGTTTTCATTGGGATAAAGTGTGCCACTTTGGTCAAGTGGTCAACTACTACCCATATAGAATCATAACCTGATTTGGTCCTGGGCAATCCGGTGATAAAATCCATGCCAACTTTATCCCACTTCCATTCCCGTATCGGCATAGGCTGTAACAATCCTGCTGGCTTTTGATGCTCAGCCTTCAGTCTCTGACATACATCACATACGGCTACATACTCGGCAATATCCTTCTTCATACAAATCCACCAAAAACGTTCCTTCAAATCCAAATACATCTTGGTGTTTCCGGTGTGTATCGAGTATGGTGAGTCATGAGCCTCCTGAAGTATTAACTTCCTGATCTCTGTGTTATTGGGCACATAAACACGGTCCTCGAAGCATAAGGTGTCGTGCTCATCCTCATGAAAACCTTTGGCCTTTGTTGCGCTCATTCTCTCTTTTATCTCGGCAACCTCTTTGTCATCCTTCTAAGCTTCTTGAATCTTTCCTAACAATGTAGACTGAACCTCCGTTGTTGCAACAAAACCTCTAGGAACTATCTCCAATCGAAGTTCCCGGAGATCCTCCGCTAACTCCTTTGGCAATCCCGTGCTCTCTAGGGTATTAGCATAACTCTTCTGGCTCAAAGTGTCTGCTACGACATTGGCCTTTCCTGGGTGATAGTGAAGCGTCATGTCATGATCCTTTATGAGCTCCAACCATCTCCTCTGCCTAAGGTTCAGTTCCTTCTGTGTGAAAATGTACTTCAAACTCTTATGATCCGTGTACACATCACAATGGTTTCCAATAAGGTAATGCCCCCAGGTCTTCAACGCATGCACTATGGCTACTAGCTCCAAATCATGCATAGCGTAATTCAACTTGTGTGGTTTTAGTTGTCTTGAAGCATACGAAATAACTCTTCCGTCCTGCATTAGCACACTTCCAAGTCCTAGGCGAGAGGCGTCGCAATACACTTGGAAATCCTTACGTATATCTGGCAGTGTCAGCACTGGGGTTGTAGTCAAACGTTTCTTCAGCTCCTGGAAACTTGCCTCGCAATCTTCCATCCATTTAAACTTGGTATCCTTCTTCAATAATTCCGTCATTGGCTTCGCGTTCTTGGAAAAAATTCTCAATGAATCTCCAATAGTATCCCGCGAGTCCAAGAAAACTGCGGATCTCTCTAACTGAAGTGGGTGCCAACCATTCATTGACTGACTGAATCTTGGTGGGGTCTACTGCTATACCTTCTCCTGATATAACATGTCCAAGGAATCCGACTTCCTTCAACCAAAACTCGCATTTGCTGAACTTGGCATACAACTGATGTTCCCTGAGTTTCTCGATAACTAATCGCAAATGCTCTTCGTGCTCCTCCTTGTTCTTTGAACATACCATTATATCATCAATGAACACCACAACAAACTTATCTAAATATTCCATGAATACTTTGTTCATCATGCTCATGAAGTAGGAAGGGGCGTTAGCCAGTCCAAACGACATGACCGTATATTCGTATAACCCGTACCGTGTGGTGAATGATGTCTTTGGTATATCTTTCTTTCGTATCTTCAACTAATGGTATCCTGATCGCAGATCGATCTTCGAAAACACCTTAGCTCCTTGCAGCTGGTCAAACAGATCATTGATCATCGGCAATGGGTACTTGTTCTTGATCGTCACTTCATTCAAGGCCCGATAATCAACAACCATTCTTAGGGACTTATCCTTCTTCTCAACCAAAAGCACCGGGGCTCCCCATGGTGATGAACTCCATCGAATGTAACCTTTCTCCAATAACTCCTTGATCTATTTCTTAATCTCATCGAGATCATTCGCGGGCATCCGATAAGGTCTCTTGGATATTGGCCCTGTGCTTGGCAATAGCTCTATCAAAAACTCGATATCTCGATCCGGTGGCATGCCTGGTAACTCATCTGGGAAAACATTCGGGTAATCCCTTACTACAGGCACTTCCTCCTGAACAACTCCCGTGAGGGTATTTACTTGGCTACTTCTTGGCGCATGCCTAGATACGTACTTGATCCTTTTTCCCTCCGAGGTGGTGAGACAAATTGACCTACTAACACAGTCAATGCTTCCTCTGTACTTTTACATCCAATCCATTCCTAATATCACATCCAATCCTTGTGACTCCAAGATAATTAGGTCAGACAGAAAAACATGGTTGCCAATGGTTTAGGGTATCTGGTCGCACCATCGACTAGCCATATACTCTGCTCCAGGTGAACATACTAACAGAGTGGTCCTAAGGGTTTGGGTCAGTAGTTTAAACTTATCCACGAATTCCCTTGATATGTATGAATGCGATGCACCAGTATCAAAAAGAACAAGAGCGGTAAATGACTTAACAAAAAACTTACCTATAACTGCCTCTGGCTGCTCTTCAACCTCCTCCACGTTAACATGGTTCACTTGTCCTTCGTTGAATGGATTGGGCTTCTTCCCAGTGCTCCCATTTCCGTTTTCATTCTTCCCTTTAGGGCACTCTGTGGCATAGTTTCCAGTCTTCCCGCACTTGAAACAAGTAACATGGCTTAGGTCTCTCTTCGTGGGTGTGGCTGGATTGGAGCGGTTCTGATTGTTGCTTGCTCCATTCTCATTCCCATTCCTTGGGCCAGTATGGTTATGGTTACTTCCTCCATTATGGGTGTGGCCTCCATGGTTATGAACAAGTCCTCCCAAGTTCGGGGTTAGGCGAGGCTTCTGCTGAGCTCCTGAGTTATACCTCCCTTGTCCATACTTCCTCTTACGATTCTCAATCTGATGTTGCTTCCCTTCAATCATAAGAGCCTTATCTGCCAACTCCTGGTAGTTGTTGAATGTTGCCACCATCAACTACATGCTCATCTCATCATTTAATCCTTCCATAAACTTCTCCTGCTTTGCAGCATCTATGGCCACATCATCATGGGCATAGCGAGATAACTTGCTAAACTAATCCACGTACTGAGCCACAGTACGGTTCCCCTGGCGTAAGTTGCAAAACTCACGCTTCTTCATACTCATTGCTCCAGTTGAGACATGGGATGTATGAAAGGCTTGCTGAAACTGGTCCCATGTCACCGTGGCTATAGGGTAGGTGACAGTGTAATTCTCCCACCACCAGGTTGCTGGTCCATCCAACTGATGTGCGGCAAAACGCACCTTCTCAGCATCAGTACATCCTGAAGTGGTTAACTTCCTTCCAATCCCGCGGAGCCAATCATCTACTACTATAGGCTCGGTGCTACTGGAAAACACCGGCGGCTGCAACCTCAAAAACGGGCTAAGTGGTCAACTGGTGGTGGTGGTGGTGGATTGTTGTTGTTGTTGTTGCCTTGGTTCTGGACTAACAACTGCATCAGGGTATTCTATTGCTAGATCAACTGAGTGAGCTCCGGTGGGAAGGTGAATCCGGGGTCACGTCTCGGAGGCATCTGATGGGTTTAGAGGGGAGAGATTAGATTATAATGAGGTCTAATGAAAGCACTACCCATATGCACATGAGACAAACACAAACATTTCACTCAATCAATCAAGCAAGGCGTACAAATCGGTCTAGAACTATCACAAAAGTGCTCGGACTACAATATTTACATGGTGGAATACTACTACTGATGTGGTGGTCTACTAAAAATATTCCTCAGTTGAAGACTCCATGATGTCTGTTCCAGCTTCGTCTTCAAAGTCATCATCGCTAAGGTTGGAGTCAGTGTCGTCGATGATGATGTAGTTCTCCGGGTGAATCTCCTTGGGTTCTTCGTCTTCTCCTCCTGGTGCGGGGTCTCCCAGGAATACTCCTAGCTTCCAGATCGTCATTTTTCTCCACTAGTACGACGATTTATTCCTCATAATCTTCATGTGTAGCCTTGAGTTCTTCCTCTAGTTCCATGATCCTAGTCATTGCCTTCTTCAGATCTATCATGCCCGCGCACATCTGATTCTCCTGGCGTCGAATGTGTTGGTTTAGTTCCTGGATGAAAGCTGCAATTGATCTATCCTTCTTGGTGCTGATCATCTCCCATTGCTCGTCTCGGCGCCCACAAATCTGATAGATAGTATCCTTAAGCTCCTTTTGGTAAATTTCTCCAATGTGTCCCATGGTGATGTGAGCTGCCATACTCTTTCCTAGACTCCAGGTTGGTGCATCAAAGGAAAACTCTATGGGCTTAGTGACTGACGTGAAGGTCCTTCCTGGAACTTGAACTTGAATCATCCATCGCTCCTCTTCTGGTAAGGTGGCGTTGTAAGTCCCGATGAAGCTTGGTATTCCTATGTTCCGGTACCTAGTGACTTCCTTTAAGTGTCGTCCAAAAGGTGCTTCTTCATCCGGTTGTGCAAACTTGTTCCTTGCATCCGCCATCCTAAAGAGTGGAAAATGGAGAGGAGTCAGAAATGAGAAGAGAATAGTGATCTATGGTTTTAGCTTAGTGGTCGTGTCCTACACTCAGCATGTGCACTGATACCATCTTGTAGTGACCCGACCTCAAATGGTCAAGTCTCTGTGCTTCAGTGTCATCCCTGCATCGGTAATGCTGACATACACAGTACTCGAGGATTTATAACAGAGTATCAATCACACACTTATTACATCGAATGTCTCCAAAGAGAACTTATTACAAAATATATGGCTTAAGGTCATCTAATACGATAACAACGGAAGGCTTGGAAGATAAAGTGAGTCCATCAACTCCAACGGCATAGCTGAGCTGCATGGCAACGACCTAACAAACCTTACTCCTTGTCTGAAAAGTCTGCAACATAATACGTTGCAGCCCGAAAATGGGTCAGCACATGGAATATGCTGGCAAAGTAACACAGTAGAGCAAGAACAGAATAATGCTATCACTACATGCATATTTAGCCGGTGGAAAGCTCTATGGTTATAGTTTTTGCGAAAAGCCAATTTTTCCCTACAACAAAGGAATAGATTTTAATTTAACTATCATGGTAGTTGAAACATCATTGATAAGGTTCCTCCAACTACTTCCCAACCCACAAGTTAATGACATCCTAACCATGCAATGTTTGAGGATTGGAACTAATACATAAAAACTGGGTGATAAAGGGATATGATCAAAGTGTTACTTGCCTTGCTGACGATCCACGATACCTAGGGACTCCAAATAACACGCTTCGCACTCCGGGAATTCTAGCGCAAACAAACAATAGCATACATAAGCAATCAAGCAAAGAAACATGGGTAAAACTCAAATAAGAAGATCTAACAGAAAGTTCAACTTAAGAACTCCGGTTAGCAAAAAGAATTAAATCAAACGGAGCAACGAAACTCAAACGGCGAAAGAAACAAGATCCGTTTACTAATCTGGACCTAGGTCAAATTTTACAGTAGCAAAAGCTTGTTCAAGTTGGTTAAACAGAAAGAGGGTCTCGAGACGAAGATCTAGGCGCTTGAATCACCCGATTCCAACAAATGAGCGAAAAGATAAACTAGAACGAAGATCGGATCATAAATCGCGATCAGAAATAATCGCGGAAAATCCGATAAAAGAAAACTGATGAACAGGCTAACGAACGACCGTTTGTTGTCTGTTACTAACGAGGGAAAACCGTTCGTTAAAACGAACATACAGACGAACGTCCACTAAAGAGAAGAACCGGGAAAAACCGGTGAACCGATCTATAAAAAAAACTAGGGTTTCTAAAAAAACCGAACCGATTTTTTTAAAACCGAATGGTTCTACCTCCGGCAAAGTCCGGTGCGACGGGCGGCTCCGGCGCGGGGCGGGGCGGCGGCGGCGAGGCGCGGCAGAGGCGGGGCGCGGCTGCGGGCGGGCTGCGGTGGCGGGGTGGTGGTGGCGGCGGTGGCGGTGGCGGGGTATTTAAGAGAGGGGGGCAGCGGCGAGGGGGAGGGGCCAAGGCGGCGGCAAGGAGGAGTCCCGGCCGGACTCCTCGTCCGAGGCGGCGGCGGCGGCTCGGTCTCCTGGGGGAGACGGCGCGCGGGGAGGCGGGCCGGCGGGTGGGCTTCGGCCCAGTTGGCCACTGTGTGATTTTTTTAAAAACAATTCCGTCGAACAGAAAAAAATCCTAGAAAATAAAATAAAAATCTAAAAATGCCAAAACAAATTTTCACCGTCTAAATAAAATATTTAGAATGAGATGAACATTTTCTAGGCCCTGAAATGCAACTTTGAAAAACAAATATGACTTATACTAACGGAGCTTACGAGTTTTCTATTAAGTTTTGTGTTGTGAAGTTTTCAAGTTTTGGGTAAAGATTCGATGGACTAGGGAATAAGGAGTGGCAAGAGCCTAAGCTTGGGGATGCCCAAGGCACCCCAAGGTAAAATTCAAGGACAACCAAAAGCCTAAGCTTGGGGATGCCCCGGAAGGCATCCCCTTTTTCGTCTTCATCTATCAGTAACTTTACTTGAGGCTATATTTTTATTCACGACATGATATGTGTTTTGCTTGGAGCGTCTTGTATGATTTGAGTCTTTGCTTTTTAGTTTTCCACAATCATCATTGCTGTACACACCTTTTGGGAGAGACACACATGAATCGGAATTTAATAGAATACTCTATGTGCTTCACTTATATCTTTTGAGCTAGATAATTTTGCTCTAGTGCTTCACTTATATCTTTTTAGAGCACGGTGGTTGTTTTATTTTATAGAAATTATTGGATCTCTCATTCTTCACTTATATTATTTTGAGAGTCTTTTAGAACAGCATGGTAATTTGCTTTGGTTATGAAATTAGTCCTAATATGATAGACATCCAGGATGGGTATAATAAAAACCTTCATATAGAGTGCATTAATTGTTATGAGAAGCTTGATACTTGATAGTTGTTTTGAGATATAAAGATAGTAATATTAGAGCTGTGCTAGTTGAGTAATTGTGGAATTGAGAAATACTTGTGTTGAAGTTGGCATGTCCCGTAGCATGCACGTTTGGTAAACGTTGTGTGACAAATTTGAAGCATGAGGTGTTCTTTGATTGCTTTCCTTATGAGTGGAGGTCGGGGATGAGCGGTGGTCTTTTCCTACCAATCTATCATCCTAGGAGCATGCGCGTAGTGCTTGGTTTTGATGACTTGTAGATTTTTGCAATAAGTATGTGAGTTCTTTATGACTAATGTTGAGTCCATGAAGCACTCTCACCCTTCCATCATTGGTAGCCTCTTTGGTGCCGTGCATTGCCCTTTCTCGCCTCGAGAGTTGGTGCAAACTTCGCCGGTGCATCCAAACCCCGTGATATGATACGCTCTATCACAAATAAGCCTCCTTATATCTTCCTCAAAACAGCCACCATACCTACCTATTATGGCATTTCCATAGCCATTCTGAGGTATATTGCCATGCAACTTTCCACTGTTCCGTTTATTATGACACACTCCATCGTTGTCATATTGCTTTGCATGATCATGTAGTTGACATCGTATTTGTGGCAAAGCCACCTTCATAATTCTTTCATACATGTCACTCTTGATTCATTGCATATCCCGGTACACCGCCTGAGGCATTCACATAGAGTCATATTTTGTTCTAAGTATCGAGCTGTAATTCTTGAGTTGTAAGTAAATAAAAGTGTGATGATTTTCATATCAGAGCATTGTCCCATGTGAGTAAAGTTCTTCGAAAAAAAGGAGAAAAAAATGAGGGAAAATGAGGGAAAAAGAGAGAAGGGGCAATGTTACTATCCTTTTTCCACACTTGTGCTTCAAAGTAGCACCATGATCTTCATGATAGAGAGTCTCCTATATTGTCACTTTCATATACTAGTGGGAATTTTTCATTATAGAACCTGGCTTGTATATTCCAATAATGGGCTTCCTAAAATGCCCTAGGTCTTCGTGAGCAAGCAAGTTGGATGCACACCCACTTAGTTTCTTTTGTTGAGCTTTCATATATTTATAGCTCTAGTGCATCCGTTGCATGGCAATCCCTACTCCTTGCATTGACATCAATTGATGGGCATCTCCATAGCCCGTCGATTATCCACGTCAATGTGAGACTTTCTTCCTTTTTGTCTTCTCACACATCCTCCATATCATATTCTATTCCACCCATAGTGCTATATCCATGGCTCACGCTCATATATTGCGTGAAAGTTGAAAGAGTTTGAAATGGCTAAAGTATGAAACAATTGCTTGGCTTTTCATCACGGGGTTGTGCATGATGGGAGCATTTTTGTGTGACGAAAATGAAGCATGGCCAAACTATATGATTTTGTAGGGATAAGCTTTCTTTGGATATGATATTTTGATAAGACATAATTGCTTGGTTAGCATGCTTGAAGTATTATTACTTCTATGTCAATATTAAACTTCTCTCTAGAATCTTTTGGATCTAAAAATTCATGCCGCAATAAAGAGAATACATTGAAAATTATGTTAGATAGCATTCCACATCAAAAATGATGTTTTTATCATTTACCTACTCAAGGACGAGCTGGAATTAAGCTTGGGGATGCTTGATACATCTCCAACGTATCTATAATTTTTGATTGTTCCATGCTATTATATTATTTGTTTTGGATGTTTAATGGTCTTTATTATGCACTTTTATATTATTTCCGGGACTAACCTATTAACCGAAGGCCAAGTGCAAATTGCTGTTTTTTTGCCTATTTCAGTGTTTCCCAGAAAACGAATATCGAACGGAATCCAAACGGAATGAAACCTTCGCGAGGATCTTTTTTTTGGAACAAACGCAATCTAGGAGACTAGGAGTGGAGGTCAAGGAAGCAACGAGGCATCCACGAGGTAGGGCGGCGCGCCCAGGGGGCAGGCGCACCCCCACCCTCGTGGGCCCCTCATGGCTCCACCGACCTACTTCTTTTGCCTATATATACTCTTATACCCTAAAAACATCCAGGAGAGCCACGGAACCACTTTTCCACCGTTGCAACCTTCTGTACTCGTGAGAGCCCATCCGGGGACCTTTTCCGGCTATCTGCCGGAGGGGGATTCGATCACGGAGGGCTTCTACATCAACACCATAGCCTCTCCGATGATCTGTCGGTAGTTTACCACAGAACTTCGGGTCCATAGTTATTAGCTAGATGGATTCTTCTCTCTCTTTGGATCTCAATACAAAGTTCTCCTTGATGTTCTTGGAGATCTATTCGATGTAATTCTTTTTGCGGTGTGTTTGCAGAGATCCGATGAATTGTGGGTTTATGATTAAGATTATCTATGAACAATATTTGATTCTTCTTTGAATTCTTATATGCATGATTTGATATCTTTGCAAGTCTCTTCAAATTATTAGTTTGGTTTGGCCTACTAGATTGATCTTTCTTGCCATGGGAGATGTGCTTAGCTTTGGGTTCAATCTTGCGGTGACCTTTCCCAGTGACAACAGGGGCAGCAAGGCACGTATTGTATTGTTTCCATCAAGGATAAAAAGATGGGGTTTATATCATATTGCTTGAGTTTATCCCTCTACATCATTTCATATTGTCTAATGCATTACTCTGTTCTTATGAACTTAATACTCTAGATGCATGCTGGATAGTGGTCGATGTGTGGAGTAATAGTAGTAGATGCAGAATCGTGTCGGTCTACTTGACATGGACGTGATGCCTATGTTCATGATCATGCCTAGATATCATCATAACTATGCGCTTTTCTATCAATTGCTCGATAGTAATTTGTTCACCCATCATAATATATGCTATCTTGAGAGAAGCCTGAAACCTATGGCCCCCGGGTCTACTTACGTCATATAAGTTTCCGATCTACAACTATAGTTTACTATTTATTTTGCAATCTTTACTTTTCAATCTATACAACAAAAATACAAAAAAATATTTATCTTATTATCTCTATCAGATCTCACTTTCGTAAGTGACCGTGAAGGGACTGACATCCCCTTTATCGCGTTGGTTGCGAGGTTCTTGTTCGTTTGTGCAGGTACTAGGCGACTTGCATGTAGTCTCCTATTGGATTGATACCTTGGTTCTCAAAAACTGAGGGAAATACTTACGCTACTTTGCTACATCACCCTTTCCTCTTCAAGGGAAAACCAAAGCATGCTCAAGTGGTAGCAAGAACTTGCACTAGTGAAAGGATGAACCCTAGGGCTTGTTTCAAAGCATTGCAATACCGTTTTCGCTCACATTTACTAATAGTTACCTTGCTGTTTTTATAATTTCAGATTAAAAAAACCTATATCTACCATCCATATTGCACTTGTATCACCATCTCTTTGCCGAACTAGTGCACCTGTACAATTTACCATTGTATTGGGTGTGTTGGGGACACAACAAGCTCTTTGTTATTTGGTTGCAGGGTTGTTTGAGAGAGACCATCTTCATCTTATGCCTCCCACGGACTGATAAACCTTAGGTCATCCACTTGAGGGAAAATTGCTACTGTCCTACAAAACTCTACACTTGGAGGCCCAACAACGTCTACAAGGATAAAGTTGAGTAGTAGACATCAAGCTCTTTTCTGGCGCCGTTGCTGGGGAGGTTAGCGCTTGAAGGTATATGTTTAGATCTTGCAATCAAATCTTTTAGTTTCTTGTTTTATCACTAGTTTAGTCTATAAAAGGAAACTACAAAAAATGGAATTGAGGTTGCCTCATATGCTTCATCTTTTTAATGTCTTTCATGAAAATAAGGATTACGATAATTGTTCCAAAGTGTTCGAAGAAGAATGCATTAAAATGTTTGGCACTAAATCTTTAAATGATGAGCATGATTGCAATGTTGTTAGTATGAATTCTTTGAATATCCATGATGCTAATGATATGCAAAGCCACAAGCTTGGGGATGCTATGTTTGACGAAGATGATATTTTTAGTCCCCCAAGTTTTGATGTGCAAATTTATTATGATGATAGCATGCCTCCTATATATGATGATTATTGTGATGACATGTATGCTATAAATAATAATGATAACCATGAAACTTGTCATCATGATTTTAATTTTCAATTGGATTGTGCCTCACATGATAGTTATTTCGTTGAGTTTGGTCCCACTACTATTGATGAGAATAGATTTGCTTATGTGGAGAGTAATAATTTTTTTATATGCTTGTGGACCATGAAAGTAATGCTTTATGTAATAGCTATATTGTTGAATTCATTCATGATGCCACTGAAAATTATTATGAGGGAGGAATATATGCTTGTAGGAGTTGCAATAATATCAAGTTTCCTCTCGATGTCTTGAAAATCTTGAAGTTATGCTTGCTTTACCTTCATATGAATGTTGATTCTTGTTACCATAAGTTGTTTGCTCACAAAATCCTTATGCATATAAAGTGGGTTAGAATTAAATGTGCTAGTCATATGCTTCATGTGAAGTAAATATGCCCTAGAGGCAATAATAAAGTTGTTATTTATTTCCTTATATCATGATAAATGTTTATTATTCATGCTAGAATTATATTAACCGGAAACTTAGTACATGTGTGAATACATAGATAAACAGAGTGTCACTAGTATGCCTCTACTTGACTAGCTCATTGAATCAAAGATGGTTAAGTTTCCTAGCCATAGACATGAGTTGTCATTTGATTAACAGGATCACATCATTAGAGAATGATGTGATTGACTTGACCCATTACGTTAGCTTAGCACGATGATCATTTAGTTTGTTGCTACTACTTTCTTCATGACTTATACATGTTCCTCTGACTATGAGATTATGCAACTCCCGAATACCGGAGGAACACTTTGTGTGCTACCAAATGTCACAACGTAACTGGGTGATTATAAAGGTGCTCTACAGGTGTCTCCGATGGTACTTGTTGAGTTGGCATAAATCAAGATTAGGATTTGTCACTCCGATTGTCGGAGAGGTATCTCTGGGCCCTCTCGGTAATGCACATCACTATAAGACTTGCAAGCAATGTGACGAATGAGTTAGTTGCGGGATGATGCATTACAGAACGAGTAAAGAGACTTGCCGGTAACGAGATTGAACTAGGTATTGAGATACCGACGATCGAATCACGGGCAAGTAACATACCGATGACAAAGGGAACAACGTATGTTGTTATGCGGTTTAACCGATAAAGATCTTCGTAGAATATGTAGGAGCCAACATGAGCATCCAGGTTTCGCTATTGGTTATTGACCGGAGACGTGTCTCGGCCATGTCTACATAGTTCTCGAACCCATAGGGTCCGCACGCTTAACATTCGGTGATGATCGGTATTATGAGTTTATGTGTTTTGATGTACCTAAGGTTGTTCAGAGTCTCGGATGAGATCAGGGACACGACGAGGAGTCTCAAAATGTTCGAGACATAAAGATCGATATATTGGAAGGCTATATTCAGACATCGGAAAGGTTCTGAGTGGTTCGGGTATTTATTGGAGTACCAGAGAGTTACGGGAATTCGCCGGGGAGTATATGGTCCTTATTGGGCTTTAGGGGAGAGAGAGGGGCTGCCTAGGCAGGCCGCGCCCCCCAAGGCCTAGTCCGAATTGTACTAGGGGGAGGGGCGGTGCCCCCTCCTTCCTTCTCTTCTCTCTTCCCCTTCCTTCTCTTCTACTACTTGGAAGGGGGGAATCCTACTCCCGGTGGGAGTAGGACTCCCCAGGGCGCGCCATAGTAGAGGGCCGGCCCTCCCCCTCCTCCACTCCTTTATATACAGGGGAAGGGGGCACCTCATAGACACACAAGTTGATCATTGATCCCTTAGCCGTGTGCGGTGCCCCCCTCCACCATACTCCACCTCGGTTATATCATCGTAGTGCTTAGGCGAAGCCCTGCGACGGTAGCTTCATCATCACCGTCATCACGCCGCCGTGTTGACGAAGCTCTCCCCCGACACTCTGCTGGATTGTGTGTTCCTGGGACACCACCGACCCAAACGTGTGCAGATCACGGAGGTGCCGTACTTTCGGTGCTAGGATCGATCGATCGTGAAGACGTATGACTACATGAACCACGTTGTCATAACGCTTCCGCTTACGGTCTATGAGGGTACGTAGACAACACTCTCCCTCTCGTCGATATGCATCACCATGATCTTGCGTGTGCTTAGGATTTTTTTTTTGAAATTACTGCGTTCCCCAACAGTGGCATCCGAGCCAGGTCTATGCGTAGATGTTATATGCATGAGTAGAACACAAAGGATTTGTGGGCGTGGGTATATACATATTGCTTGTCGTCACTAGTTGATTCTTGATTCAGCGGTATTGTTGGATGAAGCGGCTCAGACCGACATTACGCGTACGCTTACACGAGACTGGTTCTACCGACGTGCTTCGCACACAGGTGGCTAGTGGGTGCCTATTTCTCCAACTTTAGTTGAATCGGATTCAATGACTATCGTTCTTTCTGAAGATCAAAAAGCAATCACTATACTGCATTGTGGTTTTTGATGCGTAGGTAAGAATGGTTCTTGCTCAGCCCGTAGCAGCCACGTAAAACTTGCAACAACAAAGTAGAGGACGTCTAACTTCTTTTTGCAGGGCTTGTTGTGATGTGATATGGTTAAGACGTGATGAGATATAAGTTGTTGTATGAGATGATCATGTTTTTTTAAGTTATCGGCAACTCACAGAAGCCTTATGGTTGTCTCTTTATTGCATAAGATGCAAGCGCCAAATAATTGCTTTACTTTATCGCTATGCAATAGTTGGCGAGATGACCATGTGATGACACGTTGATAGAGATCAAGATGATGGAGATCATGGTGTCATGCCGGTGACGATGGATATCATGACGGTACTTTGGAGATGGAGATCAAAGGCGCAAGATGATCATGGCCATATCATGTCACATATGTTGATTGCATCTGATGTTTATCCTTTATGCATCTTATTTTTCTTAGTTGGCGGTAGCATTATAAGATGATCTGTCACTAAATTTCAAGGTATAAGTGTTCTCCCTGAGTATGGACCATTGCGACAGTTCGTCGTGCCGAGACACCACGTGATGATCGGGTGTGATAACCTCTATGTTCACATACAATGGGTGCAAGCCAGTTTTGCACATGCGGAATACTCAGGTTAAACTTGACGAGCCTAGCATATGCAGATATGGCCTCGGAACACTTGAGACCAAAATGTCGAGCGTGAATCATATAGTAGACATGATCAACATAGTGATGTTCACCATTGAAAACTACTCCATCTCACGTGATGATCGGACATGGTTTAGTTGATATGGATCACGTGATCACTTAGATGACTAGAGGGATGTCTATCTAAGTGGGAGTTCTTAAGCAATATGATTAATTGAACTTTAATTTATCATGAACTTAGTCCTGATAGTAATTGCATATCTATGTTGTAGATCAATAGCTTGCGGTGTAGCTTCCTGTTTAATTTTGATATGTTCCTAGAGAAAATGAAGTTGAAAGATGATAGTAGCAATGATGCGGACTAGGTCCGTGATCTGAGGATTATCCTCATTGCTGCACAGAAGAATTATGTCCTTGATGCACCGCTAGGTGACGGACCTTTTGCAGGAGCAGATGCAGATGTTATGAACGTTTGACAAGCTCGGTATGATGACTACTTGATAGTTTAGTGCACCATGCTTTACGGCTTAGAACCTGGACTTCAAAAATGTTTTGAATGCCACGGAGCATATAAGATGTTCCAAGAGTTGAAATTGGTATCTCATACTCATGCCCGTGTCAAGAGGTATGAGATCTCTGACAGTACTTTGCCTACAAGATGGAGGAGAATAGCTCAACGAGTGAGCATGTGCTCAGAATGTCTGAGTACTACAATCACTTGAATCAAGTGGGAGTTAATCTTCCCGATAATATAGTGATTGACAGAGTTCTCTAGTCACTATCACCAAGTTACTAGAACTTCGTGATGAACTATAATATGCAAGGGATAACAGAAATGATTCCCAAAGCTCTTCGCGATGCTGAAATCGGTGAAGGTAGAAATCAAGAAAAAGCATCAAGTGTTGATGGTTGACAAGACCACTAGTTTCAAGTAAAAGGGCAAGGGAAAGAAAGGGAACTTCAAGAAGAATGGCAAGCAAGTTGCCACTCCCATGAAGAAGCCCAAAGCTAGACCCAAGCCTGAAACTGAGTGCTTCTACTGCAAAGGAAATGGTCACTCGAAGTGGAACTGCCCTAGATACTTGGCGGATAAGAAGGATGGCAAAGTGAACAAAGGTATATTTGATATACATGTTATTGATGTGTAATTTACTAGTGTTTATAGCAAACCCCTCGGTATTTCATACTAGTTCAGTTGCTAAGAGTAGTAACTCGAAACGGAAGTTGCAAAATAAACAAAGACTAGTTGAAGACGAGGTGATGATGTGTGTTGGAGATGATTCCAAGGTTGATAAGATCACCATCGCACAGTCCCTTTACCTTCGGGATTAGTGTTGAACCTAAAATAAATGTTATTTGGTGTTTGCGTTGAGCATAATATGATTGGATAATGTTTATTTTAATATGGTTATTCATTTAAGTCAAAGAATAATTGTTATTCTGTTTACATGAATAAAACCTTCTGTGGTCATACACCCAAGGTGAATGGCTTATTGAATCTTGATCATAGTAATACATATATTCATAATATTGTAGCCAAAAGATGCAAAGTTAATAATGATACTGCAACCTATTTGTGGCACTGCCGTTTAGGTCAAATTGGTGTAAAGCGCATGAAGAAACTCCATGCTGATGGACTTTTGGAATCACTTGATGGTTGTGAAGCATGCCTCACGGGCAAGATGACTAAGACTCCGTTCTCTGGAACATGGAGCGAGCAACTGACTTATTGTAAATAATACATACTGATGTATGCGATCCGATAAGTGTTGAGGCTTGTGGCGGGTATCGTTATTTTCTACCCTTCACAGATGATTTGAGCAGATATGGGTATATCTACTTAACGAAACATAAGTCTGAAACATTTGAAAAGTTCAAAGAATTTCAGAGTGAAGTAGAAAATCATCGTAACAAGAAAATAAAGTTTCTACAATCTGACCGTGGAGGCAAATATTTGAGTTACGAGTTTGGTCTTCATTTGAAACAATGTGGAGTAGTTTCGCAACTCACGCCACCTGGAACACCACAACATAATGGTGTGTCCGAACGTTGTAATCGTACTTTATTGGATATGGTGCGATCTATGATGTCTCTTAACGATTTACCACTATCATTTTGGGGTTATGCATTAGAGACAGCTGCATTCACGTTAAATAGGGAACCATGTAAATCCGTTGGGATGACACTGTATGAACTATGGTTTAGCAAGAAACCTAAGCTGTCAGTTCTTAAAGTTTGGGGTTGCGATGCTTATGTGAAAAAGTTTCATTCTGATAAGCTCAAACCCGAGTCAGAAAAGTGCGTCTTCATAGGATACCCAAAAGTAACTATTGGGTACACCTTCTATCACAGATCCGAAGGCAAGATATTAGTTGCTAAGAATGGATCCTTTCTAGAGAAGGAGTTTCTCTCGAAAGAAGTGAGTGGGAGGAAAGTAGAACTTGATGAGGTAATTGTACCTTCTCCCGAATTGGAAAGTAGTTCATCACAGAAATCAGTTCTAGTGATATCTACACTAATTAGTGAGGAAGATAATGATGATGATCATGAAACTTCAGATCAAGTTACTACCGAACCTCGTAGGACAACCAGAGTATGTTTCGCACTAGAGTGGTACGTTAATCCTTTCTGGAAGTCATGTTACTAGACCATGACGAACCTAAGAACTATGAGGAAGCGATGATGAGCCCAGATTCCGCGAAATGGCTTGAGGCCATGAAATCTGAGATGGGATCCATATATGAGAACAAAGTATGGACTTTGATTGACTTGCCCGATGATCGGTGAGTCATTAAGAATAAATGGATCTTCAAGAGGAAGACGGACGCTGATAGTAGTGTTACTATCTACAAAGCTCGAATTGTCGCAAAATGTTTTTGACAAGTTCAAGGTGTTGACTACGATGAGATTTTCTCACTCGTATTGATGCTTAAAAGTCTATCCGAATAATGTTAGCAGTTGCCTCATTTTATGAAATCTGGTAAATGGATGTCAAAAACTGCATTCCTTAATGGATTTCTTAAAGAAGAGTTGTATATGATGCAACCAGAAGGTTTTGTCAATCCTAAAGGTGCTAACAAAGTGAGCAAGCTCCAGCGATCCATCTATGGACTGGTGCAAGCAGCTCAGAGTTGTAATACATGCTTTGATAAAGTGATCAAAGCATATGGTTTTATACAGACTTGCGGTGAAGCCTGTATTTAGAAGAAAGTGAGTGGGAGAACTACAACATTTCTGATAAGTATATGTGAATGACATATTGTTGATCGGAAATAATGTAGAATTTTCAGGAAATCATAAAGGAGTGTTTGAAAAGAGTTTTTCAAAGAAAGACCTCGATGAAGCTGCTTACACATTGAGCATCAAGATCTATAGAGATAGATCAAGACGCTTGATAAGTTTTTTCAATGAGTACATACCTTGACAAGATTTTGAAGTGGTTCAAAATGGAATAGTCAAAGAAGGAGTTCTTGCCTGTGTTGCAAGGTATGAAGTTGAGTAAAGATTCAAAACCCGACCACATGAGAAAATAGAAAGAGAATGAAAAGTCATTCTCTATGCCTCAGACATAGGTTCTATAAAGTATGCTATGCTGTTTACCAGTCCTATTGTATACCTTAGCATGATTCTGGCAAGGGAGTACAATAGCGATCTAGGATTAGATCACTGGACAGCGGTCAAAATTATCCTTAGAGGACTAAGGAAATATTTCTCGGTTATGGAGGTGATAAAAGAGTTATGTTGATGCATGCTTTTTACATCGATCTAGATGACTCCAAATTTCGATCTGGATACATATTGAAAGTGGGAGCAATTAGCTAGAGTAGCTCCGTGCAGAGCATTGTAGACATAGAAATTTGTGAAATACATACGGATCTAAATGTTGCAGACCCATAGACTTAACTCCTCTCACAAGAAAAGCATGATCACTCTTTGGGTGTTAATCACATAGCCATGTGAACTAGATTATTGACTCTAGTAAACCCTTTGGGTATTAGTCACATGGAGATGTGAACTAATCACATAAAGATGTGAACTAGATTATTGACTCTAGTGCAAGTGGGAGACTAAAGGAAATATGCCCTAGAGGCAATAATAAAGTTATTATTTATTTCCTTATATCATGAAAAATGTTTATTATTCATGCTATAATTGTATTAACCGGAAACTTAGTACATGTGTGAATACATAGACAAACAGAGTGTCATTAGTGTGCCTCTACTTGACAAGCTCGTTCAATCAAAGATGGTTAAGTTTCCTAGCCATAGACATGAGTTGTTATTTGATTAACGGGACCACATCATTAGAGAATGATGTGATTGACTTGACCTATTCCGTTAGCTTAGCATGATGATCGTTTAGTTTGTTGCTACTGCTTTCTTCATGACTTATACATGTTCCTCTGACTATGAGATTATGCAACTCCTGAATACCGGAGGAACACTTTGTGTGCTACCAAACGTCACAACATAACTGGGTGATTATAAAGGTGCTCTACAGGTGTCTCCGATTGTACTTGTTGAGTAGGCATAGATCGAGATTACGATTTGTCACTCTGATTATCGGAGAGGTATCTCTGGGCCCTCTCGGTAATGCACATCACTATAAGCCTTGCAAGCAATGCGACTAATGAGTTAGTTGCGGGATGATACATTACGGAACGAGTAAAGAGACTTGCTGGTAACGAGATTGAAATAGGTATTGAGATACCGACGATCGAATCTCGGGCAAGTAACATACCGATGACAAAGGGAACAACGTATGTTGTTATGTGGTTTGACCGATAAAGAGCTTCATAGAATGTGTAGGAGCCAATATGAGCATCCAGGTTCCGCTATTGGTTATTGATCGGAGACATGTCTCGGTCATGTATACATAGTTCTCGAACCATAGGGTCCGCACGCTTAACGTTTGGTGACGATCAGTATTACGAGTTTATGTGTTTTGATGTACCGAAGGTTGTTCGGAGTCTCAGATGAGATCAGGGACATGATGAGGAGTCTCGAAATCTTCGAGACGTAAAGATCGATATATTGGAAGGCTACATTCAGACATCGGAAAGGTTCTGAGTGGTTAGGGTATTTATCGGAGTACCGGAGAGTTACGGGAATTCGCTGGGGAGTATATGGTCCTTATTGTGCTTTAGGGGGAGAGAGAGAGGGGCTGCCTAGGTAAGTCGTGCGCCCCCCAAGGCCTAGTCCGAATGTACTAGGGGGAGGGGCGGCGCCCTCTCCTTCCTTCTCTTCTCTCTTCCCCTTCCTTGTCTCCTACTACTTGGAAGGGGGGAATCCTACTCCCGGTGGGAGAAGGACTCCCCAGGGCGCGCCATAGTAGAGGGCCGGCCCTCCCCCTCCTCCACTCCTTTATATACGGGGGAAGGGGGCAGCCCATAGACACACAAGTTGATCATTGATCCCTTAGGCGTGTACGGTGCCCCCCTCCACCATAATCCACCTCGGTTATATCACCGTAGTGCTTAGGCGAAGCCCTGCGACGGTAGCTTCATCATCGCCGTCATCACGCCACCATGCTGACGAAGCTCTCCCTCGACACTTTGTTGGATCATGAGTTCATGGGACATCACCGACCCGAACGTGTGCATATCATGGAGGTGCCGTACTTTTGGTGCTAGGTTCGGTCGATCGTGGAGACGTACAACTACATCAACCGTGTTGTCATAACGCTTCCACTTACGGTCTACGAGGGTACGCAGACAACACTCTCCCTCTCGTTGCTATGCATCACCATGATCTTGCGTGTGCTTAGGAAGTTTTTTGAAATTACTACGTTCCCCAACATCATGATGCTCTCTTTATGTTTTAATTCTTATCCTTTATGTGAGCATCGTTGAAATCGTCATGCCTAGCTAGAAAGGCATTGAAGAAAAACGCTTGTTGGGAGTCAACCCAATATTTACCCCTACTGTTTTTATGTGTTCACATGATTATGCTACTGTAGTAATCATGTTTTATATCTTTTGTTTCAATAAAGTGACAAGTATGACCTTTGGGATGATCTATGGTGATAGTTGATTTGATCTTGCTAAAAAATAGAAACCTTTGCGCCCAGGAGATTAGTTTTCATTTTTAATAGAAGTGCAATAAAATACTAAATTGTTTTACAGAGGATTAATAAAAAAATTACCTAGGACTTCCTAATTTATTAGGAATTTTGGAGTTATATAATTATTAGAGAGTTACAGATTGCTACAGACTGTTCAGTTTTTGACAGATTTTGTTTTTCGCGTGTTGTTTCTTATTTTTGATGAATCTATGAGTAGTATAGGAGGGTATGAACCATAGAGAAGTTGGAATACTATAGATATTACACCAATATAAATAAATAATGAGTTCACAACAGTACCAAAAGTGGTAATTTATTTTCTTATACTAACAGAGCTTACGAGTTTTCTGTTAAGTTTTGTGCTGTGAAGTTTTCAAGATTTGGGTAAAGTTTTGATGGACTATGGAATAAGGTGTGGCAAGAGCCTAAGCTTGGGGATACCCAAGGCACCCCAAGGTAATATTAAAGGAATACCCAAGAAATTAAGCTTGGGGATGCCCCGTATGGCATCCCCTCTTTCGTCTTCGTTCATCGGTAATTTTACTTCGAGCTATATTTTTATTCACCACATGATATGTGTTTTGCTTGGAGCGTCATTTTCTTTTATTAGGATTTTCTTGCTGTTTGAATAAAGTACTTAAGATCTGAAATTTTATTTATGAGAAGGAGTCTTCACATAGTTACATAATTATTCAACTACTCATTGATCTTCACTTATATCTTTTGGAGTAGTTTGTCATTTGCTCTAGTGCTTCACTTATATCTATTTAGAGCACGGCGGTGGTTTTATTTTGAAGAAATTGTTGAACTCTTATGCTTCACTTATATCATTCCAAGAGTCTCTTAACAACATGGTAATTTTCTTAGGTTATGAATTTAGTCCTAATATGATGGGCATCAAGAGGGATATAATAAAAAAAACTTTCATATAAAGTGCATTGAATACTATGAGAAGTTTAATTCCTTATGATTGTTTGAGATATGAGGATGATGATATTAGAGTCATGCTAGTGAGTAGTTGTGATTTTGAAAAATACTTGTGTTAAGGTTTGTCAGTCCCGTAGCATGCACGTATGGTGAACCGTTATGTAACGAAGTTGGAGCATGAGATATTTTTTTGATTGTCTTCCTTATGAGTGGCGGTGGGGACAAGCGATGGCCTTTTCCTACCAATCTATCCCCCTAGGATCATGCGTGTAGTACTTTGTTTCGATAACTAATAGATTTTTGCAATAAGTATGTGAGTTCTTTATGACTAATGTTGAGTCCATGGATTATAGGCACTCTCACCCTTCCACCACTGTTATCCTCTCTAGTGTTGTGCAACTTTCACCGGTACCATAAACCCACCATATACCTTCCTCAAAACAGCCACCATATCTACCTATTATGGCATTTCCATAGCCATTCCGAGGTATATTGCCATGCAACTTTCCACCATTCCGTTTATTATGACACGTTCCATCATTATCATATTGCTTTGCATGATCATGTAGTTGACATCGTATTTGTGGCAAAGCCTCCGTTCATAATTCTGTCATACATGTCACTCTTGAGTCATTGCACATCCCGGTACACCACCGGAGGCATTCATATAGAGTCATATTTTGTTCTAAGTATCGAGTTGTAAAGTAAATAAAAGTGTGATGACCTTCATTATTAGAGCATTGTCCCATATGAGGAAATAAAAAAAAGAGGAGGGAAGGCCAAAAAAATAGAAGGCCCAAAAAAAACAAAAAAAGAGATAAAAAGAGAGAAGCAACAATACTACTATCCTTTTATCACACTTGTGCTTCAAAGTAGCACCATGATCTTCATGATAGAGAGTCTCCTACGTTGTCACTTTCATATACTAGTGGGTATTTTTCATTATAGAACTTGGCTTGTATATTCCAATGATGGGCTTCCTCAAAATGCCCTAGGTCTTCATGAGCAAGAAAGTTGGATGCACACCCACTTAGTTTCTTTTTGAGCTTTCATACACTTATTGCTCTAGTGCATATGTTGCTTGGCAATCCCTACTCACTCACATTGATATCAATTGATGGGCATCTCCATAGCCCGTTGATACGCCTAGTTGATGTGAGACTATCTCCTTCTTTTTGTCCTCTCCACAACCACCATCTATTCCAACTATAGTGCTATGTCCATGGCTCACGCTCATGTATTGCGTGAAAGTTGAAAAGGTTTGAGAACATCAAAAGTATGAAACAATTGCTTGGCTCGTCATCGGGGTTGTGCATTATTTGAATATTTTGTGTGATGAAGATGGAGCATAGCTAGACTATATGATCTTGTAGGGATAAGCTTTCTTTGGCCATGTTATTTTGAGAAGACATAATTGCCTTGTTAGTATGCTTGAAGTATTATTGTTTTTATATCAATATTAAACTTTTGTTTTGAATCATAGGGATCAAAACATTCATGCCATAATAAAGAAATTACATGGATAAATATGTTAGGTAGCATTCCACATCAAAAATTCTATTTTTATCATTTACCTACTTGAGGACGAGCAAGAATAAAGCTTTGGTATGCTTGATATGTCTCCAACGTATCTATAATTTTTTATTGTTCCATGCTATTATATTATCGATCTTGGATGTTCTATATGCATTTATATGCTATTTTATATGATTTTTGGGACTAACCTATTAATCTACAGCTTAGTGCCAGTTTATGTTTTTTCCTTGTTTTTGAGTTTCACAGGAAAGGAATATCAAACGGAGTACAATTGACCTGACACTCTACGACAATTGTTTTTGGGCGAAAAGAAGCCCACGGAGTACCAGAGATGCACCAGAGGAGTCTCGAGGCCACCACAAGGGTGGAGGGCGCCCCCACCCCTAGGGCGTGCCCTCCGACCTTTTGGGCCCCTTGTGGACTCCCCTGACTTGTTCTCGACGCCAACACCTCTTATATATCCCCAAACCTCCAGAACAGAACCTAGATCAGGAGTTTCACCGCCGCAAGCTTCTATGGCCACGGAAAACCAATCGGGACCTTGTTCCGACACCTTGCCGGAGGGGGAAATCATCACCGGTGGCCGTCTTCATCATCCCGGCACTCTCCATGATGAGGAGGGAGTAGTTCACCCTCGGGGCTGAGGGTATGTACCAATAGCTATGTGTTTGATCTCTCTCTCTCTCTCTCTCTCTCGTGTTCTTGATTTGGCACGATCTTGACGTACTGCAAGCTTTGCTATTATAGTTGGACCTTATGATGTTTCTCCCCCTCTACCTTCTTGTAATGGATTGAGTTTCCCCTTTGAAATTATCTTATCGGATTGAGTCTTTAATGATTTGAGAACACTTGATGTATGTCTTGCATGTGCCTATCTATGGTGACAATGGGAT
Source organism: Triticum monococcum (assembly GCA_034509565.1). Lineage (NCBI taxonomy): Eukaryota > Viridiplantae > Streptophyta > Magnoliopsida > Poales > Poaceae > Triticum > Triticum monococcum. The sequence goes on along the minus strand of CM067847.1, from coordinate 630,278,283 downwards.
ATTCACGTGATCTACTTGATGTATGTTTTGGTGATCAACTTGCGGTTTCTGTGACCTTGTGAACTTATGCATAGGGGTTGGCACACATTTTTGTCTTGACTCTCCGGTAGAAACTTTGGGGCACTCTTTGAAGTTCTTTGTGTTGATTTGAATAGATGAATCTGAGATTGTGTGATGCATATCATGTAATCAAACCCGCATATACTTGTGGTGACATTGGAGTATCTAGGTTACATTAGGGTTTTGGTTGATGTGTGTCTTAAGGTGTTATTTTAGTACAAACTCTAGGGATGTTTGTGACACTTATAGGAAGAGCCCAATAGATCAATCAGAAAGAATAACTTTGACGTGGTTTCGTACCCTACAATAATCTCTTCATTCGTTCTCTGCTATTAGTAACTTTGGAGTGACTCTTTGTTGCACGTTGAGGGATTGTTATATGATCTAATTATGTTATCATTGTTGAGAGAACTTGCACTAGTGAAATGGCGAACCCTAGGTCTCATTTCGAAGCATTGCAATACCGTTTTCGCTCACTTTTACTACTAGTTACCTTTCTATTTTTAAAATTTCAGATTACAAAAACCTATATCTACCATCCATATTACACTTGTATCACCATCTCTTTGCCGAACTAGTGCACCTATACAATTTAACATTGTATTGGGTGTGTTGGGGACACAAGAGACTCTTTGTTATTTGGTTGCAGGGTTGTTTGAGAGAGACCATCTTCATTCTATGCCTCCCACGGATTGATAAACCTTAGGTTACCCACTTGAGGGAAATTTTCTACTGTCCTACAAAACTCTGCACTTGGAGGCCCAACAACGTCTACAAGGATAAAGTTGTGTAGTAGACATCACACATCGACCGTTATCCAGCATGCATCTAGTGTATTAAGTTCATGGAGAAACAGAGTAATGCTATAAGAACGATGACATGCTGTAGACAAGATCTATTTATGTAGAAATAGACCCCATCTTCTTATCCTTAATAGAAACGATACATATGTGTCGTTTCCCCTTCTGTCACTGGGCTCAAGCACCGTAAGATCGAACCCATCACAAAGCACCTCTTCCCATGGCAACAAAAATTGATCTAGTTGGCCTAACTAAACCAATGATTCGAAGAAGAAATACGAGACTATAAGTAATCATGCATATTAGAGATCAAAGACCTCAGATAACTTTCATGGATAAAAACATTGATATGATCATAAACTCAAAGTTCATCGGATCCCAAGAACACACCAAAAAAAGTGTTACGTCAAATAGATCTCCAAGAGACCATTGTATTGAGAATCAAAAGAGAGTGAGGAAGCCATCTAGATACTAACTACGGACCCGTAGGTCTACAATGAACTACTCACGCATCATCGGAGAGGCACCAATGAGGATGATGAACCCCTCCGTGATGGTGTCTAGATTGGATCTGGTGGTTCTGGAACATGCGGCGGCTGGAATTGATTTTCATCGACTCCCCTAGGGTTTCTGGAATATTGGGGTATTTGTAGAGAAAAGGGGCGGTGCGGGAGGCCACTGAGGTGGGCACAACCCACCTGGGCACGCCTGGGGGCCAAGGCCTGTCCTGGTGGGTTGTGCCCCCCTCGGGGCACCCCCCTAGGTGCTTTTCTGGCCCATTTGGTGTCTTCTGGTCCAAAAAAATCCACAAAACGATTAGCTGCATTTGGACTCCGTTTGACATTGATTTTCTGCAATGTAAAAAAAACAAGCAAAAACAGCAAGTGGCACTTGGCACTATGTCAATAGGTTAGTCCCAAAAAATGATATAAAATGATTGTAAAACATCCAAGAATGATAATATAATAGCATGGAACAATAAAAAATTATAGATACGTTGGAGACGTATCAACATTCCCAAGCTTAATTCGTGCTCGTCCTCAAGTAGGTAAATGATAAAAACAGAATTTTTGATGTGGAATGTTGCCTAACATGTTCATCACATATTCTTTCTTTTATAGCTTGGACAATTGGACATTTATATGGTGCAAAGTAATAGACTAGTTTTGCCATGAGGACTTTAATACTCAAGCATATCAACAAGCAACCATGTCTTCCAAAATATCAACACTAAAGTGATTTATCCCTAGCCCATTATGCTCAATCATTGATCCATTCATGAAACACACTCGCATATTAGCTACACCCAATGCTTAAGTACGATCATAGTGCCCCTTAGTTGGTGCTTTATAAGAGAAGATGGAGACTCAAGTAAAATTAAAAATTGCATAAAGTAAATTGAAAGGCCCTTCGCGGAGGGAAGTAGGGATTTGTAGAGGTGCCACAGCTCAAAGCAAAAAAGATAGAGATAAAACATTTTGGGTGGCATGCTTTTCCTGTCAACAAAAACAATCGAGTAGTTCCCAATACTTTCCATGCTATATATATCATGGGCGGTTCCCAAATAGAAAATAAAGTTTATTCCTCTTTCCAGCATACTTTCACTTTCCATGGCTAACCGTATCCACGGGTGCCTTCCATACCAACACTTTCCAAGGAATTTATTATTTGATAACATAAAGTAAATTCATTTTTCATTTCGGGACTGGGCATCCCTAATACCTTTGTCATACTCCCGTGCAATGACAAATGAGTAAACACTCATCTTGAGAATAACACATCTACCATGGAAATATATCAGCCACCCCTTACCGTTTCATGAGCAGTATGAGCACACAAAAGAGAAATTTATTTTGAAAATTAGAGATGGCACATACAAATTTGCTTAGAATGGCAAACGAATACCGCATATAGGTAGGTGTAGTGGACTTATGTGGCAAAACCTGGTTTAAAGAATTTTGGATGCACAAGTAGTGATCAAACTTAGTGCAAATGAAGGCTAGCAAAAGATTGAGAAGCATGCAACCAAGAAATGAAAAATCTCATAAGCGAGCATTAAGCATAACTAACACCGAATAATGCACCACAAGTAGGATGTAATTTCATTGCATAACTACTGAATTTCATGCTTGCATAGGGAATCACAAACCTTAACACCAATATTCTTACTAAAGCATAATTACTCATCGACGTGACTCACATATCACTATCAGCATATCTCAAAACTATTACAAGGAATCAAGTTTATTTTGTCAGTGATCTTCATGAAAGTTTTTATTATATCCTCCTTGGATATCTATCACTCTGGAACTAGTTTCATATGTTGCTTTTAATAAGCTCAAACAAATATAAGTGAAGAACATGAGCATCATATTTCTTTATCTCAAATTAATCTAAGTGAAGCATGAGAGAATTTCTTATTTTTTTACTAACTCTCAAATAAATCTAAGTGAAGCATGGGAGCATTTCTCCAAAAATACTAAAGCACACCATGCTCAAAAAGATATAAGTGAAGCACTAGAACAATGCCATAGCTCAAAAAGATTTAAGTGAAGCATAGAGAGCAATTCTAAAAAGTCATGGCATAATTTTGGCTCTCTCAAATAGGTGCGTCTAGCAAGGATTCATGACTAAAAATAAAAAGCAAATCAAGCAAAGACTCGTATCATACCAGACGCTCCAAGCAAAACACATAATATGTGATGAATAAAAATATAGTTTCAAGTAAATTACCGATGCTCGTTAGAAGAAAGAGGGGATGCCACTCGGGGGCATCCCCAAGCTTAGTTGCTTGATATTTATTGAATATTATCTTCGGGTGCCATGGGCATCCCCAAGCTTAGGCTATTCTTACTCCTTATTCCTTCATCCATCTTAATATCACCCAAAACTTGAAAAATTCAATCACACAAAAACTCAACAAAACCTACGTGAGATCCATTAGTATAAGAAAGCAAATCACTACTATAAGTACTATTGCAAACCCATTAATATTTTATTTTTGCATCATATCTACTGTACTCTAACTTTTCTATGGAAAAAACTCTTCAAAGGAAACCATACAATCATCAAAACAAGCACACAACGCAAAGAAAAGAAAATCTATCAAAAATAGAACAATCTGTAGCAATCTAGATATTTCGAATACTTCTGTAACTCCAAAAATTCTGAAATAGAGGGCCAACGTGAGAAATTTTCATATTAATCTTCTGCAAACAGAATCAATATTTTATCGTTCCTCTGTTAAAAATGAAAATTATTTTCCCGGGTGCAGAAGTTTCTATTTTTCAGCAAGATCAAATCAACTATCACCCAACATGATCCCAAAGGCTTTGCTTGGCACAAAATATAATTAAAACACAAAAAACACGATCATAACAGTAGCATAATTGTGCAAACACTCAAGAACAGAAAGAAAAAGACAAAAATAAATTTTATTCATTGTGTTGTCTCCCAACAAGCGTTATCGTTTACGCCCCTAGCTAGGAATAATGCGAAGGAACTAAGTATTTTCATCTTTGTTTTTATTTTGCTCAAAGGCGTCCTTGTTAGGAGGTTTTTAAAAAACAACATAGAACACCTTACCCATACAGACTTTAGCACTATCAAGTTGCTTATCATCATATCCCTTTTAATTTCTGGCAACAATCCAAGGATTATATCTAAAACATGGACTTCCTTTTTAAGATTCTCATCAAAGGTTTGATTATCCCCAAGCAAATATCTTAGCACATAATCACTATTATAAAGAATTTCGTCTATCACCAATTCTACACGATTCATACCATAGAAATAAAAAATTTCCCTTGCTTCCCGTACTATGTAATCAAATTCATTCATAAGAACAAGGGTGGCCAACTTTTTAGCTTTGTGGTTCTTTATAACAGGTAACTCAAAAAACAATCTTTGCAAGGCAGCATGCGTACGGATACATTTACTTTCAAGTTTCAGAACTAGTGTTGAAATAGCTTCCGCATAAGATTTAGTCCTCTTAAGAATAGGAGCGTCATCAAGACTTAAATTTCCAACACAATTGAAAAATTCTTGGATACGTTCTTTTCCTATAACATTCCCTGGCCCCCAAATAAAAGTTTTAGCATCCAGATTGCCAGATCGTCCAATTTTAGGAGTTAGGCCATCATCTGTTTCTGCCATACCAAAGTCACTCATGGTGACAAATCTAGCAAACAAAAATTCAAAGAGAAACGTGAACGAGAAAGACGGCAAATAAAACGGCAAATTTTTGTGAAGTGGGGGAGAGGAAAATGAGAGGCAAATGGCAAATAATGTAAATATCAAGGAGGTAAGATTTGTGATTAGGAATCTGGTAGATGTTGATGATGTCTCCCCGGCAACGGCGCCAAAAATTCCTTTTGATGCGGCTTGAACTACGTCGGTATTTCCCCAAAGAGGAAGGGATGATGCAGCACAAGTACGGTAGATATTTCCCTCGGTGATGAGACCAAGGTTATCGAACCGGTAGGAGAACCACGTAAACAACTCCTACACACAAGGAACAAATACTTGAAACCCGACGTAAGAGAGGGTTCTCAATCCCTCACGGGTAAAAAGATAGGTAAAATTGTAGTAGATTGGGTAAACAAATTACTGTTGGGCAATTGGTAGAACTTCAAATAATCATGTAGATATCCAGGCAATGATCATTATATAGGCATCATGTCCAAGATTAGTAGACCGACTCCTGCCTGCATCTACTACTATTACTCCACACATTGACCGCTATCCAGCATGCATCTAGTGTATTAAGTCCATCGAGAAACGTAGTAATGCAATAAGAACGATGACATGATGTAGACAATATCTATTTATGTAGAAATAGACCCCATCTTGTTATCCTTAATAGAAACAATACATACGTGTCGTTTCCCCTTCTGTCACTGGGATAAAGCACCTTAAGATCCAACCCATCACAAAGCACCTCTTCCGATGGCAAGAAAAATCGAGCTAGTCGGCGTAACTAAACCAAATATTCAAAGAAGAAATACGAGGCTATAAGTAACCATGCATATAAGAGATCAAAGAACTCAAATAACTTTCATGGATAAAAACATAAATCTGATCATAAACTCAAAGTTCATCGGATCCCAACAAACACACCGCAAAAAGAGTTACATCAAATAGACCTCCAAGAGACCATTGTATTGAGAATCAAGAGAGAGAGAGAGAGAGAGAGAGAGAGAGAGGAAGCCATCTAGCTACTAACTACGGACCCGTAGGTCTACAATGAACTACTCACACATCATCGGAGATGCACCAATGAGGATGATGAACCCATCCGTGATGGTGTCTAGATTAGATCTGGTGGTTCTGGAACTTGCGTCGGCTGGAATTGATATTCGTCAACTCCCCTAGGGTTTCTGGAATATTGGGGTATTTATAGAGCAAAGAGGCGGTGCGGGAGGCCATCGAGGTGGGCACAACCCATGTCGGCGCGCCTGGGTGCCCAGGCGTGGCATGGTGGGTTGTGCCCCCGTCGGGGCACCCCCAGGTGCTTATCTGGCACATCTGGTATCTTCTGGTCCAAAATAAATCCACAAAAAGTTCTGCTGCATTTGGACTCATTTGATATTGATTTTGTATGATGTAAAAAAACAAGCAAAAAACAGCAACTGACACTTGGCACTATGTCAATAGGTTAGTCCCAAAAAATGATATAAAATGGTTGTAAAATGATTATAAAACATCCAAGAATGATAATATAACAACATGGAACAATCAAAAATTATAGATACGTTGGAGATGCATCATTTGGTGAGTGGAATTAGGTAAGGGAAAATTTATATTACGTGCTGAAATTTACTGTCACTTGTCACTATGGAACATCATCCTTTGAGGGTCTTGTTCGGGGTATCTTCACCTCGACCGGTAGAGCAAGAAGTTGCTCCTCAACCTACTGCACCTACTGAAAATAGTTATTATCACTACAAAAAAAGACACATCCGTGACATTTTGGGCCGAACGAATTTTTTTCCTGTCATACATATGACACTTCTATGACGATAATTGTGACAAAACCCGGTATCATCATAGATGTGGTGGGCTCCTATTTCTATGACAAAAAATCATGACAGGAAATGGGCTTTTCGTCCTGGGCGGGCCGGAGACGCAGCTGTATGACATTCTTTGGGCCGTGCATGACGGAAAAAACCGTGGTAGAAGCGCGGGGGAGGAAAATTTCGGGGAGTTCCCGGTTACGGTGGGAGGTCGGGGGCCGAGCGATGCGTGTTTCTCTCGTACACATACGCGCGTGTGTGCGAGGCATTGGCTCTACCTGAACCCGAGCGAGGCGTTGGGCTCTAACTGAACCCGAGCGATTGCACTGCAAGCTACGTTACTGAACCCGAGCGATCGATCGATGGCTGTTAACTGAACCGGATCGAGCGATTCCTTCACTACTGCTGCTAACTGGAGCCGATGGATGCTGCCTCTGGATGAACAGTGAGAGTTGCGGGGGGGTTGGATGAACAGTTCCCGGTGGGGGTTGATGAACAGGACCCCGTGGCGTTGCCTTTGGATGAACAGGACCCCAATCGATCGAGCCGGTTGGGGCTGGATGAACAAGGCCCCGTGGAGGGCTGGATGAATAGGACCACCCCGTGGAGGGCTGGATGAACAGTAGACGGTGGAGGGAAGGATGAACAGTAGCCCGTGGAGGGGTGGTTGAACAGGAGCCCGTGGAGAGGGCTGGTTGAACAGTAGCCGGTGGAGTAGCGCGCGGTGGAGGCTGGATGAATAGGAGCCCGTGGATGAACAGTCGCAGGTGGAGGCTAGAGGAGGTCGACGGTGGATGAACTGTAGCTCGTGGAGACTGGAGGGGGTCGACGGTGGAGATGAACAGTATCCCGTGGAGTCTCATTTTGCTGTATGCCACACCCCTCCCGATGAACAGGACCCCCGTTTCGACCGTAGCGCTGCAACACAAGTCTGTTTCCTCGGTTTTGCAGTACGCCACACCCCTCCCGATCAACAGGGCCCCCGTTTCAACCGTAGGAGGCCCGTTTCCTCCGTTTTGCAGTACGCCACACCCTTCCCGATCAACAGGACCCCGTTCCGAACGTAGGAGGTCCGTTTCCTTTGTTGTGCGGTACGCCAGGCCTCGTTTCCATCGCCTGTTCTGTCCAAGCCCTCCTGATGAACACGACCACGCATTCCGTTCCGACACAGCCGGTTGGCTCCCGCGCGTTCCGTTGCCTCCCGATGAACACGACGCATTCCGTTGCCTCCCGATGAACACGACGCATTCTATTGCCTCCCCATGAACACGAGACATTCCGTTGCCTCCCCATGAACACGACGACGACGCTGTTTCTCCGTTTTGACCCAGCCATATAGGCGTTCGAGACCCCGCCCGTATGTACACATACGTGGCCGTATTTTCTTTCTTGCACCCTGGCCGCTGTACGTATGTGTACATGCTACGTGCGTGCCTCTACTACGACACGTGCGCGCCTCTACTACGACACGTGCGCGCCTCTACATCGACCAGTATGTACGTACACGTTCGCGACCAGAATGACAATGCTACGTACGCTTCGACCAGGTGGGTCCCGACTGTCAGGCACTTCCTTGCCTGCGAAGATGTAGCTGGTGGGTCCCAGCAGTCAGGGGGCGGATCGTTTTTTTGCCCGGACGCACTTCCTTGCGTGCGAAGATGTAGCTGGTGGGTCCTAGCAGTCAGGGGGAAACGTTTTTTTTCACGAAATACAGTGGCCCGTCCGGTGGATCCCAACTGTCAGGTGGAGGAATCATTATTTTCCGTGTAATAAGGAGGCACTTCCTTGCTGCGGCCGTGGACCCAGCTGTTAGCCTCTCCACGTACAGTCCACGTCCGATGGAAGTCGTTCTTTGACCACGTTGACCACGCCGCACCGAGAGCACCAGGGCGGTGGACGACGGCGAGGCCTAGGAAGGGGACAACACGAAGACAGGGAAGACTCGGCAGTTGTTTCCCACGCGGAGGGGAGTACGACTGTACGACGGTTTAATGGTTCGTCTGCCGTCGCCGGAGAATAACAGCAGGTGTGGGTGAGTAGAGGGATGGCTAGGCCAGCGATGGGAGTACGGTCAGGCGGTGAGGCCTGCACGGCAGCACAGCCGGCCGCGAGGAGGAGGGAGCAGGCAGTCCCGCCGGCGCTTGTTTGAGCGGCTGGAGCAGGAAGAACAGAGATTGAAGAAGCATGACGGCCATTGGATGGACATCCAACAGTCAGTGCTTGTGCGTCAACATTTTTTTAGGAAAGCCTCAAATCTGTGGAAAACAGCATACAACCCATCTGCCATTATTTCTAATAATTTACAGCCCATTTGCTAATTCTTAAGGTTTTTTTGGAGCCCATATTCTTTTTGTTAGCATTACAGCCCATATTGTGGCAACGGTTAAAAAATTATACGAAATTTTGCATATTTCGGTGCGGTCCAAATTGTTTTTAATCCCAAAATTTGGACTCACATTTAAACTGATTTTAAAAATAAATGTATATCAATATAAAATCTAACAAATTCTCCATGCATAAAAATTAATGTAATTTAAAATCTTGAAATGAAAAAAAAAGATATTTGAAACTAATTGCCGGTTTGATGTGTTTTAAAAATGTACAACTCATTTCTCATTACCGATTGGCCATTTTCTCGGCGAGCCGAATGAAAGCTCTCCTCGTCTTGAAAGATTTGCAGCCCAACAGGCCTGACAAAGCGACTTACTTGGCAAATCACAAAAAACTGGGCTGTGGCCGTGGACCCAGCTGTCAGCCTCTCCACATACAATACTCTTCCGATGGAAGTCATTCCTTGACCATGTTGACCACGCCGCGCGGAGAGCACCACAGCGGTGGATGACGGCGAGGCCTAGGAAGGGGACGACGCGGCAGCGGAAGCCCGCGCGGAGAGGACTACGAGGGTTCACTGGTTTGGCTGCGGTGTGACGCTGCCGTCGCCGCAGGGCCTGGCCAGTGGTGGGAATAGTAGGGGGCGGTGAGGCCTCTGCGGCAGCACAACCGGCCATGGGAGGCAGGAGCATGCGGCACGACCGACGCTGCTTTGGGCGGCTGGAGCAAGAATACCAGAGGTTGAAGAAGCACTACGGCCGTTGGATGGACATTGTACGGTCACTGTAGCTAGAATCGTTCATATTGACTAAGTTGACAAAGCCCTTCGTCCCCGTCAACTTAGTAGGCCCACAAGTCAGCCTCCCAGCAAGGTGGGTCCCAGCTAGCTGGGGGAGTATTCATTTTTTGTGCGTAATAAGGAGGCACTTCCGGTGGGTCAGAGCTAACAGCGCGCGGGGGGGGGGGGGGGCGTTTTTTTTTGTGAAATATGGTGGCCCGTCCGATGGGTCCCAACAATTAGGGTGAAAAGATTTTTTTCGCAAAATACTAGTGGCCCGTCCGGTGGGTCCCTGCTGCCAGGTGGAGGAATAATTATTTTGCACGTAATAAGGAGGCACTTCCTTGCTGCGGCCGTGGACCCAGCTATCAGCCTCTCCACGTACAGTCCACGTCCGATGGAAGCCGTTCCTTGACCACGTTGACCACGCCGCGCCGAGAGCACCAGGGCGGTGGACGACGGCGAGGTCTAGGAAGGGGACGACGCGGAGCCGGAGAAGACGCGGCAGTGGATGCCCACACAGAGAGGAGTACGAGGGTTCACTGGTTCGGCTGCGCTGCCGTCACCGCAGAATAACAGGGGGTGTGAATGAGTGGAGTGGAGGGATGGCCTGGCCAGTGGTGGGAGTAGTATGGGGGCGGTGAGGCCTCCGCGGCAGCACAGCCGGCCACGGGAGGCAGGAGCAGGCGGCACGACCGGCGCTGCTTTGGGCGGCTGGAGCAAGAAGACCATAGGTTGAAGAAGCAATACGGCCATTGGATGGACATCGTACGGTCAGTCGAGCTAGAATCGTGCATATTGACTAAGTTGACAAAGCCCTTCGTCCCCGTCAACTTAGTAGGCCCACTATACTGGGTGCCAGCTAGCAGGGGGAGTATTCATTTTTTTGTGCGTAATAAGGAGGCACTTCCTTGCGTGCGAAGATATAGCTGGTGGGTCCGAGCTGTCAACGGCGGTAACGTTTTTTTCGTGAAATACGGAGGCCGTTTCGGTGGGTCCCAGATGTAAGGTGGAGGAAATCATTATTTTGCGCGTAATAAGGAGGCATTTCCTTGCGTGCGGCCATGGACCCAGCTGTCAGCCTCTCCACGTATAGTCCACTTCGGACGCATGTCGGTCGTTGCCCACGCTGACCACGCCACGCCGAGAGCACCAGGGCGGTGGACGACGGCGAGGCCTAGGAAGGGAACGACACGGAGGCAGAGAAGACTCCACCGTTGTTTTTGTTTCCCACGCGGAGGGGAGTATGACTATACGAGGGTTTACTGGTTCGTCTGCCATCGTCGGAGAATAACAACAGGTGTGGGTGAGTAGAGGGATGGCTCGGCCATCGATGGGAGTATGATGGGGCGGTGAGGCCTACACGGCAGCATAGTCGGCCGCGGGGAGGAGGGAGCAGGCAGTCCCACCGACGCTTGTTTGAGCGGCTGGAGCAGGAAGAGCAGAGATTGAAGAAGCACGACGGCCGTTGGATGGACATCCAACAGTATACATGCCATCTGTGGAAAGCCTCAAATATGTGGAAAACAGCATACAACCATGCTGCTGCTCCGGCTCTCGCTCGATCGCTCGCTCGCCCAGCTGCTGCTGCTGCTCTCCCCGCCGCTCGTGCTGCTGCTCTGCTCCGATTAAGCCACACTTCAGTTGACTGAATCGACTTTTGGGTCAGTCGATTTTCAGGGGTTGGGGGGGGGCTCGCCGGAGTTAAGGAAGAACCACCCACAGCGGGGATGGGGGCTCGCCAGAGAGGTACACCACTATCTATCTTAGGGTTCAGGGTGGGGGCGGGGGGCCTAGAGGGCTGGCCGGGGCGGCGGTGGCGAGTTGTTTCGGGGCGGCGAGGCGGCGCTGGGGCCGGCGGTTCGGCCGGTGGTGGCTGGCAGCTCAGGGGGGTGCAGGTTGAAGATGAACTGCACGCCCTCCCTAAACTACATGTCAAGTGCCTCTCTGCTACCATTGCGTTCAGTTTCGACAGTAGCTTTCAGATTTCACAGTAAATTTCAGTTTGGACAGTTAAGTTCAGAGTCAACAGTTTTTTACCTCATCTGTTGTAGTCAGGTGGTTTTTGGTGATGTTAATTTTACATCCATTTTACATCATCTATTGGAGATGCTATTAGAATCCCACTTGATATTGACGATGTCTATCTTGTGCTGCTTCAGCCTTGACGTCTTACGGCTCACCGAAGCTGCTCCAACGACAGAACGATCCGTCACAAAAGAGCAGTGCCCAGGACGCCGTCTACAGATTCCTCAGATCTTCCTCCACACCTCTGACAACCACCACTGCCTCAACTGCTTCAGCGACCAACCCAATGATGCTGAGGTCGACACGGCTACGGCAAAGAGGTTGTACACTTGTTGCATCACTTATTACTATACATTCACGTCGATCCATTAGGGCTATTTTGGTTCAATGGAAAAACATCGATCCACTGGTTGTTACCATCACTCTAAATTTCTGCATGCCCTCCTTACATAATCTCACCATATTTTTTTGTATGCATGTCAGATATTGTACACAGTCATGCTGAACATGTAGAGAAAAAGAGAAGAGTTTTGCGCGGCAATACAATGTCATGCAGACATCGCTCCATGGTGGGTTCAATGGCAAACCCTCCCCACCCCTCTCCAGATTGTAATCTAGAGGAAGATATCTGTTCTGAGGTGGATTCGGACGCCGCTGACCACTCCTATTTACCTCCAAGGTGTTTGCTCTACCTTGGCATGGTGATGTTAGTCATATCATGCATATGTTTCCTTGCAGTGCCTACTTTTGACATCATATATGTCATCTACTTAGTTTAGACATGTTCTGTAATGCCACCTGTTTACTTTCTATATCATATATGGGAATTATGCAGTCTCATGTCTTTTAGCCTGCCATAATATATGTGAAATGTGCAATGCCATCTTGTTTAACCAGGCATCATATATTTGAATGATATCTTGCCCATCCTTTTCTTCATTACATTTCCAGTTGTCGACAATGTTTGTACATTAAACTACTCTTCTTGTGAATCAGCCATTTGGGTGGGAGATGGAAAAATCTGGAGTGAAAACAAGGCCTTCAGAGCAGACAGTGCTACCTGTCGAAGCAGGTCTCTTGTTGGGTCCCGATAGCTCCTCAGAGATGGATTCAGAGACAGATGACCAGTCCTATTCCCCCACTGAGGTGTATGCTCTAACTTGGCACAATTATACTGCTCACATCATGCATACGGTGTCTTGCATTGCATAGTTTAGACATCATATACACAATATTCAACACCATGTTCTTAGTTCAGACATCATATCGAATGCCCTCTGTTTAGCATATAAATCACATATGTGAATTAAATGATGCGATCCTGATTACTTAGATAACATGTAGCTGAATTATGTCATGCGATCCTATTTAGTTATTCATCATATCTTTGAATTATGTTATGCTATGCTATCCAGTTTAGATAGACATCATATATGTGAAATTATGTCATGCTATCCGTTTTAGTTAAACAATATACATGTCAACTATTTCATGCCCTCTTTTTTCCACACTATCTATTGCATCTGTCTCTCATACAATGTCTGTACATTCAACTATGTTTCCTGTTTATCAGCCATTTGAATTGGAGCGGGTGATGCCAGTATCTAGCGGACTAAAAACACGGTCTTCAAATAAAACAGTGCTACCTCTTGGTGGAGATAGCACCCCGGTTGTACATGCACAAGAACCAGCCCTACCACACATAACCCAAACTCTCGCAGATTGTACCCCTACTATGATGGACAGAGAACCAGCTTCACCCAATCTAACCCCAACCCCAGTCGATAGTAACCCAGTTCCTGTTGACACAACACCATCTCCACCACAGAGCTCCCAAACAAGAGCAGTTAGTAAGGCAGCTCTAGTGCCCAAAGAGCCAGTACTATCACGGCGAACCCCAACTCCACCAGTTAGTATGCTTATTCCTGTGGAGGAAGCACAACCAGCTAGTCGTAGTTTAGCATCAATCGCATTTGATGTTGTGAAATCGTATGTGCGTATCTTCCCATCTTGGAAATATTATACTGAAGATGAAGGAAAATGCCAGTTGCAGCTGTTTGTCCAGGAGTTATGTGTAAGTAATGTTATTCATGGCAATTACTTTGCTTCGTCCCATACATCCTACCTCCATGATGGTTATAATACAACAAATTTTCCCATTTTTCTCTATAGAGAAGGACCGATTTGGAAACTTAGGATGAGGTAACCTGTGCTAATACCTCTGCTATCTTCAGGAATGCTTGGTGGCAGTATCGGAATTACCTGAAGAAAACGTACTTCACCGCAAAGAAACTCATCAAATTCCCTTACGTTCTCCTGAGACACATTTACTGGACGATGACTGGGAACGCCTTGTTCTGTACTGGTGCCGAACCAAGAATGTGGTATGGTCTATGAGCTCATTTTCTATTTTTAAGTATTATATTCTTGCGTCTTACTGTACTCTATTCATGTAGAACAAGTGCCTAAACCTGAAGAACAACTGTTCTAATTTAAGATTCCATTGCTACCATAGGACATAGATATATGTTTGTTTGATGCTTTTATTATGTACTAGTACTTGGCAATAGAAGACTTGGTAGTTTAATCCTGTCCACCTTACTAATGAACTGGTTCATCGAAATGAGTTTCATATACTAGTACATGCTAAACTTGTTATGTGTCTGCTTATTTCTTCTTTTAGAATGCTGACAGAATATTGGGGAAGAGTGCCTTATTAAGAAATGGTAAAGGAAGTAATGCAGATAAGGTTCATGATAGTGACACATCCTGTCTTGGTTTATTGTTGGAGTTACTGGCCACTACTGCTTGCACAAGCTATTTAAACTCACAGTCTGAATCAGTTCGGTTTCTTGAGTCTCAACTACAAGTTGAAAGACATCGATCAGCTGTGCTACGACAAGAAGCGGAAGGACTGCGAAAGTCCCTGGAGCATTCAGATGCATACTTTTTGGTGCAACAGCAAGCGTTGGAGGATTTTAGCGCCAAACAGGACAAATCTAATCAGCTTGCTAAGCTTATTGCTAGCATGGTGGATACCCACGATAACGTTTCTTGAGCTCTTCTGAAGTTGTTTCAGTTATGCTCTTGTTTTGCTACCGCGTTTATTTGCACTGGTGGCCAATTTTGATGGCCAGTGTATATGATATGCTACTTTGTTCCCTATATTTGCACTGGTGGCAAACTTTGATGCCCAGTGGATGTAATATGTGTAATAGCTGTGATAACCTAGCGTTAGTTGCTTTCTTATTTATTTCCTTGTTGTCTTGTTTATTCATTTTCTTGTAGTCATTGTAGTTCTTTTTCCGCGGTTAACTAGTGGGTGCAATAACCTATTTTTTAAAACTAGGCGACAATAACCTTGGGCTAATATTTACTGTAGTGACACTGGGCCTCCTGCGGGCCGTAGAAATAGTGGGCCTTCTACGGGCCATAGAAACAGTAGGCCTTCTACGGGCCGTAGAAACAATGGGCCTTCTACGGGCCGTATCATCAATGGGCCTTATACGGGCCGTATGATTGATTGGCCAAACATGGGCCAATCACAGGCCGAATTATGGCCGTAAATAGGCTAGCGTTGGAATCGTCCGTTCATGGGCCGACTGTAATGGGCCATCGTTAATAGGCCGTATTTGATGACGCTATGAAAACGACCCAACGTATTAATGGACCACAAACGGGCCGACTATAACCACGGGCTGAATTTGGCCCACAAGCGGAAAATGACAGTAACGGGCCGTAAGTAAACGAATGCTGGAAATGAGCCCAAGAATAAATGGGCTCTGAGAAGGCCGAAAGATAACATGGGCTGGAAACGGCCCAACGGAATAATGGGCCGTTAATGGGTATAAAGTGATACACTATTCATTACGGGCCAGTTTCACCACGGGCCGTTAATGGGTGTAAAGTGATACACTGTTCATTACAGGCCAGTTTCACCACGGGCCGTTAATAGGCTAAGAGTTATATAGGGGCTCATATGGGCCGAAAGATGTCATGGGCCATACATGGGCCTAAAGTGAAAACGGGCTGGAATCATATTGGATGGCCTAGATGACGCTACTGGGCCTAATTTGGATAGGGCGTAACGGGCCTTGGGTTAGCGGGCTGTAAATGGGCTATATGCGAACAGGCCGTTAACAGGCTTTCCATGGGCCGGCCCGCCACCTTTTGACCAAGTCAAGCGGGCCGGCCTTTTCACAGGAATGGGCCTCTGTTGGGCCGTGCCACGTTTCGATGTATCATAGGCGCCTATCTGACCCACTGACGAGCTGACACGTGTTTCGTCCGGCCAATGAGAATTTTACACATGGAAATTTCCCATTAGTCGGGGCTGTTAACGGGTTATCAGATCCAAAACCCGACCCGATAGCTTAACGGCGTTCCGTTACGGTGGATGCCACATGTCCGTCACCCTTGACGAAAGCACTTCTGTGACGCATGATTTATCGTCATGGAAGTGGACACTTCTATGATGATAATTTTGGTAATGTCATGGAACACTTCTACGACAGCACAGGTATGACTATCTTGCTTCTGTCATAAATTTGTCATGGATGTACATGCATGACAAAAAAGCGACCTACTGGGACAAACACGTATCATCACGGAAGTGTATTTTTTGTAGTGTATGAACTTGTTTTGGGTATGATGGAGAAACTGCAAGCTAATCCTTATGCATGAGACGGAACACTACATCCTGATATGCATCTAATCTACGTGGATAAAGTTTGTGGATTATTTAAGCTTGCAGGTTTGCCCAAGGATGAAGTCAACAAGAAGGTCTTCCCTTTATCTTTGAAGGGAAAGGCATTACCCTGGTATAGGCTATGCAATGTGTTGGGATCTACGGTAGGGTGTGTCGACTGCAAATTAAAATTTCCTACGCGTAGAACACCCAAGAACATGCTACAGGAGATGGATCACAGTTCGTTACCACTAGACGCGCAGTGCCGTGCAGCGGAAGAAGAGTTGGGGCAGCGCGTCGTGTGGATCGTCTCCTCCTCGTCCGATTTCCCTCGAATAGCTGGTCGTCGGTTTCCACGTACAGGTTCGCCAGAGCGGCGCAAGTGCACCTCCTCTAATGGTATCCGCGCGTGTAGGAGGAACGTCGTGCGGCGGACTGCTAGTTCCGATCACACAACACGCGGCGAGTGGAGGTGTCTATTCGCAACACATGCAAACCCTAGCAACAGCGCCGAAGCGATCAATCGCATGAGTGTGCGGCACATCCACTTTATATAGGCGTCCGTCATGGGCTCAGCACATGGGCCTTGTACGGACCCTCAAGCCCACAAGTCTACTCGGCCACAATGCGAATACAGCTCGGATCACATCCGACCAGTGTCCCCGGATCCGACTTCGTAGGTTCCGTCCCTTAAGCGCGCGACCCCTTAGATTCAAGCCGGGTTGGTCGCAGTTCGGATCACCTCCAAACTGCATGGTTGGTAGTGGCCCCTAGCAAGGCATGTCGAACACCAAGCAGACTATGAAGCTAGTTAGGCGAACATGTACATCATACTTCCATTCCTTTTGCCACATGATATATGTTTTCGGGCTCAAGGCGAGTCTGTCATCCTTGTGCTAGCCCGACTTCTTTCTCGTTCTAGTGATGTCGACCACACACCGGATTATCTCATAATCCTAATCGCATGGCCATGCTTATCTTGGTTGGATCATGATAACCCACAAGTATAGGGGATCAATTGTAGCCTCTTTCGATAAGTAAGAGTGTCGAACCCAACAAGAAGCTAAAGGTAGAACAAATATTCCCTCAAGTTCTATCGACCACCGATACAACTCTACGCACGCTTAACATTCGCTTTACCTAGAACAAGTATGAAACTAGAAGTACTTTGTGGGTGTTGTTGGATAGGTTTGCAAGATAATAAAGAGCACGTAAATAAAAAGTAGGGGTTGTTTAGATGAAGACACAACTAAGTTAGTTTTAGTAGAGAGCTTGTTGTCACACAAGAAAGTTATTTGTCCCTAGGCAATAGATAACTAGACCGGTAATCATTATTGCAATTTTATTTGAGGGAGAGGCATAAGCTAACATACTTTCTCTGTTTGGATCATATGCACTTATGATTGGAACTCTAGCAAGCATCCTCAACTACTAAAGATCATTAAGGTAAAACCCAACCATAGCATTATAAGGCATCAAGTCCTCTTTATTCCCATACGCAAACAACCTACTTACTCGGGTCTATGTTTGTATCACTCACGCCACCCACCATAAGCAAATCATGAACATATTGCGAACCCTACAGCGGGGATCCCTCACACTTGCGCGACACGGAGAGCACCATAGGATAGCACCAATAATAAAACATGCAACTCAAACCAATCATGATCATCAATTAACCCATAGGACAAAATGGATCTACTCAAACATCATAGGATAGCCATACATGATTGGGAAACAATGTGTAGTGTTGAGCACCATGTTTAAGTAGAGATTACAACGGGTAAAAGAGGGGTTACACCGCTGCATAGAGGGGGGAAGAGTTGGTGATGATAGCGGTAAAGTTGTTCGTGTAGATTGCGGTGATGATGATGGCCCCGGCGGCATTTCGGCGCCACCGGAAGAGAGGGGGAGAGAGCCCCCCTCCTTCTTATTCTTCCTTGACCTTCTCCCTTGATGGGAGAAGGGTTTCCCCTCTGGTCCATGGCCTCCATGGTGGCAGAGGGGTGAGAGCCCCTCCGAGATTGGATCTGTCTCTCTCTGTTTCCGCGTTGGCTGATTCTGCCCTTTCACCGTTTCTTAAATTCCCGGAGATCCGTAACTCCGATTGGGCTGAATTTTGGGCACGATCTCCATCCGGATATTAGCTTTCTTGCAGCGAAACAAGGGCACCAACCACCTTATGGGGTGGCCACGAGGGCCCAGGGCGCGCCCCTTGCCTCGTGCCCCCCGGGCATCGTCTTGCATTGATTCTTCCCAAAAATCACATATATTTCAAAAAAAATCTCTGTCAATTTTTATCCCGTTTGGACTCTGTTTGATATGGGTTTTCTGCGAAACAAAAAACATGCAACAAACAAGAACTAGCACTGGGCACTGGATCAATATGTTAGTCCCAAAAATAGTATAAAAAGTTGCCAAAAGTGTATGAAAGATGTAGAATATTGGCATGGAACAATAAAAAATTATAGATACGACGGAGACATATCAGATCACATGAGGGGCCCAGAGTATATCTCTCCTAATCGGAGGGGCAAATCCCATCTTGCTCGACCATGTCTCGCAGCATGGGTCTGGACAAGCCTGAAACCTACCTTTGTAACTACCCAGTCACGGGGTAGCGTTTGGTTGGCCCAAAGCAAGTCTGTCACCATCCCGAGTACATGCGCCAGCTCAGGTCTTAGGACATAGAACGTATGTTGCACTAGAGACTCACAAATGACATATCACTGCGTCTCATAGTTGGGTCTGTTCGACTCGGACCTTATCTTGACTCGGATCCGACAACGTCGAAACCGGCCAGATCCTTCTGAGTCCATATTATCCGGTTAGCATCCAATGCTCCATGGCTAGTGAGGCCAAGCCATCGAGCGTGTCATATGCTAGTCTAGTCGGTTGCGCGTCCACACAGCCCTTTCGACTAGGGACCTTTTAGGACGTTCATCATACAATGCATAGTCCCACAAACAAGTCACGTACTTGCTGATACACATCATTGATAATGTCCAAGGACTATCTTTATTCGTAAACATATAGGAAATATCCTCATACATGATTGCCTCTAGGGCATATCACCAACAGTCTCCCACTTGCACTAGAGTCAATCGAATAGACATCGAATGCCCATAGCTCTAACGTGCCCCTCATGCTTGGATTGTGGAAGCGGCTTAGTCAACGGATCTGCAACATTTGCATCCGTGTGAATTTTGCATAACTCAACATCACTATTCTTTGGTCTTTCGTATCAGGTGCTATTTCTGATCTATGTGTCTAGTCTTGTGGTGATCTCTCGGCTCCTTGGCTTGTGCGATGGCACCAGAATTATCTCAATAAAGGTCCAACGGT
The DNA here is from genome assembly GCA_034509565.1 of Triticum monococcum. Classification (NCBI taxonomy): domain Eukaryota; kingdom Viridiplantae; phylum Streptophyta; class Magnoliopsida; order Poales; family Poaceae; genus Triticum; species Triticum monococcum. Next base: position 630,258,240 of record CM067847.1, on the reverse strand, counting down.
TTTACCGAGGCTGGGAAAATACCAAGATCATCCAGAAAATTCCGGATCCAAACACCTTCCTTTGCAGCTTCACAAGCCATAATGTATTCGGCTTCTGTGGTAGAATCAACCACCGTATCGTGCTTGGAACTCATCCAGCTCACTGCTCCTTCATTCATGATATACACGAATCCGGACTGTGATCGACAATCATCTCTACCGTTTTGGAAACTAGCATCGGCGTAACCCCTTATGACGAGCGTTTCCTCACCTCCATAAACTCGGAACATCTCTTTAGTCCTTTTCAGGTACTTCAAAATAGTCTTTACCGCTGCCTAGTGACTCACACCTGGGTTATCCTGGTATCTACTTGTTAGGCTTATTGCAAAAGCAACATCAAGCCATGTACATTGATGGATCCAATTGCCGAGGCATACGGAATCCGACTCATCCTTCTTCGCTCACCAGATGTCGAAGGACTCTAAGTCTCGCTTAGCCTTATACCATGTGAGACAGGAAAGAACCCTTTCTTGGCTTCACTCATGTTGAACCGCTTCAACACTTTATCTATTTACGTGATTTGGCTCAAGACGAGCAGCCTCCTCGATCTATCTCTATAGATCTTCATGCCTAAAATGTAAACTGCCTCACCAAGGTCCTTCATTGAAAACTTGCCATTCAATGATTCCTTAACCAAGTTCAACATTGGAACATCATTTCCGATCAGTAGTATGTCATCCACATACAAGATAAAAAACACAATCGAGCTCCCACTTAACTGCTTGTATAAACAAGCATCCTCATCGCTTTTGATCAAACCGAGACCAGTGACGACCTCATCAAAACGAATGTTCCAACTCCGAGATGCTTGCCTCAACCCATAAATGGATCTCTTGAGCTTGCATACTTTACTAGTGCTAGTCGGATCGACAAAACCTCGGGTTGTATCATATACACGTCCTCGGTTAAATTTCCACGAAGGAAAGCCGTTTGACATCCATCTGCCATATCTCGTAATCGAAATATGCAACTATAGCTAGTATGATCCTCACCGACTTCAGCTTTGCTACCGGCGAGTAAGTGTCATCATAGTCAATTCCTTGAACTTCTCCATAACCTTTAGCGACAAGCTGAGCTTTGTGGATCTGATCATTTCCATCCACATTGGTTTTGTTTTTAAAGACCCATTTTGCAGCCAATGGCCTTTACGCCAAGCGGCGGATCAACCAAGTCCCAGACTTGATTTTCATCCATGGACTTTAACTCGGATCTCATGGCCTCTAGCCATGCCTCGGAATCCGGGCTCACCATTGCTTCCGCATACGTGGCCGGCTCGTCACTTTCTAGCAACAATACATCACTTAGTCTTCGCAATCTTTCCGACCTCCGTGGTTCCAGTGCCGCTTCCACTACGGGTTCCCTGACAGACTCCGGTATGATGTCATCACTCGCCAAGCCGTCCCCGAGTGGTACTCGAATTTGTTCGAAGTCAGACCGTCCTCCCACTGGCCTCCCAACTGAGAAACTCTTTCTCAAGGAAAACCCTGTTCCGAGCAACAAACACTTTGTTCTCTTCCTGGTTGTAGAAGCTATATCCCAAGGTTTCCCTCGGATATCCCATGAATATGCATTTGTCCGACTTGGGTGTAAGCTTGTCTGACATAAGTCGCTTGACGAATGCTTCACAACCCCAAGTCTTTAGAAAAGACAAACTAGGAGCCTTCCCGGACCACATATCATGTGGTGTGATACGTCTCCAACGTATCTATATTTTTTGATTGTTCCATGCTATTATATTATCTGTTTTGGATGTTAATGGGCTTTATTTTACACTTTTATATTATTTTTGGGACTAACCTACTAACCCAAGGCCCAGTGCAAATTGCTATTTTTTGGCCTATTTTAGTGTTTCACAGAAAAGGAATCCAAACAGAATGAAACCTTCAGGAGAGTTATTTTTGGAACAAACATGATCTAGAGGACTTGGAGTGGATGTCAAGCAATCAACAAGGAGTCCACGAGGCAGGGGGCGCGCCCTCCCCCCTCCCGGGCCCCTCGTGGCTCAACCGACCTACTTCTTCATCCTATATATACTCATATACCCTGAAAACAACCATGAGCACCACTAAACCCTATTTCCACCGCCGCAACCTTCTGTACCCAAGAGATCCCATCTTGGGGCCTTTTCCGGAGCTCCGCTGGAGGGGGCATCGATCACGGAGGGCCGCTACATGAACTCCATGGCCTCTCCGATGATGTGTGAGTAGTTTACTTCAGACCTTCAGGTCCATAGTTATTAGCTAGATGGCTTCTTCTCTCTCTCTCTCTCTCTGTGGATCTCAATACAAAGTTCTCCTTGATCTTCTTGGAGATCTATTCAATATAACTCTTTTTGCGGTGTGTTTGTCGAGATCCGATGAATTGTGGGTTTATGATCAAGTCTATCTATGAATAATATTTGATTCTTCTGTGAAATATTTTATGTATGATTGGTTATCGTTGCAAGTCTCTTCAAATTATCAGTTTGGTTTGGCCTACTAGATTGATCTTTCTTGCAATGGGAGAAGTGCTTAGCCTTGGGTTCAATCTTGTGGTGCTTGATTCCAGTGTCAGAAAGGGAAACGACATGTATTCTATTGTTGCCATTGAGGATAAAAAGATGGGGTTTATATCATATTGCTTGAGTTTATCCCTCTACATCATGTCATCTTACCTAATGCATTACTCTATTCTTATGACCTTAATACTCTAGATACATGCTGGATAGCGGTCGATGTGTGGAGTAATAGTAGTAGATACAAGCAGGAGTCGGTCTACTTGTCACAGACGTGATGCCTATATACATGATCATGCCTAGATATTCTCATAATTATTCTATTTTCTATCAATTGCTCGACAGTTATTTCTTCACCCATCGTAATACTTATGCTATCTTGAGAGAAGATACTAGTGAAACCTATGGCCCCGTGTCTATTCTCCATTATATTAATCTTCCGTCAACAAGCTATTTCTATTAACTTTTATTTCGCAATCTTTACTTTTAATCTTTATCATAAAAATACCAAAAATAGCATCTTATCATCTCTATCAGATCTCACTCTCGTAAGTGACCGTGAAGGGATTGTAATGCCCCAAGACCGGAGCTTCAGATGCCTTCCAGGGTTTCCGGGTTTTTCGTCATGTGAGTTGGTTTGGTCCGTTGCATTTAATCTTTGCATCATGTGCATTGCATCATGTCATCATGCCATCATCTCATAAATCTTTTGCATCTCAACTAAATAAATCATATGGATCTTCGATCCATTTAAATCGAGGGAAGGATGATTTCTCTTTATAATATATCCTCCCGATATTAGTGGAGCTATTATAAAATAATCCATTCTTATGGAATCACCAAAAACACACTTGCAAATTTCCCCATGCCTTTGTTATCTCGCTGCTTGACCTCGAACCTTGCCATTTATTCTTTCAACATTTTCCGGAGCTCTACCAAAATTCTCAACATTTTTGGAAACTCCTAGAACCTAGTCCTAGTTCAAACACATTTGAATTAAATTCAAATGAGTTTGAATTTACATCTTCCAATCTTGGCTTTTTGTATTTTCTTGGAACAAGCGTATTTTTGTGAGTTCGGGAAAATTATCCCCTTGTCCAAATTCTTTTCCTAAACCTCTCTTTCTTTTCCTCTCTTTTTTTGGTCTTTTATGCTAAAGTAATATGAGAGAGGGAGTGGAGAGCCCAGCATCCTCCTTCTCCTCTGGGCCGGCCAGCCAGGCCACCCTGCTCCCCTCGGCCCACCGTGGGCCCAACCGGCACCCTCACTACCTAAACCTAGCCCGTCCGATCCCCTCGTTCTCTCCCTCTCTTTTCCACCAGCGCCGCCAGTAGCCTCGCTCCCCTTCTTTCCCCGTGCCCGATCCCCATCTCCTTTCTCTGCCTCCTTCCTCCTTCGTCGCGCCAAGCACCCCCCTTCTCCTTCCCGAGGCTGCCGCCGGCGCCCTAGCAGGCTGCTGCCATCCGTCTCCTCCGCCTGGTGCCTGCGTAGCCGCGCCCAGAGGCTGCTGCCCGCTCCTCCCTCGATCTTGCTGGAATCAAGCGCCGCCGAGCAGCTCCCTCTCCTCGAGCACCTGCGCTGGTTGCCGTCGTCCTCCGTGCCCTGCTGCAGCTGCTCTTTCCACGCGTCGCCGGACCTCCCCATCCACCAGCGCCTGACCCTGCCGCTGTCAGAACTCCGAAACTTGAAGCCACGGACCTCCCCGTCGCCGGCCAAGACCTGCAGCCGTCATACTTCGTCGTCGCGCCGGGCCTCGGACCTCCACTGCGAGCCTCGTCGCCCCTGCGTCGCGCGAGTCGCCGATTCCCTGCCTCCCCTACGACCCAACCGGGCTGCCACTGCGTCCTCTACATCCATTGTGTCACACGATCGTGGCCAACCTCGAACCCTAGATCGCTCAAGACTTGTACAGGAAACAAGAAGATGGAAGACCATTGTGGACGTGTGCCCTAGAGCCACTCGGATTCGTCAAGACCGCTAGACCTTCTCCTCCGGTACACAAGTACCACTTTGGTTTCAAAACGCGACAAGTACCATGATGACCTCTAAAGAACTCGGTTTCACCAAGTCCCACTACCGTCGCCTCCGAAAGCCTCAGATCGATCAAGTCCTTCGACGACAAGTGCATGACTATGCGGATTGTATCATGTACCCCTTCGGGTTGATGAGATCGGCATGTCCGAAGACCCCAAGTACCATTCGGATGCGCCAAGTTCGACTACATGGACTGCCAAGTTCCTCCACTGATGACTCGAACTGCTACAAACGTGAACCATGATCGTCGACCCGCAAGACCCCGTGGACGTCAAGTTCCAGGTCATGACCCCGAACAACTATGAAACGAGAACAAATACTTCGAATACCGTCGCGGAACATCTACTTCCCCTACACCGCATCGAACTCGAACCGCTCCGAAAAATGCACGCTTCAAAGGTATAACCCCGAGATGATCACCCATGGACCGAATGCATGTGTTGTATGAGATGCTCATGTTTGCACCGTGATCGAGTTGTCACTTGCGATGCCCCTCTTTTGCCATGCCACCATCATGTGGGACACCCGGTATCCGGGATCACTCCCCATCTCTTGCGTGTTCCACACATCCGCACACTTCTCGTTTGCATTGGTATCTCACTCAAGTTGTCGTTGTTGTGGCACCTCTTTCGTTCCGCCATGGTGACCAAGTGCTTCATAATGCTCTTATGAACTTTTAATAAATATTGCATAAACTTGTTCATGTCATATGCATCATGATTATAACAATTAAAATGTTTAATTTGTTTATTGCATTAATTTGCTAAATGCATATGGGGATTTACCGGATTCGTTATTTGTTATATCCGGCCCCATTTAAATTGTTTAAATGGTATAGTTTTGTTATGATTCACCTCTTGCCATGTTATCCAACATTTAATATTGTTGATTACCTAACCGAGAGTGAACTAAATAATTGATGTGGTGTTCCGTCAATATGCAACGGAGTTGCATATTGAGCTCCACTTAATTTGTAGGATTGCTTGTGCACTTTGCCATGCCATGCCTCTTTAAACCGGACATGCATCATACTTGGTTGTGCATCATGCCATGTGTATGCGGTGGTTGTTTACTATGTTGTTTGCTTCTTTCCGGTGTTGCTTCTTCGGGTTGGATCCAGTAACGTCGTGTTGTGAGGATTCGTTCGGCTGCGTCCATTTGTCTTCTTCATGGACTCGTTCTTCTTCCTTGCGGGATTTCAGGCAAGATGACCATACCCTCGAAATCACTTCTATCTTTGCTTGCTAGTTGCTCGCTCTTTTGCTATGCCTAAGCTGCGATACCTACCACTTGCTTATCATGCCTCGCATATTGTTGAACCAAGCCTCTAACCCACCTTGTCCTAGGAAACCGTTGTTTGGCTATGTTACCGCTTTGCTCAGCCCCTCTCATAGCGTTGGTAGTTGCAGGTGAAGATTGGAGATTTGTTTTTTGTTGGAACATGGATATTTTGTTGGGATATCACAATATATCTTATCTAATTAATGCATCTATATACTTGGTAAAGGGTGGAAGGCTCGGCCTTATGCCTGGTGTTTTGTTCCACTCTTGCCACCCTAGTTTCCGTCATATCGGTGTTATGTTCCCGGATTTTGCGTTCCTTACGTGGTTGGGTAATAATGGGAACCCCTTGACAGTTCGCCTTGAATTAAAACTTCTCCAGCAATGCCCAACATTGGTTTTACCATTCGCCACCTAGCATTTTTCTTTTCCTTGGGCCGGCCAGCCCAAGGGTCATCATTATTTACCCCCCCGGGCCAGTGCTCCTCTGAGTGTTGGTCCGAACTAGAGTCCTGTGCAGCGCCCCCTCGGGGAAACTCGAGGTTTGGTTTTAGTTGTATGGAGAGCTCATCTAAGTGTGCCCTGAGAAAGAGATATGTGCAGCTCCTATCGGGATTTGTCGGCACATTCGGGCGGTGTTGCTGGTTTAGTTTTACCCTGGCGAAATGTCTTGTTGTACCGGGATACCGAGTCTGATCGGAATGTCTCGGGTGGAGGTCTATTTCTTCGTTGACCGTGAGAGCTTGTGATGGGCTAAGTTGGGACACCCCTGCAGGGATTGAAGTTTCGAAAGCCGTGCCCGCGGTTATGGGCAGATGGGAATTTGTTAACTTCCGGTTGTATAAAACCTAATGTCGACCTTAATTAAAATGTATCAACTGCGTGCGTAACCGTGATGGTCTCTTTCCGGTGGGGCCCGGCAAGTGAACACAGTTGTTGGAGTTATGATTGACGTAGGTTGTTTAGGATCACTTCTTGATGATACTTTTAACGACCGTGCTTTGCCTTCTCTTCTCGCTCTCTTTTGCGTATGTTTAGCCACCATATATGCTAGTCGCTTGTTGCAGCTCCACCTCATACCTTTACCTTTCCCATAAGCTTAAATAGTCTTGATCATGAGGGTGCGAGATTGCTGAGTTCCCGTGGCTCACAAATACTTCGAAAACCGGTTTGTAGGTGCCGATGAGTCCGTGCAGGTGACGCAACCAAGCTCAGGAGGAGCTCGATGAAGATCTTGTCCTTTGTGTTGTTTCGTTCTAGTTGATCAGTAGTGGAGCCCAGTTGGGGTCGATCGGGGACCTTGTCGCATTTGGGGTTCTTCTTTTATTTTGGTTCCGTAGTCGGACCTTGATTGTATTTGGATGTTGTAATGCTTTACTCATGTAATTGTGTGAAGTGGCGAGTGTAAGCCAACTATGTATCTCTTTCCCTTATGTATTAGATGGGTTGTGTGAAGATTACCTCACTTGCGACATTGCTTTCAATGCGGTTATGCCTCTAAGTCGTGCTTCGACACGTGGGAGATATAGCCGCATCGAGGGCGTTACAAGTTGGTAATCAGAGCCTTCCCCCGACCTTAGGAGCCCCATTGCTTGATCGTTTTTAGCGGCCGAGTTGTCTCTAGAAAAATGTTTTGAGTCATTTAGGAATTATATATCGGAGAGTTTAGGAATTGTTTTTACTTCCCAGTCTCCTCATCACTCTGGTAAGGCATCCTGACGTAGAGTTTTGACTCTTCTCTTCTCAAATTTCACTAATTTTTTTTAGGATCACGCGGGTATCTTGGAATCGTTTCGATGGTTTTATGATGAGAACATTGTCTTGGTGCCTCCTGTCAGGGGTTTAGTGGAAGTGTCCCGGGGAGTTGAGCTCTGAGGTGTTGTCATCATAATTTTATCGTTGCAGTTCTGGAATACCTGAGTTTAGTACGCTGACATCGAAAATCTCTTTTATGCAGTTCGTTGGTGAGATAACCTCGACGCCACCCAGTACTGGGGCGGGAGTTCGGGAGTATCGCCATAACTTGTATAACGGATGCTTTTCGAAGGTTGAGGTAGACGATTTCCGAAGGTTTCTTGGTTATGTGTTGAAGGATGGATACAGCTGGATGTAGGATTTGCTAGCTTTGGGTGAGATATTATGCTTCCCCTGTATCCCCAACACCTGATTGCATAACCGGAAAGTTTCGGGAGTTTATAAGTGGGAATTCATGTAGCTCTCAGGATATCTTTCCGACAGATGTATGATATGAAATTGGGGTTCGACGTCTAGTGGTCCGCCTATTCACGGTTGGTTTTACAGTGGTCTCGTTGTGTCTTAAAGAGTCCTTGGCTATGCCGACTCGGGGACGCTTCGTATGTCATGTGCACTGCCTTGTACATGATGGTGCTGTACGATCGAGCCCGTGTAGGCCCTACCACGAAAACTTCGGATGAAATCTCTATCATATGTTTCTTCTGGCTTATTCTACAAGCCAATCCTTTGTTTTGTTTTCAGTTGTGGTATTCGAGTTGCTTCGAAGTCAAATGTTGACTCCATACCTATTCCTAAGCGGTGTTCTCATACTCCGATGTGGATACCAATCCTCCTTGATAATCGAGATTGTTATGCCAATCTTGTTCAACCGGTGTGCTTCTCTTCAAGTGGATCTGATCATTTCAATATCTGCAAGATCAACTCAAGTCTTCTCAATGGCGTTCGTTTCATCCATCTCCAGTTGCGTTTGTTTTTCCCACCCTCCCTCCCTTTGTTTCTTCGAGGACCCAGATTTCTTTATCAAGTATCCTTTTATTCTTGTCAAGTCTCACCATTCTTTTCCGTCAATATTCTTATCCGGTGATTCTCATGAAGATCGTAACAGAGCTTCAAGTTATCATTCTTTGTCTCTTCTCTTCTCCGGCGGTTTAAAGTCAAGCTTTGTTGATCATATCCTTTCCTTGTTTCAATGCTTTCTCATGCCGGTGCACATCACATTTAGTCATTTCTTGCTATTCTTTTGTTCCGGAATGCTCAAGATATCTCGAAGATTTGTGTTTCCACTCTGCATTCGTTCAAGCTCTTTCGAGATTGGTATGTATCTAAATCTGTACAAGGTTCCACCTTGTGTTTTCAACTACCCTTTCTTTTCGTTTGATCATCCTTTGTTACCGGAGTTCTTCATGAAGGTTCCACTTGTTGGTTCATAGAGGATTTACTTCCTTTTCGAAGTGTTCATCGAGATTCTTTTCAAAGGAGCTCAAGCTTTCTTCATCTTGCTATCCAGAGTAAAATTTCTTTCTACCGTATCTTTGGAGGTGGTTTTACATCATTCTTGATAATTTGAGTTCATGATTCACATGTTATTAAGAATGAGGTATTTTAAATCCATCAATCTCTTCTTTGGAGTTATCTGGGGGTATATTTCACCTAAAGCCTTCCCTAAGGATTGTTGCTATAGTGGTGTTTATAAATGACCCAAGTTATTCACCTATCCTCCCGGTGATTTAAACTTCTCATCTCCTTGTTGTTATCAATAGGATATATCATTCCTGTTAGTGGCAGAATTTCACCTAATAGTTTTGAGATGTTCTCCATAAGCCCACTACAACCCTGTTCTTTTCGTTGTTTGGTTTTTTTTCAACAACTCCGTTCGACCCTTCTCCTAAGGATGCCTTCTCAAGCTCTTTTGGCAGAAGTTGCATTTTCTCGTCATTTCTCCTATTTCAATTATCTATATTCTATTCTTTCGTTCCGGAGGCATTGTGATGTCGCTCTCTTCGACCCATCATCTTGTTTTGCCAAGATCATGTTCAATTCCTTCCATTTCCAACCGGAGTGTTGACGTAATTGATCCTTATCGTTCCTTGTACTTCTTGTATTCTACCGGAGTGCTTGCATGTACTTCTTGTTCATTGCAACCCTTTTTCTCATGTCTTTCAACCTACAGGGTTCTCATGATGTTCCTTGTTCCTCTTTCCTAACGGAGTGTTTTCCACTTCGTTCATCTTCAATGTATTCTTTTCTTTCAATTTGTTCAACCTCGCAAGGTTCTTTGGTTTCACTCGTTTGTCAAAGAAGCAACTTAGTTTTACCTCTTCTCTTTCTCCTCCGTTTTCCCTCCGGTGCCATTCTAGATCTCGGGAGGAGATCCTCTTGTAGTGGTGGACTGTTGTAATGCCCCAAGACCGGAGCTTCAAATGCCTTCCAGGGTTTCCGGGTTTTTCGTCATGTGAGTTGGTTTGGTTCGTTGCATTTAACCTTTGCATCATGTGCATTGCATCATGTCATCATGCCATCATCTCATAAATCTTTTGCATCTCAACTAAATAAATCGTATGGATCTTCGATCCATTTAAATCGAGGGAAGGATGATTTCTCTTTATAATATATCCTCCCGATATTAGTGGAGCTATTATAAAATAATCCATTCTTATGGAATCACCAAAAACACACTTGCAAATTTCCCCATGCCTTTATTATCTCGCTGCTTGACCTCGAACCTTGCCATTTATTCTTTCATCATTTTCCGAAGCTCTACCAAAATTCTCAACATTTTTGGAAACTCCTAGAACCTAGTCCTAGTTCAAACACATTTGAATTAAATTCAAATGAGTTTGAATTTACATCTTCTAATCTTGGCTTTTTCTATTTTCTCGGAAAAAGCGTATTTTTGTGAGTTCGGGAAAATTATCCCCTTGTCCAAATTCTTTTCCTAAACCTCTCTTTCTTTTCCTCTCTTTTTGGTCTTTTCTGCTAAAGTAATATGAGAGAGGGAGTGGAGAGCCCAGCAGCCTCCCTCTCCTCTGGGCCGGCCAGCCAGGCCACCCTGCTCCCCTCGGCCCACCATGGGCCCAACCGGCACCCTCACTACCTAAACCTAGCCTGTTCGATCCCCTCGTTCTCTCCCTCTCGTTTCCACCAGTGCCGCCAGGAGCCTCGCTCCCCTTCTTTCCCCGTGTCCGATCCCCCATCTCCTTTCTCTGCCTCCTTGCTGCTCCGTCGCGCCAAGCACCCCCCTTCTCCTTCCCGAGTCTACCGCCGTCGCCCCAGCAGGCTGCTACCATCCGTCTCCTCCGCTGGTGCCTGCGCAGCCGCGCGCCCAGAGGCTGCCGCCCGCTCCTCCCTTGATCCCGCCGGAATCAAGCGCCGCCAAGCAGCTCCCTCTCCTCGAGCACCTGCGCTGGTAGCCGTCGTCCTCCGTGCCCTGCTGCAGCTGCTCTTTCCACGCGTCGCCGGACCTCCCCATCCACCAGCGCCTGACTCTGCCGCCGTCAGAATTCCGAAACTTGACGCCACGGACCTCCCCGTCGCCGGCCAAGGCCTGCAGCCGTCATACTTCGTCGTCGCGCCGGGCCCTGGACCTCCACTGCGAGCCTCGTCGCCCCTGCGTCGCGCGAGTCGTCGATTCCCTGCCTCCCCTACGACCCAACCGGGCTGCCACTGCGTCCTCTACATCCTCCGTGTCACGTGACCGTGGCCACCCTCGAACCATGGATCGGTCAAGACTTGTACATGAAACAAGAAGATGGAAGACCACTGTGGACGTGTGGCCTAGAGCCACTCCGATTCGTCAAGACCGCCAAGACCTTCTCCTCCAGTACACAAGTACCACTTTGGTTTCAAAACGCGACAAGTACCATGATGACCTCTGAAGAACTCGGTTTCACCAAGTCCCACTACCGTCGCCTTCGAAAGCCTCAGATCCATCAAGTCCCTCGACGACAAGTGTATGACTATGCAGATTGTATCAAGTACCCCTTCGGGTTGACGAGATTGGCATGTTCGAAGACCCCAAGTATCATTCGGATGCGCCAAGTTTGACTACATGGACTGCCAAGTTCCTCCACCGATGACTCGAACTGCTACAAACGTGAACCACGATCGTCGACCCGCAAGACCCCGTGGACGTCAAGTTCCAGGTCACGACCCCGAACAACTACGAAACGAGAACAACTACTTCGACTACCGTCGCGGAACATCTACTTCCCCTACACCGCATCGAACTCGAACCGCTCCGAAAAATGCACGCTTCAAAGGTATAACCCCGAGACGATCACCCGTGGACCAAATCCATGTGTTGTATGAGATGCTCATGTTTGCACCGTGATCGAGTTGTCGCTTGCGATGCCCCTCTTTTGCCATGCCACCTTCATGTGGGACACCCGGTATCCGGGATCACTCCCCATCTCTTGCGTGTTCCACACATCCGCACACTTCTCGTTTGCATTGGTATCTCACTCAAGTTGTCGTTGCTGTGGCACCTCTTTCGTTCCGCCATGGTGACCAAATGCTTCATAATGCTAGTATCAACTTTTAATAAAAATTGCATAAACTTGTTCATGTCATCCGCATCATGATTATAACAATTAAAATGTTTAATTTGTTGTTTGCATTAATTTGCTAAATGCATATGGGGATTTACCGGATTCGTTATTTGTTATATCCGGCCCCATTTAAATTGTTTAAATGGTATAGTTTTGTTATGATTCACCTCTTGCCATGTTATCCAACATTTAATATTGTTGAGTACCTAACCGAGAGTGAACTAAATAATTGATGTGGTGTTCCGTCAATATGCAACGGAGTTGCATATTGATTTGCACTTAATTTGTAGGATTGCTTGTGCACTTTGCCATGCCATGCCTCTTTAAACCGGACATGCATCATACTTGGTTGTGCATCATGCCATGTGTATGCGGTGGTTGTTTACTATGTTGTTTGTTTCTTTCCGGTGTTGCTTCTTCGGGTTGGATCCGGTAACGTCATGTTGTGAGGATTCGTTCGGCTGTGTCCATTTGTCTTCTTCATGGACTCGTTCTTCTTCCTTGTGGGATTTCAGGCAAGATGACCATACCCTCGAAATCACTTCTATCTTTGCTTGCTAGTTGCTCGCTCTTTTGCTATGCCTATGCTGCGATACCTACCACTTGCTTATCATGCCTCCCGTATTGTTGAACCAAGCCTCTAACCCACCTTGTCCTAGGAAACCGTTGTTTGGCTATGTTACCGCTTTGCTCAGCCCCTCTTATTGCGTTGGTAGTTGCAGGTGAAGATTGGAGTTTTGTTCCTTGTTGGAACATGGATATTTTGTTGGTATATCACAATATATCTTATCTAATTAATGCATCTATATACTTGGTAAAGGGTGGAAGGCTCGGCCTTATGCTTTGTGTTTTGTTCCACTCTTGCCGCCCTAGTTTCTGTCATATCGGTGTTATGTTCCCGGATTTTGCGTTCCTTACACGGTTGGGTAATAATGGGAACCCCTTGACAGTTCGCCTTGAATTAAAACTTCTCCAGCAAGGCCCAATATTGGTTTTACCATTCGCCACCTAGCCTTTTTCTTTCCCTTGGGCCGGCCAGCCCAAGGGTCATCATTATTTACCCCCCGGGCCAGTGCTCCTCTGAGTGTTGGTCCGAACTAGAGTCCTGTGCAGCGCCCCCTCGGGGAAACTCGAGGTTTGGTTTTAGTTGTATGGAGAGCTCATCTGAGTGTGACCTGAGAAAGAGATATGTGCAGCTCCTATCGGGATTTGTCGGCACATTCGGGCGGTGTTGCCGGTTTAGTTTTACCCTGGCGAAATGTCTTGTTGTACCGGGATACCGAGTCCGATCGGAATGTCTCGGGTGGAGGTCTATTCCTTCATTGACCGTGAGAGCTTGTGATGGGCTAAGTTGGGACACCCCTGCAGGGATTGAAGTTTCAAAAGCCGTGCCCGCGGTTATGGGCAGATGGGAATTTGTTAACGTCCGGTTGTAGAAAACCTAAAGTCAGCCTTAATTAAAATGTATCAACTGCGTGCGTAACCGTGATGGTCTCTTTCCGGTGGGGCCCGGGAAGTGAACACGGTTTTTGGAGTTATGATTGACGTAGGTTGTTTAGGATCACTTCTTGATCATACTTTTAACGACCGTGCTTTGCCTTCTCTCCTCGCTCTCTTTTGCGTATGTCTAGCCACCATATATGCTAGTCGCTTGCTGCAGCTTCACCTCATACCTGTACCTTTCCCAGAAGCTTAAATAGTCTTGATCGCGAGGGTGCGAGATTGCTGAGTCCCCGTGGCTCACAGATACTTCCAAAACTAGTTTTCAGGTGCCGATGAGTCCGTGCAGGTGACGCAACCAAGCTCAGGAGGAGCTCGATGAAGATCTTGTCCTTTGTGTTGTTCCGTTCTAGTTGATCAGTAGTGGAGCCCAGTTGGGGTCGATCGGGGACCTTGTCGCATTTGGGGTTCTTCTTTTATTTTGGTTCCGTAGTTGGACCTTGATTGTATTTGGATGTTGTAATGCTTTACTCATGTAATTGTGTGAAGTGGCGAGTGTAAGCCAAGTATGTATCTCTTTCCCTTATGTATTACATGGGTTGTGTGAAGATTACCTCACTTGCGACATTGCTTTCAATGCGGTTATGCCTCTAAGTCGTGCTTCGACACGTGGGAGATATAGCCGCATCGAGGGCGTTACAGGGATTGACAACCCCTTTATCGCGTTGGTTGCGAGGTTCTTATTTGTTTGTGTAGGTACGAGGGACTTGCGTGTGGCCTCCTACCGGATTGATACCTTGGTTCTCAAAAACTGAGGGAAATACTTACGCTACTTTGCTGCACCACCCTTTCCTCTTCAAGGGAAAACCAACGCAGTGCACACGAGGTAGTAGGAAGGATTTCTGGCGCCATTGCCGGGGAGTCAAGCACAATTCAAGACATACCAAGTACCCATCACAAACTCTTATCCCTCGCATTACATTATTTTCCATTTGCCTCTCGTTTTCCTCTCCCCCACTTCACCCTTGCCGTTTTATTCGCCCTCTTTTTCCATCCCCCTTCTCTTTTTCTGTTCCCTTTTTCTTTCTCTTGCTTCATCGTTATGGCCAGTCCTTTATATACTCCTTTGTCTCCCAAGAATGAGGTCCTTAATGTCAAACAAAGGGAGGGACAAAATCTAAAAGATGCTTGGTATAGAATTTGCAATGCGCAAAATAGATCTACTAGAAAGCAATCTACTTCCGTTCTTCTCCGCAATTTTTATGTAGGCATCATTCCGTGGAATAGATATATTCTTGATACCATTACCATAGGAAATTTCTTGGGTATCCACACTTTTTATTCTTATAATACTATGATAGATTTGTTTGGCACACCACCTCTCTTGGTTGATGGAACTATGTTAACTTTGCAACATGTTATGCAAAGGATCAATATTATTGAAAATAAAGTTGCCACTGTGGAATTGATTGAGAATTTGGATAAAAATAGCCACAACCAAATTACCCAAGATGGGTCTATGGTAGGAGTCATTCTGAAAAGTTTTAAAGAAAAAGAACCCGTAGTGAATGAAAGAATAGACCAAGATTCCGAAAGAATTGATAAACTTGAGGGTATTATTACCAACTTAGGGTCCGCTTTTTCTGCCACAAGGAATACTTCAAATCCTCCTACCAAAGTTGCCAAACTAATGTACTTTCCTAAAAATAAGGGTGAAACTTCTAGTAAGGAAAATGCTGATCTCAAATCCATAAGTGTTCACCCCAACTTTCTCGCTATTATTAAGGAACCTTTTGCTACAAATTATTTTCTTGATTTCTTGCCTAAGAGTTTAATCATTAATAGAAAGAAGGAAACTACAAAGGTTTACAAGTGTTCTATTGAAGAATTGCATACCAAAGATGACAATACCTAGATCTATCCTTGCTTTTATGCCTAGCTAGGGGCGTTAAACAATAGCGCTTGTTGGGAGGCAACCCAATTTTATTTTTTTTATTCCTTTTTGATTCTGTTTAGTAATAAATAATTCATCTAGCCTCTGTTTAGATGTGGTTTTATTATTTTAATTAGTGTTTGTGCCAAGTAGAACCTTTGGGAAGACTTGGGGAAAGTCTTTGCGATCTTGCTGTAAAAAAACAGAAACTTTAGTGTTTACGAGATTTGCTTCCATTTTTTACTGGTGAGCGATATTTAGTTAATTCTTTTTGCAGATGATTAATAGATAATTTTGCACGTCCAGAAATTTATTTTAGAATTGTTGGGGTTCCAGAAGTATCCGAAACCTACAGATTACTATAGACTGTTTTGTTTTTGACAGATTCTGTTTTTCGTGTGTTGTTTGCTTATTTTACGAATCTATGGTTAGTAATAGAGTTTATGAACCAGAGAAAAGTTGGAATAAAGTAGGTTTAACACCAATATAAACAAAGAATGAGTTCATTACTGTACCTTGAAGTGATGGTTTTGTTTTCTTTTACTAACGGAGCTCACGAGATTTTCTTTTAAGTTTTGTGTTGTGAAGTTTTCAAGTTTTGGGTAAAAATTTGATGGATTATGGAACAAGGAGAGGCAAGAGCCTAAGCTTGGGGATGCCCAAGGCAACCCAAGGTAAAACCAAGGAAAACCAAAAGCCTAAGCTTGGGGATGCCCCGGAAGGCATCCCCTCTTTCGTCTTCGTCCATCGGTAACTCTACTTGGAGCTATATTTTTATTCGTCACATGATATGTGTTTTTCTTGGAGCGTCTTGTATGATTCGAGTCTTTGCTTTTTAGTTTACCACAATCATCCTTTCTGTACACACCTTTTGGGAGAGACACACATGAATCGAAATTAATTAGAATACTCTATGTGCTTCACTTATATCTTTTGAGCTAGATAATTTTGATCTAGTGCTTCGCTTATATCTTTTAGAGCACGGTGGTGGTTTTATTTTATAGAAATTATTGATATCTCATGCTTCACTTATATTATTTTGAGAGTCCTTGAAAAGAGCATGGTAATTTGCTTTGGTTATGAATTTATTCCTAATATGATAGGCATCCAAGATCAGTATAATAAAAACTATCATAAAAAGTGCATTGAATACTATGAGAAGTTTGATACTTGATGATTGTTTGGAGTTATGAAGGTGGTAATATTAGAGTATGCTAGTTGAGTAGTTGTGAATTTGAGAAATACTTGTTCTAAAGTTTGTGATTCCCGTACCATGCACGCATGGTGAACCGTTATGTGATGAAGTCGGAGCATGATTTATTTATTGATTGTCTTCCTTATGAGTGGCGGTCGGGGACAAGCGATGGTCTTTTCCTACCAATCTATCCCCCTAGGAGCATGCGCATAGTACTTTGTTTCGATAACTAATAAATTTTTTCCAATAAGTATATGTGTTCTTTATGACTAATGTTGAGTCCATGGATTATACGCACTCCGACCCTTCCACCATTGCTAGCCTCTCTAGTACTGCACAAGTTTCGCCAGTACCATTAACCCACCATATACCTTCCTCAAAACAGCCACCTTACCTACCTATTATGGCATTTCCATAGCCATTCCGAGATATATTGCCATGCAACTTTCCACCGGTCCATTTATTATGACACGCATCATCATTGTCATATTGCCTTGCATGATCATGTAGTTGACATCGTATTTGTGGAAAAGCCACCATGCTTAATTTTTCATACATGTCACTCTTTATTCATCGCAATCCCGGTAAACCACGGGAGGCATTCACATAGAGTCATATTTTGTTCTAAGTATCGAGTTGTAATTCTTGAGTTGTAAATAAATAAAAGTGTGATGATCATCATTAGAGCATTGTCCCATGTGAGGAAAGGATGATGGAGACTATGATTCCCCCACAAGTCGGGATGAGAATCCGGACAAAAAAAAGAGGCCATAAAAAAGAGAGAATAGAAGGCCCAAAAAAATGAGAGAAAAAGAGAGAAGGGACAATGTTAATATCCTTTTCCCAAACTTATGCTTCAAAGTAGCACCATGATCTTCATGATAGAGATCTCATATGTTATCACTGTCATATACTAGTGGGAATTTTACATTATAGAACTTGGCTTGTATATTCCAATGGTGGGCTTCCTCAAATGCCCTAGGTCTTCGTGAGCAAGCAAGTTGGATGCACACCCACTTAGTTTCTTTTTGAGCTTTCATACACTTATAGCTCTAGTGCATCCGTTGCATCGCAATCCCTGCTCACTCACATTGATATCTATTGATGGGCATCTCCATAGCCCATTGATATGCCTAGTTGATGTGAGACTATCTTCTCCTTTTTTGTCTTCTCCACAACCACCATTCTATTCCACATATAGTGCTATGTCCATGGCTCACCCTCATGTATTGCGTGAAGATTGAAAAAGTTTGAGAAGATCAAAAGTATGAAACAATTGCATGGCTTGTCATCGCGGTTGTGCATGATTTAAATACTTTGTGTGGTGAAGATAGAGCATAGCAAGACTATATGATTTTGTAGGGATAACTTTCTTTGGCCATGTTATTTCAAGAAGACATAATTGCTTAGTTAGTATGCTTGAAGTATTATTATTTTTATGTCAACATTAAACTTTTGTCATGAATCTTTCTGATCTTAATATTCATGCCACAATAAAGAGAATTACATTGAGAATTATGCTAGGTAGCATTCCACATCAAAAATCATGTTTTTATCATTTACCTACTCGAGGATGAGCATGAATTAAGCTTGGGGATGCTTGATACGTCTCCAACGTATATATAATTTTTGATTGTTCCATGGTATTATATTATCTATTTTGGATGTTAATGGGCTTTATTTTACACTTTTATATTATTTTTGGGACTAACCTACTAACCCAAGGCCTAGTGCGAATTGCTGTTTTTTTGCCTATTTCAATGTTTCGTAGAAAAGGAATATCAAACGGAATCCAAACGGAATGAAACCTTCGGGAGAGTTATTTTTGGAACAAACGTGATCCAGAGGACTTGGAGTGGATGTCAAGCAATTAACAAGGAGTCCATGTGGCAGGGGGCGCGCCCTCCCCCCTCCCGGGCCCCTCGTGGCTTAACCAACCTACTTCTTCCTCCTATATATATTCATATACCCTGAAAACAACCAGGAGCACCACGAAACCCTATTTCCACCACCGCAACCTTTTGTACCCAAGATATCCCATCTTGGGGCCTTTTCTGGAGCTCTGCCGGAGGGGGCATCGATCATGGAGGGCCTCTACATCAACTCCATGGCCCCTCCAATGATGTGTGAGTAGTTTATTTCAGACCTTTGGGTCCATAGTTATTAGCTAGATGGCTTCTTCTCTCTCTTTGGATCTCAATACAAAGTTCTCCTTGATGTTCTCTGAGATCTATTTGATGTAACTCCTTTTGCGGTGTGTTTGTCGAGATATGATGAATTGTGGGTTTATGATCAAGTCTATCTATGAACAATATTTGATTCTTCTCTGAAAACTTTTATGTATGATTGGTTATTTTTGCAAGTCTCTTCGA
Organism: Triticum monococcum; assembly: GCA_034509565.1. Lineage (NCBI taxonomy): Eukaryota > Viridiplantae > Streptophyta > Magnoliopsida > Poales > Poaceae > Triticum > Triticum monococcum. The sequence continues at coordinate 630,239,150 of CM067847.1, read as the reverse complement.
ATTATTAGATTGGTTTGGCCTACTAGATTGATCTTTATTAAAATGGGAGAAGTGCTTAGTTTTGGGTTCAATCTTGCGGTGCTCGATCCCTGTGACAGAAAGGGAAACGACACGTACTGTATTGTTGCCATCTAGGATAAAAAGATGGGGTTTGTATCATATTGCTTGAGTTTATCCCTCTACATCATGTCATCTTACCTAATACGTTACTCTGTTCTTATGAACTTAATACTCTAGATGCATGCTGGATAGCGGTCGATTTTGTGGAGTAATGATACGTCTCCAACGTATCTATAATTTTTTATTGTTCCATGCTATTATATTATCAATCTTGGATGTTTTATATGCATTTATATGCTATTTTATATGATTTTTGGGACTAACCTATTAACCCAGAGCCTAGTGCCATCTTCTATTTTTTTCCTTGTTTTAGAGTATCGCAGAAAAGGAAAATCAAACGGAGTCCAATTGACCTGAAACTTCATGGAACTTATTTTTGGACCAGAAGAAGCCCACAGAGTATCGGAGTTGGACCAGGAGAGTCCCGGGCTGCCCACGAGGGTGGGGGCGCGCCCACCCCCTAGGCACGCCCCCCTGCCTTGTGGACAGACCGGAGGTCCACCGACGTACTTCTTCCTCCCATATATACCCATATACACTAAAAACTTCGGGGAGCAGAATAGATAGGGAGTTCCGCCGCCAGAAGCCTCTGTAGCCACCAAAAACCAATCTGGACCCATTCCGACATCCTGTCGGAGGGGGGAATCCCTCTCCGGTGGCCATCTTCATCATCCCGGTGCTCTCCATGACGAGGAGGGAGTAGTTCTCCCTCGGGGCTGAGGGTATGTACCAGTAGCTATGTGTTTGATCTCTCCCTCTCGTGTTCTTGAGGTGGTACGATCTTGATGTATCGCGAGCTTTGCTATTATAGTTGGATCTTATGATGTTTCTCCCCCTCTACTCTCTTGTAATGGATTGAGTTTCCCTTTGAAGTTATCTTATCGGATTGAGTCTTTAAGGATTTGAGAACACTTGATGTATGTCTTGCGTGGGATACCTGTGGTGATAATGGGGTATTCTGTGATCCACTTGATGTATGTTTTGGTGATCAACTTGCGGGTTCCGTGACCTTGGGAATCTATGCATAGGGTTGGCACACGTTTTCATCTTGACTCTCCGGTAGAAACTTTGGGGCACTCTTTGAGGTTATATGTGTTGGTTTGAATAGATGAATCTGAGATTGTGTGATGCATATTGTATAATCATACCCATGGATACTTGAGGTGACATTGGAGTATCTAGGTGACATTAGGGTTTTGGTTGATTTGTGTCTTAAGGTGTTATTCTAGTACGAACTCTAGGGCTATTTGTGACACTTATAGGAATAGCCCAACGGATTGATTGGAAAGAATAACTTTGAGGTGGTTTCATACCCTACCATAATCTCTTCGTTTGTTCTCCGCTATTAGTGACTTTGGAGTGACTCTTTGTTGCATGTTGAGGGATAGTTATATGATCCAATTATGTTATTATTGTTGAGAGAACTTGTACTAGTGAAAGTATGAACCCTAGGCCTTGTTTCCTAGCATTGCAATACCGTTTGTGCTCACTTTTATCATTAGTTACCTTGCTGTTTTTAGATTTTCAGATTACAAAAACCTATATCTACCATCCATATTGCACTTGTATCACCATCTCTTCGCCGAACTAGTGCACCTATACAATTTACCATTGTACTGGGTGTGTTGGGGACACAAGAGACTCTTTGTTATTTGGTTGCAAGGTTGCTTGAGAGAGACCATCTTCATCCTACGCATCCCACGGATTGATAAACCTTAGGTCATCCACTTGAGGGAAATTTGCTACTGTCCTACAAACCTCTGCACTTGGAGGCCCAACAACGTCTACAAGAAGAAGGTTGTGTAATAGACATCAAGCTCTTTTCTGGCGCCGTCGCCGGGGAGGTGAGTGCTTGAAGGTATATCTTCAGATCTTGCAATCGAGTCTTTTAGTTTCTTGTTTTATCACTAGTTTAGTTTATAAAGGAAAACTACAAAAAATATGGAATTAAGTTTGCCTCATACGCTTCATCTTTTTAATATCTTTCGAGAGTATGATGGAAACAAAAATTGTGCTGAAATGCTAGAAGAAGAATGCATTAAAATGTTTGGCACTAAATCTTTGAATAATGAGCATGATTGCAACGTTGTTAGTATGAACTCCTTGAATATCCATAGTACTAATGATGATTGCACTAGTTATGATGAAAATGTCTCCTATAAACATGTCAATTTTTGTGGAGTGCATTGGGTTTGCAAGTACACACCAATTAGGGGAGACAGATTTTGCAAGAGGCATAAGTACTTAAAAACTAAATTGTTGCAAGAAAGGCTAGATGTTTGTGCTGAAAATTTAAATTTTCTTGGCCATACTTGTGGGCTTTGCAATGAACGTGGTCATTTAACCATCCGATACAAATTGTTCCATGATCTAATCGTTTCCAAAAATTTTGATGACTTGATTTCTCTTGCACATCATAATGAACTTAGTTTGCTTATGGGTTACGAAGAAATGAAACGTCTAACTAACTATCTTCCAGTATTTGCCCGTGATAAACTTCTTGGCTTTCATCTAGAGGAAATTTATATGTATTGTGCGCTGAATTGTATTGAAAATCCTTATATTGCCAACTACATAAAGAAAAGAAAACAAATAGAAGATGAAGAGAATACTAATGAAAGGGAAGAGACTTCCCAATACCCTCCTATTATTTCTTATGATGAATCAGGTAACAAGGAGGAGCCTCCTATTCAACCAATCTCATTAATAAGGAGCTCCAAAAAGAGGATTGAACCCACACATGATGTGGTGAAGAAGAAGAAAAGAAAAAGGAAGAGAGGTAAAAAGATATCTCCCCCAAATAATGCTGCTCCTATTGCTGTTGTGCCTCATGAAAATATAATTGTGAAAGATGATGCACTTAATGATGATATTGTTATGCCTATTGCTTGTTGTGATGATTATGATTGGGAAGATAATGCAACTTCTTATGATCTTGAAAATCCTTTTGGTACTTGCTTGGAAGAATATGATAATTGCTATACTATTGGTGCTATCCATACTATTGATGACGAGAGTGATTATGCTTATGATATGAAAAGGCCCAAGCTTGGGGATGCTATGTTTGAAGAAGATGATGTTTTTGAGAATATATTTGCTGCAATTAATGTTTGTCCCAAGCTTGGGGATGCTACGTTTAATGAAGATGATATTTTTAGTCTCCCAAGTTTTGATATGCAAATTTATAATGATGATAGCATTCCTCCTACTTATTATGATAATTATGAAAGTGGAATTGGAGAGGTCATGACTTTATTTAGTGATGATTCCACTATCTTGGAAGAGGTTTCAATCGATTATGATGAGAACAAAGTTGCTACTTATGATAATTATTGTGATGATACATATGCTATAAAAAGTAGTGATGATTATATTTATAAAACTTGTCATGATTACCCTCTTTCTGAAAATTACTCTTTTAATGTGGAAACAATTTATAGTATTCGAGTCTCTTATGATACTCCCACTATTCCGAAGGAGAAGAATCTTGCTTATGTGGAGAGTAGTAAATTTTCTATGCTTGTAGATCATGAAAAGAATGCTGTAGGTGCTGGTTATATTGCTGAATTTATTCACGATGCTACTGAAAATTATTATGAGGGAGGAATCTATTCTTGTAGGAATTGCAATAATATCAAGTTTCCTCTCTATGTGCTTAAAGTTTTAAAGTTATGCTTGTTTTGAAGGAAATATGCCCTAGAGGCAATAATAAAGTTATTATTTATTTCCTTATATCATGATAAATGTTTATTATTCATGCTAGAATTGTATTAACTGGAAACATAATACATGTGTGAATACATAGACCAACAGAGTGTCACTAGTATGCCTCTACTTGACTAGCTCGTTAATCAAAGATGGTTATGTTTCCTAACCATGAACAAAGAGTTGTTATTTGATTAACGAGGTCACATCATTAGTAGAATGATCTGATTGACATGACCCATTCCATTAGCTTAGCACCCGATCGTTTAGTATGTTGCTATTGCTTTCTTCATGACTTATACATGTTCCTATAACTATGAGATTATGCAACTCCCGTTTACCGGAGGAACACTTTGGGTACTACCAAACGTCACAACGTAACTGGGTGATTATAAAGGAGTACTATAGGTGTCTCCAATGGTAGATGTTGGGTTGGCGTATTTCGAGATTAGGGTTTGTCACTCCGATTGTCGGAGAGGTATCTCTGGGCCCTCTCGGTAATGCACATCACATAAGCCTTGCAAGCACTGCAACTAATATGTTAGTTGTGAGATGATGTATTACGGAACGAGTAAAGAGACTTGCCGGTAACGAGATTGAACTAGGTATTGGATACCGACGATCGAATCTCAGGCAAGAAACATACCGATGACAAAGAGAACAACGTATGTTGTTATGCGGTCTGACCGATAAAGATCTTCGTAGAATATGTAGGAGCCAATATGGGCATCCAGGTCCCGCTGTTGGTTATTGACCGGAGACGTGTCTCAGTCATGTCTACATTGTTCTCGAACCGTAGGGTCCGCACGCTTAACGTTACGATGACAGTTATTATGAGTTTATGCATTTTGATGTACCGAAGGTTGTTCGGAGTCCCGGATGAGATCACGGATATGACGAGGAGTCTCGAAATGGTCGAGACGTAAAGATTGATATATTGGAAGCCTATGTTTGGACATCGGAAGTGTTCCGGGTGAAATCGGGATTTTACCGGATTACCGGGAGGGTTACCGGAACCCCCCGGGAGCCAAATGGGCCAACATGGGCCTTAGTGGAAAGGTGAGAGGGCAGCCCACATAGGGCTGCGCCTCCCCCCCTCTCCCTAGTCCTATTAGGACTAGGAGAGGGGCCGGCCACCTCTCTCTCTCCCCTTTAAAGGATTCCTAGTTGGACTAGGAGGGGGGAGTCCTACTCCCGGTAGGAGTAGGACTCCTCCTGCGCCTCCCTCTCTCTGGCCGGCCAGCCCCCCTCCCTCCAACCTTTATATACGGGGGCAGGGGACACCCCAGGACACACAAGTTGATCCTTGAGATCGTTCCTTAGCCGTGTGCGGTGCCCCCTGCCACCAAATTCCACCTCGATTATACCGTTGTAGTGCTTAGGCGAAGCCCTACGTCGGTAGTACATCAAGATCGTCATCACGCCGTCGTGCTGACGGAACTCTTCCTCGACGCTTTGCTGGATCGGAGCCCGAGGATCGTCATCGAGCTGAACGTGTGCTAAGAACTCGGAGGTGCCGGAGTAACGGTGCTTGGATCGGTCGGATCGGGAAGAAGACGTACGACTACTTCCTCTACGTTGTGTGATCGCTTCTGTAGTCGGTCTGCGTTGGTACGTAGACAACACTCTCCCCTCTCGTTGCTATGCATCACCATGATCTTGCGTGTGCGTAGGAAAATTTTCGAAATTACTACGTTCCCCAACATGTTTTGCCTTCCTATACTAGTTGATTATTGTTCCCATAAATAGTTTGATCACAAAATCCCTATGCATAGTTAGTGGGTTAGACTAAAATGTGCTATTCATATTCTTCATTATGCTCTCTTTATGTTTCAATTCTTATCCTTTATGTGAGCATCATTGAAATAATCATGCCTAGCTAGGGGCGTTAAACGATAACGCTTGTTGGGAGGCAACCCAATTTTATTTTAGCTACTTGCTTTTTGTTACTGTTTAGTAATAAATAATTTATCTAGCCTCTGTTATGATTGAGTTTTTATGTTTTAATTAGTGTTTGTGCCAAGCAGAACCGTTGGGAAGACTTGGGGAAAGTCTTGTTGATCTTGCTGTAAAAAATAGAAACTTTAGCGCTCACGAGAATTGCTGCCATGTTTATTTTGAAAGTGCTATTTAGTTAATTATTTTTGAAGATGATTAATAGATAAATTCCTCAGGTCCAGCAGTTTATTTTAGAATTTTTGGGGTTCCAGAAGTTTGCGTTAGTTACAAATTACTACAAACTGTTCTGTTTTTGACAGATTCTGTTTTTCATGTGTTGTTTACTTATTTTGATGAATCTATGGCTAGTAAAAGAGTTTATAAACCATAGAGAAGTTGGAATAGGTAGGTTTAACACCAATATAAATAAATAATGAGTTCATTACAGTACCTAAGTGGTGATTTATTTTCTTATACTAACGGAGCTTACGAGTTTTCTATTAAGTTTTGTGTTGTGAAGTTTTCAAGTTTTGGGTAAAGATTCGATGGACTAGGGAATAAGGAATGGCAAGAGCCTAAGCTTGGGGATTCCCAAGGCACCCCAAGGTAATATTCAAGGAAAACCAAAAGCCTAAGCTTGGGGATGCCCCGGAAGGCATCCCCTCTTTCGTCTTCATTCATCGGTAACTTTACTTGGAGCTATATTTTTATTCGCCACATGATATGTGTTTTTCTTGGAGCATCATTTTACTTTCTTTTGTTTTGCTTGATGTTTGAATAAAATACCAAGATCTTAAATTATTAAATGTTAGAGAGTCTTCACATAGTTGCATAATTATTCGACTACTCATTGATCTTCACTTATATCTTTCGGAGTAGTTTGTCACTTGCTCTAGTGCTTCACTTATACCTTTTTAGAGCACGGTGGTGGTTTTATTTTGAAGAAATAATTGATATCTCATGCCTCACTTATATTATTTTGAGATTCTTTAGAACAGCATGGTAGTTTGCTTTGGTTATGAAACTAGTCCTAATATGATGGGTATCCAAGAGTGATATAATAAAAACTTTCATATAGAGTGCATTGAATACTGCGAGAAGTTTGATACTTGATTTTTGTTTTGAGATATGGAGATAGTGATATTAAAGTTGTGCTAGTTGAGTAGTTGTGAATTTGAGAAATACTTGTGTTGAAGTTTGCAAGTCCCGTAGCATGCACGTATGGTAAACGTTGTGTAACAATTTTGAAACATGAGGTGTTATTTGATTGTCTTCCTTATGAGTGGCGGTCGGGGACGAGCGATGGTCTTTTCCTACCAATCTATCCCCCTAGGAGCATGCACATAGTGCTTGGTTTTTGATGACTTGTAGATTTTTGCAATAAGTATGTGAGTTCTTTATGACTAATGTTGAGTCCATGGATTATACGCACTCTTACCCTTCCATCATTTCTAGCCTCTTCGGTACCGTGCATTGCCCTTTCTCACATTGAGAGTTGGTGCAAACTTCGCCGGTGCATACAAACCCCGTGATATGATACACTCTTTCACAAATAAACCTCCTTATATCTTCCTCAAAACAGCCACCATACCTACCTATTATGGCATTTCCATAGCCATTCCGAGATATATTGCCATGCAACTTTCCACCGTTTCGTTTATTATGACACGCATCATCATTTTCATATTGCTTTGCATGATCATGTAGTTGACATCGTATTTGTGGCAAGGCCACCATGCATAATTTATCATACATGTCACTCTTGATTCATTGCCCACCCCGGTACACCACCGAAGGCATTCATATAGAGTCATACCTTGTTCTAGTATCGAGTTGTAATCTTTGAGTTGTAAATAAATAGAAGTGTGATGATCATCATTAATAGAGCATTGTCCCAAAAAATGGAGAGGCCAAATAAAAAAGAAAGGCCAAAAAAAATAAAAATAAAAGGGACAATGTTACTATCCTTTTACCACACTTGTGCTTCAAAGTAGCACCAAGATCTTCATGATAGATAGTCTCTTATGTTGTCACTTTCATATACTAGTGGGAAATTTTCATTATAGAACTTGGCTTGTATATTACAATAATGGGCCTCCTCAAGTGCCCTAGGTCTTCGTGAGCAAGCAAGTTGGATGCACACCAACTTAATTTCTTTTGTTGAGCTTTCATACATTTATAGCTCTAGTGCATCCGTTGCATGGCAATCCCTACTCACTCACATTGATATCTATTAATGGGCATCTCCATAGCCCGTTGATACGCCTAGTTGATGTGAGACTATCTTGTCCTTTTTGTCTTCTCCACAACCACCATCCTATTCCACCTATAGTGCTATATCCATGACTCATGCTTATATATTGTGTGAAGATTGAAAAAGTTTTGAGAACATCAAAAGTATGAAACAATTGCTTGGCTTGTCATCGAGGTCGTGCATGATGAGAGCATTCTTGTGTGACGAAAATGGTGCATGACCAAACTATATTATTTTGTAGGGATGAACTTTCTTTGGCCATGATATTTTGATAAGACATGCTTGCTTAGTTAGTATGCTTGAAGTATTATTATTTTTATGTAAATATTAAACTTTTGTCTTGAATCTTATGGATCTGAATATTCTTGCTACAATAAAGAAAAAACATGGATAAATATGTTAGGTAGCATTCCGCATAAAAAATTCTATTTTTATCATTTACCTACTCGAAGACGAGCAGGAATTAAGCTTGGGGATGCTGATACGTCTCCAACGTATCTATAACTTTTGATTGTCCCATGCTATTATATTATCAATCTTGGATGTTTTATATGCATTTATATGCTATTTTATATGATTTTTTTGGGACTAACCTATTAACTCAGAGCCCAGTGCCAGTTTCTGTTTTTCCTTGTTTTAGAGTATCGCAGAAAAGAAAAATCAAACGAAGTCCAATTGACCTGAAACTTCACAGAACTTATTTTTGGACCAGAAAAAGCCCATGGGGTATCGGAGTTGGACCAGGAGAGTCCCGGGCTGCCCACGAGGGTGGGGGGCATGCCCACCCCTTTAGGCGCGACCCCCCTGCCTCGTGGACAGCCCGGAGGTCCACCAACATACTTCTTCCTCCCATATATAGCCATATACCCTAAAAACTTCAGGGAGCAGAATAGATCGGGAGTTCCGCCGCCAAAAGCCTCCGTAGTCATCGAAAACCAATCTAGACCCGTTCCGGCACCCTGCCGGAGGGGGGAATCCCTCTCCGGTGGCCATCTTCATCATCCCGGTGCTCTCCATGGTGAGGACGGAGTAGTTCTCCCTTGAGGCTGAGGGTATGTACCAGTAGCTATATGTTTGATCTCTCTCTCTCATGTTCTTGAGGTGGTACGTGTCGGTGTTCTGAGAACGGGGGTCCCCAGACTTGCCTGCCTGCGGCCTGCGGCGTGGCTCAAAGGGGGGCCCAGCACAACCCATCTTCATCAACACAGACCCAAGACCCTCGCGAGGGGCCAAGCCTCGCGGGGCGGACGACACAGAGCTTCCTCAGGCATGGCCTCATCAGGCTAGCTCACGAGGAGGCGGAGAGATCAAGGCGGGGTACCTCACGAGGTGCCCGTGATGCAAGCCATGATGACCAAAGGCGCCAGGTGGGCGCCAGCCCGCGCATTGTCCTTGAGGGAGTCCCGGATTAGGGGGTGTTCGGGAAGCCGGACTATACCTTCAGCCGGACTCCCGGACTATGAAGATACAAGATTGAAGACTACGTCCCGTGTTCGGATGGGACTTTCCTTGGCGTGGAAGGCAAGCTTGGCGATGCGGATATTCAAGATCTCCTACCATTGTAACCGACTCTATGTAACCCTAACCCTATCCGGTGTTTATATAAACCGGAGGGTTGTAGTCCATAGGCAATCAACTCCATGTACACAATCATACCATAGGCTAGCTTCTAGGGTTTAGCCTCCTTGATCTCGTGGTAGATCTACTCTTGTACTACCCATATCATCAATATTAATCAAGAAGGACGTAGGGTTTTACCTCCATCGAGAGGGCCTGAACCTGGGTAAAACATCGTATTCCCTGCCTCCTATTACCATCCGGCCTAGACGCACAGTTCGGGACCCCCTACCCGAGATCCGCCGGTTTTGACACCGACATTGGTGCTTTCATTGAGAGTTCCTCTGTGTCGTCGCCTTTAGGTCCGATGGCTCCTTTGATCAGCAACAGCGATACAGTCCAGGGTGAGACTTTTCTCCCCGGACAGATCTTCGTCTTCGGCGGCTTCGCTCTGCAGGCCAATTCGCTCGGCCACCTGGAGCAGATCGAAAGCTACGCCCCTGGCCATCAAGTCAGGTTTGGAAGCTTAAACTACACGGCTGACATCCGCGGAGACTTGATCTTCGACGGGTTCGAGCCACGGCCAAGCCTGCCGCACTATCTCGAGGGGCATGATCTAGCTCTGCCCCCGGACAGTGTCCTGGAGGCCGCAGACGCATCAGTTCCGACCCCTAACTCAGAGCATTTTGCGCCAATCGAGGATGAGCAGTTGGACGTCACCTCGGGGGCTGCGATCCCAAAAGTGATCGAGCCGAACGCTAGCCCCGCACTCTGCATGGTCCGTGACTCCGAGGATCCGGACTCCTCTTCGGACTCTGAACCCCCCGCGCCCCTGCCAATCGAATCCGATTGGGCGCCGATAATGGAGTTCACCGCCACAGACATCTTTCAGCACTCGCCTTTTGGCATCATCCTGAGTTCTCTTAAGTCTCTCTCTTTATCAGGAGAGCCCTGGCCGGATTACGGTTAGCAAGGATGGGATATGGACGATGAAGAAATTCAAAGCCCACCCACCACCCACTTTGTAGCCACTGTCGACGATTTAACCGACATGCTTGACTTCGGCTCCGAAGACATCGATAGTATGGACGACGATGTAGGATACGAACAGGAATCAGCACCTGTAGGGCGCTGGAAGGCCACCTCGTCATATGACATATACATGGTGGATACCCCAAAAGATGGAGATAGTGATGGAACAGTGGGGGATGACACCACCAAGAAACAGCCAAAGCGCCGGCGTGAGTGGCGCTGCTCTAAATCCCGCCAAAGCAAAAACGGTGATTCCGGCACGGGAGATAATACTACCCCGGATAGCGCCGAAGAACACCCACCTCAGCAAGATTCGGCACAGGAAGATGGAGAAGCCAGCCCTCATAAGAGAGCGGCAGACCAAGAGGTCGAGGATGATAACTATATGCCTCCCTCCGAAGACGAGGCAAGCCTCGATGACGATGAATTCTTCATACCATCAGACCCCGCCGAACAAGAGCATTTTAAACGCAGGCTTTTAGCCACGGCAAGCAGCCTCAAGAAAAAGCAGCAGCAGCTTAGAGCTGCCCAAGATTCGCTAGCTGACAGATTGACTGAAGTCCTTGCGGCTGAAGAGTATGAACTCGAACGCCCCTCGAAGAGTTACCCAAAGCGCAGGCCGCTACCCCGATCAGAGGAGGAAACACCTACATCACCAGCGCATGACTTGGAAGACCGGCCACCTCGCGGCCGCGACAGAGAGGCCTCTCGGCCCTCCATCCAAGCCATGCCCCGACGCCGCTCAACTAAGGCACGGGAAAATGCGCCAGACCTGCGAGACGTACTGGAGGATAAGACAAGATCGATCTATGGATCGTGCAGGCGCCCTACGGCACGTGATGATGATCTTCACTCCGGATACAACAAATCCGTCCGGGCCGAACACAACAGACATAGCTCTTCCGAGCTGCATCGTGATATAGCCCAGTACAGAGGCGCCGCACACCCGCTATGCTTCACGAATGAAGTAATGGATCATAAAATCCCAGAGGGTTTCAAACCCGTAAACATCGAATCATACGATGGCACAATAGACCCAGCGGTATGGATCGAGGATTATCTCCTTCACCTCCATATGGCACGTGGCGATGATCTACACGCCATCAAATACCTCCCGCTCAAACTTAAAGGACCGGCCCGGCATTGGCTTAACAGCTTGCCAGCAGACTCAATCGGTTCTTGGGAGGACCTGGAAGCCGCATTCCTCGACAACTTCCAGGGCACTTACGTGCGACCACCGGATGCCGACGACTTAAGCCACATAATTCAGCAGCCAGATGAATCGGCCAGACAATTCTGGACAGGGTTCCTAACAAAGAAAAACCAGATAGTCAACTGTTCGGACGCAGAGGCCCTAGCAGCCTTCAAGCATAACATCCGGGACGAGTGGCTTGCCCGGCACCTGGGACAGGAAAAGCCGAAATCTATGGCAGCCCTCATGACACTGATGACCCGCTTTTTCCTGGGAGAAGACAGCTGGCTAGCTCGCAGTAACAACTTATCAAAGAAACCTGGTAATTCGGATACCAAGGACAAAAGTGGCAGGACACGTCGGAATAAGGAAAAACGCCGCGTTAGCAGTGACAGCAATGAAGACACGGCAGTCAATGCCGGATTCAAAAGCTATAAATCCGGTCAGCGGAAAAAGCCATTCAAAAAGAATACTTAGGGCCCGTCTAGTCTGGACCGAATATTCAATCGCTTGTGCCAGATACATGGCACCCCCGAAAGGCCGGCCAATCACACTAACAGGGATTGTTGGGTGTTCAAGCAGGCAGACAAGTTAAGGGCCGAAAACAGAGACAAGGGGCTGCACAACGACGACAAGGAGGAGCCCAAGCCGCCGAACAACAATGGACAGAAGGGTTTTCCCCCACAAGTGCGGACGGTGAACATGATATACGCAACCCACATTCCCAAGCAGGAGCGGAAGCATGCACTACGGGACGTATACGCGATGGAGCCAGTCGCCCCAAAGTTCAACCCATGGTCCTCCTGCCCGATCACTTTTGATCGAAGGGACCATCCCAGTGGCATCCGTCATGGCGGCTTCGCCGCATTGGTTCTCGACCCAATCATCAACGGATTTCATCTCACAAGAGTCCTCGTGGACGGCGGCAGTAGCCTGAACCTGCTTTATCAGGATACAGTGCGGAAAATGGGCATAGATCCCTCATGGATTAAAACCACAAGAACGACCTTTAAAGGCGTTATACCAGATGTAGAAGCCAACTGTCCAGGCTCAGTAACACTTGACGTGGTCTTCGGATCCCCGGACAATTTCCGAAGCGAAGAGTTAATCTTTGATATAGTCCCGTTTCACAGTGGCTATCACGCCCTGCTCGGACGAACCGCATTTGCAAAGTTCAATGCGGTGCCGCACTACGCATATCTCAAGCTCAAGATGCCAGGCCCTCGAGGAGTAATCATGGTCAACGGAAACACCGAACGCTCCCTCCGTACGGAGGAGCACACGGCGGCTCCCGCAGCGGAAGTGCAAAGTAGCCTTCTTAGGCAATTCTCCTGTTCGGCCGTTAAAAAGCCAGACACTTCCAAGCGCACCCGGAATAACCGACAGCAGGACCGCCTGGCACACTCTGAACAAGCGTAGCAATGCGGCCCCAACCCCAGCTCTCGCGACAAAGCGAAACCAGTACCTCGCGTACATAACTACGCTCTTGAAATACCATGGGCACAGGGGATGGGGCACAATTACGGCATGCCCAAAATACGGCTTAAACCATACCAGGGGCTGCCGGATTCTTTTTTTAATTTTTTCTTACTTTCAGGACTCCATACTTCGGACGACCTGTTCGGGAACTCGACTGCCGCGCAAACGATGCAAGATCCAGGGAGCCAGACAAGCCATGCCGCATTATGGAACTCCCAGGTGGTCTCTGTTACGAGTGGTATACCTGTTTTACATACAATTCCGTGGCCTGCCCCTGGTCAGGACATACTAAATAGTCCAATATCTTTTGCTTACCGCACTATTTGTATCGTTCGGCTTTGATAAATAGCCTCTCTATAAACAATGCATAGCTTTCTATCTATTTTTTTGTATTATCATCTTATCATATATATATATATATGTTTATTAAATGACATGATTGCACCCGTACACCATGGTACGGCAAACACGCCAGGGGCTTCAGTACCCCTCATAATGGCGTGTGAAGTCTGTACACTTTCCCAAGTGCGGCACCCCGAACTTATAGCACTATATGCATCGGCTCCGAATCATGATTTGGGTCAATAGTTGGGTTTCCTCGGCTCCTATGTTTTGGTGCCTTACGTTCCACTATATCGGCTGAGGTAGCACTAGGAGAACCACTGCGCTTGTGCCCCGGTTGAGCTGGGTTAAGCACCTCAGTGGAGAAAGCTAAAACTGACTGTCATGATGTGGCGAGAGACCGGTCGCTGTTCGAGAGGTTTTTCGAGCCCCTAAAGGCTTATGCCGCTTCGAGCGAGGAGCCGGCTTTGTCCGGCCAAGGCGTGGATAGCGCCCCGAACTCGGTCTTCCGAACTAGGGGCTTTGCCGAAATTTAAAATTATAGAGTTCTATGGCTAAGTGAGAGTGTTTAAGCATTATAGTCTGATTGCCTGGTTCGTTGTGCTGACCACCTCCCTCGAAGGACCCAACTATGGGAAAAAGAGCGCTCAGGTTTATCCCGAACACCCCAGCACTAGCGGCATGGGGGCAGAAGCCGACGAGTGGCCATCTCTCAATTTTTGATAAACGGCCGCACAGAAAGTAATATTTTAAATTCAGTAAGCATTGCTTAGCGCATATGAACAAGTTTTCAGCGCATAGGATACACACGAGCGAGTTCATTCAAAAATTACATCCTTGGTACATTCATCCACCACAAGGAGGGTATAGTAGTTCTCGGGCTTGCGATGCTCCTTCCCCGGCGGCGGCCCGTCCCTCACAAGCTTCTCACCGTCCAGCTTACCCCAGTGCACCTTTGCACGGGCAAGGGCGCTACGGGCACCTTCGATGCAGACGGAGCGCTTTATGACCTCGAGCCTTGGACAGGCCTCCACTAGTCGCCCACCAGCCCGAAGTAGCTCCCAGGCAGGGCCTCTCCGGGCCACAGCCGAACTATGAATCCCTTCATGGCCTGTTCGGCCGCCTTGTGGAGCTCGACCAGCTGTTTCAACTGGTCGCTCAAGGGCACAGGGTGTCCGGCCTCAGCATACTGAGACCAGAACACCTTCTCCGTCGAGCTGCCCTCTTCGGCTCGGTAGAATGCGGCGGTGCCGGATACGCTGCGGGGACGATCTGCGAATGCCCCTGGAGAGCTCCGGATTCGGGTAAGTAACAAGTACTTTACTTTTATACTTCTGCTTTGCATAAAGAATGCCTTACTCGCCGCTATCTTTTTCATCTCCTCCAACTCTTAGAGGGCCTTTTGGGCTTCGGCCTTGGCAGACTTAGCAGTCTCAAGGGCCGCCGTGAGCTCGGACGCTTGCGTCCTGGACTCAAGCTCCAAACTCTCATGTTTTTTCATGAGAGCCTGAAGCTCCTGCCGCACCTCGCCGACATGGGCCTCAAGTTTCTCTCGCTCGGTGCGCTCCATGGCCGTTTTTTTCAGCCTCAGACAACGCCTGCTTAAGGGTCGCCACGTCAGTCGTGGCCCCTACAATAAGCAGTACAATCCTGTTATTCTTTTTGCAATCAAGCCTTCCTATAGGCACTTTTTATGTAAGGTATTTCTTACCTTCTTTCTCCTCGAGCTGCCATTTGGCAAGGCCGAGCTCTTGCTCGGTCTGCCCGAGGCCCTGTTTCAGGGAACCCACCTCCGCAGTCAGTGCGGCGGTGGCCAGCAGCGAAGCCTACATACGCATATTGACTCTTTGTTTTTAGACTCCTGCGGAATTTAATAGATCCTCTATTCGGCTTTTCTTTCTGAACGCCAAACAGAGCATCAGGGGCTACTTTCTATGCGGTTATATTTTTACACATTCTTTACTTACCTCGAAGCCTATTAGAAGGCTAGCGCAAGCTTCACTCAGTCCGCTCTTGGCGGACTGAACCTTCCGGATCACCGTACTCATAATAGTACGGTGCTCCTCGTCGATGGAGGCGCCGTCAAGCACCTCCAGCAGATTGTCTAGCACCTCCGGTTGGACGGAGGCTACCGGCTCTGAAGGCTTACTCCTCTTGGAAGGAGTTCGCCTACCGCAGTCCGGAACTGTGGAAAATTTCGGCGCGGTGTCCGGCACAAAGCTGGACTGGGAGCCCTGGGGGGCCTTATCCCCTTCACTCCTGGAGTCCGGGAGGTTGCCTTGCGGCTCCTCCGGGACCACCTCCTCCTGCCCCGGAGCTTGACGCGAAGCCACTTCGGCATCGTCTGCAGTGCGGGGGGAGACAGCGGGCGGAACTAAGTTCACGTCTGATGAGTCCAGGGAGCCGCCCGAGGATTCGTCGAGTCCGGTCCGAGGCAGACTGCATAATTATATTTGACATTAGGGAAAGCTGTGCAACAAAGGAACATCATGAGTTACTCTGATATCCGAAGTTACGAATTTGTGCATGCTTGGCCCTGTCCGGCCACTCCTCTTCGCCCTCTTCGGCGTTAGGGGCGTAGTCCGGCGGAGGGGTCTTCCTTTTCCTAGACCCCTTGGCCTCCCCCGTTGGGGCGGCCTCCTCTTCTCTCCTCCCTCCGCTAGGGGGGGGGGAGAGTTTTCTTCTTCCTCCTCCTTGTTTTCACGGGAGGAGGGCGTCTCGGACTCATCAGATGACGAGTCCGACACTACCACGTTGCGGGCACTCTTTCGAGTCCCCGTGGTCTTCTTCTTCTTGGCCTTCTTCTCCGACACCACATAAGGCGCCGGAACCAGCAGCTTCACTAGCAGAGCTGGAGCTGGGTCTTCGAGCAGCGGAGCCGGACAATTAATCGGTCCGGACATCGCCCGCCAAGCCTGTCAAAGGCAAGTGAGTTTAGATCCCGCATAGAGTCAAACTATGAAAAAAGCATAACATCCTGTAAAAGGTGTAGATGGCTTACCTCGCTAGCGTGACGCTGCGAGCTGTATCCGCGGTCCTCGGAAGCGGATGCGGAAGCCTCGGAGCCCTTGAATAGCATCTTCCAGGCATCTTCATATGTCGTGTCAAAGAGCCTGCTGAGGGTTTGATGTTGCGCCGGGTCGAACTCCCACAGATTAAAATCCCGTTGTTCGCACGGGAGGATCCGGCGGACGAGCATAACCTGGATTACATTAACAAGCCGGATTGGCTTGTTAACCAGGGACTGGATGCATGTTTGCAGTCCGGTCACCTCTTTTTCGTCACCCCTTGACATGCCCGTCTCTTTCCAGGACACAAGCCGCATGGGGGGTCCAGATCGGAACTCGGGGGCTGCGGTCCATTTCGGATCGCGCGGCTCAGTGATGTAAAACCACCCGGATTGCCATCCCTTTAGGGTCTCCACAAAAGAGCCCTCGAACCATAGGATGTTGGCCATCTTGCCCGCCATGGTGCCTCCGCACTCCGCCTGGCTGCCACGCACCACCTTGGGCTTGACGTTAAAGGTCTTGAGCCAGAGGCCGAAATGTGGGCGGACACGGAGAAAAGCCTCGCACATGACGATAAACGCCGAGATGTTGAGGATGAAGTTCGGGGCCAGATCATGGAAATCCAGGCCGTAGTAGAACATGAACCCCCGGACAAATGGGTGGAGTGGAAAACCCAGTCCGCGGAGGAAGTGGGGGAGAAATACTACCCTCTCATGGGGCCTTGGGGTGGGGAGAAGCTGCCCCTTTTTGGGAAGCCAGTGCGCGATGTACTTGGACAGGTACCCGGCCTTCCTTAGCTTCTTGACTTGGCCCTCCGTGGTGGAGGAGACCGTCCACTTGCCTCTCGCTCCGGACATTGCTGGAGAAGGTTGAGGTGGGAAGTGCAGGCTTGGGTGCTGGAGCTCGAGTGCGCAGGAGATGGATAGGCAAAGGAGGAAGAAGGCGTATGTAAAAAAGGTGGATCCTTATCCCCTTATATGGGTGGATGCGGTTTTGCGTCCCCGCCTGCCTAGTAAAACTCGCTTGCCTCCCAAGCGTCGTGATAAGTGGCGTGGTTGGGTTACCCACGTCCGTATTGATGAGAATCCCGTAAAAGGGGGTACACGATCTCTGCTTCGACAAGACGTGCCAAGGAAACCGCCTCACACGACACGCTGAGGTGGAAAAGTGAAAACGATTTGAGTAAAGGACATGGCCGTAGTGTGATGACGCACAGCGGAATACGTCAGCAGATTTGATTTGTGTTAATATTATTCTCTCTATGGCAATATGTGGAAGCTTATTTTGCAGAGCCGGACACTACTCTTGGTGTTTACAATATTCTATGAAGGACTTGGAAGAGGAACCCGCCTTGCAATGCCGAAGACAATTTGCGCGCCGAACTCGTCGTCATTGAAGCCTGGTTCAGGGGCTACTGAGCGAGTCCTAGATTATGGGGTGTTCGGGTATTCGGACTATACCTTCAGCCGGACTCCAGGACTATGAAGATACAAGATTGAAGACTACATCCCCTGTTCGGATGGGACTTTCCTTGGCGTGGAAGGCAAGCTTGGCGATGCGGATATTCAAGATCTCCTACCATTGTAACTGAATCTATGTAACCCTAACCCTATCCGGTGTCTATATAAACCGGAGGGTTGTAGTCCGTAGGCAATCAACTCCATATACACAATCATACCATAGGCTAGCTTCTAGGGTTTAGCATCCTTGATCTCGTGGTAGATCTACTCTTGTACTACCCATATCATCAATATTAATCAAGCAAGACGTAGGGTTTTACCTCCATCGAGAGGGCCCGAACCTGGGTAAAACATCGTGTTCCCTGCCTCCTATTACCATCCGGCCTAGACACACAGTTCGGGACCCCCTACCCGAGATTCGCCGGTTTTGACACCGACAGTCCTCCTTTCCTCTTTGGTGCAAAGGGAGCAAGCGCAGCCGCGGAGTACCGAGGCATCAGGCAAAGATTGCCATTTGGGTGCAACAAGACCAAGACCAGGAGGACTGCAAGATCGAGGTCATCGTGGAGCCCAAGACGGTGTCACCACCAGAGCTTTATGCAGGCGAAGACTGCTTTTGTCAGGATAGCTAGTACTAGCTGTCCCCCTTTAAATTAGCCCGCCATTGTTGGCTCCCTTCCCGCTCGATATTTGGGAAGAGGACCAGGGCCTCTATAAATAGGACCAGCCACCCACAGGATCGGGGAGGTTGGAGGTTGGAGATCGAATCAGTGGGAGATCGAGATCAACAATCACAAAGGGAAAAAGAGGACAAAGAAGAGAAGATCGAAATCAGAGAGAGAGAGAAGGGTGACTGAACTCCTCCTAGCAGTTCGTCCCCCCCCTAGCCAGGAACAGACCCTCGCGAGGCTGTTCTTCCTTGCATTGTTCATCATCATCAGCCCAAGAGGCAATCCACCACACCACACACTGGAATAGGGTATTACACCACAATGGTGGCCCGAACCAGTATAAACCATGTGTCTCTTGTGTCGTTCTTCCCATAGCTTAGATCTTAGCAAGGCGGAGGGGTGCAGGAAGGTAGGAGGCGAAATATCCGTGCGCGCCCTAGTGTTCGAACCTCAAGGGTCTGCCGGAACCCAAAATCCGACACTTGGCGCGCCAGGTAGGGGTGCGCCGGAATTCGTCTTCCACCACACCGTTCTCCTGCGACCATCGCGCCCATGTCCGACGCTCGTCGGGCCCGCGCCGAGCGCCGGGCCGCTCTCGCTTCCCGCGTCGCCCAGACGACTCCTGTCGGTGAGCGTCCTCGCCGTTCCCCGTCACCTTCCGTCAACGCCGCCATCGACCCAGCGAGGGACGAGCAGCAAGCATCGTCTCAACATCCGTCCGTGCGGCAAGACGGCCGCACCGCTACTCCCTTGCTCACCCCAGCTGGTTCTTTGTCCCCCGCGCTCCGCACGCCCATGGAGGCTCGAGCTGCGCTCATCGCGGCGAACGAGCTCCTGCGCTACCGTCCCGTCGACGACGTCTACGAAGAATGGCTCGACCGCGTCGCCGAGCTCGTCCGCGCCGCAGGGGGCTCTCCTGCGCCGTCAGTTCCGCTGCACAGCACCCCGCCCCATGCGGGCGACGAGGCCCCGGCGGCGCCCCGGCCGCCTCCTCCTCAAGAAGGCGCCATGGCTCCAAGGCGTGTGGTCCCTGGGCGGAACCCGCTCTGTCAGGTGCCAGCGCGGCAAGAGCAGAGCTGCCAAGAAGTCCCTCGCCTGCAAGAAGCTGCCCGGGCGCTCCCTGCTCCAGCACGTCACGACCATGCTCCTGCTCCCGCACGTCAAGACCCCGCTCTGCTCCCAGCTGTAGCGCATGGGGACATGCAAGACCAAGCTCTCCGTCACCCAAGGCCTCCCGTGGCCACAACAGGCTACCGTGCCTTCACCACCGAGCTACGCAGCGTCGCGTGGCCCGGCAAGTTCAAGCCAGACCTGCCTCCTCGTTACGACGGCACGGCTGACCCTGCGGAGTTGCTCCAGCTCTATGAGCTGGGCATCGAAGCTGCCAACGGAGACGAGAAGGTCATGGCGAACTGGTTTCCCATGGCGCTCAAGGACGGGGCCCGCACCTGGCTCCTGAACCTGGCTCTAGGCACAATCTCCTCCTGGGACGAGATGCACACCCGCTTCATCGCCAACTTCCAAGGAACTAGCGACCGGCCACCCACCGTGAGCGACATGCGCCGCATCAAGCAACAACCCGGGGATACCCTGCAAAAGTACATCCAGCGCTTCAACAACTCATGCCTCAAGATTCCCAGGGTGACTGAGGAGGCCATAATCTCAGCCTTCTCCGACGGCATGCGCGATGGCAAGATGAAGTAGGAGCTGGCGATGCATGAAGACATGTGCACTTCCTTGGAGTTGTTCAACTTGGCAACCAAGTGCGCCAGGGCTGAGGAAGGGCGTCTCTCCCTCCTCGAGCTGCCTGCCGCAGACCCAGAAGAGAAGAAGCCCAAGGCCAAGGATGTGAAGCGAAAGGGGGCTGCCGTGCTCGCGGAAGAACCGGACACCAAGCGGGGCAGAGATCAGCCCGAACCTTCCAAGGGCAGTCGGTACTGTGTGTACCACGACCTCCACACCCACAACACCAACGAATGTCAAGAGCTCCGAGCCGTGCGAGAAGGAAGGATCGGCCGTCGCCCCGACCGCGGTGACCGGGGCTACGGTCGAGGAGGAGGAAGGAACGCAGGACGCTAGGAAGACCGTGGCCCGCGCCAAGGGTGGCGCGATCAACCTCGCGAGGATCGCTAGCAAGACCCGCCTCGCGAGGGAGACTAGAGGGATCAGCCTCGCGAGGATCGCCCGCAAGGCAACGCAGGACTCCCTCCGCTGCCGCCGCAGCCAATGAGAAACGAGGACCGCCACCAGGACGAGGGGGCTGGGGGCTTCCAGGAGCCGCGCGCGATCGCCTGCATCCTGGGCGGGGCTCAAGCCCCAGCCTCTCAACGCATCTTCAAGCAGTTCGCCCGCGAAGTGATGGCAGTCCTCCCCAGGCTCGAAGCCACGCGCCCACTCAGGTGGTCGGCGTGCGCCATCACGTTCAGCTCAGCAGATCAGCTCAAGTGTGCGGCTACAGCCGGAGTCCTCCCAATGCTTTGTTCCCCAATCATCAGCAACGTGGTGGTCACCAGGACCCTCATCGATGGCGGGGCAGGGCTCAACATCCTGTCTGTGAAAACATTCAACAATCTCCAAGTGCCCTACAGCCAGCTTCAGCCAACCAAGCCTTTCTCCGGAATCACCGACGGCTCCACAGTCCCAATTGGGCAGGTCCACCTCCCTGTCACCTTCGGGGCATGCGACATCTACCGCACTGAGCTCATCGACTTCGACGTCGCTCACATTCGCCTGCCGTACAACGCCATCCTTGGGTACCCAGCGCTGGCCAAGTTCATGGCCGTAACTGACCACAGCTACAACGTCCTCAAGATGCCAGGGAGTGGTAGAGTCATCACGGTGCCCTGTGAAGAGAAGGACGCGGTGTGTTCCCTGGAACGAGCCTTTCAGGCTGCGTCACCGGAAGACCCGGATCGCGAAAGCAGGGGGCTTCCTGAGACCGCCCCCAAGAACAAGAAGACATCGTCCGGCCCGGCCCCTCAGGAGGCAGGCCCCCTTTGGGCCCATGCCTGCCCAGGGGGAACCTCCTTCCATCGCATAGGAAAGCGCGCCTGGCACCCTGCTCAGGCAGGGCTCGGGGGCTCTCCCCTGGAGGGCCACTGACCTAGGTAGGGTCACGAGGGAGGCGCTTGGGCACCACATGGAGGCGTGTTTCGAAGCACGTTTCCCTCAAGAAGGAGTATGGCAAGGAGAGCCAGACCCTCAGGAGTTTGTCAGCAAGGCCATTCAGGAGCTACAGGAGTCAAGAGTCATGAAAGGCGGCCGCCGCCTACCAGCAGTGGCTCCCCATCCAGGCGAGGATGGCGGGCTGTGCGTCTGCATCGACATACCAGGGCTCAATCGAGTCGCCTCTCTGGAGCGCCTCTGGCCCTTGCGAGTGGGGCACTGCGGAGGTCCACCCCATAGCTACGTTCGCATGCCTTACGGCTTGACGAATGCGGCTGCCACGTACCAGCGCCTCATGAAGGGCATCACGGAGGCACAAGAGGCCACGCGTTCCGCAGCCCTGGCGGAGATGGAGATGGTCCGCGAGGAGCCGCCAGCGCCTCCAGAGCCTCTCGAGGCCCCTGGGCCTGGGGGCTCGTGAGGATCGGCTTCCGCAGCCCACCGAGTCTGCTACACCAACACCCCTTCGTCCTCAACGTCATCAAGTGACATCTTTCAAGTTTCACTTCCAGCTGGGAGCGCCCCCTAGGGCTGCATTATTCCCAGGCCGCGTGGGTCCGTCCCTGCGGCGTGTATCCCTTTTATTTCATGTTGTTAGCTTACCTTCCCGGGGGCGCCCCTCAGGCTGCATGATCCCCAAGTCGCTCGGGCCAGGCCCTGCGACATGTATCCCATTTGCGTTTATTTCCGGTTATGCGTTCGACCCACCATGCTTGATTATTTGATGTCGGTCCACGGCACCTATTCTTCTCCATGCCGACCACTTGCACGTTAAAGGGGGGGTACCTGAGCATCGCGACTCAGGGCTCTTACTGGCTCTCCAGCCCTCACCCTCTGGCCTTGTCCACGGCATCGTGACCTGGCATACCAGCAACGGCTGAAACCAGCTCGAGGGATGGGACCCGAGGACGTAGAGTGCCGACATCTAACCGAATTTGCAGGGACACATCACAAGATAAGGCCCAATGCCAGGCGCAACCCGCCTCGAGGTAGGGCCCCGTGAGTCCCGCGCTAGCTCACGGGTGCCCAGATACACCTCGGCAGGCCCTACCGTGCCAGCCACGTGTCAGGGCGGGGCTGTACATGCCCTGGGGGCTCCTCCCGGAGGGGGGTCCCCTCCCACGTACCAGTGCAAGCACCATGCTTCGCGCTGGCTGACGACACTGCCGAGGAGCGGCTATGCCCGTACACATATGGAAGCGCTATGCTCCGCGCTGGTGATAAACAACTGAGGGTGGCCCCCGGGCCGCATCAACCTCAGGGAGCCCAGAGCTCAGTGTCTAGCGTCATCCTAACGCCTCCCCTCGGGAGTGCCGCGCGAGGGGGCTGGGCACGGGGGCTGCGCCTGGGTCACGCCGAGACGCACGCCGCCCAGCCAGGCCCCCCCGGGCCTGGTTCGTCGCGCGTCTCTCCCCAAGCGGAGCCAAGGTATGAAGGCCGTTTGAGCGTCAAGGGGGACTCCTGAGCATCGTGACTCAGGAGCCTAACTGGTCACGTAGCCCCTCACTCCTTAGTCCCGAAAGGCTAACGGCGGTTGAGGTATGCGCGCGGCCGGGCTTTGCCGGCGTAGAACGGTAGATCCACCCACATCACACCTCCCTACTTGTTGTTCGTGCGCCAAGGGGGACTCCTGAGCATCGTGACTCAGGAGCCTAACTTGTCACGTGGCCCCTCACTCCTTGGCCTCGTCCTGGTTTCCGGTCGGGACTAACGCTGGGTGAGGCATGCGCGGGGCCGGGCTCTGCCGGTGTAGAACATAGGCAAGTAGGAAGGAAAAGCGCAAATTTCAAGGAATTCAAAAGCAAATATTACAGTCCACACTGTTATCTCAATGCCAAACGCAAGTTTAAACGCCTCCCCAAGGCATGATACATGTGCAGGAATTAAAGGCGGGACAGGAGCCACAACGGAGTCACTTGTCGGCGGTGGAGCAGCGCGGAGTGGGTTCGCCTTATGGAGTAGTGGGGTCGGCAGCGCCTTGCTTCGGCTTGTTGCTGAAGGCCCGGAACTTCCCCAACAGAGCCTCCACGCGACCCTTCACGGCCTCGGCAGCGGCAGCGGCACGCTCGCCGCTTACTGGCTCCAGCAGGCTGTCGAGGTCGACGCCGGGATCGCGAAGGTAGATGTGGGTGAGGACCCGCGTAAGTGCTGCAGAAGACAGGACACGCGCCTCGGCCTCGGCCGTGGGGCCAAGGCCAAGGGCGACGTCTTCAAGAGCATGAACCAGGAAGGGAAGCAGCTTGGCGGGGCCGTCCTCGGCGCCAGCCAGCGGGCTCTCCAGGCCGCTGTCGTAAAGCATCCTCAGCGAGGAGCGAGCCTTCGCCTCCATCTCCATGAAGGCCACGCGGTCCTCAGCAAGAATCAGGGCCTTGTCATCCAGCTCGGCTTTCCTCGCCCCCAACTCCTGCTCCAGCGTGCCTAGGCGGTCGCGGCACTTCCTGAGCTTGACCTCCCTCTCGTTGACGGCCGCCTCGCGACTCTTCACGCCTTCTTCCGGCTCTTGGCGAAGGCGGGCCTCTTTCGCGAGCTGGTCCCGCAGGCCTTGCAGCTCGTCCTCCAGCGCCTTGCAGCGACCACGGACATCGACCACCTCCCCCAGGGCTGCGTCTCGAGCAGTCTTCGCCTCAAGGACGGCATGCTTCTCCTCATCGCAAGCCGTCGAGGCCTGGACCAGCGCCGCCCTAATCGAAGCGTCGGAGCGAACCCATCCTGAAGCCAGCTCCAAGCGCCCGGCCACCAAGCGAGGGTCGGCGCCAAGAAGATCCTACCGCAGTCGGTCTAGCTCAGCAGCAGCATGATACAGAATGGCAGAAGGAGTCGGAAAGACAGCAGCCGGTGGAGTAGGAGGATAAGGCGGTAGCGCGGCCACAGCATCCTGAGGCGGAGTCTGCTGCGCCCCAACGGCTGTAGTGGCGGCAGCAGGCAAAGGCACCTCAGGAGTCACTTGGGCCATGGGGGCTGAGCTCGCCCCAGCCTGCTCAGCCAGGCCTCGCGAGGACGACCGGGCAGGAGAAGCCCGTGCGTCGCGGTCACCCTCCGTCGCGGGCAGAGGCGCTGCCACGGATGGAACCTCGGGAGCTCCCTTCGACTTCTTTGCTGCGGGCGACAGCCTATCCAAGATATGCGGACGTCAAGCCTCAGAAGAAGAGCAAGAAATAAAGACAAGAATCAAATGCTTACGGGTCGTCGCCAGTGAGCTCAAGCGGCCTCCGGCCAAATTTGAAGCCTGAAAGCCGGTTGGAAGGGTCAACCTCGGGAAGCTTGGAAACGGAAGGTGCGTCTGCGGTCCGCCTCAGGGTTGGGACAGACCTGCGGGGGATCAGCCCGGTCCTGTCCTTCTTCGGGATCGGGGGCAAGCTCCCGCCGTCCTACTCGTCGTCATCACTTGGAGAGAGGCGGAGAACGCGGGACCTGCGCCGGGGGAGGGGAGGCCTCGAATCTCCGTTAGTCGCCTCGGAGTCAGGCCCTTTTTCCCACTCCCCTCCTTCCTCCTCTTCACTGGAGTCATCGGAGGACACGTCCACCGATTCCCCAGGAGTTTCCATGGGCACGGGCCCATCCCCGTTGAAGATGGGCATGGACTCCACTACCTGCTCCCAGTCGTCGCGGAGGAACAAGGGAGTAGGAGCGCCCTCCAACCTCGCCACATCGCCCCCGACCAGAGATTGGAGGACCGCAGCCAGATCTCCGTCGGCCAAGGCCGCGGGGCTCGGATGGGGCCTCCACATCGGAACTGAGTACTGCCGAAGCGGAGCCAGCTGGTGCTCCGGGAATTCCCTCAGCAGCGACGGGCCGGTCAGCTTCGCCGCCGCCATGTTTGCCGGCCTCAGATCCGCGTCCATTTTCTCCAACACCAGCTTCGCGCGGGGGTTCGCGAGCTCCGCTCGGCCCCAATTGCTGGAGCTCGTGGGCTGCTCCGTGGGCAAGATCAGCCGAGGGTGTATGCGCCCAGCATCCGCCAAGACCCACTTGCTCCTGAAGCCCTCAATCCTTTTCCCGGGGTTCGAAATGGACATGGCGCCACCGTATGCGATGAAGCTCGCGCACGCGGAAGCAGGACCGCGAGAGGTCTGGAGGTAGAAGTAGTGGCGCAGCAAGGCCACTGAGGGCTGCACCCCTACGTGAGCCTCGCAGTAATAGGCGAAGATTGCCAGGAGAAGGACAGAGTTGGGGTGGAGATGCAAAGCATGTAGCTTATAATGGCGGAGGACAGAGAAGAAGAACTCGGAGATGGGAGGCACCAGGCCAGCAGCAATGGCACTTACGAAGAATGGATAGAAGGTGCTCCCTTGACCCTCAGGGGTGGCGGAGCCGACCTTGAACACCTTCGCCCCGTCAATGCCCCGCACCGCCGCCATCTGGCACAACCGGACGAGGCTCGCTTCTGACACGTTCGGTGAGTCCAGGGCAGACGAGTACCAAGCTATGGCCGGGGGCTGACGAGGCGCCATGGCTTCCTAGGTCACGCGGTCAGAGTAGATCGGGAAATTTTGGAGGAAGGAAGGAGAGGCGCAAGAAAGGGGATCTGAGCAGCAACTGGAGAAAGCAAAAAGCAAAGCCTAGGCGGATGCCGCTCCCTTATCGACTCGTGCGGTTGCTAAGGCGCCCACGTCCAATCAACCGCCATGCGGCACCCAAGGCCGCAGGCTGTTAGGGCCCGCGGCGCTTCGCTCTTGCCCTTCCGCCTCCATGCACGGCCAAGTCCGGGCGCGCCTTGGGCCCCGGGGCTACTGTCGGCGTTCTGAGAACGGCTGTCCCCAGACTTGCCTGCCTGCGGCCTGCGGCGTGGCTCAAAGGGGGGCCTAGCATGGCCCATCTTCATCAACACAGACCCAAGACCCTCGCGAGGGGCCAAGCCTCGCGGGGCGGACGACATAGAGTTTCCTCCGGCACGGCCTCATCAGGCTGGCTCACGAGGAGGCGGAGAGATCAAGGCGGGGTACCTCACGAGGTGCCTGCGATGCAAGCCATGACGACCAAAGGCGCCAGGCGGGCGCCAGCCCGCGCAGTGTCCTCCTTTCCTCTTTGGTGCAAAGGGAGCAAGCGCAGCCGCGGAGTACCGAGGCATCAGGAAAAGGTTGCCATTTCGGTGCAACAAGACCAAGACCAGGAGGACTACAAGACGGAGGTGATCGTGGAGCCCAAGACGGCGTCACCACCAGAGCTTTGTGCAGGTGAAGACTACTTTTGTCAGGATAGCTAGTACTAGCTGTCCCCCTTTAAATTAGCCCGCCATTGTTGGCTCCCTTCCCGCTCGATATTTGGGAAGAGGACCAGGGCCTCTATAAATAGGACCAGCCACCCACAGGATCGGGGAGGTTGGAGGTTGGAGATCGAATGAATGGGAGATCGAGATCAACAATCGCAAAGGGAAAAAGAGGACAAAGAAGAGAAGATTGAAATCAGAGAGAGAGAGAGAAGGGTGACTGAGCTCCTCCTAGCAGTTCGTCCTGCCCCCAGCTAAGAACAGACCCTCGCGAGGTTGTTCTTCCTTGTATTGTTCATCATCATCAGCCCAAGAGGCAATCCACCACACCACACACTGGAGTAGGGTATTACACCACAATGGTGTCCCGAACCAGTATAAACCATGTGTCTCTTGTGCCGTTCTTCCCATAGCTTAGATCTTAGCGAGGCGGAGGGGTGCAGGAAGGTAGGAGGCGAAAT
Organism: Triticum monococcum; assembly: GCA_034509565.1. Taxonomy (NCBI): domain Eukaryota; kingdom Viridiplantae; phylum Streptophyta; class Magnoliopsida; order Poales; family Poaceae; genus Triticum; species Triticum monococcum. The sequence continues at coordinate 630,211,560 of CM067847.1, read as the reverse complement.
CTCCGCGCGCACCCCAGTGTTCGAACCTCAAGGGTCTGCCGGAACCCGAAATCCGACAGTACGATCTTGATGTATCACGAGCTTTGCTATTATAGTTGGATCTTATGATGTTTCTCCCCCTCTACTCTCTTGTAAAGGATTGAGTTTTCCCTTTGAAGTTATCTTATCGGATTGAGTCTTTAAGGATTTGAGAACACTTGATGTATGTCTTGCATGGGATACCTGTGGTGACAATGGGGTATTCTATGATCCACTTGATGTATGTTTTGGTGATCAACTTGCGGGTTCCGTGACCTTGGGAATCTATGCAGAGGGGTTGGCACACGTTTTCATCTTGACTCTCCGGTAGAAACTTTGGGGCACTCTTTGAGGTTATATGTGTTGGTTTGAATAGATGAATCTGAGATTGTGTGATGCATATCATATAATCATACCCATGGATACTTGAGGTGACATTGGAGTATCTAGGTGACATCAGGGTTTTGGTTGATTTGTGTCTTAAGGTGTTATTCTAGTATGAACTCTAGGGATTTTTGTGACAATTAAAGGAATAGCCCAACAGATTGATTGGAAAGAATAACTTTGAGGTGGTTTCGTACCCTACCATAATCTCTTCGTTGGTTCTCCGCTATTAGTGACTTTGGAGTGACTCTTTGTTGCATGTTGAGGGATAGTTATATGATCCAATTATGTTATTATTGTTGAGAGAATTTGCACTAGCGAAAGTATGAACCCTAGGCCTTGTTTCCTAGCATTGCAATACCGTTTGTGCTCACTTTTATCATTAGTTACCTTGATGTTTTTAGATTTTCAGATTACAAAAACCTATATCTACCATCCATATTGCACTTGTATCACCATCTCTTCGCCGAACTAGTGCACCTATACAATTTACCATTGTATTGAGTGTGTTGGGGATAGAAGAGACTCTTTGTTATTTGGTTGCAGGGTTGCTTGAGAGAGACCATCTTCATCCTACGCCTCCCATGGATTGATAAACCTTAGGTCATCCACTTGAGGGAAATTTGCTACTATCCTACAAACCTCTGCAATTGGAGGCCCAACAACGTCTACAAGAAGAAGGTTGTGTAGTAGACATCAAGTAATAGTAGTAGATGCAGGAGGAGTCAGTCTACTTATCACGGACGTGATGCCTATATACATGATCATGCCTAAATATTCTCATAATTATTCGCTTTTCTATCAATTGCTCGACAGTAATTTGTTCACCCACCGTAATACTTATGTTATCCTGAGAGAAGCCACTAGTGAAACCTATGGCCCCTGGGTCTATTCTCCATTATATTAATCTTCCGTCAACAAGCTATTTCTATTACCTTTTATTTCGCAATCTTTACTTTTAATCTTTATCATAAAAATACCAAAAATGTTATCTTATCATCTCTATCATATATCACTCTCGTAAGTGACCGTGAAGGGATTGACAACCCCTTTATCGCATAGGCTGCAAGGTTCTTATTTGTTTGTGTAGGTACGAGGGACTTGCGCGTGGCCTCCTTCTGGATTGATACCTATGTTCTCAAAAACTGAGGGAAATACTTACGCCACTTTGCTGCATCACCCTTTCCTCTTCAAGGGAAAACCAACGCACTGCTAAAGAGGTAGCAAGAAGGATTTCTAGCACCGTTACCGGGGAGTCTATGCACAAGTCAAGACATACCAAGTACCCATCACAAACTCTTATTCCTCGCATTACATTATTTGCCATTTGCCTCTCGTTTTCCTCTCCCCCACTTCACCCTTGCCATTTTATTCGCCCTCTTTTTCCGCCCCCTTCTCTTTTTCTGTTCGCCTTTTCTTTCGCTTGCTTCGTCGTTATGGCTAGTACTTTATCTACTCCCTTGTCTCCCGAGAATGAGGTCCTTAATTTTAAACAAAGGGAGGGAGAAAATCTAAAAGATGCTTGGTACATAATTTGGAATGCGCAAAATAGATGTACTAGGAAGCAATCTACTTTCGTTCTTCTCCGCAATTTTTATGTAGGCATCATTCCTTGGAATAGACATATTCTTGATACCATTACCGGAGGAAATTTCTTGGGTAGCCACACTTTTGATTCTTATAATGCTATGATAGATTTGTTTGGCACACCACCTCTCTTGGTTAATGGAACCATGTTAACTTTGGAACATGTTATGCAAAGGCTCGATATTATTGAAAATAAAGTTGCCACTGTGGAATTGATTGAGAATTTGGATAAAAAGATCCACAACCAAATTACCCAATATGGATCTAAGGTAGGAGTCATTCTGAAAAGTTTTAAAGAAAACAAACCCGTGGTGAATGAAAGAATAGACCAAGATTCCGAAAGAATTGATAAACTTGAGGGTATTATTACCAACTTAGGGTCTGCTTTTTCTGCCGTAAGGAATACTTCAGATCATCCTACCAAAGTTGCGAAACTAATGTACGTTGCTAAAAATAAGCGTGAAACTTCTAGTAAGGAAAATGCCGATCTCAAATCCATAAGTGTCCATCCCAATTTTCTCGCTATCATTAAGGAACCTTTTGCTAAAAATGATTTTCTTAATTTCTTGCCTAAGAGTTTAATCATTAATAGAAAGAAGGAAACTCCAAAGGGTTGTAAGTGTTCTACTGAATAACTGTATACCAAAGATGACAATACCTAGATCTATCCTTGCTTTTATGCCTAGCTAGGGGCGTTAAACGATAGCGCTTGTTGGGAGACAACCCAATTTTATTTTTGTTTCTTGCTTTTTGATTCTGTTTAGTAATAAATAATTTATCTAGCCTCTGTTTAGATGTGGTTTTATGCTTTTAATTAGTGTTTGTGCCAAGTAGAACCTTGGGAAGACTTGGGGAAAGTCTTTGCGATCTTGCTGTAAAAAACAGAAACTTTAGCGCTCACGAGATTTGCTGCCTTTTTTACTGGAGAGTGCTATTTAGTTAATTATTTTTGAAGATGATTAATAGGTAAATTCCTCACGTCCAGCAACTTATTTTAGATTTTTTTTTGTTCCAGAAGTATTCGAAACCTACAGATTACTACAGACTGTTCTGTTTTTGACAGATTCTGTTTTTCGTGTGTTGTTTGCTTATTTTGATGAATCTATGGTAGTAATTGTGTTTAGTAAGCATAAAAAAGTTGGAATACAGTAGGTTTAACACCAATATAAATATATAATGAGTTCATTACAGTACCTTGAAGTGGTGGTTTGTTTTCTTTTACTAACGGAGCTCACGAGATTTTCTTTTAAGTTTTGTGTTGTGAAGTTTTCAAGTTTTGGGTAAAGATTTGATGGAATATGGAACAAGGAGAGGAAAGAGCCTAATCTTGGGGATGCCCAAGGTGAAATCCAAGGACAACCAAAAGCCTAAGCTTGGGGATGCCCCGGAAAGCATCCCCTCTTTCGTCTTCGTCCATCCGTAACTTTACTTGGAGCTATATTTTAATTCACCACATGATATGTGTTTTTCTTGGAGCGTCTTGTATGATTTGAGTCTTTGCTTTTTAGTTTACCACAATCATCCTTGCTGTACACACCTTTTTGGAGATACACACATGAATCAGAATTTATTAGAATACTCTATGTGCTTCACTTATACCTTTTGAGCTAGATAATTTTGCTCTAGTGCTTCGCTTATATCTTTTAGAGCATGGTGGTGGTTTTATTTTATAGAAATTATAGATCTGTCATGCTTCTCTTATATTATTTTGAGAGTCCTTTAAAATAACATGGTAATTTTCTTTGGTTATGAATTTAGTCCTAATATGATAGGCATCCAAGATCAGTATAATAAAAACTATCATAAAAAGTGCATTGAATACTATGAGAAGTTTGATACTTGATGATTGTTTTGAGATATGAAGGTGGTAATATTAGAGTATGCTAGTTGAGTAGTTGTGAATTTGAGAAATACTTGTTCTAAAGTTTGTGATTCCCGTAGCATGCACGTATGGTGAACCGTTATGTGATGAAGTTGGAGCATGATTTATTTATTGATTGTCTTCCTTATGAGTGGCGGTCGGGCACGAGCGATGGTCTTTTCCTACCAATCTATCCCCCTAGGAGAATGCGCGTAGTACTTTGTTTCGATAACTATTAAATTTTTGCAATAAGTATATGAGTTCTTTATGACTAATGTTGAGTCCATGGATTATACGCACTCTGACCCTTCCACCATTGCTAGCCTCTCTAGTACCGCGCAACTTTCGGCAGTACCATTAACCCACCATATACCTTCCTCAAAACAGCCACCATACCTACCTATTATGGCATTTCCATAGCCATTCTGAGATATATTGCCATGCAACTTTCCACCGTTCCATTTATTATGACACGCATCCTCATTGTCATATTGCCTTGCATGATCATGTAGTTGACATCGTATTTGTGGCAAAGCCACCATGCTTAATTTTTCATACATGTCACTCTTGATTCATCGTAATCCCGGTACACCGCCGGAGGCATTCACATAGAGTCATATTTTTTTCTAAGTATCGAGTGTAATTCTTGAGTTGTAAATAAATAAAAGTGTGATGATCATCATTAAAGCATTGTCCCATGTGAGGAAAGGATGATGGAGACTATGATTCCCCCACAAGTCGGGATGAGACTCCGGATGAAACAAAAGAGGCCATAAAAAAGAGAAAAGAAGGCCCAAATAAAAAAATGAGAGAAAAAGAGAGAAGGGACAATGTTACTATCCTTTTTATACACTTGTGCTTCAAAGTAGCACCATGATCTTCCTCATAGAGAGTCTCATATGTTATCACTTTCATATACTAGTGGGAATTTTATATTATAGAACTTGGCTTGTATACTCCAATGATGGGGTTCCTCAAATGCCCTAGGTCTTCGTGAGCAAGCAAGTTGGATGCACACCCACTTAGTTTCTTTTGATGAGCTTTCATACACTTATAGCTCTAGTGCATCCGTTGCATGGCTATCCCTACTCCTCGCATAGTGCTATGTCCATGGCTCACGCTCATGTATTGCGTGAAGATTGAAAAAGTTTGAGAACATCAAAAGTATGAAACAATTTCTTGGCTTGTCATCGGGGTTGTGCATGATTTAAATACTTTGTGTGGTAAAGATAGAGCATAGCTAGACTATATGATTTTGTAGGGATAACTTTCTTTGGCCATGTTATTTTGAGAAGACATAATTGCTTAGTTAGTATGCTTGAAGTATTATTATTTTTATGTCAACATTAAATTTTTGTCTTGAATCTTTCAGATCTGAATATTCATGCCACAATAAAGAGAATTACACTGAGAATTATGCTAGGTAGCATTACACATCAAAAATTCTGTTTTATCATTTACCTACTCGAGGACGAGCAGGAATTAAGCTTGGGGATGCTTGATACGTCTCCAACGTATCTATAATTTTTGATTGTTCCATGCTATTATATTATTTGTTTTGGATGTTAATGGGCTTTATTCTTACACTTTTATATTATTTTTGGGGCGGACCTACTAACCCAAGGCCTTATGCAAATTGTTGTTGTTTTTTTGCCTATTTCAGTGTTTCGCAGAAAAGGAATATCAAACGGAATCCAAACGGAATGAAACCTTCAGGAGAGTTATTTTTGGAACAAACGTGATCCAGAGGACTTGGAGTGGACGTCAAGCGATCAATGAGGAGTGCACGAGGCAGGGGGCGCGCCCTCCCGCCTCGTGGGCCCTCATGGCTCAACCGGCCTACTTCTTCCTCCTATATATACTCATATACCCTGAAAACTACCAGGAGCACCACGAAACCAAATTTCCACCGCCGCAACCTTCTATACCCAAGAGATCCCATCTTGGGGCCTTTTCCAGAGCTCCGCCGGAGGGGGCATCAATCACGGAGGGCCTCTACATCAACTCCATGGCCCCTCCAATGATGTGTTTGTAGTTTACATCACACCTTCGGGTCCATAGTTATTAGCTAGATGGCTTCTGCTCTCTCTTTGGATCTCAATACAAAGTTCTCCTTGATCTTCTTGGAGATCTATTCGATGTAACTCTTTTTGCGGTGTGTTTGTCGAGATCCGATGAATTGTGGGTTGATGATCAAGTCTATCTATGAACAATATTTGATTCTTCTCTGGAATCTTTTATGTATGATTGGTTATCATTGCAAGTCTCTTGTAATTATCAGTTTGGTTTGGCCTACTAGATTGATCTTTCTTGCAATGGGAGAAGTGCTTAGCTTTGGGTTCAATCTTGGGGTGCTCGATCCCAGTGACAGAAAGGGAAATGACATGTATTGTATTGTTGCCATCGAGGATAAAAAGATGGGGTTTATATCATATTGCTTGAGTTTATCCCTCTACATCATGTCATCTTACCTAATGTGTTACTCTGTTCTTATGAGCTTAATACTCTAGATGCATGCTGGATAGCGGTCGATATGTGGAGTAATAGTAGTAGATGCAGGCAGGAGTCGGTCTACTTGTCACGGACGTGATGCCTATATACATGATCATGCCTAGATATTCTCATAGTTATTCGATTTTCTATCAATTGCTTGACAGTAATTTGTTCACCCATCGTAATACTTATGCTATCTTGAGAGAAGCCACTAGTGAAACCTATGCCCCCCGGGTCTATTCTCCATTATATTAATCTTCCGTCAACAAGCTATTTCTATTACCTTTTATTTCACAATCTTTACTTCTAATCTTTATCATAAAAATACCAAAAATATTATCTTATCATCTTTATTAGATCTCACTCTCGTAAGTGACCGTGAAGGGATTGACAGCCCCTTTATCGCGTTGGTTGCGAGGTTCTTATTTGTTTGTGTTGGTATGAGGGAATTGCATGGGGCGTCCTACTGGATTGATACATTGGTTCTCAAGAACCGAGGATAATACTTACGCTACTTTGCTGCATCACCCTTTCCTCTTCAAGAGAAAACCAACGCAATGCTCACGAGGTAGCATGGTGTCTTTTCTACGGATTTTGATGGTACCCTGTTAAGTGTGAAAGCTGCAGATTCTAGCGTGTATCCCCAGAATGACAAGGGTAAATCTGATTTGCTCAGCATTGACCGGACCATGTCCAACAAGGTCCTATTCCTCCGTTCTGACACGCCATTTCTCTATGGCATACCCAGAGGTGTGAGCTGAGGTACTATACCTCGGCTTTTCAGATGATCATCAAACTCCTCGCTCATGTACTCACCTCCACGATCAGGTAGAAGCTTTCTAGTCTTGCAGAGCTGATTTTCAACCTCGTTCTAAAACTCTTTGAACTTTTCAAAAGTTCCCGACTTGTGCCTCATCAAATAGATATATCCATATCTACTCAAGTCATCGCTAAAAGTCATGAAGTACTTGTAGCCACCTCTGGCAGTTGTCCTCGTTGGTCCACACACATCACTGTGTATCAGTTCCAATAGTTCGGATGCCCTCTCGCAACTCTTTGTGAAAGGAGACTTAGTCATCTTGCCGAGCAAGCATGATTCACATGTCTCGAATGACTCAAAGTCGGACGAAGTTAGCACCCCATCATCATGGAGCTTCTTCATTTATTTTAGACTAATGTGTCCAAGCCGGCAATGCTAGAAGTATGTCAGATTTATCTCATTAGGCTTATGCCTCTTGACATTCACGTTATAGACCAGTTCCTATTCTAGATAACCCATCAATAATGGGTGCATAGCCGTGGAACATACCATTCAAATAAATCGAACAACCATTGTCCTTTAAATTGAATTCATAACCCTGACTCATCAAGCATGAGGCATAAATAATGTTCCGACTAAGTGCAGGAATGTAATAACAATTATTCAATTCCAAAATAAACCCAGAAGGAAGCTGGAGCTGCATCGTGCCGACCTCCAATGCAGCAACTCTTGCTTTGTGCCGACCCTGATGTCAATCTCCCCTTGTGCCACACGCCTAGTTCTTACCAGCCCCTGCATCGAGTTGCAAATATGAACAACTGATCCGGTATTGAATACCCAAGAGCTACTAGGTATGTCAGCAAGGTAAATGTCTATAACATATGCAGCAAGTGTACCTTTTCCTGAAGAAGCATTCCTGGCCTTCTTGCCATGCTCTGCAAGCCACTTGCTACAGTTCCTCTTCCAGTGACCGGTTTCCTTGCAATGATAGCAAATGGTCTTCAAGTCCAGTCTAGACTTTGGCGCAGCGGTGGAGGTTACCGTCTCCATGCCCTTTGCCTTAGCCTTTTTCTTAGACCAACTCTTCTTGAACTTAGCCGATTTCCGCACCATCAACACTTGATGCATGCCTTTCTTAATATCCTCATTTGCCACTTTGAGCATCCCATGTAATTCAGTGAGCTTCTTATCCATGCCATGCATATGATAGTTCAAGATGAACAACCCATAGCTGGGCGGAAGAGAACCCAGAACTGCATCTGTAGCCAGCTCATCCAAGAGCGGGAAGCCCAAATGATCCAAATCTTGCACATATCCGATCATGTTGATCACATGTGGGCTTAGTGGATCACCTTCCTTCAGCTTGCAATCCATCAAGGATCGCCAGACGTTGAACCTTTCGGTCCTAGCCTGTGTCTGAAACCTGCTCTTGAGACTCTCGATCATATCGTAAGGCTCAACATTTTCGAAATGCTATTGCAAATCGGGCCCCATACAAGCCAGCGTCAGACAGCTGATCTCCGTTAATTATCAATGAGTTTCTGGTAGGCAATCTTAGCTGTGGCACAAGCATTATCGGCAGGTTCCTCTGGAAGTGGATCCTCTAGAACATGTTCCTTTTTCTCATGCTTGAGAACAATTCTCAGATTTCTATACCAGGTGGTAAAGTTTGTTCCATTTAGTTTATCCTTTTTCCAGAATTGATTTCAATGCAAAGTTGGGTTGAGCAGGTGGTGCCATTGATCTACAATAGAAAATATGCAATCACTAAGCAATGTGTTTATGTAGAGTAATTCAAGCCTTAAATAAATACTCCCACTGAAGTTGGCACCTCTCTGCAAACTCTCAGTGATTCAGGATTCGACTAGCACATGCGACTAGTGAGGTTTAGCATCACTGCTAGACAACATGCCTATTCGGTAAGCAACTCCTTGCTAATCATATCTCTATACGACTCCTGTCGGTCGGGAAGGTATCTCATACCCCGGCCCCCAACCTTCTATGCCACAAGGCCCAAAACCGTTTTGATAGCCTTGTCAAGTTAACCTGATGCAGTGCATGTCCGTGTCTGACACGAACACTTTAGTTCAAGGACACCTAGCAGTACCCCAATTTTGTGAGCCCACTACTAGACGTACTTGACGAGCGAAGGTGTAACATCGGGAATGGCAATTTACTTGATATTCATGAGGGATCTTTCTACCATTCAAACATGCATAGAAAGTAAGAAGCATAACACTCACAAATAAACATATATTGTGAAATAGTATGGCTCCTTCATGGCAGTTCTTCCAGGTCGGCTCTGACTCCGATGACCATCTAGGAACTCCATCTTGTTTGTCACGCCGGGACGCCAACCACCAACCTGATATCTATTATCCAACTACTACAACGAGTAATGAATTTTACACAGAGTCATAAGTCGGCACGCAAGTCGTTATACGATATAATGACAACACTTTGGCTCCTGCCGGCTGACAAACATGACATGTAGGCCATGTATAATTTACACACATGCATCACATACACATGAGGCATACTATTCACATCAAACCCTGCAAAATAATGTTATGCATAGAACCGCACTCTACCGGTTTGATTGATCATGTACGAAATACAAGGCGCTACGCACACGGCCCTGGATGTTTTATATGCATTTATATGCTATTTTATATGATTTTTGGGACTAAGCTATTAACCTAGAGCCCAGTGCCAGTTTCTGTTTTTTCCTTGTTTTTGAGTATCGCAGATAAGGAAAACCAAACAGAGTCCAATTGACCTGAAATTTCACGAAGATCATTTTTGGACCAGAAGAAGCCCACGGAGTACCGGAGATGGGGTAGAAGAGTCCGAGGCCACCACGAGGGTGGGGGCGCGCCCTACCCCCTGGGCACGCCCCCTACCTCATGGCCTCCTCGGGGATCCCCCAGGCTTGTTCCTGACTCCAACACCTCTTATATATACTGAAACCTCCAGAAAATAACCTAGATCGAGAGTTCCGCCGCCGCAAGCCTCTGTAGCCACCGAAAACCAATCTAGACCCGTTCCAGCACCCTGTCGGAGGGGGGAATCCCTCTCCGGCATCCATCTTCATGTAACATCCCAAATTTTCAATTTGGAATGTTATACATTAGATCATCACTGCATATCATACTTTATTTTCTTTTGGTTTGATCCTAGAAATTCTACGCAACTCAAGGACCCTTGGAGAGAGTTGGGGATTTCGTTATTTTCACATTTGAGTTTTCTCAAATTTTGAAAATAGGATCATTTGATTTTTTTTATTTTATCTTCAATTATTTCTATTATAAAAATATGAGAGAGGGAATACAATGACTTTCCCAAAATAAAGAAATATTGAGGATTTAACAATAAAATCAAATAAGATTTTATTTCGGAGTTTCCTCGCTATTTTATTTGAATTTAGGAACAATGTGCATTTTTCAAAATTGCATTTAGGCCCCAAATAAATGTTCATCTAGACTGGCTTGATTTTAGAAGTCGGGGAAAATTTATTTCGGGATTTTTGGAGTCCGTTTAGTATCTCTTTCATTTGTTTTTCTGCGTGCAATTATAAAAAAACGCGCAATCGACTTAGGGCCGGTTTCGGCCAGGACTCTTCGGGCCGGCCTTTATAAGGTACCGCCCCGAGCCCGTTAAGACCCAAGCCGCTCCGCGCCAAAACCCTAACCCTAGCCCGCCGCACGCCGCCGCCGCCGCCCCGCCGCCGAACGCCGCCGCTGCCGCGTCCCGCCGCCGCCGCCCGGAGTCGCCCCGCCCGCTAACCCCGCCGTCGCCGCCGCCGCCAGTTTTTCCCTAGAAAACCATTCGGTTTTCCGTTGGTTTTCGTTTGGTTTTTTAGATTCATTTTCTTATTTAGAGCGGTTTTTTCGGTTTAGTTTATTTAGCGAGTGTTCGCTCATTCGTTCGTTTTAACGAACATCTTCACGATTTAGTTCCAGAAAACGAACGTTTGATCGTTAATCTGTTCGTCGTTTTTCTTTTTCTCAGATTTTTCCGCGATTATTTCTGATCGCGATTTCTGATCCGATTTTCGTTCTAGTATAACTTTTCGCTCGTTTATCAGAATCAGGCGATTCAAGCGCCTGGAGTTTCGTCTCGAAACCCTCTTTTCGTTTAACCAACTCAAAAAAGTTTTTGCTTCTGTAAAACTTGACCTAGATCCAAATTAGTAAATGAAGCTTGTTTTTTCGCCGTTTGACTTTCGTTGCTTCGTTCGATTTGATTCTTTTTGCAAACCGGAGTTCTTAAGTTGAACTTTCTGGTTAGATCTCTTAGTGGAGTTTTACCTGTGCATTAGATGAGTACTTATTGTATGCTTGTTTGTTTGTGATAGAGTACCTGGAGTGCGCCGCTTGCTACTTTGAATCGCTAGGTTTCACGGATCATCAGCAAGGCAAGTAACACTTTGATCATACCTCTTTACTACCAAGTTTTATTGCATTAGATCAATCCTCAAACATTGCATGATTAGGATCTAAATAAATTGTGGGTTTTGGGAAGTAGATGAGGTAGTACCTATTACCTGTTTTATTATCAAACCTTTCGGAGTTACTTATACATTTTCTTATACTGCCATGCTATGCTAGTAGACGTGGATTGGGTGAGTGTATCCATGACAGGTGTGAGATTGTTATATTAATGGTTTATTTAAGGTGGCAACTTAAACACAGATCTGGGTGGATTGAGGCACCTGGGTATTCCAGCGATTGCCTGTTTTCTTTATGGGCCGCCACCCAGGCACAAAGTGATCATGAGATTATTCATACTAGAAACTTCCGTGTGCAGCCACAAGCTACTATGGGCTCTAGCATAGTTGACTAAGTCGTGCAAACTCTTACAGTGGTAGACTAGCAGATGTAGGGATGTAGGTTGGTACGATCTACCCGTTCGTAAGGTGCTAGCGCTTCTGAAAGACTATGTCTCGGTCATCCGTATCTCAAACATCATGTAGTGCAAGAATCCCAACGGAGGAGATCGAGTCTTGTGGGGAAAAGTGCGCAAACCTCTGCAGAGTGTATAAACTAATCATGGTTAGCCGTGTCCCCGGTTATGGACATGTTGAGTATCTAGTACTTGGATTGTCATGTGAATCTCATCATGCTACTCTAGTTAATCTTGTTGGGTTTTAATGATGATGCTTAATTGGGATTGAGAGGTTGTCTACACTCTCAATGTTTAACAACTACCATGATAGTTAAATGAAATCTATTCCTTTGCAGTAGGGAAAAATTGGCTTTACGCAAAACTGTAACCATAGAGCTTTCCACCAGCCAAATATGCATGTAGTATAGCTTTATTCTTCAATTACTCTCTATGTGTTACATTGCCAGCATATTCCATGTGCTGACCCGTTTTCGGGATGCAACGTTCATGTTGCAGACTTTTTAGATGACGAGTAAGGTGCCTTTAGGTCGTGGTTCTATACTCAGTGATGCCGTTGGAGTTGATGGACTCACTTATCTTCCAAGCCTTCTGCTGTTATCGTTAGTAGATGGCCTTAAGCCATATTTATTGTAATATGTTCTCTTTTGAGACACTCGATGTAATAAGTGTGTGATTGCTACTCTGTTATAAATCCTTCAAGTACTGTGCGTGTCAGCATTACTGATCCAAGGATGATACTGATGCACAGAGATCAGACAGTTTGAGGTCTGGTCGCTACAAGATGGTATCAGAGCACACGCTAACTGTAGGACATGACCACTAAGCTAAAGCCCTAGATCACTACTCACTCTTCTCATTTCTGACTCCTCATCTTTTCTACTCTTTTAGGATGGCGGATGCAAGGAACAAGTTTATACAACCGGATGAAGATACACCTTTTGGACGCCACTTGAAGGAAGTCACTAGATATCTAAACATCGGAGTACCAAGCTTCACGGGAACCTACAACGCCACTTTACCTGAAGAGGAGCGCTGGATGATTCAAGTTCAAGTTCCAGGAAGGACGTTCATGCCAGTGACCAAGCCCATAGAGTTTACCTTTGATGCACCAACCTGGTGTCTAGGAAAGAGCATGGCAGCTCACATCGCCATGGGACGTATTGGAGAAGTTTATCGCAATGTTCTCAAGGATACTATCTATTAGATTTGTGGGTGTCGAGATGAGCACTAGGAGATGATCAGCACCAAGAAGGATAGATCAATCGCAATTTTCATCCAGGAGTTAAACCAGCACATTCGATGTCAGGGGAACCAGATGTGCGCAGACATGATCGATCTGAAGAAGGCGAGGACAAGAATCACAGAGCTGGAAGAAGAACTCCAGGCTACACGTGAAGATTATATGGAGGAAATCGAAGTATTAGTGGAGAAGAATGACGACCTGATCAAGAAGATTGGAATATTTATGGGAGACCCTACACTAGTAGAAGAAGACGAAGAAGCCAAGGAGATTCACCCAGAAGACTACATCATCATCAACGACATCGACTCGGACCCAGACGATAGCGATGATGACTATGTTGATGAAGCTGGAGCAGATATCATGGAGTCTGCAACCAAAGAATATTTCTAGTAGACCACCCCATCAGTAGTAGTATTCCACCATGTAAATAGAGTAGTCCGATCACTTTTGTGATAGTTCTAGATCGATTGTATGCCCTTGTTTGATTGAATGAAGTGATTTTGTGTGCATTATCCTTATGTGTATATGGGTAGTGCTTTCTCTCTAGACCCCTCTCTATTCTTAAATCTCATCTTTTCTAAACCCATCAGATGCCTCCGAGACGTGACCCCGGATTTACCTTCCCACCGGAGCTCACTCAGTTGATCCAGCAGCAAAATACGTTGATGCAGTTGCTAGTCCAGAATCAGAATCAGGGGAACAACAACAACAACAACAACAACAACCCACCACCGCCACCACATGTTGATCACTTAACTCATTTTCTTAGGCTGAATCCGCTGGTGTTCTCTAGTAGCACCGAGCCGATTGTTGCAGATGATTGGCTCTGCAAGACAGCAAGGGAGTTGACCACGGCAGGATGCACAGATGCGGAAAAGGTGAAATTTGCCGCACATCAGCTTGAAGGACCCGCGGCATCATGGTGGGAGAATTTCACAACCACTTACCCTATCAACACTATCACATGGGATCAATTTCAGCAGGCTTTCCGTACTGCCCATGTTTCAGCAGGAGCCATGGCCATGAAGAAGCGTGAGTTTCGCAACTTGTGCCAAGGAGGACGGATAGTTCGCCAGTATGTGTATGACTTTAGTAAGCTAGCATGTTATGCCCCAGATGACGTTGCTACGGATGCAGCTAAGCAGGAGAAGTTTCTGGAAGGACTGAATGATGAGTTGAGCATGCAGTTGATGGTAGCAAGTTTCAACAACTACCAGGAGTTGGTAGATCGTGCTCTTATGATTGAAGGGAAGCAGCAGCAGATTGAGAACCGCAAGAGGAAGTATGTACAAGGGAAGTACAATTCTGGAGCTAAACAGAAGCCGCGTTTTACCCCTAAACCGGGAGGACCTTTTTAGCATACCCATGGGGGAGGAAGCTCGCACAATCATAAGGGCCCCAAGAATGGTAACGGGAATGGAGGAAGCAATGGCCAGAACCGTACCAACCCATCAACACCAGCCAAGAGAGACCTGAGCCAAGTCACTTGATTTAAGTGCCAGAAGACCGGACATTATCTCAATGAATGCCCTGAATCCCAGAATGGAAATGGCAATGGAAGCTCTGGGAAGAAGCCGAACCCTTTCAATAGGGGACAGGTGAACCATGTTAACGTGGAGGAGGTTGAAGCTTAGCCAGATGCAGTAATAGGTAAGTTTTTGGTTAAGTCATTTACTGCACTCGTTCTTTTTGATACTGGTGCATCGCATTCATACATCTCAAGGGGATTTGTGGATAAGTATAAACTGCCAACCCAAGCCCTTAGGTCACCCATGTTAGTAACCTCGCCGGGAGCCGAACATATCGCTAGTCTATGGTGTGATCGGTTACCATTAAGGATTAGTAACTATGTATTTCCCTCGGACCTAATAGTATTGGAATCCCAAGGATTGGATGTGATATTAGGCATGGATTGGTTATCGAAGTATGAAGGGAACATTGAATGCGCCAGTAAGTCAATTTTGCTTACCGCCCCAGAAGGAAGGAGGATCAAGTATGTATCCCGACATGTGCCTACACTACAAAACAAAATACACTTCCGTGATGATACGTGTTTGTCACAGTAGGTTGCTTTTTTGTCATGCATGTACATCCATGACAAATTTATGACAGAATCAAGATAGTCATACCTGTGCTGTCGTAGAAGTGTTCAATGACATTACCAAAATTATCATCACGGAAGTGTCCACTTCCATGACGATAAATCGCGCGTCACAGAAGTGCTTTCGTCAAGGGTGACCGACACATGGCATCCACCGTAATGGAACGCGGTTAAGCTATCGGGTCGGGTTTTGGATCCGATAACCCGTTAACAGCCCCGACCAATGGGGATTTTCCACGTGTAAAATCATCATTGGCTGTAGGAAACACGTGTCGGCTCATCATTGGACGGAATGCGCCTATGATACGTCGACACATGGAAAGGCCCAATAGAGGCCCATTCCTGTGAAAAGGCCGGCCCGTTTGACTTGGTCAAAAGCTGGCGGGCCGGCCCATGGAAAGCCTGTTAACGGCCTATTCGAATATAGCCCATTTACAGCCCGCTAACCCAAGGCCCGTTACACCCTATCCGAATTAGGCCTAGTAGCGTCATCTAGGCCATCCAACATGATCCCAGCCCGTTTTCACTTCTGTCCCATGTATGGCCCATGACGTCTTTCGGCCCATATGAGGCCCTATGTAACTCTTGGCCTACTAACGGCCCGTGGTGAAACTGGCCTGTAATGAACAGTGTATCACTTTACACCCATTAACGGCCCGTGGTGATACTGGCCCGTAATGAATAGTCTATCACTTTATACCCATTAACGGCCCATTATTCCGTTGGGCCGTTTCCAACCCATGTTATCTTTCGGCCTTCTCAGAGCCCATTTATTCTTGGGCTCATTTCCTGCATTCATTTACTTACGGCCCATTACTGTCATTTTCTGCTTGTGGGGCAAATTCAGCCCGTGGTTACAGTCGGCCCGTTTGTGGTCCGTTAATACGTTGGGCCGATTTCATAGCATCATCAAATACGGCCTATTAATGATGGCCCATTATGGTCGGCCCATACATTGGGCCGTTTATGACCATAATACAGTATGTTTGGCCAATCGATTATACAGCCCGTATAAGGCCCATTGATAATACTGCCCGCAAAAGGCCCATTATTTCTACGGCCCATGGAAGGCCCATTGTTTCTACGACCCGTAGAAGGCCCACTGTTTCTATGGCCAGTAGGAGGCACAGTGTCACTACAGTAAATATTAGCCCATGGTTATTGTGGCCTCATTTTAAAAAATAGGTTATTGCAGCCACTAGCTAATCGCGGAAAAAGAACTGCAATGACTACAAGCAAACAAATAAACAAGACAACAAGGAAATAAATAAGCAAGCAACTAACGCTAGGCTATCACGGCTATTACACATATTACATCCACTGGGCATCAAAGTTCGCCACCAGTGCAAATATAGGGAATAAAGCAGCATATCATATACACTGGTTGTCAAAGTTGGCGATCAGCGCAAATAAACACCGCAGCAAAACAAATCCAGAACTGAAACCACTTCAGAAGATCTCAAGAAACAATATCCTGGGTACCCATAATGCTGGCAAGATGCTTAGCAAGCTTTTTAACTTTCTCTTGTTTGGCGCTTAAATCCTCCATTGCTTGTTGTTGGAACAGAAAATATGCATCTGAATTCTGCAGGGACTTCCTCAGTCCTTCAGCTTCTTGTCGCAGCACATCTGATCGATGTCTTTCAACTTGATGTTGAGACTCAAGAAGACGAACTGATTCAGGCAGCGAGTTCGAAGAGCTTGTGCCAGCAGTAGTGGCCAGTAACTCGAACACTACATCAAGACAAAACTTTTGGGTTTCCTCACTGTCGTCAAGATAGTTTTTATCAGCTTTCTTAGAGACCAACAGGGATGTCTCACTATCTTGAACCTTATCTGCATTACTTCCTTTACCATTGGATAACGCGGTACTGTTCTCCAATATTTTGTCCGCATTCTAAAAGAGAAACAAGCAGACACATCACATGTTTACCATGTTGTATATGAAACTCATTTTGGTAAATGAGTTCAGTAATAAAGTGGACAGGATAATAGCATGAAACAAACATATATCTATGTACCATGGTCACTTTATGGTCTATACCATTCTAGTTTTTGTTGCCAAATCAAGATAGAGACACAGTTCAAATAATATTTGTTCAAGACAAAGCAGAATAGACAGAATATAAGTGTGTGTAACTATAGAGCAATAACAACACTTGTAATGTGCATGACATCAGAACATAACTATTTATTCAATTGAAACTGAAATCAACATAGAGCAGGTTACAACAGCAAACCAGTTAAAGAAACAGGTTTAAAACATACCTGTTGTGCCATTGGAGTTTCAATTCCATCCTTCAAATTTGAAAATAGTTGGTATGAGTAAATACAGTCATGCAAGAGCAAAGGAGTATGAACCATAGCTATAGAACCTGACCCGAGAACAAATCTTCTTCTCCTTTAAGCGTTGAGTTGTGATTCGTAGTGGTGATCCTCGTGCTTTGGGCACTACAGTTCCCTTACTAACTGCTCGTGTTCAGGTGCTTTGTGGTGGAGACGGTGCTGTGTCAACTAGAACTGGTTACTATCTGCCGGGGTTGGGGTTAGAAGGGGTGTAGCTGGTTCTCTGTCCAACTGGGTAGGGGTACAATCTGCGAGAGTCTGGGTTATGTGTGGTGGATCTGGTCGTTGGGCAAGTACAACCGTGGTTCTATCTGCATCAACTGGTAGCACTATCTTTTCTGAAGATTGTGTTGTTACTCCCTTAGATATTGCCATCACGCTCTCCAATTCAAATGGCTGATAAACAAGAAAAGTAATTGAAAGTATAGACATTGTATGATAGACACGTGCAATGGATAGTGGGGAATAAAAGAGGGCATGAAATAATTCATATTTATGCTATCTAACCAAACAGGATAGCATGACGCAATTTCACATATATTATGGCTAACTAAACAGGATAGCATCACACAATTTCACATTATGATGGCTAACTAAAAAAGATGGGAAGATATAGTTCAAAATATGGGACTATGTAAACAGGATGATGACATGACATAACTATATAATGTGTTTATTAAATAGGTTGGCATGCCATAATTCACATACATTCACGGATAGAATGCCATAATTAAAAATATGATGACTGTAAACACTAAACATGATGAGATGATATAAATATATGATGTCTTTATTAAATGGGTTGCCATGCCATAATTCAGATAGATGATGTGTATGTACTATGTAAAAATGATGGCATGATATAATTCAAATAAATGATTTATATAGTAACCAAGTAAGCAGATGGCAATCCATATATGATGTAAAAACTAAGCAATGCAAGACAACATGCATGACATGGGTAATATAACCCTGCCAAGTTTGAGCATAGACCTCAGGGGGAAAATAGAACTGGTCATCAGTCTCTGAATCCTCCTCTAAGGAGCTCTCTGTAACCAGCAAGATGTCTGCTTCAGCAGGTAGCATTGTCTGTTCTGAATACCTTGTTTTCACTCCACATACTTCCATGACCGCTTCAAATGGTTGATGCACAGGAAGAGTAGTTGAATATACAAACATTGTCGCCAAATGGAACACGTAATACAAAAAAATGATAGCATGATATAATTCACATACATGATGATTGGCTAAACAGCATGGCATTGCATAATTCACATATATAATGCCTTTGCAACAAGATAGCATTGTATAATTCACATATATAATGTCTTGCAACAAGATGGCAATGCATAATTCGCATATATGGTAATTAGACACTGACACTACAAAAAAAAGACACATCCGTGACATTTTGGGCTGAACGAATTTTTTTTGTGTCATACATATGACACTTCTGTGACGATAATTGTGACAAAACCCGGTATCATCATACATGTGCTGGGCTCCTACTTCTATGACAAAAAATCATGACAGAAAATGGGCTTTGCGTCTTGGGCGGGCCGGAGACGCAGCTGCATGACATTCTTTGGGCCGTCCATGACGGAAAAAACCGTGGTAGAAGCGAGGGGGAGGAAAATTTCGGGGAGTTCCCGGTTACGGTGGGAGGTCGGGGGCTGAGCGATGCGCGTTTCTCTCACACACGTACGCGCATGTGTGCGAGGCATTGGCTCTAACTGAACCCAAGCGAGGCGTTGGGCTCTAACTGAACCCGAGTGATTGCACTGCAGGCTACGCGTTACTGAACCCGAGCGATCGATCGATGGCTATTAAGTGAACCCAATTGAGCGATTCCTTCGCTACTACTACTAACTGAAGCCGGTCGATGGGATGAACAGTGAGCGTTGCGGGGGGTTTGGATGAACAGTGAGCGGTGGCGTTGCCTCTGGATGAACAGGACCCCGTGGTGTGGTGGAGGGCTGGATGAATAGTAGAAGGTGGAGGGGTGCCCGTGTATGGGTGGATGAACATGACCCCGTGGTGTGGAGGGCTGGATGAACAGTAGACGGTGGAGGGGTGGTCGAACAAGACCGCGTGGTGTGGAGGGCTGGATGAACAGTAGACGATGGAGTGGTGCCCGTGGAGGGGTGGTTGAACAGGACCCCGTGGTGTGGAGGGCTGGATGAACAGTAGACGGTGGAGGGGTGGTTGAACAGTAGCCGTGGAGTAGCGCGCAGTGGAGGCTGGATGTACAGGAGCCCGTGGAGGATGGATGAACAGGAGCCCGTGGAGGCTGGAGGAGGTCGACGGTGGAGATGAACAGTATCCCGTGGAGTCCTGTTTTGCGGTAAGCCACATCCCTCCCGATGAACAGGACCCCCGTTTCGACCATAGCGCTCCAACACAAGTCCGTTTCCTCCGTTTTGCAGTATGCCACACCCCTCCCGATCAACAGGACCCCCGTTTCGATCGTAGGAGGTCCGTTTCCTCCTTTTGCGGTACGCTAGACCCCTCCCGATGAACAGGATCCTGTTTCGAACGTGGCCGGTCGAACACAAGGCCGTTTCCTCCGTTCTGCGGTATGCCAGGCCTCGTTTCCATCGCGTGTTCCGTCCAAGCCCTCCCGATGAACACGACGCATTTCGTTGCCTCCCCATGAACACGACACATTCCGTTGCCTCCCCATGAACACGACGACGACGCTATTTCTCCGTTCCGACCCAGCCATGTACACGAGCCGTCGCCGTACATATGCGCGAGTAGGCGTTCGAGACCCCGCCCGTATGTACACATATGTGGCCGTATTTTCTTTCTTGCACCCTGGCCGTTGTACGTACCTGTAAATGCTACGTGCGCGCCTCTACTACGACACGTGCGCGCCTCTACATCGATAAGTATGTACATACACATTCACGACCAGAATGACAATGCTACGTACACTTCGACCAGGTGGGTCCCGAGTGTCAGGCACTTCCTTGCCTGCGAAGATGTAGCTGGTCGGTCCCAGCAGTCAGGGGGCGAATTGTTTTGTTTTTTTGCCCGGACGCACTTCCTTGCGTGCGAAGATGTAGCTGGTGGGTCCCAGCAGTTAGGGGGAATCATTTTTTTCACGAAATACGGTGGCCCGTCTGGTGGGTCCCGCTGTCAGGTGGAGGAATAATTATTTTGCACGTAATAAGGAGGCACTTCCTTGCTGCGGCCGTGGACCTAGCTGTCAGCCTCTCCACGTAGAGTCCACGTCTGATGGAAGTCGTTCCTTGACCATGTTGACCACGCTGCGCTGAGAGCACCAGGCGGTGGACGACGGCGAGGCCTAGGAAGGGGATGACGCGGAGCCGGGGAAGACGCGGCAGTGGATGCCCACGCGTAGAGGAGTACGAGGGTTCACTGGTTCGCAGCAGTGTGAGGCTGCCATCGCCGCAGAATAACAGGGTGTGTGGGTGAGTAGAGGGATGGCCTGGCCAGCAGTGGGAGTAGTAGGGGGCAGTGAGGCCTCCGCCGCATCGTAGTCGGCCACGGGAGGCAAGAGCATGAGGCACGGCCGGCGCTAGTTTGGGCGGCTGGAGCAAGAAGACTAGAGGTTGTAGAATTACTACAGCCGTTGGATGGACATCGTACAGTCACTGGAGCTAGAATCGTGCATATTGACTAAGTTGACAGCCTTCCGTCCCCGTCAACTTAGTAGGCCCACAAGTCAGCCTCCCACCGAGGTGGGTCCCAGCTAGAAGGGGGTATTCATTTTTTTGAGCGTAACAAGGAGGAACTTCCTTGCGTGCGAAGATATAGCTGGTGGGTCCGAGCTGTCAGCGGTGGTAACATTTTTTCGCGAAATACAGAGGCCCTTTCGGTGGGTCCCTGATGTCAGGTGGAGGAATCATTATTTTGCGCGTAATAAGGAGGCATTTCCTTGCGTGCGGCCGTGGACCCAGCTATCGGCCTCTCCACGTACAGTCCACTTCAGATGCATGTCGGTCATTGAGCACGTTGACCAGGCCGCGCCGAGAGCACCAGGGCGGTGGACGACGGTGAGGCCTAGGAAGGGAACGACACGGAGGCAGGGAAGACTCGGCAGTTGTTTCCCACGCGGAGGGGAGTACGACTGTACGAGGGTTTACTGGTTCGTCTGCCGTCGCCGGAGAATAATAGCAGATGTGGGTGAGTAGAGGGATGGCTAGCCCTGCTACGGTAGTACGGTGGGGCGGTGAGGCCTGCGCGGGAGCAGAGCCGGCCGCAGGGAGGAGGGAGCAGGCAGTCTCGCCGGCGCATGTTTGAGCTGCTGGAGCATGAAGTGCAGATATTGAAGAAGCACGACGGCCGTTGGATGGCCATCCAACAGTCACTGCTTGTGCGCCAACCTTCTTTTTAGGAAAGCCTCAAATCTGTTGAAAACAGCATACACCCCATCTGCCATTATTTCTAATAATTTACAGCCCATTTGCTAATTATTAATGTTTTTTTGGAGCCCATATTCTTTTTGTTAGCATTGAAGCCCATATTGTGGCCACGGTTAAAAAATTATACGAAATTTTGCATATTTTGGTGCGGTCCGAACTGTTTTTAATCCGGAAATTTCGACTAACATTCAAACTGATTTTAAAAATAAATGTATATCAATATAAAATCCAACAAATTCTCCACGCATAAAAATTAATGTAATTTCAAATCTTGAAATGAAGAAAAGATATTTGAAACTAATTGCCGGTTTGATGTGTTTTAAAAATGTACAGTCCATTTCTCATTACTGACGGGCCATTTTCTCGGCCAGCCGAATGAAATCTCTTCTCGTCTTGAAAGATTTGCAGCCCAACTGGCCTAACAAAGCGACTTACTTGGCAAATCACAAAAAAATTGGGCTGTGGCCGTGGACCCAGCTGTCAGCCTCTCCACGTACAGTACTGTTCCGATGGAATGTCGTTGACCACGCTGCGCCGAGAGCAGCAAGGCGGTGGACGACGGCGAGGCCTAGGAAGGGGACGACACGGAGCCGGGGAAGACGCGGCAGTGGATGCCCACGCGGAGAGGACTACGAGGGTTCACTGGCTCGGCTGCGGTGTGAGGCTGCCGTCGCCGCAGGGCCTGGCTAGCGATGGGTGTAGTAGGGGGCGATGAGGCCTCATCGGCAGCACAGCCGGCCACTGGAGGCAGGAGCAGGAGGTCTCCCCAGCGCTGGTTTGGGCGGCTGGTGCAAGAAGAGCAGCAATTGAAGAAGCAGCAGGATCGTTCGATTCAAATCCAACGGTTACTGCTTCTAGAATCGTTTGTTAACTAAGTTGACAAGCCCTGCGTACGCGTCAACTTAGTAGGCCCACATGTCAGCCTCCCAACCAGTGCGCCCCATATGTTAGTGGGAGGAATCATTTTTTCGCGTAATAAGGAGGCAGTTGATTGCGTGCGGCCAGGCCAGCGGAGGGTGTAGGGTGGGCCGGGGAAGCCTGCGCGGCATCACAGCGGGTCACAAGAGGAGAGAGCATGCAGTCCCGCCAGTGCTAGTTTAGGCGGCTGGAGCAGGAAGATCAGAGATTGAAGAAGCACGTCGGCCGTTGGATGGACATCCAGAACTAACTGCTGCTAGAATCGTGTGTTCAATGACAAAGCCTTGCGTAAACAAGTCAGCCTCGAAATCTGTGGTGTGTACAACCCATTTGCTATTATTTTTATAATTTTTACTCATTTTCTAATTCATACGGAATTTATTGCAGCCTGTTTTCCATTTTTAGAATTGCTGGCCATTTTCTGGTCAGTACCAGGGTCAAAAAATTAACTAAATATGTGGGAAAATTTGAAAATTTGCAAATTTTTGCTAGGGAACAAAATATTCTTAATCCAAAAATTAATAGGCATACTAAAACAAATTTAAAAATAAATTAGTACTATGTCATGTTAAATCCTATGAAATACGTATAAGATATCAGTGAAAAGCAAAAACAAAAAAAGAAACTTATATCCCATTTGCTATAAGTTTTCTTGGAATTTTCAACCCCTTTTGATGATACTTTTAACAGACATTGACCATACTCTTAAGCCAGGCTGGAATGCATACCTCCTCGTCTTGAAAGATTTGCAGCCCAGTAATTTGGAGAAAACAAATAGGCCTAGCTTGGGTATTCTTCAAAAAGAAATACGGGGCTACCTATTTTCCCAAAGAACTGGTGCATGAGCATTTAGCTTTATTTATTTACTTACTTATGTTTAGGGGACCATGAACATGTACCTGGGCCGGATACATGTGAGAGCCTCCCTTCCAGTTAATTATGGGCTTCTCTATTGGGCCTTCATCAGTGGGCTGCATGTTATCAACAAGTGGAAAATGTGTTCCGATTTTCAAAAAAAATGTGTTCCGTACGATAAATAGTATGCGCTACGTACGATACGGGGCACTAAAGGATCGAACTATGCAACGACTTCCAAAACATTGTGTTTGTCGTTCTAACAACACATTTATTCAACCAACAAATGAAATATACTACTGATTGTACATTGAAAACAGCAGCAGCAGCAGCAACGAGGGCTGGGGGTGCAACAGAAGCAGTAAGTAGACCAGAAGAGTGAAGACGCAGCTCTCTCTTCCAAACCAAACATCATCCATCATTACAAAAGGGCTACCAAAAAAGAACAATTGTATGCATCAAACTAAATAAAGATCCTACTACACCAAGTGTACGCATCTAACTAACTGGCTCGGTTAGACGTTACTATTTATTAAGCTGTGGAGATTGGCTGGCGGCTTGAACCAGATGGGTGCCTGACGGGGGAAACTCCAGCCAGCAGGTCGAAGTCTGATACTTGTGACCCTCTCTCCTACTTTGGGCTGCAGAGCGTGGCAACACATATAAGGGTATGGTGCATGCAGAGACGCATGGTATGCTGTGTACAAACAGTTTTGCCTGATGAACGAAACCGCGCTGCCATCATGATCCTTGCCGTCAGTTATCTCCTGGTTAATCGGATAATCTAGTCCGACAAACAGAGAGCGTGTACCAAGGCTACTCACCAGCCTCTAGTCAAAAATTCCTGAAGGCCCAGAGAAGCTGGGATCCTACTCAAAGACCTTGCAGTGACTGTGATTGTATTCCACGAAACAACTTGACCGGTACGTGTGAACGATCATCAATCTTTTGCCGTCGTCTGATCGAGCCAGGAACCACATGCAACTGCCATGCCGCTATTCTTTGAAAGGTTCTAAGATTAGGAAGGGTAGGGACACCAGGCAGCCTACAACATCATATCAAGTTGGAGTCAAATAAAAAAGGGCTCTTGGTTTAGTCAATCTTAAGAACATCATGTTATGAGCATGAATATTTTTTCAGCAAATGTTGACAGTAATATAAGCAAGCCATCATGATATCATAGGAAAGTAACATACTGCTGTAACAGCCGTTTGTAGCGATGACTAGAGTAGGCCAGCAATACGTCCAGCCATAGAAGGAGTCGACAGCGTAAATGAAGCCCTTGTGTTCAATGGCATCAGAGAACCATGGAGGATGTACGATCCTGCGATGGACGTGCAGATTTATCCACTTACCGCAGTGACCTGTCAGATAGGCGAGACCGTTGTTGAAGAACGAAATTAGCCTGAAGTCTTTATAATCCGCAGATCTTGTGGGCACTTGGCAGATTACAACCTTGAGTAAATCAAACTTGGTATCATGTTGGCTACTATAAGATTCCGAGTATTCTGGGTCGCGGTGCCAAAGCTGTGTAGTGTTAATCGAAGGAAGGGGGATCAATCGCTAGGTGTAGATCTGCACGAGCATCCAGCTGCCGCAACCGTCGACAAGCACCATCCAAGACGTGTTCATGCCGACCCAGTACATACCGTTAATGTAGTTGAGGCTGACGGGGATCGGATCACAGTCAAGGGGATTGATGCTCGCCACCCTATGATCGTTATGCTGCGTGCCACGCCGTTTTTGAAGATCAAGCGGCATCAGCAAGCAAGGAGCTGGCTTAAAAAGCTCCGGCCTGAGGGATTTGAGTAAACGGTACAACCCCGACGAGCACACGGTGAGCGGCATGGTACTGAGATTGTCCACACGCGAAACAATGCGCTTGATTACCTCTGTGGGGAGCAAATTCCAGCCACTCTTTCGGCGGACGCTTCTCGGTTCTGCCATTGTTAGTGCTTGGGTTTCGGACGAGGGGGGAGGCGCCTTAGCGGGGATGGAAGATTGGACGAGATTATGTGCGGACAAAGACGGAGAAGCAAATATGTGCCACGGGAAGTGGACAGGTGATGATGACTACAGCACACCACTTGACTTACGAGACACATACCAGCAGCGTAGGGTCATGTCGATGCCAGACAACTTGCTTGAGTGATCACAGTACTGGTACTCCCTACAATGCTATGCCCTAACTTGCTTGAGTAGAGTAGTAGAGTAGGACTCTGCTCTACTACTAGCACCGGAGGAGTAGTATATTCTAATCTAAAATAGTTACAAACTTCAATGCCCGAGCATGGAACAACTATGAACCATGCTCAAAGACCGTGTCTACGTGGTGTTTGGACATGGGCGACAACCTCAACGCCAACGGTGCAACTCCCATTGCACCGTATGTGTTTCTGTCCTTCCTGTTCGAAATCGTGGTAAACTTCATGTTTCTACTCTATATCCTACTACTACGCTAGTCCACATGATTAGTTCCGAACGACGACTTCTTCCCAACCTCGGCAACCTCATCCTCGATGACATGGGCGACAACGTCAATGCCGGCAACCAGTGAGATACAGGGTGGAGGAAGCGGTTTGGGAATTTGCATGCCTTTCCAACCAGTGAGATACTCCATACAAAGTACGACAGAGAAATAACCACAGAGAAGGAAGCTAAAAGGAAACAGTCAAACGAGCATTTTTGCTTTTGTTTTGCATTGAATTGTTTCACAAGCTTGACTAGTGATGTTTTTCTACTTTTACAAAAACCGCATCGTAATGTTAAAACGTGCATTTGCACGTACATAAGTAATAGTAGTACTCCCTACGTCTAGGTGTATAAGTCTTCCCTCCTTCTTGGTCACGGTGCACAACAGAAGATGACTTAGTGACCTGGACGGAGGGAGTAGCACAGTATGCAAGCATACATCTAGAGAGACGTGTAGTGCGATAGTGGAAAAAAATTACTCATATATGCACTCGTAGAAAAAGGGCCTGTTGTCCCGGTTCGTAAGGGCCTTTTCTCCTGGTTCCTGAACCGGGACTAAAGGGTCGGTACTAATGCCCTGCCCCTTTAGTGCCGGTTCAATCCAGAACTGGACTGATGGGCCTCCACGTGGCCTGTGCGCGGAGCCCAGGCAGGAGACCCTTTGGTCCTGGTTGGTGGCACCAACCGGGACCAATAGGCATCCACGCGTCAGCATTTCTGTGGCTGGGGTTTTTGTTTTTTTTGAAGGGGGGGGGGGTTGGGGGTTTTGGGGGGTTAATTTAGGTGTTTCATACATTGTGTTAGCTAGCTATAATTAATAGAGAGAAGTGTCCTCTCTTATGTCCGTGCTTGGCGACGCTACGTACTATACATACGTATAGAGAGGACAAGACACGCTAGCTAGCTAGTAAGCAAACGAAGGAAACAGAAGATGCTCATGAACATATATGCATACAGAGAGAAGTGATATCGACCACCTCTCCTTCTCCAAGAGATTGGTCGAGCAACAAGTTCTCGTATATCTATTCGACACTACTGGCTACATATATACAATAATTATCTCTTACAAATATAATCATACAGACTCATGGTCCACATAGTATTCTCCGTCTTCACCGATCACGTGGTCAAGAAAGAATGCCGCCAATTCCTCTTGAATTGCTCGCATGCGAGCTGGTGCTAGGAGTTCATCCCGCTTCCGAAACATCTAATTTGAAGAAGGGGGTCAATACATATATATATGAATGAATGAAACTTAACACAAATGATGGTAATAAAATAAAATTGTGAATGTTGTTATTTACGTACTTCATATTGTTCGTCAGTGTAGCCCCGCTCATAGGTCATGTGGCGGATGGACTCGCAAACGTAGTATCCACAGAAATCATTCCCTTTTTCCTGCCACAACCACTTTACAAGAAATAGAGGTCAATCAAACTGATAAGAAAGAATGCCAAATCAATAGGAGATGCGCGGAACATGCTACTATAGTACTTACTTTCGGGTGTCTAAATTGCAGCTTCTTCGGGAGTCCTGGAGCTTTTTTGGATATTTTTTTCCAAACCCTGCCAGACAAAGAAAACAATTACTTGATATATCAGGAAATGAACAAAGTTGCTGATATGGTGGATAATGATCGATTTAACTTACTTCTCGAGCATTTGAGTCATGTCTGCATAGTCCTGGGGATCTTTTCGTTTTGAGTCTAAGACAGTTACTAGTCCCTACTCAAGCTTAATCTCTAGGGGAATATAGTGGTAACTGCACACACATGCATAACTCATCAATTACATTACTATAACCTTGACTAATATATATATAAGGGAAACCGAATACGCACAAGACAGTAACACTCACTTGAAGTTGTAAGGAAAGAGTATTATATCTTTGTTTTCATTTATTACCAACGATCATAGCAAGTTGGCCTCGGTATCTGCAGCATGAAATTTAACCAGAGTTGCATCTATGAGATATGTGTTAATGAACCCAATATCACTAATTTGTCTTTTCTTCAATTCGGCGATCTTCAATCTGCATAATATAGTGAGGATGATTATAAATACATGCAAAGAAAGAGCTGAGCTATATAGAGAGACTTAATGACAGAAGTAGTACTACTTACAGACAATAGCAGGTGACCGTTGTTTTATCAAGGGCCAATTGATGGAAAAACTGAAAGAACTCCTCAAATGGAACAGGCAACAGTTCAATTCCAACGAGGTCATGCTCCTTTTTAACTTTCACATACAAAGTACTCCTCCCCCCCCCCCCAGAGTTTCTGCAGATTTTCAAGTACCAATCATGCAATCTTCGCATCATCGTTGATAGAGATCTTTCATCTTTGACGAGAGGCTTCTCGTACTCGTATCTTTGTATCTGCACCTCCATGGGTTCATAATGTACATCGTCGGGCAGGTAATCGGCAAGATTGCTATAACCGGGCACCATCCTCGGATCATTAGCGACGTTGTCGCTAGGCACATTGAGCGGGGGGCACGATTGCTTCGCTTGTTCGCCGAGCTGGGCAATTTGTTTCCCAGCTCATCGTTCTTTCAGCCTTTGATCACTGACAATACTTCCCGATCGCTCTGCTTCGGCAAATTCCTTTCCAATAATGCGCTCATAGTTTCCTTTTGACGGAGACTTGGGTGGTTTTGTCAGGGCAGCCAGAGTGGGCTTCGCTTTCACCGGATCTACCTTCTCCTCCGGAGGTGGATGTCTCTTTGCTTTCAACCCTTAAAACCAGTCATCCACTTCGGTTCGCGCAATCTTCGCGTTCTCCTCCGGGGTCCTCTCGTATGGTAACTTCTATGGAGTCTTCAAAGAAGGACCGAATCTATATGTCCTCCCGCCTCTGGCTGTACTGCTAGACGCCGACCGAGAAGATGGAGCAGCTGTCTTCTTTAGTTGCTTACGAGGCGGGGAAGAAGGACTACGACGCATCGGAGCAGCCGGAGCGGCAGCAGGTCTCTTCTGCCCTTGCTGACGAGGCGGAGAAGGAGGAGGCTGGCCGCTCGGGTGCATCGGTGCAGGTGAAGAAGGAGGCAGAGTGCCACCACGCGTCGGAGAAGGAGCTAGTCGAGTGCCCTGATCGTCACTCGCCGGAGGAGGAGGCGGTGGAGGAGGCAGAGTGCCCTGACTCGCCGGAGGAGGAGGCGGTGGAGGAGGCAGAGTGCCCTGACTTGCCGGAGGAGGAGGCGGCGGCGTCCAGTTCGGAAGGTTGATGAGCTCCTTCCGCCATAGGCATGGAGTCTTCAGAGCAGACCCTAGCCTAGTCTCCCCTTCACCGGTAGGGTGGTCAAGCTGGAGGTCCTCAAATCCCTCTGTTATTTCATCCACCATCACCCTAGCATATCCTTCTGGAATCGGCCGACAGTGAAAAGTTGCGCCGGGTTCAATAGGATAAACAGAGCCAACAACCGCCTTGACCTTCAAATTCATCCATTGTGTCAGAAGGTGGCAATTTTGAGACTCCGTGATAGCATCCACGGGATAGCTGGCAGGAGCCGTCAAGGCATGCTCCGGCTGAAGCAGCTCGGTTGAAGCCACCCTACTTCTCCGCTAAGATGGCGGGGTAGCTTCGGGGGAAGCTTCGGCAGTACGTTTGCTGAGATTTGCTTCTCGTTCCTCTATCGCTTGTACCCTTGCTTGCAACGCCTGCATTTGGGTCTGCTGCAATTTTTTCCTCCTCTCCTGGGATTTGTAACCGCCTGCATCCGGAAACCCAACCTTCCATAGAATGGAGCGTGGCATGCCTCGTGTCCGTCCGGGGTGCTCAGGATTCTCGAGGGCCATTGTGAGCTCATCGTTCTCTCTATCTGGAAAGAATGTCCCTTGCTGCGCTGCTTCGATATACTGCTGAAGCTTCCTGACTGGTATGTCCGTTTGATCGTTCGTCCAAATGCACTTCCCTGTTACAGGGTCGAAGGTTCCGCCAGCCCCGAAGAACCAAGTCCGGCAACGGTCTGGCCAGTTAATTGCCTCTAGTTCGATCCCTTTATCAACCAGATCATTCTCAGTCTTGGCCCACTTAGGCCGGGCTACGAGGTAGTCACCTGACCCCGTGCGATGGTGATGCTTCTTCTTCGCAGCATTTTGCTTGTTTGTCGCCGACATCTTCTTACTCTTTTCCGATGTCTTGTGGGCCACAAATGCAGGCCAGTGATCTCTAATCTTCTCATATCTGCCCTTGAATTCTGGTCTCTCTTTATTTTTGACAAACTTATTCAACTCTTTCTTCCACCTCTTGAATAGTTCTGCCATCCTCTTAAGAGCAAAAAACTTGATTAATTGCTCTTTAACTGGCTTCTCTGGATCATCCTGTGGAGGTAGGGTGAAATTTCACTTCAGCTTAGTCCAAAGATCATTTTTCTGCATATCATTGACATAAGACACCTTAGGGTCTTCTGTAGCCGGGTTTAAGCATTGCTGGATGCTGATCGGGATCTTGTCCCTAACCAAAACCCCACACTGAGCAACAAATGCGCTCTTTGTCCGGAGGGGTTCAATCGGTTGGCCGTCAGGCGCGATTGCTATGATCTCAAACTTTTCATCCGAGCTCAACTTTTTCTTCGGGCCTCGTCTCTTTACCAAAGTTTTGCTCGATCCGGAGGGCTAGAAAAAGGAACAAAGACTTAATTAATTTGTGTACATACCAAAACAATGAATGCATCAATTAGCTAGTCAGCAGAAGCTTAACTAATATATATACCTGGTCGGACTCGGTTCAGTCACTGGAGACGTCATTACGATCTCCTTCTTGCACCGGCATTGGGTCACCGGAGCCATCCTCACGGTCTCCTTCTTGCACCGGCATTAGGTCACCAGAGCCATCATAATCATAGCCAGCTGCTTCCAGACCATCGGTGTCGTTGAGAAACAACGAGACGACAGCATCACTTCCTCGTGCGATTATGTCCCCCAACAACTCTTCTTGTACTTCATCTCAGGCGGTGTCCATAGTTTCTACAAATAATGACAACATGGCAATTATTATTCAAACATGACAGATGGATATATTAGTGGCAACCGTAGAACTAATATTAATTAGTGGCCTCGACGCTGCTTCTCTAGGGTTTGGGGTGGCCTCGACGCTCCTTCTCTAGGGTTTGGGGTGGCCTCGACAACGCTTCAAGGATAAAAAAAGAAGAGGAAGAAGAAAAAAAGAGGAGAAGAAAGAATAGAGGAGTAAGAACTCCTCTATTCTTTCTTCTCCTCTTTTTTTCTTCTTCTTCCTCTTTTTTTTATCGGGAACAAGGGTCGTCGAGGGTCACCGAACAGTAGAGGAAACCCTAAATAGCAAGTATCGTGGGTGTGAGATACATGTGGCCGTCGGTGTCGGACGCTACATCCACGTCCCACAAGTGACGTGGGCGTCGAAGCCCGCGCCACTTGTGGGACGTGGATGTAGTGTCCGACACCGACGGTACATGTATCTCACACCGACGATACTTTCTATTTAGGGTTTCTCCTCTACCGCTCGGCGACCCTCGACGACCCTCGTTCCTGATAAAATAAAGAGGAAGAAGAAGAAAAAAAGAGGAGAAGAAAGAATACAGGAGTAGAACTCCTCTATTCTTTCTTCTCCTCTTTTTTTCCTCTATTCTTTTTTCTCCTCTTTTTTTTTTCTTCTTCCTCTTCTTTTTTTATCCTCTTCTTCCTCTCATGTTCGACGACCCTCGACCCCTCGGCGACCCTAGACCCCCTCTCGACCCCCTCATGTCGAAGTTATTGGGTAGGGGGTATATCGACAACGACATACCCGATACATACATACATACATACATATCACATGCATCCATACATATATGAACAAAATTAATATCTACTAATTAACAACCTAAATAAAAAAAACTAATACATATAGGAAGAAGAAGAAAAAGGAAGAGAAGAAAGAATAGAGGAGAAGATCTCCTCTATTCTTTCTTCTCCTCTTTTTTTCTGCTTCCTCTTCTTTTTTTATCCTTTTCTTCCTCTCATGTTCGATGACCACCTCTCGACCCCCTCTTGACCGTCGACCCCTCTCGACCCTCATCTATAAAACATTTTCTTCCTTCTATTCCTTCTTCCTAAATATATAAAACTTTTTTTAAAATGAAACTAACCTAAAATGTACTAAATAAGAGAACATATATAGATAAAAATTTTCTAATTAAAAAATCTAACTTTTGCATATATGTATTTTTAAAACAGCATTACAATTGAAAAAATACATACATACATACATACAAAAACATGTAAAAAATACATACATACATATATGAACATACATCAAAAAATACGTATATCTAAAAAATACATACATACACATATATATGAAAATCTAAAAACATGTAAAAAATAGCATGTATAATAAAAAAATGCACGGCGGCGGCGGCAGACGTGCGGTGCTCGTAGAGGCGGCGATGTTCGGGGCAGGGGACGGTGGCACGACGACGATGACGGGGCATGGGCGGCGCGCGTCGGGGCAGGGGACGGCGGCACGCGGCGACGGGGTCGGCCGAGGGCGCGGGCGATGGCGTCGGGCGAGGGCGTGGGCGACGGCGGGCGAGGGCGCGGGCGACGGCGACTCGGGGCGCGGGCGGCGGCGGCGGCTGGGGCAGCGGGGGGTGTTGGGGCAGCCTGGCGGTGTCGATGTGCTCGGCATCGTGGGGGGGCAACTGCGAGGGAAATGTGAAATGTTCCTAAGTGCTGGCTTATATAGCAAAGGCATTGGTCACGGTTCGTGGCACAAACCGTGACCAATGCCCCCCTTTAGTCCCGGTTGGTGACACCAACCGAGACCAAAGGCCTCTTTTCAACAGCCCAAAGGGCGGGAAGTGTCGGTGTACTAGAGTAGGGGTACCCTAGTATCCCGAACTTGTGCACGGGCAGTCGCAGCATCCCACGGCAAGGCTTGCCGGGTTACCGCCAAGGTCCTCCGTGGTTCCTTTGCTGCCATTCAAGAACAAAGTATCCAAGCCAAGGAGACAAGACCCCGGCAAGAGGAGCTTGCTGGGAAGGCCAACCAAGGCATCTCAAGGAACTTGCCGCGACGCGCCACACGTCCCGGCAAGGCCCGGTGAGCGACAAGCTCCCGGACGCGACAAGACAACAACCGCGGCAAGGCGCTTGCCGCGGCAAGCCTCCACCCTGTACCTGCGCTCCAGCACATCCACCAACGTGTCGCTCTGGGACCATTCCAGGCGTACGTGGCCGGAGGCTGTGCAGCCAGCGGTTCACGGTGGCAAGTGTCGCTGACAAGATTGCCATCATGGCGAGCGGTGGCATCCCTGGCGGTCCCTTTTGCACTATTTGGGCGACGCAGACGGGCATTCAATGCCCTTGTCCCCTACCGTCAGGGTTAGGTATGATACACTGTAGCTGGCGGTTGTACCAACCGCAACATCTTTCCATTTTTACCCTTGTCTATGTTGCCACCTGTCGGTGACCCCTTTAGCATATAAAAGGAGGCCCATACGCAACATAGAGAGGAGGTCGGCCAAAGAGAACACTCACGCTTGGTCTCGTTAGCTGCTAGTGTGTACTGTAGCAATCAGCGCTCCAGAGCAAGAACGCAATACAAACCACAAAGCAGGAGTAGGGTTTTACGCATCCGTGCGGCCCAAACCTGGGTAAACTGCTCGCGTGCTTTGCCTCGATCTGCTCTTCGTGCGATCTCCGCCCCCCTGCCGAACCGAAAGGGGCTTGGTCCGCCGGTCCCATAGGTGTTCGTGGATTAGCACCCCCGACATCTTTGGCGCACCAGGTAGGGGAGCGTCGAGGTTGTGTGAACCTGATCCGGCATTCGCACGAGCTAAATCTTCATCGACTTCATCGACATGCCGCCGAAGAAGAAGGCTTCGGAAGCGGCTGCTCCGTCCGCGCCAAACCCACCATCGCCAGAGCAAACGGCTGGTGGGGTAGACGCCGGCGGAAGAACGGGCGTCGACGAGGGAGCTCACGGTGCTGCCAGGTCCAAGGACAAGGCCGCGCTGCCCATCGGTGGCGCAGTCGGTTCCCACAACGACCGGGCGCACTCCAAGAACTCGGCGTCCGTACATGCACCGCGCCCATCCCAGGAGGCACGGACCGGCAGCGTCATGATACCCACGGTACCATACGCTGGATCAACATCGAGCTGGTGGATCTCGGAGTGCTCAAGACCAGCATGCACGCCAACATGCTGGCGCGAGCGGGGCACGGTCGCCTGGACAAGATACTGCTCCTTCTAACATGGTTAGAAGTCCGAGCATATCCCGTTCATCACACCGTTCGCCGCCGCCACCCGCCACTTCAGCAGAAGCTTTGGCGCGAGCTCAACTGCTCCTAGACTACCCTCCAGCGGCAGACAAGTGTCACAACCCTAGAACTGCTTGTATTTAGTTGCATCTGAGATCATCTATGCATCATGTTTAAATTTCTGAAACTTGAATTGAGGATTGTTGAAACCTCAGAAAATTGACTAAAATAAGGGCAAGCACCCTTTAAATAGCATTCTGTCAATCCAAAATGCCCTAAAAATAGTTTTGGGAATTTTGGCTAGAGTTATATATCAAACCGAAATTCTGGAACATTTTTAAGGAATTATTTTGGCACTGAATTTAAATCATTATTGTATTTGAATTTGGAATTATATTCATAATATATGGGATATATTTTCAAATAACTTTGAAATGTTTTATGTGCTGTTGGAAAAGTCCATCTAGCAACATAAAATTACCCAAAGGGTTTTGTCACTGTTTTGAAATTCTTTTGAATTTGAATCAGTGGAAAAATGATTAAATAAAAGAAAACAGAATAAAAACTAAAACAGAACAGAACTTACCTGGCAGCCCACTTACCTGGCCAGCTGGCGGCCCGGTAAGATAGCCCAGCCCACTAGGGGCAGAGGCGTCTTCCACCTCGCGCCAGTCAGACGCAGGGCGCGTGGCCACCGCGCGCCGGCGCACGCCCGGCCACCTCCTGCTTGCTCGCCGCTGCTGGAGGCTACCCCGAGCGCCACGACACCCCCTGGACCCCCCTGCACTCCTCTCCTCTCTCCCTGGACCTCTCTCCCTCCTCTGCTCTCTCCCTACGACGCCACCGAACACGCCCATCGCCGCCGTTGGCCGTAGCCACGACCACCGTACCTCCCTCGCCCATCCAACGTGATCGAGAGCTCCGCCTCGACCCCCTCTTTCTTCCACCCCGAGCCACGCCACCGCGGGAGCCCCACATCACCGCCACGAGTCACCTTCCCCGAGCACGGCCACCGGACTCCATCGACGGATTCGTCGCCTTCCGGTCGTCCCCGAGCCAGCTGAGCTCCGCTTCGACCTCGCCGTGAGCTCCTCTACCAAACCCCTCTCTCCCTGCCGTCTATTTCCTCCTCTAGCCTCACTAACCACTGCGGCCGAAGCTCGCCGCCGCCATGCCTCATCGCCGCCACGGCCACAGCTGCCGCCACCCACGCCCGAGCTTTGCCCCGTGCTTAGCACTCTCCCAGGAGCCAGGCGCGCCCACCCGTTCGACCTGCTGTGCCCCCTAGCGCCAACCCCGACCTCGTCCGAACTCCGGCCACCGCCGCGAGCCTCGCGCCGGCGAGCTCGGGCCGTCTCAACCCGTCCCAACCGCACAGAAAGACGCGGGGCACTCCCAGCTTCGCGCTGATGCCTCCGCCGTCCCTTTTGGTCGTCGGAACAGGAAACCCGAGGCTCGCCGCAGCGACCGGCCTCGCCGGCGTCAAGTCACCGGCAGGTTTGACCCTACTAGCCGGGGGTTTGAACCCGTTGACCAGGGGTTTGACCTCCCCTAGTTGACTGACGTGTGGGCCAGGCCTTTTTTAATTAGTGTTAGATTTAGTTAGTACTAATTAACTTAGTTAAGTAAATTAGACACTGACATGCGGGCCCAAGCTCTAATTAACTTAAGTTAGTTAGTTAGTCACTGACCAGTGGGTCCCACTGGTCAGGTTTGACCTGGACCGCACCCTGTTGACTTGCTGATGTCACAACGACGTCATGCTGACGTAGTAAATGCTTTTCTGGTTTTTCTTATTCAGAAATGATTTAGAAATTCCAGAAAATAGTTAAAACTACTAAAAATCATAGAAATTCAACCGTAACTCCAAATGAAATAATTTATATATGAAAAATTATCAGAAAAATCCAAGGAATCTGAATATGGCATTTTCATGCATGTTTGAACAACTTAACCTCACTGAATAGGACAAATGATGATTAGGGCAATTTATGAAATAACATTTGGAGTTGGAATTTGATCTTGTTTGAGTTCCACTTCAATTAACTTGGCTAGATATTGCATTAGGTAAATTCAGTACCTTAACATGACATGTCATTCATGTGAATGTGCATTGCATTGATTGTGTTCCTTCTTGCAAGTCGGTGATTGTCCCCTCTCGATAGACGGTGCTTCCGACGATGAGATTGATGACACCGATGAAGAGTTATAATATCTTCAGAAGTGCCAGGCAAGCAAAACCCCCTTGTTCATTCCGATACAATCCCACTCCCTCGCTCCTGCTCTCTTTTACTGCATTAGGACAACACAATTCCTCTGTTAATTGCTGCGGTAGTTGAACCCCTTTCCTCTGCATGACCTGTCATTGCCACAGTAAATAGATGAAACCCACTAGTATGAGTAGGAGTTGTTTGAGCCCTGATGTGCCTACTCATTCATGTTTGTTTGTCATGCCTGCTACTGCTTAGAGTTGGGTCAGGTCTGATTCATCGGGGATGAGTCGGAGGTGTGTAATAATGTCCTACTGTTGATAGCTAAGTGTGTGAACACGATTTGGTAAAGGTAGCGATGAGAGGCCATTTAGGAGTACATGGTGGGTTGTCTCATTGCAGCCGTCCTCAGGAACTGAGTTCTATGTTTTTGATCCATGAACAGTTACTACCACACATTGGGTTCCGATAACTCGGCCCCTCTCGGCTTATTAATCAACTCGATCTCTGTCCAGGAGTTGCAACTAGTTTTTGGTGTTTGTAGGTAGTGTTAGTAGTCTACCAAGTGGCACCCGGTACAGGTGGGCTTGGGACAGACTAGGCACCATGGCGCGGTGTACCAAGTGGCACCCGGATGGTGGGCTTGGGAACCCTGCACACATCATTTGGGGCCGTGAGCGACACCCCGGCCGGATCTCCTTGCGGATGGAACCCGAATAGGCGATAAACCTGGATGAGAGACTTGTTGGTTAGTCAGGTCGTGGCCGACTCCCTCGCCCGGCTTCCGCTTGAAGGTTGCCGAGGTACATGACGTGTACAGGGCTATAAGTGGCGAGAGCGTGTGTGAAGAAGTACACCCCTGCAGGGTTATCATTATCTATTTGAATAGCCGGATTCCTCGGATATGGAAACTTGGTCCCCTTGCATAGTTCATAGACAAGTGAAAGTGGATACTCTAAAACTCGCAAGATAAGTGTGAGTGCTATGGATGGCGTTCTCGTAGAGAGACGGGAGTGGATCCATAGTGGTGTATTGATATGGTGAATTTGTGGACTCGTGTGCGCCACCTCAAAAGAGTTACTTGAAGTCGTAGTTTAAGATAGCCACTGAGTCCAAGCTTGCTTGCTGCAGTTAAACTCCACCACCCCCTTTGTTGATACTGATGCATATGTAGTTAGTTCTGATGTAAGTCTTGCTGGGTACATTTGTACTCACGTTTGCTTATTTTATGTTTTGCAGAGAGACTTGAGTCTCGCTATTAGTTGCACGTGGACTTCGACGTTTAGCTTGTTACCTCAGCTACGATCTTGTGCCCTCGGCAGGATCTGGTAGATAGTCAGGCTTCTCAGCCTTCTTCATTTGTAGTTGTCTGTACTCAGACAAGTTAAGCTTCTGCATGTGCTTGTTGCTTGTGTGCTCTGTATGTTGGGTCACGAGACCCATGTTTGTAATATCTCGCTCTTCGGAGCCTAGTGAATAAATACTTGAGTCGTAGAGTCTTGTTGTGATGCCATGTTGTATGTACTCATAGCGGGCATATTGTGTGTATGATTTAAATGCTTGGTATGAGTGGGATCCGACAATCTAGTTGTTTATCCTTGGCAGCCTATCATATGGGGAAATGTAGTCTAGTGCTTTCTGAGCGATAGTAGTCCACTACAGCCCGGTTCACCGGAGTCCTGCTAGCCCAGCACTACTGCTCAGGACACTTGACTGGCCGGCATGTGTTTCTCTTCGTTCCTGTGTCTGTCCCTTCGGGGAAATGTCACGCGGTGACATCCGGAGTCCTGCCTAGCCTGCTACAGCCCGGGTTACCGGAGTCCTGTTAGCCTACTGCTACAACCCGGATTCACACGCTGTTGACCGACATGCTCGAAGTTGATTCATGTATGCCTGTCCCCATGGGTTAGTGCCGCTTTGGGTTCACGACTAGCCATGTCGGCCCGGGTTCTTTGTCATATGGATGCTAGCGACACTATCATATACGTGAGCCAAAAGGCGCAAACGGTCCCGGGCCAGGTAAGGTGACACCCATGGGAATACCGTGCGTGAGGCCACAAAGTGATATGATGTGTTACATGCTAGATCGGTGTGACCTAGGATCGGGGTCCTGACAGCATTGGTATCAGAGGCTGACTGCCTGTAGTATTCCCAAGCCAAACTGGTCGAAGTCATGTCTAGAAATGATTTAGTTATATAAGGGAATTGATTGTGGAAGGGAACGTAAGGCTCTTTTTACTCCTTATACCTCATGCCCTCTGATCTGAGTCATCCTTTTTCCTTCTATGGGGATTAAGAACTAGGCCTTCTCATCTATCTATCAGGATCACGTGTTACTAATCCGTAGACTCTTAGGATTGTTGGTTTCAAGTCCCAGTTCAGTTCCTACCATTTTCGTGTGTTGTTAGTTAATTCCAGAACCCTGATATTGTGATGTTGAGTGGTTATGCCACCATTTTGCATGATGTCTTTAATCTTTCTGAGCATTTACAACCGTTATGCTGTCCGAGTCATCCCAGGTTTCTAGATAATCTGATGCATATGCAAATCCCTTCCCCTGTTCCTAATGTCCATTTGGGCCAGTTTAATCACACTAATCGTTGAGTTGAGGTACTCTATTGCCTCGACATATATGTTGGAGCTATTATTATGACCCTAGGTGTTTTAGGGAGTCACCTAGTAATCTAGCAATGCTTTGTGTTCCCGGTGTGAAGATTCTGGCCACCATTCTCGAAAGCATCCCGCGGTGCCATTTAGTAGTAGGTATTCTTCTCCTGGGCTCTTGAACCCGAGATTCACCCTATTTACCTCATGTTGATAGTGTTGCTAGTGCCTTTAGGATATTAGTAACCCTTGTGTTAGTCCTCGAGGTCCATGGTATTTCTTTCTTCCAAATACTATGTACCACTTATGGCAGAAGTTTGTTGGATCAAAGGATCACAACAGGAGTGCTCTTGATGAGTTCTCCATTCTGCATTGTGAATCTTCCACTCCTACCTTTCTGCATGGGTTGTCCGGAAGAAATGTTGAGCTTTGCTCGACATACTAATCTATGCATCCACAACTCAGAAAATTATATGCTCCCTGAGTTGTTCCCCTTCAGTTGTATTCCGACCATCCTCTATCAGTTGATAGCCAGGAGTATGTGTGCATTTGTGTTCATCAATGCCCTTTTATTCTTGTGGTCCGTCAAGCCATTCTATTCCTAAATGACTAGGAGAAACAAACTCCAGCACCTCATCCATGTCCTGAATTGGATCAAAGTAGTGGTATTCCGCAGATCAAAATGCCAAACCAGCTTTTGCTCTGTTCTACCTTGGAGTGTTACCATCTTTATGTCAAGAATGTCGTGAGAATTGCACCAACTCTTATGAATTTTTGACGCAGTGATACTTCTTGCCATCATTTTTCTTTCCTCGGTCCCATGTTGTCACAACCGGAATGCCGACAAGTGAACCATGATGTGTGAAATCAATACTCCCAGCAACCGTGTTGCTTGGTAGTTAATGGACAATATTCTCATTCTTAGCGTGTTGGTTATTAAATCATCATCCTAAGATCGAACGTGCAACCTAGTCCTTATTTCTGGTGCACTCTTCGATCAATGAGTGAGGATTATTCAATCCCTTGCTTATTTGATCATATCGTCTTGCTCTAAAAGGCAAGATTGATCTCAAGCCTAGAGACATATCGGTGGTTCGTGATTTTCCGAATATCTTCTCGGAAGTATTACCAGGTTGTCCCCTTACTGTTATGTTGAGCCCGTGATCAAGTTGGTTCCTTGTGAACCACCCTTTCTCCAAGAATCTATGTTGGATACCCTGAGCTAGTTGGTTAAGCTAAACAACAACTTGGAGAGTTGGAAGATAAAGGCTATATCCGACTTAGTTCTTTCCAAAGGGATATCTCTTTGTATATGTGTGTTGAAGAAAGATGATATCTTCATCGATTGATCTCCGTGACCAATTGGTGGAGCTATTGTTTTGTCCAAACTTTGACTTAAGTATGGGCCATTGTCAAGTCAAATCAGAACCAACGATGTTCGTAATGTTGTCTTACTCGTGGTTGATCCCTCGAGCATACACCACTATATTTTTTGGTCTGACCAATACTATCACCATGTTCACATAATGGTGGAAGTCCAGTGATATGGAAATTCCAATGAGTTGCTGTTGAGCCCATCAGCAGCATCTTGTCTCCTCCATGATTCATGTTGAACATCCAGCTAGTGTTGGAAACTTGTGTAAGCATTTTCTTCATGCCCCGTTCATGAAGTATATGTTTGGATGAAAGAAGTGACTTTCTCTGATTCACGTGCATTTGGTGCAAGTTGCCGCCGTGAGTTCGAGAAAGATTGTTTTTGTTTCCTCTGTTATCGTCCCAAGTCAGTCATGCACGTGCAAAGTATACTATGGTTTGGTAGATTAATTACCTCCACTCCATATGAATTCCTAGCACCCCAAGCCACTGATTGATTTGCTCAAGGAAAAGAAGTCTAGCGCGCGTAAAGACTTCGAAATCCTTGATGATGGATTCTAACCAGAACTCGATAGTGTTTTATTATAAGACTTCTACGTGGTCATGCTTGTCTTGGACAACACATTCACATGTATGTAGCAGAACTAGCTCATGTTTTGGAGCTTTCTATC
Source organism: Triticum monococcum (assembly GCA_034509565.1). NCBI lineage: Eukaryota > Viridiplantae > Streptophyta > Magnoliopsida > Poales > Poaceae > Triticum > Triticum monococcum. The sequence goes on along the minus strand of CM067847.1, from coordinate 630,170,144 downwards.
ATAGTTCACTCCCCGAAAATCTCGCAACGTCATCTCGTCGATTTGTGTTGCAACCTTTCTTTTCCAGACATGTTGTCTGAAATGTACTGTTACCGACCAGATCTGAATCTCAGGCAGATATGATGGTTGGTACTATTCCAAGATCTATGATGTAGCTCCCGACAAGGTTGATGTTGGCCGACACACCTAGCCGGAAGATCTATTATTGTAGCTTCTTGATTAAGCAATTTGACAATCTTCTCCATGAGGATTTCATATGATCCATACTAAAAGTTGATCCTGATGGATGTTTGTGCCCCCGAAGTCAGACCTTTATTTGATGTTCCAGATACCGAATGATTTTGAGTCTAGCTAGAACATCAAGGAGAACATTAGAAGCGGAGTGTTAAATGTCTCTCGGTCGATCATCCAGATTTCATTTCCTTAGCCTCGCTAAGGGGAAGTCTGAGAAGGTGTTATCTTCCTTTGTATCCGTATTCTCGATCAGTATTCATCATGGTAGTAAGATTTAGTGCCAGGATCCTTGATACGGATATTGGTAAAACCTTGATGAATATGGAGATGCTCAAGTTCTTGAGAGCACGCGCAAGCACCAGGTTTCACCATTGGCGTTAACTGGGATTTGCTTCTTGTTTCCTCGGTTATGTTATAACCTTTTCAAACAGTGGACTCACTCTCAACTGTTGAGTTCTTCCCCAGTTACCAGAATCATTCCCAACATTTGCATTTTGTTTCCAGCTTGCACCTCAGTAGTTGTTGTTCATGATCATCTTCAAAAGTGGACTTACCATAGGTCCCATCCATTTCCGATGATAAGCAAAAATCATCCATTGCGTTGTCTTCAACAAGGTAGTCCACATCATCCATTCTAGTCCAGGTATGTCATTCTTTCAAACTCCTTCAAAAGATTGATTGTGATTGCCCTAGGCTGGTACAAAGAGTTTCAATGATCTATGGGTCAAAAGTAATTCTTTTTGCCACTTAAGGGAATATTTCTGCGAGTCACCTTCCTTAAGATGTCTCGTTATGGTATCATGGCAATTATCTCCTCGCTACTTTGAAACCATGCACTATCCTACTCCAGCATGGAATTGTCGCCTACCAATTTGAACATTTGTCATATGTTTCCCATCCATCATCTCTGATATGTGTTTTACGTCTTAGCTTAAGGGATGTGTCTACGTCTCAATCCGTGAGTTGATCTTGTGCTCTTTAAGATCGATGATCCATTCTTGTGAGGTTGTCTTGCTCTCTTGTCGCCTTATTAGATGAAGTTCTCGAAGGAAAGGATGTCATAATCAATATGATGTAGCAGATCAACACCTCCGAGAAGGGCAGTTGGATCGAGAAGATCGTGTTAGCCTTGTGGCCCCTCTGTCTTCTTACCTCACGTCTTGAATCTCAAGACAAGATTCTTGTTTAGTGGGGGTGAGTTGTCACAACCCTAGAACTGCTTGTATTTAGTTGCATCTGAGATCATCTATGCATCATGTTTAAATTTCTGAAACTTGAATTGAGGATTGTTGAAACCTCAGAAAATTGATTAAAATAAGGGCAAGCACCCTTTAAATAGCATTCTGTCAATCCAAAATGCCCTAAAAATAGTTTTGTGAATTTTGGCTAGAGTTATATATCAAACAAAAATTCTGGAACATTTTAAAGGAATTATTTTGGCACTGAATTTAAATCATTATTGTATTTGAATTTGGAATTATATTCATAATATATGGGATATATTTTCAAATAACTTTGAAATGTTTTATGTGCTGTTGGAAAAGTCCATCTAGCAACATAAAATTACCCAAAGGGTTTTGTCACTGTTTTGAAATTCTTTTGAATTTGAATCAGTGGAAAAATGATTAAATAAAAGAAAACAGAATAAAAACTAAAACAAAACAGAACTTACCTGGCAGCCCACTTACCTGGCCAGCTAGTGGCCCGGTAAGACAGCCCATCCCACTAGGGGCAGAGGCGTCTTCCACCTCGCGCCAGTCAGACGTAGGGCGCGTGGCCACCGCGCGTCGGCGCACGCCCGGCCACCTCCTGCTTGCTCGCCGCTGCTGGAGGCTACCCCGAGCGCCACGACACCCCCTGGACCCCCCTACACTCCTCTCCTCTCTCCCTGGACCTCTCTCCCTCCTATGCTCTCTCCCTACGACGCCACCGAACACGCCCATCGCCGCCGTTGGCCGTAGCCGCGACCACCGTACCTCCCTCGCCCATCCAACGTGCTCGAGAGCTCCGCCTCGACCCCCTCTTTCTTCCACCCCGAACCACGAGTCGCCTTCCCCGAGCACGGCCACCGGACTCCATCGACGGATTCGTCGCCTTCCGGTCGTCCCCGAGCCAGCTGAGCTCCGCTTCGACCTCGCCGTGAGCTCCTCTACCAAACCCCTCTCTCCCCGCCGTCTATTTCCTCCTCTAGCCTCACTAACCACTACGGCCGAAGCTCGCCGCCACCGTGCCTCATCGCCGCCACGGCCACAGCTGCCGCCACCCACGCCCGAGCTTTGCCCCGTGCTTAGCACTCTCCCAGGAGTCTGGCGCGCCCACCCGTTCGACCTGCTGTGCCCCCTAGCGCCAACCCCGACCTCGCCCGAACTCCGACCACCGCCGTGAGCCTCGCCCCGGCGAGCTCGGGCCGTCTCAACCCGTCCCAACCGCACAGAAAGATGCGGGGCACTCCCAGCTTCACGCTGATGCCTCCGCCGTCCCTTTTGGTCGTGGGGAAAAGGAAACCCGAGGCTCGCCGCCGCGACCGGCCTCGCCGGCGTCAAGTCGCCGGCAGGTTTGATCCTGCTGGCCGGGGGTTTGAACCCGTTGACCAGGGGTTTGACCTCCCCTGGTTGACTGACGTGTGGGCCAGGCCTTTTTTTAATTAGTGTTAGATTTGTTGGGGAACGTAGCAGAAATTCAAAATTTTCTACGCATCAACAAGATCAATCTTTGGAGTAATCTAGCAACGAGGGAAGGAGAGTGCATCTACATACCCTTGTAGATCACTAAGCGGAAGCGTTGCAAGAACGCGGATGAAGGAGTCATACTCGTAGCGATTCAGATCGCGGTTGATTCCGATCTAAGTGCCGAACGGACAGCACCTTCGTGTTCAACACACGTACAGCCCGGGGACGTCTCCTCCTTCTTGATCTAGCAAGGGGAGAGGAGAAGTTGAGGGAGAGCTCCGTCAGCACGACGGCGTGGTGGTGGTGGAGCTCGTGGTTCTCTGGCAGGGCTTCGCCAAGCACCATGGAGGAGGAGGGAGGGCTGCGCCAGGGAAGAGGTCGCGGCTGCCCTCCCACCCCTCCACTATATATAGGGGCAAGGGGAGAGGGGGAGGCGCCCTAGGGTTTCCCCTAGGGGGCGGCGGCTAGGCAGATTGGATCTCCCTAGGGAAAATCCTAGTGAGACTTACCCCCCAAGCCAAGCAGGTGGAGGCTTGCCTCCCAAGCCAGGTGGAGGCGCCCCACCTCCCCAAGTAACATTGGAAAGGGTGTGGGGGCGCACCAACCCTTAGTGGGCTGGTTTGCCCCTTCCCCTTTGGCCCATGAGGCCCTCCAACACTTGCCGGGGCTGCCGAAACACCTTTCGATCATGCTGGCCATAGCCTGGTACCTCCGGAACACTTCCGGACTCCAATACCCTTCGTCCAATATATCGATCTTCACCGCCAAACCATTCCGGAACTCCTCGTGACGTCCAGGATCGCATCCGGGACTCTGAACTACCTTCAGTAACCACATACTATTTCCCATAACAACTCTAGCGTCACCGAACCTTAAGTGTGTAGACCCTACGGGTTCGGGAACCATGCAGACATGACCGAGACACCTCTCCGGCCAATAACCAATAGCGGGATCTGGATACCCATATTGGCTCCCACATGTTCCACGATGATCTCATCGGATGAACCACGATGTAAAGGATTCAATCAATCCCGTATTCAATTCCCTTTGTCTAGCGGTATTGTACTAGCCCGAGATTCGATCGTCGGTATCCCGATACCTTGTTCAATCTCGTTACCGGCAAGTCTCTTTACTCGTTCCGTAACACATCATCCCGTGATCAACTCCTTGATCACATTGTGCACATTATGATGATGTCCTACCGAGTGGGCCCAGAGATACCTCTCCGTCACACGGAGTGACAAATCCCAGTCTTGATTCGTGCCAACCCAACAGACACTTTCAGAGATACCCGTAGTGTACCTTTATAGCCACCCAGTTACGTTGTGACGTTTGGCACACCCAAAGCACTCCTACGGTATCCGGGAGTTGCACAATCTCATGGTCTAAGGAAATGATACTTGACATTAGAAAAGCTTTAGCATACGAACTACACGATCTTGTGCTATGCCTAGGATTGGGTCTTGTCCATCACATCATTCTTCTAATGATGTGATCCCGTTATCAATGACATCCAATGTCCATGGTCAGGAAACCGTAACCATCTATTGATCAACGAGCTAGTCAACTAGAGGCTTACTAGGGACATGGTGTTATCTATGTATCCACACATGTATCTGAGTTTTCTATCAATACAATTCTAGCATGGATAATAAACGATTATCATGAACAAGGAAATATAATAATAACTAATTTATTATTGCCTCTAGGGCATATTTCAAACAGTCTCCCACTTGCACTAGAGTCAATAATCCAGTTCACATTGCTATGTGATTAACACTCAAGGTCACATCCCCATGTGACTAACACCCAAAGAGTTTACTAGAGTCAATAATCTAGTTCACATTACCATGTGAGAGATGTTATAGTCAACGGGTTTGAACCTTTCAGATCCGTGTGTGCTTTACAAATCTCTATGTCATCTCCTAGATGCAGCTACCACGTTCTATTTGGAGCTATTCCAAATAACTGTTCTACTATACGAATCCAGTTTACTACTCGGAATAATCTGGATTAGTGTCAAAGTTTGCATCGGCGTAACCCTTTATGACGAACTCTTTTACCACCTCCATAATCGAGAAAATTCCTTAGTCCACTAGTTACTAAGGATAACTTTGACCGCTGTCCAGTGATCCATTCTTGGATCACTCTTGTACCCCTTGACTGACTCATGGCAAGGCACACTTCAGGTGCGGTACACAGCATAGCATACTGTGGAGCCTACGTCTAAAGCATAGGGGACGACCTTCGTCCTTTCTCTCTATTCTGCCGCGGTCAGGTTTCGAGTCTTACTCAATGTTCACACCTTATAACACAGCCAAGAACTCCTTCTTTACCGATCCATTTTGAACTCCTTCAAAATCTTGTCACGGTATGTATTCATTTGAAAGTACTATTAAGCGTTTTGATCTATCCTTATAGATCTTAATGCTCAATACTCAAGTAGCTTAATCCAGGTTTTCCATTGAAAAACACATTTCAAATAACTCTGCATGCTTTCCAGAAATTCTACATCATTTCCGATCAACAATATGTTAACAACATATACTCATCGGAAATTCTATAGTGCTCCCACTCACTTCTTTGGAAATACAAGTTTCTCATAAACTTTGTATAAACCCAAAATCTTTGATCATCATCAAAGCGTATATTCCAACTCCGAGATGCTTACTCCAGTCCTTAGAAGGATTGCTAGAGCTTTGCATACTTGTTAGCATCTTTCAGGATTGTTAAAACCTTCTGGTTGTATCACATACAACCTTTCCTCAAGAAAATCGTGAGGAAACAATGTTTTTTTTGACATCCTATCTGCAAGATTTAATAAATAATGCAGTGACTGCTAATATAATTCCAACAGACTCTTAGCATCGCTACGAGTGAGAAAGTCCCATCGTAGTCAACTCCTTGAACTTGTCGGGAAACATCTTAACGACAAGTCGAGCTTTCTTAATGGTGACACTTACCATCATTGTTCGTCTTCCTTTTAAAATCCATCTGCACCCAACAGCCTTACGACCATCAAGTAGTTGTTTCAAAGTCTATACTTTGTTTTATACATGGATCCTCTCTCGGATTTTATGGCCTCGAGCCATATATCGGAATCCGGGCCCACCATCGCTTCTCCATGGCTCATAGGTTCATTGTTGTCTAGCAACATGACTTCCAAGACAGTTACGTACCACTCTGAAGTAGTACGCATCCTTGTCGTCCTACGAGGTTTGGGAGTGACTTGATCCAAAGTCTCATGATCAATATCATAAGCTTCCACTTCAATTGGTGTAGGTGCCACAGGAACAACTCTTTGTGCCCTGCTATACACTAGTTGAAGTGACGGTTCAATAACCTCATCAAGTCTCCACCATCCTCCCACTCAATTCTTTCGAGGGAAACTTTTCCTCGAGAAAGGACCCGATTCTAGAAACAATCCTTATTGCTTTCGGATCTGAATTAGGAGGTATACCCAACTGTTTTGGGTGTCCTATGAAGATGCATTTTATCCGCTTTGGGTTCGAGCTTATCAACCTGAAACTTTTTCACATAAGCGTCGCAGCCCCAAACTTTTAAGAAACGACAACTCAGGTTTCTCCAAACCATAGTTCAAATGGTTTCGTCTCAACGGAATTACGTGGTGCCCTATTAAAGTGAGTGCGGTTGTCTCTAATGCCTAACCCATGAACGATAGTGGTAATTCGATAAGAGACATCATGGTACGCACCATATCCAATAGGGTGCAACTATGATGTTCGGACACATCATCACACTATGGTGTTCCAGGCGGTATTAGTTGTGAAACAATTTCCACAGTGTCTTAATTGTGTGCCAAACTCGTAACTCAGATATTCATTTCTATGATCATATCATAGACATTTTATCCTCTTGTCACGAAGATCTTCAACTTCACTCTGAAATTACTTGAACCATTCAATAATTCAGACTTGTGTTTCATCAAGTAAATATACTCACTATCTACTTAAATCATCTGTGAAGTAAGAATATAACGATATCCACTGCGTGCCTCAGCACTCATTGGACTGCACACATCAAAATGTATTACTTCCAACGAGTTGCTTTCTTGTTCCATCTTACTGAAAACGAGGCCTTTCAGTCATCTTGCCCATGTGATATGATTTGCATGTCTCAAGTGATTAAAATCAAGTGAGCCTAAACGATCCATCTGCATGGAGTTTCTTCATGCATATATACCAATATGACTCAAATCGCAGTGCCACAAGTATGTGGTACTATCATTACTATCTTATATCTTTTGGCATGAACATGTGTATCACTAAGATCGAGATTCAATAAACCATTCATTTTAGGTGCAAGACCACTGAAGGTATTATTCAAATAAACAGAGTAACTATTATTCTCTTTAAATGAATAACCGTATTGCGATAGACATAATCCAATCATGTCTATGCACAACGCAAACACCAAATAACAATTATTTAGGTTTAACACCAATCTCGATGGCAGAGGGAGCGTGCGATGCTTGATCATATCAACCTTGGAAACACTTCCAACACATATCGTCAGCTCACCTTTAGCTAGTCTCCGTTTATTCTGTAGCTTTTATTTCGAGTTACTAACACTTAGCAACCGAACCGGTATCTAATACCCTGGTGCTACTAGGAGTACTAGTAAAGTACACATTAACATAATGTATATCCAACATACTTCTATCGACAGCCTTCTCATTTACCAAGTATCTAGGGTAATTCTGCTCCAGTGGTTGTTCCCCTTATTACAGAAGCACTCAGTCTCGGGTTTGGGTTCAACCTTGGGTTTCTCCACTAGAGCAGCAGCTGATTTGCCGTTTCATGAAGTATCCCTTCTTGCCCTTGCCCTTCTTGAAACTAGTGGTTTCACTAACCATCAACAATTGATGCTCCTTCTTGATTTCTACTTTCGCGGTGTCAAACATCACGAATATTTCAAGGATCATCATATCTATCACTGATATGTTATAGTTCATCACGAAGCTCTAGCAGCTTGGTGGCAATGACTTTGGAAAAACATCACTTTCTCATCTGGAAGATAACTCCCACTCGATTCAAGTGATTGTTGTACCTAGACAATCTAAGTACAAGCTCAACGATTGAGCTTTTCTCCCTTTGTTTGTAGGCCAAGAAACTTGTCTAAGGTCTCAAACCTCTTGACATGGGCACTAGCCTGAAATCCCAATTTCAGTCCTTGGAACATCTCATATGTTCTGTGACGTTTCAAAAAACGTCTTTGGTGCCTCAATTTTAAACCATTTAGCATTACGCACTGAACTATCATGTAGTCATCAAAACGTGTATGTTAGATGTTCGCAACATCTACAACTGACGCTTGAGGTTCAGCTCACTGAGCGGTGCATTAAGGACATAAGCCTTCTGTGCAGCAGCGAGGACAATCCTCAGTTTACGGACCTAGTCCGCATAATTGCTACTATCAAATTTCAACTAAATTTTCTCTAGGAACGCATCTAAAACAGTAGAACTAAAGCGCGAGCTATGGCATAATTTGCAAAATCCTTTTGACTATGTTCAGGATAAACAATTCATCTTATGAACTCCCACTCAGATAGACATCCCTCTAGTCATCTAAGTGATTACATGATCCGAGTCAACTAGGCCGTGTCCGATCATCACGTGAGATGGACTAGTTAACGTTGGTGAACATCTTCATGTTGATCGTATCTTCTATACGACTCATGCTCGACCTTTCGGTCTTTTGTGTTCCGAGGCCATGTCTGTACACATGCTAGGCTCGTCAAGTCAACCTAAGTGTTTCGCGTGTGTAAATCTGTCTTACACCCATTGTATGTGAACGTTAGAATCTATCACACCCGATCATCACGTGCTGCTTCGAAACAACGAACTGTCGCAACGGTGCACAGTTAGGGGGAACACTTTCTTGAAATTTTAATGAGGGATCATCTTATTTACTACCGTCGTTCTAAGTAAACAAGATGTATAAACATGATAAACATCACATGCAATCAAATAGTGACATGATATGGCCAATATCATATTGCTCCTTTTGATCTCCATCTTTGGGGCTCTATGATCATCTTGTCACCGGCATGACACCATGATCTCCATCATCGTGTCTCCATGAAGTTGTCTCGCCAACGATTACTTCTACTACTACAGCTAACGGTTAGCAATAAAGTAAAGTAATTACATGACGTTTATGTTGACACGCAGGTCATAAATAAATTAAGACAACTCCTATGGCTCCTGCCGGTTGTCATACTCATCGACATGCAAGTCGTGATTCCTATTACAAGAACATGATCAATCTCATACATCACATATATCATTCATCACATCCTTTTGGCCATATCACATCACATAGCATACCCTGCAAAAACAGGTTAGACGTCCTCTAATTGTTGTTTGCATGTTTTACGTGGCTGCTATGGGTTTCTAGCAAGAACGTTTCTTCCCTACGCAAAACCACAACGTGATATGCCAATTGCTATTTACCCTTCATAAGGACCCTTTTCATCGAATCCGTTCTGACTAAAGTGGGAGAGACAGACACCCGCCAGCCACCTTATGCAACTAGTGCATGTCAGTCAGTGGAACCGGTCTCACGTAAGCATACGTGTAAGGTTGGTCCGGGCCGCTTCATCCCACGATGCCGTCGAAACAAGATTGGACTAGTAACGGTAAGCATATTGAGCAATATCAACGCCCACAACTACTTTGTGTTCTACTCGTGCATAGAATCTACGCAATAGACCTAGCTCATGATGCCACTGTTGGGGAACGTAGCAGAAATTCAAAATTTTCTACGCATCACCAAGATCAATCTATGGAGTAATCTAGCAACGAGGGAAGGAGAGTGCATCTACATACCCTTGTAGATCGCTAAGCGGAAGCGTTGCAAGAACGCGAATTAAGTAGTCGTACTCGTAGCGATTCAGATCGCGGTTGATTCCGATCTAAGTGCCGAACGGACAGCACCTCCGCGTTCAACACACGTACAGCTCGGGGACGTCTCCTCCTTCTTGATCCAGCAAGGGGAGAGGAGAAGTTGAGGGAGAGCTCCGTCAGCACGACGGCGTGGTGGTGTTGGAGCTCGTGGTTCTCTGGCAGGGCTTCGCCAAGCACCATGGAGGAGGAGGGAGGGCTGCGCCAGGGAAGAGGTCGCGGCTGCCCTCCCACCCCTCCACTATATATAGGGGCAAGGGGAGAGGGGGAGGCGCCCTAGGGTTTCCCCTAGGGGGCGGCGGCTAGGCAGATTGGATCTCCCTAGGGAAAATCCTAGTGAGACCTGCCCCCCAAGCCAAGCAGGTGGAGGCTTGCCTCCCAAGCCAGGTGGAGGCGCCCCACCTCCCCAAGTAACGTTGGAAAGGGTGTGGGGGCGCACCAACCCTTAGTGGGCTGGTTTGCCCCTTCCCCTTTGGCCCATGAGGCCCTCCAACACTTGCCGGGGCTGCCGAAACACCTTTCGGTCATGCTGGCCATAGCCTGGTACCTCCGGAACACTTCCGGACTCCAATACCCTTCGTCCAATATATCGATCTTCACCGCCGGACCATTCCGGAACTCCTCGTGACGTCCAGGATCTCATCCGGGACTCTGAACTACCTTCGGTAACCACATACTATTTCCCATAACAACTCTAGCGTCACCGAACCTTAAGTGTGTAGACCCTACAGGTTCGGGAACCATGCAGACATGACCGAGACACCTCTCCGGCCAATAACCAATAGCGGGATCTGGATACCCATATTGGCTCCCACATGTTCCACGATGATCTCATCGGCTGAACCACGATGTCAAGGATTCAATCAATCCCGTATTCAATTCCCTTTGTCTAGCGGTATTGTACTTGCCCGAGATTCGATCGTCGGTATCCCGATACCTTGTTCAATCTCGTTACCGGCAAGTCTCTTTACTCGTTCCGTAACACATCATCCCATGATCAACTCCTTGATCACATTGTGCACATTATGATGATGTCCTACCGAGTGGGCCTAGAGATACCTCTCCGTCACACGGAGTGACAAATCCCAGTCTCGATTCGTGCCAACCCAACAGACACTTTCAGAGATACCCGTAGTGTACCTTTATAGCCACCCAGTTATGTTGTGGCGTTTGGCACACCCAAAGCACTCCTACGGTATCCGGGAGTTGCACAATCTCATGGTCTAAGGAAATGATACTTGACATTAGAAAAGCTTTAGAATACGAACTACACGATCTTGTGCTATGCTTAGGATTGGGTCTTGTCCATCACATCATTCTTCTAATGATGTGATCCCGTTATCAATGACATCCAATGTCCATGGTCAGGAAACCGTAACCATCTATTGATCAACGAGCTAGTCAACTGGAGGCTTACTAGCGACATGGTGTTATCTATGTATCCACACATGTATCTGAGTTTTCTATCAATACAATTCTAGCATGGATAATAAACGATTATCATGGACAAGGAAATATAATAATAACTAATTTATTATTGCCTCTAGGGCATATTTCCAACAAGATTTAGTTAGTACTAATTAACTTAGTTAAGTAAATTAGACACTGACATGCGGGCCCAGGCTCTAATTAACTTAAGTTAGTTAGTTAGTCACTCACCAGTGGGTCCCACTGGTCAGGTTTGACCTGGACCGCGCCCTGTTGACTTGCTGACGTCACACCGACGTCATGCTGACGTAGTAAATGCTTTTCTGGTTTTTCTTATTCAGAAATGATTTAGAAATTCCAAAAAATAGTTAAAACTACTAAAAATCATAGAAATTCAACCGTAACTCCAAATGAAATAATTTATATATGAAAAATTATCAGAAAAATCCAAGGAATCTGAATATGGCATTTTCATGCATGTTTGAACAAGTTAACCTCACTGAATAGGACAAATGATGATTAGGGTAATTTATGAAATAACATTTGGAGTTGGAATTTGATCTTGTTTGAGTTCCACTTCAATTAACTTGGCTAGATATTGCATTAGGTAAATTCAGTACCTTAACATGACATGTCATTCATGTGAATGTGCATTGCATTGATTGTGTTCCTTCTTGCTAGTCGGTGATTGTCCCCTCTCGATAGACGTGCTTCCGACGATGAGTTCGATGACACTGATGAAGAGTTATAATATCTTCAGAAGTGCCAGGCAAGCAAAACCCCCTTGTTCATTCCGATACAATCCCACTCCCTCACTCCTGCTCTCTTTTACTTCATTAGGACAACATGATTCCTCTGTTAATTGCTGCGGTAGTTGAACCCCTTTCCTCTGCATGACCTGTCATTGCCACAGTAAATAGATGAAACCCACTAGTATGAGTAGGAGTTGTTTGAGCCCTGATGTGCCTACTCATTCATGTTTGTTTGTCATGCCTGCTACTGCTTAGACTTTGGTCAGGTCTGATTCATTGGGGATGAATCGGAGGTGTGTAATAATGTCCTACTGTTGAGAGCTAAGTGTGTGAACACGATTTGGTAAAGGTAGCGGTGAGAGGCCATGTAGGAGTACATGGTGGGTTGTCTCATTGCAGCCGTCCTCAGGAACTGAGTTCTGTGTTTGTGATCCATGAACAGTTACTACCACACATTGGGTTCCGATAACTCGGCCCCTATCGGCTTATTAATCAACTCGATCTCTGTCCAGGAGTTGCAACTAGTTTCTGGTGTTTGTAGGTAGTGTTAGTAGTCTACCAAGTGGCACCCGGTACAGGTGGGCTTGGGACAGACTAGGCACCATGGCACGGTGTACCAAGTGGCACCCGGATGGTGGGCTTGGGAACCCTGCACACATCGTTCGGGGCCGTGAGCGACACCCTAGCCGGATCTCCTTGCGGATGGAACCCGAATAGGCGATAAACCTGGACGAGAGACTTGTTGGTTAGTCAGGTCATGGCCGACTCCCTCGCCCGGCATCCGCTTGAAGGTTGCCGAGGTACATGACGTGTACAGGGCTATAAGTGGCGAGAGCGTGTGTGAAGAAGTACACCCCTGCAGGGTTATCATTATCTATTCGAATAGCCTGATTCCTCGGATATGGAAACTTGGACCCCTTGCATAGTTCATAGACAAGTGAAACTGGATACTATAAAACTCGCAAGATAAGTGTGAGTGCTATGGATGGCGTTCTCGTAGAGAGACGGGAGTGGATCCATAGTGGTGTATTGATATGGTGAATTTGTGGACTCGTGTGTGCCACCTCAAAAGAGTTACTTGAAGTCGTAGTTTAAGATAGCCACTGAGTCAAAGCTGGCTTGCTGCAGTTAAACTCCACCACCCCCTTTGTTGATACTGATGCATATGTAGTTAGTTCTGATGTAAGTCTTGCTGGGTACATTTGTACTCACGTTTGCTTATTTTATGTTTTGCAGAGAGACTTCAGTCTCGCTATTAGTTGCACGTGGACTTCGACGTTTAGCTTGTTACCTCAGCTACGATCTTGTGCCCTCGGCAGGATCTGGTAGATAGTCAGGCTTCTCAGCCTTCTTCATTTGTAGTTGTCTGTACTCAGACAAGTTAAGCTTCCGCATGTGCTTGTTGCTTGTGTGCTCTGTATGTTGGGTCATGAGACCCATGTTTGTAATATCTCGCTCTTCAGAGCCTAGTGAATAAATACTTGAGTCGTAGAGTCTTGTTGTGATGCCATGTTGTATGTACTCATATCAGGCATATTGTGTGTATGATTGAAATGCTTGGTATGAGTGGGGAAATGTAGTCTAGTGCTTTCTGAGCGATAGTAGTCCGCTACAGCCCGGTTCACCGGAGTCCTGCTAGCCCAGCACTACTGCTCAAGACACTTGACTGGCCGGCATGTGTTTCTCTTTGTTCCTGTGTTTGTCCCTTCGGGGAAATGTCACGCGGTGACATCCGGAGTCCTGCCTAGCCTGCTACAGCCCAGGTTACCGGAGTCCTGTTAGCCTAATGCTACAGCCCGGATTCAAACGCTGTTGACCGACATGCTCGAGGTTGATTCATGTATGCCTGTCCCCATGGGTTAGTGCCGCTTTGGGTTCACGACTAGCCATGTCGGCCAGGGTTCTTTGTCATATGGATGCTAGCGACACTATCATATACGTGAGCCAAAAGGCGCAAACGGTCCCGGGCCAGGTAAGGTGGCACCCGTGGGAATACCATGCGTGAGGCCACAAAGTGATATGATGTGTTACATGCTAGATCGGTGTGACCTAGGATCGGGGTCCTGACAACAAGATCGACGACTGGAGGGCCACCATTCAGAGTCTCATCGGATTTGCCAATGGCGACATTCCACGGCAGCCGAGTACTTCGCAGCCGCGGCAAGTCAGCCAGGCACGAGCCGGTGGCAACAAGACCGGTGGGGGTGCAGCCACCGTGCACTCTCCGCCCCGAAGGCCAAGATCGCCGACTCGCCGGATCCACCACGACAGCGACTCCACCGCGTCATCAGATCCACGAGCTCGTCGCGATCAGCGCCAAGTTCTTCACGAACGACAGCAAGAAGACGCTCGTACTCGCATCGAGTGCCGAAGAGAAGCGCGGTGTCAATCAGACCAGCGCGCTGGGCCCTCTGTCGACATGCATGCGCCAGGGGAACCAGGCGACTTGCCGTACGCGGTAGGTTGCCCTGTGTTTACTCGTGAGCTGCGGCAAGTCCAGTGGCCCAGCAAGAAGAATTTCAAGCCAGATGTACCAGAGAAGTACGACGGCAAGTCGCATCCGTCGGAGTTCCTCAGCATCTACACCATCGTGGTGCAGGCTGCCGGGGGGCGGGACGACAAGATCCTTGCCAACTACTTCCCGCTGGTGCTCAAGCCCAACGTTAGGTCCTGGCTCATGCATTTGCCGGAAAACTCCATATCCTCCTGGGCAGACCTATGCCATCCGTTTGTCGGCGCCTTTACAGGCGGCCACAAACCTCATGGCCAAGAGAGTGACCTTCACCTGCTCGCCCAGAAGGAAGGAGAGCCCCTGCGCAAGTACATTCAGAGATTCAGCCGTGTACAGCACAACATCCCAGATGTCCACCCTGTCACGGTCATCAACGTGTTCCATCAGAACAGGCGTAACCGCAGGATGCGGGAGGAGATGGCGATGTGCAAGATCAGAGACGTCAGTGAGCTGTATGCACTGGCAGACAAGTGTGCACGTGCTGAGGAGGGGAGGAAACTCCCCGGAGAGAATACATGAGCAGGTGGATCTGACAGCGAGGATGCTGCCCCGGCAAAGAAAAACCGGCGGCGGAACAACAGAAGGAAGAAAGGCAAAGATGTGCTAGTCATTGAGCAGTCCGGCAATGAAGGTGGCACCAAGAAAGCCAAAGCTGGTAGCTCCGGCAAGGAGATTGCCGCATGCACCAACTGCCAGGCTGTGGCGGTCGCCGACAAGCAGGACGGCACCGACAAGCAGTATTGCAAGATCCACCGCACCAAGGGCCATGACCTCCAGAGCTGCAAGAAGGTCGAGCAGCTTGTCTAGTAGCAAAAAGCTGAATACGAGCGACGCAACAAGGAGAGGGCCCAAGGAGGCACTGGAGAATCCGGCAAGAAGCGCGCCGGCCGGGGAGGACACCGCGGCAAGGCCAAGCAGCGGCAAGGAGACAGGCCTCCCCGCGGCCGCGACAAGGATGAAGATGACAACGACGACGAAGACATGGATGATGTCGAGACCAGTGAGGAGGAGTTCAAGAAAGCCACAGAGGTCTTGTGCATTGACGGCGGTGCTTCTCTGCATACTTCGCACCGCCAACTCAAGCAGTGGGTGCGGGAAGTCAATGCGGCGGAGCCACCTGTCGAGTCACACAAGCTTCTGAAATGGTCCAGCACGCCTATCATCTTTGATATTGAGGACCACCCTGATCGCACAACTACGGTCGGGTGCTTGCCGATGTTGGTTTCACCAACTATCCGCAACCTGAAGGTCACTAAGATGCTAGTTGACGGCGGGGCTGGCTTGAACCTGATCTCCTCCGCTGTACTCCAGAAACTCCAGATCCCTGACAGCGAGCTCGAAGAGACCGGCGCATTCCAAGCAATCAACCCGGGAAGGAGCAAGCCGAAGGGGAAGGTCACGTTGCCGGTAACATTTGGCAGCGAGTTGAACTTCAGGACTGAGAGGCTCACTTTTGATGTTGCCGATTTTCCATTACCTTACAATGGGATACTCGGCCGTCCTGCACTCGCCAAGTTCATGGCAGCCTCTCACTACGCATACAACATGCTAAAGATGCCAGGCCCGATAAGCATCATCTCTGTCCCTGGTGAGAAGAAGGATGCTCTTATCTGCGCCAACAAGATTTACCGGGAAGCAGCAGCCGCAACAGATCGCAAGTCACTTGCCGCTGAAGCTCCCGAGGTGAAGAAGAAGACCGAGTCCGGCAAGAGTTCTGATGCCCACTCCGGCAAGCGCACCTCTTCGGAGTGCTGCGCTACCATCGAGGACGCACCATCGAGCTCCACCGGCAAGTGTAAGAAGGCAATGGCGGCTCCGCCTGAGACCAAGAAAGTGTCCGCCAAGGAGGACGGCACTGGTGGTACCTTCACTATCAGTGCCACTCTTGACCCTAAATAGGAAAGCGCGCTCATTGCTTTCCTGTGGGCGAATGTCGACGTGTTTGCGTGGCAACCGTCTGACATCCCCGGTGTTCCCAGGAAAGTAATTGAGCACCATCTTGCCGTTTGTCCTCATGCGCGGCCCGTCAAGCAGAAGGTCAGGAAGCAAGCAGTGGAGCGCCAAGAATTCATCGCAGAAGAGATCAAGAAATTGGAAGCAGCAGGCCTTGTCAGAGGAGTGCTCCATCCTACGTTGTTGGCCAATCATGTAGTCATGCGCAAGGCAAACGGGAAATGGAGGCTTTGTATCGACTTTACCGATGTTAATAAAGCTTGTCCCAAAGACCCATTTCCCTTGCCACGCATTGACCAGATTGTTGACTCCACGGCCGGATGTGACTTGCTTTCATTTCTTGACGCATACTCAGGATACCATCAAATCTTCATGGCAGAAGAGGATGAGGAGAAGACCGCATTCATCACTCCATGTGGCACGTACTGTTTCATACGGATGCCTTTCGGTTTAAAGAATGCTGGTTCAACATTTGCAAGGGTAGTCCATGTCCCTCTTGAGCCACAAATGCACAGAAATGTGGAAGCCTACATGGATGACATAGTGGTCAAGAGCAAGGACAGGGCAACCCTGATTCAAGATTTAGACAAGACTTTTACAAATCTGCGCAAGATCAACCTCAAGCTCAACCCCGAGAAGTGTGTGTTCGGAGTCCCCTCCGGCAAGCTTCTCGGGTTCTTCGTGTCTCAGCGGGGAATTGAAGCCAATCCCGACAAGATCAAGGCCATTGAGCAGATCGAAGCACCAAAGCGCGTCATGGATTTACGAAGACTTGCCGGTTGCATGGCTGCTCTCCGCAGGTTTATCTCTAGGTCTGCTAAGCGCGCCCTGCCGTTTTTCAAATTTTTGAAAAAGGCAGGTCCAATGAAATGGACTCTGGAAGCGGAGGCTGCGCTGCAGGACTTGAAGAGATACCTATCCTCCACTCCAACACTTGTCGCACCAAAGCCACAAGAGAAGTTGCTGTTGTATATAGCGGCAACCAATCAAGTGGTTAGTGTTGTGTTACTAGCAGAGAAGGAGGCAGATGACGAGCCAGCAACCGCGGCAAGCGCATCCAGCGACAAGCAGGGGGCTTCCCCGACAAGCTCTGGTCCCGACAAAGATGGATCTGCGCAGTTGCGCGAGGAGATACAGAAGAGAATGGTACAGCGCCCAGTTTACTTTGTCAGTTCCCTTCTGCAGGGGGCAAGGTCAAGGTACTCTGGTGTGCAGAAATTGCTTTTCGGCCTTCTCATGGCCTCGAGAAAGCTGCGCCATTACTTCCAAGCACATGAGATCACAGTTGTCACTCTCTTTCCGCTGAAGAGGATACTACAGAATCCAGAAGCAACAGGCAGGATTGTCGAGTGGGCACTGGAACTGTCAAGATTTGGGCGCAAGTTTGAGAGTACTTCGACTATCCAAAGCAGAGCATTGGCAGAATTCATAGCAGAGTGGACGCCAACACCAGATGAAGAAATTCCAGAAACGAGCATCCCCGTCGAGGAAGCAAGCAAAGAGTGGCTGATGTACTTTGATGGTGCCTTCTCGCTGCAAGGCGCCGGCGCTGGCGTGCTGCTTGTCGCACCCACCGGAGAGCACCTCAAGTACGTAGTCCAGATGCACTTTCCCAAGGAGCAAGCAACAAACAATACTGCAGAGTATGAAGGCTTGCTTGCCGGTCTCAGGATCGTGGCAGACCATGGGATCAAGAAGCTCATTGTCAGGGGTGACTCGCAGCTTGTTGTCCGCCAAGTGAACAAGAGTTATCAGTGTCCGTTGATGGAAGCCTATGTTGACGAAGTGAGGAAGCTAGAAGAGCACTTTGACGGCCTACAGATGGAGCACGTTCCAAGAGCTCAAAACGACATTGCCGATGGCCTGTCAAAGTGCGCCGCACTTAAGTTACCTGTGGAACCAGGGATCTTTGTGCTCAAGCTGACTCGACCGTCCGTAACGCCATCAACTGGACAGAGCAAGAAGAGGAAGTTGATTTCTGGTGACTATTTTCCGGCATAGCTTCCCGAAGCCGCCGCCAACAAGGTCCCCAAGATCAACACCAAGAGTGCTGAGGAGCAGTTTGCTCTGGCAAGCCCTAGGGTTTGTTCCGTTGAAGGAGAGGCTCCCGACAAGTGTTGCTCCGGCAAGCTTGCCGGGGAACGTCAAGCTCCGGCAGAGCCGCAGGTTCTCGCCATAGAAGCGGATGTTCCCGCAGCAGCAGATGTGCCTTTAGTCCTTGTTGTTGAGCCACAAGCTCCAGCATGGGCACAGCAGATTGTCTGTTTCCTTCAGACAGGAGAACTTCCCGAAGAGCAAGAAGAAGCGGAAAGAGTAGCCCGGCAGTCAAGTATGTGCCAGTTCGTCAACAGCACACTGTACAGAAGAAGACTCAACGGTGTGAAATTGAAGTGTATTCACCGGGAAGATGGACAAAAGCTGTTGGCAGAGATACATGGAGGCATATGTAGTCACCACATTGCCGCAAGAGCACTTGCCGGCAAAGCATTCCGGCAAGGTTTCTTTTGGCCGACAGCCCTCCAGGATGCAACTGCACAAGTAACCAAGTGTGAAGCATGCCAGTTCCATTCCAAGCAGATACACCAGCCAGCTCAAGCTCTCCAGACGATCCCTTTATCTTGGCCATTTTTGGTCTGGGGGCTCGATATCCTCGGCCCCTTTCCCCGAGCAGTCGGGGGCTTTGAGTACTTGTACGTTGCAATCGACAAGTTCACAAAGTGGCCGGAAGTGGAAGCAGTAAGGAAGGTGACAGCACAGTCAGCAGTCAAGTTCTTCCGGTCGATTGTTTGCCGCTTCGGGATCCCTAACAGGATAATCACCGACAACGGTACGCATTTCACGAGCCGCACCATCATGCAGTACGTCCAAGATCTTGGCGCCAAGGTCTGCTTCGCTTCTGTTGCTCACCCGAGAAGCAACGGTCAAGCAGAGAGGGCAAATGCTGAAGTGCTGCGTGGGCTCAAGACCAGGACTTTCGACAGGCTGCACAAGTGCGGAAGAAACTAGATCGAGGAGCTGCCGGTGGTTCTTTGGTCAATCAGGACGATGCCAAATCAAGCCACTGGCCAGACACCTTTCGCTCTAACCTATGGAGCAGAGGCAGTTCTCCCCACGGAACTCGTATACGGGTCACCTCGAGTGCTTGCCTATGATGAGCTTGAGCAAGAGCAACTGCAACAAGATGACGCGCTGCTCCTTGAGGAAGACCGTCTTCAGGCTGCTGTACGAGCTGCTCGCTACCAGCAAGCTTTGCGCCGCTACCATAGCCGCAAAGTTAACGCCAGAAGTCTCGAGGAAGGCGACCTTGTTCTTCGGCCTGTTCAGTCCGCCAAGAATTCCAACAAGTTGACGCCGAAGTGGGAAGGCCCTTACCGGGTGAAACGACTCACTAGGCCTGGCGCTGTCCGCCTTGAGGCCGAAGATGGCATTCCAATGAGCAACTCCTGGAACATTGAGCATCTTCGCAAGTTTTACCCATAAGGTGTGGTTGCCGGAACCCGTTCCGGCAACCACCTTTTGTACAAGTCTTGTCGCTGTTGCATGTAATCCTTTGTACAAAGCCGGGCGCAGATCCCGTGCATAAAACTCATGTGCTCCGCACATCTTGTCAATTTCATGCTTTTTATTTTTTGCATGTGTTATCTGACACTTTGTGCAGCACCTACCCCCGGTAAGCAACAACGAGCCATAAGGCTCCCTATCTTTATTTTCTCCTCTTTCTTTTTTCTCAAGGAAAGGAAGGTTCCCTCGCCCACAAGTTTGCCGGGGGGGAAGGGAGAAGATAATGGTATGGACCAGGCGTCGTTCAAGAAAGTTTCACCTTGCCGGGAAGCAAACGACAGAAAAGCTAAGTCGCCAAAGTTTGAGCAATCAGATTTTTAAATTTTTTAAGTTATCTTCCTTGAACGACCGTGCTTTGTATGGAAAACCTGTGCGCGGAGGAACCAACTCGTAGCTAGTTGCGCCCTTACTTTGTTTCGAGTCCGCTCAACAACTTAAGTGAGCTGCGACTAGCTGCGACAAGGTTTCTTGTCGGTAGCGGCACCGCCAGCAGGCCGCTGACGTCCCGCACTCAGCGCTCGCGGCCAAGGTGCCTGCGCCGGCAAGTTCCCTAAAAGCATAGGTAAAAACATACAAAGGAAGGAATCAAGTAAAGGAAATAACATTGCAATCATTACCCAAAATAGAGTTATATTACAAGATAGCTTGTCGCGGCTCTAACAGATTGTTCTTATAACATGACCAGCAGCGACAAGAAAAGAAGAAAACAGGCGGCCTAGTCTACGGGATCGCCCTCGACCCTCTTGATCCCGCTCACCTTGTCCACAATGGGTGCGACAAGGGTCTTGAGCGCCTCCAGATCAGCATCCGGCGGCAGGGTCTTGAGGACGTTGGTGAGGTTGAGGCCTGGGTTGCGGAAGGCCACCTTCACCAGCACCTTCTGAAGAGCTCCCGCGCAGATCTTGCGCGACTCGTCGGCCAGCTGTTTTGGGATCCTCTCCCGGAGTCGCTGGAGGGCCGTCGCCACGCCTTTGAAGAACAAGGTGAGCTTGCTGCTGGGTTGGAGGTTCTCGTCAGAGGGATACCCGACATCCTCCATTCCCAGCTGCGCCAGCTCCCTGTCAATGTCTGCGGCAACATTCACGAGACCCTCCATCCAGTGCTCCACATTCTCCCTAAAAGCATTCTGGGCGGCAGCATCACTTGCCAGCAGCGCCTTGCCGGCCTTGACCTCCTCCTTCAAGGCCGTCTCTTGCTCCTTGGCGCCGTCCAGCCTCTTGGTCAAAGTGGTCAGCTTCAACTCAAGATCTGGGTTGGAGTCCTTGGTGGCGCTAAGCTCCTTGCCCTTCTCGGCGAGATGGGCCTGCAGCTCTGAGTGGCTGTAGGCGTCCTTCTCCCGCTCACGCTTGAGCGCGGCAAGCTCTTCACCGCTCGCCTTGAGATCGACCTCCAACTGCGCCACCTTCATCTCCAGCTCCTTCTTGGCGGCCTCGGCAGCTGCGGCAGCGTCCTCTGCTTGCTTGAGGGCTCCGCCGAATGTTCGCTCGCGCGCAGCAAGCTCCTCCTCGTGGGCGTCAAGGTTGACCTTCCGCTGCACCAGCTCGCCCTCCTGCACAGACAGCTTTTCAGCGGCAAGCCGCTGTTGCTCTTCGACTTCGGCCCTCTCGAGGAGGAAGGCCTTCTGCTCCTCGGCAAGTTGCGCCCGCTCCACTGCCATGGACCGGAGAGCTTTCTAATTGAGACCCCGGAGCTCCTCCACATGCTTCTCGATGTCCGCTCCCACCTTCGCGACAAGCGCCTCGCGGGATTCCAGCTTGACTTGCCGGGCGCGGTAGAGCGACACCAGCTTCTGCAGCAGCCGCTCCTGCTCAGGCTCGCTGCTGGTGCTGCTCGGCGCGTCAACCAGCGCCAGCCCAGCGGAGGCGAGCACCTCTTCGTCGAAGCTCTCTCCTTCGACCGGCGCCCTGGAGCTTGATGCCCAGGGAAGGTTGATGAAGACGCCATCGCCGGCCTTCAAGTAGACGCCTGGCTGGGGCTCTTTGGAGCCTGACGCTGCGGCAGTGGCGGAGGGATCGGCGATCGGCGTAGCGCCTGGCGCTCCTGCGGCCTCAGGGCTGTCAGTGCGATCGCCAGATCCCCTGCCTGCTTCTGTGGTGGCAGCTTTGGCAGCCTCTGTGCCAGCGAGATCGTCAGCGCCGGCTGCTTCCTCGGCGGCAGCGGCGTCGTCGGCGGCAACCTCGGTCTCCATCGGCTCCACAGCAGATGGATCTGACAGCCGAAAAAGGGAGAAGAGTCAAGCAAATACCCAAAAAAGAAGATCAAAAGAAGAAGAGCCCAAGGGAAGTTTTGAAGCAAGAAGATTACCTGTGCCAGGTTCTGCAGTCGTGGTCTCCGCCGCCGGGGGGCCGCTGGTGCTGTCCCTTGCCGGAGAACCCTCCCTTGCCGGAGACTTCTCCCTTGCCGGAGAGCTCTCCCTTGCCGGGGACCTCTCCCTTGCCGGAGGACTCTCCCTTGGCATTTCGGGGGCGGCCTCCGGGCGCTCTTGGTGGGGCTGCTCTGCTCCTACACAAACCAATAGTCAGATGTCAGCAAAGCAAGAGATTCCAAGCGCGCCTAACAGCGGAAAGCGAACCATGTGCTTACGCTGGGGGCTGCTCTGAAGAACAGTTGCCGGGTCCGGCAAGGTTGTCTTGGACGTCCCCCCTGCTGTCGCGGTGGGTTCGTCCTCGATGATAATCACCGGGGCCTTGGCTCTCTTTGCTGCTCTCTGGGCCAGAGTCCTAAAAAGGAATAGGTTCAGAGTAAAGCAAATGAGATACAAGACAAAACAGCAAGAATTGAAGCACTACAAGTACAACAAGAGAATCTTACTCTTCTTCTTCCATGTCAGAGCTGAACGCGGAGAAGTCGAAGTCCGGCTCACGTCCGGCGCGAGGAGCGGAGAAGTAGATTCCCTTGGCCGCTTGGCGGGAACAGTGGCGGTGGTCTGAGACGACCCCGCTCCGGCTGCCGCCGCGGCAGGAGCAGAAGCGCTGGTCCGGGTGGACCCCGCTCCAGTTGCCGCTGCACCGTGAGGCGCTCCTGCGGCAACAGTGCTTGCCGCAGTGGAGCATGTCGCATGGCGCGGCGACTGTAGACTCGCCCGCCGCCTCGCTACATCCCTGGCCTTGCGGAGACGCTTTCTTGGTGGAGCTGGGGGCTCTGTTTGCGGCGAGCTGTCTGAGGATGAAGAGGAAGAGGAGTTGATCTCCAACGAGCTGCTCGTATCCTCGGCGGGCTCGCTCGACTCGGCATCACGCCCGGCAAGCTCTTTCTTACCGGCAAGCTCCTCTCGCCCGGCAAGCTCTTTCTTGCCGGCAAGCTCCTCTCGCTCGGCACGGCTTGCCGCCTCTGCTGCCTCTGCCTCCTCCATGGTGAATCCAAACTCGCCCGCAGCTGCGGCTGCCGCCGCCTCTTCCAGCCTGGTGGCGATGCATTTCAACTCCGCATCGGTGGTGTCGCGAGTGAGGCCATTCTTTTTGTCGGGACGGATCGGCACCTCTACCAAGCCGTCAAAGAACTCCTGCACGACGTCGTCTGCAGACTCTTGCCAAGTTTGGACAATTCCGTGCGAATCGCACAACGGCATCATTGCACGGGTCCGGTCGAGCGCGGAGTTGTTGCACAGTGGAACGATGCCCTTCGGCAACCTGAACACTTTAGGATGCTCAGGGTCGTACTTGAACAGCTCCTGGAGCATCGCGTTGAGCTCCAGAAAAGTGAAATTGTAGTTGAGGCCCGGACGCAGCCTCATGATATCCGCCACATTCTTGAATTCCAAGGCGGGTCTCCCCCATTCCTGCAAGGGGGCGATGTGGCGGCGAAGAAAATCTGCGCCAATAGCGCCTATAGTAATCCCGGCAAGCCTGAGGCGTTGGATCCGGGTGACAGCAATCTTCAGCCTATCATCTTCCGGGGCCACATTGCTCTAATCGCTGCCGCGTGCTGCTGGGGTTTGGCACCGGGCGGTAAACGGCTGCGGGTTCTCCTCGACAATCCAGCACCAGTCTGCTCTCCATTCCTCCCACTTGCCACGGAACTCTCCCTCTAGATAAGAGTCCTTCTTGCCGGCCCTCGAGATCCAGGCGATTCCACCGGATAAAGGCTCTCCTCTCTCTACTCGGGGCATAAAGAAGTGGCGAAAAAGGGCTACATTTGGATGGACTCCGACAAAGTTTAAGCAGAGATGTGCGAAAACTACCATGGTTAGAACGGCATTGGGGGTGAAATCAAGGAGGCAGAACCGGTAGGTGTTCATGATATCGCAGAAAAACTCAGAGAAGGGCGGGCAGAGCCCGTAGTAGAAGAACACGGCGAAGAAAGGATATCCATTTGGAGCCATTTTCCAAGCGGGGGCTGGAAGTACCTTCGTGCTCGGATGCGCTCGCGTCTCCGTCGACCAGAAGAGGTAGTAGTACTCCCTCAACTCCTTCGCGGCGAGCTTGGGGGGGAAGATTGCGCGCTCCTTTCGCAGCGCCGCAAGCCGCTGCGCCTCGGTCGACTTCACAGCCTTCCCCTTGTCGGCTTTCAGAGCCATGGCGGAAGTGGTGGGGGGGGGGGGTCGACGGCGTTGGTGGTGCTGGTGGCGATGGGGGGAAGGGCGCTGCTCTCTTTTCAGCTTTGGGAAGACGGAGGAGCGGCGGAGGTTTCCAAGATTGGAATGGCAACTGGCGAATGGGCGCACTACCCTTGTTTCCCCTTGCTTATAAAGAGGGAGGGGGCGGAAGTTCCACCTTTCCGAATAAAGAAACCACCCACGATCTATCCCACGACGCCGCATTCAACGCGTACCGTTCGGGGAGGGCGCAGTGGATACGGGGAGAGATACGGCGTAACCCAGGCCGCGCGTGCCCGTGCCTTGTTTTGGGCCTGGCCCAACAGCGCTTGGCACCGTGTATGGCCCAGGCCCGGGGGCTCCTGTCGGTGTACTACAGTAGGGGTACCCTAGTATCCCGAACTTGTGCACGGGCAGTCGCAGCATCCCGCGGCAAGGCTTGCCGGGTGACCGCCAAGGTCCTCCGTGGTTCCTTTGCTTGCCGGGTTGCCGCCAAGGTCCTTTGTGGTTCAAGAACAAAGTATCCAAGCCAAGGAGACAAGACCCCGGCAAGAGGAGCTTGCCGGGAAGGCCAACCAAGGCATCTCAAGGAACTTGCCGCGACGCGCCACACGTCCCGGCAAGGCCCGGTGAGCGACAAGCTCCGGACGCGACAAGACAACAACCGTGGCAAGGCGCTTGCCGCGGCAAGCCTCCACTCTGTACCTGCGCTACAGCACATCCACCAACGTGTCGCTCTGGGACCCTTCCAGGCGTACGTGGCGGGAGGCTATGCAGCCAGCGGTACACGATGGCAAGCGTCGCTGACAAGATTGCCATTGTGGCGAGCGGTGGCATCCCTGGCGGTCCCTTTTCAGTATTTGGGCGACGCAGACAGGCATTTAATGCCCTTGTCCCCTGCCGTCAGGATTAGGTATGATACACTGTAGCAGGCGGTTGTACCAACCGCAACATCTTTCCATTTTTACCCTTGTCTACATTGCCACCTGTCGGTGACCCCTTTAGCATATAAAAGGAGGCCCATACGCAACGTTGAGAGGAGGTCGGCCAAAGAGAACACTCACGCTTGGTCTCGTTAGCTGCTGGTGTGTACTGTAGCACTCAGCGCTCCCGAGCAAGAATGCAATACAAACCACAAAGCAGGAGTAGGGTTTTACGCATCCGTGCGGCCCGAACATGGGTAAACTGCTCGCATGCTTCGCCTCGATCTGCTCTTCGTGCGATCTCCGACCCCCTGTCGAACCGAAAGGGGCTCGGTCCGCCGGTCCCATAGGTGTTCGTGGATTAGCACCCCGACAGGAAGCGGCGGCCTTTGGTCTCAGTTGGTGGCACCAACCGGGACTAATGCCCCCCTTTAGTCCCGGTTGGTGCCACCAACCGAGACCAAAGGCCTCTTTTCAACAGCCCAAAGGGCGGGAAGCGGCGGCCTTTGGTCTCGGTTGGTGGCACCAACCGGGACTAAAGGAGGGCATTGGTCACGGTTTGTGCCACGAACCGTGACCAATGGCCCCCTTTAGTCCCGGTTGGTGCCACCAACCGGGACCCAAGGCCTTGTGCGGCTGCTGCGTCGAAAGTTTAGTCCCACCTCGCTAGTTGAGTGGGGTGCGTAGTGGTTTATAAGCCCCACTGTCGCACCCCTGTCGAGCTTCTCTCCATTGCAGGCTTACGGGCCTAATCGTCACTGCTATGCATGTGGGCCTACTGGGCCTCCTGCGGGCCTGAATCCTGGCCCTTTGATGGCTTTCTAGTCGTACTCAGGCCGTGGGGGCCCAGTAGGTGGCATTTTTTTGTTTTTTTGTTGCTTTATTTATTTTATTTTCTTTTGTTTTTTGATTTATTTTATAATTCTTTATGCTTTTAGTTTTAGAAAAATTATAAACTT
The DNA here is from genome assembly GCA_034509565.1 of Triticum monococcum. NCBI lineage: Eukaryota > Viridiplantae > Streptophyta > Magnoliopsida > Poales > Poaceae > Triticum > Triticum monococcum. The sequence goes on along the minus strand of CM067847.1, from coordinate 630,143,693 downwards.
TTTGTTAATACCATTAGTTTTCAAATTTGAAAACACTTTTTTTTGTTTTTTTTGTTTTGTTTGTTGCTTTATTTATTTTATTTTGTTTCTACTTACAACAAAATTCTTATTGTTGCTATTTTTTCCAGTTTTTTTGTTTTGTTTTCTGCATTATCTATTTTCTTTTGTTTTTTGCTTTATTTTTTTATTCTTTTTGCTTTTAGTTTTAGAAAAAATATAAACTTTCTGTTAGTGCCATTTTATTTTGTGATTAACTTTACTATAAAAATAGTTTTTTTTCCTATTTTTTGATTTGTTTTTTGCATTATTTATTTTCTTTTGTTTTTTGCTTTAATTTTTAATTCTGTTTGCTTTTAGGTTAGCAAAATTGTAAACTTTCTGTTAGTGCCATTAGTTTTAGAAAAATTATAAACTTTCTGTTAGTGCCATTAGTTTTCAAATTTGAATAGTTAAAATTTGAAATCTTTGAATGTTTGAATCACAAGTTTGTGATCAACTTACTAAAAAACTGAGATGAGATGCGCTTATAGAGAAAATTCAACCTAAATTCCTAGTAAGTTTTCTATGAATTTCAGAGAAATTCACTATGAATTTAGGTTAAACTTTTCTCTATTAGGGCATCTATTTTCACTTTGAGAGGAGCTCGACAAGGCAGAGAGGGAAGGGCTTATAAACTGGTGTGAGCCCCCTTCGGTTGGCGAGGTGGGACTAAACTCTTCCCGCAACGAGGACCAACCCTTTAGTCCGGGTTTGTGGCACAAACCGGGACTAATGGTCATGGGCCAGGGGCGAGGAGCAAAATTATAAACTTTCTATTAGTGCCATTAGTTTTAGAAAGTTGAAAGTTGAAAGTTGGCATGGGCCAGGGACTAATGGTCATGGTATTACGAGGGCCGAACCATAAGACATGAAAGCATTTCAAATGAACTCTGAAAAAGTTGAAAGTTGGCACGGTATCACAATTTCACCCACATAGCATGTGCGTGTACAAAACGGACAATGGTAGCATGTTCGCGTGTTAAAAAGTTGGCATGGTATCATCATAATAGTTGCGGGAGAAAGTCTTCACTTTTTCTTCGCTTGTGTCATTTGCTTATTGCGCCGTAACCATGGTTAATCTTCATTGTTTATTAGGACGCTTGGGTCAGCCTTGACATTGAAGGGAGGAATTTCATGAAACTTTTCGTAATCTTCAGACATGTCTGTCTTGCCGTCCACTCCCAGGATGTCCCTTTTTCCTAAAAGAACTATGTGGCGCTTTGGCTCATCGTATGATGTATTCGCTTCCTTATCTTTTCTTTTTCTCAGTTTGGTAGACATGTCCTTCACATAGATAACCTGTGCCACATCATTGGTTAGGACGAACGGTTCGTCATTGTACCCAAGATTTTTCAGATCCACTGTTGTCATTCCGTACTGTGGGTCTACCTGTACCCCGCCGCCTGACAGGTTGACCCATTTGCACTTAAACAAAGGGACCTTAAAATCAGGTCTGTAGTCAAGTTCCCATATGTCCACTATGTAACCATAATATGTGTCCTTTCCGCTCTCGGTTGCTGCATCAAAGAGGACACCGCTGTTTTGGTTGGTGCTCTTTTGATCTTGGGCGATCGTGTAAAATGTATTCCCATTTATCTCATATCCTTTGTAGGTTAATATAGTCAAAGATGGTCCCCTGGACAACAAGTGAAACTCATCACAAACAGTGTTGTCACCTCTGAGACGTGTTTCCAACCAACTGCTGAAAGTCCTGATGTGTTCACATGTAATCCAGTCGCCGCATTGCTCCGGGTGTTTGGAGCGCAGACTGTTCTTGTGTTCATCGACATACGGGGTCACCAAGGTAGAGTTCTGTAGAACTGTGTAGTGTGCTTGAGACCAAGAATATCCGTCCCTGCATATTATTGAGTCTCTTCCAAGAGTGCCTTTTCCAGTCAGTCCACCCTCATACCGCGATTTAGGGAGACCTATCTTCTTAAAGCCAGGAATGAAGTCAACACAAAACCCGATAACATCCTCTGTTTGATGGCCCATGGAGATGCTTCCTTATGGCCTAGCACGGTTACGGACATATTTCTTTAGGACTCCCATGAACCTCTCAAAGGGGAACATATTGTGTAGAAATACAGGCCCCAGGATGACATTCTTGTCAACTATATGAACTAGGACATGCGTCATGATATTGAAGAAGGATGGTGGGAACACCAGCTTGAAGCTGACAAGACATTGCACCACATCACTCCTTAGCCTTGGTACGATTTCTGGATCGATCACCTTCTGAGAGATTGCATTGAGGAATGCACATAGCTTCACAATGGCAAATCGACGTTTTCCGGTAGAAGCCCCCTCAATGCAACCGGAAGCAGTTGTGTCATAATCACGTGACAATCATGAGACTTTAGGTTCTGAAACTTTTTCTCTGGCATATTTATTATTCCCTTTATATTCGACGAGAAGCCAGTCGTGACCTTCATACTGAGCAGGCATTCAAAGAAGATTTCTTTCTCTTCTTTCGTAAGAGCGTAGCTGGCAGGACCTTTATACTGCTTTGGAGGCATGCCGTCTTTTTCGTGCAAACGTTGCAGGTCCTCCCGTGCCTCAGGTGTATCTTTTGTCTTCCCATACATGCCCAAGAAGCCTAGCAGGTTCACGCAAAGGTTCTTCATCATGTGCATCACGTCGATTGAAGAGTGGACCTCTAGGTCTTTCCAGTAGGGTAGGTCCCAAAATATAGATTTCTTCTTCCACATGGGTGCATGTCCCTCAGCGTCATTCGGAACAGCTAGTCCATCGGGACCCTTTCCAAAGATTACGTAGTGTAAATCATTGACCATAGCAAGTACGTGATCACCGGTACGCATGGCAGGCTTCTTCCGGTGATCTGCCTCGCCTTTGAAATGCTTGCCTTTCTTTCGACATTGATGGTTGGTCGAAAGAAATCGACGATGGCCCAGGTACACATTCTTCCTACATTTGTCCAGGTATATACTTTCAGTGTCATCTAAACAGTGCGTGCATGCGTGGTATCCTTTGTTTGTCTGTCCTGAAAGGTTACTAAGAGCGGGCCAATCGTTGATGGTCACGAACAGCAATGCCTTAAGGTTAAATTCCTCCTGCCGTGCTCATCCCATGTACGTACACCGTTTCCATTCCACAGCTGTAAAAGTTCTTCAACTAATGGCCTTAGGTACACATCAATTTCGTTGCCGGGTTGCTTAGGGCCTTGGATGAGAACTGGCATCATAATGAACTTCCACTTCATGCACATCCAAGGAGGAAGGTTATACATACATAGAGTCACGGGCCAGGTGCTGTGATTGCTGCTCTGCTCCCCGAAAGGATTAATGCCATCCATGCTTAAAGCAAACCATACATTCCTTGGGTCCTTTGCAAACTCATCCCAGTACTTTCTCTCGATTTCTCTCCACTGCGACCCGTCAGCGGGTGCTCTCAACTTCCCATCTTTCTTTCGGTTCTCACTGTGCCATCGCATCAACTTGGCATGCTCTTCGTTTCTGAATAGACGTTTCAACCGTGGTATTATAGGAGCATACCACATCACCTTCGCAGGAACCCTCTTCCTGGGGGCCCGCCGTCAACATCACCAGGGTCATCTCGTCTGATCTTATACCGCAATGCACCGCATACCGGGCATGCGTTCAGATCCTTGTATGCACCGCGGTAGAGGATGCAGTCATTAGGGCATGCATGTATTTTCTCCACCTCCAATCCTAGAGGGCATACGACCTTCTTTGCTGCGTACGTACTGTCGGGCAATTCGTTATCCTTTGGATGCTTCTTCTTCAATATTTTCAGTAGCTTCTCAAATCCTTTGTCAGCCACAACATTCTCTGCCTTCCACTGCAGCAATTCCAGTACGGTACCGAGCTTTGTGTTGCCATCTTCGCAATTCAGGGATAACCCTTTTTTGTGATCCTCTAACATGCGATCGAACTTCAGCTTCTCCTTTTGAATTTCGCATTGCATCCTTGCATCGACATTGACCCGGCGGAGATCATCATCATCGGGCACATCGTCTGGTTCCTCTTGATCTTCAGCAGCTTCACCCGTTGCAGCATCATTGGGCACATCGTCTGGTTCCTCTTGATCTTCACCAGCTCCCCCCGTTGCAGCATCACCGTATTCAGGGGGCACATAGTTGTCATCGTACTCTTCTTCTTCGCCGTCTTCCATCATAACCCCTATTTCTCCATGCCTCGTCCAAATATTATAGTGTGGCATGAAACCCTAGTAAAGCAGGTGGGAGTGAAGGATTTTCCTGTTAGAGTAAGACCTCGTATTCCCACATTCAGTGCATGGACAACACATAAAACCATTCTGCTTGTTTGCCTCAGCCGCATCGAGAAACTCATGCACGCCCTTAATGTACTCGCAGGTGTGTCTGTCACCGTACATCCATTGCCAGTTCATCTGCATACATTATATATAATTAAGTGTCCAAATTAATAGAAGTTCATCATCACATTAAAACCAAAGTGCATACATAGTTCTCATCTAACAACATATAGCTCTCCAGAGCATCTAATTAACTAAACCATACATTGAAACTATGTAAAACATTTCAATGTGAAAACAAATGCGATCATAATCGCAACCAAGATAACAATTGATCCAATGGCATAGTGATACCAAGCCTTGGTATGAATGGCGTATTTTCTAATCTTTCTAATCTTCAAGCGCATTGCATCCATCTTGATCTTATGATTATCGACGACATCCGCAACATGGAACTCCAATATCATCTTCTCCTCCTCAATTTTTTTATTTTTCCTTCAACGTATTGTTTTCTTCTTCAACTAAATTTAACCTCTCGACAATAGGGTCGGTTGGCATTTCCGATTCACATACATCCTACATAAATAAAATCTATGTCACGTTGGTCGGCATAATTTTCATAAACAATAAATGAACCAATAGTTATAAAGATAATATATATACCACATCCGAATCATAGACAGGACGAGGGCCGACGGGGGCGGATACCAAAACCATCACACTATATAAGATGCAATAATAAAAGTAAGAAAATATTACAAGTATCTATGTAAACATACAAGTAAGAATATTTTTCCTTTCAGAAAGAAGGTAAGAACAAGAGGCTCACCACGGTGGTGCCGGCGATGAGCTCGGTGCGAGTGATCGACGGCGGTGAAGACGGGGACGGGGCGTGACAGACCGCTAAACCTAGACAAATATTGTGGAAAATGGAGCTTGGAGGTCGAGCTTGGAGAGGAGAAAGTTAAGTAGTGTGGCTCGGGCATTCCAGCGAATGCCTTGTGTGCATAGGAGGTGAGCTAGAGCACCACCCAGCCCTCTCCCCCTCGGCTAGAGAAAAACAGAGCACTAGGGTGCTCTGCTCGCGAGCGAGGGGTATATATATGCACCTCATTGGTCCCGGTTGGTGACGTGAGCCGGGACTAAAGGGGAGCCTTTGGTCCCGGTTCAAGCCACCAACCGGGACCAATGGTGGTGGGCCAGGAGCGAGGCCCATTGGTCCTGGTTCATCGCACCAACCGGGACCAAAAGGTCAAGATGAACCGGGACCAATGACCCAGGTGGCCCGGCCGGCCCCCTGGGCTCACAAACCGGGACCAATGCCCACATTGGTCCCGGTTCTGGACTGAACCGGGACTAATGGGCTGACCCGGCCTAGACCAAAGCCTTGTTTTGTACTAGTGATGAGACCAGGTCTCACGGTTAGCAGGTGAGACCCGTCCTGATGGATGACACGTGGATTTTAAGTGGGGTGTCATTGTCAAAACCGGCGGATCTCGGGTAGGGGGTCCAGAACTGTGCGTCTAAGGCGGATGGTAACAGGAGGCAGGGAATACGATGTTTTACCCAGGTTCAGGCCCTCTCGATGGAGGTAAAACCATACATCCTGCTTGATTAATATTGATGATATGGGTAGTACAAGAGTAGATCTACCACGAGATCAGAGAGGCTAAACCCTAGAAGCTAGCCTATGGTATGATTGTATCTTGTCCTACGGACTAAAACCCTCCGGTTTATATAGACACCGGAGAGGGGTAGGGTTACACAAGGTCGGTTACAAAGGAGGAGATATACATATCCGTATTGCCTAGCTTGCCTTCCACGCCAAGTAGAGTCGCATCCGGACACGAGATGAAGTTTTCAATCTTGTATCTTCATAGTCCAACAGTCCGGCCAAAGGATATAATCCGGCTGTCCGGAGACCCCCTAAGCCAGGACTCCCTCAGTAGCCCCTGAACCAGGCTTCAATGACGATGAGTCCGGCGCGCAGTATTGTCTTCGGCATTGCAAGGCGGGTTCCTCCTCCGAATACACCACGAAAGAATATGAATACAAGGATAGTGTCCGACCCTGCATAATAAGTTCCACATACCAACGTAAGGAGAATAATATTTCCACAAATCCAATTTGCTGACTTGTTTTGGCAACACGACATTATGCCATGGCCCGGTGATTATTCGAACTGTTTCCTTTAACTAGCCCCGCACAAAACGCGAGGCAGTTTTTTGACATGTCTTGTCAAAGCAGAGATCGTGTCCCCTTATCCCGGGATTCTCATCAATACGGGCGTGGGTAACCCAACCGCGCCATTGATTACGACAGTTGGGGGATAAGCGAGTTTTACCAGGCTAGTGGGGGCGCATAGTTTTGGCCGCCCATATAAAGGGATAAGGATTCACCTTTTCACCCACGCCTTCTTCCTCCTTTGCTCATCCATTTTCGCACACTCAAGCTCCAGCGCCCAAGTCCGCACTTCCCACCTCAACCTTCTCCAACCATATCTGGAGCGGGAGGCAAGTGGATGGTCTCCTCCATTACGGAGGGGCACATCAAGAAGCTGAGGAGAGCCGGATACCTGCCCGACGATACCGCGCACCGGCTCCCAGATCAGGGGCAGCTCATCCCCACCCCAGGCCCCATGAGAGGGTAGTGTTCCATACCCATTTCCTCCGCGGACTGGGATTCCCTCTCCACCCATTCGTCCGTGGGCTCATGTTCTACTGCGGCCTGGATTTCCACGATCTGGCCCCGAACTTCATCCTCAACATCTCGGCATTTATCGTCATGTGCGAGGCCTTCCTCTGCATCAAGCCCACTTTGGCTTATGGCTGAAGACCTTCAATGTCAAGCCGAAGGTAGTGAGCGGCCGCCAGGCGGAGTGCGGACGCACCATCATGGGCAAGATACCCAATGTCACATGGCTCGAGGGCTTCTTCGTGGAGACCATAAAGGGGTGGCAATCGGGGTGGTTCTACATCACTGAGCCGCATGACCCTAAATGGGCAGCGACCCCCCGAGTTCCGATCTGGCATCCCCACGCGGCTCACCTCCTGGCAAGAGAAGGGCCTGTCCTGGGGTAGTTTGGGAGAGCTGACCAGACTCCAAACATGTATTCAAAACATGGTGAACAAGAAGCTCAAACTCGTCAACGTAGTCCAGGTCCTGCTCATCCGCCGGATCCTCCCGTGCCAACAATGGGCTTTCAACTTGTGGGAGTTCGACCCGGCCCTGCACCAAACTCTGAATAGGCTCTTCGACACAAATCAAGAGGATGCCTGGAAGGTGCTATTCAAGAGTGCCGAGGTTCCCCCTTCCACTACCGAGGATCGCGGATTCTGCGCGAAGTGTCAAGCCAGCGCGGTAAGCTGTTTTACCTCTCACAGGATATTTGTTTTTCATAGTTTGACTCTATGCGGGATCTAAGCTCCCGTACCTTTGACATGACTGGCAGGAGATGGCCGGACAGATCGACTGTCTGGCTCCTTTTCCCGAAGGCCCAGCAGATGCTCTCCTGATGAAGATGTTGACTTCGGCTCCTTACAAGGTGCCGGAGAAGACCAAGAAGGCCAAGGGAACCCGAAAGAGTTCCCGACGCCAGGCGTCATCGGACTCATCATCCGACAACTCTGCGACACACTCCTCCCCCGAAGAAAAGGAGGAAGAAGAAGATGCTCCCCCTTCACTTGGGGGAGACAAGAAAAGGAAGGCCGCCCCAACTGGGGAGGCCGAAGGGTCCAAGAAGGGAAGGACTCTCCTTCCGGACTGTTCCACCACCGCCACCAAAGGCGAAGACGAGTGGCTACTCAGGGCCAAGCCCCTGGCGAAGTCGTAAGTATTCGGATACCAGAGTGACTCATAGCATTCCTTTGTCGCAGTGCTTCTCCTAACGCCGAACGTGATTATGCAGGCCACCACGAGCCCGTATCAATGTATCGTCAGACGGCTCCTTGGGCTCGTCAGATATGGATAGCGATCCACTTCCGACCGCCACCTCCCCTTGCCCTGCGGACGACGCCGAGGTATTCTCTCAAGAGGTACTGGGTCGAGGGGAGACAGTCCTGGAGGCGCCTCAATGTGACCTTCCGGACTCCGGGAGTAGAGGGAACAAGGCCCCTGAGGGCTCCGAGTTCGTCGCTCAGCCAAACACCGCGCCGGAACCTCCAGTGGTTCCGGACTCGGGCAGGCGGCCTGCTTCCAAGAGGGGCAAGACACCTGTGCTGGTGACCTCTGTCCATCCAGAGGTGACGGACAATCTACTAGGAGCGCTTCACAGTGCTTCCATCAACGAGGAGCACCATACTATTATGAGTGCGGTGGTCCAGAAGGTTCAGTCCACCAAGAGCGGATTGACTGAAGCCTGTGCCAGCCTTCTAACAGGCTTTGAGGTAAGTGTTTAAAATATAGGAAAAATATTACCGCATAGACAATAGCCCCTGACGCTCTGTTCGGTGTTCACAAAGAAAAGCCGAATAGAGGATCAAACAATATCGCAGGAGTCTAATATAAGTATGTCAATATGCGTATGCAGGCTTCGCTGCTGGCACCTGCCACACTAATTGCGGAGGTCGCCGCACTGAAGCAGGACCTTAAAGGGTCCGTGGATGAGCTCGGCCTTGCTAAGAGGCAGCTCAAGGAGAACAAAGGTAACTAGTACCTAGTCTATGGATATGTATAAAAAGAATGCGATTGCAAAATGACAGGATCATCATGAATTTGCCAGGGGCCATGACCGAAGCGGAGACCCTAAAGCAAGTGCTATCCGAGGCTGAAGATAAAGCGGCCAAGGAGCGCATTGAGCCGGAAAGGCAAGAGGCTCTGGTGGGCGAGGTGCAGCAAGAGCTCCAGGCTCTCGTGACGAAGCACGAGGCTTTGGAGCTTGACTCGAAGACACGAGAGTCTGCGCTTGCCGCGGCCCTCGAGAGCGCAAAGAGTGCCAAGGCCGAAGCCCAAAAGGCCCTCCAAGAGATTGACGCGATGAAGAAAATAGCGGCGGGTAAGGCATTCTATATGCAAAGCAAGCATGTGAAAGTAAATTACCTATTACTTACCCGAATCCGGAGCTCTCCAGGAGCATTCGCAGATTTGCCCCGCAGCGTGTAGGATGCCGCACAATTTTACCAGGCCAAGGAGGGAAGCTCAATGGAGAAGTTGTTCTGGTCTCAGTATACTGGGACCGAACACCCGGTGCCTATGAGCGACCAGCTGAAGCAGCTGGTCAAGCTACACAAGGCGGCCGAACAGGCCATGAAGGGCTTTATAGTCCGGCTGTGGCCTGGCGACGCCCTTCCGAACAGCTACTTCGGCCTAGTGAGGCGGCTTGTGGATGCCTACCCATGGCTGGAAGTCGTCAAGCGATCTGTCTGCATCGAAGGTGCACGCCGGGCTTTCGCCCGTGTGATGGTGCAATGGGCCAAGCTAGACGCCATGAAGCTGATCAAGGAAGGACCGCCGCAGGGCAAGGAGCGTCGCACCCCCAAAATTTATTATGAGGGTGTCCTGAAGCTGCCCGTCTTGTAGTGGATGAATGTCCAAAGGATGTAATATTTGAGTAAACTTGCTCTTGTGATCCTGTATGATGAAAACTTGTTTCATATTCGCTATGCAACGCTTGTTTGAATTTAAAATATTACCTTCTGTTTGGCTGTTTATCCAATCTGAGAGATGGCTAGTCCTCGGCTTCTGCCCCCATGCCGCGAGTGCTGGGGTGTTCGGGATAAACCTTAGCACTCTTGTTCCCATTTTTGGGTCCTTCGAGGGAGGTGCTCAGCGCAGCGAACAAGGCAACCGAACTAATAATGCTTTATCACTCTCACTTAGCCATAGAATTCTATAATTTTAAATTTCGGCAAAGCCCCTAGTATTCGGAAGGCCGAATTCGGGGCGTGATACACGCCTTTGAGCCAGACAGGACCGGCTCCTTGCTCTAAGCGGCATAAGTCTTTAGGGACTCGAAACCTCGCCGAACAAAGACCAGTCTCTCGCCTAATCATGACAGTTAGTTTCAGCTTTCTCTACTGAGGTGCTTAGCCCAGCAGAACCGGCGCACAATCGTAGTAGTTCTCCTAGTGCTACCTTAGCCGATAGAGTGGAATGTAAGGTACCAAAACATAGGAGCCGGGCAAACCCAACATTTTACCAAAGACATGATTCGGAGCTGATGCATATAATGCTATAAGTTCGGGGTGCTGCACTTGCGAAAGTGTTCGGACTTCTCACACCATATTGTGGGCTACTTAAGCCCTTGGTGTATTGGCCGTACCAAAGTGTACAGTTGCAAGGCGTCATTAATGAACACATATATATAAAAAAGAAGAATGCAATAATAGTCTTAATGCTATGCATTGTTTATTCAAAAAGTTGCGTTAAAGCAGAATGATACAGACAGTGCGATAAGCAAAAAGTAGGACTATGTCCCTTCCAAGGGCAAGCCGAGGAATAGTATTAAAGAAAATATTTCACTCGTTATCGTAATCCACCTGGGATTTCCGTGGTGTGATGTAGCTTTCTGCATCCTTGGTTTCTGCATCATGTGTTCGGCAATCATGCTGCCAGACAGGGTTTCCAGAGATTAAAGTCCTAAAAGAGAAAAATAACAAAGCGAGAAGCCCCTAGTGCGGTTTAAGCCGCGTATTGGGGCGTGTCGTAGTTGTGCCCCCCTCCCCGCCTGTGCCCATGGTATTTTTAATGCGTAATTATGTACGCGTGACACGAATTTCGCCGTTTGGCTTGGGCTGGGGTGGGGGCCGCATTGCTACGCGAGCTCAGGTCGTGCCAGGCGGTCTAGTTGTCGATTACTCCGAGCGCGCTTGAAGGTGTCCGGGTCTTGAAACGCCGAACTGGTGGATTGCCTTGAGAGGCTGCTTTGCGCTTCTGCTGCGAGGGTCGCAGTGTGCTCCTCCGCGCGGAGAGAGCGCTCTGTGTTTCCACTAACTGTGATGACCCCCCGAGGTCCTGGCATCCTGAGCTTGAGGTATGCATAATGCGGTACCACATTGAATCTCGCAAATGAGGTTCGCTCAAGGAGTGCATGATAGCCACTGCGGAACGGGACTATATCGAAGATTAATTCTTCGCTTCGGAAGTTATCCGTGGATGCGAAGACCACTTCCAGTGTAATTGAGCCTGTGCAATGGGCCTCTACACCTAGAATGACGCCTTTAAAGGTCGTTTTTGTGGGTTTGATCCTTGAGGGGTCTATACCCATTTTGCGCACTGTGTCCTGATAAAGCAGGTTCAGGCTGCTGCCTCCATCCATCAGGACTCGAGTGAGGTGAAATCCGTCAATGATTGGGTCTAGGACTAGTGCGGCAAATCCGCCATGACAGATACTAGTGTGGTGGTCCCTGCGATCGAAGGTGATCGGACAAGAGGACCATCGGTTGAACTTTGGGGCGACTGGCTCCAACGCATATACATCCCTGAGCGCACGCTTCCGCTCCCTCTTGGGGATGTGGGTTGTGTATATCATGTTCACCATCCGCACTTGTGGGGGGAACCTCTTCTGTCCTTCGGTGTTCGGCTGCCGGGGATCTTCCTCGTCATTGCTAAGTGGCCCCTTATCTTTGTTTTCGGCAATTAACTTGCCGGCCTGCTTGAATACCCAACAATCCCTATTGGTGTGGTGGGCTGGCTTGTCAGGGGTGCCTTGTATTTGGCACGAGCGATCGAGTATCAGGTCCAAACTGGATGGGCCCGGAGTGCTCCTTTTAAATGGCTTTTTCCGCTGACCGGGTTTAGAGCCTTTGAATCCGGGATTGACTGCCGTATCCTCGGTATTGTCGTTGTTCATGCGGCGCTTATGTTTATTTCAATGTGACCTGCCATTGCCATCCTTGGTATCTGAAGTACCATGGTTTTTTGATATGTTATTACTGCGAGCCAGCCAGCTGTCTTCTCCCGCACAAAAGCAGGTCATGAGTGTCGTGAGGGCCGCCATAGATTTTAGCTTTTCCTGACCAAGGTGCCGGGCAAGCCACTTGTCGAGGGTTGTGTTTGAAAGCTGCTAGGTCCTCTGCATCTGGACAGTCGAAGATTTGATTTTTCTTTGTTAGGAACCGAGTCCAGAATTGCTTGGCCGATTCTTCTGGCTGCTAAATTATGTGGCTCAAGTCATCAGCATCTGGTGGTCGCACATAAGTGCCCTGAAAGTTGTCAAGGAATGCAGCCTCCAGATCTTCCCAACAGCTAATGGACTCTGCTTGCAAGCTGTTAAGCCAATGCCGCGCTGGTCCTTTGAGCTTTAGTGGGAGGTATTTGATGGCGTGTAAGTCATCACCGCGGGCCATGTGGATGTGGAGGAGGAAACCCTAGATCCATACCGCAGGATCTGTTGTGCCGTCGTATGATTCGATATTTACAGGTTTGAAACCCTCTGGGATTTGATGATCCATTACTTCATCTGTGAAGCATAGGGGGTGTGCGGCGCCTCTGTACTGGGATATATCACGACGCAGCTCAAATGGGTCTTGCCCGCTGTGTTCGGCCCGGCTGGATTTACTTTTACTGTATCCGGCGTGACGTTTATCGTCTCGCATAGTGGCGCGCCCTCGTGATCCGTAGATCGATCTTGCATGGTTTGCTTTGTCCTCCAATACGTCTCGCAGGTCTGGCGTATTTCCCCATGCTTTTTTATTTGAATGGCGTCGGGGTGTAGGCTGAGTTTTTGGCTGGAATGCCTCTCGATCGCGGCCACGAGGTGGCCGATCAGCCGCGTCATACGCTTCTTCTTCCAGTCGGGGTAGCAACCTGCATTTTGGGTAACTCTTGGAGGGGCGCTCGAGTTTATATTCCTTGGCCGCGAGGACTTCAGTCCATCTGTCAGCTAGCAGATCTTGATCAGCTTGAAGCTGCTGCTCCTTTTTCTTAAGGCTATTTGCCGTGGCCATAAGCCGGCGCTTGAAGCGCTCTTGTTCGACGGGATCCTCCGGAACGGCGAATTCATCATCGCCGAGGCTTGCCTCGTCTTCAGAGGAGGGCATGTAATTACCATCCTCCGCCTCTCCATCTGCTGCTCTCTCTGGAGGGCTGGCTCCTCCATCCTCCTGCTCTAAATCTTGCTGGAGGGGATTGTTTCCATCTTCGGCACTATCCGGAGTGTGGAGGGCAGGATGAATAGTAGCCCGTTGTCGGTGTCAAGACCGGCGCATCTCGGGTAGGGGGTCCCGAACTGTGCGTCTAGGCGGATGGTAACAGGAGGCAGGGGACACAATGTTTTAGCCAGGTTCGAGCCCTCTTAATGGAGGTAAAACCCTACGTCCTGCTTGATTAATATTGATGATATGGGTAGTACAAGAGTAGATCTACCACGAGATCAAGGAGGCTAAACCCTAGAAGCTAGCCTATGGTATGATCGTTGTTCGTCCTATGGAGTAAAACCGTCCGGTTTGTATAGACACCGGAGAGGGCTAGGGTTACACAGAGTCAGTTACAATGGTAGGAGATCTACATATACGTATTGCCAAGCTTGCCTTCCACGCCAAGGAAAGTCCCTTCCGGACACGGGACGAAGTCTTCAATCTTGTATCTTCATAGTCCAGGAGTCCGGCCGAAGGTATAGTCCGGCTATCCGGACACGCCCTAATCCAGGACTCCCTCAGTAGCCCCTGAACCAGGCTTCAATGATGACGAGTCCGGCACGCAGATTGTCTTCGGCATTGCAAGGCAGGTTCCTCCTCCAAGTACTTCACAGAAGATTTTGAACACAAAGGTAGTGTCCAGCTCTGCAAAATAAGTTTCCACATATTGCCATAGAGAGAATAATATTTACACAAAACTAATCTGCTGACGTATTCTGTAGCGTGACATCACACCACGGCCAAGTCTTTATTCGAATCGTTTTACTATCCCACCTCAGCGCGTTTAGCGAGGCGGTTTCCTTGGCACGTCTTGTCAAAGCAGAGATCGTGTCCCCTTATTCTGGGATTCTCATCAATACGGGCATGGGTAACCCAACCGTACCAGCTGGTATGTTTTCTCGATCAAAGGCGAGTCCCGAACGGTCACGGGGAGGGCCCTTGGTATTCAACCTCTTATAAAGAGACCAAGGCCTTACTCCTTTCTTTCAATCTCAAACGAGTTCGCCCTTCGCCTCGAGTTCCAACACCCAAGGCTCCAGATTTCAGGCGCTTTGGACCTTCGACAATGTCTGGTTCCGTCCTTCGAGGCCAATGGATGCCCTCCTCCGTCACGGAGGAGGACGTACTGAAGTTGAGAGAGGCCAGGTTCTTGACCGAAGAAATCTCGCATAGGCTGCCTGCTCAAGGGCAGGTCATTCCCACTCCCAAGCCTGGTGAGAGTGTGGTGTTCATGTCTCACTTCCTTCGGGGGCTAGGATTCCCGACGGATCCCTTCGTGAGGGGGCTCATGTTTTATTATGGACTGGAATTTCACGACATAGCTCCGGAGTCCATCCTCCATATTTCCTCATTCATCGTCGTCTGTGAAGCCTTCCTCTGTATTACTCCTCACTTCGGACTATGGCTCAAGACCTTCAAAGTAGAGCCAAAGATGATCAAGGGACGGCACGCGGAGTGCGGAGGTGCTTTTATAAGGAAGAATGCCGGTGCTCCATGGCCCGAGGGCTCTTTTCCAGGGGAGTCCAGCCTATGGCAACGAGAGTGGTTTTATATCATAGCTCCCAGGAGCACCAAGTGGGTGGCGCTACCTGCTTTCCGCTCGAGTCCCCCACCACGACTGGCATCCTGGGTCATTAAGGGGCTGGACTGAGGGCCGGCAAAGGACGTGCCCCTGTTGAAGGGACGCATCCGAGATCTCCTAGAAAGAGACATCAGTCTGGTCGTGGTGATGCAGGTTATGTTAATTCGCCGAGTTCTGCCCTGCAAACATCACCCCCTCCGCCTGTGGGAGTTAATCCCGGAGGGAACACGAGTTCTCCAACATTTTCTTGGCATGACGCCCATGGAGATGTACAAATTATTCTTCGGACCACAAGTAGTGTGTCCGGATTCTACAAAGGAGGCAGGTCTGAGCTGCAATCGTCCGGATACTCAAGTAAGTAGCCTGGTGCTCGGACTCGCTATCCGTATATTTATCATAAAATTGCCCCTAAAAGAGTTGTCCTTTAAACAGGAGTGGATAGCGAAAGCAAAGCTAATCAGGTGTCCGGCCCCCCTCCCCGAGACCACGCCGGGTCCTATGCTAGTCAGGACGTTGGAGGTTGTGCCTTCAAAGGAAAGCGTGGGAGGGGACAAGGAAGCTATAGCCTCCTCGAAGGAGGTTGTCCGGAAGAGAGGAATCGAAAATTCCTCTCCTCAGGGGAAGAAGAGGACCGCCTCTAAGGACCCGGAGACCATGGCCTTAAAGCGGGGGAAGAATTCTTCGCCACAGGGTCCTATGCTGGGGGATACTTCGGCCGAATTATGCGCTCAAGGGGATCAGCCCTCCACCGAGCCATAAGTAGAGAGGAGTTTTCCTTTTAAGGAACGAGAGAAATCCTTGCTTTATATCTGAGAAAAGTAATCGAAAATTTACCTTGTAGCTCGGACCTTAGCCCTTCTCAGCAGAGCTCATCTTCAGGGGATCTTCTTCCGGAGATGATGGAGAGCAGAACACCTCCCCCTGCCGTACCACCTCGCGAGGCGGGCGACCCTGAGGTATTGTCGTGGAGGGTTTCTCCGAATCCGACAGGACGGAAGGCAGTCATATGGCGCCCCAAAGCCCTCCGCGCCCGGCCTTCGAAAAAGGCCATCGGACTAGTCCGGCACCGTCTGGTGCGCGGTCGGAGGAGCTGAAGGATCTGCTAGGGTGAGCATCTATCTCAGAGGAGCACCGTACATTGATGGGTACGGTGATTGAGAGGATTTCATCCACAGAGAGTGGATTGCACGAGGCCGTCAGGAGTTTACTGACAGGTTTTGAGGTACGTGAAATAATGTACCATTTTTGGACAGTTGCGCATAAATAAGAGGCGCCCTGTGTAGATAGTAGCCCCTGAGACTCTGTGTGTTGTCAAAAGTGACGGCGCGCAGAGGATCATAATCCCAGGTCTAATATGCCACCTTCATATGTAGGTGGCGAAGTGTCCGGTGGCAAGCCGGACTGATGAATTTACCGAGCTAAAGCGGCAACTTGACATGGCAGATGCCAACATCGCGCTTGTCAACAAGTGGCTTGACGAGGCGCAAGGTATGTAATTCCTCTGGCGGCACATGGTAAGAGGAGCTTTATGCCAATATCTTACAATGTGTGCGCTTGATGCAGATGGTGCTGCCGCCATGGAGAATCTCCGGGCGGAACTTGCCCGAGCCAAGGAGCAAGCAAGGAAAAGTGATGCGGCTGCCGGAAAGGCAATTGAAGAACTGAAAGCCGAACATGCTGCTCACTGCTGAAGCAAGAAAGAAATGGCCGAGATGGCCGTGAAGCTGAAGAATGCTGCTCACCGTTGCAAGCTTCTTGACAAAGAAGATCGGGCGGAACAGACGGACCTGGAGCAGGCTGTTGCCGATGCCAAGGATGCTCGCTCTCCGATCAGGGCTATGAAGGAGGAGCTGCGTCAGGCCGGAGAGATCGCGGCTGGAAAGCCCTTTATGCTATGGAGGAAGTTCTGTGAACCTAAACATGCTCCATTAGACCGGATGTGGAGTACGGCGGACACCTATCTGGATTTGGCAGCGAGTGCCGCGGATGCGGCCGAACACTTCCAAGATCAAGAAGATCGCGAAGTGGAAAAGCTCTTTTGGTCGCAGTTCCACAATCCGGAGCGTCCGCTGTCATTAGCCGATCATTTGGCCAAATGGGCCGAGCTAAATAGGTTGTCCGGACTCGCCATGAAGTATGTCATGAGTCATCTATGGCCAGAGAGGCCAGAGCCGAAAAGTTATTTCAACTTGGTGCAGCAGTTCCTTGGTGCGGCGCCACATATCAATGCGATGAAGAGGTTAGCGTGCATAGAGGGTGCACGGATGGCTCTTGCCCGTTTCAAGACATACTGGGCGGAAATGGAGGCCACCGCTGTTGCATCCCCAGACTCGGATGGAAGCCGAGTACCTGCCGAGCACTATTTTCAGGAAGTTCTGCAAGGCGCTCGTTTAATAGAGACGCAGTGCTCGAAGGACACTATATTCGAATAGCATTATTGTAAAACAATATTTTGATAAATTGTAGAAGCTTTTTATACTTGTGCCTGCAAGTATTATAATACCTCTTGTGTGGCCGTTTAACATATATGTATATATAATCTGAAAGATGGCAGTCGTCGGCTTCAGCCCCCACGCACATAATGCAGGGGTCTTTGCAAAAGGCGCATTTTCACATTTGATCCAACATCTTGGTCCTACAAAGGAGGTGATAGCGCAGCGAACTAGCCAATCGGACTATGATGCTTTATCACTTTCACTTAGCCATAGGAGTTTGACAGTGAGGCTATTTATATAGCCCCTGGTGGCGCCTGCACTCGCCCGAACTCGGGGCGCGTATGTGCCTGGCCGAGAAGCGGCCCTTCGTTAATGTGGAAGAATCCTAAAGATTCCGGTAAGTCATCGAGTGGTTGAACAGTCTCATGCTATATCATGACAGTTAGTTTTAGGCTTTCTCTACTGAGGTGCTCGCCTGACCGAACAGGGGCACAATTGCAGTAGTTCTCCTGGTGCCGCCTTAGCCGATAGAGCGAAACGTAAGGTAGCAAAACACAGGAGCCGGGTAAACCCAACATTTGACCAAAGACATGATTCGGAGCTGATGCATATAAGGCCAAACTCACGACGTCGAACACTCCCTAAGGTATTCGGTCTTTATGAGGGCGGGCGGGATAACGCCCTTAGTAATAAGCCCCTAGTGTCCAGGTACATGCAAAAACTCTGACGTGGCCACATGCCAAAACGCCAGCCTCCTCCTTGGTTATACCAAGAAACCAGGGGATGTGTATCAACAAGAAACCGTAAAAAGGTTTACGTAGGGTCTTAATCTGAAAAGAATCCTTGGAACGGGTCCCTGCTGCACGTCTGCGCCTGTGTCTCCGTTGTGCCGTATCCTGGACGGGCGTGGCACGATGTTCATCTGTAAAAGAGAGGAATTTAGTTAAAGAAAGATCATGCCGAGCATGAGTTATATTAAATAAATGAAGTATAAATCGAATGGGTAAAATTGAGCTTTATTGTCTCTTGTTTTATATGCGCAGAGCCCGTAGTACAGGGGCATACGACTATTAAGCCTTTATCAATTGTATGTTTATGCTGGACTTGTCTAGCCGTGTCCGTGGTCTTGACGACCTGTTTAGGTGGTTTGGCTGGTGAAGCCGCTTTATTGTGGGGCTGTCAAGGCAGCAGCACTTTCTTCCGCGCGGGGGGAACACTCAATGTTTTCCCTTTAATGAGATGATGCCTCGTGGACCGGGCATCTTAAGCGTGAGAGATGCATAATGCGGTATTGCGTTGAAGCGGGCGAAAGGTTCGCGTCCCAGTAGTGCTTGATAGCTACTTGAGAATGGGGCTATTTGGAAAGTTAGCTGTTCGCGATGGAAGTTATCGGGGGAGCCGAACATAACTTCTAGCCGGAGAGAACCCATGCAACGGGCATCCGGGCCTGGCGTTACCCCTTGAAAGTAGGTTTTTCTATGGCGAATTTTTGTTGGGTCTATCCCCATGTTGCGGATTGTGTCCAGGTATAACAGGTTTAGACCACTACCGCTGTCCATCAGGACATTTGTAAAGTGGAGTCCGCCGATTATTGGATCTAATACCAAGGCAGTCCAGCATGTGTTCCGGATACTTCTAGAGTAATCCTGATGGTCGAAGGTGATCGGTTTTAACAACCATTTGCGAGACTCTGTTGGCGCGTATCTCTGTTGGCGCCATTCTGTTCGTCACGTGAAGTAAGTTTACTGTTTTGACTTCTTGTGGGAAATCCTTTTGTTTCCTGGTGCTCTGCTTGTGGGGTTCGTCGTCGTCCTCACTTGGTGTGTTGAGCCCCTTGTGTTCGGCGTTGAGTTTACCGGATTGCTTGAAAACCCAACAATCTCTATGGGTATGGTTCGTAGGCTTCGCGGGAGTACTGTGTATTTGACATATCTTGTCCAATATTTTGTTTAAGTTTGATAGCTCGTCCCTGTTATCCTTGAGGGGCGGCTTTCTCTGATTCTTCCGCGAGCTTTTGAATCCGGTGTTGACCGCCGTGCACTTTGGGCTGTTTCTCTTATTCCGGCGCTGGTCCTTGTTGCGTCGGGGTTTTCCGTTTCCATCCCTAACTTCGGATGTACTTGGGTCGCTGGTGCAACATCTTGCCAACCAGCTGTCCTCTCCTGCGCAAAAGCGAGTCATGAGGCTTGTTAATGCGGCCATTGTTCTTGGCTTTTCTTGGACGAGGTGTCTGGCGAGCCATTCGTCTCGAATGTTATGCTTAAAAGCTGCTAGGGCTTCGGCGTCCGGACAGTCGACTATCTGTTTCTTTTTAGTAAGAAATCTGTTCTAGAATTTCCGGGCTGACTCTTCGGGCTGTTGAGTTATGTGACTGAGATCGTCTGCATCTGGAGGGCGGACATAGGTCCCTTGAAAATTTGCCCGGAAAGCATCCTCAAGCTCGTCCCAACTTCCAATGGTGTTTTCGGGAAGGATTTTGAGCCAATGCCGGGCTGGCCCTTTAAGCTTGAGGGGTAAGTATTTTATGGCGTGGAGGTCATCTCCTCTGGCCATATCTATGTGGAGGATATAATCCTCGATGCAGACCCCAGGGTCTATTGTTCCATCGTACGCCTCTATGTTTACGGGCTTAAATCTTGCTGGAAATTCATGGCCCAGCACCTCATCGGTGAAACATAGGGGGTGTGCGGCACCCCTGTATTTGGGTGTGCCGTGATGTTCGGATATTTGTTGTGTTGCATTGCTTACTAGAGCTTGCTTTCTTGGCCCATAGATAGATCTGGCTGGGCCATCTTTTTGATGCGGATCCTTTGGTGGATCGCGTGCCGGCTTGCGTGCGTCGCCGCTTGCCGCTCCATGCTGGCCATGCGGTCGTCTATCCGACCGGGTGGCTTTCCTATTTTTTGACTGCGGGGGCTCTAAGGCCTCCTCGTCAAATTCAGGTAGTAGCTTTCGCTTCGGATAGCTTTTTGTGTGGCGACTGCCGCCATATTTGTCTGCGGTGTTGCGTACTTTGCTCCATCTGATTCTGAGTGCATCTTCCGCAGTTTTGAGCTTTCACTTCTGCTTTTTCAGGATACACGCAGTAGCTACGAGCCCTTCGTGGAGGTTCTTCTGCTCCATGAGCCTATCCGGCGTAAGGTCGTCTGGACTGTTGTTTTCGCCGGGGACGGGGTATTCGGTTTGTTTATCCAAGTTGCCCTATTCAGACGGTTGCTCGAAGGCATGTTCGTCGTCCGCCGACTCATCCTGCTCTATGGCTGGGTCTGTATGGCTGCTGTCTCTACCAAGGCAGGACTTGGAGCGGCACTTACGTCGCCTCTTTTATTGCTTTTCGAGTGAACGATCCCTCGTTGCATCCCTGTGTTCCTCGTTGTCGCTTCCTTTGGGTGTGTCCACCATGTATACATCATGAGATGAGGTGGCTGTCCAGTGCCTTATAGGCGTTGGTTTATGTTCATCTCCTACATCGTCGTCCATACCGTCGATGTCTTCAGAGTCGAAGTCAAGCACGTCGTTTAAATTATCGACAGTGTCTATGAAGTGGGTGGTGGGTGGGCTTCGAATTTCTTCATCATCC
The DNA here is from genome assembly GCA_034509565.1 of Triticum monococcum. NCBI lineage: Eukaryota > Viridiplantae > Streptophyta > Magnoliopsida > Poales > Poaceae > Triticum > Triticum monococcum. Next base: position 630,122,726 of record CM067847.1, on the reverse strand, counting down.
GCATCCCAACCTTGTTGACCATAGTCTGACCAGGGCTCTCCTGATAAAGAGAGAGAGATTTAGTGAATTCAGAATATCGCCGAAGGGCGAGTGCTGAAAGATGTCCGCGGCGATGAACTCCATGATCGGCGCCCAATCGGGTTCAATCGGTAGGGGCGCGGAGGGCTCGAAGTCTAGAGAGGAGTTCGGCTCCTTGGAGTCACGGGCTTCGCAGAGAATAGGGCTAGTGTTCGGCTCGATTGCCGTAGAGATTGCAGCCCCCGAGGCGGTGTCCAACAACCCATCCTCGATTGGCGCAGTTGGCTCCGAATTAAGGGTCGGAGCTGATGCGGGTGCGGCCTCCAGGGCACTGTTTGGCGGCAGAGCTAGATCATGCCCATCGTGACAGTGCGGCGCACTCGGCTGCGGCTCGAATCCATCGAAGATCAAGTCTCCGCGGAGGTCCGTTGTGTAGTTTAAACTTCCAAATCTTACCTGACCGCCAGGGGCGTAGCTTTCGATCTGCTCCAGATGGCCAAGCGAATTGGCCCGCAATGCAAAGCCGCCAAATACGAAGATCTGTCCGGGGAGAAAGGTCTCACCCTGGATCGCATCACTGTTAATGATCGAAGAAGCCATCGGGCCTAAAAGTGACAACACAGAGGAACTCTCAATGAAAGCACCAATGTCGGTGTCAAAACCGGCGCATCTCGGGTAGGGGGTCCCGAACTATGCGTCTAGGCGGATGGTAACAGGAGGCAGGGGACACAATGTTTTACCCAGGTTCGGGCCCTCTTGATGGAGGTAAAACCCTACGTCCTACTTGATTAATATTGATGATATGGGTAGTACAAGAGTAGATCTACCACGAGATCAAGGAGGCACCCTAGAAGCTAGCCTATGGTATGATCGTTGTTCGTCCTATGGACTAAAACCCTCCGGTTTATATAGACACCGGAGAGGGCTAGGGTTACACAGAGTCGGTCACAATGGTAGGAGATCTACATATCCGTATCGCCAAGCTTGCCTTCCACGCCAAGGAAAGTCCCTTCCGGACACGGGACGAAGTCTTCAATCTTGTATCTTCATAGTCCAACAGTCCGGCCAAAGGATATAATCCAGCTGTCCGGAGACCCCCTAATCCAGGACTCCCTCATGGGGGTGGGGGATGCTTTGTGATTTGTGAATGCCACGTGTCATCCATCAGGATGGGTCTCGCGTGAGACCTGGTCTCGTAGAATTCTTATCCTGCGATAGTGTATAGTAAAGTTTGTGCTATATGCACGTACTTGCAAAAATGCGTACGAATACACAAGGTTTCCAAACTTTCCCTATTACATACTTAATTAAGGACGCTAAAAATTCCTGAACGTTTGAGATTTATCATTTGCGTCCCAAAACTAATGAGATCGCCTTACGAAACAAAAATTATACTCCTCCTAAAAGCCATGGCGTTCGCAGGAGCGCTTGCGGCGCGCCACGAGTGCCCTGGTGCGTGCCCGTTTCCCAGCGCGCCGACACAACGCCTCTTCCTCAGCCTCGCAACTCGCGAGGTGCTGATTGGCGGCTTGCCGGCGGGCGAGCGCGATCTCACCGGTGTGGTGATCCGGTGCCAACAGTTACTCCTCCTCGCTGGAAGCATGCACCCTGTCCACGTACCGCCAAGTGTAGATGAGACGCCTGGGCCCGACTGCATTCAAGGCGTCGGCACAGGCGTCCTCCGCCACACTCACAGCCCTCGCATGAGCCTTCTGCCAAAGAGCCAATTGCCTGACTCTCCCGGACGCGACATAGGCCTCCCAGCCAGCTTGTTCCGCGGTGTGCTTCTCTTCCTCGGCCTTCTTCTCTGCCTCTATTTTGGCGCGCTCTGCTGGAGGAAAAGCCTCCCACAAGGCGACATCCATTTCTTTCCAAAGCTCCGCAAGGCTGGGGGGGCTCGGCGGGCGGCGTGGCGTTGTCCTCGTAGGGGGGAGACGACGCGTCCTCCGGCGCGCATGCTGGCGAGATTGGGAACGCCGACGCGTCCACCTCGACGCATCGCGGCGAGGAGCGGAACACCAACGGTCCTCCTCGACTAGTGGCGGCGAGGAACGGAACGGCGACACGTCGCGTAGCGGCGAGGAGCAGAACACCGACGCGTCCTCCTCGACTAGTGGCAGCGAGGAACGGAACGGCGTCATGTGACCGTCCGCGCGGTGTAGTGAGGGGCTCCTAGGGCTTGGGAGGGGCGATGCCATGGTGGTTGACAGGGGAGGGAGGGGGAGGAGATAGCGATGAACGTGAACGTGAGGGGGAGGAGATAGCGATGTCGTGGGACGCGAAGTATTTATAGTGAGCAATGGCGCACCTACGTAAGATATGGACTGAGCTGCACTGACTTAAGTGCTGGTCCAGTTGCATCACTGACATGTGGGCCAGACCCCTGTTGGGCCCATATGTTAGTGACTGAATGCACCTGCAGTTAAGTAGCAGCTACGTGGGCATATTTGTTGGAGTAAATTACGGGGGAGCGAAGGGGTCGAAATATTGCTGGTCACAATGGATTGGACGAGTGTGGGGGAGGAGAGTCATGCATGCAGATTTTTTCACACGGGGTGGAGTGGTGGGACCGCCAGAGGGAGAAGGAGAGTTTGGCAGGCATATTGTTTCACACATGGAGAGGAAAAAATTTGGAGACGAACGGGCTTTCTGCAGGTATGGGAACTGGTGCATAATAAGTCATCTTGCATGCCGGCTAGGTATAGTCTCAAGTCATTAAAAACAAACACGCCCACACATGTTCATAATTCAAGGTGCACTAAATTATTGGATGCGATGATTAAAGCTGGCCATAATGGTGGTATCTTAGCTGGTATCATGCACATGGGAATAGCAAACGTGCTGATGTGGCAAAGAATTAAAGAAGAGAGGGGGGTTAGAGTAACTAGAGTTCATGCATGCATTGGTAAACACATTTTTTTGTGGAGAACGACAGCACTAGTTGAGTACTTTTGCAGACTTCGAAAACTATTCCACAATGTGTCAACATTCACAATGTCAAATCAATATTTTTACACTCATTATAAAACGTAGTTCTTATACTAGTACTAGTAGAGTACTCATTATAATCAGTACTCCCTCCGTCTAGGTGAGCAAGTCATCTTAGATAGTGCACTGTGACCAAGGACGAGGGGAAAACGAGAGATCTTAATGTTTATAATCAGTACTCCCTCCGTCTAGGTGAGAAAGTCATCTTAGATTGTGCACTGTGACCAAGGAGGAGGGGAAAACAAGAGATCTTAATGTTTATAATCAGTACTCCCTCCGTCTAGGTGAGCAAGTCATCTTAGATTGTGCACTGTGACCAAGGAGGAGGGGAAAATGAGAGATCTTAATGTTTATTTGCTAATTAATAGCACTGCATGCAATGAACTAACCACTGCATGTCGTGTTTGGACCCTCAAGTCATTAAAAGCATGCACGCCCACATCTCCTATTGGTTGATATGTCAATAAACAAGAAACGAGGTAGAAGTTAATGCACCACGCCTAAGACTAGCCACAATGGATAGTAACATACACATATCCCTAGACTATGTTACTACCTTCATAGCGGGTAGTAGCTTAAGTGTGGTAACATGCAAAGATTCATTTATTAGGTTATAGACTCATATTGCATTAGGACATGTGATGTTACAGTAACCAGCTAAGTTACTACAATTACCTCTCTCTCTTCATTAACTCATTGCCACATAAGCAAATCTGCTGAGTTGGACTCGATGTTACCGCTGAAGTTACTCCCACTATGGCTAGTCTAAGTGTTTTGGGAGTATTGTAGATATTGATATTTTAGTATAAATTTGGTCGTGGGATTTCATTGATGCTTGTCAAAGCGTTGACAGGTCTGCTATGCGTGACCTGAAGATGAAAGCGTTGAGCATCTCGAAGTTGATCAACAATCTTCAATTGTCAAAGATTAGCCGTTCGGCCAATAAGGTGGCACACTTAATCGCTAAGTATAGCTTTGGCAATAGATTAGATGGTATTCTTGTCAATAACGTGCCGCCCTGTGTGGTGAATATTGTATCAATGAGTGTAATGGTGTGGCTGGTTAATTAATATAAGGTGGTGTTCAAAAAAGTATAAATTTGGTCAAACACTTTGCAAATGGTTGACGGGAGTAAAAAGGACCAGAGGGAGTATCATGCATGCAGAGTAGGCAAAAAATTGCTTGTCTAAAAAAAGGCAAAAAAAATTGCTCATTTATAGCTGGTCGAAGTCTCAAAGGGCGCGACCACGCGAGGGAGGTGAAGGTCGTGGGAGGCGCGACGTTTGACGGAATTAATTGAAGTTACATCCACGCGCCGGCATGCCGTGCGAACAGGCAGAAGCTATAGCATCAGGCCTACGATATGGGTCTAGTAGACATGACATCTAGTGGGTCCTGCATAGTTCTCGAGAACTCTTTGGGGGCTTGCAGCCGTTTATCTACCGGGCAAGCCAGCAACCCCACGCCGTTCGCACGCCCTACTCGTCCCCGTCTTCTACCTTACAATAGTTCGCTCCCAGTCGTCCCATCCTTTCACATTAGTTCGCTCCTAGTTTTTTTTGCAGGGTACAACAGTACAACTTCTCCTAACCCTCCTCCAAAATCCATGGCCTCCCAAATCTCCATGGTTGCCGCTGAGTACCAGGTTAGAGCCATCACCGACGATCAGTTCATCGTCATCTACACACGTGGATCCTAGACGGTGAAAGCATGGCTTGCTCGCTTCCTACACATGTTCAACAGTTCAATGGATGAGTGGGTCGCTGGGCTAGATGTTGAGTACACCACAGTCCTGGGACGATAGAAGGATCTAAAGGACGAAGAGAGGAAGAAGCCCGCCATGATCTAGGTTTGCGTACATAACGTTTGCTTGGTCTACCACATATGCCATGCCAACGTTGAGTGCCAGGATTTTCAGAACTTCCTCAAGGACAAAAGAGTGAAATTCGTTACTGTAGGCTTTAAGAACGACAGTGACGTCCTACGTCGGATAGGTCTCGTTGTAGGCCAGCCCTTCGATCTCCAGAAGGCAAGCCTGGTGTCCTCCTCTCAACCTTCAATGTTGACCCTGGCAGCAGCCATGATTGATCCTTCGTACGCTAAACTGAAGAAACCTCATCACGAGTTTCACCATGCATGGGAGTCGAAGACATTAGATGGGACTCCAAGTAGGTGGCAGTGTCGTCGCTCATGCTGGTTCTACTACAGTGTCAAGCGGACTAGTTGCTTATTAGTTTATTTTCAAGGGTGTGTTGGGCTGAGGCCCCAGCAGAGATATGGGGCTGTTTGGATTGTGACTATCTTTGCCATATGTTGCCACATGATTTTTGCCACATTTGTCACACTTGCCTTACTTGAGTTGCTCAAATTGTTAGCCATACTCTGGCTTGCCTAAGGGAATCTTGCCACACTTTTTGTGTCTATGACATGTGGGGTTCACTGCTCATAAAAAATTCCTTGTCTCAAGTGTGGCTAGAACCAAACACCTACCTAACTTGGTCAAACTTTCCTAAGGTTAGGTGTGGCAAAGTGTGGCAATGTGTGGCTAGGAACCAAATAGCCCCTATGTTTATGTTCTTTCTCGTTATTTGAACTCTTTAGTACGTACAGTTCTTCGTGTTCCTACTATGTCTTACTACTATTCTTCTTGCAGTTGGTACTACTTCTCGTATCTTCGTGTTCCAACTGTACTTAATACGTTCGTACTAGTGGTATAATTTGGGTCAGTCAATTTGTGAAAGAAGTTCGATGGAGTGAAGGAAGAAGACGGCAGAAGAGGTGGAAGAAGCCCTTCTAGCCATCCATGTTGCATCAAACGGCTCACATGAGTCAACTGGCCCAAATTGCTCCTTCAGATTGCAGGATCCACGTGGCATTCAAGGTCTCGAAGGTAGATTCCGTGTCCGCACCCGGGTTGCGGGCTCGACGCGCGCATGATTGGCTTCCGCCGCGACAGCCACCATGCGCGCCTCCTACGTGTGGGCGGAGACGACAATGACATGCTAGTTCCTCCACTACGGCATGCTGGAGCATGAGCTCGTCCTCTTCATACGCTGCGTGCATAGACGCGGCTCCACCAACTGCTCGCGTGCTTGGCAGCGCGGCGGCATCGCGAGGAGGAACTGCAGACGACGTGAGCGGGCAAGCCTTTGGCTTCATGTCACATGGATGGCGGCGACACGGCGGTGATGGGAGAGAAATTGTTGGCCGGAGCAGGCGGGCGCCGGCATGCGCAACGACGGTGGTGGCATATTGATGAGTGCGCGTGTGGGAGCTTACTTTAGTTTTATATATAAGGTTGGTCAAACTTAAAATAAAACCGTACTAGTACACGTAAACATTAAACTTAGGTAGCGCTTTTATTAGTTACTAGCTTATGTTCTTGCCCATTGTGACCAGCCTTAGTACCACGGCCATGATACGGAATCCTGTGCAAGTGCGTGAACCGCGGCCGCGCGGTCAATCGAAGGGTGCGTCACCGTGTCGTGCTCGAAGGGCATCCACCAAACCTTTTTTTGTGTGTGTGTGTGTGTGAAAACAATCCTCGAATATTACTCAACTTTTTTTCCTGTGAAAGTTCTTGACACTGCAATATTTCCATATATTTGAATTTAGCTCCAGTTCATGTTTATTTGGATTTGGACGTTTTAGGTGTGCCCTAGTTTTTTTAATACTAATTTTGTGTGTGTGACTGAGAGAGAACGTGTGTATGTGTCCATATGTGTGTTGTGGCGGAAGGGCAATGTGGAGACGGTGTGCGTGTGATACAGACATAGAGAGGTGTGAATGTGCAAATGATCGTGCATGAGTGAGACATAGACAGATGCCGATAGGTTGTGTATACATGAGAGAACGGTCTTCTAGTTTACTTGTGTGTGTGTGTGTGTGAGAGAGAGAGAGTGAGAGAGAGAGGAGTATCCGTAACACAACAACCATCTCTCTCGATTAGTCCGTCCCTCGCACGGTCGCATGCAACACATGCATCAACGCGCACATTTTGACACCCTCACACGGCCCCTGCCCACCTCAGGGCCCGCACAATCTCTTCGTGAATACCCATTTCGCTCCTTAGGTTTGTTTTCTCTCAATATCTGACACACACACACACGCACGCACACACAGAGAGCGAGAGACATGCCGCACAACACAAACACACACTCCCCCGAGCACACAATTCATCCCCATCCAAGGTTATACGGCGACCACTCTCGCTTGTGCTTCTTTGCACTCCAACATGCACAACACCTCAATCTTCAAAGAGGGCAATGAGCAGATCGAAGACGGCGACCACACCGCGCTAGAGAATGCGGGGTCATTTGGAAGCAGGGTGATGTGACGACGACTAACTGACTCCTCCCCCCACCCTCTCTCTCTCTTGCACAAAATTACCAATCCCTCTCTACCCCACACAAAATTGTTAATCCCTCAACCCACGAGATCCTTCCCCTCTCGTCCATGTTTTTCCTGCTCTCTCATCAAACATGTTGTCTCTTCTCCTTCCACGTATACATAATCCAGATGCACACGCATCTCATGTATATTACATGTATGAATCTTTCTCACAGACCTAACTTCTTCCTCTCTCTTTCTCTCTCTATCTCTCTCTGTGTCTCGTTAGGTTTGTCTCCTACTCTCTCGTCCACATACATACAATCTTTCCCTCCCTATCTGCTCCATCTTCAAAAGCTCTCTCTGCATGTTTCATTCACACATTGGGATATGTCAAAATGTTGCTTCTATAATGGCTGATGTAGAGTTATGGTTGTTCTTGTTGCATCCTACAAAGTAATAACTATGAAATGCATTTAGATTCTCATTTGACTTGGAATATGTGAGTTTGAGCATGTTGTGAAGTACTATAGACCTTGTATAAATCTTGGGATTCGACAATGATTGTAACTATTGAATTGTATAGACCATTACATTCAAAGTCAATAGCCTAATATATTTATTTCACAATTTCAACAAATGATTAGTTCACTACAAACTAAGAAAACAAATGTGTACTCCCTTCATTTTTATTTATGTCCGCGTATTAGCATTGGTCAAAGTCAAGTTTTGTAAACTCTCAGAAAGCTTATAACAAAAAATATTAACATATATAATAACAAATAAATACCATTAGATACATTATTGAATGTACTTTCACATCATACATATTTGTTATGGTAAATGTTTATATTTTTCTATAAACTTGGTCAAACTTTAGGAAGTTTGACTTCGGTCAAACCTAATATGCAGAGTTTACTACTACTACTCGCTAGTTGCTTAGCCGAATCACTCAACGTGCCACACGGGGAGTCCAGTGTCACAAAATTTTGTGGTTGGCAGGAAATTCTCCCGCAACCCTGATTCGAGCAGTGGGAAGTTACCATCATAGCCTTCAGAACAGGCCTACAGATGACGCTTGGTAGGGGGCTGTTTTCGTAACTTCAGGTTCACCCTACCCAGCCAACCCCACCCCGGCACCTAGAGTAGTACACCTGAATACTCCCCAATTTCTATCCCCACCGCAAAATAGACTTCTCCACGGCACCGCAGCCTTTGTGCTCCTCCCGTTTACATTGGCGCACTCGTCCACCACAGCGCATCTGCCTAATCGACGACCTCGTATGCCGCACTGGAGCCGGTCCAACGTCGTCGTCGTACATGGAGCCTCTTCGCCGGCATCGTCTTCCACGGTCTCGTATCTGCTTCCCGGAAGCCCACGCCAAGCGCAGAAGTACCATCGTCGTGGATAATGAACTGACTCCCATTGCCGACCATGACTCACAGAGGCCGCCACGACCATTGTTCTCCTCCTTGATTGGTAATGTGTGTATTGAATCACTTAGCAGTACATGTGCAGTTCCAATTTTGTTCATACCTACCCTTCAAATTTCCTGGGTGCTATTGTTCCCGTAAAAGAATTAGTTATAGCCTCCATTGTCCAACAGAATATCAGCTTGTAATTGTGTGTCGCTCCTGTATCGCGCTGTGCTTGGGTAGGTTTTTCATCTGCCACCAGTAGTGTGGCAAATGATGGAAAGGTTTTTAGAACTAGCAAAATGCCAATGCGTTGCACGCATCAAGATGCATTTGTATGAGTAGTTTATCTTGTTGGAGATGCTCTAACATGGGAGACGAGTGCTTTAATGTTGCCCACAAGATGCGCGAGTATTACTAGTAGTATATTTTTCTTGCCATGTTGAGATTTTAAAACCACGAGTGCGAACATGCAGAGGAGCAATGAAGATCAAACACGGGATATTCGGGACATCTTCAAGGAGCGTGGCAAGTTAAAGAGGAGCTGCACCGAACCTGTAAAACGAGCTTTGGTAAATAACACCCTTTCAATTACTTTCGTGTAGCCTCGTGTTCTTCGATGTGTATATGTTGTAGTTTCTGTTTCTCTTAAGCGTGGTGTTCTTCGATGTGTAATTAGAAGAGTCTTAATCGTCCTAATGCTTTCGTTTTTAGCTTAATGTAGGAAGTGGGTGTTCTCACCTAGGAGTCTGTTTTTATTTATTTATTCCTTTTGAATTCACTTCTCCGAGTTCTGTTTATCTGGCTTCTACTAAATGGATCTAGGTTGCTCTGAGTATTGATCTAAAAAAGAAGTAACTTCATGTCAGGATGCAGTTCCTGTGAGGAGGGAAGTATGGTCAACCTCGAGATCATGTTTCCAAAATGAGGTTGCATTACACACAAGGTGCCAGTTCCCTAATGATGCTGGATTAGACACAAGGTGCAAATTCCCAGATGATGCTGGATTACACACAAGACAGGTGGAGTCATGAGCTATTCGTGTCCTCGTGGCATTAGTAAAGGCTGAAAGAAAGCGTGCAACAACCCTTGAGAATTTAGCTGAGTTCCTGAAGAAGCGAAAAGAGCAATCAGATGCTCTCTTCACCCAAGCCAAAGAAGAGATGGAAGAAGCCAGAAATAAGCTAGCAGAGGCAGAGCAGGCTAGGCGTCTCCTGCTATCTAAAACTGTTGTCAATACAAAATTTCCTTCATAATAGCTAGGTTCAAATGTTTATCCAGTCAACATGCCTGTTGTGATGTCCGTGCATCTACTGATGTGGCACAAAATGTTTTTTTCGGGTCATGTAATAACAGCAATTACTTTCCAAACAATAACAGATGAAGCATTGGACATGGTATAGTTCACGCGCAAGCCCGACATTCCAAGTTCAACTTCCACATCAAACTCATGTTCACAGATATCTGCACATTCATACATAATGTCCACAACCATGATTCACTTCAAAGCCAAAAAAATATGTGGAGGGTTATAAATAAACAAAATCCTCTACTAGTTCCTACTACCAATGCGAGCACAAAAACTCAAGACCATGCGTAAATTAATTATATTGTAGTCATTTTTTGTGTTCTAAAATGCCTCCCGGCTCGCGGAAGGACGTGTTGCCGGCACACGCGCGGATTCAATGAAGGCAGGCGGGGCAGTCTTAAGCTGGTTGCACACGGCGAGGAGGCGTGCTCAGCCGGGCCTGCAGCGAGTGTGGCCCTCTTGGCCGGCGCGCCGGTTCAATGCCTGCGCTATGAGAGGTCGCGTCCGTGTCAGAGCAATCACTCCCTCCAATCCTTTTTTCTTTGGGTATAGCAAAATCTCGTTTTCCATTCACATTTTAGTGGTAGGAGTTGTGTGTGTGTCTGTGAGAGAGAGAGAGGAGACGGTAGTCAAGGTTGTCTGATTGGTAAACAAATGAATAATGTCAGTCTGGGATGGAGACGAAAAGGAGACTGCAACAAATGTTGTGTCTACGGGAGAGATAGAGAGAGTAATTTTAGTGGTATGAGTCATATGTAGAGACATATAGGGTGCGTGAGAGAATCCCATAGAGAGAAAGGCAAAGTGAAAGACGAGTGGAGACTGTGTGTTTGGCGGTGAACAAGAAAGCTTAGGTACCAACTGATACCAGAGAACAGTAGAGACATGAGAGATAATGAAAACCAAGTAATTTATTATGATAGGGAGAGTGTGACACTTCTCAAGGGAGACGTCGAGAGACCATGTTTGCGAGGATAGGAGCAACATGAAGTGAGCATGCGGGTGAGCTGGAGAAAAGAGAGTGATAGCTACCTGAAGGAGCATGCATGCGAGAGAGATGGGTGTGAAAGGAGTGAACAGAAAAGGGATTCAAATATTTGAATTCGAGATGATGATACATGTAATCCATAGTCGAACCAAAATTGATCTATCAAACATGCATACTCATATGAATTCACGCACATCTATGTTATTTAATATGTAGATATTACTGATCCATACATTTTAGTAGAACATAATTTGGTTAATTTTTTTCGAATTCAACCTTAAGATTTCGAGATCGTTGTATTTGTAGATCATATTATACATATAAAGGAGCAGAATTCTTTGTTGTGCTTTTGAAAGTATATATATATATATATATGTATGTATATATATATAATGATGCATATAGAATGTAATTCCAATTGAAAATGGAACCTACCCGAAAAAAATAGAATACAAACGGGATTCGAATTGTGTTGGCACGGCAAACATGCACTCTGCAAAATTTGAACGAAGCGGGGAAAGTCGCAGTAACCGCCCGAAACCAAGATCTGCAAGATGGAAATCACTACTACCTATCCTTGCCATGCAAAGCCTATATGCTGGATTTCTATAGGTTTCGATAGGGGTAGGTTTGTAATTTCACCCAAACATGACGTAACCGCTTCTCACCCGAATTCATACACGGTGGGTGCCAAAACACAGTGTGTCCTCGGCCGAAATCGACTCCCTCCCAGATTCATATTCATACACGGTGGGTTCCAAAAACAAACTCTCGTCGGCAAATATTTGGTGTATGTGAGATTACCGTCCTATCCCCGACCGACTAGTGTTGCTGTGATGTAGTAGAAATTTGAAACGAGGGCTAAGTTTGTGAATTTCCTCGCATTTGAGACAAGCGCGCCCTGAATACATGGTTCCCCCTTCCTCTCTACATCCCTTTTCCCCATTCGTACTCCGTGGGCGCCAAAACACCCTCTCCACCCCACCCTCCTCCGTCCGCCGCCCTCCGCCACCCCATCCACCGCTGCCCTCCTCCACCATGCCGGAGTTGATACCCCGACGCCGCCGTCCATTACAAGAGATTGACCTCTCTCATCCATGGCTTCGGACCGGGATCCTTGCATCCTGTCCTCTCGCTTCATCCCCGCCGCCGTCCACCTTGCCGGCGCCGCTCCTACGACCGTCTCGTCCACCGCGCCCCGCCGCCACCGTCTACCTCCTAGATCTACTTCCACGCCGCCGACAGCCATCGCTACCGCAGCACCGTCAAATTCTCAGCAGATGCCTACACGGCGCCGCACTAGAAGCGGTACTCTTTCGTATCTGCTCAACTTATTTACCGCAGCAAGAAAATAGATCGCCACTGCTTTACTCTGATTTCTTGTCTTGGTTGCGAAGTTGCCTTCGTCCGGTTTGCACCTTCAGTTCTGCCATGGCACGCTCAACACCATACTCGCAATGCTTATGGTTTTCCCCTTTTATATTCCACACTAGTTAAATCACAGTAGACTAAATTTCAAAATTGGGTCAGTCGATTTTTCAGAGCTCGCCGGAGTTCGCCGGTGCGACCGAAGGGGCTCGGGTGGTTGTGGGGCCTCGCCGAACGAAGAAAGCTCGATGCAGGTGGGGGTTGGGGTGGGGTGGGGGTGGCGGAGGAACACAGGTGGTGGGGCGGTGGTCCGGCCGGCGGCCCGTGCGGTGTTCTGTATGGGAAGAATCAGAGATGAGGAAGAAGAAGGGTTAGGAGACGTAGGATCTTCATCCAACCGCCTGAAATGGTCGAGAGACAGCTAGGAGTTGCATTCTTAATGCGCTCTGGTTCATCATGTGTGGGCACTGCGCAACCAACATTTTATTATCCAAAATCTTTTTGCTCTTCTTTACCATGTTCCTCTTCTGTTCTTCTTTAATATGTACTATCTTCGTTCATAAATACAAGTCTTTGTGTAGATTCCACCATGGACTACATATGGAGCAAAATGAGTGAATCTACACTCTAAAATGTACCTAGATACATCTGTATGTGATCCATAGTGGAAATCTCTACCAAGACATATATTTTGGAACGGAGGGAGTATGATAGTAGTGCAGTATGTTCCTTGTACTGAAGATGAGGAGGGACATTTGCAGTGTAGAGGTCTATATGGTCGGTTGTGATGGACACTTTGAGCCTCTTTGATTCGTAGGATCTTGTAAACATAGGAATAGGATTTGCAGTGGCCTTCCCACTTCAATCCTATAAGAATAGCAAGGAAATGCGGGGAGCTGTGTCGCCTTTGAGAGTTACATTGATATTAACAGTTCCGCACCTTCACTTGAAGAGAGCTGGTATCCGAAGCCTTTCTAGTCGTACCGGCAATACTAGCACATATATTCTAGCAAGTTCCACTTTGCTGATTTTACTCTGATGCTTAAGATTTTCCCTTTATATCTACACTATGATCTGTGTAGCTGCTTTGTGTCGCACTAGCAGCAGTCCACTATTGAAGCTAAACACTGCAATGACTTACAAAATTGGCACCAAGGCATTGAGTGCCATTCTGGATGCAATGAAACTCATACGCTCCCCACCTGTTGATTCTTGTTCAGAATATCATCCTAATGACTATTCTAACCTCAAGGAGACAGATGGCCTGTCCTGTTCACCCATCAAGGTGCCTGTTCTAATTTGGCAATGTTTTATTGATTGCGGGTATCTTGCATATGTTGTCTTGCATTTCTTCTACTTTGTTGCACCGCCATCTGCTTAGTTTACTCATCATATATGTCGAGATGCCATGCCCATCCATTATCAATACATATTCCATCTATCATCGTACCATGTTTTTCACTCAAATGATGTTCTTGTGCATCAGACATCAAAAAGGAAGAGGGTGATTGCCGAACCTGAAGGAGCACCAGCAAAGTCCTTGAAAAACATGGTGGTGCCGAAGAAATCAGACAGCACCCCACTTATATTGGTTGTACAACCAGTGAGACAAAACGTAGGACCGACTCCAGCTGACTGTACCCATACTTCACATGCCACACCACTAGCCTCACCACACAGGACCTGCACTCCAGCAAAAGGGATTACCGATTTCATTTGCCATAGCACCAGCTGTACCACAGAAAAATCCCACTCCAGCAAAAAGTACAGCAAGTCCACCGGCCAAAGACCTATCCCAACTGCAGAGACGGCCAATTCCTGCAGATTGGAACCCCATTCCATTTATTCCCAGTTTAAAAGACAATGCTTTGAATGTTGTTAGGGACTATGTGCATATATTCCCATCATGGGAAGATTATTGTGAAGACAAACACCATTTTCACATCTTCCTGTCCAACTTACGTGTAAGTGCAATTATTCATGGCTATTATTTTCCTGTTTTCTGCTGATTGAACACATCAATGATTTACATTACATTGTTGTAACTAGGCGAGGGTCAATCTGGATAGTCATGACGAGCAAAGCTTGCTTGTGCTTTTCAAGGAAGCATTGCAGCTGTATTGGTGTTACCTGAGGTTCACACTTTGATGGCAAGTCTATAAACGAATTCCTAGTGAAGTTTCCTGTGCTAAATTTAGAAGACATTGAATGGAAAAACCTTGTTATGCACTGGTCTCGTTCCCAGGATGAGGTACTGTCTATGAAATCACATGACAATTTGAACTTCTACTTTTCTGCATGTGCCTTACGGATCTTTTTTTACAGGAAATATGCTCGAAGAAGAATTCTGGCTTGACAAGAACGACAGGATATCTCAAATATGCTGCCTGCTGCTTTGCTCTTGTTAGTACCTGTTGTCCTGTACCACTGTACTTGCATACATACCTGGTTCATTATGTGACGGCAGTATGCATGATAGCTTGCTTATCAATTGTTCGCTCCAAATTATCTGATTTATATGAATTGTTACATTAGTGTAGAATATATCCAATGCCAATGTTTTTTTAGCTCTGCATTGTTCTTGTAAGTACATGTTGTCCTTTATCAGTGTACTTATAATGACAGGTAGTTGTTCATGTACCATCACTCTGCAGCTTATTTTCCTTTGCCCTCCATTTTCTACACATCAGATCTATATTTACTCTTACCATAAGGTTGATACTGAAGAAGTTTAGCTGTGCATTGCTCTTGGCTGTACCTTTTGCCTGTATCGCTGCACTTACATTTATAGCTACTTGGTTATGTAGCATCACTCTTCATCTTATCTTAAATATTCTCCATTTTTTCGTATATTATCACATCTATATTTTTTCTTAACAAAATGTAGAATAAAGGCAATACTTTTGAAGAAGATTATGTGGTAAACTTCTTGAATTGCCCCCCCCCCCCATCAGCATGGTCAAGGCCTTTATAGAGCCTGTCTTCACCAATAATGTAAGTTTGTCCATCTCAAGCCTTCAAACTTTGTTGTATATATTTGGTTAGGCATGACTGCAACAGCTGTTTATTTTTGGTGTTTGCATCAAATTGCTTGTTTAAAGTTTATTATATGTAGCTCATAAACAAAAGTTCGTCCTTTCTCAATTTAAGTTTTCAGTTGTACAACCAAGTTCCTTCTTCATACCATGTAAATTAAACTATACAAAGCAAGTGATCTTCTTTTGCACTGCATGTATGCTTCTGTTCTTCATCTGTAATCCAGTGGTGTGGTAAACCTACCCACTACAGCACAATGTCATATTCTGCAATATCTTAACTATGAAAAATGTCATATCATTCTACTATTAATTAAACCGTCTCTTTATTTGCCAATCTGAAATGGTATAAATTGACAGCACACTAACCATTGATACTTATGAGTTCTTGATCTGTAATCCAGTGGTGTCATGAAGCTGCCAACTCCTTCACAATGTCATTTCCTGCCATGTCTTGACCTGAACAATACCATATTGTGTTCATGCAAATTTAAACTGTGTCACTTTATTCGTCAGTAAGAAATGTGATGAATTGTCAGCACTGATACTTTTATGTGCAAAACCTGTCATCTGTCTGCTTGTTTATCTTTCAGAGTGAGGAAGATATAAGTGTTGAACAAGCGCAGTCTCATCATCTTGCTCAGCTGCTTGCGCTGCGGCTCCCTAGCAGGGCTAACCTTTCTGCAACTCTATTGAAGTGCTGTCGGTTTTGTATATTATTTTTTTGGCGTGTTTATTTGCACTGGTGGCGATCTTTGATGCCCAGTGTATGTAATCTGTAGTCTGCTTGTGCTTTATTATCATAGTGGCGAACTTTGATGCCCAGTGGATGTAATATGCCGTAATTTCTTTATTGTATAGTATAAGTTTTTTCTTATTCATGATGCCCCGGTTATTTTACTATATATATATCCTGTCTTCGCAGTAAACCGGCCAAACCGTAAAA
Organism: Triticum monococcum; assembly: GCA_034509565.1. Taxonomy (NCBI): domain Eukaryota; kingdom Viridiplantae; phylum Streptophyta; class Magnoliopsida; order Poales; family Poaceae; genus Triticum; species Triticum monococcum. The sequence goes on along the minus strand of CM067847.1, from coordinate 630,106,329 downwards.
TTACGGTACATAATCGGGCCGTCATGCAATCACGATGTAGGTTGGGCCTAAAACGTGCTGATCAGCTCACTGCCGGCAGCAGCCCGAAATGAACCCCGGCCCATGATTGTGCAAATCAAATCACGGGCTTTTAACAGGCCAAAAAATTGTCTCGGTCCTTGTTTGGCCCAATCAGATATCGGCTGCGAGCAGGCCGGATGCAAACCGGGCCGTAGTTAGGCCCAAATATATGACAGGCTTTTAACAGGATGAAATTAATATAGGGCCGAAATGTTAAACGTCCCCTTAACAGGCCAAAACTAATACCAGGACAAATTACTAAGTGGGCCTTTAGCAAGTGGGCCCAAAAGCATAGTGTCCAGTTGACGGGCTGAATCTGATATGGGCCATAATTAGGCCCAAAACCTCTTAAAGGGCCGGACCTGATCTGGGCCGTAATTTGGGCCAGAGCATGGTAGGCTTTTAACGGGCCGGATCTCATATGGGCCACTATTAGGCCCGGAGCGTGGCAGGCCATTAATAGACCGTATCAAATATGGGCCGGCATTTGGCCCAAAACATGGCAGCCAGTTAACGGGCCGGCCTACGAGGGTCGTCAAAATCTTGTGGGCCTATAGCTGGGCCGGCCCATTAATGTCGGGGAAATCTCGTGGGCCTTTAGCATGGCCGGCCCATTATGATCCGCAAGAATTTTGTGGGCCTTTACCTGGGCTAGCCTATTATGGCACACAAAAATCTTGTGGGCGTGTACCTGGGCCAGCCCATTTTAGCCCGCGAAATCTTGTGGGCTTTTAGCTGGGCCAGCCCATTATGGTCCGCAAAATCTCGTGGGCCTTTAGCTGGGCCGGCCCATTATGGTCCGCAAAATCTTGTGGGCCTTTAGTTGGGCCAGCCCATTTAAACTTGTTGGGCCATGCCACGTGTTGACGTATCATAGGCGCCTTCTGTCCAATGAGTGGATGACATCTATCCCGACGACGAGCCGACACGTGTTTCCTCTAGCCAATGATGATTTTACACGTGGAAAATCCCCATTGGCCGGGGCTGTTAACGGGTTATCGGATCCAAAACCCGGCCCGATAGCTTAACGGCGTTCCGTTACGGGGGATACCATGTGTCAATCACCCTTGACAAAAGCACTTCTGTGACGCGCGATTTATCGTCATGGAAGTGGACACTCCCGTGATGATAATTTTGGTAATGTCATGGGACACTTCTACGACAGCACAGGTATGACTATCTTGATTCTGTCATAAATTTGTCATGGATGTACATGCATGACAAAAAAAGCGACCTACTGTGACAAACACGTATCATCACGGAAGTGTATTTTTTGTAGTGTGAACAGGTGGCATTCACACAAAGCATGTCTAAACTAATCAAATGACATAGCAATGTGAGACACCATACGCACGATATGAGCAACATAACCCTGCCAAGTTAGAGCATACACCTTGGGGGCGGGGAAATAGGACTGGTCATCTGTCTCTGAATCCTCCTTTGAGGAGCTATCAGTAACCAGCGAGATATGGCTTCGTCAGATAGCATAGTCTTCTCTGAAGACCTTGTTTTCACTATAGAATTTGCCATCACCGTGTCAAATGGCTGATGCACACGAAGAGCAGTTGAATGTAATAACATTGTTGGCAAATGTAATATGTAACGGAAAAAAGGATAGCCTGATATAATTTACATATAAGATGACTGGCTAAGCAAGATGGCATTGCAAAATTCACATATATGATGCCTGGCTAAACAAGATGGCGTTGCATAATTCACATAAACGATGAATAAACTAAACAGATGGCATTCGCACAAAGGATGTCTAAACTAAGCAAATGACATATTTGATGTATAAAGTAAGCAATGTAAGACACCATATGCATGATATAACCAACATCAGCATGCCAAGTTAGAGCGAAGACCTCAGGGGGTAAATAGGAGTTGTCTTCTCCTTCTGAATCCCCCTCAGAACAGATATCTTCCTCTCGATTACAATCCGAAATGCGTGGAGGGGGGCTGCCTTTGTGCCTACCATGGAGCGACGTCTGCATGAAATTTTATTGCCACACAAGGCTCGTCTCTTTTGCTCTACATGTTCAGTTCCATTGTTTACAATAACTGTCATGCATAGGAATAAAACATAGTGAGATTATGTACGGAGTGCATGCAGAAATCCAGAGTGATGGTAGCAACCTATGGATACACCCAAAACCAATAATAGCAGGCAGATAATGGCTTCAGTTAAAAAATACAGATAATGGCTTCTTTATTGTTTGTTTCCCACCCAACATGAAACTCATAGTTGACACAGGAGATTAACCAGATAGTAGATAGATACTATTGATAGCGGCCCTGATATGTACACCACAACCATTTCAAAACTCAAGTTTGACCATTAGTTTGGAGCTGACTCAGAGTCTAATCGGTGAAGAGGACGATAAAGTAGAATGTAATATTAAGCGATGCATAACGTAAGCAGACATGAAAGAGTGCGACCTCTCTTGCGGACCCGTGTAGTCCTTGAGGTCATCTGCTCGGTTGATGATGGTAGTGCAGTTTCATGGCTGCCAGCGGCAGGGAAGAATATCTGAGGCGACGAAAGACAGTCTGGAGGCCGGATCCCTGCTGTGCTGGACCCTTCTGTCGTTGGAGCAGCTGAGCTGGGGTGGACGACGACGCAGCAAGAGCGGGACAAACCACGCAAGGTTTTCTTTGAGAACTATCTGTAAGAGAAGTAATTCTGTAAGGGCTCGTTTGAATTGGAGGATTCCAACAATGCAGGGATAGGAAATAGACAGGAATAGGATAGGAATGCATGTGCAAAACAGAGAATTTAAAAACACAGGATTTCTGCCAATCTGGGTGTTTGATTCACCACAATTGGAAGATCACAGGATGCAAAGAAGCATGGTGAGATTAAGTCAAACCACAAGAAAATGTACGGTTATAATGCTATTATGCTACTATCTCTTAGTCTTGTGCTTCATGAATAGGAATTTGAAAAGGAGGACAAGTGAAAATTAAAATTCCTACCTTTTTTCTTTCAAGGAGACACTAAAGGAACAAATCCGTGTGCTCAGTGGACAATATATATAACATGTAGAGTAAAAAAGAGATGCAACAAGTGTACAACCTCCTTGGCGAAGCCATGTCGATCTCAGCATGATTCGGTTGGCCGGTGAGGATGCTCCGGCTGACTTAGCTGTCGGAGGAGGGGAAGAATATCTTAGGCGTCTGGAGATGGAGCCCGAGGTACTGCTCCGCTCTGATGGAGGGTTTCGTTGTTGGAGCAGCTCCGGTGAGTTGTAGGACGCCGAGGCTAAAGCAGGACAAGAGATACAATGAACAACGTTAACCTGAGTGGAATTCGAATAGCATCTCCAATACATGACGTGAAATACATAACCACAAAGTGCTAGATGTAAAATACATCAGCCGCTCATCTCTGAACTTAACTGTTGAAACTGAATTTAACTGTGGAAACTGAACTTAACTGTCGAAACTGAATTTTGCTGTCGAAACTGAACACACTAGCAAGGTGAGGCTACACGTCGGTCGACTGACTTTTTCATCTCTGGTCAGTCGATTTTGCAGCCATTGGATACGAAATCAAGGGCTTGCGGTTCATGTTCAACCTCCACCCCCTTGAGTCGGCCAAACAGCAGCCCCCCGCCGCCCGCGGTGCGCCGCCCCGCCCGCCCCGAAAACACTCCCCACCGCCGGTCCGCCGCCGCCCCGGCCATCCCTCTAGGCCCCCCGTGTCGAGCTTTTTCTCCGGCGATCCCCACGCCACCGGCCCGCCAACGCCCCGCCACCGCCGGCGACCACGGCCCCCATCCTGAACCCTAAGATAGATAGTGGGGTACCTCTCCGGCGAGCCCCCCTCCCTGCTGCGGCTGGTTCTTCCTTCACCCTGGTGGCATCAGAGTGAAGTGTAGCTAAATCGGAGCAGCATCGCAAGCAAGAGCAAGAGCGAGAGCAGCAACGCGAGCAAGAGCAATAGCAAGAGCAGACTAGGCAGGGGACCGAGAGCAAGAGCAGAGCAGCAACGCGAGTGAGAGCTAAAGCAGCAGCAGGTCCTACTGATGTGGATGTCGCCGCCGAGGGAGCGACACCGTCGAAGAAGTGGCCGGTGATGCCGCCGTGGATGGAGTCACGCCGTGTCGGCTCGGGACTGAGCGCCGACAGAACCGTGAGATCGAATCAAGAAGGAAATGCGGCGATTAGTGTACAACCTCTTTGGTGGCGCCGATTAGGCCGCAACTTCATCCGAGGAAACGGTGATGATGATGCACTTTCGGTGGTGCAGGTAAAGACGGCGGTGTGGGAATGGAGGTGGCGCGAAACACGAGGGGAACATCGGGGCAGCTTCTTGGAGGTGGAGGACGGGGTGGCTGAACCGGCAGGACGATGAGATCGACGATGGATCCTCATCCGGTACGGTGGATGAGGGACGTCGAGGTGTTGCTGTGGACGACGTCGTCGGGGAAGAGGCTGCGGCTGGGTGGCGGACGGAGCAGGGTGTGGGGTTTCATCGCGGGTTTTCGCGGCCTCGGTGTACGAATGGGTGGGCGGATGGGATGGCAGTGGGGAACCATGGCTTAGAGACGCGCTTGTTCGAAATATGGGGTAAGTTACAAAAGTAACCCCACCGATTTGAGGCGGTTCTTTCGGTTTAGGGGTACCACTAGTATTTCGCGTGTCGGGATTTCACAGGAGGTGGGAGTTTTCGCTCGCGTTGTAATTTCAGAATAGCAAGGCGCGGGTTGAGATGGAGGGAGTCGTCGGAGCACAACGAGACAAAGATATATCTTAAATATTTCGGGCTAATAAGGCGCGGGTTGAAATTTCCGGACAAGCCTAACGTGTACTGTACCAAATCAATGCGCCCTACAAATGACATTCAAAACTTTGAATTCATGTTATGTTCAATTAAAATATTTCGCTACGTGTATAATGCATGCAACCTACATCTCAAATGAACGTTTTAGTGCATTCCAAACGTATATACTACCACTTCAATATGAACTAAATTTGAATTAGTTTCTCTATTTGAATAAGATCTACAGTAATGATTGTTGTGAAGTCAAAGCATTTGAATTCGTTTCTCTATTTTAATAAGATCTACAATCATCATTATTGTCAAGTTAAACCATCATTTGTGTATTATCTTCACAACACACCACATGATTAGTCACGAGTTACATATGAACTATGTGTACTATATGAACTCGAACTAGATTTTTTGAATCCACTTTATTTTGATTTCAAATCACATTACATTTCTAGCTCTAGCTAGATCTTCATAATCTAAACCATGTCTCATATGTATAATGTGTTTATCACATTATGTATGGTGCCCCGCCGCCTACGCCTACAAGTATTTAGATGTGAGTTGCAAACACCACACATTACCACAAATTCAAATAAAATGTGAGAATGTTTGATTTATAGTATTGTTTAGATTGTTCGATATTTAGTTGTAAGCTGAAAACGCCACACATTATCACAAATTCAAATAAAATGTGAGATTGTTTGATGTATAGTATGGTTAAGATTGTTCGGCATTTAGCTGTGAGTTGCAAACACCATGCATTATCACATTATGGTATAACATGTGCACAGCATATGTATCACCTCTATATTCATGCATGCAATGTTTAAAACACTATGATCTCCTATTCAAATATATGAATCCGCTTTCATATCAAATTATGATCTTTGTTAGTCTCTTACACCCACACAATCCTCTAACCTTTGTAGCTACCACTAACTTTCTCTCGTGCATGCACACGCCCTCCTCGCCCTCCCCTTCCCTCGGCATTCTATCCACAAGGCACATTCATTTTTTTCTTTAGGTCGTTCTCCCAGAGTCTCCACAACTCCTTTCCGACGCACACCGATGGATAAACCTCTCCAGCGATGCCTGCCTACAACATACAAACACACCTTCAATCTCCTCCTTTATGTGTCCTTGCCTCGTGTCTCTCACACGGTCATACACACGTGTAAACTCTCGCCCCTCTTTTCATCGCTCTCACAACCGCACAGTCCCCCCCCCCCTATCTAGCTAGTAGTTGGGCCTCTCGCACCACCTCCTAGCTCCATTCTCTCTGTCTATCTGTCTCGCTGGCCCTTATTTGCCTCTAACAAATGGACGTACACCGACCGATCTCTCGCTATACATATAGCTAGCTAGGTCCTTATAACTCGTTTTTACCCACACGTCAATCGATCTACCTCATTAGTTGTGTCTCTCCCTTCCTCCGACAAACAACAATTGATCTACCGATCTAGGTAGGTCTACTTACCAAACACATGGTTCCCCTTCATCATCCATGGATACGTCCCGATAGATCTATCACGCACAGGCACACACAGAAACACATCCCCACTCTTATTGATAACATTGCAGTTCCACCCTCAGTCTGTCTAGTAGGCCTCTCCCACCATCTTCGAGAAGCAACTCCATCACCCATCCAGCACTCTACCCCTCTCCCTCCCTCTCCCTCCCTCTCTATCTTCTCTCTGTGTCTCCCATCATATTTGCCGTCCTTCAGTTATGTATGGATGTCGACCGATCTCCCTCAAGACATAGCTGGGTCTCTCCTTCTCAACACATATACGAGTCGTTCTACCTCTATAGTTAGGCCTCTGCCTACCCCTCCCACCACCCCCTCCCCCCACACACACTGATACATCGAGCGCTCTGGTCATGTCTCCCTGCCACACACAAACTTGACGTGTGCCCTCTAACGTTCCAGTAGGCCAGTCGCCCTATATCTTTGACTTGTACACACACACAATTTCGATGGCTCTCTTCATCGATCTCGCACGCACCCACTTGATCCTCTCTTCGACTCTATCGATAGCTATGACCCCTCCCTCTCTTCTCGTGGATTGCCCGACCCTCTATGTATGATATGGATAGGCCTCCATTTCACACACATTGCATGCAAAATTTTGTTTGAGATGTCATCGACACATATTCCCACAAATAATTCACAAAATCAACCCCCACCCCACGCCCCACCCCAAAACAAAAAACACTCACGAACGTGGTTTGTATCTCTCACACACACCCACGTAGGTGGGGGACGTGCACGAAGAGAAGAGGTTCATGCACGGCACACGTACTCCCATCTCTTTCCCAACCACACCCGCGCGGGTACACGATGGAGCTCATTTCTGTACGAAAAAGGCAGCCCACCTGGTAATTTGGCACGTGTCCACTTGGTGGAGGGAGGATCGTCTACCACGGGTGAACAAACAAATTGCGACTTGACGTGTTATGTTAAAAAAAGAGGCAAACCATGTGGGGCCCACCTTAGAGGCAAGGCTCTATACACTGGAGTCACTACTACAAAAACAGCTATAGCCAATATGGACACTAATGGCGCACTATACATGTGGTGCGCCATTACTAAATACTAATGGCGCACCATGTGTTGGTGCACCATTAGTGTGCAAATACTAATGGCGCACCACATCCACGGTACGCCATTAGTAAATTTTTTTTAATTTTTTCAAAACTACTAATGGCGCACCGTGGGAGTGGTGCGCGATTACTGGTTCAACTAGTAATGGCGCACCACTCCCACGATGCGCCATTAGTAATTATGTTTAAAAAAATCAATTTTTATTTTTATTTTTTAGACTACTAATTGCGCACCGTGGGAGTGGTGCGCCATTACTAATTGAACTAGTAATGGCGCACCATCCCAAGGTGCGCCATTAGTAACTTGGCCACCACTTCCACCGAATGCACCCCCCCCGGTGGACCGCCTTTTTCAGTTTTAAAAAAAATAAAAAAATGATGGAAATGTAAAAAAAATAAAAGAAAATTAGTTTCCCATGTGATATGTGGTCTAATTGTTGTGAAAATTTACAAATATGAATTTCGACTTTATTTGCGAAATCTCTCGAGAATTTGTAAAATGGGCACAACTTTTGCATACGAACTCGGATGAAAAAGTTTTTTATATGAAAAATCATCTACTCGAAAAGTTACATCCGAATTTAATGGGGGAACCCTGTTAAACATTTTCAAAATCCTCAAAAACCTAACAGGAAAAAGATACGGGGCTTTTAAGATCTGGAGAGGCAAAAAAATTCAAAAAAATTTCAAACTTACTAATGGCGCACCTGTCCATGGTGCGCCATTACTATCTTCCCGCCTTCAAAATTAAAAAAAATAAAAAAAATAAAAAAAATAGTAATGGTGCACCTGCCCGCGGTGCGCCATTACTATGCCGTATATATGGCTGGGCGTGGTCCTTTCCTCCTTACCTCCTCATTCTTCTCCTCCACTCCACCTCTCCTCCACTCCATCTCCTCCTCTCCTCCACTCCATCTTCCCTTCTCTCCTCCACCATACTACGCTCCTCCTCTCTAGCGACCTCCTCCTCCTCTCCGGCGACCTCCTCTTCCCTCCTCTCCTCCCCTCCCCTCCCCTCATGGTTTCTCCTCCCTCCTCTCCGGTGAGCTCCTCCTCCCTCCTCTCCGGTGAGGTCCTCCTCCCTCCTCTCCTCCCATCCCCTCATGGTTTCTCCTTCCTCCTCTGCGATGCTCCGGTGAACTCCTCCTCCTCTCCGGCGATGTAGGCAAGCGCCTCTCCGGTGACCTCCTCCTCCTCTTCTCTGGCAAACTCCTCTCCGGCAAAAGAACACGGCGAAAGAACATACAAGATCCAAAAACAAGAACAAAATTTGAAATAATATCGTGCCAAAAAACGAGCAAAAAGGGGCAAAAAAAGCACGATCCAGATCCAAATTCAAAATTCAAAAATAGCAATGGCGCATGGTGGGGGTTAGACGGTGCGCCACTACTATTTTCCCGCCTTCAAAATTCAAAAATACTAATGGCGCACCTAGCCTATACTAATGGCGCACCGTGGCCTATACTAATGGCGCACCAGTGGTGCACCATTAGTAAAAAATACTAGTGGCGTGGTACTAGTGGCGCACCAGTAGTGCGCCATTAGTAGGCAAAATTGGTGCGCCACTAGTAGGCCTTTTCCTAGTAGTGAGTACTTTTGATGTGTCCCGTCAAGTCGTAGAACGAGGAGAAGCTTGCTTAGTACGCCATCTCCCCCGCCCACGGGCGTGGTGGCTCGCAGGATGAGGTGAAGCTTGCTTACTACGCCTTACGCCCGCTCCATCGCCCATGCGCGCGGTGGCTCACAGGACGAGGAGAAAAATTTACTACTTCCTCCGTTTACTCCTCGTCCCTACTACCTTGGTTATAGAGATTATATCATATTGTTTGGAATATATATGGCCTTTAGTAGATTTCAATATGAACTACTAGTACATACTCCAAACACTGATGTATATAGACGTATTTTAGAGTGTAGATTCACTCATTTTTCTCCGTATGTAGCACTCTCCCTCGCCCCTCGACCCTCGCCCACGTGGTGGACGTGCAGCAATTCATTCGGTCTCATATAGCCAGAACGATATATACTGCACTAGCATTATTGCTCGACTTCCCGAAGAGGCGAAGAGCCAATCGCAAGGTCAATATTTTGGAGATGCCAAGCGCAAGGTTATATGAGAACAAGTAGTAGGTGCCGCGTCATTTATAAATAAAGTTTTTTTTCTTCAGTGGCACATACGCAATATGATAGGTTCATAAGGAGAGAAAAGGAGTACATAGTCAGGACGTGCCAGCCTACACGGTTGCTTGCTGGGGTTGCTCTCTTCACACTCTCTCGCACAAAATGACTCTGGCCACATCTCTAACATCCCGGCGGATCACGTCCGCTTGGGGAAGGGGTGGATGCTTAGTGTAGATGCGATGGCCGTTGCGGATGGCGAAAATCCACTGTCGGCACGTCCCGATCAGGGGTCCCCGCCGTTCTCTCTCACAAAGCCGGTGAGGTTGCCTTCGTCCCTTGCTCACTGCCGCGACGTGGGCAGTTGCCGCCTCCCGCCGCCCTCCTCAAGGTTGAGCTACATCCCTCGGGTACAACTCCCTTTACAGCCGGCTTGCACCACTGCTCCAGCTACCCACATCACTCCTTGAGGATATTTCTCTACTTCTTTGCCCTGCACATACCTCTACTGGCTTCTACGTACTGTATTTGTGATGAGTTTATGTCTCATCAACTAGGCTCAGTAATCTTATTCTAATCACGCTTGTTCAATTTCTTTGCCACAGGGATGCTCATCTCGATTTTGGTGAAACTGCACAAAATGATCCGATGGTCAAAAGGTTGCAAACTTCATTTATTAGGAAGCTCGAACATTGCCAGCAAATTGAAGCCTGGTCAGGGTTCACGGTTCAAGGGTTAGGGACTGCATGGATCGTTTTTTTCTTTAGCTGCCTCTGTTCCAAAATAAGTGTCAACTTTAGTAGTAGTACAACTTTGTACTAAAGTTTGCACAAAGTTGAGAAACTTATTTTGGAACGGAGGGAGTACATATTTGCTATGATCGGTCAATCATTGAGATGCAATAGCATGCATGTTAGTCTCCTTTGTATTTGATGAAATGTTGCAACGGGCAACCTTGGACGCAAGATACATGTAACAGAAGCTGGAAGCTTCATAGCATTGTACAAATTTATGTCGCTGATAAATTACAGTACGTACTATACTAGTACTTCCTCCGTTCCTAAATAGAAGTCTTTGTAGAGATTTCACCATGAACCACATGCGGATGTATATAGATGCATTTTAAGTGTAGATTCATTCATTTTGTTCCATATGTAGTGGAATCTCTACAAAGACTTATATCTACTAGTAATAGCTAGCCCCCACTACTAGGAATTCTCTATCCTCTCCTTAAGCCACGTCATCAAAATTGATGTAGCCGTTAGATGAAGTAAATCAGTCCATAATAGCCGTATGATCTTCACGTTGAGAGGCTCCGCACTAAGCCACATGCCAGCATGCAGAAATATGGTGCCACATGCATGTGAGTGGGTTTTAAATCACATCAACATGTCTGCATGCAAGCATGCACCGGTAGCATGCATGTAAGTGAGCTTTTAAGTCCCATTAACATGTCAAAAAGAAAAATATAGTCCCATTATGCAGTAGGAGTTGCACTGGTGGAGCTACGTACGAACAAAACAGTGCCATGGCCCGCCCAGCATGAGCCCAAAACACTAAAGTATAAGGGTAAAATTGGTCTACAAGGGTAAAAGTTTCAGGTGGCCTTTGGCTTGGCCCGCCCAGAAAATTCATTGTAGCTCCGCCACTGAGGAGTTGGCTCATCTTTTTTCCTTACGTGGGATGATCTAAATGATGATGGGAGTTTATTTAGTTTGGCTATCACATTTGTCGTGCGGTTATAGTGTTTTTTTGTTCTATGAAATCGATAATTTTGCGCAGAGAGATATACCGCTGTTCCGCGCCAACGCGTGGGGACTCATCTAGTAATATTTAGGAACGGAGGGAGTATTATGTAAAGAGTTAGGTGTTGCACGGTGATAGTGTGAGGTGGGCCATGTAATCATCGAGCATGCGTGTTTTCACTGCTCTTGCACGCCTCCGCTGAAAAAATGGAGAAAATTGTAATCTAGTAGTAGTATACCTCCTTTCGCCGAAAGCGTGGGACATCCATCAGTCCTACCACCTCAGTAATAAAGACCAATGAGCCATCAAATCACATAGACCCAGCAGTAAGTTGGACGGACGAAGCAACCATCACTCTTGCGCCAGTGAGAGGTCGCGTCCGCTCTGCCCGGGCATGAATGCGGCACTGATTCTTTGGAGCGGCGCTGACCGTTTCGGGCGGGAAGCGCGCGCGGGCGATGGAGGGGCTTTGGGTGGGCCAGGCTGGTCAGGAGCGGGCGTGGCAGCTGTCTGCATGTCCCTACCAGACACGCCCGGAAACGAGAGGATGCACTGACTCTCGCGGCTAAAATCGTACACTACACAACATCTCTCTGTAGGAGTAGGTCGATTTGTCGCTCTCTCTAACACACACATGGTGTTAAACACACACACACACACACACGCACCTTGGTCTCGTTGCACCTTCTAACGTGACTTATTACACCTAGATGGAGGGAGTAGTAAGTATACGAGATACGGTGGCACACTGACTTAAGTCGAATACAAGTGGCCAAAATTTGTGTGCATGTTTTAATAAGGATTCACTTAAAATAGTGCGTGAGCGAACAGAGGGATCAATTGGATAGTGTTCCCGAGTAGTAGCGAGATGTGTGAGGTAAGATACACCGCTGGCAATTTAATTTTTTCTTATTAATTTCTTGTTTCACCCTCTGACTAGTGGGACCCAACGTACTACGTGGAGAGAGGTAAGGTGACTAAGGCTGCAGTATTTCTGCACCACTGTGGATAGTCTTACCACAAAAGCCACATGACACGATTATGATTGAAATCCCAATGACTCCCACACACACACACAAAAACACGGCATGCTTGTCACACGAATGCAGGAATGTATAAAAGGTTATTTCCCTCTCGTTGAACGTAATGGGAGGGTTGTGTAGCTGGTTAGCCTGTTCGCTCACTCTCTCGCCCTCTCCCGCTGGAGCCTCAGCGCTTGTAGTTGCTCTCTTCACACTCTCTCGCCCTCTCCAGATCTAAACAAGACTTCGTTGGCCTCTCTCTTCCCTCACTGCTGCTCAAAGAGCCGGCAGGATCCGTCCGCCGGGAAGGGAAGGAGGCTTAACGCTATCACCGTCGGCGAGGGACTACCGGCGCAGCTGTTCACTTTCCACCCAGCGGCGGCGCGGGAGGGCCTCCGACCCCTTCTTCTTCATCGCCGTCCCATCGCCCACCGAACCACGCCCCAAGAACCTTAAGGTATAATTTACTTACTCCACATGCACTGCTCTAGCTGCATGTATACCATGAATCTAGGACGTGGTTCAAAGAGGAAAGGAGTGGGGGAAAGTAGTGGGAAAAGTTGTGTATAGCATCAATCTAGGACGTGGTTCAAAGAGGAAATGAAGGGGGAAAGTTGTATAACATTAATCTAGGACGTGGTTCAAAGAGGAAAGGAATGGGGGAAAGTTGTATCGCATAAATCTAGGACGTGGTTCAAAGAGGAAAGGAAGGGGCGAAAGTACTAGTTCAAAAAGGAAAGGAAGGGACAAGGCTGTAGAGTTTGAGCAGGACTAGATTTGCTGTGCTCACATAGGGAAAGGCGTCTAAAGATAACAAAACTGGGACCAACACAAATATGCTCCTTGGTTGCTTGTTCTTTGTTGCAATAGACTGTGCATGACCACAGTACATTGGTAGATGCACATGGTGCTGGTGCGTCCACTGTCCCATGTAACTCATTAGTTGTTGTTAATCTAAGGCGCTGTTTGGCTAAAATCTCCCTAGTCCCTACCTGCTAGGTTCCAGGGACTAAACATGGACTAGAGGTTATTAAATGACATGCTAAAACACCATGTTACCCCTAGTAATGAACTAATAGAGACAAGGTGCGATGCATGGCAGGGGCAACTGTTGGAAAAAGTCCGAAAAAGACTCCCTCGGGGTCTTCTTTCTTTAGTCCCAAATGCCCACTTTTAGTCCCTAAAAGTCCCTCCTCTTTGGTTTGGATGGGACTGACACGGAGTTTTTTTAGTCCCTACACCAAAATGTCCCTGTAAACAAACACCCTCTAATAATGCCGCTGGAAATTGATGCAATGCCACAGTGAAAAGCAAATTACATGTTTAACAAATTTTATTGTTAATATAATCTCTATGTTAATATTAATCAATGCCACCGTTTGAGAAATGCTACAGTCTTCTTTCTTTCCCATTTAGATAAGGTAGATGCTTCTTTTTGTTGGCTTTTGTGTCATCCACCGTTATTGACCACTAATTGTTTCCTTTGCACCTCTATGTAAACAGGGTTATCTGCTTCACCTCATTGCCATTGTGACCTTTTGTTGCACTGCACAAAACACATTTGTTTTAAGAGTGTTTTGTGCAGTTCAACCAAAATGTCACACCGACAACGTTGCTTGATTGCTTGATCTTAGTGGAATTGCACAAGAGAATATCTTACTTCCTATCCGTTAAGGCAAATTTGGTTCAGATCTTCTTCTTGTGAGTTGTTTGAATTCCGAATCATGAGAGGTCAGTACTAGCCTTCTTTCACATGATTCTGCAGTGTGCATTCATATTCTGTGCTACTTGTACGATAATGTTGCTTGATTTTAGTGAACTGCACAAATGGAGACAAGACTTCCAATCTGTATGTGCACCCGTAATATCCCATTGAGGTAAGATAAGGATATTTCACAACTGTTGGCCTGTATTTTGCCACTTTCATCAGAAAATTAAGTTTAGTACTATACTTGTGCTCCCTAATTGACATGCCAAATCTTACATTAAAGGCGAAGCTTGTTTGTTATTGAACCAAGTGATGAAGGGGAAGAACAAGGGGAAGAAAAACAAAAATCAACTCCCGGTGCTGTAATGAAGCACTGGAACTGTGATGACACAAGTAATGATATAGTTTGCATCTTAATTTATTGCTATGGCTGGAACGAGCAATTTTTTTGCCACTGATTTGATGCCACTCTTAATGTAATATGTGATTATCTCTACTTGTGCAAACAGGGATCTTCTTTGAAGATACCATATATTTTAGTGGAACTGCACAAGAAGATGTTGGAAACATTAAACTAATCGAGGAGTATATAGTAAGCATGGCCACCATCGTAGATTGCAACAGATGGTTCCGGAGAATTGCTTCATCTGTATGATCTACACGATAAGCCTCCTGACAAAGGTTGGTACTCGCCCACTGATTTCATCCATATGATTGAGCTTTGTCATCTCTATTGGTGTTGTGCTACTGTTTAGATATTGTCATGAAAAAGTGGGATTGTCCTTGAGAAGTGCTTCATCTATGTTGTTTTAAATATTTCCTTTCCTTTTTTTCGAGCAAACAGTGATGGTAGCATTTAGTAGTCCTCTTGTCTTTGCACAACAGGATCGTCTTCCTCTGAAGAAGAATATGGAGTATGTTAAGTGACTAGTTCCGATTATGCCAGGATGAAGAAGCCCTGTCTATCTTATCATCAGAAGGAGTAGTTGAAGGATGGTTACATTACTCCCCACAAGACCAAACTAACATCAGCTCAGAAGGACTGACAAAATCTCCATTTTTTTGCTGTGATGCGCGAGTACAATGTTGTTCTAGGATACTTTCTGGTGAGTTCCATTTTTCTAAAAGTGTGCTCTACATGGACCATGTATGTGCCTGTTGAAACTGTCAATTCATAGTACAGTTTGCTCTATACTAATCACTTTTTTGTATTTGTGCAAACTGGGGTGCTCAGCTTGATTTCAATGGGAACTGCACAAAATGTTCATGAATACATCGAATCATTCATTTCCACCACAAGAAAGGAGGTGCCGATAAGTTCAAGGCGTTGCAACATATAAGGGCGAAATCATACAAGCTACGTGCGAATTTGGTTGATTTTGGTGGAACTGCACAAAAAGAACAGCTGGTTTATTTAGCACGAGGTGCCATGTCAATGTCCGAACTGATGGCAAACCCTGCCCATTCCATAATCGTAGGCATTTGATATTTTGGAATTGGACAACCTTGTCAAATTTTGCTCATTGATTTTAGCAAGACATGTGTTTGATATTTTCGAATGGGACGCCCTAGCTGTCAGCAGCGTCGAACAATTTTTTCCTTATTCTTTAGTTGTGAAGTAAATATTGCCTCTGACATGTGAGTCGCTGAGATGCATAATCATTGATTGTTTTGAATGTTCTCTATGAATTGTCAGGCTTGTGTGTTTGATTGCAATGTACAGAAATGCTAAAAACCTGCTCAAACTCATTGTACTCCTTCTGTTCCTTTTTACTTTGCACATTGTGAAAGTGCATACTTTTTTGTATAACATTGGTCAAAGTAGAGATACTTTGACTGACAAAACTTGTATGCAGGCTAGAAAGGACCGGAGGGAGTACATGTGAGACTGCTGCAAATGAGGTGATCACCCTGGGAATAATGCTAGTACATATTGTTTTGCATGTTCACCCAATGACAGTGATATAGGAATTCGAACTAATCGAAATAAATTCATTCATACACGGTCGGATTTCATATAAACATGCCAGATTTCATTACATTTCATACATTCTTCAACAAAAAAGGGTGCGCTGGGGGTATAATTAATTAACCCAAGCTACCCACCTGTGTCCCGCCGAGCCGAATAGAAGCTTCAGTGACTTAACTTCAGGTGCAGTTGTGTAACCGACATGTGGCCTGTTGGGCCCACGTGTCACTCAGCCAACTACACCAGTAGTTAAGTAGAAGCAGCGTTATTCTCTGGCAGAACTCCCCGACTCCACGTCGCCGCCAAGAAGCTAACCGGCCGTCAATGGTCAACCCACCTAGCTTGGCTTCAACAGGAGGCTAGCAGCGGTAGCCTTACTTGGACCCGAGCGGCGGTGACCTACCGTGTTCTACTCTTCCTCGTTTTCTGTGTGGCGCGGCCTCGTTGGCAGCGGGGCGGGGCCTCGGCGGAGCCGGCGATGTCCTCTGTCTCGTTGCCGTCGGGCGGCGCCTCAGCGGAGCGGTGGAAATCCTCCCCCGCGTTGCCGGTAGGGTGGGGCCTCGGCTGAGCCGACGATGTCCTCTGCCTCGTTGTTGGTGGGGCGGGGCTTTGGCGGAGCCGGCGGTGTCCTCTACCTCGTTGTTGGCACCGCGGGGCCTCGACGGAGCAGGGCCTCGTCGACGCCAGCGGAGCAGGGACTCGTCGGAGCCGGTATTGTCCTCTGCCTCGTCCTCGGTCTCGCAAAAACAGCGCCTCGCCCGCTTCATCGCCCTCTTTTGCTAGCCTCTTTGTAGGCCGCCGCAGCCTCCGCCACCCGCATGCGCTCCCGCCAGCGCTCGAGGCGGCCCTTGTGGGCCGAGTGGTATGAGTCGAGCAGCGCCTCCTGCTCCGCCCGCTCCGTGGTGATCTGCTCCTCCGCCTGCAGGTGCTCCTGGAGGAGATGGTGGTTATAGGCAGCGTCGGCCTGCGCCTCCCGGAACTGCTCCTGACGCATCTGCCTCACACTATCCATATACTGGGCACGGGTCTCGCTGATGGTCACGGTGCAACGCACCGGCGAGGATGGCGCGGAGGAGGGGGTTGGCGTCGGATCATCGACTACCATGTTCTCCATTGGGACGTCGTCGTCCTCCGGCTGCCTACTGGCCAGCCGGTCGGCAGCAATGGCTGCCATCTCCTTGTGGTCCGTCGTCCGCCCGTCCCGAAGAGCGCTCGAGTGCGAGGAAGCCATGGTGGGCAGTAGTGGTGTGGATAGGAGAAAGGGAACGGATGCGGATGACTGCGGCTATGGCCGGCGCAGCAGTTTATATAGCAATGGTGGGCGGGTAGAGGGACGGACGTGTGGCGCCGGAGTAGCCACCTCGGCAACCGCGTATCATTAATGTGGGCGGCAGATGGACGGACGAATGACACTTGTGTTGTTTGAAGGCAGAGCAATCTCTTACACCGGGAAGTGGGGCGGGCGGCGCTGCCTGTTTCTGGTGGAAAGCGCGTGCGGGCGAGGAGATGACTTTACTTGGAGAGGATGACAATGGGGACCCACCAGGTCCATTGCCTCACGTATGCAAGTGCCTCCTTATTATATATATATATATATATATATATATATATGTATAAAACTATACTCCCTCCGTCTAGGTGAATAAGTTGTATTAGAAGGTGCATCACGACCTAGGTGCAAGCAGATTGGTGGAAAAGAAGATTATTTCTCTCTTCTAAACACAACATTTAATCACAGCACTTAAGAGGATGCCTTATTAGCTACCCATGTAGGCCATCGTAATTCATAGCAAGCAAAACGCTTTTATTTCTTGCCTAATAACCGCATGGACGTGCTGCATGCATTGGTCCTTGCCCGAGCAAAAAAAGGGAGGAAAGGGGTTTCCACGAGAGACAACGAGGCAGAGGTGGAAGCGCTCGCTGGTGTTATTTATTTTGCTTCCCCCTGGTTTCCTGACATCACGGTCCCACACCATTGTCAACCTATGTAGTACTAGTCAAGAAACGAGAGAATTGCACAAGAAGCGGCCGACAGCTGGGACCAAGCAGCTCGAGCAGTATTTGTGTTTTTGAGGTGTGAGCATTGCATAGTTTTTCAATGTTTAGCCCAGGTATTTTTCTCCTCTGAACAACAACGAAAACATCGCTGCAGGTATTAACTAGGCGGGCTGTGGCCCGTCTAGCCCAGGCTAGATATCCAGCCTAGATATTAATTTTTTTCAAGCTGAAAAATGGCTAGCCCAGCTATACTTTTTTTAGGAATACCCAGGCAAGGTCAAGTTGTTATTCTCCGCCCCACTGGGATGCAAATCTTTCCTAGGAGGGATGCATTAAGCTTAACAAGAAAATGGTCTTTAAGAAATAATAAATGGGATGCAATTATAAAAACTGGGCAGTAACTATAAAAAATGCACCAAAAACGTGATTACTTTATAAAATATTATTTTTGGATATTTTAAATTTTAATTTCATTAATTGTTGCGAGCGCAATGTTTTGTTGGATTTTTACGTAATATAAATTTATATTGAAATTGTATTTAATCTGACTAGAAATTTCGAGATAAAAATATTTCGAATCCCATCAAAATGTGGGAAATTTTATTGAATTCTATTTTGAACGGTTGGTTGAAATGGGTTGTACTTTTAACAAACTATAAATGGGTTGTAGTAAATTCCATTAGAATTCAAAAATGGGCTACACATTCTTACAAATCTCAAATGGCTGTAAGTTCTCTGCCACACACTTCTGGCCTTACTAAGTTGACGCGCCCCTAAAAAACAGAATTGACGCGTATGCAAGGCTTTGTCAACTTATAGTCAACACACGGTTCTAGCAGCAATGGCCGTTGGATGTCCATCCAACGGATGTCGTGCTTCTTCTTCAATCTCGGATATTCTAGCTTCACCCGCCCAAAAAATGATTCCTCCCCCTAACATCTGGGGCGCACCATTTCAAAAGATGACCTGTGGGCCTACTAAGTTGACGTACCAAGAGCTTTGTCAACTTAGTCAATATAAACGATTCTAGCTACAGTGACCATATGATGTCCTTCCAACGGCCGTAGTGCTTCTTCAACCTCTGGTCTTCTTGCTCCAGCCGCCCAAAGCAGCGCCGGTCGTGCCGCCTGCTCCTGCCTCCCGTGGCCGGCTGTGCTGCCGTGGAGGCCTCATCGCCCCCTACTATTCCCACCGCTGGCCACGCCCTGCGGCGACGGCAACCTCACACCGCAGTCGAACGAGTGAACCCTCATACTCCTCTCCGCATGGGCATCCACTCCCGTGTCTTCACCAGCTCCGCGTCGTCCCCTTCCTAGGCCTCGCCGTCATCCACCGCCCTGGTGCTCTTGGCGCGGCGTGGTCAACGTGGAAGGAACGACTTCCATCGGACGTGGACTATACGTGGAAAGGATGACAGCTGGGTCCACGGCGACAGCAAGGAAGTGCCTCCTTATTACGCGAAAAATAATGATTCCTCCACCTGACAGTAGGGACCCACCGGACGGGCCACCAGTATTTTGCGAAAAAATCGTTTCCCCCTGACTGCTAGGACCCATCGGACGGGCCACCGTATTTCGTGAAAAAACGTTCCCCCGCTGTCAGCTCAGACCCACCGAAAGTGCCTCCTTATTACGCACAAAAAAATGAATACTCCCCCGGCTAGCTGGGACCCACCTTGCTGGGAGGCTAACTTCTGGGCCTACTAAGTTGACGGGGACGAAGGGCTTTGTCAACTTAGTCAATATGAACGATTCTAGCTCCAGTGACCGTACGATGTCCATCCAACGGCCGTAGTGCTTCTTCAACCTCTGGTCTTCTTGCTCCAGCCGCCCAAAGCAGCGCCGGTCGTGCCGCATGCTCCTGCCTCCCGTGGCCGGCTGTGCTGCCGCAGAGGCCTCACCGCCCCCTACTATTCCCACCGCTGGACAGGCCCTTCCTAGGCCTCGCCGTCGTCCACCGTCGTGGTGCTCTCCACGCGGCGTGGTTAACGTGGTCAAGGAACGACTTCCATCAGAAGCGTATTGTACGTGGAGAGGCTGACAGCTGGGTCCACGGCCACAACACAATTTTTTGTGATTTGCCAAGTCGCTTTGTCAGGCCTATTGGGCTGCAAATCTTTCAAGACGAGGAGAGCTTTCAATCGGCTGGCTGAGAAAATGGCCCATCAGTAATGAGAAATGGGATGTACATTTCTAAAACACATCAAACCGGCAATTAGTTTCAAATATCTTTTTTTTCATTTCAAGATTTTAAATTACATTAATTTTTATGCGTGGATAATTTGTTGGATTTAATATTGATATACATTTATTTTTAAAATCAGTTTGAATGTGAGTCAAAATTTCGGGATTAAAAACAGTTCGGACCGCACCGAAATATGCAAAATTTCATATAATTTTTTAACCGTTGCCACAATATGGGCTGTAATGCTAACAAAAAGAATATGGGCTCCAAAAAAAAGCTTAAGAATTAGCAAATGGGCTGTAAATTATTAGAAATAATGGCAGATGGGTTGTATGCTGTTTTCCACAGATTTGAGGCTTTCCTAAAAAAAGGCTGACGCAGAAGCACTGACTGTTGGATGTCCAACCAACGGCCGTCATGCTTCTTCAATCTGTGCTCTTCCTGCTCCAGCCGCTCAAACAAGCGCCAGCGAGACTGCCTGCTCCCTCCTCCTCGCGGCCGGCTGTGCTGCCGCGCAGGCCTCACCGTCCGACCGTACTCCCATCGCTAGCCTAGCCATCCCTCTACACACCCACACCTACTGTTATTCTCCGGCGACGGCAGACGAACCAGTAAACCCTCGTACAGTCATACTCCCCTACGTGTGGGAAACAACTGCCGAGTCTTCCCTGCCTCTGTGTCGTCCCCTTCCTAGGCCTCGCCGTCGTCCACCGCCCTGGTACTCTCGGCGCGGCATGGTCAACGTGGTCAAGGAACGACTTCCATCGGACGTGCACTGTACATGGAGAGGCTGACAGCTGGGTCCATGACCGCAGCAAGGAAGTGCCTCCTTATTACACGGAAAATAATGATTCCTCCACCTGATAGCTGGGACCCATCGGACGGGCCACTGTATTTCACGAAAAAAAACGTTTCCCCCTCACTACTGGGACCCACCAGCTACATCTTCGCACGCAAGGAAGTGCGTCTGGGCAAAAAAAAACGATTCGCCCCCTGACTGCTGGGACCCACCAGTTACATCTTCGCAGGCAAGGAAGTGCCTGACAGTCGGGACCCACCTGGTCGAAGCGTCCGTAGCGTTGTCATTCTGGTCGCGAACGTGTACGTACATACTGGTCGATGTAGAGGCGCGCACGTGTCGTAGTAGAGGCCCGCACGTGTCGTAGTAGAGCCGCGCACGTAGCATGTACACGTACGTACAGCGGCCAGGGTGCAAGAAATAAAATACGGCCACGTATGTATACATATGGGCGGGGTCTCGAACGCCTACTCACGCATACGTACGGCCGGGGCTCGTGTACATTGTTGGGTCGGAACGGAGAAACATCGTCGTCGTCGTGTTCATGGGGAGGCAACGGAATGTGTCGTGTTCATTGGGAGGCAACAAAATGCGTGGGAGCCAACCGGCTGGGTCGGAACGGAATGCGTGGTCGTGTTCATCGGGAGGGCTTGGACGGAACAGGCGATGGAAACGAGGCCTGGCGTACCGCACAACGGAGGAAACGGACCTCCTACGTTCGGAACGGGGTCCTGTTGATCGGGAGGGGTCTGGCATACCGCAAAACGGAGGAAACGGACCTCCTACGGTTAAAACAGGGGGTCCTGTTCATCGAGAGGGGTGTGGCGTACTGCAAAACGGACGAAACGAACCTCCTACGGTCAAAACGGGGGTCATGTTCATCGGGAGGGGTGTGGCGTACCACAAAACGGGACTCCACGAGATACTGTTCATCTCCACCATCGACCCCCTCCAGCCTTCATGAGCTACTGTTCATCCACCGTCGACCTCCTCCAGCCTCCACCTGCGACTGTTCATCCACGGGCTCTTGTTCATCCAGCCTCCACCGCGCACTACTCCACCGGCTACTGTTCAACCAGTCGTCTCCACGGGCTCCTGTTCAACCACCCCTCACGAGTGAGGGAGTCCTGGATTAGGGGGTGTCCGGATAGCCGGACTATACCTTCGGCCGGACTCCTGGACTATGAAGATACAAGATTGAAGACTTCGTCCCGTGTCCGGAAGGGACTTTCCTTGGCGTGGAAGGCAAGCTTGGCGATACGGATATGTAGATCTCCTACCATTGTGACCGACTCTGTGTAACCCTAGCCCTCTCCGGTGTCTATATAAACCGGAGGGTTTTAGTCCATAGGACGAACAACGATCATACCATAGGCTAGCTTCTAGGGTGCCTCCTTGATCTCGTGGTAGATCTACTGTTGTACTACCCATATCATCAATATTAATCAAGTAGGACGTAGGGTTTTACCTCCATCAAGAGGGCCCGAACCTGGGTAAAACATTGTGTCCCCTGCCTCCTGTTACCATCCGCCTAGACGCATAGTTCGGGACCCCCTACCCGAGATGCGCCGGTTTTGACACCGACATTGGTGCTTTCATTGAGAGTTCCTCTGTGTTGTCACTTTTAGGCCCGATGGCTTCTTCGATCATTAACAGTGATGCGATCCAGGGTGAGACCTTTCTCCCCGGACAGATCTTCGTATTTGGCGGCTTTGCATTGCGGGCCAATTCGCTTGGCCATCTGGAGCAGATCGAAAGCTACGCCCCTGGCCGTCAGGTAAGATTTGGAAGTTTAAACTACACAACGGACCTCCGCGGAGACTTGATCTTCGATGGATTCGAGCCGCAGCCGAGTGCGCCGCACTGTCACGATGGGCATGATCTAGCTCTGCCGCCGAACAGTGCCCTGGAGGCCGCACCCGCATCAGCTCCGACCCTTAATCAAGGACGGGTGGTTGGACACCGCCTCGGGGGCTGCAATCTCTACGGCAATCGAGCCGAACACCAGCCCTATTCTCTGCGAAGCCCGTGACTCCAAGGAGCCGAACTCCTCTCTAGACTTCGAGCCCTCCGCGCCCCTACCGATTGAACCCGATTGGGCGCCGATCATGGAGTTCATCACCGCGGACATCTTTCAGCACTCGCCCTTCGGCGATATTCTGAATTCACTAAAGTCTCTCTCTCTTTATCAGGAGAGCCCTGGTCAGACTATGGTCAACAAGGTTGGGATGCGGATGATGAAGAAATTCGAAGCCCACCCACCACCCACTTCATAGACACTGTCGATAATTTAAACGACGTGCTTGACTTCGACTCTGAAGACATCGTCGGTATGGACGACGATGTAGGAGATGAACATAAACCAACGCCTATAAGGCACTGGACAGCCACCTCATCTCATGATGTATACATGGTGGACACACCCAAAGGAAGCGACGACGAGGAACACAGGGATGCAACGAGGGATCGTTCACTCGAAAAGCAATAAAAGAGGCGACGTAAGTGCCGCTCCAAGTCCCGCCTCGGTAGAGACAACAGCCATACAGACCCAGCCATAGAGCAGGACGAGCCAGCGGACGACGAACATGCCTTCGAGCAACCGTCTGAATAGGGCAACTTGGATAAATAAACCGAACACCCCGTCCCCGGCGAAAACAACAGTCCAGACGACCTTACGCCGGATAGGCTCATGGAGCAGAAGAACCTCCACGAAGGGCTCGTCGCTACTGCGTGTATCCTGAAAAAGCAGAAGTGAAAGCTCAAAACTGCGGAAGATGCACTCAGAATCAGATGGAGCAAAGTACGCAACACCGCAGACAAATATGGCGGCAGTCGCCACACAAAAAGCTATCCAAAGCGAAAGCTACTACCTGAATTTGATGAGGAGGCCTTAGAGCCCCCGCAGTCAAAAAATAGGAAAGCCACCCGGTCGGATAGACGACCGCATGGCCAGCATGGAGCGGCAAGCGGCGACGCACACAAGCCGGCACGCGATCCACCAAAGGATCCGCATCAAAAAGATGGCCCAGCCAGATCTATCTATGGGCCAAGAAAGCAAGCTCTAGTAAGCAATGCAACACAACAAATATCCGAACATCACGGCACACCCAAATACAGGGGTGCCGCACACCCCCTATGTTTCACCGAGGAGGTGCTGGGCCATGAATTTCCAGCGGGATTTAAGCCCGTAAACATAGAGGCGTACGATGGAACAATAGACCCTGGGGTCTGGATCGAGGATTATATCCTCCACATACATATGGCCAGAGGAGATGACCTCCACGCCATAAAATACTTACCCCTCAAGCTTAAAGGGCCAGCCCGGCATTGGCTCAAAAGCCTTCCCGAAAACACCATTGGAAGTTGGGACGAGCTTGAGGATGCTTTCCGGGCAAATTTTCAAGGGACCTATGTCCGCCCTCCAGATGCAGATGATCTTAGTCACATAACTCAACAGCCCGGAGAGTCAGCCCGGAAATTCTGGAACAGATTTCTTACTAAAAAGAATCAGATAGTCGACTGTCCGGACGCCGAAGCCCTAGCAGCTTTTAAGCATAACATTTGAGACGAATGGCTCGCCAGACACCTCGTCCAAGAAAAGCCAAGAACAATGGACGCATTAACAAGCCTCATGACTCGCTTTTGCGCAGGAGAGGACAGCTGGTTGGCAAGATGTTGCACCAGCGACCCAAGTACATCCGAAGTTAGGGATGGAAACGGAAAACCCCGACGCAACAAGGACCAGCGCCGGAATAAGAGAAATAGCCCAAAGTGCACGGCGGTCAACACCGGATTCAAAAGCTCGCGGAAGAATTAGAGAAAGCCGCCCCTCAAGGATAACAGGGACGAGCTATCAAACTTAAACAAAATATTGGACAAGATATGTCAAATACACAGTACTCCCGGGAAGCCTACGAACCATACCCATAGAGATTGTTGGGTTTTCAAGCAATCCGGTAAACTCAACGCCGAACACAAGGGGCTCAACACACCAAGTGAGGACGACGACGAACCCCACAAGCAGAGCACCAGGAAACAAAAGGATTTCCCACAAGAAGTCAAAACAGTAAACTTACTTCACGTGACGAACAGAATGGCGCCAACAGAGATACGCGCCATACGGCCTATCCCAAAGGAGTCTCGCAAATGGTTGTTAAAACCGATCACCTTCGACCATCAGGATTACTCTAGAAGTATCCGGAACACAGGCTGGACTGCCTTGGTATTAGATCCAATAATCGGCGGACTCCACTTTACAAATGTCCTGATGGACGGCAGTAGTGGTCTAAACCTATTATACCAGGACACAATCCGCAACATGGGGATAGACCCAACAAAAATTCGCCATAGAAAAACCTCCTTTCAAGGGGTAACGCCAGGCCCGGATGCCCGTTGCATGGGTTCTCTCCGGCTAGAAGTTATGTTCGGCTCCCCCGATAACTTCCATCGCGAAGTAACTTTCCAAATAGCCCCATTCTCAAGTAGCTATCAAGCACTACTGGGACGCGAAGCTTTCGCCCGCTTCAACGCAATACCGCATTATGCATCTCTCACGCTTAAGATGCCCGGTCCACGAGGCATCATCTCATTAAAGGGAAAACATTGAGTGTTCCCCCCGCGCGGAAGAAAGTGCTGCTGCCTTGACAGCCCCACAATAAAGCGGCTTCACCAGCCAAACCACCTAAACAGGTCGTCAAGACCACGGACACGGCTAGACGAGTCCAGCATAAACATACAATTGATAAAGGCTTAATAGTCGTATGCCCCTGTACTACGGGCTCCGCGCATATAAAACAAGAGACAATAAAGCTCAATTTTACCCATTCGATTTATACTTCGTTTATTTAATATAACTCATGCTCGGCATGATCTTTCTTTAACTAAATTCCTCTCTTTTACAGATGAACATCGTGCCACGCCCGTCCAGGATACGGCACAACGGAGACACAGGCGCAGACGTGCAGCAGGGACCCGTTCCAAGGATTCTTTTCAGATTAAGACCCTGCGTAAACCTTTTTACTGTTTCTTGTTGATACACATCCCCTGGTTTCTTGGTATAACCAAGGAGGAGGCTGGCGTTTTGGCATGTGGCCACGTCAGAGTTTTTGCATGTACCTGGACACTAGGGGCTTATTACTAAGGGCGTTATCCCGCCCGCCCTCATAAAGACCGAATACCTTAGGGACTGTTCGACGTCGTGAGTTCGGCCTTATATGCATCAGCTCCGAATCATGTCTTTGGTCAAATGTTGGGTTTACCCGGCTCCTGTGTTTTGCTACCTTACGTTTCGCTCTATCGGCTAAGGCGGCACCAGGAGAACTACTACAATTGTGCCCCTGTTCGGTCAGGCGAGCACCTCAGTAGAGAAAGCCTAAAACTAACTGTCATGATATAGCGTGAGACTGGTCAACCACTCGATGACTTACCGGAATCTTTAGGATTCTTCCACATTAACGAAGGGCCGCTTCTCGGCCAGGCACATACGCGCCCCGAGTTCGGGTGAGTGCAGGCGCCACCAGGGGCTATATAAATAGCCTCACTGTCAAACTCCTATGGCTAAGTGAAAGTGATAAAGCATCATAGTCCGATTGGCTAGTTCGCTGCGCTATCACCTCCTTTGTAGGACCAAGATGTTGGATCAAATGTGAAAATGCGCCTTTTGCAAAGACCCCTGCATTATGTGCGTGGGGGCTGAAGCCGACGACTGCCATCTTTCAGATTATATATACATATATGTTAAACGGCCACACAAGAGGTATTATAATACTTGCAGGCACAAGTATAAAAAGCTTCTACAATTTATCAAAATATTGTTTTACAATAATGCTATTCGAATATAGTGTCCTTCGAGCACTGCGTCTCTATTAAACGAGCGCCTTGCAGAACTTCCTGAAAATAGTGCTCGGCAGGTACTCGGCTTCCATCCGATTCTGGGGATGCAACAGCGGTGGCCTCCATTTCCGCCCAGTATGTCTTGAAACGGGCAAGAGCCATCCGTGCACCCTCTATGCACGCTAACCTCTTCATCGCATTGATATGTGGCGCCGCACCAAGGAACTGCTGCACCAAGTTGAAATAACTTTTCGGCTCTGGCCTCTTTGGCCACAGATGACTCATGACATACTTCATGGCGAGTCCGGACAACCTATTTAGCTCGGCCCATTTGGCCAAATGATCGGCTAATGACAGCGGACGCTCCGGATTGTGGAACTGCGACCAAAAGAGCTTTTCCACTTCGCGATCTTCTTGATCTTGGAAGTGTTCGGCCGCATCCGCAGCACTCGCTGCCAAATCCAGATAGGTGTCCGCCGTACTCCACATCCGGTCTAATGGAGCATGTTTAGGTTCACAGAACTTCCTCCATAGCATAAAGGGCTTTCCAGCCGCGATCTCTCCGGCCTGACGCAGCTCCTCCTTCATAGCCCTGACCGGAGAGCGAGCATCCTTGGCATCGGCAATAGCCTGCTCCAGGTCCGTCTGTTCCGCCCGATCTTCTTTGTCAAGAAGCTTGCAACGGTGAGCAGCATTCTTCAGCTTCACGGCCATCTCGGCCATTTCTTTCTTGCTTCAGCAGTGAGCAGCATGTTCGGCTTTCAGTTCTTCAATTGCCTTTCCGGCAGCCGCATCACTTTTCCTTGCTTGCTCCTTGGCTCGGGCAAGTTCTGCCCGGAGATTCTCCATGGCGGCAGCACCATCTGCATCAAGCGCACACATTGTAAGATACTGGCATAAAGCTCCTCTTACCATGTGCCGCCGAAGGAATTACATACCTTGCGCCTCGTCAAGCCACTTGTTGACAAGCGCGATGTTGGCATCTGCCACGTCAAGTTGCAGCTTTAGCTCGGTAAATTCATCAGTCCGGCTTGCCACCGGACACTTCGCCACCTACATATGAAGGTGGCATATTAGACCTGGGATTATGATCCTCTGCGCGCCGTCACTTTTGACAACACACAGAGTCTCAGGGGCTACTATCTACACAGGGCGCCTCTTATTTATGCGCAACTGTCCAAAAATGGTACATTATTTCACGTACCTCAAAACCTGTCAGTAAACTCCTGACGGCCTCGTGCAATCCACTCTCCGTGGATGAAATCCTCTCAATCACCGTACCCATCAATGCACGGTGCTCCTCTGAGATAGATGCTCACCCTAGCAGATCCTTCAGCTCCTCCGACCGCGCACCAGACGGCGCCGGACTAGTCCGATGGCCTTTTTCGAAGGCCGGGCGCGGAGGGCTTTGGGGGGCCATATGACTGCCTTCCGGCCCTGTCGGATTCGGAGAAACCCTCCGCGACAATACCTCAGGGTCGCCCGCCTCGCGAGGCGGTACGGCAGGGGGAGGTGTTCTGCTCTCCATCATCTCCGGAAGAAGATCCCCCGAAGATGAGCTCTGCTGAGAAGGGCTAAGGTCCGAGCTACAAGGTAAATTTTCGATTACTTTTCTCAGATATAAAGCAAGGATTTCTCTCGTTCCTTAAAAGGAAAACTCCTCTCTACTTATGGCTCGGTGGAGGGCTGATCCCCTTGAGCGCATAATTCGGCCGAAGTATCCCCCGGCATAGGACCCTGTGGCGAAGAATTCTTCCCCCGCTTTAAGGCCATGGTCTCCGGGTCCTCAGAGGCGGTCCTCTTCTTCCCCCGAGGAGAGGAATTTTCGATTCCTCTCTTCCGGACAACCTCCTTCGAGGAGGCTATAGATTCCTTGTCCCCTCCCACGCTTTCCTTTGAAGGCACAACCTCCAACGTCCTGACTAGCATAGGACCCGGCGTGGTCTCGGGGAGGGGGGCCGGACACCTGATTAGCTTTGCTTTCGCTATCCACTCCTGTTTAAAGGACAACTCTTTTAGGGGCAATTTTATGATAAATATACGGATAGCGAGTCCGAGCACCAGGCTACTTACTTGAGTATCCGGACGATTGCAGCTCAGACCTGCCTCCTTTGTAGAATCCGGACACACTACTTGTGGTCCGAAGAATAATTTGTACATCTCCATGGGCGTCATGCCAAGAAAATGTTGGAGAACTCGTGTTCCCTCCGGGTTTAACTCCCACAGGCGGAGGGGGTGATGTTTGCAGGGCAGAACTCGGCGAATTAACATAACCTGCATCACCACGACCAGACTGATGTCTCTTTCTAGGAGATCTCGGATGCGTCCCTTCAACAGGGGCACGTCCTTTGCCAGCCCTCAGTCCAGCCCCTTAATGACCCAGGATGCCAGTCGTGGTGGGGGACTCGAGCGGAAAGCAGGCAGCGCCACCCACTTGGTGCTCCTGGGAGCTGTGATATAAAACCACTCTCGTTGCCATAGGCTGGACTCCCCTGGAAAAGAGCCCTCGGGCCATGGAGCACCGGCATTCTTCCTTATAAAAGCACCTCCGCACTCCGCGTCCCGTCCCTTGATCATCTTTGGCTCTACTTTGAAGGTCTTGAGCCATAGTCCAAAGTGAGGAGTAATACGAAGGAAGGCTTCACAGACGACGATGAATGAGGAAATATGGAGGATGGACTCCGGAGCTAAGTCGTGAAATTCCAGTCCATAATAAAACATGAGCCCCCTCACAAAGGGATCCGTCGGGAATCCTAGCCCCCGAAGGAAGTGAGACATGAACACCACACTCTCACCAGGCTTGGGAGTGGGAATGACCTGCCCTTGAGCAGGCAGCCTATGCGAGATTTCTTCGGTCAAGAACCTGGCCTCTCTCAACTTCAGTACGTCCTCCTCCGTGACGGAGGAGGGCATCCATTGGCCTCGAAGGACGGAACCAGACATTGTCGAAGGTCCAAAGCGCCTGAAATCTGGAGCCTTGGGTGTTGGAACTCGAGGCGAAGGGCGAACTCGTTTGAGATTGAAAGAAAGGAGTAAGGCCTTGGTCTCTTTATAAGAGGTTGAATACCAAGGGCCCTCCCCGTGACCGTACGGGACTCGCCTTTGATCGAGAAAACATACCAGCTAGTACGGTTGGGTTACCCATGCCCGTATTGATGAGAATCCCAGAATAAGGGGACATGATCTCTGCTTTGACAAGACGTGCCAAGGAAACCGCCTCGCTAAACGCGCTGAGGTGGGATAGTAAAATGATTCGAATAAAGACTTGGCCGTGGTGTGATGTCATGCTACAGAATACGTCAGCAGATTAGTTTTGTGTAAATATTATTCTCTCTATGGCAATATGTGGAAACTTATTTTGCAGAGCCGGACACTACCTTTGTGTTCAAAATCTTCTATGAAGTACTTGGAGGAGGAACCTGCCTTGCAATGCCGAAGACAATCTGCGCGCCGGACTCGTCATCATTGAAGCCTGGTTCAGGGGCTACTGAGGGAGTCCTGGATTAGGGCGTGTCCGGATAGCCGGACTATACCTTCGGCCGGACTCCTGGACTATGAAGATACAAGATTGAAGACTTCGTCCCATGTCCGGAAGGGACTTTCCTTGGCGTGGAAGGCAAGCTTGGCAATACGGATATGTAGATCTCCTACCATTGTAACTGACTCTGTGTAACCCTAGCCCTCTCCGGTGTCTATACAAACCGGACGGTTTTACTCCATAGGGCGAACAACGATCATACCATAGGCTAGCTTCTAGGGTTTAGCCTCCTTGATCTCGTGGTAGATCTACTCTTGTACTACCCATATCATCAATATTAATCAAGCAGGACGTAGGGTTTTACCTCCATTAAGAGGGCTCGAACCTGGCTAAAACATTGTGTCCCCTGCCTCCTGTTACCATCCGCCTAGACGCACAGTTCGGGACCCCCTACCCGAGATGCGCCGGTCTTGACACCGACAACGGGCTACTGTTCATCCTACCCTCCATAGTCTACTGTTCTTCCTGCCCTCCACGGGGTGGTCCTGTTCATCCAGCCCTCCACGGGGTCCTGTTCATCCAGCCCCAACCGGCTCGATCGATCGGGGTCCTGCTCATCTAGAGGCAACACCACGGGGTCCTGTTCATCCACCCCCACCGGGAACTGTTCATCCAACCCCCCCCCCCCCCCGCCCCCCGCAACGCTCACTGTTCATCCAAAGGCAGCATCGATCGGCTTCAGTTAGCAGCAATAGCGAAGGAATCGCTCGATCGGGTTCAGTTAACAGCCATCGATCGATCGCTCGGGTTCAGTAACGCATAGCCTGTAATCGCTCGGGTTCAGTTAGAGCCCAGCGCCTCGCTCAGGTTCAGTTAGAGCCAACACCTCGCACACACGCGCGTACGTGTACGAGAGAAACGTGCATCGCTTGGCCCCCGACCTCCCACCGTAACCGGGAACTCCCCGAAATTTTCCTTTCCCTCGCTTCTACCATGGTTTTTTCTGTCATGGACGGCCCAAATAATGTCATGCAGCTGCATCTCCGACCCGCCCAGGACGAAAAGTCCATTTTCTGTCATGATTTTTTGTCATAGAAGTAGGAGCCCACCACATCTATGATGATACCGGGTTTTGTCATAGTTATCGTCATAGAAGTGTCATATGTATGAAAGAAAAAAAAATTGTTCGGCCCAAAATGTCATGGATGTGTCTTTTTTTGTAGTGCTAAGAGGAATCAAGTAAATTACCTAACGGGAGTTGTACAGGAGGAAGTACCGGTGGTAAAGGATTTTCCAGATGTATTTCCAGAAGAGTTACCAGGCATGCCACCGGATAGAGATATTGAGTTTTTGATTGAACTTTTGCCAGGCACAGGGCCAATATCTAAGAGACCATATAGGATGCCCGCAAAGGATTTGGAAGAGATTAAGAAGAAGATTAAAGAGTTACTGGATAAAGGTTATATTCGCCCAAGTTCTTCGCCTTGGGGATCGCCAGTACTTCTAGTGGAGAAAAAGTATGGATCGTTAAGGATGGTTGTTTATTGTCGAGGATTGAATGAAGTAACAATCAAGAACAAGTACCCACTCCCGATGATCAATGATCTGTTTGATCGATTGCAAGGAGCTAAGGTATTTTCCAAGATCGATCTGCGATCAGGATACCATCAGTTGAAGATTCGAGAACAGGATATACCTAAGACGGCTTTTACCAACAAGTATGGGCCGTACGAGTACACCGTTATGTCATTTGGTCTGACTAACGCACCTGCCTATTTTATGAACATGATGAACAAAGCGTTTATGGAGTTTTTGGATTAGTTCGTCGTAGTGTTCATTGATGATATTTTGGTTTACTCGAAGAATGAAGAGGAGCATAAGGAGCATTTGCGTTTGGTACTTGAGAAGCTCGGAGAACATTAGTTATATGCCAAGTTTAGCAAATGTGAATCTTGGTTGAAGGAAGTTGGATTCCTTGGACACGTTATATCTGGAGAAGGTATAGTAGTAGATCCCACCAAGGTTGTCACTGTGAAAAATTGGGAAGCCCCAACAATAGTTGGAGAAATCCGGAGTTTTCTTCGACTTGCAGGATACTACCGGAGATTCATTGAAAAATTCTTGAAGATTGCAAAGCCTATGACGGAGTTGTTGAAGAAGGATACCAAGTTCATATGGACTGAGGAATGTGAGGCTAGTTTCCAGGAATTGAAGAAACGTTTGGTTACATCACCAGTGTTGATTTTGCCGAATCAGAACAAGGATTATGAGGTGTATTGCTATGCTTCACGTCGAGGACTTGGAGCAGTGCTTATGCAGGAGGGAAGAGTTGTTTCATATGCCTCACGACAGCTTAAGCCTCATGAGTTGAATTATGCCACGCATGATTTGGAGTTAGCAGCTGTACTGCATGCATTAAAAACATGGAGACATTTTCTCATTGTAAACCATTATGAAGTGTACACAGATCACAAGAGTTTGAAGTATATTTTCACACAGAAGGAACTAAATCTCAGGCAAAGGAGATGGTTGGAGCTCATCAAGGATTATGATATGAGATTGCATTATCATCACGGAAAGGCTAACATAGTAGCCGATGCGCTAAGCCGTAAAAGCCATGTCAACACGCTAATGACGGAGATTTACCGAAGGAGTTAGCCGAGGACCTTCATGAGCTATGTTTGGAGATAGTTCCGAGAGGCTATGTAGCAACATTGGAGATTCAGTCTACCTTGATGGATAAGATCAGAGAAGTTCAGAAGACTGACAAGGAGGTTGCCTCTATAAAGGAGAATATGAGCAAAGGAAAAGTTAAAGGATTTCGTGAGGATGAGCATGATACCCTATGCTTTGAAGACCATGTTTATGTGCCTAATGACCCGGAGATCAGGATGTTAATTCTGCAGGAGGCCCATGATTCACCATATTCGATTCACCCAGAAAATACCAAGATGTATTTGGATTTGAAGGATACTTTCTGGTGGACCGGAATGAAGAAGGATATTGCGGAGTATGTAGCAGTTTGTGATGTATGTGAGAGAGTAAAGGCAGAGCATCAGACACCAGCAGGATTGTTACAGCCATTGCCGATACCCGAATGGAAGTGGGATAAGCTAGGGATGGATTTTATTACGGTATTGCCTAGAACTCGTTCAGGCTATGACTCGATTTGGGTTGTAGTCGATCGTTTGACAAAGGTAGCTCATTTCATCCCAGTGAAGACTACCTACACCAGTGCTAAGTTGGCAAAGATATACATGACCAGGATCGTATGTCTGCATGGAGTTCCAAGGAGCATTGTATCATATAGAGGAACCCAGTTTACCTCAAAGTTCTGGAATCAGTTGCACGAAACCTTGGGTACCAGGCTAGAGTTCAGCACAGCTTTTCATCCACAGACAGATGGACAAACCGAGAGAGTCAATCAGATTTTGGAGGATATGCTAAGAGCTTGCGCGCTAGATTATGGATCTAGTTGGGACGACAATTTGCCATATGCAAAGTTCTCTTACAACAACAGTTATCAATCCAGTTTGAAGATGGCCCCTTTCGAAGCCTTGTACGGAAGGAGGTGCAGGACCCCATTGTCGTGGGATGAGGTTGGAGACCTGCCAGTTGTTTGGACCGGATTTGATTAAGGAGTCTGAACAGAAGGTAAAATTGATTCGCGACAGGCTCGTGGTAGCCCAGTCCATGCAGAAGAGCTACGCAGATTCTAAACGCAAGGAGACAGTTTACGAAGTAGGAGACCGAGTTTATCTTCGAGTATCTCCACTTCAAGGAGTTAAGCGCTTTGGAGTTAAGGGAAAGTTAGCGCCACGTTTTGTAGGACCATACAAGGTTTTGGAGCGTATGGGAGAAGTAGCCTACAAATTGAAATTGCCTGAAGGATTGTCAGGAGTTCATGATGTATTCCACATTTCCCAGTTGAAGAAGTGCCACGCAGAGATGGCTGATATACCGTTGAGAGATACAGTGCCGCTGGAAGCGATTCAGTTGGACAGTGATTTGACCTATGAGGAGAACCCAGTCAAGATTCTTAAGTATGCCAGCCGAGTCACCCGCAGCAAGGTTATCAAGTTTTGCAAAGTTCAGTGGAGCCACCACACCGAGGATGAAGCCACCTGGGAGCGAGAGGAATATCTGTTGAAGGACCACCCTCACCTATTTTCTAGCCAACCCGAATCTCGAGGGCGAGATTCATCTTAAGGGGGGTAGGTTTGTAACATCCCAAATTTTCAATTTGGAATGTTATACATTAGATCATCACTACATATCATATTTTATTTGCTTTTGGTTTGATCCTAGAAATTCTACGCAACTCAAGGACCCTCGGAGAGAGTTGGGGATTTCGTTATTTTCGCATTTGAGTTTTCTCAAATTTTGAAAATAGGATCATTTGATTTTCTTTATTTTATCTTCAATTATTTCTATTATAAAAATATGAGAGAGGGAATAAAATAAATTTCCCAAAATAAAGAAATATTGAGGATTTAATAATAAAATCAAATAATATTTTATTTCGGAGTTTTCTCACTATTTTATTTTTATTTAGGAAAAATGCGTGTTTTTCAAAATTGCATATAGGCCCTAAATAAATGTTCATCTAGACCGGCTTGATTTTATAAGTCGGGGAAATTTTATTTCGGGATTTTTGGAGTTCGTTTAGTATTTCTTTTATTTGTTTTTCTGCGCGTAATTATTTAAAAAAACGCGTAACCGACTTAGGGACGGTTTCGGCCAGGACTCTTCGGGCCGGCCTTTATAAGGCGCCGCCCCGAGCCCGTTAAGCCCCAAGCCGCGCTGCGCCAGAACCCTAACCCTAGCCCGCCGCCGCCGATGCCGTGTGACGCCGCCGCCGCCCGGAGCCGCCCCGCCCGCTGACCCCGCCGCCGCCGGTTTTTCCCTAGAAAACCGTTTAGTTTTCCATTGGTTTTCGTTCAGTTTTTTTAGATTCATTTTTTTATTTAGATCGGTTTTTTCCCAGTTTAGTTTATTTAGCGAGAGTTCGCTCGTTCGTTCATTTTAACGAACGCATTCACCGTTTAGTTCTAGAAAACGAACGTTTGTTCGTTAATCTGTTCGTTGTTTTTCTTTTTCTCGGGTTTTTCCGCGATTATTTCTGATCGCGATTTCTAATCCGATTTTCGTTCTAGTATAACTTTTCGCTCGTTTATCGGAATCAGGTGATTCAAGCGCGTGGAGTTTCGTCTCGAAACCCTCTTTTTGTTTAACCAACTCAAACAAGTTTTTGCTTCTGTAAAATTTGACCTAGATCCAGATTAGTAAACGAAGCTTGTTTTTTCGCCGTTTGACTTTCGTTGCTTCGTTCGATTTGATTCTTTTTGCAAACCGGAGTTCTTAAGTTGAACTTTCTGGTTAGATCTCTTAGTGGAGTTTTACTTGTGCATTAGATGAGTACTTATTGTATGCTTGTTTGTTTGCGATAGAGTACCCGGAGTGCGCCGCTTGCTACTTTGAATCGCTAGGTTTCGCCGATCATCAACAAGGCAAGTAACACTTTCATCATACCTCTTTACTACCCAGTTTTATTGCATTAGATCAATCCTCAAAAATTGCATGATTAGGATCTAAATAAATTTTGGGTTTTGGGAAGTAGATGAGGTAGTACCTATTACCTGTTTTATTATCAAACGTTTGGGAGTTACTTCTACGTTTGCTTATACTGCCATGCTATGCTAGTAAACGTGGATTGGGTGAGTGTATCCATGACAGATGTGATATTATTAAATTAATGGTTTATTTAAGGTGGTAACTTAAACACACATCTGGGTGGATTGAGGCACCTGGGTATTCCAGCGATTGCCTGTTTTCTTTATGGACCGCCACCCAGGCTCAATGGGATCATGAGATTATTCATACTAGAAACTTCCGTGTGCAGCCACAATCTACTATGGGCTCTAGCATAGTTGACTAAGTCGTGCGAACTCTTACGGTGGTAGACTAGCAGATGTAGGGGGTCTAGGTTGGTACGGTCTACCCGTTCGTAAGGTGCTAGCGCTTCTGAAAGACTATGTCTTGGTCATTCGTATCTCAAACATCATGTAGTGCGAGAATCCCAACGGAGGAGATAGAGTCTTGTGGGGAAAAGTGTGCAAACCTCTGCAGAGTGTATAAACTAATCATGGTTACTCGTGTCCCTGGTTATGGACATCTTGAGTATCTAGTACTTGGATTATCATGTGAATCTCATCATGCTACTCTAATTAATATTGTTGGGTTTTAATGATGATGCTTAATTGGGATTGAGAGGGTGTCTACACTCTCAATGTTTAACAACTACCATGATAGTTATATAAAATGTATTCCCTTGTAGTAGGGAAAAATTGGCTTTACACAAAACTGTAACCATAGAGCTTTCCACTAGCCAAATATGCATGTAGTATAGCTTTATTCTTCCATTCCTCTCTATGTGTTACATTGCCAGCATATTCCATGTGCTGACCCGTTTTCGGGCTGCAACGTTCATGTTGCAGACTTTTCAGACGACGAGTAAGGTGCCTTTAGGTCATGGTTCTATACTCAGTGAGGCCGTTGGAGTTGATGGACTCACTTATCTTCCAAGCCTTCCGCTGTTATCATTAGTAGATGGCCTTAAGCCATATTTGTTGTAATAAGTTCTCTTTTGAGACACTCAATGTAATAAGTGTGTGATTGCTACTCTGTTATAAATCCTTCAAGTACTGTGCGTGTCAGCATTACTGATCCAAGGATGACACTGATGCACAGAGATCAGACCGTTTGAAGTCTGGTCGCTACACTTCATCGTCTCAGCGCTCTCCATGACGAGGTGGGAGTAGTTCACCCTCGGGGCTGAGGGTATGTACTAGTAGCTATGTATTTGATCTCTCTATCTCTCTCTCTCGTGTTCTTCATTCATAATGATCTTGATGTATCGTGAGCTTTGCTATTATAGTTGGATCTTATGATGTTTCTCCCGCTCTAATCTCTTGTGATGGATTGAGTTTTCCCTTTGAAGTTATCTTATCAGATTGAGTCTTTAAGGATTTGAGAACACTTGATGTATGTCTTGCATGTGCTTATCTGTGGTAACAATGGGATATCACATGATCCACTTGATGTATGTTTTGGTGATCAACTTGTGAGTTCCTTGACCTTGTGAACTTATGCATAGGGGTTGGCACATGTAGGCCAAATAAACCCCCGGGGGGGTTCCAGTAACCCCCCGGTACTCCGGAAAAATGTCGATTTCACCCGGAACGATTCCGATGTCCAAATATAGGCTTCCAATATATCGATCTTCATGTCTCGACCATTTCGAGACTCCTCGCCATTTCTGTTATCACATCCGGGACTCCGAACTAACTTCGGTACATCAAAATGCATAAACTAATAATAACTATCATCGTAACGTTAAGCGTGCGGACCCTACGGTTCGAGAACAATGTAGACATGACTGAGACAGATCTCCAGTCAATAACCAATAGCGGGACCTGGATGCCCATATTGGCTCCTACATATTCTACGAAGATCTTTATCAGTCAGACTGCATAACAACATACGTTGTTCCCTTTGTCATCGGTATGTTACTTGCCCGAGATTCGATCGTCGGTATCCAATACCTAGTTCAATCTCGTTACCGGCAAGTCTCTTTACTCGTTCCGTAATACATCATCCCGCAACTAACTCATTAGTTGCAATGCTTGCAAGGCTTATGTGATGTGCATTACCAAGAGGGCCCAGAGATACCTCTCCGACAATCGGAGTGACAAATCCTAATCTCAAAATACGCCAACCCAACATCTACCTTTGGAGACACCTGTAGAGCTCCTTTATAATCACCCAGTTATGTTGTGACGTTTGGTAGCACACAAAGTGTTCCTCCGGTAAACAGGAGTTGC
The DNA here is from genome assembly GCA_034509565.1 of Triticum monococcum. Taxonomy (NCBI): domain Eukaryota; kingdom Viridiplantae; phylum Streptophyta; class Magnoliopsida; order Poales; family Poaceae; genus Triticum; species Triticum monococcum. The sequence goes on along the minus strand of CM067847.1, from coordinate 630,068,151 downwards.
ATAATCTCATAGTCATAGGAACATGTATAAGTCATGAAGAAAGCAATAGCAACATACTAAACGATCGGGTGCTAAGCTAATGGAATGGGTCATGTCAATCAGATCATTCAACTAATGATGTGACCTCGTTAATCAAATAACAACACTTTGTTCATGGTTAGGAAACATAACCATCTTTGATTAACGAGCTAGTCAAGTAGAGGCATACTAGTGACACTAAGTTTGTCTATGTATTCACATATGTATTATGTTTCCGGTTAATACAATTCTAGCATGAATAATAAACATTTATCATGATATAAGGAAATAAATAATAGCTTTATTATTGCCTCTAGGTCATATTTCCTTCAGAGGTGACATTGGAGTATCTAGGTGATATTAGGGTTTTGGTTGATTTGTGTCTTAAGGTATTATTCTAGTACGAACTCTTGAATAGATCGATCAGAAATAATAACTTTGAGGTGGTTTCGTACCCTACAATAATCTCTTCATTTGTTCTCCACTATTAGTGACTTTGGATTGACTCTTTGTTGCATGTTGAGGGATAGTTATATGATCCAATTATGTTATTATTGTTGAGAGAACTTACACTAGTGAAAGTATGAACCCTAGGCCTTGTTTCCTAGCATTGCGATACCATTTACGCTCACTTTTATCATTAGTTACCTTGTTGTTTTTATATTTTCAGATTACAAAAACCATTCTCTACCATCCATACTACACTTGTATCACCATCTCTTCGCCGAACTAGTGCACCTATACAATTTACCATTGTATTGGGTGTGTTAGGGACAGAAGAGACTCTTTGTTATTTGGTTGCAGGGTTGCTTGAGAGAGACCAGATTCATCCTATGCCTCCCACAGATTAATAAATCTTAGGTCATCCACTTGAGGGAAATTTGCTACTGTCGTACAAACCTCTACACTTGAAGGCCCAACAACGTCTACAAGAAGAAGGTTGTGTAGTAGACATCAAGCTCTTTTCTGGCGCCGTTGTCGGGGAGGTTAGCGCTTGAAGGTATATCTTTAGATCCTGCAATCTAATCTTTTAGTTTCTTGTTTTATCACTAGTTTAGTCTATAAAAGAAAACTACAAAAAATGGAATTAAGGTTGCCTCATATGCTTCATCTTTTTAATATCTTTCATGAAAATAAGGATTCCGACAATTGTGCCAAAATGCTAGAAAAAGAATGCATTAAAATGTTTGACACTAAATCTTTGAATGATGAGCATGATTACATTATTGTTAGTATGAATTCTTTGAATACCCATGATGCTAATGATATGCAAAGCCACAAGCTTGGGGAAGCTATGATTGATGAAGATGATATTTTTTGTCTCCCAAGTTTTGATGAGCAAATTTATTATGACGATAGCATGCCTCCTATTTATGATGATTATATTCATGAAAGTGGGTTTGGAAGAGTGTCAACTTTAGGAAGTACTGATCCCACTATTTTGGAGGGTGTTGAATCTTATTGCGATAATTATGAAAGTGGATTTGGAGAGGTCATGACTTTATTTAGTAACGATTTCACTATTTTGGAAGAGGTTCCAATTGATTATGAGAACAAAGTTGTTGTCTATGATGATTATTGTGATGACTTGTATGCTATAAAGAATAATGATAACCATGAAACTTGTCATCATGATTTTAGTTTTCAATTGGATTATGCCTCACATGGTAATTATTTTGTTGAGTTTGCTCCCACTATTATTCATGAGAAGAAATTCGCTTATGTGGAGAGTAATAAAGTTTATATGCTTGGGGATCATGACAAGAATGCTTTATGTGATAGTTATATTGTTGAATTCATTCATGATGCTACTGAAAATTATTATGAGGGAGGAACATATGCTTGTAGGAATTGCAATAATATCAAGTGTCCTCTTTATGTGCTTAAAGTTCTGAAGTTATGCTTGTTTTGCCTTCCTATGCTAGTTGATTATTGTTCCCATAAGTTGTTTGTTCACAAAATCCCTATGCGTAGGAAGTGGGTTAGACTTAAATGTGCTAGTTATATTCTTCATGATGCTCTCTTTAAGTTTCAATTCTTATCTTTTATGTGAGCATCATTGGAATCATCATGCCTAGCTAGGAGCGTTAAACGATAGCACTTGTTGGGAGGCAACCCAATTTTATTTTTGTTCCTTGCTTTTTGCTCCTATTTAGTAATAAATAATTAATATAGCCTCTGTTTAGATGTGGTTTTATGTTTTCATTAGTGTTTGTGCCAGGTACAACCTTTGGGAAGACTTGGGTGAAGTCTTTGCGATCTTGCTGTAAAACATAGAAACTTTTGCGCTCACGAGATTAGCTGCCATTTTTTTACTGGAGAGTGTGATTAGGTTGATTCTTTTGCAGATGATTAATAGACAAATTCCTCAGGTCCACCAATTTGTTTCAGAATTTTTGGGGTTACAGAAGTATACGTTTGATACAGATTGATACAGATTATTCTGTTTTTGGCAGATTCTGTTTTCGATGCATAGTTTGCTTGTTTTCTAGTTTCTATGGCTTATATTGCTTAATATAAATTGTAGAAATGATATGGCACAGTAGGCATGTTGTGAGAAAAATTATGAATCTTGTCTTGAGAGTACCTAAGTGGTGATTTTCTTTGTTATACAAACGGAGCTTGCGAGTTTTCTATTGAGTTTTGTGTTGTGAAGTTTTCTAGTTTTGGGTACAGATTGGATGGACTATGGAATAAGGAGTGGCAAGAGCCTAAGCTTGGGGATGCCCCGGATGGCATCCCCTCTTTCATCTTCGTTCATCGGTAACTTTACTTGAGGCTATATTTTTATTCACCACATGATATGTGTTTTGCTTGGAGCGTCATTTTATTTTCTTTTGTTTTGCTTGTTGTTTGAATAAAATACCAAGATCTGAAATTCTTAAATGTTAGAGAGTCTTCACATAGTTACATAATTATTCAACTACTCATTGATCTTCACTTATATCTTTCGGAGTAGTTTGTCATTTGCTCTAGTGCTTCACTTTTATCCTTTTAGAGCACGGTGGTGGTTTTATTTTGAAGAAATAGATGAACTCTCGTGCTTCACTTGTATTATTTTGAGAGTCTTTAGAACAGCATGGTAGTTTGCTTTGGTTATGAAACTAGTCCTAATATGATGGGCATCCAAGATGGGTATAATAAAAACTTTCATTCAGAGTGCATTGAATACTATGAGAAGTTTGATACTTGATGATTGTTTTGAGATATAAAGATGGTAATATTAGAGTCGTGCTAGTCGTGTAATTGTGAATTTGAGAAATACTTGTGTTGAGGTTTGCAAGTCCCGTAGCATGCACGTATGGTAACCATTGTGTGACAAATTTGAAGCATGAGGTGTTTCTTTGATTGTCTTCCTTATGAGTGGCGGTCGGGGACGAGTGATGGTCTTTTCCTACCAATCTATCCCCTTAGGAGCATGCGCGTAGTGCTTGGTTTTGATGACTTGTAGATTTTTGCAATAAGTATGTGAGTTCTTTATGACTAATGTTGAGTCCATGGATTATACGCACTCTCACCCTTCCATCATTGCTAGCCTCTTCGGTACCGTGCATTGCCCTTTCTCACCTTGAGAGTCGGTGAAAACTTTGCTGGTGCATCCAAACCCCATGATTTGATACGCTCTATCACACATAAACCTCCTTATATCTTCCTCAAAACAGCCAGCATACCTGGCTATTATGGCATTTCCATAGCCATTCTGAGATATATTGCCATGCAACTTTCCACCGTTCCGTTTATTATGACACGTTTCATCATTGTCATATTGCCTTGCATGATCATGTAGTTGACATCGTATTTGTGGCAAAGCCATCATGCATATTTTTTCATACATGTCACTCTTGATTCATTGCCCATCCCGATACACCGCCGGAGGCATTCATATAGTCATATTTTTTTCTAGTATCGAGCTGTAACCATTGAGTTCACTACTAGGAAAAGGCCTGCTACTGGCGCACCTGTTTTGGCTACTAATGGCGCACTATAGGTGCGCCACTAGCGTCACACCATTAGAATTTTTTACTAATGGCGCACCGTAGGTACGCCATTAGTATCTGGTATACTAATGGCGCACCACACAGTGCGCCATTAGTATATCCCATGGTGCGCCATTACTTTCTGGCTTAGTAATGGCGCACCACATAGAAGAGCGCCATTACTAACAAATTTTTTCAAATTTTTTTCAGAATTTTTTTTCAATTTTTTTCCGTTTTCTTCTTAATCTTGAGTCACTATGGCTTAATCTCGGGTCAATATGCTTAATATCAAGTCAAATCGCTCTATGGTCAAACTTCGAGAAAGGTCACCCATCCTCACACTACTCCAGCCCGAGCAAGCTTAACTTCGCAGTTCTATCCAACCCCAGCACCAGCTCACTTCACACGCATTTGTTGATATATATATATATATATATATATATATATATATATATATCATATCAATCCTATTAAACCTTGTTGATGTCTAGGACTTTGTTCATGTTCACGAGTGTGATGAAATTTTGAAAAAACATTTCAAACTTCCCGGTCATATTACGTATCATATTTTGAAAAAAAATCCAATTTTTTTTTTGAAACCAATTTTTTTCTGTTACTAGTGGCGCACCTAGTAAATGGTGCGCCACTAGTAAGTTTGATTTTTTTCATTTTCCCTCCTCTAGATCTTAAAAGCCCCGTATCTTTCGTTCTGTTAGGTTTTTGGGGATTTTGAAGATGTTGAACGAGGATTTTCGAGTAGATGATTTTTCATATAAAAAACTTTTTAATCTGAGTTCGTATGCAAAAGTTATGCCCATTTTACTAAATTCCAGAGAGATATTGCAAATAATGTCGAAATTCATATTTGTAAATTTTCCCAACAACTAGACCACATATCACATGGGAAACTTATTTTCTTTTATTTTTTGACATTTTCAGCATTTTCTTTTATTTATTTTAAAACTGAAAAGGCGGTCCACACATCAGGTGCGCCATTAATAGTTTTGAAAAAAAATAAAAAAATGCGTTAGTAATGGCGCACCATGGGATAGTGCGCCATTACTAGTTTTAACTAGTAATGGCGCAATATCCCATGGTGCGCCATTACTAACAATTTTTTTTTTCAAAACTACTAATGGCGCACGGTGGGTGTGGTGCGCCATTACTATGTCAACTAGTAATTGCGCACTACCCCATGGTGCGCCATTACTAACAATTATTTTTATTTTTTTCAAAACTACTAATGGCGCACCACACACCAAGTGCGCCATTAGTAATATGCCAATAATGGCGCACCTCTATCTGGTGCACCACTGCTATATAGCAGTGGCGCACCACATACATGGTGCGCCATTAATGTCCGTATCATGTATAGCCCTTTTCCTAGTAGTGGTTGTAAATAAATAGAAGTGTGATGATCATCATTAATAGAGCATCGTCCCAAAAAGGAAAGGCCAAAAAAAGAAAGGTCAAATAAAAAATAAAAAAAATATATAAGGGACAATTCTACTATCCTTTTCCACAATTGTGCTTCAAAGTAGCACCATGATCTTCATGATCGAGAGTCTCTTATTTTGTGACTTTCATATACTAGTGGGAAATTTTCATTATAGAACTTGGCTTGTATATTCCAACAATGGGCTTCCTCAAATGCCCTAGGTCTTCATGAGCAAGCAAGTTGGATGCACACCCACTTAGTTTCTTTTGTTGAGCTTTCATACATTTATAACTCTAGTGCATCCGTTGCATGGCAATCCCCACTCCTTGCATTGAAATCAATTGATGGGCATCTCCCTAGCCCATTGATTAGTCGCGTCGATGTGAGACTTTATCCCTTTTGTCTTCTCCACACAACCCCCATCATCATAGTCTATTCCACCCATAGTGCTATGTCCATGGTTCACGCTCATGTATTGTGTGAAAGTTGAAAAAGTTTGAGAATACTAAAGTATGAAACAATTGCTTGGCTTGTCATCATGGTTGTGCATCATAGGAGCATTTTGTGTGACGAAAATGAAGCATAGCCAAACTATATGATTTTGTAGGGATGAGCTTTCTTTGGCCATGTTGTTTTGAGAAGACATAATTTCTTAGTTAGTATGCTTGAAGTATTATTATTTTTATGTCAATATTAAACTTTTGTCTTGAATCTTATGGATCTGACTATTCTTGCAACAATAATTAAAATTACATTGATAAATATGTTAGGTAGCATTCCACATCAAAAATTCCGTTTTATCATTTACCTACTCGAGGACGAGCAGGAATTAAGCTCGGGGATTCTTGATACATCTCCAAGGTATCTATAATTTTTTATTGTTCCATGCTATTATATTGTCAACCTTGGATGTTTTATATGCATTTATATGCTATTTTATATGATTTAAGTGAAGCATAGAGAGCAATTCTAACAAGTCATGGCATAATTTTGGCTCTCTCAAATAGGTGTGTCCAGCAAGGACTCAAGACTTAAACCAATAGGAAAAACAAGTAAAGACTCATATCATACAATACGCTCCGAGCAAAACTCATAGTATGTGACGAATAAAAATATAGCTTCGAGTAAAATATCGATGGTAGTTAGAATAAAAAGGGGATGCCACTCGGGCATCCCCAAGCTTAGTTGCTTGATTCTCTTTGGATAATGGCTTTGGATGCCATGGGCATCCCCAAGCTTAGGCTTTTCTTACTCCTTATCCCTTCATCCATTGTAACATCACCCAAAACTTGAAAATTTCAATCACTCAAAACTCAACAAAACCTTCGTGAGATCCGTTAGTATAAGAAAACAAATCACCACTATAAGTACTATTGCAAACCAATTCATATTTTATTTTTCAATTATATCTATTGTATTCCAACTTTTCTATGGCAAAAACTCGTCAAACAAAACCATAGAATCATCAAAACAAGCACACAACGCAAAGAAAACATAATCTGTCAAAAACAGAACATTCTGTAGCAATCTGGACATTTTGAATACTTTTGTAACACCAAAAATTCTGGAAAATTAGGAAAACCTGAGAAATTTGTATATTAATATTCTGCAAAAAGAATTGGTGTTTTATCACACTCCTGTTAAAAATGATAATTATTTTTGTGAGCACAAAAGTTTCTGTTTTTCAACAAGACCAAGTCAACTATCCCCTAAGAAGATCCTAAAGGCTTTGCTTGGCACAAATACTAATTAAAACACAAAAACACAATCATAATAGTATCATAATTGTGCAAAAACTCAAGAATAGGAAGCAAAAATAAATTTTATTCATTGGGTTGCCTCCCAACAAGTGTTATTGTTTTACGCCCCTAGCTAGGCATAAAGCAGGGATCTAAGTTTTGTCATCCGTAGTTTTGGCAACTTTTGAAAGGGCTTTCTCAAACCCGGGAGGCTCTTTGTGCTTCCCTAAATTCTCTAAAAAGACACCATCTTTAGATCTAAAATACCCAATCTCTTATTACAAAGAGTAATCAAGGTATTCATGCGACTGATACTACCATTAAGATGTTGGAGGGGTTCGTTATGTTTTTGCAGTTCAACCATATGTCTGTGTAAATCACGAAGTTTGTCCAACATCTGAACTCCCTCTAGGTTGAAAGAATACCCCTTCTTTTGAGGTGGAACTCCCAGAATCCCTTCTAAAATTTCATAGGCAACATTAGCATCAAGCTCAATAAAATTCCCTTTAGTGGCAAAATCTAAGAATTGTCAAGCCAATCCTATGTAAAAATTATGAAGCAATTTCGTTGCGTCTCCTTTTAGGTTGCAAACATGATAGGATTCTGTTAGCATATACCAAGCATGTTTCAAATTTTCTCCCTGTCATTGCTTGAAGTATAAAACTTCAAAATCTGGTGACAAAGGAGGAGTAGACACGCTAGCCATTAAGACTAGAAATCAAGAACACACATAGATCCGGCAAGGAAACGGCGAACAAAAAAGAGGGCGAATAAAATGGCAAATTTTTGTGAACTGGGGGAGAGGAAACCGAGATGCAAATGGCGAATAATGTAAATTGCAAGGAGATGAGATTTGTGATTAAGAACCTGGTAGATGTTGATGATGCCTCCCCGGCAACAGCGCCAGAAATTCCTTTTGATGTCTGCTAGAACTATGTCAGTATTTTCCCAAAGAGGAAGGGATGATGCAGCATAGCAACGATAGGTATTTCCCTGAGTGATGAGACCAACGTTATCGAACCAGTAGGAGAACCAAGCAACACTACGTAAACAACACCTACACACAAATAACAAATACTCGCAACCCGGCGTATAAAAGGGGTTGTCAATCCCTTTCGGGTAACGGTGCCAGAAATTGGCAAACGAACATGAGAGAGTTGTAATAAATTGATAGATCAAACGCAAAATAGAATAAAGTGCAGCAAGGTATCACTACAAAAAAGACACATCCATGACATTTTGGGCCGAACGAAAAAAAATTCTGTCATACTTATGACACTTCTATGACGATAATTGTGACAAAACCCGGTATCATCATAGATGTGATGGGGTCCTACTTATATGACAAAAAATCATGACAGAAAATGGGCTTTTCGTCCTGTGTGGGCCAGAGATGCAGCTGCATGACATTCTTTGGGCCGTCCATGAAGGAAAAAACCGTGGTAGTAGTGAGGGCGAGGAAAATATCGGGGAGTTCCCGGTTATGGTGGGTTGTCGTGTGCCGAGCGAAGTGCGTTTCTATCATACGTACGCTCGTGTGTGCAAGGCATTGGGCTCTAAATGAACCCGAGCGATTGCACTACAGGCTACGCGTTACTGAACCCGAGTGATCGATCGATCCCTTGCTGTTAACTGAACCCGAGTGATTCCTTCGCTACTGCTGCTAACTGAAGCCGATCGAACACTGCCGCCTCCTTCCCTTGATGAACAGTGAGTGTTGTTGAGGGGGTTTGGATGAACAGTTTCCAGTGGGGGTTGGATGAACAGGACCCCGTGGTAGTAGAGGTCGTTGCCGCTGGATGAACAGTACCCCTATCGATCTAGCCGGTGGATGAACAGGACCCCGTGGAGGGCTGGATGAACAGGACCCCGTCAAGGGCTTGTTGAACAGTAGCTGGTGGAGGGCTGGTTGAACAGTTGCCGGTGGAGGGCTGGATGAACAGTAGCCCATGGAGGGGTGGTTGAACAGGACCCCGTGGAGAGGGCTGGCTGAATAGTAGCCGGTGGAGGAGCAGTGGAGGCTGGATGAACAGGAGCCTGTGGATGAATAGTCGTAGGTGGAGGCTGGAGGAGGTCAACGGTGGATGAACAAGAGCCCGTGGAGGCAGTCGACGGTGGATGAACAGTAGCCCGTGGAGGCAGTCGACGGTGGAGATGAACAATATCCCGTAGAGTCCCGTTTTGCGGTATGCCGCACCCCTCCCGATGAACAGGACCCACGTTTCGGCCGTAGCGCTCCAACACAAGTTCGTTTTCTCCGTTTTGTGGTACACCACACCCCTCCCAATCAACAGGACCCTGTTTCGACCGTATGAGGTCCGTTTCCTCCGTTTTGCGGTACGCCAGACCCCTCCCGATGAACAGGATCCCATTTCGACCGTGTCCGGTCGAATACAAGGCTGTTTCCTCTGTTCTGCGGTACGCCAGGCCTCGTTTCCTTCGGCTGTTCCGTCCAAGCTAGTTGGCTCCCGATGAACACGACGACGCATTCCTTTCCAACCCAGCTGGCTGCCTCCCCATGATCACGACGACGGGGCAGCTTCTCCGTTCCGACCCAACCATGTACACGAGCCCTGGCCATACGTATGCGTGAGTAGGCGTTCGAGACCCTGCCCGTATGTACGTACGTGGCCGTATTTTCTTTCTTGCACCTTGACCGCTGTAAGTATGTGTACATGCTATGTGTGCACCTCTACTAGGACACGTGCGCGCATCTACTACAACACGTGCGCGCCTCTACATCGACTAGTATGTACGTACATGTGCGCGAACAGAATGTCAATGCTACGTATGCTTCGACCAGGTGGGTCCCGACTGTCAGGCACTTCCTTGTGTGCGAAGATGTAGCAGGTGGGTCCCAGCAGTCAGGGGGCGAATCATTTTTTTCCAATAATATGGACGCACTTTCTTGCGTGCAAAGATGTAGCTGGTGGGTCCCAGCAGTCAGGGGGGAAACGTTTTTTTTGCGACATACGGTGGCCCATCCGGTGGGTCCCTGCTGTCAGGTGGAGGAATCATTATTTTCCGCATAATAAGGAGGCACTTCCTTGCTGCGGCCATGGACCCAGTTGTCGGCTTCTCCACTTATAGTACTCTTCCGATGGAAGTCGTTCCTTGACCACGTTAACTGATGTCTACTACACAACCTTCTTCTTATAGACGTTGTTGGGCCTCCAAGTACAGAGGTTTGTAGGAAAGTTGCAAATTTCCCTCAAGTGGATGACCTAAGGTTTATCAATCTGCAGGAGGCGTAGGATGAAGATGGTCTCTCTCAAGCAACCCTGCAACCAAATAACAAAGAGTCTCTTGTGTCCCCAACACACCCAATACAATGGTAAATTGTATAGGTTTACTAGTTCGGCGAAGAGATGGTGGTACAAGTGGTATGTGGATGGTAGGTAAAGGTTTTTGTAATCTGAAAATATAAAAACAGCAAGGTAACTAATGATAAAAGTGAGCGTAAACGGTATTGCAATGCGTTGAAACAAGGCTGATAACCCACAAGTATAGGGGATCGCAATAGTTTTCGAGGGTAAAGTAATCAACCCAAATTTATTGATTCGACACAAGGGGAGCCAAAGAATACTCTCAAGTATTAGTAGCTGAGTTGTCAATTCAACCACACCTGGAAACTTAATATCCACAGCAAAGTGTTTAGTAGCAAAGTAATATGATATTAGTGGTAACGGTAGCAAGGTAACGGTAGCAAAAGTAATGTTTTTGGTATTTTGTAGTGATGATAGCAATAGCAACGAGAAGGTAAATAAGCGAAGAACAATATATGGAAAGCTCGCAGGCAATGGATCGGTGATGGAGAGTTATGCCGGATGCGGTTCATCATGTAACATTCATAACCTAGGGTGACACAGAACTAGCTCCAATTCATCAATGTAATGTAGGCATGTATTCCGAATATAGTCATACGTGCTTATGGAAAAGAACTTGCATGACATCTTTTGTCCTACCCTCCCGTGGCAGCGGGGTCCTTACGGAAACTAAGGGATATTAAGGCCTCCTTTTAATAGAGTACCGGAACAAAGCATTAACACATAGTGAATATATGAACTCCTCAAACTATGGTCATCACCGGTAAGTATCCCGATTATTGTCACTTCGGGGTTAAGGGATCATAACACATAATAGGTGACTATAGACTTGCAAGATAGGATCAAAAACTCTCATATATTGATGAAAACATAATAGGTTCAGATCTGAAATCATGGCACTCGGGCCCTAGTGACAAGCATGAAGCATAGCAAAGTCATAGCAACATCAATCTCAGAACATAGTGGATACTAGGGATCAAACCCTAACAAAACTAACTCTATTACGTGATAGATCTCATCAAACCCATCACCGTCCAGCAAGCCTACGATGGAATTACTCACGCACGGCGGTGAGCATCATGAAACTGGTGCTGGAGGATGGTTGATGATGATGATGGCGATGGCGACGGATTCCCCTCTCCGGAGCCCCGAACGGACTCCAGATCAGCCCTCCCGAGAGGTTTTAGGGCTTGGCGGCGGCTCCGTATCGTAAAACGTGATGAATCCTTCTCTCTGATTTTTTTCTCCCTGAAACACAATATATAGAGTTGGAGTTGGAGTCGGAGGAGCTCCAAGGGGCCCATGAGGTAGGGGGGCGCGCCCCCCACCCTCGTGGACAGGTGGTGGGCCCCTGGCCTTCATCTTTTGCAGGTATTTTTTATATTTTCCAAAAAGTTGCTCCGTGAAGTTCCAGGTCATTCCGAGAACGTTTGTATCTGCACATAAATAACACCATGGTAATTCTGCTGGAAACAGCGTCAGTCCGGGTTAGTTCCATTCAAAACATGCAAGTTAGAGTCCAAAACAAGGGCAAAAGTGTTTGGAAAAGTAGATATGACGGAGACGTATCAACTCCCCCAAGCTTAAACCTTTTCTTGTCCTCAAGCAATTCAGTTGACAAACTGAAAGTGATAAAGAAAAACTTTTACAAACTCTGTTTGCTCTTGTTATTGTAAATATGTAAAGCCAGCATTCATGTTTTCAGCAAAGATTATAACTAACCACATTCGCAATAATGCTCAGGTCTCAAGTTTACTCATATCAATAGCATAATCAACTAGCGAGCAATAATAACAAATCTCGGATGACAACACTTTCTCAAAACAATCACAATATGATATAACAAGATGGTATCTCGCTAGCCCTTTCTTTGACCGCACAACATAAATGGAGAGCACCTTTAAAGACCAAGGACTGACTAGACATTGTAATTCATGGTAAAAGAGATCCAGTCAAGTCTTACTCAATGCAAACTAACAATAATGAATGCAAATGACAGCAGTGCTCTCCAACTGGTGCTTTTTAATAAGAGGATGATGACTCAGCATAAAAGTAAATAGGTAGGTCCTTCGCAGAGGGAAGCAGGGATTCGTAGAGGTGCCAGAGCTCGGTTTTGAAATAGACGTGAATAATATTTTGAGCGGTATACTTTCATTGTCAACATAACAACCAAGATATGGCGATATCTTCCATGCTACACACATTATAGGTGGTTCCCAAACAGAATGATAAAGTTTATACTCCCCCTTCCACCAACAAGCATCAATCCATGGCTTGCTCGAAACAACAAGTGCCTCCAACTAACAAGAGTCCCAGGGGGAGTTTTGTTTGCAATTATTTTGATTTAGTTTGCATAATGCATGGGACTGGGCATCCTGGTGACTAGCCATTTATCTCGTGAGTGAGGAGCGAAGTCCACTCCTCTTGACAATAACCCGCCTAACATGGAAGATACGGATAGCCCTAGTTGATACATGAGCTATTCGAGCATACAAAACAGGATATTTATTTGAAGGTTTAGAGTTTGCCACATACAAATTTACTTGGAACGGCAGGTAGATACCGTATATAGGTAGGTACGATGGACTCATGTGGAATAACGTTGGGGTTTAAGGGATTGGATGCACAAGGAGTATTCCCGCTTAGTACAGGTGAAGGCTAGCAAAAGACTGGGAAGCGACCAGCTAGAGAGCGACAACAGTCATGAACATGCATTAAAATTAATCAACATCGAATGCAAGCATGAGTAGGATATAATCCACCATGAACATAAATATCATGAAGGCTATGTTGATTTTGTTTCAACTACATGCATGAACATGTGCCAAGCCAAGTCACTTAAATCATTCGGAGGAGGATACCACCCTATCATACCACATCATAACCATTTTAATAGCATGTTGGCACGCAAGGTAAACCATTATAACTCATAGCTAATCAAGCATGGCACAAGAAACTATGATCTCTAGTTGTCATTGCAAACTTGTTTATTCATAATTGCCTGAATCAGGAACGATGAACTAATCATATTTACCAAAACAAAAGAGGTCGAGTTCATACCAACCTTTCTTATCTCAGTCAGTCCATCATATATCTTCATAATTGCCTTTCACTTGCACGACTGAACGATGTGAATAATAATAATAGTGCACGTGCATTGGACTAAGCTGGAATCTGCAAGCATTCAATAAACAAGAGAAGAGAAGGCAATATGGGCTCTTTGGTCAGATCAACAATAATGCATATAAGAGCCACTACAACAATTTAATTATGGTCTTCTCCTATCGACCCCCAAAGAAAAGAAAAGAAATAAAACTATTTACATGGGAGAGCTCCCAACAAGTAAAAGAAGAACATGGAATCTTTTTGGGTTTTCTTTTTAATTACTACTACAGGCATGGAAAGTAAACTAATTAAAAGCTACAACTAATTTTTTGGTTTTTCTTAAGGTTTATCAAACTCACAAGAAGAAAGCATAAAAAGGAAATTAAACTAGCATGGATGATACAATAAGTGTGTGAACATAAATGTAATGTCAGTGGGAAATACGTACTCCCCCAAGCTTAGGCTTTCGAACTAAGTTGGTCTATGGCCACGGCTGGCCTGGCGGATATCCATAATAGTAGTTGGGGTCGTACTGAGATGCAGCGGCTATCGCCTCCTGAGCCGCAGCGTGGCGACGAGCGGCCTCCGCTCTCCTCTCGTACTCATCTGCCACCTCTCTGGTAATAACATATCTTCTTTTTGTCTGATGATCAAAGAAGGCAAGAGCAGGGAGAGTAATATGGACAACACGGCGTCTGTCAAAGATTAGTCGATACTGGAGAGGTGATCCATTCCTCTCAACAAACTGGTGGTGAACCATAGCATTAAAGTCTAAGTAAGCAGGTGGTAATTCAACATCATCTTCGCGTATGGCTACACCAAGAAAATTAGCTATGCGGGTTGCATAAATTCCTCCAAAGAAATCTCCATAAATCTATTAAGATGCAACCTATGTTTAACAATGGCTCCCAAATTATAAGATTTGTCTCCTAACACAGCACTCCTAAGAATACTGAGGTCAGTGACACACATGTGACATGCCTCATCTTTACCATTAATGCATCTACCTATGAAGAGAGCAAAATAATGTATAGCAGGAAAGTGAATGCTCCCTATGGTAGCTTGTGTTATATCTCAAGATTCTCCCACAGTTATGCTAGCAAGAAAATCTCTAAATTCAGATTTGCGAGGATCCCTTATACTACCCCATTGTGGAAGTTTGCAAGCAGTGGTAAAATCCTCTAAGTCCATAGTATAAGAATTTTCATAAAGATCAAACAGGACAGTTGCAGAGTTACGTGAAGATGAAAATTCAAACCTCCTCACAAAGGTACTAGTGAGATTGTGATACTGGCTGCACTTCTCTTCCTCGAAGCTCACAAGATCGGCGTTACGCAAATATGCGTTGAATTCTTCCTTAATTCCTGCTAGATCCATAAAATTTTTAGAAGGCCACTCACAAGGATGCACTTGAGCATCTCTTGGTGGCTCTTCATCAGCATCACGCATTGCAAGCCTGGGTCCTTGCTTCCTTGAGGAACCACCTTGGAACATTTTCCTAAGAACTTTTCTTCCTCTGAAAAATTCTGAAATTTTTTAGTAACTTCAAAATAAAAGTAAACCAAACTCAATAATATTGATAGCAACCACTCCTACAAGTGCCTAGGGCCTATATCATGCATCAAAACTACTTTTGACCATATAAATTTGACATGCAAGCTGAAGAACAGGGTCACCTAAGCAGCAAAAATTTGCAATGAATAAAGCATTAGAACAAAAACTAATTGGACCAATGGAGGAGTCACATACCAAGGAACAATCTCCCCAAGCAGTTTTGTGAGAGGTGCTTTGAGCAAGGAGATCGAAAATGGCAGCAAAATGAGCTTAGACTCGGGTTTGAGCTGGTTATTCATGTTTGGGGGAGGAAGAAGGAGTGTGTGTGTGAAAGGATAAGTGGAGGAGGGCCACCATGGGCCCACGAGGCAGGGGCGCACCCAGGGGGTAGGGCGTGCCCTCCACCCTCGTGGGCAGGTGGTTGACCCCCCTGTTGTGTTCTCAGTGCCAAATATTCTCAAATATTCCAGAAAAAATCATATTTAAATTTCAAGGCATTTGGAGAACTTTTATTTTCAGGGTATTTTTATATTGCACGGATAATCAGATAACAGATAGAAAAATACTACTTTATTTTATTTAATATAAATAACAAAAAGTGAAAGGAGGGTACAGAAGGTTGTGCCTTCTAGTTTCATCCATCTCATGATCATCAAAAGGAATCCACTAACAAGGTTGATCAAGTCTTGTTAAGGAACTCATTCCGAATAACATGGAACTGGAGAAATTTTGAATAACACTATGTTACCTCAGCAGGGATATGCACATCCCCAATAATAAGAATATCATATTTCTTCTTGACAGTATGAAGAGGAAATATAATCGATGGAATTTTTCCAATAGAGTTGATACTATGAACTTGAGGTTGTTTCCTCGGAAAGTGTATCATATGCTCATTACCATTAAAATGAAAAGTGACATTGCCTTTAGTGCAATCAATAGCAGCCCCTGCAGTATTCAAAAAGGGTCTTCCAAGAATAATAGACATACTATCATCCTCAGGAATATCAAGAATAACAAAGTCCGTTAAAATAGTAACGTTTGCAACTACAACAGGCACATCCTCACAAATACCGACAGGTATAGCAGTTGATTTATCAGCCATTTGCAAAGATATTTCAGTAGGTGTCAACTTATTCAAATCAAGTCTATGATATAAAGAGAGAGGCATAACACTAACACCGGCTCCAAGATCACATAAAGCAGTTTTAACATAGTTTCCTTTAATGGAGCATGGTATAGTTGGTACACCGGGATCTCCAAGATTCTTTGGTATTCCACCCTTCAAAGTATAATTAGCAAGCATGGTGGAAATTTCAGTTTCCGGTATCTATATTTTATTTGTAACAATTTCTTTCATATACTTAGCATAAGGATTCATTTTGACCATATCATTTAATCGCATACGCAAAAAAGATAGGTCTAATCATTTCAGCAAAACACTCAAAATCGTCATCATCCTTTTTCTTGGATGGTTTGGGAGGAAAAGGCATGGGTTTCTGAACCCATGGTTCTCTTTCTTTACCATGTTTCCTAGAAACAAAGTCTTTCTTGTCATAACGTTGATTTTGATTGTGGGTTATCAAGATCAACAGCAGGTTCAATTTCTATATCATTATCATTACTAGGTTGAGCATCATCATGAACATTATCATTAACATTATCACTTGTTTCAGGTTCATTACCAGATTGAGTTTCAGCATCAGAAATAGAAATATCATTTGCATTCTCAAGTGTTTCAGTAATAGGTTTACTAGAAGCATGCAAAGTCCTATCATTTTTATTTTTCTTCCTTTTAGAAGGACTAGGTGCATCTATATTATTTCTCTGAGAATCTTGCTAAATTCTCTTAGCGTGGTGAGGGAGTCCTAGATTAGGGGGTCTCCGGATAGCCGGACTGTTGGACTATGAAGATACAAGATTGAAGACTTCGTCTCGTGTCTGGATGGGACTCTACTTGGCGTGGAAGGCAAGCTAGGCAGTACGGATATGGATATCTCCTCCTTTGTAAGCGACCTTGTGTAACCCTAACCCCTTCCGGTGTCTAAATAAACCGGAAGGTTTTAGTCCGTAGGACAACAGACAATCATACCATAGGCTAGCTTCTAGGGTTTAGCCTCTCCGATCTTGTGGTAGATCAACTCTTGTAATACTCATATCTTCAAGAATAAATAGAGCAGGACATAGGGTTTTACCTCCATCAAGAGGGCCCGAACCTGGGTAAAACATCGTGTCCCCTGCCTCCTATTACCATCCACCTTAGACGCACAGTTCGGGACCCCCTACCCGAGATCCGCCGGTTTTGACACCGACATTGGTGCTTTCATTAAGAGTTCCTCTATGTCGTCGCCGTTAGGCTTGATGGCTCCTACGATCATCGATAGCGATGCAGTCCAGGGTGAGACTTTTCTCCCCGGACTTTTCTCGCTGTTAGGCTCGATGGTTCCTCTGTGTTCGGTGGCTTTGCACCGTGGGCCAACTCGCTTGGCCATCTAGAGCAGATCGAAAGTTCCGCCCCTGGCCACCAGGTCAGGTTGGTAAGCTTAAACTACACGGCCGATATCTGCGGAGATTTGATCTTCGACGGATTCGAGCCCCTGCCTTGTGCGCCACGCGGTCACGATGAGTACGATTTAGCTCTACCATCGGACAGTGTTCAAGAAATCGCACCGGCAGCCGCTCCGACCCTCAATTTGGAGCCAGTTGCGCCATCCATGGACGGGTGGATAGACCCCGCCATGGAGGCCGTATCCTCTGCGGCGATCAAGCCTAATATCAACCTTACCCTTCACGAGAGCCGTGTTACCAAATTGTCGGATCCTTCTTCGGCCACGGACTCCAAACCGCCTACGCCCATTCCTGTCGAATCTGATTGGGCGCCGATCATGGAGTTTACCTCCGCGGATCTTTTTCAGCACTCGCCCTTCGGCGACATACTGAACTCATTAAGGTCTCTCTCCTTGTCAGGAGAGTCCTGGCCGAACTACGTCCAACAGGATTGGGATGCGGATGATGAAGAAATTTGCCACCCACCCACCACCCACTTAGTAGCCACTGTCGATGACTTAACCGACATGCTCGACTTCGACTCTGAAGACATGGACGGTATGGATGACGATGCAGGAGGCCAAGAGGAACCACTGCCCACGGGGCACTGGACAGCCACCTCATCATATGACATATACATGGTGGACACACCCAAAGAAGGCAATGGAGACGAGACAGCAGAGGATGACCCCTCCAAGAAGCAACCCAAGCGCCGGCGTCAGCGGTGCCAGTCTAAGTCTCGCCAAGGCAAAAGCGGTGATACCGTCACCGGAGATAATAGCACTATGGACAGTGCCAAAGGCAACAACAATCCCCTCCAGCAAGATTTAGAGCAGGAGGATGGCCAAGCCAGCCCTCCTGAGAGAGTGGCAGATGGAGAGGTGGAGGATGATAATTACATGCCTCCCTCCGAAGATGAGGCAAAGCCTCGACGATGACGAATTCGTTGTGCCAGAGGATCCCGTCGAACAAGAGCGCTTCAAGCGCCGGCTTACAGCCAGGGCAAATAGACTTAAGAAAAAGCAGCAGCAGCTTCAAGCTGATCAAGATTTGCTAGCTGACAGATGGACTGAAGTCCTGGCGGCCGAGGAATATAAACTCGAACGCCCCTCCAAGAGTTACCCGAAGTGCAGGTTACTACCCCGACTGGAGGAGGAAGCACCGAAACCTACATCTCCGACGTATGACGCAGCTGATCGGCCACCTCGTGGCCGCGACAGGGAGGCATTCCAGCCAAAAGCTCAGCCCGCACCCCGACGCCATTCAAATAAAAAGGCATGGGAAAATACGCCGGACCTGCGAGACGTATTGGAGGACAATGCAAAACATGCAAGATCGATCTACGGATCACGAGGGCGCGCCACTATGCGAGACGATAATCGTCACACCGGATACAGTAAAAGTAAGTCCGGCCGGGCCGAACACAGCGGGCAAGACTCATTTGAGTTGCGTCGCAATATAGCCCAGTACAGAGGCTCCACACACCCCTTATGCTTCACAGACAAAGTAATGGATCGTCAAATCCCAAAGGGTTTCAAACCCGTAAATATAGAATCATACGACGGCACAACAGATCCTGCGGTATGGATCGAGGATTTCCTCCTGCACATCCACATGGCCCGCGGTGATGACCTACACGCCATCAAATACCTCCCACTCAAACTCAAAGGACCAGCTCGGCATTGGCTCAACAGCTTGCCAGCAGAGTCCATTGGCTGTTGGGAAGATCTAGAAGCCGCATTCCTCGACAACTTTCAGGGCACTTATGTGCGACCACCAGATGTCGATGAGTTGAGCCACGTAATTCAGCAGCCAGAGGAATCGGCCAGGAAATTCTGGACACAGTTCCTAACAAAGAAAAATCAAATCATTGAATGTCCGGATGCAGAGGCCCTAGCAGCTTTTAAGCACAACATCCATGACAAATGGCTCGCCCGGCACCTTGGCCAGGAAAAGCCGAAATCTATGGCAGCCCTCACGACACTCATGACCCGCTTTTGTGCGGGAGAGGACAGCTGGTTGGCTCGTACCAATAACATATCAAAGAACCATGGTACTTCGGATACCAAGGACGGCAACGGTAGGTCAAGTCGCAACACACATAAGCGCCGCATTAATAGCGATAGTACCGAGGATACAGCAGTCAATGCCGGATTCAAAGGCTCCAAACCCGGTCAGCGGAAAAAGCCATTCAAAAGAAGCACTCCGGGCCCGTCCAGTTTGGACTATATACTCGATCACTCATGCCAAATACACGGCATGCCCAACAAGCCAGCCAACCACACCAACAGGGATTGTTGGGTGTTCAAGCAGGCCGACAAGTTAAATGCCGAAAACAAAGATAAGGGGTCACATAGCGATGACGAGGAGGAGTCCCGGCAGCCGAACACCGGAGGACAGAAGAGGTTCCCCCCACAAGTGCGGACGGTGAACATGATATATGCAACCCACATCCCCAAGAGGGAGCGGAAGCGTGCGCTCAGGGTCATATATGCGTTGGAGCCAGTCGCCCCAAAGTTCAACCCATGGTCTTCCTGTCTGATCACCTTCGACCACAGGGACCACCCCACTAGTATCCGTCATGGCGGATTCGCCGCATTGGTCCTAGACCCAATCATTGACGGATTTCACCTCACTCGAGTCCTTATGGATGGCAGCAGCAGCCTGAACCTGCTTTATTGGGACACAGTGCGCAAAATGGGTATAGACCCCTCAAGGATCAAACCCACAAAAACGACCTTTAAAGGCGTCATACCAGGTGTAGAGGCCCATTGCACAGGCTCAGTCACACTGCAAGTGGTCTTCGGATCTCCGAATAACTTCCGAAGCGAAGAGTTAATCTTCGACATAGTCCCGTTCCACAGTGGCTACCATGACTGCTCGGGCGAACCGCATTTGCGAGATTCAATGCGGTACTGCATTATGCATATCTCCAGCTCAAGATGCTAGGACCTCGGGGGGTCATCACAGTCAATGGAAACACAGAGCGCTCTCTCCGCACGGAGGAGCACACTACGGCCCTCGCAGCAGAAGCGCAAAGCAGCCTCTTAAGGCAATCCACTAGTTCGGCGATTAAGGACCCGGACACCTTCAAGCGCGCCCAGAGTAATCGGCAACAGGACCGCCTGGCACGTTCCGAGATCGCATAGCAATGCGGTCCCCACCCCGGTCCCAGCCAAACGGTGAAGTCCGTGCCACGCGTACATAATTACGCATTAAAAATACCATGGGCACAGGTGGGAAGGGGGGCACGACTACGGCACGCTCCAAGATGCGGCTTAAACCGCACTAGGGGCTTCCCGCTTTGTTATTTTTCTCTTTCAGGATGTTAATCTCTGGAAACCCTGTCCGGCAGCATGATTGCCGAACACATGATGCAGCAACCAAGGAGGCAGAAAGCTACGTCACACCACGGAACTCCCAGGTGGATTACGATAACGAGTGAAATACTTGCTTTAATACCATTCCTCAGCTTACCCTTGGAAGGGACATGTCAAATAGTCCTACTTTTTGCTTATCGCACTACCTGTATCATTCTGCTCTAACGCACCTTTTTTAATAAACAATGCTTAGCATTAAGACTATTATTGCATTCTTCCTTTATATATATATATGTTCATTCATGACATCTAGCACCAGTACACTCTGGTATGGCCAGTACGCTAGGGGCTTAAGTATACCCCATAATACAGCGTGAGAAGTCCGAACACATTCGACAGTGCGGCACCCCGAACTTATAGCATTATATGCATCAGCTCCGAATCATGTCTTGGTTCAATAGTTGGGTTTGCCGGGCTCCCACGTTTTGGTACCTTACGTTCCGCTATATTGGCTAAGGTAGCACTGGGAGAACTACTGCGATTTTGCCACGGTTCTGCTGGGCTAAGCACCTCAGTAGAGAAAGCTAAAACTGACTGTCACGATAAGGCGAGAGACTGGTCGCTGTTCGAGAGGTCTCAAGTCCCTGAAGACATATGCCACTTAGAGCGAGGAGTTGGCCCTATCCGGCTTGAGGCGTGTATAGCGCCCCGAAATCGGCCTTCCTAATACTAGGGGCTTCGCCAAAATTTAAAATTATAGAATTCTATCGCTAAGTGAGAGTGATAACGCATTATAGTTTGATTGCCTTGTTCATTGTGCTGAGCACCTCCCTCGAAGGACCCAAAATTGGGAACAAGAGTGCTCAGGTTTATCCCGAACACCCCAGCACTCGTGGCGTGGGGGCAGAAGCCGACGACTAGCCATCTCTCAGATTTGATAAACAACCGAACAAAAGGCAATTTTTTAAATTCAAACAAGTGTTGCATAGCGCATATGAACAAGTTTTCACAATACAGGATTATACGAGCAAGTTTATTCAAATATTACATCTTTCGCACACTCGTCTGCTACAAGACGGGCACCCTTCAGGACACCCTCATAGTACATCTCGGGGTGGTGATGCTCCTTGCCCTACGGCGGCCCTTCCTTCACCATCTTCACGGCGTCCATCTTGGCCCAGTGCACCTTCGCACGGGCGAAAGCCCGGCGTGCACCTTCGATGCAGACGGACCACTTGATGACTTCCATCCGTGAGTAGGCATCCACAAGCCGCCTCACCAGGCCGAAGTAGCTGTTGGGAAGGGCGTCGCCAGGCCACATCCAAACTATAAAGCCCTTCATGGCCTGTTCGGCCGCCTTGTGCAGCTCGACCAGTTGCTTCAGTTGGTCGCTCAGAGGCATCGGGTGTTCGGTCCCAGTATACTGAGACCAGAACAACTTCTCCGTTGAGCTTCCCTCCTCGGCCTGGTAAAACTGTGCGACATTCGACACGCTGCGGGGCAAATCTGCGAATGCTCCTGGAGAGTTCCGGACTCGGGTAAGTAACAAGTAATTTACTTTCACATGCTTGCTTTGCATATTGAATGCCTTACCCGCCGCTATCTTCTTCATCACATCAATCTCCTGGAGGGCCTTTTGGGCTTCAGCCTTGGCACTCTTTGTACTCTCAAGGGCCGTGACAAGCTCGGACTCTCACGTCTTCAAGTCAAGCTCCAATGCCTCATGCTTCGTCACGAGAGCATGGAGCTCTTGCTGCACGTCGCCCACCCGTGTCTCTTGTTTTTCCCGCTCGGTGTGCTCCTGGGCCGCTTTGATTTCGGCCTCAGATAGCGCTTGCTTCAGGGTTGCCACCTCGGTCTTGGCCCCTGGCAAATTAAAGATGATCCTGTCATTTTGCAATCGCATCCTTTTTGTGTATATACACATCTATAGACTAGGTATTACTTACCTTTGTTCTCCTCGAGCTGCCTATTGGCAAGGCCGAGCTCTTTCTTGGACCCTTCGAGGCCCTGCTTCAGTAGGGCGACCTCCGTAGTCAGTGCGGCACAGGTCAGCACCGAAGCCTGCATACACATATAGACATACTTATATTAGACTCCTGCAGATATTAGTTTATCCTCTATTCGGCTTTTCTTTTTGAACACCAAACAGAGCATCGGGGGCTACTGTATATGCGGTAATATTTTCCCTATATTTCAAATACTTACCTCAAAGCCTGTTAGAAGGCTGGCACATGCTTCAGTCAGCCGCTCTTGGCGGACTGAACCTTTTTGATCACCGCACTCATAATAGTGCGGTGCTCTTCGTCGATGGAAGCGCTGCGAAGCGCTCCTAGCAGATTGTCCGGTGCCTCTGGATGGACAGAGGTCACCGGCATAGGCGTCTTGCCCCTTTTGGAAGGAGGCCGCCTGCCCGAGTCCAGAACCACTAGAGGTTCCGGCGCAGTGTTCGGCTGAAGGCCGAACTCTGAGCCCTCGGGAGCCTTATCCCCTTTGCTCCCGGAGTCCGGAAGGTCGCCTTGAGGCGCCTCCGGGACTGTCTCCCGTCGACCCAGTGCCTCTTGAGATAGCACCTCGACATTGTCCGTAGGGAAAGTGGAGGTGGCGGTCGGAAGTGGATCGCTATCCATATCCGACGAGTCCAAGGAGCTGCCCGACAAAGATACGTCGATACGGGCTTGGGGCGGTTTGCATAATCATATTTGGCATTAGGAGGAGCAGTGTGGCAAAGGTATGCTATGAGTTACTCTGGTATCCGAATACTTACAACTTCGCCAGGGGCTTGGCCCTGAGTAGCCACTCATCTTCGTCTTCGGCGGCGGTGGTGGAGCAGTCCGGAAGGAGAGTCCTCCCCTTCTTGGACCCTCCGGCCCCCCGGTTGGGGCGGCCTTCCTTTTCTTGTCTCCCCCGGCTGGAGGGGGAGCATCTTCATCTTCCTCCTCGTCTTTGTGGGAGGAGTGCGTCGCAGAGTCATCGAACAAGGAGTCTGATACCACCTGGCGTCGGGAACTCTTTCGGGTTCCCTTGGCGTTCTTCTTGGTCTTCTCCGGCACCTTGTAAGGAGCCGGAGTCGGCATCTCCGTCAGGAGAGCGTCCACAGTGTCTTCGGGCAGAGGGGTCGGACAGTTGATCTTCTCCGATGCCCCCACCCAGTCCTGTCAAAGGCATGGGAGCTCAGACCCCGCACGTGGTTAAGCTATGGGAAGTAAAAATCCTACCAGATGTACAAAACTTACTGGATTCGTAGGGCACGTCACACTTAGCCCGCGGTCCTCGGTGAGAGAGGGAGGGACCTCGGCACCCTTGAACAGCACCCTCCATACGTCCTTGTGTGTCGTGTCAAAGAGCTCACTCAGAGTCTGGTGCTGGGCCAGGTCGAACTCCCACAAGTTGAAACCCATTGTTGACACGGGAGGATCCAGCGGAAGAGCATGACCTGGACTATGTTGACAAGCTTGAGCTTCTTGCTTTCCATATTCCGGATACATTTCTGGAGTCCGTCCAGCTCCACCGATGAACCCTAGGATTGGCCCTTCTCTTTCCAGGAGGTGAGCCATGTGGGGATTCCAGATCGAAACTCGGGGGCCGCCACCCAGTTGTTGTTGTGCGGCTCGGTGATGTAGAACCACACCGATTGCCACCCCTTTATGGTCTCCACGAAGGATCCTTCAAGCCATATAACATTGGGCATCTTGCCCACCATGGCTCCGCCGCATTCTGCTTGTTGGCCTCCCACCACCTTCGGCTTGATATTGAAGGTCTTCAGCCACAGGACGAAGTGGGGCCGGATGCAGAGGAAAGCCTCACACACGATGATGAACGCCGAAATATTGAGGATGAAGTTCGGGACTAGATCATGAAAGTCCAGCCCATAGTAGAACATAAGACCATGGACGAATGGATGGAGGGGAAACCCCAGTCCACGGAGGAAGTGGTGGAGGAAGACTACCCTCTCGTGAGGTTCCGGGGTGGGGACGATCTGCCCCGCAGCGGGCAGCCGATGCGCGATATTCACGGATAAGTATCTGGCTCCACACAGCTTTTTGATGTGTCCCTCCGTGACGGAGGAAGCCATCCACTTGCCTCCCGCTCCGGACATGTTTGGAGAAGGTTGAGGAGAAGTATGTGGACTTGGGCGTTGGAGATCGAGTGCGCGAGAATGGATGAGCAAGGAGGAAGAAGGCGTGGGTAGAAAAAGGATAAACCTTATCCCTTTATAAGGGCGGTCGAAACTATGCGCCCCCGCTAGCCTGGTAAAACTTGCTTATCCTCCAAGCGCCGTAATTGATGGCACGGTTGGGTTACCCACGCCTGTATTGATGAGAATCCTGTAATAATGGGGACACGATCTGTGCTTTGACAAGGTGTGTCAAGAAACTGCCTCGCATTATGTGCGGGGCTAGTTAAAGAAAAATGGTTCGAATAATCGCCGAGCCATGGCATGATGTCATGTTGCCAAAATGTGTCAGCAGATTAGATTTGTGGAAACATTATTCTCTCTACGGTGGTATGTGGAACTTATTTTGCAGGGTCGGACACTATCCTTTTATTCGAACTCTTCTGTGGTGTATCCGGAGGAGGAACCCGCCTTGCAATGCTGGATACAACACTGCGTGCCGGACTCATCGTCATTGAAGCCTGGTTCAGGGGCTACTGAGGGAGTCCTGGATTAGGGGGTCTCCGGACAGCCAGACTATGACCTTTGGCAGGATTGTTGGACTATGAAGATACAAGATTGAATACTTCGTCTTGTGTCCAGATGGGACTCTACTTGGCGTGGAAGGAAAGCTAGGCAGTACGGATATGGATATCTCCTCCTTTGTAACCGACCTTGTGTAACCCTAACCCCTTCCGGAGTCTATATAAACCGAAGGGTTTTAGTCCGTAACACAACAGACAATCATACCATAGGCTAGCTTCTAGGGTTTTGCCTCTCCGATCTCGTGGTAGATCAACTCTTGTAATACTCATATCATCAAGAAGAAATCGAGCAGTACGTAGGGTTTTACCTCCATCAAGAGGGCCCGAACCTGGGTAAAACATCGTGTGCCCTACCTCCTGTTACCATTCGCCTTAGACGCGCAGTTCGGGACCCCCTCCCCGAGATCCTCCGGTTTTGACACCGACAGGTGGCCTACAGGATACAAAGGTTCCTGAGTCATTTTGCCACCTCTAGTCAGAACTCTAACAACATTATCATTATTCTTGCTATTTAATTCATTGGGCAAATCATTTTGAGCTTTAAGTACTTGTTCTACTTGAGTGGTAACCATAGAAGCATGTTTACTAATAAGTTTAAGTTCACCTTTGACATTAGCCATATAATCACCAAAGTGTTCAAGCATATTTGAATTGTATTTCAATTGTCTACCAAAATAAGCATTAAAATCTTCTTGCTTAGCCATAAATTTATCAAACTCATCTAAGCATGGGCTAGAATCTTAGTAAATGGGATTTCAGTTTTATCATATCTATAGAGAGAATTTACCTTTACTACATGTGTCGGGTTATCAAGACCATGAGTTTCTTCAATAGGTAAAGGATTAAGATCATATGTTTCTTCAATAGGCGGTAAATTAAGACCATGTATTTCTTCAATAGGAGGTAAATTCTTAACATCTTTAGCTTTAATACCTTTTTCTTTCATAGATTTCTTTGCCTCTTGCATATCTTCAGGACTGAGAAATAGAACACCTCTCTTCTTCGGAGTTGGTTTAGGAATAGGCTGAGAAATTGGCTCAGTAAGTGTCCAATTATTTTCATTTTTCAACATATTATTCAATAGAATTTCAGCTTCATCTGGTGTTCTTTCCCTGAAAACAAAACCAGCACAAATATCCAGGTAATCTCTGGAGGCATCGGTTAGTCCATTATAAAAGATATCAAGTATTTCATTTTTCATAAGAGGATGATCAGGAAAAGCATTAAGTAATTGGAGAAGCCTGCCCCAAGCTTGTGGGAGACTCTCTTCTTCAATTTGCACAAAATTATATATATCCCTTAAAGCAGCTTGTTTCTTATGAGTAGGGAAATATTTAGCAGAGAAGTAATAAATCATATCCTGGGGACTACGCACACAACCAGGATCAAGAGAATTAAACCATATCTTTGCATCACCCTTTAATGAGAACAAAAATATTTTAAGGATATAAAAGTAACGAGTTCTCTCATAAGTAGTGAACAGGGTGGCTATATCATTTAATTTAGTAAGATGTGCCACAACAGTTTCAGATTCATAGCCATGAAAAGGATCAGATTCAACCAAAGTAATTGTATCAGGATCAATAGAGAATTCACAATCCTTATCGGTAACACAGATATGTGAAGTGGCAACAGCAGGGTCAGGTTTCATTCTAGCATTTAGAGATTGCTTATTCCATTTAGCTAATAACCTCTTGAGTTCGTATCTATCTTTGCAAGCTAAAATAGCTAAAGAAGCTTCTTTATCAAAAACATAACCCTCAGGAATAACAGGCAAGTCTTCATCATCAATTTCATCAGTATTATCAGATACAATATTTTCAATCTCTCTAGCCCTAGCAAGTTGTTCATCAAGAAATTCACCAAGTGGCACAGTAGTATCAAGCATAGAAGTAGTTTCATCATAAGTATCATGTATAGCAGAAGTGGCATCATCAATAACATGCGACATATCAGAATGAATAGCAGAAGCAGGTTTAGGTGTCGCAAGCTTACTCAAAACAGAAGGTGAATCAAGTGCAGAGCTAGATGGCAGTTCCTTACCTCCCCTCGTAGTTGAGGGATAAATCTTGGTTCTTGGATCTTTCAAGTTCTTCATAATGATAAGCAGATATAAATCCAGAGTGACTCAAAGAATAGATCTATGCTCCCCGGCAACGGCGCTAGAAAATAGTCTTGATAACCCACAAGTATAGGGGATCGCAACAGTTTTCGAGGGTAAAGTAATCGACCCAAATTTATTGATTCGACACAAGGGGAGCCAAAGAATACTCTCAAGTATTAGAAGCTGAGTTGTCAATTCAACCACACCTGGAAACTTAATATCTGAGCCATGTGTTTAGTAGAAAAGTAATATGATAGTAGTGGTAACGGTAGCAAAAGTAATGTTTTTCGTATTTTGTAGTGATGATAGCAATAGCAACGAGAAAGTAAATAAGCGAAGAACAATATATGGAAAGCTCGTAGGCAATGGATCGGTGATGGAGAATTATGCCGGATGTGGTTCATCATGTAACAGTCATAACCTAGGGTGACACAGAACTAGCTCCAGTTCATCAATGTAATGTAGGCATGTATTCCGAATATACTCATACGTGCTTATGGAAAAGAACTTGCATGACATCTTTTGTCCTACCCTTCCGTGGCAGTGGGGTCCTTACGGAAACTAAGGGATATTAAGGCCTCCTTTTAATAGAGTACCGGAACAGAGCATTAACACATAGTGAATACATGAACTCCTCAAACTATGGTCATCATCGGTAAGTATCCCCAATTTTTGTCACTTCCACTACAAAAAAATACACTTGCGTGATGATATGTGTTTGTCATAGTAGGTCGCGTTTTTTGTCATGCATGTACATCCATGACGATTTTATGACAGAATCAAGATAGTCATACCTGTGTTGTCGTAGAAGTGTTCGATGACATTACCAAAATTATTATCATGGAAGTGTCCACTTCCATGACGATAAATTGCACGTCACAGAAGTGTTTTCGTCAAGGGTGACCGACATGTGGCATCCACTGTAACGGAACGCCGTTAAGCTATCGGGTCGGATTTTGGATTCGATAATCCGTTAACAACTCTGACCAATGGTAAATTTCCACGTGTAAAATTCTGATTGGCCGAAGGGAACACCTGTCAGCTCGTCAGTGGGCCAGATGTCGCCCGTCCATTGGAGCAGACCTGCCTATGATACGTCGACACGTGGCTGGGCCCAATAGAGGCCCATATAGGTTAAAAAGGCCGGCCCAGTCAAAGGCCCGTAGAACTTAATCAGGTACTAGTGGGCCAGCCCAATAACGGCCTGCTTAATAAAGGCCCATTTATGGTCCAATGCCAGATCTGGCCCGTTAATTATTCGCCCAATATTTGGGCCCATTTGCGGCCCGAAGCCAGATCTGGCCCGTTAATTGTTCGCCGAATATTTGGGCCCAAGTACAGCCCAGTGACTTTCGGCCTATTAGAGGCCTGATGTAGACATGGGCCCATTTCAGCCCGGTGTGACTTTCGGCCTAGGAATGGCCCATGCTACCCATGGGCCATATATGGTCCGACGAGACATTGGTCCCACTAACGACCCATGCTAAAGGTCGCAACAGTTAAGCCCAACGTGACTTTGGGTCTGTTAAAGGCATGTCGTGTAATTCGACCCGTTGATGCATGTGCTAAGCTTTCGGCCTCTTAAAGGCCCATGATATCACTGGGCCAACTAAGGCCCGAGATATGTTTCGGCCTGTGAGCTAACTGGGCCCAAAACAGCCTGGTCTACATTTCGGCCTGTTGAAGGCCCGTCAATGACTAGTGAAAATTGAGGCCCAGTATGCATTTTGGCCTGCTAAAGGCCCGTGGTTTCATCTCGGCCGTAACAGGCCAGTACAATATTCAGCCTGTTAATGGCCCAACGCTACCTGGGCCAAACTAAGCGCTGGGTCTACAAAAGGCTCAACTAAAATATAGGCCGGTGTAAGTTTGGGCCTGGCGCAATGTGTGAAGGCCCCAATCATTCGGGCCCAAGAAAGACGCAGGCTAGCCCAATTGTAGCCCGCTAAAAACCTAGCTCGTTAGAGTCGAATGTTTCGGTCTGGTCGACTACATCTGATTTTTTTTCAGATAGCGAATGATGGCAGTAACTAGTAGGAATTAAGAACAAACCTACTCTATAGAATAAAGAAATTATGTCATAGTAACTAAGAATAAACCTACACTATACAATAAAGGATTTAAGGTATATTACATCCACTGGGGCATCGAAGTTCGCCACCGGTGATCATAAAGCGCAACGAAGAAGCAGATTACAAAAACTGGGCACCATTGTAGTGTAACAAAATAATACTGAACCGAGACCACTTCCAAGGCGGTTTAAGAAAGGTTAGCCTTGCGGGGGAACTACTGCGCAAGCTGATGAGCAAGGCTGTGAGACCGGCCTAGCATGTCGGTCATAGCTTCCAGGTGTAGCTGTTTAGCGATGAGGTTCTCATTGGTGTTCTCCGCAATCTTTCGTAGAGATAGGACTTCAAGTCGAAGTTGAGTTGCAAAATGCCTTTCTGCTAGAACTTGGGACTGAAGAAGTCGAACTGATTCAGACAACGAATTCTGTGAGCTTGTCTGACTATTAGTCTCAAGTAACTTGAACACTGCATCAAGACAAGACTTTGGGGTTGTCTCGCTATCTTGAAGAAGTTTTGCCTTCTTTGCTGCAATATATGTTGGGTTTGTCTCATAGCCTTCCGTAGACTTGTGCATGCAACCAGGCATATCACCCTGAAACAAAGCAGAGAGATGACAGGTTTTGCACGTGTATAAACAAAGATGATAATTGTTCTGTCAATTCTATCCAATTTCAAATTAGAAAATAAAGAGTAAGTTCAAAATATCAATAGCATAATTTGGCATTGTTCATAATGAGGGGAGCTTCACCACACTACTGGATTACCATGTCAACATAACAAGCATAGATGAAGGGAAAAGAAAATCATTGTATCTATTTTGGATAATGTGCATGGCATGTTGTTCATATCATCAGCCATATCAGTAAGATAAAATAGGAGATGCCAAGGTGCAAACATGGGCTGCTTCACCAAACACTGGATTATAGATCCACTAAAACAAGCATACATATAGGGAGTATTAAGTAATGTGCATGGTATGGATAAGGAATTTGGTTTTACAAGTAAAACTTAGAACATACGGTTCTTACAAACATGCATTTTGGTAGAAACAACAAACTAAACAACAGTAAACGATAAGGAGTGTGAGAAAATTAAACATCAGTTGAGGATAAAGGCTTTAGAAGGACTGACTTACATTAATAGTTAACACCGGCTTTATAATGCCCTTCTCCGTGTCAGGGGAAGGATAACTAAAGAATTTCAGCACAGAATCTTCTTCATAAGCATTTCCTATACTCTACATTTTGTAGAGAGTAATTATAGATATGATAATACTGGAAGGGATAGAGGATAATGAAGAGAAGATGCAGATTGATGCTACATAATCAACTACCAATCCCTGGAATTACAAGCGTTACATGACAAAATGTACTGACAAGAGCAATGGGCTACACTTCTGCACTGGCATTGTCTGTGTATTCTACTTGTTGGTAAGATTAAATATAGATATAATCTTTTTTAGTAAATGGTGGGCGAGGGAGATAAGATGCAGAATGCTACAAAATGAACCAATCCCGCTTCCCATAATACAAGATTGTTTTGAACACTGGTGTACTGTACAAAACGTTCTTATATTATGGGACGTAGGGAGTAGCTGTTACTGTAATTACAGTGATAGACCACGTTCAGTCCTTATAAGAGGACTGCAGATCTAAACCTCTTCAAAAGCATTGGGTTGATTCTAAATTTGTGTAAGAGTCCATACGGATCTTATAATTTCCACCAAATGGACGATTACGAGGCTAACATGTGCAGTGATGTTACATAATCAAACAGCTATGAAAGTAAGTATGGTCATACAGGGCAAGAGGTACTCACAAGAGCAATGCAGTGTGCAGTATAGTTGCGAAATTCTATGGTCCCTTGAGAACGAATGTTCTTCTACTAACAGTTTTCGTACAAGTGAGATATTAAGGCAAATGCAGAAATGTAGTTCAAATTGTGATGTGATATCATAGACAGTACCTTACGCTACAGCCGAGACCAATGTGTAACAAGATTATTCCAGTCACCGTCGAATAAATGTAGCACCGGAGACTTCACAGAAATTTCGTTCAGAGGCTTGCCATCGAAGTGCGATTGCCTCAGGTAGGAACGATACTTCATCAACGAGTGCTTGAAAAGCGCAACCAACACTTGCTCATCATCATAATCCAGTTTGCTCCTCGCCTATTTGAAAGAATGAAATCTTGTGTCTTCTGTCAGCAGAAACATATGCAGTAATGACCATGAATAACATCAGTACATTACTTACGTGTAAGTTGCGGAGGAAGACTGGAAATTGTTCTATGTCTGCGGTATAATATTTCCATGAAGGAAAGATGCGCACAAAGTTCCTGACAACAACACAAGCTTCGTCTTCTAAACTGGGAAGAAATTGAACATGGGTCCTATTTGCTGCAATTGGGGCTCTCTCTGGTTCGAAAAGGGATTTGGCAACTGGATTTGGTGTACTCTTTGCTGGAATGGGGGTTTTGCATCGTATAGCTGGTGCCATGTCAACTGGCATAATCATACTGTTTGCTGCAGTTGGGGTCTGCTGAGTTGGGGCATCAGAACTGACCAGTGTAGTAGGGCTAGAGTCTGCTAGAGTTGGGGTATTTTGTGGGTCAAGTGATATTACAACTACACCTAATGGGCTATTTGATTTATCGGGTGCCACTACCTTTTCCAAATACTTTGCTTGTGCTCCTCCACGATCAACAATCGCCATCTTCCTTTTGAATGTCTGATACACAAGAACACCATTTGAATGGATAAATATGGTATGATGACAGATGGAATATGTACTGAAAATGGATAGGCAGGGCGTATTCACATACACGATGTGTAAACTAAGCTAATGGCAGTTCAACAAAGTAGAAGCAATGCAAAGCATCAGTTGCAAGATATGTGCAAGCAATGTAACCTTGGAAAGTTAGAGCAAGTACCTTGATGGGTGAATAAGATAGGGCATCTTCCTCTGACTCCTCCACTAGGAAGCTACATTGACTTAGGTCTCCCTCTAGCTCAGAATCACTGTTAGGATCATATTCTGAGCATGAATCTGTAGGTGGAGAGCGTTTGCATTGCATTGCATCCAAACTTCATTTCAGTCCCTTAATGCCAAGTTTGACAGCCATGGCATTGTTCTGCTTTATTATTTTCATGCGTGCAAGCTCATAATCATTATGATGCTGTTCAGAATCTGAGATTCATGAAAACATAAAAAGTAGTCAGATTATCTATGGAATGCATTGCGGATTCAACTCGGAGAGTGTCTCCCTATAAACCCCTGCATATGCAAAGTTCACCTCCCCAATCATGCTGACCAGACCACTCACAGAAAGGCAAACCCCTTATGTCTCTATAACAGGTAGGCACACATTTCAAAACTGAAGTAGGAACATTAGAATCATATGAAATTCGTATTTGAACAAATAAGCTAAGCAATTATGAGTGGCGTAATGTTTAGCTTCAAGGGTGGAGTGTTGGTAGTGCGACACAAAGCAAGTAGGCAGATTGTATTCCATGTAAAAGATCGAAACCTATGTAAAAGCTGGAAATGACACTTTCTTTCTATTCAATGCAGTGTTCGTTACCCAGACATGATGGAAGAGATCACATAGAGAAATACTATTCACTCATGTCTACGGTTCCAGAATTTAGAAACAGGGTGGTCCACCCTAAAAGAATATTGACAACAAATATGACAAGGCAAGCATAGATGTAGTGAATCGATCATTTACTTGTGAGCTCACTAGGGCAAGTATGCAGAATTGTAACTGCAGTAAGAGACCGTCCAAAATCTGAATGAAGAAGTTTGTCTAGCACTTATTGTTTGCAACTAATCGACGTGAATAATTGTATATTATATCAAATGAGTAAGAAAGGCAAGTAAAATTGTCAACAAACCTGGCTTGCAGTAGTAATCTGGGTCAATGTCACTACGACCAACAATCCAAAATGACTAGTTTCTGTTCCGAGGGCCGGAATTTTGAAAACCTTGTGAACTTTAGAGGTACTAAAGATTACCGAAATACATCTGAACCATTAAGTGTAGGTAGCACTAAGCACACAACAAACCCTAATGACAGTCCTGCCTAATGAGTAATGAATCAATTAGAAAATGGGTGATGAGGAGTGGCTGCTGAGTGTTGAGGACGTATCTCAGGATAAATCGGGTTGGCTTGGTGGGTGCTGCATGCCTGAGACCTGAACGGACTGGGAAGGTAGGCACGGTGGCATGCTCGAGCAGCGGTGAAGCTGTTGGGCGAGCGGCTCCTGTCCTCCTGGTCCAGCGTCTACTCCTAGAGTCATGCCGTGCAGGGACGGCAAGTCGCCGGCGAGGCAGGCAGCTGGGGGCGAGTAGAGATCAGAAGCGCGCAGCAGAACAAAGGGGAATCGGGGCCTGGGATGACCCAAAATCCAAGGGTGGGCCGGCCTACCGTGGGCACCCTGTAGAGATACACACCCGAGCGACGAACATGCATTTTCGAAACTAATTCAGGAACATTTAGCTGACCAATTAAACAACTCTGTTTTAATAATATCAGATTCGTATTTGAACAACTAAGCTTGTTTAGCTTGATGGGTGGAGCAGTGTTATTATGACACGAAGCACGTATTCTGATCGTATGGTGATCATAAAAGGGGGAAACTCTAAGCATATTTTTTTAGCAAAAGAGGGTTTCCCCTCTGATTTCTATTAAAGAAACCACCACGGAACCAACATGATCAATTAAACCCTAAGCATGATCAATTTAGTCGTATTATGGTTGTGCCATGGCAGATTTGAAGCTGCAAACCGGAGAAATGATATTTAGCATCCATTGTTTGCTTCGAACTAAGAACTGAATTCTAATAGCTGAAAAGATTGAAGAGTAACCAAGTTAAGATCTATTTTCTGGTTGAGATCAAAAAGTTGAGGAGATATGAAGTACCACCTCTCTTGCGGCGCTGTGTAGGCATCGGGGGTGTGATGGCTGTCGGTGACATTGAAGCAGATCTGCGACGGTAGACGGGTGCATCGGGGGATAAGTCCCGTTGCGGTGGAAGAGAAGGTCGTGTGAGCGGCCCCAGCAAAGAGGACGACGGCGCCGATGAAGCGAGAGGACGCGATGCAAGGCTATTGGTCCGTCGGCGTGGATGAGAAACGTCCATCTCTAGCAGTGGACGACGCGGTCTTGGTAGGCGCTCCGGCATGGTGGAGGACGGTGGCGATGGATGTGGTGGAGGACGGCGGCGATGGATGGGGTGGCGGACGGAGGCTGGTGTGGGGATGGGGTGTTCTAGCGTGGACGGCGTATGAATGGGAAAATGGAGGGAGAGGTACGGGGAACCATGTTTTTGGGACGCGCCTGTCTGAAATATGGGAAAGTTACAAACTTAGCCCCCGTTTAAAATTTGGACATCTCGTCGGTTGGGGATATGACGGTAATCTCGCATCTCGCCAATATTTGCCCAGAGCGATTTCGGGCGAGGAGAGGGTTGTTGGCGCCCATGGTTGGTGCCCACGGTGTATGAACGGGGCTGACAGGTAGGGCGGTTGTGTCACATCTGAGTGAAGTTACAAACCTGCCCCTATTGAAAATATTTGCCTACATCGATTTCGGCCGAGTCGAGTTTGTTTTGCCGCCCACCATGTATGAATGGGGAATGGAGGGAGAAACAGAGGTCTTTCGGACGAGCTTGAATGAAATGAGTTTTGCCGCCGATGTTTGACGCCCACCGTGTCGGAATGGGCTCAGAGGCGGTCGTGTCACGTCTAATTGAAGTTACTAACCTACCCCTCTTTAGAGCAGTGGAAATCGGGCCGATGGATTGTTTGTGTAATGGGTACACAGTAATTTCCATCTCCCAAACACTTGGCTTCGGGCAGCCGACGTGGGAGTGGACATTTTGCTGCTTCTTTCGAATTTTGGGACAATAAGCATCCACGTTTACCTGGCAACTAAATTCGAATCCATTTTGTATTCCTATATGAATCTTTATAAATCATTCTATGTGTTTTTATATATCTTCAAAAGGATGACAAAGATGTATTCCACTGTCATATATGAATATGGTTTACAAATGCCGATACACAAATTCAGAAACTAGAATCTAGTTTAAGCTGAATTAGAATATTTGGAACACTTCATGTCCAACTCAAATGTCACACGCAGCATAATGTGTACTCCCATTTAGATATGTACACAAGCGATGTATCAAGATTCAAATACCGAGTCAATCAACCAACAATGTACAGAACTAACAGACATATAAACACTTATAGAGTATATGGATCAATAATATCAACTAACATACATAAGCCAGGCCGCTGTACTTTTTTTGGCTACAACAGCATCCTTTTTTTAGCCAGCATCTTGGCCCTTTCCGATGCGTGGCACTTATGGTCCATCTATACTACTACTATTGCTGAATGCACATTCAGCCCGATTGGCATATTTGTAGGTCTGGCACAACAATCCAAATGAAATGTCTCCGAGTCTTATCAATTAATACAGACTTGTGCTCAAATAAAATTACAAACCAAAAAAACAAACAATTATTACATGATCTCTAAAACAAATGGTTTGATTGATTACATGAACAGACAACACAAAGTTTATTCAACTATGGAAAGAACATTTCACCTTTTTTCCTTCAGGACCTTAACAATCTGGTCAGTCTCAGCTTGCTTCGTTTTGAAATCCACAAAATATTTAATGGCTGTCTTGAGTACTGCTTGTGATTGTGCTATTTGCTTCCTCAACATGTCAACTTCATCTCTAAGTGCAGAAGCAGAATCTCTTTCTACCACTAGTTTAGCCTCTAGAGCATCAGCAGTTGGTAATTCATAATGCATGATTGGGCCGGTGCCACTGCTGTGGGATGATGCAACGTCCATGGGGACCTCGCTCTTTGATCATGGGCTAACCTGTTTTGCCATTAAAGTTCTGATTGGATTCAGAAAAGTTGAAGTTAGCAAAACATCTCAACTGGGAGCTATAACAGCAAACTAGTTAAACAAACAAGGAATTAAAGAGTTTCAATTGGATGCTGAAAAGTAGTAATTAACATCATTGTAACCCGTTGTTGCAGCAGGAAAGCAGTTCAACAAACAAGTAGATATTTAAGTTAAGGCAAACAGGTAATTCTTAACAGTAAGTATCGAACACATAGATAGGCGCAGTCTACAATATGATTAACAGGCTGTGCCATTATGTAATCAGTAGCAAACTAAATTAAGCCAAGCAACGTAATTGAACAATTTTGCAATAAGTGGCTAACTAAAATTCCGAGAAGCGGGTAACTGAACTTATGCTAGTTCTTTGTACAAGCACACTGCAACTTCTTTTTCGCTTACAAGGTTGTACGAAGGAGTCCATGGCATCAATTGCTTCGATACGTAGTCCCAATACTTCTTTCTTCCCACACTGCATGGGTAAGTTGAATGGTTAATCTGGTAAGATGGTGCGTCCTTGATATGTTATATGAGGACGTGTAGTCAGACTAGTTGTAGCCAAACACATCACACTGGCTTTTGCTGTATATTTCATACGATTACTTTTGGCATATCGAGATCTAAGAAATCTACAATAGGATGAAAAGACTGGCATCCTTCACATTATTGGCGAACTCAGTTCATAGAAACAAGCAATTCAACCATCCTGTGGGTAAATCAAAAGCTCCACTGGAATATTTTTCACTATCCAATCATACACGCAAAAAGGGGCGATGCCACCATAGGGGATGGTATGGGCTGCCGCCTCAGGTGGCTGGAAAGTGTGCACCTAGTTTGAGTCGTCCAGGTTGGCCCACGCTAGTTTTGTTCGTCCCAACGCACGAGCATGCAATGTAAAAAATGAAGAAAAATGTTTCAATTTGGATGGGCCAATAACATAAGTGCAAGGCAGGCCCTATAGCAGGCTCGCGGCCCAAACTAGCGCCTCCCATATCAATCGACAGCAGGAAAAATCCCAATTCATTCGCTCCAGCCTCCAGTCTGGTTCGCTCCTAACCTAGCCGCCGCTGGACAGACCGACACGGCACTTCCTCGCGCCCTCGTTTGAGGGCGGTCGCCGGGCTTCAAGCGAATGGATGGACAAGAAGATGAAGATCCAACCTTGGGTGTAGTCTGCGTGGGAGGCAGCGGCGGCAGCACGGGCATGGCATCGAGCTTGCGCAAACAGATAGTCGCAGCTTGCAAGAGTAGCATGCACAACGAGCAGGTACGTCACATCCCGGATTATATCTAATTCAACTCTTCAATTTCTGGCCAATAGTTAAACCTGGCGGTGTTGTAAAACTGCTTGTATGTAGGGAATCTATGAGAAAATGAAACCAATTTCTACTTATTTTATAACTCCCCGAATCAATACTGAACTGACTGAATCTGATGTATCTAATCAAGTTTCCGGTGCAAACATACAAGCTCATGTTGCTCTTGAGCCTGAAGTGTCTAATGAACAGACTACTAATGAAGGATTTGATGCAAACATTTTACATGCTCCTGGTGATGAACATATAGTGTCTAATGAGGGATCTAATGCAAGCATTTTGCAAGCTCATTGAAGGATTTAGTGTCTAATGATGATCTACTATGTTGAGAGAGACAAAGATTTGCAGGCATTGATGACAAGCAAATTATAGTGCATTTTCATAGCTTGAGGAAACGTCAAGGCCATCTACCAGAAAGTCCCCGTATCATGACAACATAGCATAAATAATTTTCTAATCTGTTGTTTGAAACTATTGGCATACTTGTGCAGGATAGATATATTGATATGCAGTTTGCGCACTGGTTATACGTGCAATTACACTTTGATATTTTCAGCCAGAGAACAAATAATTCAAGCAAGTACAGACCATGTT
Source organism: Triticum monococcum (assembly GCA_034509565.1). Classification (NCBI taxonomy): domain Eukaryota; kingdom Viridiplantae; phylum Streptophyta; class Magnoliopsida; order Poales; family Poaceae; genus Triticum; species Triticum monococcum. The sequence goes on along the minus strand of CM067847.1, from coordinate 630,029,415 downwards.
TGTAGTCCTTGTACACCATGTTGCATGTTGTGTTTTTTGGTGCTTGCATCATTTAGTGTTTATAATCTAAACTACTTTGGATCATTAGCTGGTTTTCAAAGTGCATGTAGCTTCACATTTCTCAAGTTATGTTGATTTCCGGAGTGCAAGTGCCTTCATATTTTTTAAGTTAAATGTTCGCCCCTGGTAACTTGAATTCGTGGATCAGCCACTGCACACAAATCATACACGAATGCCAGTACGAATTAAATGAAATGCAGTGACTTACGCTAGCTCGTTGTAAAGGCTCACTGCAGCTCTGCTTGCGCTTGGGATGTTCCATGTATAAGTCCATGTTACCACTTGCTTGGATGTGCAGGCCTTGTGCTCCTTGCATCCACCTCTGCATTTTTGACACGGCGAATGGTTGATCAAATAAGAGGAATCGACCTTGATGTTGTACCGGAGGACAGATACTTACAAGGTTATACGGGTGTGCAGGATGTGTACCTGAACCCGTAGCGCCGTTATGCTTCGCTAAAAAATGGATTTGCTAGTTTCAGATGATATATCCAGAAGAGATAAGAGTTAAAGTCAGAGTTGCATAGGCGTGTAAGCTAAGAGAGCGGTGAAAGGATATCCAAACATCGTCGGAACAGTGCACAAGGGAGTGATGTGTGGATACCTAGTTTGGGCCGGCGTTTGGGCATGCTCGCCTAGCTAGAGTGCGGGTCACTTCAGAGCCGTTGAGGATGATGTGCTGGCGTTGGCTGGTCGCACATGGATGCAGATCTTGAGTGGCAGCGGAGTGCTACGATGCGGTGGATGAGACCGTTGGTGAAGCCCCAACGGCCTCGGGGGCGGAGGTGCGACAATGTGCTCGGTGAAGTAGCCCCGGTGAGCTGGGAGACGGTGTCGGTGAAGTGCACCTGATGCAGTGGAACTCGGTGTCTGTGAGGCACGTCGGTTGTGGCGGCTGACGTTGTCGGTGGACCACCCGGTGCGGTGGACGAGGGCGTAGATGAGGTAGCTCCGGTGCGGTGGTGAAGCACGAACGTCGTCTTCATCATCGTCGTCTGGCACAAAGGTGGGGAGCGGTGGGGAAAGAGACGAGACGAGGGGCGATTCGAGGGTTGGCAGCGAATTACGGATTTGAGCAATCTGGGCGCGGAAGGGGACGGTGGAGAAGAGAGATTTTGCAGGGCTGGAATTGGGGCCGCCAGATATTTCAATCCGAAACATGGAAGCGTGAACTTATATTGTCGTCGTGGCGCTGAAGCATAGTCCTGTCGGGGTGGTCGCATGTGTCGGGCGGACGCGTAGCACCCAGCCACCCACCCTCCTCCCCCCCAAAAAAGGACGACGACAATATAAGTTCGCGCTTCCACGTTTCGGACTATGCTTCTATGCCTTAAGGCACCTGCCTTTGTGTCCATGACATGTGGGCCCAACAGGTGGCTGGCCCACATGTCAGTGACCCAAAGGCAGTTGCCTTTAAGGCACAAAAGCAGAGTCCACCCCGACACGACCCTGGTCTGCCTAGTGCGCCTACATTTGAGAATGCAAATGAATCTTCTTTCATTTCCAAACGAATTTAAGGCACCATGCCCGTGTTTTCATTGCAATAATTAGCCATTCGAAACGAGATACTCCATCCGTTCACTTTTGTAAGTCATTTCAGACAACTTAAAATGAACTGTTTTGCACATTGTGTGAAATGTCTTCAAGGTCTTATAAAAGTGAATAGAGGGGGTACTATAAATTAATTAATGAGGAGTTATTTGAAAATAAATCGAAATGGTACCCACGCTAACGTGGATTAGAGTGCATGTCACATAATTAGTTATTTGAATTAGAGTGTGTGTCACGTAGTTAGTTATTTGAATTAGAGTGTGTGTCACGTAGCGATCTCCAATTCTAACGTGGATTTCGCATTTCACTGTATCCATGCTACTTTTTTAATACAAATTCATATGTATATGATGAACACCATGGTAGTGAGAAAACTTTTGGATGGATTCAAACATATGACCTACAAAATAGCACAACAAACTGAGTCAATGTCAACTTTTCGAAACTTAGTATGGCACGAATTCTAAATAATTACCCGCATGCCTGGTCCTCGGTTCAAATCTTACAATGTACACCGAATTGAAACATCGATATTAAGTCTCGTACTATGTACATTTAAATGTTGTTGTTAGCCCCCCCCCCCCCCCCCGCACAAACGCTACATACTTCCTGTATCGGTCAATCTTCCTCTCCTAACCACCTTAGGAAGCTATCGGTTTCCAACACACGTTCATTCTTTCTCTCCATATTTCGATCTCTAATTCTCTCAACTACACAACCCCTTTTTCCACTCTGTTACCAAATGTATTTACCTCACACACCCACCATTGCACCCGATGCCGAGCTCTCTCTCTCTCTCTCTCCCCCCTCTTCCTCTCACCCTCTCGCCCTAAATACATGCATTGCCTATCTAGCCCCCCAAACCTCTCGTGCGCACACACGCACGTTGTATGTCTAGGTCACTCCCTCGAGACTGTCTCACTCTTTCTTCCGCACGCGGGCCACATTCGCTCAATCTCGCTCTCTTTATCCGAGTCTCATTTAACATCCTTTTCTTTCACACACAAATGATATATCTCCCTGTTCGGGCCTCGATCGACACACTCTATACTCTCTCACGCAGATTGTCTATCTAGGTCAGTCCATCCAAGCCGCCGCCTCTCTTTCGACCTCATGGTGGGCCACGCTCACTCAATCTCTCTCTCCATATGTATCGATTGACCTCGCTCTTTCTCGGACAAACACGATATATCACCATGTTTGAGCCCAATTCGACCTATTCACATTGTACACTCTCTCACGCACGTCGTCGATCTAGGTCACTCTCTCCAACCCGTCTCACTCTTTCGATCGCACGGTGACCCTATGTGATCAGTTGACCTTGCTTCCTCCCACGCACAAAATATATCTACACGTCTGTGACTGGATCATCTCTCAAGCTCTATCTTACAACCCTCGCCCTTTCCAAAAAGCTCAATCGGACAATATCCCTCCAGAGCATATATATTTGTCCAATGAATGTCGAACCACACTCACTTTGTCTCTCTATCTATATGTCTCTCGATTGAGCTCGCTTTCTCACACCGTATCTTCCACGTGTTGAAGCTACTACCTCTCCATCCCTCGCAAAGCCGGAGCTATTTAGATTGCGAGGGACACTCCAACCTTGGATTAATTGTGTAGGCATTTGTTCCGGTCGGTTTAGATTCTATTTTCGTAGCATTCGGCCCACAACTACACCAAACACCATTGCAAACCCACGCAACTCCCCTAGTTGATTTCCCTCTGGCTCGGTCATCGCTCTCTCACACGTCCTTTCTCGCCTTCAACGTCGCACCATGGTATTATTGAAAAAACTATGTTGTTCTCTTTAATTATTATAAATAAGCTAGAAAACTACACACCAGTGCATGCGCAGGTGCATGCGCTGGCAGGTGCACGGGGATGGGCGCTGGCGCAGTCAGGGCGACGGGAGCCGGAACGGGAGTGGGGACAGGCACGCCATCTTCCCGCAAGGCCAGTTCAAGCTCGTCCCAAAGCGCCTTATGTTCTTGAGACTCTGGCTGGGTGTCTTCCTCGGGAAACTGGAACACTAAGGACAGACCATCGTGATGCGGCATGGCGTAGTAGTAGTAGTAGTAGTAGTAGTAGTAGTAGTAGTAGTAGTAGTAGTAGTAGTAGTAGTAGTAGTAGTAGTAGCAGCAGCAGTAGTAGTAGTAGCAGCAGCAGCAGCAGTAGTAGTAGTAGTAGTAGTAGTAGTAGTAGTAGTAGTAGGCAATGCAGTTGACGGGTGACCTTGACGAGCGGCGACCGAGGGAATTGAACCGTGCTCGGCACGGTAGGTAACGTTGTCTAGTTACTAAAGCATCCCTCCATTGTTCATCGGTAGTCATTATGGACCGGGAACATGAGGGGAATTTCCTAGGGCTGGAATTCTGGCCGCCAAATATTTCGACTTGAAACGCTGAGGCTCGACTGGTTGGGGTTGCCTAATGTGCGCACCACGCACGCCACCGAAGGACACGAGCCGGTTTTTTAGGATCAACACGAGCTAAGGTCTGGCTGGTACGCCGTTGGGTCCTACCATTCGAGAATACGAAAGGAACCTTTTAAATTTCCGAACGAATCTATGTGTATTACAATACCCGTATTTTCCTTGCAAATACTAATCTCAACGTGGTAATTGATTTATGATGAGTTGTTGAATTAGAGTGAGTTTGTGATATAGTGATCTCAACGTGGATTTCACATTCCATGGTATCCCTAGTAAGTTTTCCAATGCAAATTCAAATTTAGAAGATGAACAATATGGAGGTGAGAAAACTTTGTATGTATCAAGCATATGACCACACACACACACACAAAGACACACACGCACAAAAACAACAACAATCCAATAAGTATAGTGCATCTATTTTTCCAAACCATGCATTTATGACACGAATTCAAAAATACTCCTTATATTCCTAAATATTAGTCTTTTAGAGAGTTCAACAAGTGACTACATACGGAGCAAAATGAGTGAATCTAGACTCTAAAATATGTCTATATACATCCGTATGTGCCAGTCCATTTCAAGCCTCTAAAAAGACTAATATTTAGGAACGAAGGGAGTAAAATGTAAGACACCCATGGTCCTTAGTTCAATATTTAAAATTAACATGAAACTGAAACATGAATATTAAGTCTAGTACTACAATACATGCAAATGTTGTGTTTAGGCGGAGGTATGATTGTCGGGGGTCAACCCCTCGACCTTAGATAAAATTGTGGAGCTCTGTTTAGGGTTGTTTAGATTATATTTGTCCCCACCCTCCCAACCACCGATTGGTTGTGCACCCCCACCCCTCCTCCCCGGGAGAATATCATGTGCCCCCATACCTTAGATACTATATGCCGATACGAGTTGCTTGGAGCTTGTAGATCTGAGATATAGCAGCTCACATTATGTGTCTTAATATTTTTGCAGGAAACCTTGATGAGTTTGAGAATTGCACACAATTTGTACAAAAATTACTTAGATGCCGTTTGATCCCATATCCAACGAGCTCGAAGCTCGTATCACCGTAGCATCTAAGATGAAGGAGGACATCATATTCTCCTGTATGTAAGAATATCATGTGCTACCACACCTTAGATGCTTTGGTGATACAAGCTCTTCGGAGGCGTTGAATTTGTGACCGAACACCTACTCGGTGGTTCAAATGGTTTTTTGCAGAAAAGCCCCAAAAGAGTTCGGCCACTGCTTACAAGCACAAAGACTGCTCAGATGCCATTGGATCTCAGATCAAACGACCTCCAAGCTCGTATCACCATAGCATCCAAGCTGCGATAGCACCTTATGCTTTCTCGCACGGGAGAGTATGAGGTGCTCCCGCACCGTAGATTCTATGGTGATACGAGTTCACTGAGATCTAACAGCCCACAGTAGGAGGTTTGAATCTTTTTGCAATATACGGCTGATAGAGTTTATGAAATGCGCAGAAAGTACAAGTACTACGCATGTGCCATCTGATCACTGATCATACGACCTAGATGCTCATATCATCGTAGCGGGTAATTAAGCTACGGGGAGCACCTAATATTAGCACCGGAGAGCCGTTTGATCGAAGATGCAGCGGCACACACAGGGCCTGAATGTTTTATTTGCAAAAAAACCTTTGGAGAGTTTGGAAATTGTGCATAATTACAAAGACTACTTCCAATCCATTGGATTTCACTTCCAATGGTGTAAAAACTCGTATCACCATAGTATCTAAGCTGTGGGGTGGATGTGATATTCTATGCCACTGTCATTTTTGTTCGTAAACTTGGAAAATACGTGTAACTCGTGTCGTTACTTGTCTAACCGCGCAAAGTGTTTGTTCAAAAAAACCATCCTACACAAAAATATCGGAACAACACACAGGGGTCCCACTTGTCATTAATCAAATTTGGACCTAAAACTAACAAATCTGAAAGATGAGATTCGAACTGGCAACCTGGACTACAAAGCATAAGTCGATAGCCTAAAAAAACGAACGGTTGTTGGCTTTGTCCCATAACTTGATTTTATATAGTACTTGCATTGAGTAGAGTAGAAGGAGTGCCTCGTCAACACGTGCATGACCGTTGTCTCACTTACTGGTGGGTCCCAGGTCTGCGATCTCAATCTCTCTTCTCTCCATTGTATAACCTTTGCACGGGCACACACGAAGAGCGGCGCTAGCTTGCCGTGGTGTTATTACAACTAAAAAAATCTTGGAAAATAGAAGAATCACCTAGAACAAGATACGTTGTGGCTGGTCGAGACGGACCTAACCACATCTATCCTCCGTGCCATGTTTGCATGATGAAGCTCTGTGGCTAGTGGGGTGTTTACGACCAACTCGCTAGGTCCCGAGGTCAAACCATAGGTACTACGTCTGATACAGTGTATTTTTACACGCACATTTTTCCTCCGTGCCGAGACGTGGCACACCCTACCACGTGGTTTTGGGGTCCTCCCGGGTGGTGCACGCATATATTCTTCCTGACGTGGGATGCCCTACCATGCATTTTCTGGGTCCTCCTCGGTCGTAGTGCCGAAGCAAGTAAATGAGTCGTCAAATCACGAAAGACCACCTTTCTCGCCGAGTACATCAGTGAAGCACGGTGGCTAGCTAGTTGGGCTAGTTCAACCGATTAGCTAGGCCGCCGCCACATTTGTTTTTCCACCCCTTTTTTATCTACTTGCCAGCAGGTAAATTTAAATATCCACCATGGCGTTGCTCTGGTGTTTGGGTGCGGTAGGATTTTTAATTTTTTGATTGACGGGAGCAGGCGCGGCAGGATTTTTAATTTTTTGATTGACGGGAGCAGGCGCGGCGGCAATTAGTCATGAGGACTCTGCCTGTAAAAACCCATTGCTCCCTGATGTGAGAAGTCGTCGACTGGTGTTTTACCGTGGTGAAAACCAAAAGATTCCCCGCTCCCTCCGCCTTCCCGTAGATTGCATTGCCTTTCAACCGTTTCGCCCCTTTGCTTCCTCTCCCTATTGCTTCTACCTGGTGCCATGGCGGTGCAGCAGATCACGGAGTCCGAGGTGAGGCGCTTGACACTGGCTCCTGTCGACCGGGAGCAGGCGGTTGCATCCTGCGTCACCAACGTCGTGCTCCTCAAGAAGTAGAGGGACTTCGGTGGTGTTTAGGCGCCCTCTGCATGGGCATGTCCATGTCTCGGCGCAACATGACCATTGGATCAAACTCAGACGATGCAGATCAATCTCTGTAGCACAAAGCGTGTGGGAGTGTTTGGTTGCATTCTCATCTCAATATAGTTGTTTCCTCTTCGTGTATTTTTTTCAACCTACTATTATGGACTCATGCACCCTTCATGCACTCTGCCAAACACCCAAAAGTGGGTCGAGAAGGGAACTTTTGCTCCCATCCCGTGCACCCTTCATACACCTTGCCTAACACTATTCGTGCTTCATATGGTTCAAGTTTCGTGGAGTACTGTAGCACCATACTCTCCGTGTGTTGTGGACCTAGTTCTGTTAACATTGATCTCACTGTTCATTCGTGACCTGATAGTCGAAAAAGCGGCACTATGTTACATATAGGAGTAGTTGACATGCGCACAACATCATTTGTTATCATCATATCTTACTACACTAGCAACAAGATTGTGTAGTGCTGACGTATGAACCACTGCACATGCCTAGTAGTAGGAGCACTGTGTATGTTCAAGTGGCTGCCGTGTTTCGCACTCCTCCGTCGTAAGAGTGGAAACGCTTGCTATAATCATTTGAGTTAATTACTCTTTTAGTACATAAAGTTGCAGCGCGGGTACAATATCATACAGAAACTTGCAAATTGACTCAACTGAGCCCCTAAACTTGCTCTGCACGAACAGATAGATACAATTTAGTCCGAAACCTGCCACGTCAGATGGGAGGCACGCGCCGATCGGTTTGGTATTATGCAGAAACCCCCACAAGTATAGCAATAACTGAACCCGCGGTCCTCTAGAGATCTGGGAGTAGAAAACTTGAAAATGACCCAGCACAAACCCCTTCATCTGTTCGGTTCTGATCGGCCTCTTGGCCTGTTTGTTTCTCATCCGCGGCGGCGACGGCGCTGCCTCGTTGGACGCCGCCGACGAGATCATCGTTTGATGGAGCCACGTCCTCGGGGCATTGGCGAGTTTCCGCCGGATTATGGTATGAAAACTCCTGCTGTATTGGATTGGTCCTCTGTTTCGGCCTCCTTACCTCTAGGCAGTGGCGGAGCGTGAACCAAATGTAAGGAGGGGCCAAAACGAGTGTATGACATAGAAAAGGCTAGATGCCGGAAGATTAGTAGAGCGATTAGTAGAAATATAAGCATACTGTGTAATTTTTTCTCTAGCAAGGGGTGGCCAAGGCCCGGTATTGTCCCCACTATGCTCCGCCACTGCCTCTAGGGTTTTGATGGTATTTGATCGGAGGTATTCCTGCCCGCGTGTGGTTGTTTACTAATGCGTATGGTTGATAAACTGAATTATTGTTTAGTTTCAGAAGTATGTTTGACAAGAGAAGCAGTAGCTTTCAGATGTGACAAAAGAAACAGTAGTTTTCAGATTTGACAAAAGAAAAAGTAGTTTCAGAAATTTTGTTTCACATAAGAAACAATTCTTTTCAGAACTTTGCTTGACAAGTAGAAACATTAGTTTTCAGATTTGAAAAAAGAACTATGTTGACTGCTGTAGGAACATTTTTTCACCAGTTTGAGTGTGAACTTATTGTACTAAATGGTGTTCTGGTTCACAAATTTCAGGAGAAATTTCATATTTGTTTACAACAGTGTTTGAACACAATGGCATATTTTGTGGGCTAGATGAGAGAAGGACATTCTGGGGAAGCACTCAGGAGGAGTATGACTACTGTGATGCTAATACATGGTCAAGGGGGGTGATTAATTCAGTTTTGCAGCATCTAGGATATGACACTAGTAGTCCAGAACTACAGGTGTTCTGGTGCTTGCCTGGGAAGGACATATTGGATGGTATGATTTGTTTAGACAGTGTAGAAGCAATTGCAGCCATGGCAAGAGCAGGCAAAGGGCATAGATCTTTGCATGTTATTGTTGATGAGAGGAATCATGTGAAATCTTCATGGGATGATCTTATATACAGAGGTTGCCCTGAGCTCCCAAGGGTAATGACTCCAAGGGTGAATGAACCCGATCTTGAAAATTTAGTCCATCATGTTCATCAAAAAGAGGCAGTGGAAGGCAATGAACAAGAAAATGAAGAGGAAGCAGTGGAAGGAAATGAACAGGGAAATGAAGAGGAAGTACTGGAAGGCAATGAAGAGCATGCAGAGGAGATGGAGGGACAGGATAGTGAGACAGATGATGATTTTTATGGAAGTGATTTTGATGTTGCTTATGGGGATGATGACCTTTTTGAGGAGAATGTTGACGTGAGTTTGAATGACCACAACGAGCAGCAAGAATACGTAGATGAGGATGATCCACTCGAAGATGATGATGATCTGAATTTGTCGAAGAAAGAGCTTGAAAGGTTGAAGTACTCTTTCAAGGCATTCAATGCAGAGGTGGACCTTAATAATCCAATTTTCAAAGTTGGTCAAGTTTATGGTGAAATGAAAGAGTTGAGAGCTGTTGTGGTTGCATATAGTGTGAGGAACAGAGTCAAAATTAACAAGGTTCAATGCATATTGCTCAAAAGGTTGCCCATGGATTATGAAAGCATCTAAGGACAATAGGACAGGTAGTATTGTATTTAGGAGGTACAATGGGAACCACACTTGTAAGAAATCTTGGGATCCCAAATGTTTGTCAGTCAAATTCCTTACTAAGAGGTTTATCGATGAGTTTATAGACAACAAGAAGATGGACTTGATCACATTTGGGAATAAAGTTCAGAGAGAGTTCAAGATCAGACCGCATAGAGTAAAATTAGGAAGGGCACGGAAAGCCGCATTGGATTTTATACATGGTGATGAAGAAGCTCAATATCAGCAGTTGTGGAATTACGGGACAGAACTTAGAAGAAGTAACCCCGATAGTACCTTCCTTGTTAGCACTACTCCTGTGAAAGAGAAGCCAGAAGATGAGCCAAAGGATCACTTGTCGTCATTGTATTGGTCATACAATGCTTGCAAGAGAGGCTTTTTAAATGGATGTCGGCCTATCATTTTTTTTATGGATGCCACTTGAAAACTAGGTACAAAGGTCAATTACTCACTGCTGTTGGCATTGACCCTAATGATTGGATCTATCCGATAGCTATGGGAATGGTTGAAGTAGAATCAACATTCTCATGGGAGTGGTTTCTAACAACAGTAAAAAATGATTTGAACATTGTGAACACTTCTCCATTCACCATAATGAGTGACAAACAGAAGGTATGCAATTATCATGTGTTCTTTTTGGTGCATACTTGCTGCATAAGATCACATATAAGTATTGACATGTGTTCATTGTTGTTAGGGCTTAATAAATGCTGTTGCAAAAGTGTTCCCAGATTCAGAACACAGATTCTGTGTTCGGCATCTATATCAAAATTTTCATATGCTTTTCAAAGGTGAAACTTTGAAAAATGATTTGTGGGCAATTGCAAGATCTACTAATGATACAAAGTTCAAAATGAATAGAGAAAAGCTGAGAGAGGACAACCCTAGTGCTTATGCTTGGTTGGATGGTAAAGATCCTACGCAATGGGTGAAAGCTTTCTTTAGTGTTTTCCCTAAGTGCGATATCCTGCTTAACAATATGTCAGAAGTGTACAACAGGTACATAATTTGAATTGATGCTAGAAAATTAATTTCAATTCCTATTTTTTATTCTTGTTATTTACTCACAATGAATGTCATTGTAATGCAGCTACATATTAGAAGCAAGAGACTTTCCTGTCATTTCAATGATGGAATGCATAAAGAGTAAGATCACTGCAAGACATGAGGGCAAACAAAGGCAAGCAGTAAATAGTTGGAGCGGTAGGATCTGCCCAAAGATTAAGAAAAAATTGGAGAAGGAAATTGAGTTGTCTGCTAGCTGTTTTCCAAGTCATTCTGGACTTGGAGTATTTTCTGTGTTATCAGGGAACAACACTTATCTTGTGGATATTCATGCATGGACCTGTGATTGCAGGAGATGGCAACTGAGTGGTATACCTTGCAGCCATTCAATTGCATGCTTTAGAGAAGAGAGGATAGATCTAGAAGATATGGTCCACAAGTGCTACACCATAGAGACTTACCTACAAGCATATGGCCACAATGTAATGCCTATGAGAGACAGAGCTCATTGGGAGTGGATGGACCTTTCATTCATCCACCAGTGTATAAGAAGAGGATGGGAAGGCCACCAAAGAACAGGAAGAAAACACCTGAAGAAAAGCTTCAGAAGGATGGCAGCATTGCTCTGAACAAGAAAGGTGTTAGTATGCATTGCTCAATTTGTGGGAAAGCAGATCACAATAAGAAGGGGCATCAGAAGTTCATGCAGAGAGAGATGGAGAGGGAAGCTCAAGAGCAAGAAGATGAAATAGAAGATCCTTCAATTTTAAATGTAACCATTTAAATTTGCATAATTTTGCCATTCATTTTCAAGAGTTAACTTATTTGGACAAGATTAATTTGCAGGACATAAGCCACATGTGTTGGACTCAAGGATGGATCCTATGCATTTGCCTCTTAGCATGGTTTACAGAATGAGGGAAGAGGTAACTGTCGGATGCTTTACTTTGTTAACTGATGCATATAAGTTTTCATTGTTCACTTCTGATTGCTCCTTGTGAATATTTCTTGTAGGAGAGAGTCCATGTCTCAAATGTCAGACCCCTTGGTCCATTGCCAGAAATTGCAAGATTTGTAGCTGATGCCAGGGACTCCATTCCTGAGAGAAGATCAACTACTACTACTACAACTAGGGGTAGGATAAGGGGAAAAGGCAAAGCAAGGGCACTTGATGAGGGAGAAACTAGTGCTTCACACGGAGGCAAAACTAAGAGGGTGAGAAGAGGATCAAGCATTGCTACTGCAGGTCCAAGTAATGCAGCAAGACGAGGTGCAAGAGGGCCAAGCAATGCGGCAACAAGGGGTGGAAGAGGTGATGCAAGAGGACCAAACAATGCAACAAGAGGAGGTGAAAGAGTTGCCGCAACATGGCCAACCTATGCCGCAAGAGGTGGAAGAGGAGGTGCTGCAACAGGTGGAAGAGGAGGTGTTGCATCATCTACATCTGCTGGAAATGGCTGGTGGCATCTACTGCCTGGACAAGATGGAAACACAACAAACAGTGCTATTACAGACCTTAATACAAATGTGATTCCAGAACTGAATACCCAAGAAGTAATAATGTGACCCAGAATGCACCTATTGGTCATGTGGAGTAGGTTGTTAGCAAAGTTCATGTGTGACTTTTTAAGCCCTTCCTTTTTTTCATGTGTGAACTTTCTGTCAGATTTATCCCTTTTAGGTTTGATCTTTAAGTAAGTGTTGTGAACTATCAGTCAGTGTTGCTCTTTCAGTTCAGTCAGTCAAAATACTGTGAACTTTTAGTAAGTGTTGCTGCAAATAAATGACGTACTGCTTGGTGTCCATGTTGTTTTTCTGTTCAACTACACATGTTGTTTAGTCATCTATAACTGTTCTTTATGTAGAACTGTGCAAGTTCATTTACTGTTCATCTATGATCTTCTTTATCTAGTCGCTCCTGCTGTTGTTCAGTCAGTGTTGTTACATGTTGATGTATGTTCATTCACTGTTGCAGTATCTACAACAGATAGCTGAGATTTTTATAAATTTTGCTCTACTTATGTAGTTTCAGTCCAAGTTGGACATCGTTCACTGTCAGCTACTATGAAAATGCAAATAGAATTGCTTATAACAAGAAACAGCATGCCATGATTATTCTTCAAAATCTGCAGAATATTAAAACTTTGTTCACACATTGGATTCGAGACAAATTCTTTATTAATACAGAATTCCTCGCAACTGCATTACAACTCTCAAACAAACACCCTACAGAGCACATACACAATGGCAAATGCACCTGTACAGAGAATAGAACCAATTCCCTCCTCCAGGCTTTTTATATTCTGCCTCATTGTGCCTTTAGCCTTGCTATCCTTCAACTCGCTTGTCCTTCTCTAGCAATGCATTCTTCAAATTCATGATTTCTTCTGCAGGCTTTGTGAATAACAGTCCTAGACCTTCCTTTCCATTCATCATCAACCCATTTCAAATATCCAAGGAGATTCACAACCCTTCAAAGCACACAATACTGTATATATCAGTGCAAAGTTTCAGAAGTGAGCCCATTAAAATCTTTTTCAGCGCAACTATTTACACACCTCTGAGGAACAAATTAAAAACCAACTCCCAGCGTCCAATCCTTCTGTACACACTCTAAGAACAGGGCTACAGAAATGCCCGCAAACCTCCTGCTAAATCCCACGAAAGTCAGGGCCATTTGCATACTCAGTGGCCAATTCGATTTGCCTCTGCAAGAAATTTATGTTCTGCTCAGAGATCATATACTGCAGTATAACTGTAACACGAGAGCTTATGAATAGAAGAAGCACTCGTTGCAGCAGCCGCCGCGAGCGGCACCACCTACACAGCGACGAGCGTCACCAACAACGGCGCCGCGAACGCCACCGCAAGCGCACCCACCAACACAGCCACGAGCGTCACCACAACGGCGCCGCGAGCGCCCCCGCCAACACGCCGCGAGTGCGAACACCAACGTCGCCGCCCAACCCATCCATCCACGATCCGCCGGCGAGGACGTCGCGTCACGGTGAGCCGCCTTGTGTCGTCCTGCAAATTATCATAAACGTGGGCAAGTACCAGGGGCCGACGTGGCGTCCGATATGGCTAATGCGGACGCGAATTGTGCATTAGTGAACCCGCAAAACGAGTTTAGGGGGCAAGATGAGTCATTTTGCAACTTGTTGTATGAAATTGTACCCGCGCTGCAAGTTTGTGTACTAATAGGGTAATTAACTCTAATCATTTCTTCTTCAGAATAACAGTGGACACGCTCTACCGTGCGGATCCTCCTCCAGCCATGCACTAAATTACTCACTTTTGCTGACGTGTGGGACAGCCAGCACCTAGGTCCACCAACCATGCACTAAATTACTCCGTAGTAGAGTGACGGTAGACTACCCTGATCGAACCACCGCAGTAATGCCCAATGAGCCGTCAAATCACAAAACCCCCTCCTTTCCAGCAGTAATTTGGATGGACGAAGCAACCATCATTTCACTCTTCTCTCTCACTTCCTCTCTTGAAGAAAAACCCCACTCGCTTTGCTTCTCCCTCATCTCGTTCCTCCTTTCACTCTTCTCTCTCAGCTTCCTCTCTTGGATGGATGCCAGAGCATCGGCCGATGTGATGTCTATGGCTCTAGCCAAAACCGTCGAGGCTCATGGTACGAAGAAGCGCAAGCACCCCGCCGAGACTACCGCGGACAAGCTCAAAGCTATCGCCCTGTCCAAGCCCCCCTCCGGGATCCCTCATTAAGCAAGTCCAGGTAATGTCTCTTGTTGACGATCTTTTTCTCGATCTTGATCGTGTTTTTTCATCTAACACGCAGTACTAGTACTGGTAGTAAAACTTTCTGGGTGATCTTGCATGTGATTTTAGTGTGCCAAATGACGGTTCTAAATTCCTCTTTTGACCAAAACATGCAAGAGGTTGACACTGATTTCTTCTAGACTACTTTCAACTACTCCCTCTATCCCAAATTTCTTGTCTTAGATTTGTCTAGGTACGGATGTATCTAATACTAAAATGTGACTTGATACATCCGTATCTAGACAAATCTAAACAAGAATTTTGGGATGGAGGGAGTACTTTATGAACATCAATGCTACCTTTTAAGAGGGTATATTTGCCTCTGTAACTTGTGTTATGGATATTGCATGTAATCCCTCTGCTCTCATGCCTTTGAAGACATGATCTAGTGTCTTTGTTCACTCATTTCTGTGCGTATATGTAGTCATATATGGAGTATAATATCGAAAATCATCTTATATTTCTGAACGGAGGTAGTAATAAAATATGGTTTCTATTTGAATTAGAACCAGGTCCGCGGTGGTGGAGATGAAGTTCTCAAAGTCATGCCGTGTGAACTGGAAGACCTGATGATGAGTTCTACTGCTGAACTATCCAGCTGCTATGTCCTTGTCGCCACGTGTCCTGAACTAGTGTTTTCCTGTAGCATTGTTGTCAGGCGTGTTCTTGAGGCTGTACTTGACCACAACAATTTCCTGGTTGTGCCTTTGATTACGAATGGTGTGGTTCTTGTAAAGCTTCCCGACAAATCTGATGCGGCCTGTCTTGATCGTCATGTTTATGAGTGGAAAGACCACTCTTTTAGGTTCTCCAAGGTTGACAAGATGGTGATGGTGCATGTAAACATCTCACACGAAGGCCATGGCCTAGTCAGTTATGCGGGGTTCATCCCGTAGGTCGGTGGCAAGAAATATTCTGCAGAGTTTAGTTAGTGCAACTTTGCTTGTCTGTAGTAAGTACTATTGTTCACTACTTGATTTGTGTTTGTGAACCCTATGTTGTTTATTAGTACTGCCGCTTTTGGCGTGTGGTTAGTCCTGAGAATGGCCTATGTTAATGTTTGTCCACTCAATTCAGTCTGTATATTTTGAAGTATCCAGACCATATTTTTTGTGAGGACGGTTTATCAATTATGGTTACACTCCAATATCTGTATGCATTGCAGGGTTTATCGCACCCACCAGGATTTCCAGTCCCATGGATGTTCGGTCCATACGATTTGTCACGACCTTTGGACTATCCTGCCTGTGGGAGTAAGCAGGGCCCCTGCATGCCACGCGTACTTGGACGATCAATCTTCTATTTAGTACTTCAACATAGTGATTTCCTGGTAAGGATTCACTCGTGTCACATCAAGTAAATCTTACTGATTTACTGTCTAAATATTATTGATTTAACGTCATGTTTTCTTTCTTTTCCTTTTACGATGCAGGTTGCCATGTGACATTCATCACAGAATAAACCATTTGGTTTTCTCTACGATGGCTATTTTTGCAGGTTCCACTTCTTATGTCATGTCAGTAACGAAGGCACTATCCATCACTTATATTACTGGAAAAAGTTGGATCAGTTTGTTGTCTGAGTACAAGCTGAATCCCTATGATGAACTGCAGTTTGGTTTAACAAAAATGCCACAATTAGTCCTTCTCGCGTTTAAAAGAAATGAAGAAAAAAATTGGATCACGGTCACGGATCCTAGTCAAGTTAGAAAGCTGATCATAGCAGACCAGACATGATCGCCGCTGTCTCGCACAGATCGAGCACCGGCAGTTGCTCTAGCACTGACAGCAGCAGCAGCTCAGTCTGATCTAGCTGAGCTTTGGGCACCGACCGCGTCAGCGGATCAGTCCGATCTACCGGAGGATCGGGCATCAACACCGGCACCTGCTCCGACACCAGCACCAGCTCTACAAGGAGCACCATCTCCGGCAGCAGCGGCGGCTTCAGCATCTGCACCAACACTTGCACTTGCATCTGCTCCGGCCCGTGCAGTTGCACCAGCAACAGACTGGGCTGCAGTTCGCACTTCATATACCAAAGTCCTTACAAAAACCGACATATCCACCTTCTTGGTAAGCATTGGCCGCCCAAGTGCTTCGTTCTTTTTTCTTTCCATGTTGTTTCACATGATTCACTGTGTTGATCTAACTGTTTGGGTATGTCTTCTTGTTTGCAAAGAGAGAATTCCTAGAGCAACGAGGGAGTCATTCAACAATCCGGGCGACCGTGGCCAAGTTTCTCTTACCATGCGCAGCCTTGGTGTGAATGAACCTACTCAATATACGGTAAGTACAAAGGATGGCCGCATGATGATTGATGCTAAAGGATGGTCAAGGTTCAAATCTAAATCATATCTTGCGGTAGGGGATGATGTCAAAATCGAACTTTCTCGGCAAGGAGAGCTGGTCCAAATCAACTTTGAAATTCTTCAGTAGCAGCTGCCGAACTGATCTATCCTCCGAGAGATTTTGATGTAATAATATGGCATGGTGAAACAAGTGTCCTGTGTGTATAAGTAGTATGACAGTATTATTTATCACATGGTATATCGTTGATAGAATAGCAACTCTGATTGCTGGTTAGGAACTGTCCTTAGACTTCATTCCAACAGCTGTCGTGCTTTATTCAATTTTGTGTATTCGCCTTGCAACAGCATCTAAAACCAGCGCCGTACCGATCGCTTGCAATATGAAAAGCGCTGAGGTAGAACACATGGGCCCCCAAACATGTAGGGTTGGCCTGCGGCCCAAAGTCCAGAACTGTGAGCCTATCTGAGTATTATATTTTCAGCTGAACCCCATAAAAAAGCTGAACCCCATAGTGCCTGTGCGTTGCAGAGGGAGTATATTTCTCGGCAAGGTGAGCCTGTGATATAAAAGATTTGTATATTTCTTTACAGAGGGAGTATCTCTGTGTCAAAAAATATATTTATGTGTAACTAGTTACTCATGTCTTTCTACTTCCTTTCGGTGATATGTGGGGCAACCAGCAACGGGGTCCACGTGCCATATGCCCAAATTAGAGTGCACAACTTCACGGTAGACACACCCCGGTCGTAGCGCCACAGTAATGCCTAATGAGACGTCAAATCACAACCACCCCCCTTTCCAGCTTTAGCAGTAAGCTGGACGGACGAAGCGGCAATATTTCACTGGGCCTGAATCCCCTTCTCCCTCGTCTGCTTGTTCAGAGAAAACCCCCTCTCGGCGATTGCATAGGGTTTTCTCATGGAGAGCCAAGTTCGAATTCTTCATCCATCCCCGATAAATCCAAGTCCCTTGGTCACAGGTAATCCTAGGATGGTAGCCGCTGCCGTTGATGCATTTTTCTTCCTACTGAATCTAGTGTGTTTCATTTGCAGTGCCCAAAGTGCGAGTACCCTACAGGTTTCCGCGCCCTCGGCGAGACGCCACACTTGTTCCTTCTCATCCTAACACAACATTTTGAAACGCGCACAGTATGTTCCTAGAATCCTCTATTCTATCCAGGAGGGTGGGGTTTTTTTGAACATGTTGTGTTCTCATATTATTTTTCCTGCTGTGTATTATTTGCTCTGCCAGAACACATGTACTCAAGATGCTCGGCCTTGCCATAACTGAATACACTAGTTTAATGGTCACAGTGAAGACAAGCCATGGATATAAGTTCCGAGTTGGGTTCATGAACCAGGAAGATCGCTACTTTTTTATGGCCGAACTTGGATAAACTTTCTCAAGTGTTACGGACTGAAAGTTGGTGCATGAATGTTGATGGAAATAGCAGAACCTGGTCTCATCTTCACTGTGATCTTCCACCCCGACATCCTTCCAATTGTCCATCCATGTTAGTTTTGTATCTGGTTCTTGCTTGTTGCCTCGATTACTTCTTAATCCACCTATTCGGTCTAACTAATCACAATTTAACTTTAGAAGTAGCAACGAATCTCTCACGAAGATGCTACTTCTAACTAATATTTTCTTATAATTGGTGGCACGTGTAGGTTTTTTCAGAGTTAAGTAGTCTGCTCGTTTGTTACTCTGTAATAACTCGGCTATTACTAATGGCACTGAAGTTGACTGGATCGACATCCACAAGTTCCTACGCTTTATTGATCGTCTTGAGATTCTTGTGGGGCATTTCAATGGTGGAAGGCCACGTGGGATATGTGTGCCACTGCTGCACTCGTTGAACAGGTCCAACTATGTCGAGAAACTTATGGTACGAGCTGTTTTCTGTTATATATGTTGTTCATAAATGTCGGCGTTCTGGGAACGGGGGTCCCCAGACTTGCCTGCCTACGGCCTGCGGCGTGGCTCAAGTGGGGGCCCACCGCGGCCCATCTTCATCAAGCACAAGACTCAAGACCCTCGCGAGGGGCCAAGCCTCGCGAGGCGGACGACACGGTGCATCCTCAAGCGTAGCCTCCTCAGGCTGGCTCGCGAGAAGACGGAGATATCAAGGCAGGGTGCCTCATGAGGTGCCCATGACGCAAGCCATGACGACTCGAGGCACCAGGCGGGTGCCAGCGCGCGCAGCGTCCTTCTTTCCTCTTTGGTGCAAAGGGGACAAGCATATCCGCGGAGTACCGAGGTATCAGGCAAAGGTTGCCACTTCAATGCAACAAGACCAGGACCAAGCGGACTACGAGACGGAGGTCACCATGGAGCCCAGCACGGCATCATCACCAGAGCCTTTCGCAGGCGAAGACCACCTTTTGGTAGGATAGATGTACTCGCTGTCCCCCTTCAAATTAGCCCGCCATTGTCTGATCCCTTCTCGCTCAATATTTGGGAACAGGACCAGGGCCTCTATAAATAGGACTAGCCACCCGCATAGCAAGGGGTCCGTTGGTCAGTTGGGATCTGGAAGAGAGAGAGAGAGAGAGAGAGAGAGAGAGAGAGAGAGAGAGAGAGAGAGAGAAAGGTGGCTGAACTCCCATAGCAGCTCGTCACCCCAGCCAAGAACAGACCCTCGCGAGGCGGTTCTTCCTTGTAGTGTTCATCATCACTAGCCCCCAAGAGGCAATCCATCCACCACACACTGGACTAGGGTATTACACCACAATGGTGGCCCGAACCAGTATAAATCTTGTGTCTTTCGTGCAGTTATTTTAGTAGTTTAGATCCCATCGAGACGGGGAGGTTGAGGACGTGATTTCCGTGCGCACCCCAGTGTTCAAACCTTAAGGGTCTGCCGGAACCTGAAATCCGACATTTGGCGCGCCAGGTAGGGGTGCGCCGGAATTCGTCTTCCACCGCTCCGCTCCCCTCCGACCGTCGCATCCTTGTCTGACGCTCGTGGGCCCGCGCCGAGCGCCGGGCCGCCATCGCTCCCCGCATCGCCCAGACGGCCCCCGTCGGTTGGCGTCCTCGTCATTCCCCGTCGCCCGCCATCTACGCCGCCACCGCCCAGGCGGGGGAGAGCAGCAGGCATCGTCTCAGCACCCGCCCGCGCGACGGGGTGACTGCACCACGGCACCGACGCCTCCGGTCATTGCGGCCCTCCTGGGCGGTTCGCAGGCGCCGCCCACCTGTCGCCACGTCAAGCCCTTTTCCCGCCGGGTTAGCACCGTCTCTGCACGGCTGGGGGCTCCCCCGGACCGGGCGGCACCCGAGGTCGGCCTGACCTTCAGCTCGCCGGACCAGCCCACCAACCCGGTCGGCTCTGGCGCGCTCCCGCTGTTGTGCACGCCCACTATCTGCCAGCTGGCCGTCACCAGGACCCTCGTTGACGGCAGCGCGGGTCTCAGCGTGCTTTCGTTTGAGACTTTCAGCCTCCTCCGCATACCTCGGGAGCAGCTGCGACCCAGTCAATCCTTCTCAGATGTCGGGGGCGGATCGTCCAACTCCCTGGGACAGATCCGGCTCCCGGTAACCTTCGGCACCTACGACAACTTCCGCACGGAGATGGTCAACTTCGACATCGCCCCCATCGGCCTCCCCTACAACGCCATCCTCGGCAACCCAGCTTTGGCTCAATTCATGGCCGCCAAGCACCCGGCGTACAACCTCATGAAGATGCCCGGGAGCAGCGGTGCCCTCACCGTGCACGGGGACACCGGGGACGCCCTGCAAGTACTCAAACTCGCCTTCAAGACGGCGGCGCCGGCACGGCCCGTTGACGCGGAGACTCCTGAGCCCAAGGGGGCTGCGCCCGCCAAGAAGAAGCAGTTGTTCACCCAAGACAAAGCAGAAACCAAGCAGATACCCGTCGACGAGGACGGGTCCTCCAGCGCCACTTTCACCATAGGCACCAACCTAGAGCCTGAGCAGGAGGAGGCCTTGGTCAAGTTCCTGCGCTCGAATAAGAAGGTATTTGCTTGGGAGCCGGATCAGCTGGCGGGGATCCCCAGAAGTGTCATCAAGCACCACCTCAACGTTTGCCCAAATGTACGCCCCGTGAAGCAGAAGGCCAGGCGGCAGTCCACGGAGAAGCAGGCTTTCATCGCCCAAGAGACCCGCAAGCTAGAGGCCGCAGGGGTCATTCGCGAGGTCCAATACTCGGACTGGTTGGCCAACCCTGTTGTTGTGCCCAAGAAGGGGGGAAAGAACGCATGTGTGTCGACTTCACCAACCTCAACAAGGCATGCCCGCAAGATCTGTTCCCGCTCCCCCGTATCGACCAGATTGTCGATTCCACTGCGGAGTGCGACCTGCTATGCTTCCTGGACGCCTTCTTCGGGTATCACCAGATCAAGATGGCCGTGGAAGACGTCGAGAAGACTGCTTTCTTGACCCCGTGTGGAGTATAATGCTATACATGCATGCCATTCGAGCTACGTAACGCAGGGGCAACCTTTCAGCGACTGATGCACATCACCTTGGGCCAGCAGCTCGGAAAGAATGTCGAAGCCTACGTTGATGACATAGTGGTAAAGTCTCGGGAGGCCAAGACCCTAATACAAGACCTGGAGGAGACCTTCGCGAGCCTCGACGCAGTAAACCTGCGGCTCAACCCAGAGAAATGTGTGTTTGGCGTCCCCTCGGGCAAGCTCTTGGGATTCCTCATGTCCCATTGTGGCATCGAGGCCAACCCCGAGAAGGTCAAAGCGGTCGAGGACATGAGTCCGCCAAAGACCCTCAGAGAAATGCAGAAGCTCACGGGGCGCGTGACCGCGCTAGGGTGCTTCATCTCCAAACTGGGGGAGCGAGCGCTGCCTTTCTTCCAGCTGATGAAGAAGAAAGGGACCTTTGAGTGGACTGAAGAAGCAGACAAGGCGTTTCAAGATCTCAAGAGGTACCTGACCAGTCCCCTGGTCATGGTGGCTCCGCGCCCTCAGGAGCCCCTGCTGCTGTACCTCGCCGCCACGCCCTACTCCGCCAGCGCAGCCTTGGTGGCGGTTAGGGAGGAACGCCAAGTCAAGGCCGCAGCAGCAGCCCGGGGCAGGACAAAACAGGAACAAGGAAAGCCTGCAGGAGCTACAACCGTAGCTGAGGAGGGTCAGCAGCCGGGGGATGCATCGGGGGCAGGAGAGGCACCCGACCGTGTAGTCCACCTCCCGAGGCCACGACGCCTCGCGAGGCGCCCTCACCTCCCGAGGGCGCGGCAACCCCGGATGCTCCCAGCCTTGTCGAGCACCCATTTTACTTTGTCAGCACGGTGCTACGGGACGCGAGGGCACGGTACCCAATGCCTCAAAAGCTCCTCCTCGTGCTACTGATAGCCTCGCGCAAGCTGCGTCACTACTTCCAGGCTCATCCATCAAAGTCATCTCGTCAGACCCCCTGGAAAGGGTGCTCAGGAGCCCTAACTCAGCCGGAAGGGTCGCTAAGTGGAACATAGAGCTGCAGGTGTTTCAGCTCGAATTCAGCACAACCAGGGTCATCAAAGGAGCAGCATTGGCGGATTTCGTGGCGGAATGGACAGAGGCACCAGGCCTCATGGCTGACGAGGATCGGTCCCTCTTCCCGGGGAGCGAGGCACCAGAAGGCTGGGTCATGCATTTTGACGGGGCGTTCTCCAGACATGGTGCTGGGGCTGCGGCGGTGCTTATATCGCCCACTCAGGACAAGCTCTACTATGCTGTACAGCTCTGCTTCCAGCAAGGTGAAAAGGTCTCCAACAACATAGCGGAATACGAGGGTTTAATAGCGGGCTTGAAGGCCGCAGCAGCCCTGGGGGTGAAATGCCTTACCATTAAGGGCGATTCGCAGCTCCTTGTGAATTTCTCCAACAAGGTGTA
This sequence comes from Triticum monococcum, assembly GCA_034509565.1. Lineage (NCBI taxonomy): Eukaryota > Viridiplantae > Streptophyta > Magnoliopsida > Poales > Poaceae > Triticum > Triticum monococcum. Next base: position 630,006,649 of record CM067847.1, on the reverse strand, counting down.
CGAGCCGAAAGACGAGCACATGGAAGCTTACCTTGCGGAGGTCCACGGGATGGAGAAGCAGTTCTGGGGGTTGGAGTTGTAGCACGTGCCCCGTGGCACCAATCAGGAGGCCGACGACATCGCCAGGCGGGCGTCCAGGCGGTTGCCTCAAGAGCCTGGCGTCTTCGAGGAGCGGCTCTTCAAGCCCTCAGCCTTGCCGTCACTATCAAACACGGCTCAGCCTCGGGAGGAGCTCCCCCAGCCACCTGCCTCAGGAGCCCCGGTCTGTGGCCCGGCCTCAGGAGCACGCCTGCTCCTGACGATGGAACCTCAGGAGGGGTGCTGGATCACGGAGCTCCGGAGTTACTTGACACAAGGGACCATGACGGAGAAGGAGAAGGAAGCAGAGCGGGTGGCGCGGCAGGCCACTGCGTACTGCATCAGAGACGGAGAACTCTACCGAAAGTGACCAAACAATGTACTTCTGCGTTGCATTTCCAGGGAGCAAGGAAAGGAACTACAGGAGGACATACACGGCGGAGACTGCGGGCACCACTCATCATCGCGGACCCTCGTCGGCAAGGCGTTCCGCAGTGGGTTTTATTGGCCTACCGCACTCAATGACGCCGTCGAGCTGGTCAAAGCTTGTGAGGCCTGCCAGTTCCACGCCAAGCAAATCCATCAGCCGGCCAGAGGCCTGCAGACTATACCCCTTTCATGGCCATTCGCAGTCTGGGGGCTGGACATCCTGGGCCCATTTCCTCGAGCGCCAGGGGGCTACCGCTACCTCTACATCGCCGTGGACAAGTTCACCAAGTGGGCTAAAGTGGAGGCCGTCCGCACCATCCCCGCGGGCTCCACGGTCAAGTTCATTAGGGGCATCGTGAGCCGGTTCGGGGTGCCGAACCGCATCATCACAGACAATGGTTCGCAGTTCACCAGTAACCTCTTCAAAACATACTGTGCTAACCTTGGAACGCAGATATGCTACGCTTCAGTGGTGCACCCTTGAAGCAACGGCCAGGCCGAGCGAGCCAACGCAGAGGTCCTGAGAGGCCTCAAGACCAGGACATTCAAGAAGAAGCTGGAGGCCTACGGCCGAGGTTGGTACGACGAGCTTCAATCCGTGCTGTGGTCCATCCGCACCACCGCGACCAAGCCGACTGGAGAGACCCCATTCTTCCTGGTATATGGAGCGGAGGCAGTCCTCCCTCACGAGGTCAGACGTCGCTCCGTGTGGGTCCTGGCGTTCAACGAGGCGCAGCAGGGCGCCATGCGGGGGACGGACCTCATGTTGGGAGAGGAACGTCGCCGGGAGGCCGCACTGCGGGCGGCGAGGTATCAGCAAGCGCTGCGGCGATACCACTGCCGCAACATCCGACCCAGGACCCTCGAGGTAGGAGACCTCGTGCTCAGGCGGGTCCTCTCCAGGGAGGGATTGCACAAGCTCTCCCCCATGGTGGGAGGGCCCGTTCAAGGTTGTTCATGTTTCCAGGCCCGTCTCCGCGCGCTTGGAGACTCAGGAGGGAGTGCCGGTCTAGAACGCGTGGAACATCCAGCAGCTCCGGAGGTTCCACCCCTAGAAAAGGCCCGGAGCCTGTGAAGCAAGGCGAGTGCCTGTGAAGATCATTTCTTTTGGAAAGGCCCGGAGCCTGTGAAGCAAGGCGAGTGCCTGTGAAGATCATCTCTTTTGGAAAGGCCCGGAGCCTGTGAAGCAAGGCGAGTGCCTGTGAATATCATCTCTTTTGGAAAGGCGTGGAGCCTGTGAAGCAAGGCGAGTGCCTGTGAAGATCATCTCTTTTGGAAAGGCCCGGAGCCTGTGAAGCAAGGCGAGTGCCTGTGAAGATCATCTCTTTTGGAAAGGCCCGGAGCCTGTGAAGCAAGGCGAGTGCCTGTGAAGATCATCTCTTTTGGAAAGGCCCGAAGCCTGTGAAGCAAGGCGAGTGCCTGTGAAGATCATCTCTTTTGGAAAGGCCCGGAGCCTGTGAAGCAAGGCGAGTGCCTGTGAAGATCATCTCCTTTGAAAAGGCCCAGAGCCTGTGAAGCAAGGCCAATGCCTGTGAAGCTCGCCGCCCCGTGACACTCTCACATAATAATGAGTGGGGCTGTACACGCCCCGGAGTCTCAGGAGCGCCGGCCTCAGGCCCTGGGGCTCCCTCCCACGCCCAGTGGCAGCACTTAGCTCCGCGCTGGTGAGAAGACGTCGAAGACTAGATTAGGTGCCGGACGCGGCTTTTTCATTTGCTTTCCGCAGTTGACATGTTTGTTTGCATTTGGAGTCTTATTGAAGTTATCGTTGTTGCTGATTTGTGGTTCATCGATTTTTGCCCCCCGCTTTGGTTTCTCTCGTGAACAACCTTGTGAGGGATGGCGCTCAGACGCCCTCACGAGGGTTTCTGCCCTAGCCATGGGAGGGTTTCACGGCCCTGGCGCATTACAGGAGCACCCCTCCTAGTTCGTGCCCCTCGGGTACCACGACACCCACACAAGGCCTGGGTCGGTCGCCCCACTCCCCCGGCAGGGGTCGGAAGCTATCTACGCACAGGCGGGAGATCAAGAAGTACAAAAATGAGATCAAGGTAATAGCTAAAGCGGCAACATTCCCCAACACGCCCCAAAGGGGCTCCATGCAGCTTTTCTGTCTTACACAGGGAACAAAAGAGAAAGGAAAAAGACGAGCCTGGCGCAGCCCCCCCCCCCCTCGCATCGGCCCGCGGCGGCGACACAGACTGCCCCAGGGCCTCAGGCGGACTCCCTCTTGCGCTTCACCAGGGCACGATGGCGGGCGGACGAACCACCACCTCCTGGGCAAACTCGACGGCGCGGGGGAAGACTGCTGCCACCGCTGGAGGAGTCGCTTGAGGAAGAGCTGACGAAGCTGGGGGAGTCGCGGACGCCGCCGCCCGCTCGGGCGCTATCTCCCCCATCACCATCGGAGCGGGGCCCGTGGACGCGGTCATCGTCCTCAGGGCAGCACCCCGCGCGGTGACCATCTTCCCCAAACACCCTCACGTAGAGGGTGGCGTCGCCGTCGAACCTGAAGTGCAGAGTGCACCGACGCTCCAGGCCGCGAGCGTGGGCAAACGCCTGCCAGCCGTGAGTGAAGGCCAAGCCCCCGCTAGCGGAGACCTCCAGCGCGACCAACGAGGACCTGCTGCAGCAGCCCTCCGCCTGGAGCCAGAGGCCACCAGGAGCGGCGGCCGGGAGTTCACCAACGCGGAAGCGAAGAAGCGGGAGCCGGGCGCGAGCCGGCTCCGCCGACCAGACGACGAACTCCGGCGGCGCCTGCACGGCGCGAAAGCGCGGCCTGGGGGAGCGCGCAACCCAGGCGCACCCTCTGGCTGCGGCGGCTTGCCCGATGCCGCGCTGGGAGCCCCCCCCCCCCCATGGCCGCTGGAAGCTGCCGGGGCGGCCACCGGGTGCTTCCGAGGGCGCCCGCGACCACGCTTGGGTGGGGGAGAGGCAGGACCGACCTGGATGGCCTTCCCCTTCTCTGCAGCCGAGTACCTCCTCAATGGAGCCACCACACCAAGACGGGGCGAGAACTGAGGCGAAGGAGAGAGCAAGAAGAGACGGACGGGATGGGCACGCGCGGTGCTGTACTTATAGCCGACGAAGGCCAACCGTCGGTCTCCATGATCATAGGTAATCATAACATGTTCTGCATGCAGGGACTTGTCCGACTCGCACGATCACCAAGGCGTCATGGGGAAGCGGAGACGCCATGTCCAATCAACCACTACGCGGCGTCCAAGGCCGCAGGCTGTTAGGGCCCGTGGCGCTTCGCCCTTGCCCTTTCGCCTCTCGGCACGGCCAAGCCCATGCGCGCCTTGGGCCCGGGGGCTACTGTCGGCATTCTGGGAACGGGGGTCCCCAGACTTGCCTGCCTGTAGCCTGCGGCGTGGCTCAAATAGGGGCCCAGCATGGCCCATGTTCATCAAGCACAAGACTCAAGACCCTCGCGAGGGGCCAAGCCTCGCGAGGCGGACGACACGGCGCATCCTCAGGCGCAGCCTCCTCAGGCTGGCTCGCGAGAAGACGGAGATATCAAGGCAGGGTGCCTCGTGAGGTGCCCATGACGCAAGCAATGACGACTCGAGGCACCAGGCGGGTGCCAGCGCTCGCAGCGTCCTTCTTTCCTCTTTGGTGCAAAGGGGACAAGCATATCCGCGGAGTACCGAGGCATCAGGCAAAGGTTGCCACTTCGGTGCAACGAGACCAGGACCAAGCGGACTACGAGATGGAGGTCACCATGGAGCCCAGCACGGCGTCATCACCAGAGCCTTTCGCAGGCGAAGACCACCTTTTGTCAGGATAGATGTACTCACTGTCCCCCTTCAAATTAGCCCGCCATTGTTGGATCCCTTCCCGCTCAATATTTGGGAAGAGGACCAGGGCCTCTATAAATAGGATTAGCCACCCGTATAGCAAGGGGTCGGTTGGTCAGTTGGGATCTAGAAGAGAGAAAGAGAGAGAGAGAGAGAGAGAAAGGTGGCTGAACTCCCATAGCAGTTCATCACCCCAGCCAAGAACAGACCCTCGCGAGGCGGTTCTTCCTTGTAGTGTTCATCATCACCAGCCCCCAAGAGGCAATCCATCCACCACACACTAGAGTAGGGTATTACACCACAATGGTGGCCCGAACCAGTATAAATCTTGTGTCTTTCGTGCAGTTCTTTTAGTAGTTTAGATCCCATCGAGACGGGGAGGTTGAGGACGTGATTTCCGCACGCGCCCCAGTGTTCAAACCTTAAGGGTCTGCCAGAACCCGAAATCCGACAATAAACTATTGCTTATACACTGTTTTACAGCTGTGATCTTCTTGAAATAAGAACTGCTGAGTTCTATTGTTCCTATACAGATGCCTGACCATGGTCGGGTCAGACTTGCGCTTGGTCAGAACATGATATTTATGTCGACCTACTCAATTCCCCTTGGAGGTGAAAAGATACTTATTCATGGGTGGTCTCAAATAATGAAGGCATGTCCATCTTGGAGAATAGGATAGAAGATTATGATGTTCATGCTTTTCCATGGCTCTAAAGCGAATATCCTATTTATTGACCACGTTGCGAGATGAAGCCGCTTTCAGAAGGTTGTGGATGCGTGGGGTGGCGCCTGGGCCTTGTCCTGGGGCTTGGCGGCCTCACCCTTGGTTAACTGTAGGCAAAGTAGCACTGTTCGAGGCGTGCTTTGTACGGTTGAACCTGTATAAGTACTCATACTGCTTTCAGCTTTCGTTGTTAAGTGCACCTGCTGGTTTCAGTTAAGGTTGTTAAGTACTCCTGCTGCTTTTACAGTCTGTCATGTTTCTTCAGTCATGTCTTCCTCCAGCCACCAAAACCAAACCAGCGCCGGCGGGGCCGCCTGCTTCCGCCTCCCACGGCTGGCTGCACCTCAGCGCACGCATCGCCGCCCCACTGTCTCCAAAATCGTTAACACCGACGTCCTCCGCGCGCTTTGGTGCGCTCGCCGCAGCGCTGCCCTCTCGCGTTGTCAACATGGTCAACAAACAACAGGAATCGGCAGAAGTACGTGGAGAGGATGACAGTAGGGGCCCACCATGTCAGCGTATGGAAAAATAAAATGCTTCCTCCTAGTGTTTTCCTGACATCTAGGACCCACGATATTGTGAGTGTATATAGTCAAAAGACAAGAGAACAGCACAAGATCGGCTGACACTTGGGACGTAGCTACTTGAGCAGTATTTTATTTGTTTGGTATTGTTGAGACGGAGTAGGGTTTGAACTGGGTTGTGGCCCGTCTAGCCCAGGCTTATATTTTATGTTCACCATGTGACCAGCCCAGCTATTTTTTCTTTGTGAAAATGAGCCCAGTTTATTTTTTTTTGAAGAATACCCAATCCAGGCCTACTTATTTTTCTACGCCCTGATGGGCTACAACTCTTTCAAGACGCCTGCAAATCTTGAAAGTAATATGAAATGGGTTGTAAATATAAAAATAAATGACAAATTGGCAATTACTTTATAACTTCTGAATTTTTTCACATTTTCAGATTCCTATTTCACTGGGCATTAACCTAATTTAAATATATCTTCAAAGTACTTTAAATCTGGCTCGACATTTCGGTATTAAAAATAGTTTGGAACCCGCAGAAATATGTGAAATTGGCCCTGGCCAACCAAAAAAATGACTGCAATAAATTGCATAAGAAGTTGCCATGAGCTATATAGAAATTATTTAAAAAAAGAGGGAGTGGTCTGACTTGTGGGCCTGTTTAGTTGACGCATATGCAAGATTTTTTTAGTTATTATATACATCCACAAACAATTCTAGCAGACGTAACCGTTGGATGTCAATCCAACGTCCGTCGTGTTTCTTCAATCTCTGATCTTCTTGCTCCAGCCGCCAATGCAGCGCCGACGGGACCGCCTACTCCCGCCTCCTGTGGCCGGCTGTGCTGCCGCGCAGGCCTCAGCGACCCCTACTACTCCAAATGCTGGCCAGGGCATCCCTGTACTCACCCACACCCCTATTATTCTACGGCGACGGCAGAGTCACACCGCAGCAGAACCAGTGAACCCTCGTACTCATCACCGCGCGGGCTTCCACTACCGCATCTTCCCCGGCTCCGCGTCGTCCCCTTCCTAGGCCTCGCTGTCGTCCACCATAGTGGTGCTCTCAGCGCGGTGTGGTCAATGTGGTCAACGACTGACTTCCATCGGAAGAGTACTGTACGTGGAGAGGCTGACAGTTGGGTCCACGGCAGCCGCAAGGAAGTGCCTCCTTATTACGCGGAAAATAATTATTCCTCCACCTGTCAGCAGGGACTCACCAGATGGGCCACCAGTATTTCGCGAAAAAAATGTTTCCCCCTGACTTCTGGGACCCACAGGACGGCCACCATAATTCGCGAAAAAAACGTTCCCCCTGCTGTCATCTCAGACCCACCGGAAGTGCCTCCTTATTACGCACAAAAAATGAATACCCCCTGCTACCTAGGACCCACCTTGGTGGGAGGCTGACTTGTGGTCCTACTAAGTTGACTGGGACGGAGGCCTTTGTCAACTTTAGTCAATATATGAACGATTCTAGCTCCAGTGATCGTACGATGTCCATCCAACGGCCGTAGTGCTTCTTCAACCTATGGTCTTCTTGCTCCAGCCGCCTAAAGCAGTGCCAGTCGTGTCGCCTACTCCTGCCGCCCGTGGCCGGCTGTGATGCCGCGGAGGCCTCACTGCCCCCTACTACTCCCACCGCTTGCCAGGCCATCCGTCTACGTACCCACACCCCCTGTTATTCTGCGGCGACGGCTAATACGTCTCCAACGTATCTATAATTTTTGATTGCTCCATGCTATATTATCTACTGTTTTAGACATTATTGGGCTTTATTTTCCACTTTTATATTATTTTTGGGACTAACCTATTAACCGGAGGCCCAACCCAGAATTGTTGTTTTTGCCTGTTTTAGGGTTTCGAAGAAAAGGAATATCAAACAGAGTCCAAACGGAATGAAACCTTCGGAAACGTGATTTTCTCATCAGATAAGATCCAGGAGACTTGGACCCTCCGTCAAGAAAGCCACGAGGTGCTCACGAGGATAGGGGCGCCCCCCTAGGGCGCGCCCCCTGCCTCGTGGGCCCCTCGAAGCTCCACCGACGTACTTCTTCCTCCAATATATATCCACGTACCCCCAAACGATCGGCGACGGAGCCAAAAACCTAATTCCACCGCCGCAACTTTCTGTATCCATGAGATCCCATCTTGGGGCCTATTCCGGAGCTCCGCCGGAGGAGGCATCGATCACGGAGGGCTTCTACATCATCATCCAAGCCCCTTCGATGAAGTGTGAGTAGTTTACTTCAGACCTACGGGTCCATAGCTAGTAGCTAGATGGCTTCTTCTCTCTTTTTGGATCTCAATACAATGTTCTCCCCCTCTCTCGTGGAGATCTATTCGATGTAATCTTCTTTTTGTGGTGTGTTTGTTGAGACCGATGAATTGTGGGTTTATGATCAAGTCTATCTATGAATAATATTTGAATCTTCTCTGAATTCTTTTATGTATGATTGGTTATCTTTGCAAGTCTCTTTGAATTATCAGTTTGGTTTGGCCTACTAGATTGGTTGTTCTTGCCATGGGAGAAGTGCTTAGCTTTGGGTTCAATCTTGCGGTGTCCTTTCCCAATGACAGAAGGGGCAGCAAGGCACGTATCTTATTGTTGCCATCGAGGATAACAAAATGGGGTTTTTATCGTATTGCATGAAAATATACCTCTGCATCATGTCATCTTGCTTAAGGCATTACTCTGTTTTTAACTTAATACTCTAGATGCATGCTGGATAGCGGTCGATGAGTGGAGTAATAGTAGTAGATGCAGAATCGTTTAGGTCTACTTGTCTCGGACGTGATGCCTATATACATGATCATACCTAGATATTCTCATAACTATGCTCAAGTCTGTCAATTGCTCAACAGTAATTTGTTCACCCACCGTATAATACTTATGCTCTTGAGAGAAGCCACTAGTGAAACCTATGGCCCCCGGGTCTCTTTCTCATCATATCATTCTCCATCACTTTATTATTGCTTTGCTTTTACTTTATTTACTTTGCATCTCTATACCAAAAATACCAAAAAATATTATTTATCATCTCTACCAGATCTCACTTTCGTAAGTGACCGTGAAGGGATTGACAACCCCTAAGTGCGTTGGTTGTGTTGAGCTATTGTTTTTGTGTAGGTACGAGGGACTCAAGCGTAGCCTCCTACTGGATTGATACCTTGGTTCTCAAAAACTGAGGGAAATACTTACGCTACTTTGCTGCATCATCCCTTCCTCTTCGGGGAAATCCAACGCAGTGCTCAAGAGGTAGCAAGAAGGATTTCTGGCGCCGTTGCCAGGGAGTCTGCGCAAAAGTCAACATACCAAGTACCCATCACAATCCCTATCTCCCGCATTATATTATTTTCCATTTGCCTCTCGTTTTCCTCTCCCCCGGTTCACCCTTGCCGTTTTATTCTCCCTCTCTCCCTCTCTATCCCCCCTCTCTATTTGCCTCTTTTGCCCGTTTGCTCTTGCCTGCTCGTGTGTTGGATTGCTTGTTTGTCGCGATGGCTCAAGATAATACTAAATTGTGTGACTTCGCCAATACCAATAATAATGATTTCCTTAGCACTCCGATTGCTCCTCTTACCGATGCTGAATCTTGTGAAATTAATACTGCTTTGTTGAATCTTGTCATGAAAGATCCGTTCTCCAGCCTTCCTAGTGAAGATGTCGCTACACATCTTAATAGCTTCGTTGATTTGTGTGACATGCAAAAGAAAAAAGATGTCGATAATGATATTGTTAAATTGACGCTATTTCCTTTTTCGCTTAGAGATCATGCTAAAGCTTGGTTTTCATCTTTGCCTAAAAATAGTATTGATTCATGGAACAAGAGCAAAGATGCTTTTATCTCTAAGCATTTTCCTCCCGCTAAGATCATCTCTCTTAGAAACGATATTATGAATTTTAAACAACTTGATCATGAACATGTTGCACAAGCTTGGGAGAGAATGAAATTAATGATACGTAATTGCCCTACTCATGGTTTGAATTTGTGGATGATTATACAAAAATTTTATGCCGGATTGAATTTCGCTTCTAGAAATCTTTTAGATTCGGCCGCGGGAGGCACTTTTATGGAAGTCACTTTAGGAGAAGCTACTAAACTCCTAGATAATATTATGGTTAATTATTCTCAATGGCATACTGAAAGATCTACTAAAAAGGTGCATGCGATAGAAGAAATTAATGTTTTGAGTGGAAAGATGGATGAACTTATGAAATTATTTGCTAATAAGAGTGTCTCTTCTGATCCTAATGATGTGCCCTTGTCTACTTTTATTGAGAATAATGATGAATCTATGGATGTGAATTTATTTGGTAGGAACAATTTTGGTAACAACGCGTATAGAGGAAATTTTAATCTTAGGCCTTACCCAAGTAATCCCTCAAATAATTATGGTAATTCCTACAACAATGCTTATGGAAATTATAATAAGATGCCCTCTGATTTTGAATCTAATATTAAATAATTTATTTCTTCGCAAAAAAATTTAATGCTATGATTGAAGAAAAATTACTTAAGATTGATGATTTGGCTAGGAACGTTGATAGAATTGCTCTTGATGTTGATTCTTTGAAACTTAGATCTATTCCACCTAAGCATGATATCAATGAGTCTCTCAAAGCCATGAGAATTTCCATTGATGAGTGCAAAGAAAGAACCGCTAGGATGCGTGCTAAGAAAGATGCCTTTATAAAAGCGTGTTCTTCTAGTTCCTATGAAAATAATGATGAAGATATAAAAGTTATTGATGTGTCCCCTATTAAATCTTTGTTTTGAAATATGAATATTGATAATGATGGGACTAAATATGATCCACCTTTACCTAGAAGGCGTTCTAAGAATTCGGAATTTGTTGATCTTGATGCTAAATTTGATAAAAGTGGGATTGAAGAAATTAAAACCCTAGATGTTGCTAAAGCCACTATTATGGATTTCAAGGAATTTAACTATGAAAATTGCTATTTGATTGATTGTATTTCCTTGTTGCAATCCGTGCTAAAATCTCCTCACGCTTATAGCCAAAATAAAGCGTTTACTAAACATATCATTGATGCCTTGATGCAATCTTATGAAGAAAAACTTGAATTGGAAGTTTCTATCCCTAGAAAACTTTATTATGAGTGGGAACCAACTACTAAAATTAAAATTAAAAATTATGAGTTTTATGCTTTGTGTGATTTGGGTGCTAGTGTCTCTACTATTCCCAAAACTTTGTTTGATTTACTAGATTTCCGTCATTTTGATGATTGCTCTCTAAACTTGCATCTTGCGGATTCCATTATTAAGAAACCTATGGGAAGAATTAATGATGTTCTTATTGTTGCTAATAGGAATTATGTGCCAGTATATTTTATCGTTCTTGATATAGATTGCAATCCTTCTTGCCCTATTATTCTTGGTAGACCTTTCCTTAGAACGGTTGGTGCAATTATTGATATGAAGGAAGGGAATATTAGATTTTAATTTCCATTAAAAAAGGGCATGGAACAATTCCCTAGAAATAAAATAAAATTACCATATGAACCTATCATGAGAGCCACTTATGGATTGCCTACCAAAGATGGGAATACCTATATCTATTCTTGCTTGTTATGCCTAGCTAGGGGTGTTAAACGATAGCGCTTGTTGGGTGGCAACCCAATTTTATTTTTATTCCTTGCTTTTTGCTCCTGTTTAGTAATAAATAAATTATCTAGCCTCTGTTTTGGTTGTGTTTTTTGTGTTTTGTTAGTGTTTGTGCCAAGTAGAACCGTTGGGAAGACTTGGGGAAAGTCTTGTTGAACTTGCTGTAAAAAACAGAAACTTTAACGCTCACGAGAACTGCTGTAATTTTTATTTGGAAAGTGATATTTAGTTAATTATTTTTTCAGATGATTAATAGATAAATTCTTCATGTCCAGAAATTTATTTTAGAATTTTTGGGGTTCCATATCTTGCGCTAGGTACAGATTACTACATACTGTTCTGTTTTTGACAGATTCTGTTTTTCGTGTGTTGTTTGCTTATTTTGATGAATCTATGGCTAGTAAAATAGTTTATAATCCATAGAGAAGTTGGTATACAGTAGGTTTAACACCCATATAAATAAAGAATGAGTTCATTACAGTACCTTGAAGTGGTCTTTTGTTTTCTTTCGCTAACGGAGCTCACGAGTTTTCTACCTTAAGTTTTGTGTTGTGAAGTTTTCAAGTTTTGGATAAAGATTTGATGGATTATGGAACAAGGAGTGGAAAGAGCCTAAGATTGGTGATGCCCATGGCACCCCCAAGATAATCTAAGGACACCTAAAAGCCAAAGCTTGGGGATTCCCTGGAAGGCATCCCCTCTTTCGTCTACTTCTATCGGTAACTTTACTTGGAGCTATATTTTTACTCACCACATGATATGTGTTTTGCTTGGAGCGTCTTTTATGATTTGAGTCTTTCCTTATTACTTTACCACAATCATCCTTGCTGTACACACCTTTTGAGAGAGCCATACATGATTTGGAATTTGATAGAATACTCTATGTACTTCACTTATATCTTTTGAGCTTTATAGTTTTGCTCTAGTGCTTCACTTATATCTTTTAGAGCACGGTGGTGGATTTGTTTTATAGAAACTATTGATCTCTCATGCTTCACTTAGATTATTTTGAGAGTCTTAATAGCATGGTAATTTTCTTAAAATCCTAATATGCTTGGTATGCAAGATTAATAATAAAACTTTCGTATGAGTGTGTTGAATACTAAGAAGAAATTGATGCTTGATAATTGTTTTGAGATATGAGGATGGTGATATTAGAGTCATGCTAGTTGAGTAGTTGTGAATTTTAGAAATGCTTGTGTTAAAGTTTGTGATTCCCGTAGCATGCACGTATGGTGAACCGTTATGTGATGACGTCGGAGCATGATTTATTTATTGATTGTCTTCCTTATGAGTGGCGGTCAGGGACGAGCGATGGTCTTTTCCTACCAATCTATCCCCCTAGGAGCATGCGCATAATACTTTCCTTTTATAACTTCTAGATTTTTGCAATAAGTATATGAGTTCTTTATGACTAATGTTGAGTCCATGGATTATACGCACTTTCCTTCCTTCCACCGTTGCTAGCCTCTCTAATACCGCGCACTTTTTGCCGGTATCATACACCCACCAAATATCTTCCTCAAAACAGCCACCATACCTACCTATCATGGCATTTCCATAGCCATTCCGAGATATATTGCCATGCAACTTTCCACCATTCCATTCATTATGACACGCTCCATCATTGACATATTGCTAGCATGATCATGTAGTTGACATCCTATTTGTGGAAAAGCCACCGTTCATAATTCTTTCATACATGTCACTCTTGATGCATTGCACATCCCGGTAGACCGCCGGAGGCTTTCATATAGAGTCATATTTTTTTCTAAGAATCGAGTTGTAATTCATGAGTTGTAAGTAAATAAAATTGTGATGATCATAATTATTAGAGCATTGTCCCAGTGAGTGAAGGATGATGGAGACTATGATTCCCCCACAAGTTGGGATGAGACTCCAGAAAAAAAAGAGGCCAAAAAAAGGGAGAAAGGCCCAAATAAAAAATGAGAGAAAAAGAGAGAAGGGACAATGTTACTATCCTTTTACCACGCTTGTGCTTCAAAGTAGCACCATGCTCTTCATGATAGAGAGTCTCTCATTATGTCACTTTCATATACTAGTTGGATTTTTTTTCATTATAGAACTTGGCTTGTATATTCCAATGATGGGCTTCCTCAAAATGCCCTAGGTCTTCGTGAGCAAGCGAGTTGGATGCACACCCACTTAGTTTCTGTTGAGCTTTCACATGCTTATAGCTCTAGTGCATTCGTTGCATGGCAATCCCTTGTAACACCCTCGATGCGACTATATCTCCCACGTGTCGAGGCACGACTTAGAGGCATAATCGCATTGAAGGCATATGTCGCAAGTGAGGTAATCTTCACACAACCCATGTAATATAATAAGGAAAGAGATACATAGTTGGCTTACAATCGCCACTTCACACAATTACATGAATAAAGCAGTACATCATCCAAATACACTCATGGTCCGACTACAGAACCAAAATAAAAGAAGAACCCCAAATGCGACAAAGGTCCCTGATCGACCCCAACTGGGCTCCACTACTGAACAACTAGAACGAAACAACACAAAGGACAAGATCTTCAACGAGCTCCTCCTGAGCTTGGTTGCGTCATCTGCACGGACTCATCGGCACCTGGAAGCTGGTTTTGGAAGTATCTGTGAGCCACAGGGACTCAGCAATCTCGCACCCTCGCGATCAAGACTATTTAAGCTTATGGGTAAGGTAAAGGTATGAGGTGGAGCTGCAGCAAGCGACTAGCATATATGGTGGCTAACTTACGCAAATGAGAGCGAGAAGAGAAGGCAAAGCACGGTCGGTAAAAGTATGATCAAGAAGTGATCCTGGACTACCTATGTCAAGCATAACTCCAACAACCGTGTTCACTTCCCGGACTCCGCCGGAAAGAGACCATCACGGTTACACACGCTATTGATTCATTTTAATTAAGGTCGACTTCAGGTTTTCTACAATCGGACGTTAACAAACTCCCATCTGCCCATAACCGCGGGCACGGCTTTCGAAAGTTCAAATCCCTGCAGCGGTGTCCCAACTTAGCCCATCACAAGCTCTCACGGTCAACGAAGGAATAGACCTCCACCCAAGATGTTCCGATCAGACTCGGTATCCCGGTACAACAAGACATTTCGACAGGGTAAAACTAAACCAGCAACACCGCCGAATGTGCCGACAAATCCCGATAGGAGCTGCACATATCTCTTTCTCAGGGCACACTGGATTGTCCAAACTTCCGGTAGGCCAGCCAGAGTTGCCCCTGGTGGCCACCGGCGGCTGACAAGTTGGACCAACACTCAGAGGAGCATTGGCCCGGGAGGGGGGGGGTAAAATAATGATGACCCTTGGGCGCGCGACCCCCAAGGGAAAAGAAAAGGCTAGGTGGAAATGGTAAAACCAATGTTGGGCATTGCTGGAAAAGCTTTACTTAAGGCGAACTGTCAAGGGGCTCCCATTATAGCCCAACCGCGTGAGGAACGCAAAATCCGGGAACATAACACCGATATGACGGAAACTAGGGCGGCAAGAGCGGAACAAAACACCAGGCATAAGGCCGAGCCTTCCACCCTTTACCAAGTGTATAGATGCATTAATTAAATAAGATATATTGTGATATCCCAACAACTAAACAAATGTCCTGACAAGGAACAACATCTCCATGTTCCAACAAGAAACAACTTCAATCTTCACCTGCAACTAACAACGCTATAAGAGGGGCTGAGCGAAGCGGTAACATAGCCAATCAACGGTTTGCTAGGACAAGGAGGGTTAGAGGTTTAACATGGCAATTTGGGAGGCTGACAAGCAAATGGTAGGCATCGTAGCATTGGCATAGCAAAAGAGCGAGCAACTTGCATAGCAAAGATAGTAGTGATTTCGAGGGTATGATCATCTTGCCTGAAATCCCGCAAGGAAGAAGAATGAGTCCATGAAGAAGACAAACGGACGAAGTCGAACGAATCCTCACAACACGACGTTACCGGAACCAACCCGAAGAAGCGACACGGGAAAGAAGCAAACAATTATAGTAAACAACCACCACATAATCATAGCATGATGCTCAATCAAGTATGATGCATGTCCGGTTTAAAGAGGCATGGCATGGCAAAATGCACAAACAATCCTACAAATTAAGTGGATCTCAATACGCAACGGGTTGCATATTGACGAAACACCACATCAAGTTATTTAGTTCTCTCTTGTTTATGTACCCAACAATATTAAATGTTGATTAACATGGCAAGAGGTGAAGCACAACAAAACTACCTATCTAGGCAAGTTTAAATGAGGCCGGAAGCAACGAACAACAATTCCGGTAAATCCCCATGTGCATAATTTAAGGTTTGGTACTGTTCTGCCCTAAACCATATTTTAGAGTTGTTAAACATGCAAGATGATGCCACCATGTTAAACTAGGCATTTTTCTACCCCATTTACATATAAAGATTATTTAAATTGGAGCTACGGTTATTTAGTTATGAATTAAATCATATTAGCATGGCATAGGAGCAAATTAATGCAATCAACATTTTAAATACTTCAAACATAGGTGAAAGTTGGATATTATTAATCTACACAAAATTCTGAGCAAGTTTCATATATAAACCATTTTAATCCGATGCACGGTTGGTGAGTTATTAAATGCATGAACATGGGGGACTATTCTGCAAAACTGGCAATCTCTGGATAATTGGACAAATTCACAGAACAAGGAAAAAACATGAATCGGGCCGAATCTGAGGCAAGCCCAACAGCAGGAAAAAAAAGAGGCGGGGCGCTGGGGCGGCTCACCTAGTGGGCTCGGCCCGGCCGGAGGAGAAGGCAGGCCGGTGGGAGATGGGCCTGGCGCTGCGGATCTGGCCCGGCTGGAGCTGGCCTGGGAGGCCAAGGCAGCGCTGGGCCTTGGCGCGCTGGGCCTGAGGCCGAAGGAGGCTGGACCGCTCGGAGCTGGGCCGGCGATGCTGGCTGCAGTCAACGGAGGGAGCTGGGCTGGGCCTTCGGGCGCGGCGCGTTGGGCCGAAGGCGGGGCCCGTCCAGGAGTCAACGGAGGCACGCTCGTCGTTCTCCTCTGGATCGAGGGAAAACAGGGGGACAGCGGCGCATCTTCGGCGAGGCGGGGCGGCGCTCCCACGGTGGACTCCGGCGGAAGGCGGGGACGGACTGCGGCGGATCGGATCCGGCGGATCCCGTCCGTGGGCGAGGGTTGGAGCTCGAGGCTGCAGGAGCCCATGGCGGGGTTAACCTGCGAGGGAGAGAGGGGGCATGAGAGAGAGGGTTGCAGAGAGGAAGAGAAGAAGGCCAGGCGGCGACGCGGGTGACCTGGCTAAGCTCCGGCGATGGCCGGCAAAGGGGCGGCGGCGGCGCGCAGATCCGGCAAGGCGAAGGGGAGCCGGGCACGGTCGGGCGCTCCCGTGCGGCGATGGCGAAACTGGGCCCGCGCGGGTCCGATCTAGGCTCGCGGGCCGGCGACGAAGTGGGGCAGCACGGTGCCATGTGGCGCGACGGGATAGGCTGGTGGCGGCGGTTGGGTGATGTGGCAGCCTCTGGTTGGCTGGAGCGGCGTGGAGGGGCGCGGACATGTCCGGCGAGGGTGGGGATTTCGTCCGGCGGCGCGGATCTGAGAATTTTTAGGGTTAGGGGAAGAATGAACCGCGAATTTCGGAGGGGGTGTATATATAGGCATAGAGGGAGCTAGGAGAGTCCAAATGAGGTGCGGTTTTCGCCCACGCGATCGTGATCGAACGACCGAGATGATGGAGCAGAGTTAGGTGGGTTTTGGGCCAAAATGGAGGGGTGTTGGGCTGCAACACACACGAGGCCTTCTCGGTCCCTCGGTTAACCGTTGGAGTATCAAACGAAGTCCAAATGGTACGAAACTTGACAAGCGGTCTACCGGTAGTAATCCAAGGCCGCATGACAAGTCTCGGTCCAATCCGGAAATGTTTAATCCCCACACATGAGCGAAAGGTAGAAATGATCACCGGAGGAGAACGAAGCGCCGGAATGCAAAATGGACAACGGGGAAAATGCTCGGATGCATGAGACGAACACGTATGCAAATGAAATGCGCATGATGACATGATATGCAATGCATGACACGCAAACAAAGACAAGACAACAACAGCGAATAACGGAACGACACCTGGCACATCGGTCTCGGGGCGTTACAACACTCCACCACTATGAAAGGATCTCGTCCCGAGATCTAGAATGACACCGGAGGGACAACGGAGGAGAAAGAGAAGAGGGAAACTAAGTTGCTCCTTTTGACAAACGAGTGAAACCAAAGAACCTTGAAGAGGTTGAACAAATAGAAAAGAATACAACGAAGGTGAACAAAGTCGAAAACACCCCGTTAGAAAAGAGGAACGAGGAAGAACAAATTCAGGCAGCACTCCGGTTGGAAAGAAAAAGAATTGAATAAGGTCTTGATAAGATGAGAAGAAACTTGATGAAATCACAACACACTGCCTCCATAACTATTGAATGGATGGAACAAAGAGTAAGAAATATCTCGGACAGCACTCCGGTTGAGAAAGGATGTCAAACTTGATAAGATGAGAGAACTGGCATGAAAACACAACACTCCGGTTAAATGGATAAGCATGACAATAACAAGATCCTGACAAGAACAATACGGAGGTTTGAAAAGAGCAACATCACAATGCCTTCGGAACGGAAGAATAGAAGATAGATAATTGAAATAAAAGAATGGAGAAGCAAACGCCAACTTCTATCACCAAAAAGAGTTTGAGAAGGCATCCTTAGGAGAAGGGTCGAACGGAGTTGTTGGAAAACCAACAACGAAAAGAATAAACTTGTAGTGGGCTTATGGAAAACATCTCAAAACTATGAGGTGAAATTCTGCCACTGACGGAAATGATAGATTGGATTCGTATGAACAAGGAGACGAGAAAGCTATATCACCGGGAGGATAAATGAAGAAATTGGATCATTTATAAGCACCATAATTAGCAACAATCCTAAGGGAAGGCTTTAGGTGAAAAATGAACCCGAGATAA
This sequence comes from Triticum monococcum, assembly GCA_034509565.1. NCBI lineage: Eukaryota > Viridiplantae > Streptophyta > Magnoliopsida > Poales > Poaceae > Triticum > Triticum monococcum. The sequence goes on along the minus strand of CM067847.1, from coordinate 629,988,459 downwards.
CTCCATTGACGAGATTGATGGATTTACCATATCTCATTTTTGACAACATGTGAATCATGAAACATGAATTCCAATTATCAAGAATGACATAATACCACCTCCAATTATACGGAAGCAACAAAGCACTCCGGATTACAATATGAAGAAAGCTTGAGCTTTTGTGAAAAAGAAACTTGATGAACATTTCGAGAATGAATTAAATCCTTGATGAACCATCATGTATAGCCTCCAAGAAGAAACTCCGGTAACAAAAGAATAAAACGAAAGATAAATTGAAAACACAAGGTGAATCCTTGCAATGATTTAGATGAATCTCCGTTGTAATATAATTGAAAGAGGTTGGAACTCCGGGAAGAAAAGATAAGATGAACAATTGAGATCAAGAATCTTGATGAACCTCCGGAATAGGGAAATAATTTTTGGGATGAAACAAGAATAAGAATTACATTATGCTTATCCTTCACCAATGTAAATTGATGACAATCAACGGAATTGGCATATTACTTATTCTCGTAGAAAAATTAAGATAGATATGGCGCAAACTTGGAAGATCTTCAATGAACAACCGTTAGAGTTTGGGACAACGAATACATAGATATGATAAACGAAGGAAGAAGAAACTCTTGAACGAACCACCGTAAGAATAGGTTATGAATGAAGTACGGATAAAGAAACATCGGGAAGAATTATGAAATGAACGAAGATACTTGAGAGAATTTAGATACAAGTGAATATAATAGATCATTAACCGATTAGAGATCACTTGAACGCTGCACCGGTAAGATTTGGAGAATGAGGGCTGAAAACTGAGAATGAATAAATTTCTGAGATGATGGGCTCCGGATAATCAAACTGAAAAGACTCTTGAACTACTCCGGCTGGATAAAAAGAATTCTCACAATCAAACAATTATGAGAGGATGATCTCGAATTAGAACCACGATTCTATGAGAGAACGGATAAGATATGGAGGTAAAACTCTTCTTCGGTCTTCAAATGACGATGAGAAACACCAACAATAATTGTAGAGACACTCCGGAATGAAGAATAGAAAGGTTGATCCAACGATGAAAAGAATTTAACCGATCTTGGAGAAAGACATTTGACTGATGACAATTCATTCTTACGTCAAACTTTAGAAAAGAATTTGAAAAGCTCCGGAAAAATAAGAAGAGTCAGGTAAGATCCTGGAAAAGACCTGTGGGTTAGGGCCCACTCAACAGAAAACACCGTTGAACAATTAAAAGAGAGAATGCACTGGTTGAATTAAATGGCTAGAATGAGGTGACATCCTCGAAAGATCTTGAACGAAAGCAGAGTGGAAACAGGAATCTTTAAGATATCTTGAGCACTCCGGAACACTAGAATAGCTAGCGGTGAAAGATTGTGAGGTGCACCGGCATGAGAAGGTATTTGCAACGAAGAACAAGATATGACCAACACCGAAAGCTTGAATTGAATCCACCGGAGAAGGAAAATGAGTAAAGAGTGATGAACTTGAAGCTTCGTTAGAATCTTCATGAGAATCACCGAATAAGAACAAGAAGGAAAAGAATGGAGAGACTTCACACCAATAAGATGGATACTTGATTAAGATAACTGAGTCCTTGAAGAAAAACAAAGGGAGGGTGGGTGGAAAAAAACAAAGACAATTTGGAATGGATGAAACGAACACCTTTGAGAAGAAGTGATAATTGATCTTACGGAAGTTGAAATGATCGGAATCACTAGAAGAGAAACACACCGGTGAAAAAGGATTGACATGACAGTCTCGATTATCAAGAGGATTGGTATTCACATCGGAGTATGAGAACACCATTTAGGAAAGGTATGGAATCAACATTTGACTTCGAAGCAACTCGAATACCACAGCTCAAAACAAAACAAGGATTGGCTTGCAGAATAAGCCGAAACAAACATATGATAGAGATTTCGTCTGAAGTTTTCGTGGTGGGGCCTACACGGGCTCGATCGTACAGCACCATCATGTACAAGGCAGTGCACATGACATACGAAGCGTCCCCGAGTCGGCATAGCCAAGGACTCTTTAAGACACAACGAGACCACTGTAAAATCGACCGTGAATAGGCGGACCACTAGACGTCGAACCCCAATTTCATATCATACATCTGTCGGAAAGATATCCTAAGAGCTACTTGAATTCCCACCTATAAACTCCCGAAATTTTCCGGTTATGCAATCAGGTGTTGGGGATACAGGGGAAGCATAATATCTCACCCAAATCTAGCAAATCCAACATCCAGCTGTATCCATCCTTCAACACATAACCAAGAAACCTTCGGAAATCATCTACCTCAACCTTTGAAAAGCATCTGTTATACAAGTTATGGCGATACTCCCGAACTCCCGCCCAGTACTGGGTGGCGTCGAGGTTATCTCACCAACGAACTGCATAAAAGAGATTTTCGATGTCAGCGTACTAAACTCAGGTATTCCAGAACTGCAACGATAAAATTATGACGACAACACCTCAGAGCTCAACTCCTCGGGACACTTCCACTAAACCCCTGACAGGAGGCACCAAGACAATGTTCTCATCATAAAACCATCGGAACGATTCCAAGATACCCGCGTGATCCTAAAAATTTTTAGTGAAATTTGAGAAGAGAAGAGTCAAAACTCTATGTCAGGATGCCTTACCAGAGCGATGAGGAGACTGGGAAGTAAAAAAGAATTCCTAAACTCTCCGATATATAATTCCTAATTGACTCAAAACATTTTTCTAGACACAACTCGGCCACTAAAAACGATCAAGCAATGGGGCTCCTAAGGTCGGGGAAGGCTCTGATTACCAACTTGTAACACCCTCGATGCGACTATATCTCCCACGTGTCGAGGCACGACTTAGAGGCATAATCGCATTGAAGGCATATGTCGCAAGTGAGGTAATCTTCACACAACCCATGTAATATAATAAGGAAAGAGATACATAGTTGGCTTACAATCGCCACTTCACACAATTACATGAATAAAGCATTACATCATCCAAATACACTCATGGTCCGACTACGGAACCAAAATAAAAGAAGAACCCCAAATGCGACAAAGGTCCCCGATCGACCCCAAGTGGGCTCCACTACTGAACAACTAGAACGAAACAACACAAAGGACAAGATCTTCAACGAGCTCCTCCTGAGCTTCGTTGCGTCATCTGCATGGACTCATTGGCACCTGCAAGCTGGTTTTGGAAGTATCTGTGAGCCACAGGGACTCAGCAATTTCGCACCCTCGCGATCAAGACTATTTAAGCTTATGGGTAAGGTAAAGGTATGAGGTGGAGCTGCAGCAAGCGACTAGCATATATGGTGGCTAACTTACGCAAATGAGAGCGAGAAGAGAAGGCAAAGCACGGTCGGTAAAAGTATGATCAAGAAGTGATCCTGGACTACCTACGTCAAGCATAACTCCAACAACCGTGTTCACTTCCCGGACTCCGCCGGAAAGAGACCATCACGGTTACACACGCTGTTGATTCATTTTAATTAAGGTCGACTTTAGGTTTTCTACAACCGGATGTTAACAAACTGCCATCTTCCCATAACCGCGGGCACGGCTTTCGAAAGTTCAAATCCCTGCAAGGGTGTCCCAACTTAGCCCATCACAAGCTCTCACGGTCAACGAAGGAATAGACCTCCACCCGAGACGTTCCGATCAGACTCGGTATCCCGGTACAACAAGACATTTCGACAGGGTAAAACTAAACCGGCAACACCGCCCGAATGTGCTGACAAATCCCGATAGGAGCTGCACATATCTCTTTCTCAGGGCACACCGGATCGTCCAAACTTCCGGTAGGCCAGCCCAGAGTTGCCCCTGGTGGCCACCGGCGGCTGACAAGTTGGACCAACACTCAGAGGAGCACTGGCCCGGGGGGGGGGGGTAAAATAATGGTGACCCTTGGGCGCGCGACCCCCAAGGGAAAATAAAAGGCTAGGTGGCAAATGGTAAAACCAATGTTGGGCATTGCTGGAAAAGCTTTACTTAAGGCGAACTGTCAAGGGGTTCCCATTATAGCCCAACCGCGTGAGGAACGCAAAATTCAGGAACATAACACCGATATGACGGAAACTAGGGCGGCAAGAGTGGAACAAAACACCAGGCATAAGGCCGAGCCTTCCACCCTTTACCAAGTATATAGATGCATTAATTAAATAAGATATATTGTGATATCCCAACAAGTAAACAAATGTCCTGACAAGGAACAACAACTCCATGTTCCAACAAGAAACAACTTCAATCTTCACCTGCAACTAACAACGCTATAAGAGGGGCTGAGCAAACCGGTAACATAGCCAATCAACGGTTTGCTAGGACAAGGTGGGTTAGAGGTTTAACATGGCAATTTGGGAGGCTGACAAGCAAATGGTAGGCATCATAGCATTGGCATAGCAAAAGAGCGAGCAACTAGCATAGCAAAGATAGTAGTGATTTCGAGGGTATGATCATCTTGCCTGAAATCCCGCAAGGAAGAAGAATGAGTCCATGAAGAAGACAAACGGACGAAGTCGAACGAATCCTCACAACACGACATTACCGAAACCAACCCAAAGAAGCAACACCGGAAAGAAGCAAACAATCATAGTAAACAACCACCACATAATCATAGCATGATGCTCAATGAAGTATGATGCATGTCCGGTTTAAAGAGGCATGGCATGGCAAAATGCACAAACAATCCTACAAATTAAGTGGAGCTCAATACGCAACGGGTTGCATATTGACGAAACACCACATCAAGTTATTTAGTTCTCTCTCGTTTATGTACCCAACAAGATTAAATGTTGATTAACATGGCAAGAGGTGAAGCACAACAAAACTACCTATCTAGGCAAGTTTAAATGAGGCCGGAAGCAACGAACAACAATTCCGGTAAATCCCCATGTGCATAATTTAAGGTTTGGTACTGTTCTGCCCTAAACCATATTTTAGAGTTGTTAAACATGCAATATGATGCCACCATGTTAAACTAGGCATTTTTCTACCCCATTTACATATAAAGATTATTTAAATCGGAGCTACGGTTATTTAGTTATGAATTAAATCATATTAGCATGGCATAGGAGCAAATTAATGCAATCAACATTTTAAATATTTCAAACATAGGTGAAAGTTGGATATTATTAATCTACACAAAATTTTGAGCAAGTTTCATATATAAACCATTTTAATCCGATGCACGGTTGGTGAGTTATTAAATGCATGAACATGGGGGACTATTCTGCAAAACTGGCAATCTCTGGATAATTGGACAAATTCACAGAACGAGGAAAAAACATGAATCGGGCCAAATCTGAGGTAAGCCCAACAGTAGGAAAACAGGGGGACAGCGGCGCATCTCCGGCGAGGTGGGGCGGCGCTCCCACGGTGGACTCCGGCGGAAGGCGGGGATGGACTGCAGCGGATCGGATCCGGCGGATCCCGTCCGTGGGCGAGGGTTGGAGCTCGAGGCTGCAGGAGCCCATGGCGGGGTTAACCTGCGAGGGAGAGAGAGGGTAGCAGAGAGGCGGCGACGCGGGTGACCTGGCTAAGCTCCGACGATGGCCGGCAAAGGGGCGGCGGCGGCGCGCAGATCCGGCAAGGCGAAGCGGAGCCGGGCATGGTCGAGCGCTCCCGTGCGGCGATGGCGAAACTGAGCCCGCGCGGGTCCGATCTGGGCTCGCGGGCCGGCGGCGAAGTGGGGCAGCGCGGTGCCATGTGGCACGACGGGATAGGCTGGCGGGGGTGGTTGGGTGACGTGGCAGCCTCTGGTTGGCTGGAGCGGCGTGGAGGGGCGCGGACATGTCCGGCGAGGGTGGGGATTTCGTCCGGCGGTGCGGATCTGAGAATTTTTAGGGTTAGGGGAAGAATGAACCGCGAATTTCGGAGGGGGTGTATATATAGGCATAGAGGGAGCTAGGAGAGTCCAAATGAGGTGCGGTTTTCGCCCACGAGATCGTGATCGAACGACCGACATGATGGAGCAGAGTTAGGTGGGTTTTGGGCCAAAATGGAGGGGTGTTGGGCTGCAACACACACGAGGCCTTCTCGGTCCCTCGGTTAACCGTTGGAGTATCAAACGAAGTCCAAATGGTACGAAACTTGACAGGCGGTCTACCGGTAGTAAACCAAGGCCGCATGACAAGTCTCGGTCCAAGCCGGAAATGTTTAATCCCCACACATGAGCGAAAGGTAGAAATGATCACCGGAGGAGAAGGAAGCGCCGGAATGCAAAATGGACAACGGGGAAAATGCTCGGATGCATGAGACGAACACGTATGCAAATGAAAAGCGCATGATAGCATGATATGCAATGCATGACACGCAAACAAAGACAAGACAACAACAGTGAATAACTGAACGACACCTGGCACATCGGTCTCAGGGCGTTACATCCCTACTCACTCACATTGATATCTATTGATGGGCATCTCCATAGCCCGTTGATATGCCTAGTTGATGTGAGACTATCTTCTCCCTTTTTGTCTTCTCCACAACCACCATTCTATTCCACCTATAGTGCTATATCCATGGCTCACGCTCATGTATTGCGTGAAGATCGAAAAAGTTTTGAAAATGTCAAAAGTATGAAACAATTGCTTGGCTTGTCATCGGGGTTGTGCATGATTTAAATACTTTGTGTGGTGAAGATAGAGCATAGCCAGACTATATGATTTTGTAGGGATAGCTTTCTTTGGCCATGATATTTTGAGAAGACATAATTGCTTTGTTAGTATGCTTGAAGTATTATTATTTTTATATCAATATGAACTTTTGTCTTGAATCTTTCGAATCTGAATATTCATACCACAATTAAGAAGATTTACATTGAAATTATGCCAAGTACCACTCCGCATCAAAAATTTTGTTTTTATCATTTACCTACTCGAGGACGAGCAGGAATTAAGCTTGGGGATGCTTGATACGTCTCCAACGTATCTATAATTTTTTATTGCTCCATGCTATATTATCTACTATTTTAGACATTATTGGGCTTTATTTTCCACTTTTATATTATTTTTGGGACTAACCTATTAACCGGAGGCCCAGCCCAGAATTGTTGTTTTTTGCCTGTTTTAGGGTTTCGAAGCAAAGGAATATCAAACGGAGTCAAACGGAATGAAACCTTCGGAAACGTGATTTTCTCATCAGATAAGATCCAGGAGACTTGGACCCTCCGTCAAGAAAGCCATGAGGTGCTCACGAGGGTAGGGGCACCCCCCTAGGGCGCACCCCCCTTCCTCGTGGGCCCATCGAAGCTCCCCCGACGTACTTCTTCCTCCTATATATATCCACGTACCCCCAAACGGTCGGGGACGGAGCCAAAAACCTAATTCCACCGCCGCAACTTTCTGTATCCACGAGATCCCATCTTGGGGCCTGTTCGGGAGCTCCGCCGGAGGAGGCATCGATCACGGAGGGCTTCTACATCATCATCCAAGCCCCTTCGATGAAGTGTGAGTAGTTTACTTCATACCTACGGGTCCATAGCTAGTAGCTAGATGGCTTCTTCTCTCTTTTTGGATCTCTATACAATGTTCTCCCCCTCTCTCGTGGAGATCTATTCGATGTAATCTTCTTTTTGCGGTGTGTTTGTTGAGACCGATGAGTTGTGGGTTTATGATCAAGTCTATCTATGAATAATATTTGAATCTTCTCTGAATTCTTCTATGTATGATTGGTTATCTTTGCAAGTCTCTTCGAATTATCAGTTTGGTTTGGCCTACTAGATTGGTTGTTCTTGCCATGGGAGAAGTGCTTAGCTTTGGGTTCAATCTTGCGGTGTCCTTTCCAAGTGACAGAAGGGGCGGCAAGTCATGTATTGTATTGTTGCCATCGAGGATAACAAGATGGGGTTTTTATCATATTGCATGAAACTATCCCTGTACATCATGTCATCTTGCTTAAGGCGTTACTCTGTTTTTAACTTAATACTCTAGATGCATGCTAGATAGCGGTCGATGAGTGGAGTAATAGTAGTAGATGCAGAATCATTTTGGTCTACTTGTCTCGGATGTGATGCCTATATACATGATCATACCTAGATATTCTCATAATTATGCTCAATTTTGTCAATTGCTCAACAGTAATTTGTTCACCCACCATAGAATACTTATGCTCTTGAGAGAAGCCACTAGTGAAACCTATGGCCCCCGGGTCTCTTTCTCATCATATCAATCTCCATCACTTTATTATTGCTTTGCTTTTACTTTGCTTTTACTTTATTTACTTTGCATCTCTATACCAAAAATACCAAAAAATATTATTTATCACTTTCGTAAGTGACCGTGAAGGGATTGACAACTCCTAAGTGCCTTTGTTGTGTTGAGCTATTGTTTTTGTGTAGGTACGAGGGACTCGAGTGTAGCCTCCTACTGGATTGATACCTTGGTTCTCAAAAACTGAGGGAAATACTTACGCTACTTTGCTGCATCATCCCTTCCTCTTCGGGGAAATCCAACGCAGTGCTCAAGAGGTAGCAACGGCAGCCTCACACTGCAGGCGAACGAGTGAACCCTCATACTCCTCTACGCGTGGGTATCCACTGCAGCGTCTTCCCCGGCTCTGCGTCATCCCCTTCCTAGGCCTCCCCGTCGTCCACCGCCCTGGTGCTCTCGGCGCGGCGTGGTCAACATGGTCAAGGAATGGATTCCATCGGACGTGGACTATACGTGGAGAGGCTGACAGCTGGGTCCACGGCCGCAGCAAGGAAGTGCCTCCTTATTACGCACAAAATAATTATTCCTCCACCTGACAGCGGGGACCCACCGGACGGGCCACCGTATTTCACAAAAAAAACGTTTCCCCCTGACTACTGGGACCCACCAGCTACATCTTCGCACGCAAGGAAGTGCGTCCGAAAAAAACGATTCGCCCCCCTAACTGCTGGGACCGACCAGCTACATCTTCGCACGCAAGGAAGTGCGTCCGGAAAAAAACGATTCGCCCCCCTGACTGCTAGGACCCACCAGCTACATCTTGCACACAAGGAAGTGCGTCCGGGCAAAAAAAACAAAATGATTCCCCCCCTGACTGCTGGGACCCAGCAGCTACATCTTCACACGCAAGGAAGTGCCTGACAGTCGGGACCCACCTAGTCGAATTGTACGTAGCGTTGTCATTCTGGTTGCGAACGTGTACGTACATATATACTGGTCGATGTAGAGGCGCGCACGTGTCGTAGTAGAGGCGCGTACGTGTCGTAGTAGAGGCGTGCACGTAGCATGTACACGTATGTACAACGGCCAGTGTGCAAGAAAGAAAATATGGCCACGTACGTACATACGGGCAGGGTCTCGAACGCCTACTCGCGCATACGTATGGCCAGGGCTCGTGTACATGGTTGGGTCGGAATGGAGAAACAGCGTCGTCGTCGTGTTCATGGGGAGGCAACGGAATGCGTCGTGTTCATGGGGAGGCAATGGAATGCGTCGTGTTCATCGGGAGGCAACGGAAACTGTGGGAGCCAACCGGCTGGGTCGGAACGGAATGCGTGGTCGTGTTCATCGGGAGGGCTTGGATGGAATAGGCGATGGAAATGAGGCATGGCGTACCGCACAACGGAGGAAATAGATCCTATGTTCGGAATGGGGTCCTGTTGATCAGGAGGGGTCTGGCGTACTGCAAAACGGAGGAAATGAACCTCCTACGGTCGAAACGGGGGTCCTGTTGATCAGGAGGGGTGTGCCGTACCGCAAAATGGACGAAACGGACTTGTGTTGGAGCGCTACGGTCGAAACGGGGGTCATCTTCATCGGGAGGGGTGTGGCGTACCGCAAAACGGGGCTCCACGGGATACTGTTCGTCTCCACCGTCGACCTCCTCCAGCCTCCACGGGCTACCATCGACCTCCTCCAACCTCCACGGGCTCCTATTCATCCAACCTCCACCGCGTGCTACTCCACCGCCTACTGTTCAACCACCCCTCCACGGGCACCCCTCCACCGTCTACTATTCATCCAGCCCTCCACACCACGGGGTCCTGTTCAACCACCCCTCCACGGGCACCCCTCCACCGTCTACTGTTCATCCAGCCCTCCACCACACCACAGGGTCCTGTTCATCCAGAGGCAACGCCATCGCTCACTGTTCATCCAACCCCCCCCCCCCCCCCGCAACGCTCACTGTTCATCCCAGAGGCAGCATCGATAGGCTTCAGTTAGCAGCAGTAGCGAAGGAATTGCTCGATCGGGTTCAGTTAACATCCATCGATCGATCGCTCAGGTTCAGTTAGAGCCACCGCCTCGCACACATGCGCGTATGTGTACGAGAGAAACGTGCATCGCTCGGCCCCTGACCTCCCACCGTAACCGGGAACTCCCGAAATTTTCCTCCCCCTCGCTTCTACCACGGTTTTTTCCGTCATGGACGGCCCAAAGAATGTCATGCAGCTACGTCTCCGGCCCACCCATGCCGAAAAGCCCATTTTCTGTCATGATTTTTTGTCATAAAAGTACGAGCCCACCACATCTATGATGATACCGGGTTTTGTCACAATTATCGTCATAGAAGTGTCATATGTATGATAGAAAAAAAATTTGTTCGGCCCAAAATTTCACGGATGTGTCTTTTTCTTGTAGTATTGTCATAGAGAGATCCCCTGGAGATCGTGATTGGACTACATGGGTGGGAGATCGAGTGACATGGTGTCTGCGCGATAGAAGATACCCCGAGAGATATCGAGATAGACGTATGGATGGAAGGAAACAATACGTGTGTTCCAGATGGCTAGTGAGAGATAATCATACTTAGGGGGGAGTGTGTGCGCCTATGATGGAGTGAGGGATTATGGTACTTAGGGGGTGCGTGTCACAGAGAGAGGGAACAAGGTCATAGAGTGTTGGATGGGTCTATATGTAGCGCGAGCGAGACATGTGTATGTGTAAACCAGGGAGATATAAAGTTTGAGATAGATAGAGGAGCCCCGATAAGGCTGAGTGGTGTGTCAGATAGCTGAGAGGGGGAAAGAGATATTCCATCCGCTCGATAATGCAGTGCATGTAATTTTTTTAGAAGTCGAACTTTGGAAACTTTGATCAAGTTTACGCAAATGTTATTTATATCTACAATACCGAAGATACATCATACGAAACTGCATCTCCTGATGAATCTAATGATATGTGTTTGCCGTTCTAGATGTAAATGTTTTTCTCCACGTCATGGTCCAACTTTGTGATGTTCGACTGTTCAATAAATCTATATGCTATGGACCGAAGAGAGTGCCTAAGTCGAGAGAGATCAAGTGTGTGTGAAGGAGAATTAGTGAGTGTGCCAAAAGAGTATGTATGTGAAAGAGAAAGGGACAACAAACAATAAATTAGAGAGAGTGTGTGTTTTTTCATTTCTTATGCAAACATATCACGCATGCATCTCCGAGATAGAAAAGCGAGGTGAGGAGATACACGAAGGTAGCTAGTGCGTGATTGTTTGCAATGGAGAGAGACACCCTTATAGCACATTTACCAATAGAGATCTGGCCAACAAGGAACAAAGGTCGAGAGGGACACATGGAGAACATGGACGCATGGGGAGGGAGAGAGGGTGTGTTTTTGATAGAGAGATCCCCTCGAGATCATGAGGGGACTATATGGGTGGGAGATCGAGGGAGGTGCGTGCGTGATAGAAAGATCCCCCGAGAGAAATCGAGATAGACCATGCACATGTTTGTGATGGAGACTAAGATTAGCTAGTCATACACATATAGGGGGACTGCGTGTGCCTACATTTGAGTGAGAGACCATCGTACTTGGCTAGGCATGAGATTGTGTGTGCGTGCGTGTGAGATGGAGAGAGAACGAGGGAGAGAGATAGAGTTTTAGTAGGGTCTATTGAGTGCGAGTGAGATATGCATGTGTATGTGTGACCCAGGTAGATGGAGAGTTTGAGAGAGAGGGAAGAGCTCTGAGATGACAGAGTGGTGCGTGAGAGTTACGGGCAACGAGCCAAGGAATTTGTGTGCGTATGATGAGTGCACTCAAGATATTTAGCTTGGACTAGAGTATCATACATAGTGTGCGAGAGAGACCTATATATGGAGTATATATGCATGCGAACTAGAAAGACCCCCCCACACACACAGAGAGAGAGAGATAGAGAGAGAGACGGGGAGAGAGGGATAGGGACCAAAAAGGTTTGTGTGTTGGATGCGTGCAACAGAATTGAAGATTGTCGGTGAGAGAGAGAGAGAGATAGAGAGAGAGAGAGAGAGCAGGAGTTCGAAAGAGGGGGAGGTCGCATTTTATGCATCAAAGACTGATATAAACCATGTTTTGATATATACTTGCATTCAAATATTTAAATTGGAGAACATGTTGTATGCAATCAACACATGAACGAAGATATGCGTATATCAAACGAGTTCATTAATTTGACTTTCAACATGTTCATGGAGTACTATAATACTGTACAACATGCTACTCGATTGAGGTGTTCAATTTTGGATTTAGTTCACTATTTTGACCTGGTGAACGAGCTATTTCATTGAATCAAGATATTTCATTTTGGGTTTGATTCCCGTTTTTTGAGTGGGTCAACTATTTGTCATATAGTAAATCGCTAGCAACGAGCATGTAAAAACACATTACTCCCGAGCATCATCTCTCCATCTAAAAAGAAGTGGCAAGCTAATATTTCAAAATTTGATTCGAATCGACTTGTTAAGGTAGACTTGGATGCTTGTTCTCCCAAAATCTGAACGAACCGTTAAACACCCTCTGCTCGGTGGAATTCGCCCAAGCAAATAAATGGGAGACGCGAAATTATCGGCCTATGTGGGACACACATCAATTGGCCCGTTGTACATCGATGGTAGGTTCGTAACTTCATCCAAGCACGCCTTCTCCTAGGCCAAAATGACATGTGCCGAATAATTCATAAACCATGGTCGGCAAAACACCCTCTCCTCACCCGAAATAGCTCGCACCCACTATTTCAAAACACGCTCTCCTCGCCCGAAATCATTCACGCCCACTATATTTGAAAACACGCCCTCCTCGCCCGAAATCGCTCGCGCCCACTATATTTCAGAACACGCCCTCCTCGCTTGAAATCGCTCGTGCCCACTATTTGGGAGAAGCAAAGTTACTCTATTATCCCCGACCCTCAGTGCACAGATCCAAGCCGAGAAGCCTAAAGGCAGAGGTAGAACTATAACTCCCCCCCACATTTCAGACAAATGCGTCCGTAAGACATGGTTCCCCCTCCCAATTCCCCATTCATACCTCATGGGTGTCAAATCACCTTCTCCCCAGAAGCTCCCTTCTCCCGAGCCGCGAAACCTCAGCCCATCCTCCATGGCGCCCCCACCGCACCAAATTCACAGCCGCCCTCCTCTCTAATCCCGAAGACGGTGCCCATTTGTCGTCGTGCACTGGGCCGTGTGCCTCTTACTCCATGTTGCCGGAGCTGCCTCGACGACGGCCACGTGAACCGTACCAGAGCCGATTCACCCCCGCCGTTGTTCATGGCGCTGGAGTGGCTCCAACTTTGGACCCGTCTAGAGCCTCGGCGCTGCTTCCCCGTAGCCGTCGACCATCGCGACATCTCTGCTTCCTTGCCGCCGGTAGCCACCGCAACCGCGTTGGCCTCACCGACTATGCAGCTGGAGCTTCCTACTTCACCGGGCCACCAGATAGGTCGCACCCTCATCTCAAATCATTGTATTTAGGCATCAGTTGTCTGATTTTTATTCTGGGCCAATCAATTCCAAATGGGAAGCAGCACTCCTTGAGCTGGCGGAGCTCCTAGGCTGTCGGTTGGCTGGTGTCTAACGTAAGGGTGCGAGGGCGTAAGTTCGCCGCGGAAGCAGCGCTTGGATGGCTATGTTAGAGTTGTGTGGGTTGAAGGTACTGCCGCCGCCGGATCTGGATGATGGCGAGTCTTTGTGGATTGGCCCGGGGCGGTTCAACCACGGCAGTGCGGTGGGGCGGGGAGCGGGGTTTTGGTCGGGGCCACGGGTGGTGGAGGCACGCTGCTCTACCGGTGGTCGCTGGCTCTTCGGGGAAGATTCTGAACAGTGTCAGTCGGGAGGCACAAGACGGCCATCAAGCCATCCGGCGTAGATCGGACAGTACCAAAAAAAATCATGTGACCCCAATTTAGTGTTCAGTCAACAGACGTGTAACCACTCTCGTACCTTGCTGTTGATCTCTTAGGGTATTTCTTCAGATCAGAGAGATGTGTCGTTCTTAACATTATGTGCTTTCTGCATCTTCAGCCACACCGTCTTCCGACTCACCGCAGCTGCTCCAACAAGGGAAGCATACACTAGAAGGGAGCTATAGTCCCCACTCAACAGTTCCCTTCATCGAATGCACGTGCCTGACATGGACAACTACAACAACTGCAGGGCCATCGACAAGTCAGCACATGATGCTCACTCCTATGGATGGCGGCCGAATAGGTTGTACCATCATCTCACTTTTGTGCAACATTTATGGCTTTGTTATTCCTCTAAGCATGGAAAATAGATTATCACATTTCATTGTATATTCATGTTGATCTCTTACGGGTCTTGTTTAGGAGTTAACGTTGTTCCATAGTTTAGCTAAGAGACTTGTTCTTTAGGTAATGTTGTTCCATAGTTATCATCCATCAGCCAATGCTATACCACGGGCTGGTGATTATAGTATTATACCACTTCTAGTATAACCTATGTTGTTCCTTAATACTTTTGTGTGCCATCTAGTTAATCTCGAGTACAAATGATACATATTTTGTATCTTTCATTTGTGTTCTCCCTTTAGTTTTTTAGACCTGTTGCTGCTAGTTAACCCCAGTCCAACTATTCATGTCATATCCTACATGCACTCATTACATAAATCTAACTACTAGTTGTCTTCCATGCATGTCATATATAATTGCACACATTTATTTATCTACAAGAACCTCACGGAGCAATGTAACGGCCAACAAACTTGACGTCAATGATACCCAATATGATGGAACATGTAAAGGCAGTTCTTCACAAGACTTGCAGAAAGATGATGAATCCTATTCACCCCATAAGGTCCTTGCTCTAACTTGGCCCTTGATATGGGTACAACATGCATATAATGTCCTGTAGTGCATCTAATCTGTTGCAATGCCTTGTGCTTAGCCTGCTGATCATGCATGTAAATATGTCATGCCTTCCTATTTTTCAGTACCTATTCCATTCATGATAACATGTTTTCAAATTCAAGTAATGTCATTCTACTCTATCGCAATGCCATCTGCTTAGTTTGGACATCATGCTTCTCAATATCTTATGCATTGTTATTCATCAGTATGTACTTCATCTGTCTACCATACCATGTTTCTTTACATTGAAGTGTTGTTCTAGTGGCCTCTTGCAATGCCATCTTAGTTTCCCAATCATACACGCATATGTTGCCTTAGTGTTTTTCTGTATGTATTCCGCTGGCATATAGTTTTACATTCAAGTAGTGTTTTTTTACACCGTTGTCCTGTTGTATCCCTAGCTCTTACATCATACTCCCTCCGTCCGGATTACATGCCGCGGAAATGGATAAAAGCGGATGTATCTAGAACTAAAATACGCCTAGACCCATCCATTAATTTCTGGATGGAGGGAATACATGTCAATATGCCATGCCTTTCTATTCTTCAGTACCTATTCCAACTCTGTTGTAGCATGTTTTATAATTAAAGCACCATTCTTCTATATAAGGCATGCAAGGGGAAGATGTCTATGTTAGAATCTGAAGGGTTACAAACTAGGTCTTTGCAAAAGATCCAAACACCAAGAGATAATAAACCAACTCCAGTTTTCATAGATACTGCTCCAGCACAGAGAAACCCAACTCCCACTGATAATAAGCAGATTCCAGTGGCCAAAGAACTAGTCCGCTCCAGTCCAGCAAAAATATGTCAACTCCATTCTAAGAAGCATGTGTGTATCCTCGCATCATGAAATTTTATAGCATTCTGATCATATTTTCTACATGTTTCTTACACATCTCTCTTTTAGAAAATAAGGTTAAATGATAGAATGCTTCCTCCATTGGGATTGTATTCAAGGAAAATATCTTGCGGGAATTCTCTGTGCTCCAATGCTGATGTATAAGTACCTGTTGTATATCACTATATTTTTACATGAGCATGTATTTTGTTAATCTGCATGAATCCAACCTTTATCTGATCTAAAATTAGTTGTAGCAAAATGTTAAAGGCGCCAATGTTGATTTTTGTAAGGAAAACTGCCTGGTAGTTTTGCATACTAAGCTGCATGAGTGTACTATCTCATATCATGCTCATTACTGAATTGTAGTGCTGCTCTGGTTGCCCATTCATTCATTTGTCAATGTTGCTTTTGTATTACCTTACCTGGCTGATGATAGTTGTGCCATATTGTGTTAATTTGGTGTAGGCTAGTTTCCCAAACGTTCGTTGTGTCATTGTTCCTTTCCTATTATCTGACCTGGCCAATGATAGCAATGCTAGTGTGTTAATTTGGTGCAGGCTGCTGAAGATATGAAGACAAACTCTGAAAACAGCAAGGCAACCCCATTGTTTCTTTCCAGTAAATCTAGGCCAGGTAATATGGAAATAACTGATGATTAATCTATTCGGTTCCCCTCCTAATTTATGTTATGATGCAGTGGTCGAGACACTCTCCACTATCAATAATACAAGCCTGCCAAAATCGCCATCTGAATCTGTTCAGTTTCCTCTATCTCGAATGCAACGGAAAAAATGTATGTTTGTGAACCAATTACTGGCTGAAGCAATGATGGAAATGGTGGAAGAATCAGAGGTGCACATTCGTGCTCAACAACAACTGATCAATGTTTTCAGAGACAGTGTAGCAAAGTAGCAAGAACTTTCCCACATGCTTATGGGCGTCATCTGCGTCGAGTTGCAAATTGTGACGTTGTAGATCGTTAGGTTCTGTTCATTTATTTGCACTGGCATCAATCTTTGATTGCCTAGTGGATGTAATTTCCTCTAATATATGCTGGATGTGCAAAGTTTTTCCCTGTATGCCGTACCTTTGCTTGATCGGCTTTGGTCATGTGCATAATTGCTCGTCGTAATGGGCTCAAATTATCTATTGGGCCTAAAGACATGTACAAAGTTTAGTGGGCCTGTCGGTGTCAAAACCGGCGGATCTCGGGTAGGGGGTCCCAAACTGTGCGTCTAAGGCGGATGGTAATAGGAGGCAGGGGACACGATGTTTTAACCAGGTTCGCTCCCCCTACCCGAGATCCGTCGGTTTTAACACCGACATTGGTGCTTTCATTTAGAGTTCCTCTGTGACATCGCCATAAGGAAGGATGCCTCATCTCGTTGTTAAAAACAACATTACCGCTGGGGGAGCTCTGGCTGTCGGCCAAACTCTCCGGCTAGGCAGTTTCGTCATGACCGCCTGTTGGGCTGCTGCAGTGACGATGACTTCTCGGGTCATCAAAAACAGCCTCCACGTCGGCTCAGAATTCGCCGAGCAGATGGGTCCAATGGAGTTCTCTTCGCTAAACGAGCTCTTGGATCGCATCGCCGCCTTGGGAGTCGCTATGGGCTATGATCGGATTAGGATTAAACCCGATCGAAGGGAGATTAACTCTCCACCGGTCATCCATCATGTTGCGGTGGTGGAGGAATAATGCGGCGATTCTTCCTCTATCTTGAGGACTAACTATGTCTGAATTCCTGAGATCTCCGAGCTGGATACCCGTTTACGGGAGGAAATCACCCAAACCCTAAACCTAGAGTCAGGCAGCGGGCCAGACTCATCGGGCAACATACCGGAATCCGAACTTCCATGATCGGAAACCCCTCGGCCCCTGGGTCTCAGATCGGGTAGGGGTCCGGACTCAAATCCACCCACCCACCCAGACATAAACAATCTTTCCCACATCAGGCAAGAGCCCCATGAAACATTACATCATTATTGGGCCAGATTCCTCCTTGTGATGAACAAGGTTAAGGACTGCCGCGAGGAAGACGTGGTCTCACTTTTCTGCAATAACTGCACAGACAAGGGAATCCTTAATGCCATAAGTCGCCGTGACATATCACGCTTTGCCGACTTGGCGTCCATAGTACGAAAGTACTGTGCGATGGAAAGTGCCTGGAAAACCGAAATGAAATTTTGGGATAATCCGGCTCCGAATATACACCCAGTCCGAGGTAAAAGGTTGCATTATCATAAGACACCCGAGTTCATTACAAAGAAGCAAAAACCCTCTACAGGGCACGGAACCGTATTGGAGGGATGGCTTAACGGACCCTGCAAAATTCATAGCACAGCGGATACAATACCAACGCACAGCCTTAGAGCATGTTGGATACTCCGGCAGGTGGCCAAAAGTGGTGAGGATGTTCTTATCCCAAATGCCATAGAGCACCATCCCGTGGATAACAATACGGTATTAACAGTCTTTGAGACCTTCACGTCAAATAATAGGCACAAGCGAACACTCTGCAGCATTGCCAAAATATGCCACGTAGCAGCAATAAATCCATGGAGTGACACAGCTATTACCTTCCATGCTAGTGACGAACCTAAATTCCGAATAGCCCGAGCACCATCCGCACTGGTCCTCAGTCCAATCGTGGACGGCTTTCGACTCACCAAAGTACTCATGGACGGCGGCAGCGGATTAAACCTCATCTATGAGGAAACTCTTCAAAAAATGGAAATAGACTGGAACCGCATTGAGCAAAGTAGCACAACCTTCAGAGGAATCATACCCAGTCGGGAAGCACAATGCGCTGGGAAAATCACACTAGATGTGGTATTCGGTATGCCAGAGAACTATAGGTCTGAAGAAATTACATTTCAAGTGGCCCCGTTCAGTAGTGGATACCACGCCCTCTTAGGACGTGAGGCGTTCACGATCTTCCAAGTCGTACCCCATTATGGGTACATGAAGCTAAAAATGCCTGGGGCCAATGGAATCATCACCCTCGCAAGTGATCCGGACACAGCACTCCGCGCCGAAAACAAAACAGTCGCACTGGCCCTTGAGGCATTATCTGAAGCCCTCTCGGCCAAGGAATTAACCATGCTACGCTCCACAGTGGACAGGGACGACGTGGTACTCGACAAGAGATCCAAGTCCACCTCTTTTAAACCAGCGGATGAAATAGTCAAATTCCAAGTCCACCCAACGGACCCTACAAAAATAGCGTCCATCGGGGCACAGTTAAACACCGTCGTGGACGCCACACTACGAGAGTTCCTGCGCGAGAATTGGGACATATTCGCCTGGCATCCCTCAGACATGCCAGGAATCCCACGCAGGCTGGCCGAGCATAGCCTCAATATCCTAAAGGGATTCAAGCCGGTCAAGAAGGCTCTTCGGTGTTTCTCCAAACCTAAGAGACAGGCCATGGGAGAGGAACTAGCCAAGTTATTGGAGGCCGGATTCATCAGAGAAATAAAACACCCGGACTGGCTAGCAAACTTGGTGATGGTACCAAAGAAGGATAAATCCTGGCGCCTTTGTGTCGATTTCAAGGACCTCAATAAAGCTTGCCTAAAGGATCCCTTCCCCCTCCCTTGCATTGATCAAATTATTGATGCTACCGCAGGACACGAGTCATTGTGTTTCCTCGACGCATACTCCGGTTACCACCAAATCAAGATGGCGGAGTCCGACCAAGCCGCAACGGCATTCATCACACCATACGGTCCCTTCTATTTCAACACAATGCCTTTTGGGCTCAAAAATGCTGGCACAACATATCAGCGCATGATTCAGACATGGCTGGAGAAACAAATCAGCAAAATAGTAGAGGCATACGTAGATGATGTTGTCGTCAAAACCAAACACGTCGACACTCTGATAGACGACTTGAGGCTCACATTTGACAACCTCCAAACATACGACATCAAGCTCAATCCGGAAAAATGCATTTTCAGCGTACCAGTCGGAAAGCTCCTGGGTTTCATTGTCTCCAGTAGAGGTATTGAAGCTAATCCAGCCAAAATCCGAGCTTTGTCACAGTTGGCTACCCCAACAGACCTCAAACAAATCCAGAAGTTAACTAGATGTGTGGCGGCTCTAAGCCGCTTTATCTCCCGCTAGGAGAAAAGGCATTACCCCTTTATCGCCTCCTTCGGCGCACCGAACACTTCGAGTGGACGGATGCTGCCACAGCCGGATTGGAAGAAATAAAAGCCATACTGGCAACCAACCCAATCCTGGTCGCGCTAAACATCAGCGAACCAATGCTATTATACATTGCGACAACTCATCAAGTTGTAAGCACAGTGCTTGTCGTCGAACGAGAAGCAGACGGACATAAATTCCCTCTTCAAAAGCCGGTATATTATGTATCCAATGTCCTCACTCCATGCAAATCACGGTGCCCACATTATCAAAAGATAGCCTATGCGGTATTCATGGCATCCCGGAAACTGCGACACTACTTTCAAGAGTGTTCGATTACAGTAGCCTCAGAGGTGCCACTCAATGATATTATAAACAACCGCGACGCCATGGGACGGATTGCCAAATGGGCCATTGAGCTCCTCCGGTTCGACATAACATACAAACCTCGGCGAGCCATTAAATCGCAAGTATTGGTCGACTTTGTCACCGAATGGACGGAAGTCGAACTCCCTAAAGAGTACGGCGCATACTCCAATTGGATTATGCATTTCGACGGCTCCAAAATGCTGGCTGGACTGGGGGCTGGCGTCGTCCTGACGTCCCCAACCGGAGATACAGTTCAGTACATGCTGCAGATACTATATACAGACTCCAACAATGCAGCCGAATAAAAAGCCCTGTTACATGGTCTTCGGATGGCAGTTTCCATGGGCATTCAGCACCTGGAGGTGTGTGGGGATTCGAACCTCGCAATATCCCAAATAAATGGAGACTTTGATGCCAAGGATCTAAAGATGGCGGCCTATCGTAATGTCGTCCTAAAGATGTCAGCTCGGTTCGAGGGGCTCAAATTTCACCATGTGGCTCAGGAAAACAATCAGGCGGCGGATATCCTCGCCCGCATCGGCGCAAAACGTGATGTGGTCCCCCCAATATCTTTTTAGAGAGGTTGTTTAAGCCATCCATGGTATGGGAGGGGGACACCGGCAATAGTAGTCCGGACCCGGCCACAACACTCGATACCGAACACTTTGACATAATCGGAGGCTCTGCCACCGAAACAGCACCTTCAGCCCACGTAATAATGGCCATCATAGCCCCATGGATAGAACCATTCCTGGCCTACCTAACTAGGCAGGAACTTCCGGAGGACCAAAATGAGGCACGCTGCATAGTGCGGCGATCTAAGGCCTACAGGGTCCATGAGGGAAAACTGTATAAAAAAGCACTACCGGAGTCCTTCAAAGGTGCATCTCCGAAGAGGAAGGGCGGAACCTTTTGGCAGAAATTCATGCCGGACTCGGCGGCCACCACGCCGCAGCCCGGGCTCTTATAAGCAAGGCCTTCCGTACAGGATTCTATTGGCCGATGGCCCGGGCAGACGCGCAGGACTTGGTCCAACGTTGCGCCGGTTGCCAGCTTTTTGCAAATCAAAGCCACATGCCACCCACCGCCCTCCAAACAATCCCCATTACGTGGCCCTTCACGGTCTGGGGGCTTGACATGGTTGGACCTCTCAAAGGGGGAACCCACAAGAAAAAATACTTACTGGTCATGGTGGATAAATTCACCAAATGGATAGAAGCCAAACCTGTTAAAATAGCCAAATCCGGACCGGTGATAGACTTCATATCCGGGGTCATACATTGTTATGGCGTCCCCCACAGCATCATCACTGACTACGACACGAACTTCACGGCCAATGAGGTAAAACTCTGGTGCAGCAAAATGGGCATCAAGCTCGATTATGCTTCAGTCTATCACCCACAAACCAACGGCCAAGTTGAGCGAGCAAATGGTCTTATAATGAGCGGCATTAAACCCAGATTAGTGCGGTCCTTAACGGAGTCTAACACGCACTGGCTAGAGGAGCTCGACTCTGTACTCTAGGGGCTACGGACCACGCCGAATCGTAGTACCGGATATACACCCTTCTTTATGGTGTACGGCGTAGAGGCAGTCTTGCCCTGTGACATAATTCATGACTCACCTCGAGTGCGCATGTACGAAGAAAGAGAAGCCGAGCTCGATCGGCAGGATAGTCTGGACACCCTAGAGGAGGAGCGTGATGTGTCAAAAGCCCGTTCCGCATTTTATCAGCAACAGGCTCGCAGATACCAGAGCAGAGAAGTACGGGCCAAAACTTATAACGTTGGCGAACTAGTTCTATGCCTACCGGATAAGAAAAAGAACAAGCTCGAGCCCAAATGGGAAGGTCCCTTCATTATTGACCAAGTTCTGACCGGTGGAGCGTACCGTCTACGGGATGCATCGACTAATCAACTCGAGCCGAACCCATGGAACGCGGCCAGGCTCCGATGATTCTACGCCTAGCGCCGGACTCTATGTTCGTCTCCTTCCTCTGTCCATTTTTTGCATATACATTATCTGTCTTGTTTTTCTTTCTTTCTTTCTTTTATTCTTTCTCTATGCCTTCAAGGGCCAACTTGTGCCTCGCTTGCACATTATAGATGCGCTAGCCACGCTCATCATACCTGGGGGCTTCTTTCACAGAAGCTTAATTATTTATCTGGGCCTCATGCCCCGCACGTGTGTTATACTTCCGCATGTACCTTTTTCGCCATTATATGCATCAATATGACTTAAGTTTTGGCCAAGCTAGGTTGCCTGGCTCTTGTATTTATGCCCTACATTCCCATTAATTCAGCTAGGGCATAATGGGAGCACCTCTGCGATTGTTACTGCCGGGTCAGCCGGATGTGTACCTCAGACTGGGTGAAGCCGAAAGCTAGCGTTCTTAAGGGAATATTCGGTCGGTGAACAAAAGATGATTTTCATTTATTTTCCATATGTGCCCCCAGATGTTTTTTTTCCTGCGTTTCCTATTGCAGTCCGGACATGCACTTTAGGGCATGCGTACCCAGGGAAAGGAACCCTTAACGGAACTATTCTCCCTGGAAGATGTTTCTTACTACCCATGTAATATAACATAACTAGTTGGGCACTTGTCTGTTCAAGCACTAATGACCCCTACGCCTGGTCTCCACGCATACCCCGGTTCTTATATAACTAAGCGGGTATTCAGATACACTCCGGACTATCGAGTCTCGAGGTTGAAGTGAAAAGGTCCGCCATGACAAATGATCTACAATCCGGCTAGAAGGCATTATACATGTCACTTTAATTACATATTCATGCAAACTGACTAAATTCCTCTTCTATACCATCCAACAGGCGGTCTAGCCTACAATCCTGTTGGGAATACTTTGCGGCTAATTCTACTTGCCCATAAACTAAGTTAACGGGGATCTCTTTTCCGTCGGGCCCCACAGGTCCGACCTCGGCCATGTGATTTGGGTCAGCCTTGGTATACCGCATCTTCACCATGGCCCAGGCTTCCCTGGCACCTCAACGGTAGGCCGATATCTTCCATAATTGGAAGCGCCGTTGTGCTCCCTTGAGCTTCTCCATAAGCTCTGCAACGCCTTCTGGCAGGGACACGGATGGCCACAAGGCCTGGGCAACACCTTGCATCACCTGCCGAACTTGTTTGTGCAGTTGTGAGAGCTTGGATAGAAGATCACCCGCAGACCCCGGGCATTTCCTCCGCGGGACGACCCGTCAGCATACCTATAGGCATAACGATGTTAGTTGGCTTCTTCATCGAACTCCTTCAAAAGGATTCGTTCAAGCACTTACTGAAAATGCCGCGTCGAAGCCGCTTATTCTCCTTCTCGAAGTCTGCAAGCTGGGCTCGAACGTCTTTCAGTTCCATGCTCAGCTTGGTATTCGCGTCTTGGAGATTGTTTTTCTCCTGCCTGACCTTAGTCAGCATGTGTTCGCCAGCCTTTAGCTGTCGCACGACATGCTGGTCCTCCGTATTTTCTCTGGATTCATCTGCAACATCTATTGTTAGATCTGCTACCACGCCGCACACTATATGGTAACCATCATTCTTTAAAGTAAATGTTACCAGCGGGGGACTTCTTCGGTTCCTTCAATGCGGCAACAGCGGCCCGCAGTTGGGTCTTGCACTCCTCCAGCTCTTGTGACAGCCGAGTATTCTTCTCTGTAAGAACCTGCAAAATAAAGATGATCCTTAAATTAGTTCTGCTAACTGTTTCAAGTCTTAGGGGCTACTGATACATATAATCGTCAGATTTACTTACTGTACATCCTTTACATAATGATCCGTGGCTCTGGCTAGACCATCTTGAGCAGCACGGAGGTACGCCTTTCCAGAATTGAAGGCATCAAATGCCTCTGGTGAGAAACAAGCGTCACGGAGTACGGCCCGGTGGCGCCTATGATTCATAGCGCTTTCCACTTCTGAATTTGTGGCGGATAATCTATCTGCATCCTCTGTAGGGGGGTTATCCGGCGCCCGCCCCATATCGGCTTCCGCCTCTATGTCCGGTCCTGGCGCCCGACTGGTGGAAGCATGATTAGCAACATCGCCGGACATATTCCGGCGAGCGTTTTTTCTGTTAAAGAAACACGGGCGTCATTACATTTCGAGAAAGACGACAACCACGGAGCGGGGTCTCTGTTATACCTTTGCGTCGGCGTCTCCGTCCTGACCGCCTTCCTTTTTGGCCTGCCCTGCCTCGGTGCCTCTTGTTGGCGAGTTGTTGCGGGTTCGGCAGGGCGTCCCGAATGCCTTCCCTGTAAAAACGCCATATGTATATGGTAGGTGATGTGTCTAAAAGGGGATCCTAGTTTTTGGAGTTGGGATTTTTGGTTTTTCTTACATGCGATGCAGGAAGCAGTCCGGGATAGTCGGCCGTAATGGCCACCATGGCAGCATCGCAGCTTAACTGATAGAACTGCCAGTCTATCAGCTCCATGAATATGACCGGATCTTCTTCGAGTCCGGAGTCGAGGGCCCGGTCCGGGTCCTCTGGTTGTGGGGAGGGGCTATTAACCTCCTTTATGGCTTTTCGCAGTTCCTGCCGCAAAATGGCAAGGTGAATACCTACGACAAAGAATGCGGGAAAGAATGGGAGTAAGGAGATATAACTCACCCAGCTTGGAGGATTGTACATGGAGAATCCATCCCGTGGCTTGACGCGGATGAACTCCTCTTCCTCTCCCTTGAACAAATCGGACAGAATTTTTGCTAAAGCGGCAGCATTGTCCGAACCCTTACGCCCGGAATGGGTGGCGTCATCCTCCCCGTTAAAACACCACAAGGGGTGCCCTCGATATTGAAGTGGTTGCACTCCACGCATTATGCATATGGACATAACTTCGATTATTGTCAATCCTGATTGAGCCAGTGCTTTAATCCGGTTCATCAGGTAAAGGACTTCTCCATTGTCTTCCTCCTGGGGGCTCCGTGGGCGCCAAGTTCGGCGTTTCTTTAGAGGAGCATTGCTGAACTCAGGAAGACCCCGCCGAACAGGGTCTGGAAGGGGAACGTCCTCCATATAAAACCATTCCGAAGGCCAGTCTTCGGACGACTTCTTTGGGATACCGGACAGGTATCCGGTTCCGGCGATGCGCCATATATCGTCTCCGCCAACTTGATAAGGTGACCCCCTCTGTGTGCGAGGGACGAGGCAAAATAGCCTTTTCCACAGCTCGAAATGAGCCTCGCAGCCCAGGAACAACTCGCAGAGAGCAACATAGCCGGCGATATGTAAAATGGAGCAGGGGTGAAATTGTGTAATTGGAGGCCATAGAACTCCAGGAGCCCGCGGAGGAACGGATGAATTGGAAATTCGAGTCCCCTTAATAAATAAGAAACAAGGCAGACCCGCTCCCCCGTAGAGGGACTAGGAAAGCTCTCTGCTTGCTCCCTGCCATTATAGGTGGCAAGCCCGGCTCGAACGGGCACCATATGAAGGAAATATGCCCTAGAGGCAATAATAAAGTTATTATTTATTTCCTTATATCATGATAAATGTTTATTATTCATGCTAGAATTGTATTAACCGGAAACATAATACATGTGTGAATACATAGACCAACAGAGTGTCACTAGTATGCCTCTACTAGACTAGCTCGTTAATCAAAGATGGTTATGTTTCCTAACCATGAACAAAGAGTTGTTATTTGATTAACGAGGTCACATCATTAGTTGAATGATCTGATTGACATGACCCATTCCATTAGCTTAGCACCCGATCGTTTAGTATGTTGCTATTGCTTTCTTCATGACTTATACATGTTCCTATAACTATGAGATTATGCAACTCCCGTTTACCGGAGGAACACTTTGGGTACTACCAAACGTCACAACGTAACTGGGTGATTATAAAGGAGTACTACAGGTGTCTCCAATGGTAGATGTTGGGTTGGCGTATTTCGAGATTAGGGTTTGTCACTCCGATTGTCAGAGAGGTATCTCTGGGCACTCTCGGTAATACACATCACATAAGCCTTGCAAGCATAATAACTAAGATGTTAGTTATGAGATGATGTATTACGGAACGAGTAAAGAGACTTGCCAGTAACGAGATTGAACTAGGTATTGGATACCGACGATCGAATCTCGGGCAAGTAGCATACCGATGACAAAGGGAACAACGTATGTTGTTATGCGGTCTGACCGATAAAGATCTTCGTAGAATATGTAGGAGCCAATATGGGCATCCAGGTCCCGCTATTGGTTATTGACCGGAGACGTGTCTCGGTCATGTCTACATTGTTCTCGAACCGTAGGGTCCGCACGCTTAACGTTACGATGACAGTTATTATGAGTTTATGCATTTTGATGTACCGAAGGTTGTTCGGAGTCCCGGATGAGATCACGGACATGACGAGGAGTCTCGAAATGGTCGAGACGTAAAGATTGATATATTGGAAGTCTATGTTTGGACATCGGAAGTGTTCCGGGTGAAATCGGGATTTTACCGGATTACTGGGAGGGTTACCGGAACCCCCCGGGAGCCAAATGGGCCTACATGGGCCATTGTGGAAAGGTGAAAGGGGCTGCCAAGGAGGGCTGCGCACCTCCCCCCTCCCCTAGTCCTATTAGTACTAGGAGACGTGGCCGGCCACCTCTCTCTCTTTCCCTCTCCCTTTTTCCCAAGGAGTCCTAGTTGGAATAGGATTGGAGGGGGGAGTCCTACTCCCGGTGGGAGTAGGACTCCTCCTGCGCCTCCCCCTCTTTGGCCGTCCAGCCCCCCTCCCTCCAACCTTTATATACGGGGGCAGGGGACACCCCAAGACACACAAGTTGATCCTTGAGATCGTTCCTTAGCCGTGTGCGGTGCCCCCTGCCACCAAATTCCACCTCGATCATACCGTTACAGTGCTTAGGCGAAGCCCTGCGTCGGTAGTACATCAAGATCGTCACCACGCCGTCGTGCTGACGGAACTCTTCCTCGACGCTTTGCTGGATCGGAGCCCGAGGAACGTCATCGAGCTGAACGTGTGCTAAGAACTCGGAGGTGCCGGAGTAACGGTGCTTGGATCGGTCGGATCGGGAAGAAGACGTACGACTACTTCCTCTACGTTGTGTCAACGCTTCCGTTGCGATCTACTAGGGTACGTAGATCAGACTCTCCCCCTCGTTGCTATGCATCACCATGATCTTGCGTGTGCGTAGGAAATTTTTTGAAATTACTGCGTTCCCCAACAGTGGCATCCGAGCCTAGGTTTTTATGGTTTGATGTTATATGCACGAGTAGAACACAAGTGAGTTGTGGGCGATACAAGTCATACTGCCTA
Organism: Triticum monococcum; assembly: GCA_034509565.1. Classification (NCBI taxonomy): domain Eukaryota; kingdom Viridiplantae; phylum Streptophyta; class Magnoliopsida; order Poales; family Poaceae; genus Triticum; species Triticum monococcum. The sequence continues at coordinate 629,960,765 of CM067847.1, read as the reverse complement.
CCAGCATGTCATACTTTGGTTCGGCGGTATTGTTGGATGAGATGATCCGGACCAACCTTACGCGTACTCTTACGCGAGACCGGTTCCCTCGACGTGCTTTGCACATAGATGGCTTGCGGAAGAATGTCTCTCCAACTTTAGTTGAACCAAGTGTGACTACGCCCGGTCCTTGAGAAGGTTAAAACGGAGTCTATTTGACGAACTATCATTGTGGTTTTGATGCGTAGGTGAGATGAGTTCTTACTTAAGCCCGTAGCAGCCACGTAAAACTTGCAACAACAAAGTAGAGGACGTCTAACTTGTTTTTGCAGGGCATGTTGTGATGTGATATGGTCAAGGCATGATGCTTAATTTATTGTATGAGATGATCATGTTTTGTAACCCAGTTATCGGCAACTGGCAGGAGCCATATGGTTGTCGCTTTATTGTATGCAATGCAATCGCGATGTAATGCTTTACTTTATTACTAAGCGGTAGTGATAGTCGTGGAAGCATAAGATTGGCGAGACGACAACGATGCTACGATGGAGATCAAGGTGTCGCGCCGGTGACGATGGTGATCATGACGGTGCTTCGGAGATGGAGATCACAAAGCACAAGATGATGATGGCCATATCATATCACTTATATTGATTGCATGTGATGTTTATCCTTTTATGCATCTTATCTTGCTTTGAATGACGGTAGCATTATAAGATGATCTCTCACTAAATTATCAAGAAGTGTTCTCCCTGAGTATGCACCGTTGCAAAAGTTCTTCGTGCTGAGACACCACATGATGATCGGGTGTGATAGGCTCTACGTTCAAATACAACGGGTGCAAAACAGTTGCACATGCAGAATACTCAGGTTATACTTGACGAGCCAAGCATATACAGATATGGCCTCGGAACACGGAGACCGAAAGGTCGAGCGTGAATCATATAGTAGATATGATCAACATATTGATGTTCACCATTGAAAACTACTCCATCTCACGTGATGATCGGTTATGGTTTAGTTGATTTGGATCACGTGATCACTTAGAGGATTAGAGGGATGTCTATCTAAGTGGGAGTTCTTAAGTAAATTAACTGAACTTAAAAAATTATCATGAACTTAGTACCTGATAGTATCTTGCTTGTTTATGTTGATTGTAGATAGATGGCTCGTGCTGTTGTTCCGTTGAATTTTAATGCGTTCCTTGAGAAAGCAAAGTTGAAAGATGATGGTAGCAATTACACGGACTGGGTCCGTAACCTGAGGATTATCCTCATTGCTGCACAGAAGAATTACGTCCTGGAAGCACCGCTGAGTGCCAGGCCTGCTGCAAGAGCAACACCAGAAGTTATGAACGTCTGGCAGAGCAAAGCTGATGACTACTCAATAGTTCAGTGTGCCATGCTTTACGGCTTAGAACCGGGACTTCAACGACGTTTTGAACGTCATGGAGCATATGAGATGTTCCAGGAGTTGAAGTTAATATTTCAAGCAAATGCCCGGATTGAGAGATATGAAGTCTCCAATAAGTTCTATAGCTGCAAGATGGAGGAGAACAGTTCTGTCAGTGAGCATATACTCAAAATGTCTGGGTATAATAATCACTTGATTCAATTGGGAGTTACACTTCCGGATGATTGCGTCATTGACAGAATTCTCCAATCACTGCCACCAAGCTACAAGAGCTTTGTGATGAACTATAATATGCAAGGGATGAACAAGACTATTCCCGAGCTCTTCACTATGCTGAAAGCTGCGGAGGTAGAAATCAAGAAGGAACATCAAGTGTTGATGGTTAACAAAACCACTAGTTTCAAGAAAAAGGGCAAAGGGAAGAAGAAGGGGAACTTCAAGAAGAACGGCAAGCAAGTTGCTGCTCAAGAGAAGAAACCCAAGTCTGGACCTAAGCCTGAAACTGAGTGCTTCTACTGCAAGCAGACTGGTCACTGGAAGCGGAACTGCCCCAAGTATTTGGCGGATAAGAAGGATGGCAAGGTGAACAAAGGTATATGTGATATACATGTTATTGATGTGTACCTTACTAATGCTCGCAGTAGCACCTGGGTATTTGATACTGGTTCTGTTGCTAATATTTGCAACTCGAAACAGGGACTACAGAATAAGCGGACACTAGCAAAGGACGAGGTGACGATGCGCGTGGGAAATGGTTCCAAAGTCGATGTGATCGCGGTCGGCACGCTACCTCTACATCTACCTTCGGGATTAATATTAGACCTAAATAATTGTTATTTGGTGCCAGCGTTGAGCATGAACATTATATCTGGATCTTGTTTGATGCGAGACGGTTATTCATTTAAATCAGAGAATAATGGTTGTTCTATTTATATGAGTAATATCTTTTATGGTCATGCACCCTTGAAAAGTGGTCTATTCTTATTGAATCTCGATAGTAGTAATACACATATTCATAATGTTGAAGCCAAAAGATGCAGAGTTGATAATGATAGTGCAACTTATTTGTGGCACTGCCGTTTAGGTCATATCGGTGTAAAGCGCATGAAGAAACTCCATGCTGATGGGCTTTTGGAACCACTTGATTATGAATCACTTGGTACTTGCGAACCGTGCCTCATGGGCAAGATGACTAAAACACCGTTCTCCGGTACTATGGAGAGAGCAACAGATTTATTGGAAATCATACATACCGATGTATGTGGTCCGATGAATATTGAGGCTCATGGCGGATATCGTTATTTTCTCACCTTCACAGATGATTTAAGCAGATATGGGTATATCTACTTAATGAAACATAAGTCTGAAACATTTGAAAAGTTCAAGGAATTTCAGAGTGAAGTTGAAAATCATCGTAACAAGAAAATAAAGTTTCTACGATCTGATCGTGGAGGAGAATATTTGAGTTACGAGTTTGGTGTACATTTGAAAAATTGTGGAATAGTTTCGCAACTCACGCCACCCGGAACACCACAACGTAATGGTGTGTCCGAACGTCGTAATCGTACTTTACTAGATATGGTGCGATCTATGATGTCTCTTACTGATTTACCGCTATCATTTTGGGGTTATGCTTTAGAGACGGCCGCATTCACGTTAAATAGAGCACCATCTAAATCCGTTGAGACGACGCCTTATGAACTGTGGTTTGGCAAGAAACCAAAGTGGTCGTTTCTTAAAGTTTGGGGCTGCGATGCTTATGTGAAAAAGCTTCAACCTGATAAGCTCGAACCCAAATCGGAGAAGTGTGTCTTCATAGGATATCCAAAGGAAACTATTGGATACACCTTCTATCACAAATCCGAAGGCAAGACTTTTGTTGCTAAATTCAGAAACTTTCTTGAGAAGGAGTTTCTCTCGAAAGAAGTGAGTGGGAGGAAAGTAGAACTTGGCGAGGTAACTGTACCTACTCCGTTATTGGGAAATAGTACATCACAGAAAACTGTTTCTGTGAGACCTACACCAATAAGAGAGGAAGTTAATGATGATGATCATGAAACTTTAGATCAAGATACTACTGTACCTCGTAGATCAACCAAAGTAAGATCCGCACCAGAGTGGTATAGTAATCCTGTTCTGGAAGTCATGCTACTAGATCATGATGAACCTACGAACTATGAAGAAGCGATGGTGAGCCTAGATTCCGCAAAGTGGCTTGAAGCCATGAAATCTGAGATGGGATCCATGTATGAGAACAAAGTATGGACTTTGGTTGACTTGCCCGATGATCGGCAAGCAATTGAGAATAAATGGATCTTTAAGAAAAAGACTGACGCTGATGGTAATGTTACTGTCTACAAAGCTCGACTTATCGCAAAAGGTTTTCGACAAGTTCAAGGAGTTGACTACGATGAGACTTTCTCACCCGTAGCGATGCTTAAGTCTGTCAGAATCATGTTAGCAATTGCCGCATTTTATGATTATGAAATTTGGCAAATGGATGTAAAAACCGCATTCCTGAATGGATTTCTGGAAGAAGAGTTGTATATGATGCAACCAGAAGGTTTTGTCGATCCAAAGGGAGCTAACAAAGTGTGCAAACTCCAGCGATCCATTTATGGACTGGTGCAAGCATCTCGGAGTTGGAATAAACGCTTTGATAGTGTGATCAAAGCATTTGGGTTTATACAGACTTTTGGAGAAGCCTGTATTTACAAGAAAGTGAGTGGGAGCTCTGTAGCATTTCTGATATTATATGTGGATGACATATTACTAATTGGAAATGATATAGAATTTCTAGATAGCATAAAGGGATACTTGAATAAAAGTTTTTCGATGAAAGACCTCGGGGAAGCTGCTTACATATTAGGCATAAAGATCTATAGAGATAGATCAAAACGCTTAATTGGACTTTCACAAAGCACATACCTTGACAAGATTTTGAAGAAGTTCAAAATGGATCAAGCAAAGAAAGGGTTCTTGCCTGTGTTACAAGGTGTGAAGTTGAGTCAGACTCAATGCCCGACCACTGCAGAAGATAGAGAGAAAATGAAAGATGTTCCCTATGCTTCAGCCATAGGCTCTATCATGTACGCAATGCTGTGTACCAGACCTGATGTGTGCCTTGCTATAAGTTTAGCAGGGAGGTACCAAAGTAATCCAGGAGTGGATCACTGGACAGCGGTCAAGAACATCCTGAAATACCTGAAAAGGACTAAGGATATCTTTCTCGTATATGGAGGTGACAAAGAGCTCACCGTAAGAGGTTACGTTGATGCAAGCTTTGACACTGATCCGGACGATTCTAAATCGCAAACCGGATACGTGTTTACTTTAAACGGTGGAGCTGTCAGTTGGTGCAGTTCTAAACAAAGTGTCGTAGCAGGATCTACATGTGAAGCGGAGTACATAGCTGCTTCGGAAGCAGCGAACGAAGGAGTCTGGATGAAGGAGTTCATATCCGATCTAGGTGTCATACCTAGTGCATCGAGTCCAATGAAAATCTTCTGTGACAATACTGGTGCAATTGCCTTGGCAAAGGAATCCAGATTTCACAAAAGAACCAAACACATCAAGAGACGCTTCAACTCCATCCGGGATTTAGTCCAGGTGGGAGACATAGAGATTTGCAAGATACATACGGATCTGAATGTTGCAGACCCGTTGACTAAGCCTCTTCCACGAGCAAAACATGATCAGCACCAAGGATCCATGGGTGTTAGAATCATTACTGTGTAATCTAGATTATTGACTCTAGTGCGAGTGGGAGACTGAAGGAAATATGCCCTAGAGGAAATAATAAAGTTATTATTTATTTCCTTATATCATGATAAATGTTTATTATTCATGCTAGAATTGTATTAACCGGAAACATAATACATGTGTGAATACATAGACCAACAGAGTGTCACTAGTATGCCTCTACTAGACTAGCTCGTTAATCAAAGATGGTTATGTTTCCTAACCATGAACAAAGAGTTGTTATTTGATTAACGAGGTCACATCATTAGTTGAATGATCTGATTGACATGACCCATTCCATTAGCTTAGCACCCGATCGTTTAGTATGTTGCTATTGCTTTCTTCATGACTTATACCTGTTCCTATAACTATGAGATTATGCAACTCCCGTTTACCGGAGGAACACTTTGGGTACTACCAAACGTCACAACGTAACTGGGTGATTATAAAGGAGTACTACAGGTGTCTCCAATGGTAGATGTTGGGTTGGCGTATTTCGAGATTAGGGTTTGTCACTCCGATTGTCGGAGAGGTATCTCTGGGCCCTCTCGGTAATACACATCACATAAGCCTTGCAAGCATAATAACTAAGATGTTAGTTATGAGATGATGTATTACGGAACGAGTAAAGAGACTTGCCAGTAACGAGATTGAACTAGGTATTGGATACCGACGATCGAATCTCGGGCAAGTAACATACCGATGACAAAGGGAACAACGTATGTTGTTATGCGGTCTGACCAATAAAGATCTTCGTAGAATATGTAGGAGCCAATATGGGCATCCAGGTCCCGCTATTGGTTATTGACCGGAGACGTGTCTCGGTCATGTCTACATTGTTCTCGAACCGTAGGGTCCGCACGCTTAACGTTACGATGACAGTTATTATGAGTTTATGCATTTTGATGTACCGAAGGTTGTTCGGAGTCCCGGATGAGATCACGGACATGACGAGGAGTCTCGAAATGGTCGAGACGTAAAGATTGATATATTGGAAGTCTATGTTTGGACATCGGAAGTGTTCCGGGTGAAATCGGGATTTTACCGGATTACCGGGAGGGTTACCGGAACCCCCCGGGAGCCAAATGGGCCTACATGGGCCATTGTGGAAAGGTGAAAGGGGCTGCCAAGGAGGGCTGCGCACCTCCCCCCTCCCCTAGTCCTATTAGGACTAGGAGAGGTGGCCGGCCACCTCTCTCTCTTTCCCTCTCCCTTTTTCCCAAGGAGTCCTTGTTGGAATAGGATTGGAGGGGGGAGTCCTACTCCCGGTGGGAGTAGGACTCCTCCTGCGCCTCCCCCTCTTTGGCCGGCCAGCCCCCCTCCCTCCAACCTTTATATACGGGGGCAGGGGACACCCCAAGACACACAAGTTGATCCTTGAGATCGTTCCTTAGCCGTGTGCGGTGCCCCCTGCCACCAAATTCCACCTCGATCATACCGTTACAGTGCTTAGGCGAAGCCCTACGTCGGTAGTACATCAAGATCGTCACCACGCCGTCGTACTGACGGAACTCTTCCTCGACGCGTTGCTGGATCGGAGCCCGAGGAACGTCATTGAGCTGAACGTGTGCTAAGAACTCGGAGGTGCCGGAGTAACGGTGCTTGGATCGGTCGGATCGGGAAGAAGACGTACGACTACTTCCTCTACGTTGTGTCAACGCTTCCGTTGCGATCTACTAGGGTACGTAGATCAGACTCTCCCCCTCGTTGCTATGCATCACCATGATCTTGCGTGTGCGTAGGAAAATTTTTGAAATTACTGCGTTCCCCAACACCATATATGTTGGAGGAAGAAATCCCTTAGTCTGCAGTTCGATTAATCAACTGTGTGGGACTGAACACCTCTCCCAGTCACCGGGCTTAGGGCTACGGGGGCGGGAGGAGGAGCTGCGGAGGTTGGCCATGCTGGAATGGATCTTTCCGAAGCACGCTCTGATGGATTCTCGCTGGGGGAGGATGGTATGGATCGGATCTGAGAATCCCCATCCTTTTAATAGACAATTTATTTATCTGGCTAGGGGGGCGAATGTAAAAAAAATGCCTTGGTGCCTCGTATTCATTCGACACGTGGGAGATAGCCCTTATTGGGCGCAGAAGCCAAGAGGTCCAAACATTTATGGGACCGGACACTGCTTAACAAACGTTCAAAATTTGGAGAAGAACCCGCCTTGCAATGCCGAAGACAACACTGCACGCCGGACTCGTCGTCATTGAAGCCTGGTTTGGGGGCTACTGAGGGAGTCCTGGATTAGGGGGTTGTCAGTGTCAAAACCGGTGGATCTCGGGTAGGCGGTCCCGAACAGTGCGTCTAGGCCGGATGGTAACAGGAGGCAGGGAACACGATGTTTTACCCAGGTCCGGGCCCTCTCGATGGAGGTAAACCCTACGTCCTGCTTGATAAATATTGATGATATGGGTAGTACAAGAGTAGATCTGCCACGAGATCAAGGAGGCTAAACCCTAGAAGCTAGCCTATGGTATGATTGTTGTATATGGAGTTGATGATGTTGATGTCCTACGGACTACAACACTCCGGTTTATATAGACACCGGATAGGGTTAGGGTTACATAGAGTCGGTTACAATGGTAGGAGATCTTGAATATCCGCATCGCCAAGCTTGCCTTCCACGCCAAGGAAAGTCCCCTCCGGATACGGGACGAAGTCTTCAATCTTGTATCTTCATAATCCAGGAGTCCGGCTGAAGGTATAGTCCGGCTACCCGAACACCCCCTAATCCAGGACTCCCTCAGTAGCCCCTGAACCAGGCTTCAATGACGACGAGTCCGGTGCACAAATTGTCTTCGGCATTGCAAGGCGGGTTCCTCCTCCAAGTCCTTCATAGAAGATTGTAAACACCAAGAGTAGTGTCCGGCTCTGCAAAATAAGCTTCCACATATTGCCATAGAGATAATAATATTAACACAAATCAAATCTGCTGACGTATCCCGCAGTGCGTCATTACACTACTGCCAAGTCCTTTACTCGAATCGTTTTTACTTTTCCACCTCAGCGTGTTTTGCGAGGCGGTTTCCTTGGCACGTCTTGTCAAAGCAGAGATCGTGTACCCCCCTTTTACGAGATTCTCACCAATACAGACGTGGGTAACCCAATCATGCCCGTTAGCATGTTTTCTCGATTAAAGGCGAGTCCCAAACGGTTACGGGGAGGGCTCTTGGTATTCAACCTCTTATAAAGAGACCAAGGCCTTACTCCTTTTTTAAATCTCAAGCGAGTTCGCCCATCGCTCGAGTTCCAACACCCTAGGCTCCAGATTCCAGGCGCTTCGGACCTTCGACAATGTCCGGTTCTGACCTTCAAGGCTGATGGAGGCCCTCCTCTATCACGGAGGAGGATGTACTAAAGTTGCGGGAGGCTAAGTTCCTGATCGGCGAAATTTGGCATAGGTTGCCTGCTCTAGGGCAGGTCATCCCCAGTCCCCAGCCCGGTGAGAGCGTGGTGTTCATGTCTCACTTCCTTCGGGGGTTGGGCTTCCCAATGGATCCCTTTGTGAGGGGACTGCTGTTTTATTACGGGCTGGAATTCCATGACTTAGCTCTGGAGTCCATCCTCCATATCTCCTCGTTTATTGTCGTGTGTGAAGCGTTCCTCCGTGCTACCCCTCACTTCGGATTATGGCTCAAGACCTTCAAAGTGGAGCCGAAGATGATCAAGGGACGGCACGTAGAGTGCGGAGGCGCTGTTATAAGCAAAAATGCTAATGCTCCATGGCCCGAGGGCTCTTTTCAAGAGGAGCTAGGCTTGTGGCAACGAGAGTGGTTTTACATCACCGCTCCCCGGAGCGCCAAGTGGGTGGCGCCTCCTGCCTTTCGCTCGGGTCCCCCACCACGACTAGTGTCATGGGTCAACAGGGGGTTAGGTTGGGGTTTGCCCAAAGACGTGCCCTTGTTATAGGGCCGCATTAAAGATCTCTTGGAAGGAGACCTCAGCCTAGTCAAGGTGACGCAAGTCATGCTGATTCGCCGAATATTTCCCGGCAAACGTCGCCCCCTTCGCCTGTGGGAGTTTAATCCAGAGGGACTGCGAGCTCTCCAGAACTTTATGGATGCAATGCCTGCGGAGATGTATAAACTGTTCTTCGGATCACAAGAGATGTGTCCGGATTTAACCGAGGATGCAGGCCTAAGCCGCAATCGCCCGGATACTCAAGTAAGCAACCTTGTGCCCGGACCTTCTATCCGTATAATTGTCATAAACTTGCCCCTAAAAGAGCCGTCCTTTTAAACAGGAGTGGATAGCGAAGGCAAAGCTGATCAGGTGTCCGGCTCCCCTTCCTGAAACCAGGCCGGATCCCGTGCTGGTCAGGATGCTGGAGATAATGCCTTTGGAGGGGGAGGACAAGGAAGCTATGGCCTCCTCGAAGGAGGCTACTCCGAAGGGAGGAACCGACAATTCCTCTCCTAAGGGGAAGAAGAGAGCCGCCACTGACGACCCGGAAACCATGGCCTCGAAGCAGGGGAGAAAATCCTCGTCAGAGGGTCCGACGCCGGGGAGTTCCTCGGCCGGACTATGCCCTCGAGGGGATCAGCCCTCTAGCGAGCCGTAAGTGGAGAAAGATTTTCCTTTTGAGGGATGAGGGAAATTCTTGATTTATATCTGAGAAGATTAACCAAACCTTTACCTTGCAGCTCGGACCTCAGCCCTTCTCAGCAGAGCTCGTCTTCGGGGGATCTTCTTCCGGAGATGACGGAGAGCGGGACGCCTCCCCTTGCCGAGCCGCCTAGCGAGGCGGGTGACCCTGAGGTGTCGTTGCGGAGGGTTTCTCCGAATCCGGCAGGGGCGGAAGGTAGATATGCGCCCCCCCGAGGTTCTCCGCGTCCGGCCTTCGAAAGACGTCATGGGACGAGCCCGACACCGTCTGGTGCTCAGCCAGAGGAGCTAAAGATTCTGCTGGGGCGAGCTTCTATCTCAGAGGAGCACCGTGCATTGATGGGCACGGTGATTGAAAGGATTTCATCCGCAGAGAGCGGATCGCATGAGGCCGTCAAAAGTTTACTGACGGGTTTCGAGGTACATTAGATAATGTATACTTTTGTCAGTTGCGCATGAATAAGATGTGCCCTGTGTAGATAGTAGCACCTGAGACTCTGCGCGTCGTCAAGAAATGACAGCACGCGGAGGATCATAATCCCAGGTCTAAGATGTCGCCTATGAATGTAGGCGGCAGGGTGTCCGGAATCGAGCCGAACTGGCGATTTTGCCGAACTAAAGTGGCAACTGGACGTGGCAGATGCCGACATCACGCTTGTCAATAAGCGGCTTGCTGAGGGTCAAGGTATGTAATTCCTCGGGCAGCATCGGGTAGGAACAGTTTTATGCCTGTGTCTTACGATGTGTGTGCTTGACGCAGATGGTGCGGTCGCCGTGGAGAGTCTTAGGGCAGAGCTTGCCCGAGCTAAAGAACAAGCCAGAGAAAGTGATGCGGCTGCCAAGAAAGCCCTTGAAGAGCTGAGAGCCGAACAGGCTGCTCATTGCCGAAGCAAGGAAGAGATGGCCGAGATGGCCGAAAAATTAAAAAGCGCTGCAGACCGTTGCAGACTTCTTGAGAAAGAAGACCAGGCGAAACAGACGGTCTTAGAGAAGGCCGTTGCCAATGCCAAGGACGCGCGCTCTGCGATGAGAGCTGCGAAGGAGGAGCTGCGTCAGGCCGAACAGATTGCGGCTGGAATGCCTTTCATGCTACGAAGGAAATTTTGCGATCTGAAGTTTGCTCCGTTGGACCGGATGTCGAGTGTGGAGGATACCTATCTGGATTTGGCAGCGAGTGCTGCTGATGCGACCGAAAACTTTCGAGATCAGAAAGATCACGAAGTGGAAAAGCTTTTCTGGTCGCAGTTTCACTATCCAGAGCGTCCACTGGCAGTGGACGATTGTTTGGCTCAATGGGCCGAACTGAATAGGTTGTCCGGACTCGCCATGAAGTACGTCATGGGTCATCTGTGGCCGGGGTGATCGGAGCCGAAGAGTTATTTCAGCTTGGTGCAGCAATTCCTTGACGCAGTGCCGCATATAAATGCAATGAAGAGGTCAGCATGCATAGAGGGCGCAAGGATGGCTCTTGCCCGTGTTAAGACATACTGGGCAGAGATGGAGACCACCGTTGTTGCGTCCCGAGATTCGGACAAAAGCCGAGTACCCTCCGAGCACTATTTTCAGGAAGTCCTTGAAGGCGCTCGTGTAATAGATACGCAGTGCTCGAAAGATGCTATGTTATGATAGCATATGTAATTATAAAGTAATATTTTGATAAACTGTAGTGGCCTTTTTATACTTGTGCCTTCAAGTATTGGGAACACCTACTGTGCGGCCGTTTTAATATATATATATATATATATAATCTGAAAGATGGCAGTCGTTGGCTTCATCCCCCATGCACGTAGTGCGGGGGTGCTCGCAGAAGACGCATTTTCACACTTAACCCAACGTCTTGGTCCTACAAAGGAGGTGATAGCGCAGCGGGCCAGGCAACCGGACTATAATGCTTTAACACTTTCACTTAGCCATAGGAGCTTGACAGTGAGACTATTTAAGTAGCTCCTTAGTGGCGACTGCGCTCATCCGAGTTCGGGGCGCGTATGTGCCTGACCGGGAAGCGGCCCTTCGTTAAAGCAGAGGAATCCGATAGATTCCAATAGATCATTGAGTGGCTGACCAGTCTCACGCTACGTCATGACAGTCAGTTTTTGGCTTTCTCTACTGAGGTGCTCGCCCGGCCGAACCGGGGCACAATCGCAGTAGTTCTCCTGGTGCTACCTTAGCCGATAGAGCGGAACGTAAGGTAGCCGAACTCAGGAGCCGGGCAACCCAACATTTGACCAAAGACATGATTCGGAGCTGATGCATATAATGCCAAAACTCGCGACGCCGAACACTCCCTAAGGTGTTCGGTCTTTATGAGTGCGGGTGAAACAACACTCTTTATTAAAAAAGCCCCTAGTGTCCAGGTACGTGCAAAAATTCTGACGTGGCCACATGCCAAGACGCCAGCCTCCTCCTTGGTTATATCAGAAAAAACCAGGGGATGTGTAGCCACAAGAGACAGTAAAAAAGGTTTACGCAGGGTCTTAATGTAAAAAGAATCCTTTAGGACGGGTCCCTACTGCACGTCTGTGCCTGTGTCTCCGTTGTGCTGTATCCTGGACGGGCGCCGCACGACGTTCATCTGTAAAAGAGAGCAACTGAGTTGAAAATGGGTCGTGCCAAAAAAGTTTAAAATAAACAAAGTATAAAGTAAAATATATAAGATTGAGCTTTATTGTCTCTTATTGTATATGCGTGAAGCCCCTAGTGCGGGGGTATATGGCCACTAAGCTTGCATCAATGATGATTTTGCACCGAACTCGTCTATCCGCGTTCGTGGTCTTGAATGACCTATTTTGAAGTTTTTTGGCCGGTGAGGCCATTTTGCTGTGGGGCTGTCAAAGCGGCCGCACAGTCCTCCGCTTGGGGAGGCGCACTTTAGTGCTTCCCCTTCAAAGAGATGATGCCTCGTGGACCGGGCATCTTAAGCGTAAGAGATGCATAATGCGGTATTGCGTTAAAGCGAGCGAAAGCTTCGCGTCCCAGTAGTGCTTGATAGCGACTTGAGAACGGGACGATATGGAAGGTCAGCTTTTTGTAGCAGAAGTTATCGGCCGAGACGAATATGACTTCAAGCCGGAGAAAACCCATACAATGGGTGTCCGGACCAGGTATTACCCCTTGAAAGGAGGTTTTGCTGCGGCGGATTCTTGCTGGGTTTATCCCCATGTGCTGGATTGTATCCTGATATATCAGGTTTAGTCCACTGTCACCGTCCATAAGGACATTTGAAAACTGGAGCCCGCCAATTATTGGATCGAGTATCAAGGTAGTCCAGCCTGCATTCTTGATATTTCTAGAATAATCTAGCTGATCGAAGATGATCGGTTTTGACAACCAGTGGCAGGACTCTTTGGGGATGGGCCCTGTGGTGCGTACCTTTACGAGCGCCGCATGTTTTGTTATGTGAAGTAAGTTCACTGTTTTTACTTCTTGTGGGAAGTTCTTTTGTTTCCTGGTGCTCTGCTTTCGGGGTTCGTCCTCGTCTTCGCATGGTGTGTCGAGCCCCTTGTGTTCGGCATTGAGTCTGCCGAATTGTTTGAAAATCCAACAGTCTCTGTGGGTATGGTTAGCAGGCTTCCCGGGAGTACTGTGTATCTGACATATCCTATCCAGGATTTTATTTAGGTTGGATGGATCGTCCCTGTTATCCTGGGGGCGATTTTGCCTGATTTTGTCGTGAGCCTTTGAATCCGGCGTTGACTATCGTGCTCTTCGGACTTTTGTCCTTAGTCCGGCGACGGTCCTTGTTGTGTCACGGTTTTCCGTTTCCATCCCTAGTTTCGGATGTACTTGGGTCGCTGGGGATGCACCTTGCCAACCAGCTGTCCTCCCCTGCACAAAAGCGGGTCATGAGGTTTGTTAGTGCGGCCATTGTTCTTGGCTTTTCTTGGCCGAGGTGTCTGGCGAGCCATTCGTCTCGGACGTTATGCCTAAAGCTGCTAAGGCTTCGGCGTCCGGACAGTCGACTATCTGATTCTTTTTAGTGAGGAATCTATTCCAGAACTGGCGAGCTGATTCTCCAGGTTGTTGAGTTATGTGACTAAGATCGTCTGCATCCGGAGGGCGGACATAGGTCCCTTGAAAGTTTGCTCGGAAAGCATCCTCGAGCTCTTCCCAGCTTCCAATTGTGTTTTCGGGAAGGCTTTTAAGCCAATGCCGGGCTGGCCCTTTAAGCTTAAGGGGTAAATATTTTATGGTGTGGAGATCATCTCCTCTAGCCATGTGTATGTGGAGGATATAATCTTCGATCCAAACTCCAGGGTCTGTTGTTCCATCATATGCATCTATGTTTACGGGTTTGAATCCCTCTAGAAATTCATAGTCCAGGACCTCATCGGTGAAACATAGGGGGTGTGCGGCGCCCCTGTATTTGGGTGTGCCGGATTCTGATGATGGCTTCATAGCATTGCTTACGAGAGCTTGCTTTCTTGGCCCATAAATGGACCTGATTGGGCCATGATGCGAATCCTTAAGTGGGTCGCATGCCGATTTAAGTGCGGCGCCGCTTGCCGCTTTATGGGGTCGTCTATCCGACCGTGTGGCTTTCTCATTTTTTTGAATGCGAGGGCTCTAGGGCCTCTTCGTCGAATTCAGGCAGCAGCTTTCATTTCGGATAGCTTTTAGTGCGGCGACTGTCGCCATATTTATCTGTGGTATTGATTACTTTGCTCCATCTAATCCGGAGTGCATCTTCTGTTGTTTTTAGCTTCCGCTTCTGCTTTTTTAGGCTGCGTGCAGTTGCAAAGAGCCTCTCGTGGAGATTCTTCTGCTCCATAGGTTTATCCGGCGTGAGGTCCTCCGGAATGCCGTTTTCGCCAGAAGAGGGATGTTCGGTTTCTCCATCCGCGTTGCCATGTTCGGACGGTTGCTCTAAGGCCTGCTCGTCCTGCTCTATGGCTGGGTTTTTATCGAGGCGGGGCTTGGGTCGGTGTTTACGCCGACGCTTTGATTGCTTTTCGGGGGGTCGATCTCCCCTTCCATCCCCTTTTTTCTCGTTGTCGCTTCCTTTAGGGGTATCCACCATGTACACTGTAACACCCTCGATGCGACTATAGCTCCCACGTCTCGAGGCATAACTTAGAGACATAATCGCATTGAAGGCATATGTCGCAAGTGAGGCAACCCATGTAATAAATAAGGGAAAGAGATACATAGTTGGCTTACAATCACCACTTCACACAATTACATGAATAAAGCATTACATCATACAAATACAATCAAGGTCCGACTACAGAACCAAAATAAAAGAAGAACCCCAAATGCGACAAAGGTCCCCGATCGACCCCAACTGGGCTCCACTACTGATCAACTAGAAAGAAACAACACAAAGGACAAGACCTTCATCGAGCTCCTCCTTGAGCTTGGTTGCGTCATCTGCACGGTAACCTCAGCACCTGCAAGCTGGTTTTGGAAGTATCTGTGAGCCACAGGGACTCAGCAATCTCGCACCCTCGCGATCAAGACTATTTAAGCTTATGGGTAAGGTAAAAGTATGAGGTGGAGCTGCAGCAAGCGACTAGCATATATGGTGGCTAACACGCAAATGAGAGCGAGAAGAGAAGGCAAAGCACGGTCGATGAAAGTATGATCAAGAAGTGATCCTATAGCAACCTACGTCAAGCATAACTCCAACAACCGTGTTCACTTCCTGGACTCCGCCGGAAAGAGACCATCATGGTTACACACGCGGTTGATTCATTTTAATTAAGGTCAAATTTAGGTTTTCTACAACCGGACGTTAACAAATTCCCATCTGCCCATAACCACGGGCACGGCTTTCGAAAGTTCAAAACCCTGCAGGGGTGTCCCAACTTAGCCCATCACAAGCTCTCACGGTCAACGAAGGAATAGACCTCCTCCCGAGACATTCCGATCAGACTCGGTATCCCGGTACTCCAAGACATCCTCGATAATGGTAAAACAAGTCCAGCAAAGCCGCCCGATGCGCCGACATCCTGATGGGAGCTGCACATATCTCGTTCTCAGGGCAACACCGGATAGGTCAAGCTACGAGTAAAACCAGCCCTCAAGTTTCCCCGAGGTGGCCCCGCAGGCTGCCCATTTCAGACCAACACTTAGACAAGCACTGGCCCGGGGGGGTTTAAAATAAAGATGACCCTTGGGCTGGCCTAACCCAAGGGAAAAGGCTAGGTGGCAAATGGTAAAACCAAGGTTGGCCCTTGCTGGAGGAGTTTTATTCAAAGCGAACTGTCAAGGGGTTCCCATATACCCAACCGCGTAAGGGACGCAAAATCCGGGAACATAACACCGATATGACGGAAACTAGGGCGGCAAGAGTGGAACAAAACACCAGGCATAAGGCCGAGCCTTCCACCCTTTACCAAGTATATAGATGCATTAATTAAATAAGATATATAGTGATATCCCAACAAGTAAATAAATGTTCTAACAAGGAACAGTCTCCATGTTCCAACAAGGAACAAACTTCAATCTTCACCTGCAACTAACAACACTATAAGAGGGGCTGAGCAAAGCGGTAACATAGCCAATCAACGGTTTGCTAGGACATGGTGGGTTAGAGGTTTGACATGGCAATTGGGAGGCTGACAAGCAAATGGTAGGCATCGTAGCATTGGCATAGCAAAAGAGCGAGCAAAACTAGCATAGCAAATATAGTAGTGATTTCGAGGGTATGATCATCTTTCCTGAAATCCCGCAAGGAAGAAGAACGAGTCCATGAAGAAGACAAACGGACGAAGTTGAACGGATCCTCACAAACACGATGTTATCGGAACCAACCCGAAGAAGCAACACCGAAAAAGAAGCACACAACATAGTGAACAACCATCACATAAACATGGCATGATGCACAACCAAGTATGATGCATGTCCGGTTTAAAGAGGCATGGCATGGCAATATGCACAAACAATCCTACAAATTAAGTGGAGCTCATTATGCAACGGAGTTGCATATTGAAGAAAAACACCACATGACTTATTTAGTTCCCTCTCGTTTAGGTACCCAACAATATTAAATGTTTGTTAACATGGCAAGAGGTGAAGCAGAAGAAAAACTACCTATCTAGGCAAGTTTAAGTGAGGCCGGAACAACAAACTACAATTCCGATAAATCCTCATATGCATTAGTATTTTATTGCAACAACAATTTAAACATTTTTATTGTTGTTATCATGATGCGGATGACATGAACAAGTTTTATGCAAGTTTTATGAAAAAGTTGATAGGAGCATTATATGAAGCATTTGTCATCGTGGCAGAAACGAAAGGGGTGCCACAACAACGAATCCGAAAGTGATGCCGCGGCAACATATCGGTTCCGGTAACTCGATTGAGATCCCGATGCAAATGAAAGTGCGGCGGGAGCGTGACATGCGATAGAAGGTGGGGTGATCCCGGTAACCGGGTTCCCACGAGTTAGGGGCATGGAAACGAGTGTCAAAACGGACATGGTGCAGACAAAGGGTGTGTCTCATACAACACAAGCATTTAGTCTCGGACGTCGATCTCGGTGGTTATACCTTTGTAGCGTGCAAAGGAGACGGTTCTCGTTCGTAGAGGGAAGTAGGCGTTCTCGCGACGACGGTAGTGGAAGTAGTCAAACAACGTTTTCGTAGAGGTTCGGGATCACGAGACGGAACTTGACGTCCACGGGGTCTTCGAGGGACGACGGTAGTGGTACTCATGACGGTAGTGGAACTTGACGCTCCGAAGAGGTACTTGGCGGGCAACGGTCGTCTCGTGACTTGTCGGTCCATGAAGTCGTTCTCCCGCGTCTTGTCGTACACGTATCGGAGAAGAACTTGGTGTATCCATGTACTTGGCGTTTCCTGGTTCGGTACTCGTTCAGGCAAGAGGCGAAGTCGTGGTTCGATGGTATTGACCGCAAAGGTGGTTGCAGCCACGGAAGGTCGTCGGAGAGGGAGCAGGGACGCGAGGAGGGCCATGGTAGGCACGTGAAACGTGAGGCAGGCGAACGGGGATGGAACAAGCTGCTCGTCATTGGGGCTTGGCGAAGAGCAGCAGCAGCGGGGCTCGCTGGCGGCGTGGGGAGGCAAAACGGCGGAACAGGAGGCCGAAGAGGTGTTGCGTGATGATGGCCTCGGGAGGGCCATGGCGCGGTGAAGGCAGGGAGCGTCTCAGGCTGCTGCTGCTCGTGTGCTCCAGCGCGGGCGGAGCTAGCAGCGAGGAGAAGGGAGCTGGGGTGCGCCGGAGGTGGAGTGGCGCCTGGCCGGTCGTCCGGGTCGCGGAGGATGGTGGGGAGGCGCGGCACTGGGGCCTGCTGGATGGGTGCTCGAGGTGGCCGGTTGGAGAAGGAGGGCAAGGTGCCGCAAGGAGGGAGAAGGCAGGCGGACGAGGATGACGAGGGGATCGACACTGGTGGAGGGAGTCGAGCGAGAGGAAGGTGGGGATCGAGATGCGATGGGATCGGGGAGATGGGTATCTCCCTGGCGGCGCTATGAACCACGAAGGAGGAGGAGGGGATCAGGCCTAGGTGGCTCGGGCGCCTAGGGTTGGAGGAGATAGATGGGCCTTGCTGGAGTTTGTGAGGCCCAGGTGGGCAGCGGGGAGAGGTGGGCCTGGTGGAGAGGGAGGGCCACGCCTGCGGAGACCGGCGGCTGGGCCTTAGGCCAATTTGGTGGGCTGCGGGCCTGCTGGTTTACTCTCCCTCTCTCTCTTTCTCTAAAATCTCTTTTTTCCATTTAAAAACAAAACAGAAAAAGAGAAAGAAAAGAAAGAGAAGTTAGGGATGGAATCTGGGCATGGGGATAATTTTCACGGACTCGCAAAAATACGCATGTTCCAAGAAAAATGGAGTGGGCATTTTTGAACGTTCAAATTCAAACTCATTTGATTTAAAATCGAATGGTTTGAATAGGAAGTGAGGGTTAGGAAGGTCCAAAAATGATCGGATTTTTAGTGGAGCTCCGGAAAATGATGAAAGAATTTATGGGCAAAGTTAGAGGCCAAGAGTAGAAATAATAAAAGGCATTGGGATATTTGCAAGTGTGTTATGATTATTCCAAAATAATGGGATATTTAATATAGCTCCCTAAAATATTGGGAGGATATGTTATAAAGAGAATTCACCATGTGAATACCCTCGGTTTAAATGGATCAAAGATCCATGCCATTTATTTATTTGAGTTACGAAAATAAATAACTTGATGGCATGATGACATGATGCAATGCACATGATGCAAAGCTGAAAGCAATAAACCAACAACTCACATGACGAAAAACCCGGAAACCCTGGAAGGCATCTGAAGCTCCGGTCTTGGGGCGTTACAACACTCCACCACTACGAGAGGATCTCGTCCCGAGATCTAGAATGGCACCGGAGGGAAAACGGAAGAGAAAAGAGAAGAGGTAAAACTAAGTTGCTTCATTGACAAACGAGTGAAACCACGAACCTTGAAGAGGTTGAACAAATTCGAGAATATAATATAACGAAGGAGAACAAAGTCGAAAGCACTCCGTTAGAAAAGACGAACAAGGAAGAACAAATTCAGACAACACTCCTGTTGAAAAGAGATGCAAGACTTGATAAGGCGAAAAGAACATGAGCAAAAGGGCACAGTACTCCGGTTGAGAAGGGATGCCAAATTTGATAAGATGAGAGAGCTCGAAAGAAAACACGACACTCCGGTTGAATGGATAAGCAAAGAAAAGAACACTATCATGACAAAACAAGAAGATGGGTAGCAGAGAGCAGCATCACAATGCCTCCGGAACAAAAGAATAGAAGATAGATTATTGAGATAGGGGAATGGAGAAGAAAATGCCAACTTCTGCCACAAAAGAGCTTGAGAAGGCATTCTTAGGAGAAGGGTTGTCGGGGTAAATAGCCATGGGTAGCCCAGCCGGCTTCCCCTGGCCCCTCAGAAAAAATTATGAGCCCATCCGGCTCATAAGGAGACTCAAGACCTGGGCCGCCTCCCCCCTAGCCGACTGCCATCCTAGCCGGCTTGGGGGGCGGCCCGCCCTTTTTACCCCCATGAAGAAAACTGTGGAGGGCCGGCTACGGCATGGCCGGCTACGGCAGGGCCGGCTAGGGCACGGCCGGCTACCGCCGGGCCGGCTCCGATAAAGCAGTCAACGCCGTACCCGCGATGTACGCGTCCACTCTGCGATGATGAAGCGGGGCGTGGCTATAGTGGAGCCTGCCACCCCCAAAACCCGGAGCACGCCTGGTACAGCGCGTCGTGCGGGCAGCTGCGGCCCGCCCGGCGCGGCACTGTAGCCACGGCGGCTCCGACGCCGTCCTCGACGGGCCGCCAGCGTGGCCCCCGAGGCGGTGGGCCCCTTCGGGCAGAGAGATGCCGAAGGCGGCCACACCCCCTCTGAAGCCGGCAAGACAGAGGGCCGGCTTCACGTAGCCGGCCTGCCGCCCTCCTCGAAGGAGACGCCCATTAAGGAGACAAGGAGCGGCGGGGCTACAGTAATCGCCCGCCAGGGTGGCGTTACTATAGCCACGCTTACCCCGACCAAGCCTGTGCCAATAAACACGGAGCCACAGTAACCAGCCGCCGACCAGGCCCTGGCCAGTGGGGCGGGCCTGTCGACACGGGAGCCGGCAGCCGGCGGGACCCACTAGCCGGCGGGCCCCAGAAGCCGGCGGAGAAGCCGGCGAACATAGCCATAGACAGCTGGGCCCCGTGCCCAGTCGGATTACCATTGTACCCCCGGGGGGTAGGCCTATATAAACCCCCCGGTGCACCCATGCAAAGGGTTGAACTCTCTTTCTAGACCTAGACACATACAAGGAGAAGAAGCAAGCTGAGCTAAGCCCTTCTTCCTCCTTCCACCCCAAACAGCTCAAGGAGCATTGTAGCCACCTGTGAACTTAGTAACCATGCGGAGACCCCGCAGAGCAGCATTAGGGGTGTTATCTCCCCGGAGAGCCCTGAAGCTGGGTAAGATTCGCCGGCGTGCATGTCTACGCCTCATCCCGTTTCCAGGCACCGGCGACGTTCTATTGGCCCCCGCAATGATAAGCCACCCGTTGGCATATGTCGATCCTACCACCCGACATTTGGCGCCCACCGTGGGGCCAGGTGCACCGTCGTCCGGAGACCTGTTCTGGATGGGAACCCTTTTCCTTCCTCGCGGGCGCAGCCAGCCTGGCTCGCCCGATGGCGCTTGCCGCGACGCGCTGCATGGTGTCGCCGACGTCTGCGCGGCTAGCGGCCTCGCCAACCTCTTCGACAAGGCCCGCATCTCCGACGAGCTCGCCTCCGATGCGGGCACAGATCACCTCGCCAACCTCCTCAGCCAGCTCCACGTCTCCGGCGAGCCCGCTGCGGACTTGGAGTCGGTTGGCTCCACCGACCCGATGCCCGTCGACTCCGACGCGGCATCCTACGACACCTTCCCCACCAACGTCACGGTCTACAACGACCCGCTCCCTCCAGCTGGCGATCGCGATTCTGACGCCCCCGAGGTGATGGTTATCGGCCTCGACGGTCCGACTGATGAGGGCGCCCGCGACTCCCCGCGCGCGGCAGCCCAAGACTTGTCCGTCCCCCTTCCGGCTGACGCCAGCGACGAAGTTCTGGAGGCACGCCGCCTCGCCCTCCTCGCGGAGGGCCGGCGGCTGGCCTCCGTAAGACGCCTCACCGAGGCCTACCAGCGTGAAGCTGACCGCGCCGCCTTCGGCACGCCGGCTCCGGCTGGCCCTAGCCGGGCCTGCGCTGTCAGGCAACGCGGCGCCGTCATCGCCGACACGCTTGGGGTGGATCGCCCGGTCTACGCCACCCCGCTCGAGAACCTGCGCGCCGCCCAGGCGGCCGTAGACGAGCTGGACGGCTTGGAAGTCGAAGATCTCCCCCATATGACGTGGCGCATCCAGCAACTAATCGATGCGGCCGCACGACGGCACGAGGCTGACGCCTGCGCGGGGAGCCCTCCCCCGCGCCGCGAACACGGCGCGACCTCCCGGTCGCCGACTACCAGCTACACCCGCGCGCGGCGCGAGAAAGAGCCGGCTTCCAGCCGAAGCCGGACCCAAGTCTCCATCGAGCGAGACGCGGACGGCCGCCCCCGATCCATGGAATTGCGGGGCACCCCGCCTCCGCCTCGAGCTCGCGGAGAAAGATATCCTACCCCCCCCCCCCCTCCAGTAGCTCACCCGACTCTCAGCGGCCGGCTTGGTCGCCAGGAGGGAATCGGCGAAAACGACGCCCGCCACCGGATCGACCGCCTGGCCCGATCCCTGGCGCTAGAAGAAGAAGACGATGTCGGCCCGCCTTGCTTCGGCCCCCGCATCCGCGACGAGCCCTTCCCCAAAGGGTTCTCGCTCCCAAGAGACACACCCAAGTACAACGGCTCGGTGAAGCCGGAAGACTGGCTGATCGACTACTCCACAGCCGTCAGCATCGCCAATGGCAACCGGCGCGTTGCCATAAAATACGTGCCCCTCATGCTGCAAGGCACGGCGCGGACTTGGCTTAACAACCTTAAGCCCCTCAGCATCAACAGCTGGGTGGATTTCACTGAAGCCTTCGTTCGCAACTTCACCAACACCTACAAGCGGGCTCCCAAGCCCAGGCAGCTCTCCCTGTGCGTACAGGGCCCAGCCGAGTCCACTCGCGACTACCTGACGCGTTGGGCCGAGCTCCGCAACTCTTGCGAGGGGGTGCACAAGGTGCAAGCCATCGAATACTTCACAGCCGGGTGCCGAGAGGGCACCCTCCTCAAGCACAAGCTTCTCTGCGATGAGCCGACTACCCTCGACGAGCTCTCGAACATCGCCGACAAGTACGCCACCACCGACTCCTCGATGAAGACCGAGCTCCGGGTGGACGCATCCGGAAAGGTGCTCAATCCGGCGCCCAAAGCGCCGGCTGGAGACGGCGGCCGACGCCAACACCAGAATGATCAAAAGCGCAAGGGCCCTGCGCCGCCTCCCGCCAGTCGGCAGGTGGCCACGGTCGAAGACGCGCCGCCTGAAGGGCGGCCCGCACCCAAGAAGCCCAAGGGCGGGCGGCCGGCTTGGCAGCCGGCCTTCTCCTACGAGCAAACCCTTGATGCCCCGTGCAAGTTCCACAGCGGCGCGAAGCCGTCCAACCACAAGACCCGCAAATGCAACTGGCTCGCCCGAATCTCGAAGGGTGAAGGGCTCACGCCGACTCCGCCTGCCGGCCCGCCGCCGCCGGCTCCGCCGCCCAAAGCCGCCCGGCCCGCGGTCGACGCCGTGCAGGACGAGTTCCCCGACGAGCAAGCGTCTTATGTCATCTTCACGAGCCAGCCCGAGGACCGGCGCAGCAAGCGCTGAGAGCAACAGGAGGTCAACATGGCCGCCACCAGCCCAGCCGGCCACTTGCACTGGTCGGAGAAACCCATCAGCTGGAGCCGGGCCGACCACCCAGAGGTGATGCCATCCCCCGGTTCCTACGCATTGGTCCTGGAGGCCACCCTCGCAACGGATACGCGCGCCGCACGCTTCTCCCGCATGCTGATCAACGGCGGAAGCAGCATCAACATCCTGTACCACGACACCATGGAGAAGCTGGGCGTCAAGGCCAAGCAACTTGCGCCGACTCGAACGGTGTTCCACGGCATCGTACCCGGATTGTCCTGTGCCCCCATCGGCAAGCTCAAGATCGATGTACTCTTTGGGGGCAAGGATCATTTCCGCCGGGAAGCAATCTAGTTCGAGGTGGTGGACCTGGAGAGCCCTTATCATGCCTTGCTTGGCCGACCCGCCTTGGCCAAGTTCATGGCGGTCCCCCACTATGCTTACCTCAAGATGAAGATACCGAGCTCCAAGGGTGTCATCACCATCGCCGGCGACTACAAGAAGTCCGCCGACTGCGCCGCGGCCAGCAGCCGGCTGGCCGAATCCCTCGTGATCGCTGCCGAGAGGAAGACACTGGACCGGGTCGTGGCCCTGGCCAGCAAGCAGCTAAACCAACCCGTCGACTCCAAGGAGTATGATGCCCAAGGATCTTTCCAGCCGGCCAAGGAGACCAAGAAGATACAGCTCGACCCCGAGCACCCCGAAAGGTTTGCCGTCATTGGGGCGAGCCTGGATAGCAAATAGGAAGGCGAGCTCGCCGATTTCCTCCGTGAGAATCAGGATATCTTTGCATGGTCCCCCAAGGACATGCCGGGTGTTCCGAAGGATTTCGCCGAGCACAAATTGCACGTGCGGGGGGATGCTAAACCAGTCAAGCAGCCCCTCCGCCGACTGTCAGAAGAGAAGAGAAGGATCGTAGGGGAGGAGATAGCCCGGCTCCTTGCAGCCGGCTTCATCATGGAAGTTTTCTTCCCCGAATGGCTCGCGAACCCGGTTCTCGTGCTAAAAAAGAATAACAAGTGGCGCATGTGTATAGATTACACGAGCCTCAACAAAGCCTGCCCAAAAGATCCCTTCGCTCTGCCCAGGATTGATCAAGTGATAGACTCCACAGCCAGATGCGAGCTGTTGAGCTTTTTGGATGCCTACTCGGGATACCACCAGATCAAGCTGAACCCGGATGACCAACTGAAGACCGCCTTCATCACGCCGTTTGGAGCCTTCTGCTACCTGACTATGACGTTCGGCTTGAGGAATGCCGGCACCACTTTTCAGCGTTGCATGCAGAAGTGCCTCCTCACGCAGCTCGGCAAGAATGCCCACGTTTATGTGGATGATGTTGTGGTGAAGACGGAGAAGCATGGCACTCTGCTGGAAGACTTGAAGGAGACATTCGAGAACCTGCGCCGGTTCCGGATCAAGCTCAACCCGGAGAAATGCCTGTTCGGAGTGCCAGCCGGCCAGCTCCTAGGCTTTCTGGTCTCTGAACGCGGCATAGAGTGCAACCCTGTGAAGATCAAGGCCATCGAGAGGATGGCGGTCCCAACCAAGCTCAGAGAGATTCAGAAGTTCACCGGGTGCCTGGCCTCTCTTAACCGCTTCATCAGCCGGCTTGGAGAAAAAGCTCTCCCCCTCTACCGCCTCATGAAGAAGAGCACTCACTTTGAGTGGAATGACCAAGCCGACCAAGCTTTCCACGAGCTGAAGAAAATGCTGTCCACGCCGCCTGTCTTGGCGGCACCGACTGAGAAGGAGCCCATGCTCCTATATATTGCCGCCACTAGCCGGGTGGTCAGCACCGTCATTGTGGTCGAACGCCCCGAAGAAGGCCGAGCCCAGCCGGTCCAAAGGCCGGTTTACTACCTGAGCGAGGTGCTGTCCACCTCGAAACAAAATTACCCGCACTATCAGAAGATGTGCTATGGCGTGTACTTCGCCGCCAAGAAGCTGAAGCCGTACTTTCAAGAGCACCCCATCACGGTTGTATGCACTGCCCCGCTGGCCGACATCATAGGCAGCCGGGATGCATCCGGCCGGGTGGCCAAATGGGCCATCGAGCTGGCCCCCTACACGATCTTCTACCAACCCCGCACCGCCATCAAGACGCAAGCGCTGGCCGACTTCCTCGTCGACTGGGCCGAGACCCAGTACTTACCACCAGCACCCGACTCCACCCATTGGCGCATGCACTTTGACGGATCAAAGATGCGCACCGGCTTGGCAGCCGGCGTCGTCCTTACCTCTCCAAAGGGCGACAAGCTCAGATACACGCTGCAGATCCACTTCGCCGCCTCCAACAACGTAGCCGAGTATGAGGCGCTTATACACGGGCTCCGGCTTGCCAAGGAACTTGGCATTCGCCGGATCCTGTGCTATGGCGACTCGGATTTGGTGGTGCAGCAGTCTTCTGGCGACTGGGACGCCAAGGACGTGAACATGGCGAGCTACCATTTCCTAGTGCAGCAAATCAGCGGATACTTCGACGGGTGTGGGTTCCTTCACGTGCCGCGAGCCGACAACGAGCCAGCAGATGCTCTGGCACGAATAGGCTCCACGCGGCAAGCAATACCAGCCGGCGTCGCCCTGCGGCGCCTCCTCAAGCCTTCAATCAAGCCGTCTCCGGAATCCAACTCCATTTTCGTGCCGCCTAACCCCGAGGGGGCCGGGTCCGGCTCGAAGAATCAAGCAGCCGGCCCGGGGACTTCAATATTTGGCTCGGGGACTGCAGTACCCAGCCCGGGGACCGCCACACCCGGCCCGGGGACTGCGGTAGCCGGCCCGGGGATTTCTTCAGCACAGGAAGCGGCGGCCGACTCCAGCACTGCACTGCCCAGCCCGCCCACCCTAGTGGCTGTGGCCACATTGGTGGCTGAGGAGGTCGCCGCCCCATCATGGGCCCAAACCATCCGCAACTTTTTGGTGAACCATGACCTGCCGGCTGACAAAAACGAAGCAAGACAAGTTCAGCGCCGGGCTGGAGCATACACAATCGTCAACAGAGAGCTCGTCAAGCGCAGCACCACCGGAGTCTTGCAGCGATGCGTCGAGCAGGAGAAAGGCATCGCGATCCTCAGGGATATACACCAAGGAGAGTGCGGCCACCACACCGCATCAAGATCACTGGTGGCCAAAGCCTTCCGCCACGGTTTCTTCTGGCCGACTGCTTTGGACGACGCCAAAGAGCTAGTCAAACACTGCAAAGGCTGCCAGCTTTTCAGCTCGCAGCAACACATGCCGGCTTCAGCACTCAAGACCATTCCCATCACCTGGCCCTTTGCCGTCTGGGGATTGGATATGGTGGGCCCATTCAAGACGGCGCGCGGCGGCATGGCACATTTGCTCGTCGCCGTCGACAAATTCACCAAGTGGATCGAGGCGAAGCCGATCAAGAAGCTGAATGGGCCGACTACAGTGACCTTCATTGCAGATATAACAACCCGGTATGGCGTACCGCACAGCATCATCACCGACAACGGCACGAACTTTGCCAAAGGTGCCTTGGCACGGTTCTGCGCTGCGCAAGGTATCCGGCTGGACCTTGCGTCAGTCGCCCACCCGCAGTCAAACGGCCAAGTGGAGCAAGCAAATGGCCTTATTTTGTCCGGCATCAAGCCTCGACTGGTCGTACCTCTGGAGCGTTCAGCCGGCTGCTGGCTCGATGAGCTGCCGGCTGTCCTATGGAGTCTACGCACTACTCCCAACAGATCAACCGGCTTCACTCCCTTCTTCCTTGTGTATGGTGCCGAGGCGGTCATCCCAACAGACATCGAGTTCGACTCGCCTCGGGTAACCATGTACACGGAAGCGGAAGCCAAAGAAGCACGAGAAGACGGCGTCAACCTGCTGGAAGAGGCCCGGCTGTTAGCCCTCAGCCGGTCTGCCATCTACCAGCAGGGTCTGTGCCGCTACCATAGCCGGAGGGTCTGCCCAAGATCCTTCCAGGAGGGCGACCTTGTGCTCCGGCTAATCCAGCGAACAGCCGGCCAGCACAAGCTCGCAGCCCCCTGGGAAGGCCCCTTCATCATCAGCAGAGCCTTGGGCAACGACGCCTACTACCTCATCGACGTGCAGAAGCCGAAGGCACGCAAGAGAGACGACTCTGGCAAGGAGTCGGAGCGACCATGGAACGCAAATCTCCTTCGGAAGTTTTACAGTTAAAACGCAGTATGTGTTATGCCCACTTTTGTATTTAGTACAAAACAATAGGCTCCCCGAGAAAGACTCGGGGACTGCCACCCTTTATCTTATGAATGAAAGTTATCATGCGTATGATTTTACCTCTTCATTTATTTTGTCCGGTACCGGGTCCGACGAGTCGGCCCAGGGACTGGCCGACTAGAGTTATATTAGGAGCCCTACCCGCAGTCAGACAAGTAATGTGCCGACACCCAGGCTTGGCTCTTGCCGAAATCGCAGCTCGAAGAACCGACTGCCCGGCTGGCAAGAGCCACAAGCCGGAAAGGGTGCCCACATGAAAAACGGCTAGGGACCAAACAGGCTCACATATATAACAAAAGCCGGCTGACTGCCTCACACCGACCGACTACCCGAGTAGCCGGCCGGCCGGCCTACATTCAGTCTACTTCAAATCCAAGAAAGCCCAAGTACTTGCCTTCCCAAAGAGGGAAGGCGGCAAAGGAAATAGCCTAAGGACAAAAAGTACACTTGGATGAATGCCAACACATGCATATATTAATATTTACACAAAAAGCCTCCAGAGAGGTCGACATCCAACATTGTTCGATACACCCCCAGTGGGTGGAATTGCAGAAACTTAAAATTGTCCGAAAAAGTAAAACAGGGACAAAAAGAACGGCAGATCAAGCCGGCGGGGCCGCAGACGAGCCGGGCTAGGCGGTAGAAGTAGTCGCGCCGGCTGGGGGAGCGGCCGGCTGGCCAACCTCGGCTTTATCGTTGTCTCCGGCAGAGGGCGCACTCCCGCGTGGCTCGTTGCTGGAGGCACGGTCGGCTGGGGGACGGTCGGCCGTCTCACCAGTCGGGTCGGCATCTTCGCCGTCCTCCTCCTCGTCGTCCTCGCCCTCGTCGCTGGAGGCGATCTCTTCGGCCGAGTCCTCGCCGTCCGCCGGGTTCAGCCCGAACCATTCCTCCGGCTGAGCGGCGCCATCGTCGTTGAGCTCCGGCGCGAAGACGCTGGTGTTGGTGCACTCGGCGATCGTCGAGGCGCGTTGCGCGATCGCCGGCCGCACCTCCTCCAGCTCGGCGTCGGCTTCCGACCGCCACGTCCGCAGCTGGTCCAGGCTTAGCCCTAGGTACCACGCACGGACGAACTCCAGCGCGCGCCCGGCCCCAAGGCGGGCCGCGGACGCCTTCCAGGCCTCGAAGCGGCCGACTGCGACTTCGAGCCAGTCGGCCGTCCGGCTTGGGGTGCGGGGAATTGTCTGGCCGGGCCAGAGCGCGGCCAGCATCGTCGCCCCGGTGCGTTGGAGCCGGCGGAGCAACCGGTGGGCCGGCTGCAGCCGCGCCTGGACGGCGATAAGCTGCTCCGACAACGTCCGGTTCGCATCCGGCGGAATCACAACCCCGGCCTGACGGCGCTCCTCGCAGTAGGCTTCGATGGCTTGGGCGGCAAGGACGGACTGGCCGGGGAAGTACTCTGCGCAAGACAACAAACACAAGTCAAAACAAAACCATAGGCGGCCGGCAGATGGAAGAAGAGCAAGAAAGATAGCCTACCATCGATGAGATCCTCGATCCGGCCGAAGCCTTCTTCCAGCGCCTGGCGTGTCTCGGCCCAGTTCGCCTCCCTGGCCTCGAACTCCGCCCTCAGGGTAGCCTCACCGTCCTGCGCCTTTTGCAGGGCCGCCTTGTGGCTCTCCTCTTGGTCGGCTAGTTTCGTCGCCAGGCGGTCGCGCTCTTGAACCAAGTCAGCATACTCGGCGTCCTTGGCACGAAGAGCGGCCTGCACCACGCCGAGTTCCCTCCGCAGGTCGGCGTTGGCCTCTGCACGAGCAAAAAATAAAAAGAGAAAAGTCAGCAAAGGAGAAG
The DNA here is from genome assembly GCA_034509565.1 of Triticum monococcum. NCBI lineage: Eukaryota > Viridiplantae > Streptophyta > Magnoliopsida > Poales > Poaceae > Triticum > Triticum monococcum. Next base: position 629,931,744 of record CM067847.1, on the reverse strand, counting down.
TCGTCGAGTAAGATCCGACCCGACTGCGCTGCAGTCGGCCCGGATCTCGGGGACTACACCCAGTGGGTGCGCTGTCGCGCCCCCACGAGAAATTAATAAGGACAAGACACTTACGCCGGCTGCTAGTGAGGTCTTCGGTCCTCCGGCTTAGCTCCCGAGCCTGGGAGTTGAAGGCGGCAGCACGAGAATTGTGATAATCCTGGAGATCAGAAAAAACAGTCAAGATAGTCGTCAAGTAAGATCCGACCCGACTGCGCTGCAGTCGGCCCGGATATCGGGGACTACACCCAATGGGTGCGCTAGCGCGCCCCCACGGAAAAAATTCAAAGGACCAGAACGGTCAAGGAGTGAAGACTTACCCGGATTGCAGACTGCGTCGACAGAAACTCCTGAGTAAATTGCCTCAGGAGGCCGGCCTGTGCCTGCAGCCGGCTCCGAACCTCTTGAGCCGCGATGTTCAGCTCGCCGCTCCCTCCGCTAGGAGTCCACCCGGACGTAGCAGAGCTGGCCGCCTCCAAGGCGTCTGCCGTCCGCTCAGCCCCCGCGGCTCGGCGCGTGTCCGGTGGGGCCGTGCCCCCTCCGGCGGGCCGGCCCGCCGCCAGCTCGATCTCAAGGCCGGCTCCGGCCTCGGGCGCGGCCCGGGCCGGCTCCTCCGGCACCGCCGACGATTGGCCGCCTTCGCCTGCTCCGGCTGGTGCTGCCGGCGACGTCCTCTCGACGGATACCTCGAAGACTTCGTCCCTCTGCACCGGCGGCTGCTCGGGGATAATCTCCTCCGCCGTGGGCAGAGGGATATCCGGATCCAAGGTCTGGAGGGGGATGGCGAGTAGCGGAGTCTGGCTGCGGGCGCCTTCCACCTCCGTCTCCGCGGCCGCCCGCTCCAACGAAGTCTCGGCCGCCGCGCTCACTCGCCCTGGCGCCGTCCGGGCGGCCTCCCGCTCCACCGCCTCCCGCTCCAACGAAGTCTCGGCCGCCGCGCTCACTCGCCCTGGCGCCGTCCGGGCGGCCTCCCGCTCCACCGCCTCCCGCTCGGCCGCCTCCCTCTCTCGGCGCGCCTCGCGAGCGTTGCGCTCCATGGCTGCGTCAAGTTCGGCGCGAGGGTCCACTCGGCGGGACCCTGAGGACCCGGCACTCGGCCCGACCACGGAGCCGGCTGGGCCTCGCTCGAGGGAGAGCGGCGCCCTGCTCAGGAAATCAGAAAAGCATTCAAGAAAAGAAGACTTCAGAATAACAAGCACGTAGGCGGCTACTAGACTTACGCGGAAATTGAGGGGGGCTTCTTCACTGCCTTCCGGAAGCGGGCCGCCTTCGCCGCCGCCTCCTCGCGCTTTGTGGCCGCGGCGGAGGCCTTCGGCTTCTTCGGCCGGCTTCCGAAGAGCGGGGGCGCGGCCCGGCGCTTCCCCTTCCCACCACCGGCAGTCGGCGCGGCAGACGAGCTCGTGCCGCGGCGGTCGGTTGCCGGCTGGCGGCGCGGGAGTTCTTCGGCTTCAAAATCGTCCGGCCAGTCGTCGAAACTGGCTGAGAGCCTGGTGCCGCCGGGCTCGGCGGCGTCCCCCGTGGCGGCATCCTCCATGGCGACGGCGGAGAGATCCGGGTCGTCGAGGTCGTCCACCGTATGGTCCGGGGCGTACTCACGGTCGACTCCAGCCACCCCGGATGGCGGCGGAAGAATAGGATTCTGACGAAGAGAAAAAAGAGAAGAGCCGCCTGGTCAGAAGCTGGCTGACCCAAGCCGGCAGACGACGAGAAGAAAAACTTACCACAGGAGGAGGATGGGCGCGGGAGTACGGCGCCTTGCCGAATTGCCACTCGTCGGTGAGCTTCAGGTTGGCGATGTAGTTCGCCATCAGAGCCACCTCCGCGTGGGGCATCTCCCATGTGCTCAGCCGGCAGGGGTCAAACCGGCCACTCATTTGGCACATCATGTGCGGCCGGCTTTGGAGGGGCAGAATCCGGCGCTCGACGAAGGCGATCACCAGATCGGACGCGCGCAGGCCTTCCGACTGAACCATCACCCGCAGCCGGGAGATGGAAGCATTCCCAGCCGGAGATAAGGACTTCGACCGGTAGCCCCAAGTCCGCCACTTCCCAGTCCGCGGGCCAGCTACGTAAGCCGGCAGATTGACGTAGTCGCCGTGCGGGGCGACGTTCTTGACGTAGAAATAAGACTTCTGCCAGAGCTTGATGGATTGGATCAGAGGGATGTGGTGGAAGGGGTTGTCGTCGCTTGCCCTCTTCATCGCGATGAAGGCGCCGCAGGGAGCCGGCACACCGGCGGAGACGGTGCCGAGCTTGTTCTGGAACAGCTCCGCCCAGAGCTCCAGCGTCGGCAGCACCCCCAGGAACCCCTCGCAGAGTGAGACGAAGGCCGAGAGCTGCAGCACTGCGTTGGGCGTGACGTGGTGTGGTTGGAGATTGTAGAATTCAAGAAAGGAGCGCATGAAGCTACTCGCCGGGAAGCCGAAGCCACGGAGGAAGTGCGCGCGGAAGACGACGCGCTCGCCTTCCTCCGGGGCCGGCGAGACCTCCTTCGCGGGCGCCAGACGCACCTGCACGAGGTTGGCGGCGGGCAGGCGCCGGGTCTGGCGGAGGAACTCGATGTGATCATCGTGGACATTGGACCCGTCCCACGAGCTCGACAAAGCCAAAGACATGGCGGCGTAGGTGGGCTGCGGCACGAAATTGCGTCGGGCGCAAGGAAGAAGAAGAGGAAGAAGAAGAGCAGGAGGGACGGGGAGCGGGAGAGCAAACAGGCATGTGCCTCTCCTCCTCCCCCCCCTACTTATAGGCGCGTGCGCCAGAGACAAGGAGGCGCGGCGTGGGGGATAGTGGGGATCGATCGTGCCCATCTCCCCCACGCCCGCGCTAATTACGGGCCTTGATGACGCGAAGTAACGGCCGCGGGGAGGCGAGCAGTCCCCTCGGGCCACAGGAGATCTGCACCCGGGCCGAGGCCAGGGAGTGGCGGGCCCGGGCCTGTGGCGGCGTCCCGTCGCGCGCGTGCGACGGCAGGGCTTCCCCGCCACGTGGCTCGTCGTGGGGCCCGCGGCCAGCCCGCGGGTCAACCACGGTCACCCTAGTAACAAAAAGCGCTCTGAAGTCGGCTGCAACGACGAGGACAGCCCCTCACGGTATGAAGCCGGCCAAGCTTCCCGTCCTTCCGTCCGCCGTGAAGCTCGTCCGCCTTCGGGGACTACTGTCGGGGTAAATAGCCATGGGTAGCCCAGCCGGCTTCCCCTGGCCCCTCAGAAAAAATTATGAGCCCATCCGGCTCATAAGGAGACTCAAGACCTGGGCTGCCTCCCCCCTAGCCGACTGCCATCCTAGCCGGCTTGGGGGGCGGCCTGCCCTTTTTACCCCCATGAAGAAAACTATGGAGGGCCGGCTACGGCATGGCCGGCTACGGCAGGGCCGACTAGGGCACGGCTGGCTACCGCCGGGCCGGCTCCGATAAAGCAGTCAACGCCGTACCCGCGATGTACGCGTCCACTCTGCGATGATGAAGCGGGGCGTGGCTACAGTGGAGCCTGCCACCCCCAAAACCCGGAGCACGCCTGGTACAGCGCGTCGTGCGGGCAGCTGCGGCCCACCCGGCGTGGCACTGTAGCCACGGCGGCTCCGACGCCGTCCTCGACGGGCCGCCAGCGTGGCCCCCGAGGCGGTGGGCCCCTTCGGGCAGAGAGATGCCGAAGGCGGCCACACCCCCTCTCAAGCCGGCAAGACAGAGGGCCGGCTTCACGTAGCCGGCCTGCCGCCCTCCTCGAAGGAGACGCCCATTAAGGAGACAAGGTGCGGCGGGGCTACAGTAATCGCCCGCCAGGGCGGCGTTACTGTAGCCACGCTTACCCCGACCAAGCCTGCGCCAACAAACACGGAGCCACATTAACCAGCCGCCGACCAGGCCCTGGCCAGTGGGGCCGGCCTGTCGACACGGGAGTCGGCAGCCGGCGGGCCCCAGAAGCCGGCGGAGAAGCCGGCGAACATAGCCACAGACAGCTGGGCCCCGCGCCCAGTTGGATTACCATTGTACCCCCGGGGGGTAGGCCTATATAAACCCCCCGGTGCACCCATGCAAAGGGTTGAACTCTCTTTCTAGACCTAGACACATACAAGGAGAAGAAGCAAGCTAAGCTAAGCCCTTCTTCCTCCTTCCACCCCAAACAGCTCAAGGAGCATTGTAGCCACCTGTGAACTTAGTAACCATGCGGAGACCCCGCAGAGCAGCAGTAGGGGTGTTATCTCCCCGGAGAGCCCTGAAGCTGGGTAAGATTCACCGGCGTGCATGTCTACGCCTCATCCCGTTTCCAGGCACCGGCGACGTTCTATTGGCCCCCGCAATGATAAGCCACCCGTTGGCATATGTCGATCCTACCACCCGACAAGGGTTGAACGGAATTGTTGGAAATCCAACAACGAAAAGAGTAGCTTGATATGGGCTTAAGGAATACATCTCAAATTATGAGGTGACAACCTGCCACTCATGGAAAAAGAATTGGATTGGAATGAACAAGGAGACGAGAAGCTTATTTCACCGGGAGGGTAGATGAAGAACTTGGATCATACATGAGCACCATTATAGCAACAATCCTTAGGGAAGGCTTTAGGTGAAATATAACCCAAGATAATTCCAATGACAAGATTGATGGATTTAACGTATCTCAATCTTAACAACATGTGAATCATGGAACATGAACTCAAATTATCAAGAATGACATAATACCACCTCCGATAATATGGTAGAAAGAAATTGCACTCCGGATAGCAATATGAAGAATGCTTGAGCACTTCTGAAAAGAAACTTGATGAACACTTCGAGAAGGAATTAAATCCTTGATGGACCATTATGTAGAACCTCCATGAAGAACTCCGTTAAACAAAAGAATGATCAAACAGAAAGAAAAGGGAAGTTGAAAACACAAGGTGAAACCTTGTAATGATTAGATGGAACTTTGCGGCGAGATAATGTGGAAAAGCTTGGAACTCCAGAAAAGAAAGATGAACAAATGAAATCAAGAATTTGATGAGCCTCCGGAATAAAGAATTAATCACTTGGATGAACAAGAATAAGAATTACATTATGCTTATCCTTCACCAATTCAAATTGATGACAACCAATGGAATTGGCATACTACTTATTCTCGTAGAAAGGATTAAGATAGATAATGCGCAAACTTGAAGAGGCCTTCGATGATCCACCGGTAGGATTTGAAAGAATGGAAGTATGATAACGTAAGAAGAGGAAACTTGAACAAACCACCGTAAGAATTAAAATGAACGAAGAAAAGATAAAGAAACACCGGGAAGAATTATAAAATGAACAGAGATTGAGAGGATTTAGAAACATGAGAATGAATAGATCACGAGCCGACTAAAGATCACCAGAACGAAGGACGGTTAAAATAGGGGAATGATAACTGACAGCTGAGAATGAATAAACCTGAATTGATGGACTCTGGATAACAAATTGAGAAGACTCTTGCATTGCTCCGGATGGGTAAAAGAATTCTCACGATCAAAACAATTATGAGAGGATTGCAACAATCTAGAATGACAAAACTTGAAGAGAATGGAGCAAGGTTGAAAGAAGAATTGTCTTCGGTCTTCCAAACTGAGAATGACGATGAGAAATACCATCAAGACTTATTTAGACACTCCGGAAGAATCAAAACAAAGAGGTTGAGCCAACGATGAAAAGAATTCGACAGATCTTGGAGAAAAACATTTGACTGATGATAAATCATTCTTACGTCAAACTTCAAAAAGAAATTTGAGGATATCTCCGGGAGAATTAGAAGAGTCAGGTAAGATCCTGGAAAAGACCTGTGGGTTAGGGCCCACTCAAAAGAAACACCTTGAAATGATTACTTGAAAAGAGAGATTTCACCGTTTGAATTAAATGACTTGAATGAGATAATGACCTCGAGATATCTTCAGCACTCCGAAACAAATGAATAGCGAGGAGTGGATGATTAAGAGGTGCACCGGTATGAGAAGGTATTTGAAACGAGGAAAAAGAATATGATCAACAAAACTTGACTTGAAACCACCGGAGATGAAAAGAATGAAGAATGACGAACTAGAAGCTCCGTTAGAATCTTCATGAGAATCCCCGGATAAGAATATTGAAGGAAAAGAATGGAGAGACTTCACATGAATAAAAGGATACTTGAATAAGAAATCTGAGTCCTTGAAGAAAAAGGGTGGGTGGGAGGGAAAAACAAAGGCAACTTGGAGACGGATGGAACAAACACCAATGAGAAACTTAGAATTGATCTTGCGGATGTTGAAATGATCGGATCCACTTGAAGAGAAACACACCGGTGAAAAGAAATTGAAATGACAAACTCGATGATCAAGAAGGATTAGTATTCACATAGGAATATGAGAACACCACTTGGGGAAGGTATGGAATCAACATTTAACTTCGAAGCAACTCGAATACCACAACTCAAAACAAAAACAAAGGATTGGCTTGCGAAATAAGCCGGAACAAACATATGATAGAGATTTCGTCCGAAGTTTTCGTGGTGGGGCCTACACGGGCTCGATCGTACAACACCATCATGTACAAGGCAGTGCACATGACATACGAAGCGTCCCCGAGTCGGCATAGCCCAGGACTCTTTAAGACACAACGAGACCACTGTAAAACCGACCGTGGATAGGCGGACCACTAGACGTCGAACCCCAATTTCATATCATACATCTCTCGGAAAGGATATCCTAAGAGCTACTTGAATTCCCACCTATGAAACTCCCGAAATTTTCCGGTTATGCAATCAGGTGTTGGGGATACAGGGGAAGCATAATATCTCACCCAAAACTAGCAAATCCTACATCCAGCTGTATCCATCCTTCAACACACAACCAAGAAACCTTCGGAAACCATCTACCTCAACCTTCGAAAAGCATCCGTTATACAAGTTATGGCGATACTCCCGAACTCCCGCCCCAGTACTGGGTGGCGTCGAGGTTATCTCACCAACGAACTGCATAAAAGAGATTTTCGATGTCGGCAAACATATCTCAAGTATTCCAGAATTGCAACGATAAAATTATGATGACAACACCTCAGAGCTCAACTCCCCAGGACACTTCCACTAAACCCCTGACAGGAGGCACCAAGACAGTATTCTCATCATAAGCCATCGGAACGATTCCAATATACTCGCGTGATCCTAAAAACAATTTAGTGAAATTTGAGAAGAGAAGAGACAAAACTCTACGTCAGGATGCCTTACCAGAGCGATGAGGAGACTGGGAAGTAAAAAAGAATTCCTAAACTCTCCGATATATAATTCCTAAATGACTCAAAACATTTTTCTAGACACAACTCGGCCGCTAAAAACGATCAAGCAATGGGGCTCCTAAGGTCGGGGAAGGCACTGATTACCAACTTGTAACACCCTCGATGCGACTATAGCTCCCACGTGTCGAGGCACGACTTAGAGACATAATCGCATTGAAGGCATACGTCGCAAGTGAGGTAATCTTCACACAACCCATGTAATAAATAAGGGAAAGAGATACATAGTTGGCTTACAATCGCCACTTCACACAATTACATGAATAAAGCATTACATCATACAAATACAATCAAGGTCCGACTACGGAACCAAAATAAAAGAAGAACCCCAAATGCGACAAAGGTCCCCGATCGACCCCAACTGGGCTCCACTACTGATCAACTAGAAAGAAACAACACAAAGGACAAGATCTTCATCGAGCTCCTCCTTGAGCTTGGTTGCGTCATCTGCATGGTAACCTCAGCACCTGCAAGCTGGTTTTGGAAGTATCTGTGAGCCACAGGGACTCAGCAATCTCGCACCCTCGCGATCAAGACTATTTAAGCTTATGGGTAAGGTAAAAGTATGAGGTGGAGCTGCAGCAAGCGACTAGCATATATGGTGGCTAACACGCAAATGAGAGCGAGAAGAGAAGGCAAAGCACGGTCGATGAAAGTATGATCAAGAAGTGATCCTATAGCAACCTACGTCAAGCATAACTCCAACAACCGTGTTCACTTCCCGGACTCCGCCGGAAAGAGACCATCATGGTTACACACGCGGTTGATTCATTTTAATTAAGGTCAACTTTAGGTTTTCTACAACCGGACGTTAACAAATTCCCATCTGCCCATAACCGCGGGCATGGCTTTCGAAAGTTCAAAACCCTACAGGGGTGTCCCAACTTAGCCCATCACAAGCTCTCACGGTCAACGAAGGAATAGACCTCCTCCCGAGACATTCTGATCAGACTCGGTATCCTGGTACTCCAAGACATCCTCGACAATGGTAAAACAAGTCCAGCAAAGCCGCCCGATGCTCCGACATCCTGATGGGAGCTGCACATATCTCGTTCTCATGGCAACACCGGATAGGTCAAGCTACAAGTAAAACCAGCCCTCAAGTTTCCCCGAGGTGGCCCCGCAGGCTGCCCATTTCGGACCAACACTTAGACAAGCACTGGCCCGGGGGGGTTTAAAATAAAGATGACCCTTGGGCTGGCCTAACCCAAGGGAAAAGGCTAGGTGGCAAATGGTAAAACCAAGGTTGGCCCTTGCTGGAGGAGTTTTATTCAAAGCGAACTGTCAAGGGGTTCCCATATACCCAACCGCGTAAGGGACGCAAAATCCGGGAACATAACACCGATATGACGGAAACTAGGGCGGCAAGAGTGGAACAAAACACCAGGCATAAGGCCGAGCCTTCCACCCTTTACCAAGTATATAGATGCATTAATTAAATAAGATATATAGTGATATCCCAACAAGTAAATAAATGTTCCAACAAGGAACAGTCTCCATGTTCCAACAAGGAACAAACTTGAATCTTCACCTGCAACTAACAACACTATAAGAGGGGCTGAGCAAAGCGGTAACATAGCCAATCAACGGTTTGCTAGGACATGGTGGGTTAGAGGTTTGACATGGCAATTGGGAGGCTGACAAGCAAATGGTAGGCATCGTAGCATTGGCATAGCAAAAGAGCGAGCAAAACTAGCATAGCAAAGATAGTAGTGATTTCGAGGGTATGATCATCTTGCCTGAAATCCCGCAAGGAAGAAGAACGAGTCCATGAAGAAGACAAATGGACGAAGTTGAACGGATCCTCACAAACGCGACGTTATCGGAACCAACCCGAAGAAGCAACACCGGAAAAGAAGCACACAACATAGTGAACAACCATCACATAAACATGGCATGATGCACAACCAAGTATGATGCATGTCCGATTTAAAGAGGCATGGCATGGCAATATGCAAAAACAATCCTACAAATTAAGTGGAGCTCATTATGCAACGGAGTTGCATATTGAAGAAAAACACCACATGACTTATTTAGTTCCCTCTCGTTTAGGTACCCAACAATATTAAATGTTTGTTAACATGGCAAGAGGTGAAGCATAAGAAAAACTACCTATCTAGGCAAGTTTAAGTGAGGCCGGAACAACAAACTACAATTCTGATAAATCCTCATATGCATTAGTGTTTTATTGCAACAACAATTTAAACATTTTAATTGTTGTTATCATGATACGGATGACATGAACAAGTTTTATGCAAGTTTTATGAAAAAGTTGATAGGAGCATTATATGAAGCATTTGTCATCGTGGCGGAAACGAAAGGGGTGCCACGACAACGAATCCGAAAGTGATGCCACGGCAACATATCGGTTTCGGTAACTCGATTGAGATCCCGATGCAAACGAAAGTGCGGCGGGAGCGTGATGTGCGATAGAAGGTGGGGTGATCCCGGTAACCGGGTTCCCACGAGTTAGGGGCATGGAAACGAGTGTCAAAATGGACACGGTGCAGATAAAGGGTGCGTCTCATACAACACAAGCATTCATTCTTGGACGTCGATCTCGGTGGTTATACCTTTGTAGCATGCAAAGGAGACGGTTCTCGTTCGTAGAGGGAAGTAGGCGTTCTCGCGACGACGGTAGTGGAAGTAGTCAAACAATGTTTTCGTAGAGGTTCGGGATCAAGAGACGGAACATGACGTCCACGGGGTCTTCGAGGGACGACGGTAGTGGTACTCGTGACGGTAGTGGAACTTGACACTCCGAAGAGGTACTTGGCGGGCAACGGTCGTCTCGTGACTTGTCGGTCCATGAAGTCGTTCTCCCGCGTCTTGTCGTACACGTATCGGAGAAGAACTTGGTGTATCCATGTACTTGGCGTTTGCTGGTTCGGTACTCGTTCGGGCAAGAGGCGAAGTCGTGGTTCGATGCTATTGACCGCAAAGGTGGTTGCAGCCACGGAAGGTCGTCGGAGAGGGAGCAGGGACGCGAGGAGGGCCATGGTAGGCATGTGAAACGTGAGGCAGGCGAACGGGGATGGAACAAGCTGCTCGTCATTGGGGCTTGGCGAAGAGCAGCAGCAGCGGGGCTCGCTGCCGGAGTGGGGAGGCAAAACGGCGGAATAGGAGGCCGAAGAGGTGTTGCGCGATGATGGCCTCGGGAGGGCCATGGCGCGGTGAAGGCAAGGAGCGTCTCAGGCTGCTGCTGCTCGCATGCTCCAGCGCGGGCGGAGCTAGCAGCAAGGAGAAGGGAGCTGGGGCGCGCCGGAGGTGGAGTGGCGCCTGGCCGGTCGTCCGGGTCATGGAGGATGGTGGGGAGGCGCGGCACTGGGGCCTTCTGGATGGGTGCTCGAGGTGGCCGGTTGGAGAAGGAGGGCAAGCTGCCGCAAGGAGGGAGAAGGCAGGCGGACGAGGATGACGAGGGGATCGACACTGGTGGAGGGAGTCGAGCGAGAGGAAGGTGGGGATCGAGATGCGATGGGATCGGGGAGATGGGTATCTCCCTGGCGGCGCTATGAACCACGAAGGAGGAGGAGGGGATCGGGCCTAGGTGGCTCGGGCGCCTAGGGTTGGAGGAGATAGATGGGCCCTTCTAGAGTTTGTGAGGCCTAGGTGGGCAGCGGGGAGAGGTGGGCCTGGTGGAGAGGGAGGGCCGCGCCTGCGGAAACCGGCGGCTGGGCCTTAGGCCAATTTGGTGGGCTGCGGGCCTGCTAGTTTACTCTCCCTCTCTCTCTTTCTCTAAAATCTCTTTTTTCCATTTAAAAACAAAACAGAAAAAGAGAAAGAAAAGAAAGAGAAGTTAGGGATGGAATCTGGGCATGGGGATAATTTTCACGGACTCGCAAAAATACGCATGTTCCAAGAAAAATGGAGTGGGCATTTTTGAACGTTCAAATTCAAACTCATTTGATTTGAAATCGAATTGTTTGAATAGGAAGTGAGGGTTAGGAAGGTCCAAAAATGATCGGATTTTTAGTGGAGCTCCAGAAAATGACGAAAGAATTTATGGGCAAAGTTAGAGGCCAAGAGTAGAAATAATAAAAGGCATTGGGATATTTGCAAGTGTGTTATGATGATTCCAAAATAATAGGATATTTAATATAGCTCCCTAAAATATTGGGAGGATATGTTATAAAGAGAATTCACCATGTGAATACCCTTGGTTTAAATGGATCAAAGATCCATGCCATTTATTTATTTGAGTTACGAAAATAAATAACTTGATGGCATGATGACATGATGCAATGCACATGATGCAAAGCTGAAAGCAATAAACCAACAACTCACATGACGAAAAACCCAGAAACCTGGAAGGCATCTGAAGCTCCGGTCTTGGGGCGTTACATACACATCGTGAGATGAGGTGGCTGCCCAATGCCCTATGGGCGCTGGTTCATCGGTATCTCCTACATCGTCATCCAAGCTATCGATGTCTCCGGAGTCGAAGTTGAGCATGTCGTTTAAATTGTCGACAGTGGCTAGCAAGTAGGTGGTGGGTGGGCTTTGAATTTCTTCATCATCCGTATCCCACCCTCGTTGACCTTAATCCGGCCAGGGCTCCCCTGATAAAGAGAGAGACTTAAGAGAATTCAGGATGTCGCCAAAAGGCGAGTGCTGAAAGATGTCTGCGGCGGTGAACTCCATTATCGGCGCCCAATCGGATTCGATTGGCAGGGGCGCGGGGGGTTCGGAGTCCGGGGAGGAGTCCGGATCCTCGGAGTCACGGGTCGTGCAGAGTGCGGGGCTAGCGTTCGGCTCGATCGCCTTTGGGATCGCAGCCCCCGAGGTGACGTCCAACCGCTCGTACTCGATTGGCGCAATAGGCTCCGAGTTAGGGGTCGGAACCGATGCGTGTGCGGCCTCCAGGACACTGTCCAGAGGCAGAGCTAGATCATGCCCCTCGAGATAGTGCGCGCACTTGGCCGTGGCTCGAACCCGTCGAAGATCAAGTCTCCGCGAATGTAAGTCGTGTAGTTTAAGCTTCCAAACCTGACTTGATGGCCAGGGGCGTAGCTTTCGATCTGCTCCAGGTAGCCAAGCGAATTGGCCCGCAAAGCGAAGCCGCCGAAGACGAAGATCTGTCCGGGGAGAAAAGTCTCACCCTGGACCACATGGTTGTTGATGATCAAAGGAGCCATTGGGCCTAAAGGCGATGACACAGAGAAACTCTCAATGAAAGCACCAATGTCGGTGTCAAAACCGGCGGATCTCGGGTAGGGGGTCCCGAACTGTGCATCTAGGCCGGATGGTAACAAGAGGCAGGGAACACGATGTTTTACCCAGGTTCGGGCCCTCTCGATGGAGGTAAAACCCTACGTCCTGCTTGATTAATATTGATGATATGGGTAGTACAAGAGTAGATCTACCACGAGATCAAGGAGGCTAAACCCTAGAAGCTAGCCTATGGTATGATTGTTGTATATGGAGTTGATGATGTTGATGTCCTACAGACTACAACCCTCCGGTTTATATAGACACCGGATAGGGTTAGGGTTACATAGAGTCGGTTACAATGGTAGGAGATCTTGAATATCTGCATCGCCAAGCTTGCCTTCCACGCCAAGGAAGTCCCCTCCGGATACGGGACGAATTCTTCAATCTTGTATCTTCATAATCCAGGAGTCCGGCTGAAGGTATAGTCCGGCTACCCGAACACCCCCTAATCCAGGACTCCCTTAGGGGTCTCCGAACAGCCGGATTATATCCTTTGGTCGGACTATTGGACTACAAAGATACAAGATTGAAGACTTCGTCCCGTGTCCAGATGGGACTCTACTTGGCGTGGAAGGCAAGCTAGGCAATACAGATATGTATATCTCCTCCTTTGTAACCGACCTTGTGTAACCCTAGCCTCCTCCGGTGTCTATATAAACCGGAGGGTTTTAGTCCATAGGATAACATACAATCATACCATAGGCTAGCTTCTAGGGTTTAGCCTCTCCGATCTCGTGGTAGATCAACTCTTGTAATACTCATATCATCAAGAATAAATCGAGCAGGACGTAGGGTTTTACCTCCATCAAGAGGGCCCGAACCTGGGTAAAACATCATGTCCCCTGCCTCCTGTTACCATCCGCCTTAGACGCACAGTTCGGACCCCCTACCTGGGATCCGCCGGTTTTGACACCGACATGGCCCATTAAGTTAATGGGTCGTTACCAGGCTGAAAGTTAATGGTCGGCCCTCTTACCTCCTGGGTTGTTAACGGGCCGACATTGAAGCGGGCGAAAGGTGGGCCCATTTGATTTCACGGGCCGTTAACAGGCCATTACTAAGGTCGGGCTACATATGGCCCAACTATAATGTGGGCCTTTAGCGGGACGAAATAGATATCGGGCTCGTACTGGACCATGAAAAGCGTGGGTCGCTGAAAGGCCGAAACTAAGGTTCGACTACAAATGGTCCAACTCATTTATAGGTCGTCAAGAGGCTGAAAGACACACCGGGCCGGAAATTGGCCCAAGACTTAAATGGGTTGCTAAAAGGCTGAAAGATGTACATCCTGAAAATTGGCCCAAACCTTGAATGGGCCGTTAACAGGACAAAATCACATCGGGCCGATACTGACCCCAAATATATAGCGAGTTGTTGACGGGCTCGAACTGACGATGAGCTGCAATGGTGTCAAATCTTTAACGGGCCATTGACGGACCGAATTGGCACATCTCGTATGGGCCGTGGGCTTAAATGGACCTGACACAAGTAGGCCTTATATGGGCTGGCCTGGTAATTTTAATAGGGCGGCCTTTTTCATCGGAATGGGCCATTGTTGGGCCATGCCATGTGTCGACCTATCATAGGCGCCTCCTGTCCAATGAGTGGATGACATTTGTCCCAACGGTGAGCCAACACATGTTTGCTCCAGCCAATGAGAATTTTACACGTGGAAAATCCCCATTGGTCCGGGCTGTTAACGGGTTATTGGATCTGAAACCAGACCCGATAGCTTAACGGCGACCCGTTACGGTGGATGCCATGTGTCGATCACCCTTGACGAAAGCACTTTCATGACGCGCCATTTATCATCATGGAAGCGGACACTTCCGTGATGATAATTTTGGTAATGTCATGGAACACTTCTACGACAGCACATGTATGACTATCTTGATTCTGTCATAAAATTGTCATGGATGTACATGCATGACAGAAAACGTGACCTACTGTGGCAGGCACGTACCATCATGGAAGTGTCTTTTTTTGTAGTGTATTTTTATATTTTTGGTTTAATATATCTAAAGATAAAAGCAAAGTAAAAAAGATCGCAAAGGCAAATATATTAAAGAAGAGACCCGGGGGCCGTAGGTTTAACTAGTGGCTTCTCTCGAGAAAAATAGCAGATGATGGGTGAACAAATTACTGTTGGGGAATTGATGTAACTTCAAGTAATCATGACGATATCCAGGCAATGATCATCATATAGGCATGAAGTCCAAGATTAGTAGACCGACTCCTGCTCCTGCATCTACTACTATTAGTCCACACATCGACCGCTATCCAGCATGCATCTAGTGTATTAAGTTCATGGAGAAACGGAGTAATGCAATAGGAATGATGACATGATGTAGACAAGATCTATTTATGTAGAAATAGACCCCATCTTGTTATCCTCAATAGCAACGATACATACGTGTCGGTTCCCCTTCTGACACTTGGATCAAGCACCATAAGATCGAACCCATCACAAAGCACCTCTTCTCATTGCAAGATAAATAGATCACGTTGGCCAGACAAAACCCAAATATCGTAGAAGAAATACGAGGCTATAAGCAATCATGCATATAAGAGATCAAAGAAGATTCAAATAACTTTCATGGATAAAAAGATAGATCTGATCATAAACTCAAAATTCATTGGATCCCAACAAACACACTGCAAAAAGAATTACATCATATGGATCTCCCAGAGACCATTGTTGAGAATCAAACGAGAGACTAGAAGCCATCTAGCTACTAACTACAGACCCATAGGTCTACAAAAAACTACTCACACATCATCGGAGAGGCACCAATGGACATGATGAACCCCTCCGTGATGGTGCCTAGATTGGATCTCGTGTTTCTGGAACTTGCGGCGGCTGGAATTGATTTTCGTCGACTCCCCTAGGGTTTCTAGAATATTGGGGTATTTATAGAGTAAAGAAGCGGTTCGGGAGGCACCCGAGGTGGGAATAACCCACTAGGGTGCGCCTGGGCCTCCAGGCGCACCCTGGTGGGTTGTGCTCCCCTCGGAGCACCCCCTCAGGTGCTTCTCCAGCCCATTGGATGTCTTCTGGTCCAAAAAATCCACAAAAAGTTTCACTGCATTTGGATTCCATTTGGTATTGATTTCATGTGATGTAAAAACATGCAAGAAAACAACATCTGGCACTTGTCACTATGTCAATAGGTTAGTACCAAAAATGATATAAATTGACTATAAAATGATTATAAAACATCCAAGAATGATAATATAACAGCATGGAGCAATCAAAAATTATAGATACGTTGCAGACGTATCAGTAACGGTAACAAAAGTGCAGCAAGGTAGCCCAATCCTTTTGAGGCAAAGGACAGGCCAAAACAGTCTCTTATGATAAGCAAAGCATTCTTGAGGGTACACGGGAATTTCATCTAGTCGCTTTCACCAAGTTGGTTTGATTTGTGTTCGCTACTTTGATAATTTGATATGTGGGTGGACTGGTGCTTAGGTGTTGTTCTTACTTGAACAAACCTCCTACTTATGATTAACCCCCCTCGCAAGCATCCGCAACTACGAGAAAAGTATTAAGATAAAATCTAACCATAGCATTAAACTTTTGGATCCAAATCAGTCCCTTACGAAGTAGCGCATAAACTAGGGTTTAAGCTTCTGTCACTCTCGCAACCCATCATCTAATAACTACTCCACAATGCATTCCCTTAGGCCCAAATATGGTGAAGTGCCATGTAGTCAGCGTGCACATGACACCACTAAGGGAATCACAACATACATACCACCAAAATATCGAACACATATCAAGTTCACATCATTACTTCCAACAAGATTTCTCCCGTCACCTCAAGAACAAAAGTAACTACTCACAAATGATAATCATGATCAAGATCAGAGGGTTATTAAATAGCATAATGGATCTGAACATATAATCTTCCACCAAATAAACCATATAGTAATCAACTACAAGACGTAATCAACACTACTAGTCACCCATGATAACCCACAAGTATAGGGGATCGCAATAGTTTTCGAGGGTAGAGTATTCAACCCAAATTTATTGATTCGACACAAGGGGAGCCAAAGAATATTCTCAAGTATTAGCAGCTGAGTTGTCAATTCAACCACACCTGGAATCTTAATATCTGCATCAAAGTGTTTAGTAGCAAAGTAATATGATAGTAGTGGTAACGGTAGCAAAAGTAATATTTTTGGGTTTTATAGTGATTGTAACAGTAGCAATGGAAAAGTAAATAAGCGAAAAGCAATATATGAAAAGTTCATAGGAATTGGATCGGTGATGGAGAATTATGTCAGATGCGATCGATCATGCAACAGTTATAACATAGGGTGACACAGAACTAGCTCTAGTTCATCAATGTAATGTAGGCATGTATTCCGAATATAGTCATACGTGCTTACGGAAAAGAACTTGCATGACATCTTTTGTCCTACCCTCCCGTGGCAGCGGGGTCCTATTGGAAACTAAGGGATATTAAGGCCTCCTTTTAATAGAGTACCGGACCAAAGCATTAACACATAGTGAATACATGAGCTCCTCAAACTACGGTCATCACCGGTAATGGTCCCGATTATTGTCACTTCGGGGTTAACGGATCATAACACATAATAGGTGAATATAGACTTGCAAGATAGGATCAAGAACTCACATATATTCATGAAAACATAATAGGTTTAGATATGAAATCATGGCACTCGGGCCCTATGACAAACATTAAGAATAGCAAAGTCATAGCAACATCAATCTCAGAACATAGTGGATACTAGGGATCAAACCCTAACAAAACTAACTCGATTACATGATAAATCTCATCCAACCCATCACTGTCCCACAAGACTACGATGGAATTACTCACACACGGCGGTGAACATCATGAAATTGGTGATGGAGGAAGGTTGATGATGATGGTGGTGGTGACGGATTCCCCTCTCCGGAGCCCCAAACGGACTCCGGATCAGCCCTCCCGAGAGAGTTTAGGGCTTGGCGGCGGCTCCGTATCGTAAAACGTGATGAATCCTTCTCTCTGATTTTTTTCTCCCCGAAAGTGAATATATGGAGTTGGAGTTGAGGTCGATGGAGCGTCAGGGGGCCCATGAGGCAGGGGGCGCGCCCCCCACCCTCATGGAGAGGGTGTGGGCCCCCTGACGTGGATTCTTCTTCCAGTATTTTTTATATATTCCAAAAATAATCTCCGTTGATTTTCAAGTCATTCCGAGAACTTTTATTTCTGCACAAAAATAACACCATGGCAATTCTGCTGAAAACAGTGTCATTCCGGGTTAGTTCCATTCAAATCATGCAAGTTAGAGTCCAAAACAAGGGCAAAAGTGTTTAGAAAATTAGATACGACAGAGACGTATCAACTCCCCCAAGCTTAAACCTTTGCTTGTCCTCAAGCAATTCAGTTGATAAACTGAAAGTGATAAAGAAAAACTTTTACAAACTCTATTTGCTCTTGTTGTTGTAAATATGTAAAGCCAGCATTCAAGTTTTCAGCAAATATTATGAACTAACCATATTCACAATAACATTTAGGTCTCATGTTTACTCATATCAATGGCATAATCAGCTAACGAGCAATAATAACAAATCTCAGATGACAGCACTTTCTCAAAACAATCATGATATGGTATAACAAGATGATATCTCGCTAGCCCTTTCTGAGACCGCAAAACATAAATGCAGAGCACCTTTAAAGATCAAGGACTGGCTAGACATTGTAATTCATGGTAAAAGAGATTCAGTCACAGTCATACTCAATGTAAACTAACAGTAATAGATGCAAATAACAGCGGTGCTCTCCAACTGGTGCTTTTTAATAAGAGGATGATGACTCAACATAAAAGTAAATAGATAGGCCCTTCGCAGATGGAAGCGGGGATTTGTAGAGGTGCCAGAGCTCGACTTTGAAATAGATATGAATAATATTTTGAGCGGTATACTTTCATTGTCAACATAACAAGCGAGATATCTCGATATCTTCCAGGCTACACACATTATAGGTGGTTCCCAAGCAGAATGGTAACGTTTATACTCCCCCACCACCAACAAGCATCAATCCATGGCTTGCCCAAAACAACGGGTGCCTCCAACTAACAACAATCCTGGGGGAGTTTTGTTTGCAATTATTTTGATTTGATTTGAGCATGGGACTGGACATCCCGGTGACCAGCCATTTTCTCGTGAATGAGGAGTGGAGTCCACTCCTCTTGAGAATAACCCACTTAGCATGGAGAATACAGACAGCCCTAGTTGATACATGAGCTATTTGAGCATACAAAACAGAATGTTTATTTGAAGGCTTAGAGTTTGGCACATACAAATTTACTTGGAACGGCAGGTAGATACCATATATAGGTGGGCATGGTGGACTCATATGGAATAACTTTGGGGTTTATGGAATTGGATGCACAAGCAGTATTCCCTCTTAGTACAAGTGAAGGCTAGAAAAAGACTAGGAAGCGACCAGCTAGAGAGCGACAACAGTCTTGAACATGCATTAAAATTAATCAACACCGAATGAAAGCATGAGTAGGATATAATGCACCATGAACATAAATATCATGGAGGCTATGTTGATTTTGTTTCAACTACATGCGTGAACATGTGCCAAGTCCAGCCACTCGAATCATTCAAAGGAGGATACCACCCCATCATACCACATCACAATCATTTTAATAGCATGTTGGCACGCAAGGTAAACCATTATAAACTCCTAGCTAATTAAGCATGGCATCAGCAACTATAATCTCTAATTGTCATTGCAAATATGTTTCTTTCATAATAGGCTAAATCAGGAATGATGAACTGATCATATTTACAAAAATAAAAGAGGGGTCGATTTAATACCACCTTTTCTCATCTCAATAAGTTCATCATATAATCATCATTATTGCCTTTCACTTGCACGACCGAATAGTGTGGATAATAATAATAGTGCACCTGCATTGGACTAAGCTGGAATCTGCAAGCATTCAATTCAAGAGAGAAGACAAGGTAATATGGGCTCTTTGTTAGATCAACAATAATGCATATGAGAGCCATTCAACATTTTCATTATGGTCTTCTCCTCTCGACCCCAAAGGAAAGAAAATAAATAAAACTATTTACACAGGAAAGCTCCCAACAAGCAAAAGAAGAACGGGAAATCTTTTGGGTTTTCTTTTTAATTACTACTACTACAGGCATGGAAAGTAAACTAGCTAAAAGCTACAACTAATTTTTTTTGTTTTTCTTAAGGTTTTTCAAACACACAAGAAGAAAGCGTGAAAATGAAAATAAACTAGCATGGATGATACAATGAAAAAGTATGAGCACCGACAACTAGCATGAGTGTGTGAACATGCATGTAATGTCGGTGAGAGATACGTACTTCCCCAAGCTTAGCATTTTGGCCTAAGTTGGTCTATGCCCATGGATCAAAACTATAGTTGGGGTCGTACTAAGAAGGGTCCTCAGATTGCCACTGGCTGGCGATCTCCTCCGGGTTCCACTGATAAACAGACTGAGGTGAGGGTCAGATTATGGCTCCGGCTCTGTAGCTGACATCTGGTTCTGGTAGGCAAGAATGTCTTCCGGCGGAACAAGGTACTTGCCTGAAAATATGTCAAACAAAGAAGGCGCATGCAACGTAATAAAATTACAATATTTTTTGTTAAATATCAATTTGTATTTGAGTGTCTTATTCCTATCCTTAACAATAAACTCATGTGCTACCATTCTTTTATAATCTAGAGCAATAGGAGGCATCAACTTTTCCTCTTTCTCATAATGCCTGATAGGTATGTTAAAGTGTGCAGCAAGGCGTGAGGCAAAGATGCCTCCGAGGACGGGGCCCTTAGTACAGTTCAGATTTAACCGTCTAGCAACAATAGCGCCTAAGCTGAAAGTAGTATCATTAAACAAGGCATGGCGCAAAATAGCAATATCCGGAGCACTGAGGTTCCCACAGTTCCCGCGACCAAGTAAGCATCTACTAGCAAATATTGAGAAGTAACGTAGAACAGGAAAATCTATGCTAGTGATTCTTGCATCGGAAACTTTCCTCGTTTCCCCTACAGCAATCATATCAATAAATCCCTCCACATCATTACGATGTGGTTCCTCTATGCTGCCCTCAAAGAGTATTAAACAGACCCGGCAAAAATCATAAAGTGACATCTCCTTCTGCACATCATATAAATAAAATACCACCGAAGGTGGTGATCTCCTAGCATGGAAATGAAAATTTTGCACAAAGATATTGGTGAGTAAGAGATACTGTTCACGCTGTTCATGGAGGAAGGCGGTGAGGCCTGCATTCTCAGCCAAATGATAAAAATCCTCATGAATCCCGGCCTCTTTCAAGAACTCATCACAAGGCCATTCACATGGCCGAACCTCCGCAGTACGAGGGCGATTATACTTGGGCTTCTTGTTCTCTTCATCTTGATTATCCTTCGAGCTTCGGCTCGACGAGCCCCTCAAAAATCTCTTCATAATTTTCTGAAAATTTCTGAATTTTTTGGTACCTTAAAATAAAAGTGAACCAAACTCAACAAAATTAATAGCAACTATTCCTACAAGTGCCTAGAGGTCATATCATGCATTAAAACTACTTTTGACCATATAAATTTGACATGAAAGCTCTTGATAACCCACAAGCATAGGGGATCGCAACAGTTTTCGATAAGTAAGAGTGTCGAACCCAACGAGGAGCTAAAGGTAGAACAAATATTCCCTCAAGTTCTATCGACCACCGATACAACTCTACGCACGCTTGACGTTCGCTTTACCTAGAAAAAGTATGAAACTAGAAGTATTTTGTAGGTGTTTTTGGATAGATTTGCAAGATACTAAAGAGCGCGTAAATAAAAAGTAGTGGCTATTTAGGTAAACACACAGCTAAGTTAGTTTTAGTAAAGATCTTTTTGTTACGAGAAAGTTAGTTGTCCCTAGGCAATCGATAACTATACCGGTAATCATTATTGCAATTTTATATGAGGGAGAGGCATAATCTAACATACTTTCTCTACTTGGATCATATGCACTTATGATTGGAACTGTAGCAAGCATCTGCAACTACTAAAGATCATTAAGGTAAAACCCAACCATAGCATTAAAGTATCAAGTCCTCTTTATCCCATACGCAAACAACCTACTTACTCGGGTCTGTGCTTCTGTCACTCACGCCACCCACCATAAGCAAATCATGAACACATTGCAAACCCTACAGCGGAAATCCCTCACGCTTGCGCGACACGGAGAGCACCATAGGACAGCACCGATAATAAAACATGCAACTCAAACCAATCTTGATCATCAAATAGCCCATAGGACAAAACGGATCTACTCAAACAGCATAGGATAGCCATACATCATTGGGAAATAATATATAGCATTGAGCACCATGTTTAAGTAGAGATTACAGTGGGTAAGAGAGAGGTTACACCGCTGCATAGAGGGGGGAAGAGTTGGTGATGATGGCGGTGAAGTTGTTGGTGAAGATTGCGGTGATGATGATGGCCCCGGTGGCACTCCGGTGCCATCGGAAGCGAGGGGGAGAGAGCCCCCCTCCTTCTTCTTCCTTGACCTCCTCCCTAGATGGGAGAAGGGTTTCCCCTCTGGTCCTTGGTCTCCATGGCATGGGAGGGCGAGAGCCCCTGCGAGATTGGATCTATCTCTCTGTCTCTCTCTATTTCTCCGTTCTCAGATTCTGCCCTTTCACCGTTTCTTATATTCCCGGAGATCCGTAACTCCGATTGGCCTGAAATTTTAACACAATCTCTATCCGGATATTAGCTTTCATGCGGCGAAAGAAGAGCATCAACTGCCTTACAGGGTGGCCACGAGGGTCAGGGGCGCGCCCAGGGGGTGGGGCGCACCCCCCTGCCTCGTGCCTCCCTCGGGCACCGTCTCGCGTGGATTTTTATTCCCAAAAATCATATATATTCCAAAAAAATTCTCCGTTAGTTTTTATCCCGTTTGGACTCCATTTGATATGGATATTCTGCGAAACAAAAAACATGCAACAAAGAGGAACTGGCACTGGGCACTGGATCAATATGTTAGTCCCAAAAATAGTATAAAAAGTTGCCAAAATTATATGAAAGTTGTAGAATATTGGCATGGAATAATCAAAAATTATAGATACGACGGAGACGTATCAGCATCCCCAAGCTTAATTCCTGCTCGTCCTCGAGTAGTTAAATGATAAAAAAGGTAATTTTTGATGTGGAATGCTATCTAGCAAAATCTTGATCATGTATCTAATCATGGCATGAATATTAAGATACGAGTGATTCAAAGCAATAGTCTATCATTTGACATAAAAACAATAATACTTCAAGCCTACTAATAAAGCAATCATGTCTTTTCAAAATAACATGGCCAAAGAAAGTTATCCCTACAAAATCATATAGTCTGGCTATGCTCCATCTTCACCACACAAAATATTCACATCATGCACAACCCTGATGACAAGCCAAGCAATTGTTTCATACTTTTCAAACCTTTTCAACTTTCACGCAATACATGAGCGTGAGCCATGGACATAGCACTATAGGTGGAATAGAATGGTGGTTGTGGAGACAAAAAGGAGAAGATAGTCTCACATCAACTAGGCATATCAACGGGTTATGGAGATGCCCATCAATAGATATCAATGTGAGTGAGTAGGGATTTCCATGCAACGGATGCACTAAGAGCTATAAGTGTATGAAAGCTCAGACTGAAAACTAAGTGGGTGTGCATCAAACTTGCTTGCTCATGAAGACCTCGGGCATTTGAGGAAGCCCATCATCAGAATATACAAGCCAAGTTCTATGATGAAAATTCCCACTAGTATATGAAAGTGATAACTCAAGAGACTCTCTATATGAAGAACAGGGTGCTACTCTGAAGCACAAGTGTGGTAAAAGGATAGTAACATTGCCCCTTCTCTCTTTTTCTCTCATTTTTTTGTTTTTTTTGTGGGCTTCTTTGGCCTCCTTTTTTATTTGGGCTTCTTTGGCCTCTTTTATTTATTTTTAAAGTCCGGAGTCTCATCCCGACTTGTGGGGGAATCATATTCTCCATCATCCTTTCCTCACTAGGGCAATGCTCTAATAATGATGATCATCACACTTTTATTTACTTACAACTCAATATTACAACTCGATATCTAGAACAAAATATGACTCTATATGAATGCCTTCGGTGGTATACCGGGATGTGCAATGATCTAGCGTAGCAATGACATCAAAAACGGACAAGCCATGAAAACATCATGCTAGCTATCTTACGATCATGCAAAGCAATATGACAATGAATGCTCAAGTCATGTATATGATGATGATGGAAGTTGCATGGCAATATATCTCAGAATGGCTATGGAAATGCCATGATAGGTAGGTATGGTGGCTGTTTTGAGGAAGGTATATGGTGGGTTTAAGGTACCGGCGAAAGTTGCACGATACTAGAGAGGCTAGCAATGGTGGAAGGGTGAGAGTGCGTATAATCCATGGACTCAACATTAGTCATAAAGAACTCACATACTTATTGCAAAAATCTATTAGTCATCGAAACAAAGTACTACGGCATGCTCCTAGGGGATAGATTGGTAGGAAAAGACCATCGCTCGTACCCGACCGCCACTCATAAGGAAGACAATCAATAAATAAATCATGCTCCGACTTCATCACATAACGGTTCACCATACGTGTATGCTACAGGAATCACAAACTTCAACACAAGTATTTCTACAACCCACAACTACCCACTAGCATGACTCTAATATCACCATCTTTATATCGCAAAACTATTGCAAGGAATCAAACATATCATATTCAGTGATCTACAAGTTTTATTAGGATTTTATGACTAACAGTCGGAGTAAATAGCCATGGGTAGCCTAGCCGGCTTCCCCTGGCCCTTTTGAAAAAATTACAAGCCTGTCCGGCTCTCAAGAACCCAAGACATGGGGCCGCCTTCCCCTTGCCGGCTGTCACCCGGGCCGGCTTTCGGAAGGCGGCCCGACTTTAGCCCTCATGAAGAAAGCCATGGGAGGGCCGACTTCGGGAAGCCGGCCACGAGAAGGCTGATTCCAAGAGGCCGGCTCCCATAAAGCGGTCGAGACCGTACCCTCAAAGTTTGCATCCACCTAGCGACGATGAGGCGGGGCGTGGCTATAGTGAAGCCTGCCACCCCCAAATCACGGAGCACGACCGGCACAGTGCGCCGTACGGGTGGCCATGACCCGCCCGGCGCAACACTGTTGCCATGTCGACCCTGACACCATCCACGACGGACTACCAGCGCGGCCCGCGGGCGGTGGGTCCCTTCGGGCAGAGAGACACCCGAAGGCGGCCACACCTCCCCCAGTCGGCCCAAGAGAGAGCCGGCTCCCCGCAGCCGGCTTGCCATCTTCCTCGAAGGAGACACCCTATTAAGGAGACAAGACACGGTGAGGCTACAGTAATCGCCCACCAGGCGGCGGTACTGTAGCCACGCCTACCACGACGAAGCCCATGTCATCAGAATAGAGCAACAGTAACTAGCCACCGACCGGGCCCTGGACGGTGGGGCCTGCCTGTCGACCGAGGAGCCGGCAGCCGGCGGGACCCACCAGTCGGCGGGTCCCAGCGGCCGGCGCAGAAGCCGGCGAGCGCAGTCACAGAAAGATATGCCCACGCTCTAACAAATATAAGCCGGAGCCATGCACGACGAGTTCCCCGACGAGCAAGCAACCTACATCGTCTTTACAAGCCAGCTCGAAGACCGGCGCAGCAAACACCGAGAGCACCAGGAAGTCAACGTGGTCGCTGCCAACCCCGCCGGACACATACATTGGTCAGAAAAGCCCATCAGCTGGAGCCGGACCGACCACCCAGAGGTGATGCCGTCTCCCGGCTCTTATGCGTTGGTCCTGGAAGCCACCCTCGTGACAGACAGACGCGTTGCCCGCTTCTCCCACGTGCTGATAGACGGCGGGAGCAGCATCAACATCCTGTACCGTGACACCCTGGAGAAGCTAAATGTCAAGACGAAGCAGCTCATGCCAACTCGGACAGTGTTTCATGGCATCGTACCCGGCTTGTCCTGCGCCCCCATTGGCAAGATCAAGATTGATGTACTCTTTGGGGACAAGGAGCATTTCTGCCTGGTAGCAATCTGGTTTGAAGTGGTGGACCTGGAGAGCCCCTACCACGCGTTGCTTAGCCGACCCGCTTTGGCCAGGTTCATGGCAGTTCCCCACTATGCATACCTCAAGATGAAGATACCAAGTTCCAAGGGCATCATCACCATAGCCGGCGATTACAAGAAGTCCTCTGAGTGCGCGGCCGCCAGCAGCCGGCTGGCCGAGTCCCTTGTGATCGCCGAAGAGAAGAAGATGTTGGACCGGGTCGTGGCCATGGCTAGCAAGCAGCCGAGTCTGTCCCCCGACCCCAAGGAGTCTGGTGGCCAAGGATCTTTCCAGCCGGCTAAAGAGACCAAGAAGATACCCCTTGGCCCCGAGCACCCCGAGAGGTTTGCCGTCATCGGGGCAAGCCTGAACAGCAAATAGGAAGGCGAGCTCACCGATTTCCTCCGTGAGAATCGGGACATCTTTGCATGGTCCCCCAAGGACATGCCGGGTGTTCCGAAGGAATTCGCCGAGCACAAAATACACGTCCGAGAAGACGCAAAACCAGTCAAGGAGCCCCTCCGCCGATTATCAGAGGAAAAGAGAAGGATTGTAGGGGAGGAGATAGCCCGGCTTCTTGCAGCTGGCTTCATTATGGAAGTCTTCTTTCCAGAGTGGCTCGCCAACCCGGTCCTCGTGCTAAAGAAGAATAACAAGTGGCGCATGTGTATAGACTACACAAGCCTCAACAAGGCCTGCCCTAAAGATCCCTTTGCCCTACCGAAGATTGACCAAGTGATAGACTCCACGGCCGGATGCGAGCTGTTGAGTTTCCTGGATGCTTACTCAGGATATCACCAGATAAAGCTAGATCCGGATGACCGCCTGAAGACCGCCTTCATCACGCCATTTGGAGCCTTCTGCTACCTGACTATGACATTCGGCTTGAGAAATGCCGGTGCCACTTTTCAGCGTTGCATGCAGAAGTGCCTCCTCAAGCAACTCGGCAGAAACGCACACGTCTACGTAGACGACATTGTGGTGAAGACGGAGAAGCGCGGCACCTTGCTGGAAGACCTCAAAGAAACATTTGAGAACTTACGCCGATTCCAAATCAAGCTCAACCCCGAGAAATGCATGTTCGGAGTGCCAGCCGGCCAGCTCCTAGGCTTCCTGGTCTCTAAACGCGGCATCGAATGCAACCCGGTAAAGATCAAGGCCATCGAGAGAATGGCGATCCCCACCAAGCTTCGAGAAGTCCAGAAGTTCACCAGATGCTTGGCCTCCTTGAACCGCTTCATCAGCCGGCTCGGAGAGAAAGCTCTCCCTCTCTACCGCCTCATGAAGAAGAGCACCCACTTCGAGTGGAACGACCAGGCCGACCAAGCTTTCCACGAGCTGAAGAAGATGCTGGCCACACCACCTGTCCTGGCGGCGCCGACTGAGAAAGAGCCCATGCTCCTTTACATTGCCGCAACCAGCCGGGTGGTCAGCACCGTCATCGTAGTCCAACGCCCAGAAGAAGGCCGAGCCCACCCGGTCTAGAGGTCGGTGTATTATTTGAGCGAGGTGATGTCCGCCTCAAAGCAGAACTACCTGCACTACCAGAAGATGTGTTACGGCGTGTACTTCACCGCCAAGAAGCTGAAGCCCTACTTTCAAGAGCATCCCATCACGGTCGTATGCACCGCCCCGCTGGCCGAGATCATAGGCAGCCGGGACGCATCCGGCCGGGTGACGAAATGGGCCATCGAGCTGGCCCCTTACACAATCTTCTACCAGCCCCGCACTGCCATCAAGTCCCAAGCACTGGCCGACTTCCTCGTCGACTGGGCCGAGACCCAGTACCTGCCGCCGGCTCCCGACTCCACCCATTGGCGCATGCACTTTGACGGGTCCAAGATGCGCACCGGCTTGGGAGCCGGCGTCGTCCTTACCTCTCCCAAAGGCGACAAGCTCAGATACACGCTGCAGATTCACTTTGCCGCCTCCAACAATGTAGCCGAGTACGAGGCACTCATACATGGGCTCCGGCTTGCCAAGGAACTCGGCATCCGCCGGATTCTATGTTATGGCGACTCGGACATGGTGGTTCAGCAATCATCCGGTGACTGGGATGCCAAGGACGCAAATATGGCAAGCTACCGCTTCCTGGTTCAACAACTCAGCGGATACTTTGAAGGATGCGAGTTCCTCCATGTACCGCGAGCCGACAACGAGCCAGCCGATGCCCTGGCTCGAATAGGCTCCACTCGGCAAGCAATACCAACCGGCGTCGCTCTACAACGCCTCCTCAAGCCGTCCATCAAGCCATCTCTAGAGTCCGACTCCATCTTCGTACCGCCCGACCCCGACGCGGCCGGGTCCGGCTCGAAGAACCAAGCAGGAGACCCCAGGACTTCAGTAGTCGGCCCGGGGACTTCGGCAACCGGCTCGGGGACTGCCACAACCGGCTCGGGGACTGCCACACCCGGCTCGGGGACTACGGCAGTCGGCCCGGGGATTGCACCAACACAACAGTCGGTGGCCGACTCCAGCATTTCGCCACCCAGCCCGCCCACCCTGGTGGCAGTAGCCACATTGGCAATAGAAGAAGTAACTGCTCCATCATGGGCTCAGTCCATCCTCAACTTCCTAGTAAACAAAGATCTACCGGCTGACGAAACAGAGGCAAGACAAGTCCAACGCCGAGCCGGAGCATACACAATCGTCAACACAGAGCTCGTCAAGCGCAGTGTCACTGGAGTCCTCCAACGGTGCGTCGAGCAGGAGAAGGGCATTGCAATCCTCAGAGACATCCACCAAGGAGAATGCGGCCACCATGCGGCCTCAAGATCACTCGTCGCCAAAGCTTTCTGCCATGGTTTCTTTTGGCCGACTGCTTTGGACGACGCCAAAGAATTGGTTAAACATTGCAAAGGGTGCCAACTCTTCAGCTCCAAGCAACACATGCCGGCTTCGGCACTCAAGACCATTCCCCTCACCAGGCCCTTCGCCGTTTGGGGACTGGACGTGGTGGGCCCATTCAAGACGGCACGCAACGGCATGACGCATTTGCTCGTCGCCGTGGACAAATTCACCAAGTGGATTGAGGCAAAGCCGATCAAGAAGCTGAATGGGCCGACTGCCGTGGCATTCATCGCAAATATAACAACTCGGTACGGCGTGCCACACAGCATCATCACCGACAATGGCATGAATTTTGCCAAAGAAGCCTTGGCACGTTTCTGCGCAACGCAAGGTATCCAGCTGTACTTAGCGTCCGTCGCCCACCCGCAGTCAAACGGCCAGGTCGAGCGAGCCAACGGCCTCATCCTCTCCGGCATCAAGCCCCGACTGGTCGTACCACTGGAGCGTTCAGCCGGCTGTTGGCTCGATGAGCTGCCGGCTGTCCTCTGGAGTCTGCGCACTACCCCAAACAAGTCAACCGGCTTCACTCCTTTCTTCCTCGTGTACGGTGCCGAGGCGATCATCCCAACCGACATCGAGTTCGACTCGCCCCGGGTAACCATGTACACAGAGGCGGAGGCCGAGGAAGCACGAGAAGACGGCGTCGACCTGCTGGAAGAAGGCCGGCTATTAGCCCTTAGCCGGTCTGCCATCTACCAGCAGGGGTTGTGCCGCTACCACAGTCGGAAGGTCAGGCCAAGATCCTTCCAAGAGGGCGATCTTGTGCTCCGGCTGATCCAGCGAACAGCCGGCCAGCACAAGCTCTCGGCCCCTTGGGAGGGCCCCTTCGTCATCAACAGAGCTCTAGGCAATGACTCCTAGTACCTAATCGACGCGTAGAAGCCCAAGGCACGCAAGAGAGACAACTCCGGCAAGGAGTCGGAACGACCATGGAACGCCAACCTCCTTCGAAGATTTTACAGTTGAAATGCAGTATGTATCACGCTAACTTTTGTACTAAGTACGAGACAATAGGCCCCCCGAGGAGGGCTCGGGGACTGCCATCTTTTATCTATGAATGAAAAGTATCATGCTTATGACCTTGTCATTTCATTTACTTGTTCCGTCCGGCACCAGGTTCGACTAATCGGCCCGAAGACTGGCCGACTGGAGTTATATTAGAAGTCTTACCCGCGGTCAAACAAGTAGTGTGCCGGCACCCAGGCTTAGCTCTTGCCAAAGCCGCAGTTCGAAGAACCGGCTGTTCGGCTGGTAAGAGTCAAAAGTAGGAAAGGATGCGCACATGAAAAATGGCTAGGGACCAACGAACTAATATAACAAAAGCCGGTTTGCCGCCTACCACCGACCGACTACCAGAGTAGCCGGCCGGCCGGTTTCCATTCACTTCACTTCAATCTAAGAAAGCTCGAGTACTTGCCTCCCCAAAGAGGGAAGGCGGCAAAGGAAAAAGGCTAAGGATAAAAAGCATACGCGAATGGAAACCAAACATGCACATAATAATATTTACATAAAAGACCTCCAAGAGGCCAACATTCAACATAGTTTGGATACACCCCAGTGGGTGGAACTGCGAAAGCTTAAATATTGTTCAAAAGACAACAAGCAGGAAAAATAAGGATGGCAGGTCAAGCTGGCGGAGCAACTGACGAGCCGTGCTGGTCGGTGGAGACGGTTGTGCCGGCTGAAGGAGTGGCCGGCTGGCGAACCTCGGCTTGATCACCGCCTCCCGCAGAGGGCACGCTTCCACACGCCTCGTTACTGGAGGCACGGTCAGCCTGAGGCCGGCCGGTTGTTCCACTAGCCGGCTCGACGTCTTCACCGTCCTCTTCCTCGTCATCTTCGCCCTCATCGCTGGAGGCGATCTCCTCTGCCGAGTCCTCGCCCACCGCCGGGTTCAGACCGAACCACTCCTCCGGCTGGGCAACACCATCATCGTTGATTTCAGGCGCGAAGACGCTGATGTCGGTGCACTCGGCGATCGTTGAAGCACGCTGGGCGATAGCCGGCCGCACCTCCTCTAGCTCCGTGTCGGCCTCCAGCCGCCAAGTGCGCAGCTGGTCCAGGTTCAGCCCTGGGTACCAAGCGCGAATGAACTCCAACGCCCGCTCGGCTCCGAGACGGGCCGCCGACGCCTTCCAAGCTTCAAAACGACCAACTGCGACCTCCAGCCAGTCGGCGGTCCGGCTTGGGGTGCGGGGGATCGTCTCGCCCGGCCAGAGGGCGGCCAACACCTGCACCCCGGCACGTCGGAGCCGATGAAGCATCCGGTGAGCCGGCTGCAGCCGCGCTTAGATGGCCAAGAGCTGCTCCTCCTGCGTCCGGCGCGATGTTGACCCCTGCCTGACGGCGCGCCTCGCGATGGGCCTCGATGGTTTGGGCGGCGAAGGCGGAGTAGCTGGGAAAGTAGTCTGCA
Source organism: Triticum monococcum (assembly GCA_034509565.1). Taxonomy (NCBI): domain Eukaryota; kingdom Viridiplantae; phylum Streptophyta; class Magnoliopsida; order Poales; family Poaceae; genus Triticum; species Triticum monococcum. Next base: position 629,900,825 of record CM067847.1, on the reverse strand, counting down.
CAAGAAAATAGGCAGCAGCACAAGTCAGGCCAAAACCCCAGGCGGCAAGGGGCAGGAGAGGAGCGAGGAAGGCGGCTTACCGTCGATCAAGTCCTCAATGCGGCCGAAGCCTTCATCCAGCGCTTGCCGGGTATCAGCCCAGCTCGCCGCCTCGGTCTCAAACTCTGCTTTCAGGGCGGCCTCGCTATCCTGCGCTTTCTGCAGGGCTGCCTTGTGGCTCTCCTCCTGGTCAGCCAGCTTCTTGGCCAGGCGGTCATGCTCCTGGACCAAGGTGGCGTACTCGGCATCCTTGGTGCAAAGGGCGGCCTGCGCTTCGCCGAGCTCCCTCCTCAAGTCGGCGTTGGCTCCTGAAAGCACGAAGGACAAAAGAGAAAACCAATAAGGAAAAAGTTGTCAAGGAAGATCCGACCCGACTGCTCAGCAGTCGGCCCGAATCTCGGGGACTACACCCAGTGGGTGCGCTGACGCGCCCCCACAGGAGACAGACAAGTTCAAGCACTTACTTCGGCTGTCGGCTAGGTCGTCGATCTTCCGACCCAACTCCTGAGCCTGGGAGTTGAAGGCGGCAGCACGGGAGTTATGATATTCCTGGAAGTTCAGACAAGGAGCAAAAATAAGGTTGTCGTCAAGAAAGATCCGACCCGACTGCTCAGCAGTCGGCCCGAATCTCGGGGACTACACCCAGTGGGTGCGCTGACGCGCCCCCACAGAAGAAATCAAGAAACCAAAGCGGTCAAGAATGAAAGACTCACCCGGATGGCGGCCCGCGTCGACGGGAACTCCTGGGTGTACTGCTGCAGCAGGGCTGCCTGCGCTTGAAGCCGGCTCCGGACCTCTTGGGCCGCCACATTCAGCTCGCCAGTCCCCCCGCTGGGAGTCCACTCGGACGTGGCGGTGCTGGCCGCCTCCAGGGCCTCCGCCGACTGGCCGGCGCCCGCAACTCGGCGCGTCTCCGGCGGAGCTGCGTTTCCCCCTGCGCGTCGACGCGTCACCGGCTGCACCTCGAGGCCGGCTCCATCCTCCGGCTCACCCCAGGCTGGCTCCTCCGGCGCCGCTGACGATTGGCCGCCTTGGCCCACTCCGGTTGGCGCTGTCGCTGGCGCCCTCTCTGCGAAGACCACGAGGTCCTCCCCTCTCTCCATCAGCGGCGGGTCTTGGACGATTTCCTCCGCCAGGGGAAATGGGGTGTCCAGGGCCACGGCTCGGAGGGGGATGGCGAGCAGCGGAGGCTGGTTACGCGAACCCTCCGCTTCCGTCTCCGCGGTCGCCGCCTCCGCCTAGGCCTTGGCTGCCGCGTCGGCCCGCTCCTTCGCCACCTGAGCGGCTACCCGTTCCGCCGCCTCCCGCTCCTCCCGCGCCTCACGGGCGTTCCGCTCCGTGGCCTCCCTGAGGTCGATGGGGGGGTCCACGCGGTGGGGGCCTGAAGATCCTCCAGTCGGCCCAACCACGGAGCCGCACGGGCCCCGCTCAAGGGAAAGTGGCGCCATGTCCATCAAGCGGAGAAAGGTCAGGAAGAATGTTCAAACGGAAGAAAACAATGAAAAGCATGTGTCCAAGCAATCGACGACTTACGCTGAGACCGCCTGAGGTTGCTTCACCACTTTGCGGAAGCGGGCCGCCTTTGCGGCCGCCTCATCTCGTTTGGTCGCCGCGACGGAGGCTTTTGACTTCTTTGGCCGACTGCCGAAGAGGGTTGACGCGGCCTGGCGCTTCTGTGCGCCGCTGCTGGCAGCCGGCGCAGTGGACGAGCCCGCGCCTTGATGGTCGGCCGCCGGCTGGCGACGTGGGGCGACTTCGGCATCGGCATCATCCGTCCAGTCCTCGAAGCTGACGGTGAGCCCTGTGCCTCCGAGCTCGGCGTTGTCCCCCACGACGGCGGCTTCCATGGCGGCCGCCCCCAAATCCGGATCGTCGACGTCGTCCACCGTGTGGTCGGGGGCGTACTGGCGTTCTATCCTTGCCACCCCGGTCGTCGGCGGAAGAAGGGGGTTCTGCCAAAAAGAACCGACTGATCAGAGGCCGGCCGTCATGAAGCCGGCTATCAACAAAAAGAAGAAAGAGAGGAAAGCTTACCACAGGCGGAGGGTTGGCGCGAGAATACGGCGCCTTGCCGTACCGCCAGTCGTCGGCGAGCTTGCAATTGGCGATGTAATTAACCATGAGAGACACCTCCGCATGAGGCATCTCCCATGTGCTCGGCCGGCTTGGGTCGAAGCGGCCACTCATCTGACACATCATATGGGGCCGGCTTTGGAGAGGAAGAATCCGGCGCTCCACGAAGGCGGCCACCAAGTCGGCCCCGCGCAGGCTTTCCGACTGGATCATCACCCGAAGCCGGGAGACGGCAGCGTTCCCGGCCTGAGACAGGGACCTGGACCGAAAGCTCCATGAGGGCTGCCTCCCAGCCGGCAGGTTGACGTGGTCTCCTTTCGGGGCGGCGTTCTTCACGTAGAAGTACGACTTCTGCCAGACCTTCACTGACTGGATTAGGGGGATGGACGGGAACGGATTGTTCTCGCCTGACCTCCTCATGGCGATGTAGGCCCCGCAGGGGGCGGGCACGCCTGCGATGACGGTGCCGAGTTTGCTCTGGAAGAATTCTCCCCAGAGCTCCAGCGTGGGGAGCACCCCCAAGAAGCCTTCGCAGAGAGAGACGAAGGCCGACAGCAGCATCACCGCGTTGGGCGTGAGGTGATGCGGCTGTAGATTGTAGAACTCGAGGAAGGAGCGCAGGAATCCGCTCGCCGGAAGGCCGAAGCCGCGCAGGAAGTGTGAGCGGAAGACGACCCGCTCGCCCTCCTCTGGTGCCGGCGAGATCTCCGTCTCCGGCGCCAGGCGGACCCGCACGAGGTTGGCGTCGGGCAGGCGCCGAGTCTGGCGGAGGAACTCCACATGGTCCTCGTGGACGTTGGAGCCGTCCCACGAGCTCAACAGCGCCATGAGAGCAAGACGATGCAGCGGCGCGGCGGCGCTGAGATGGGAAGCTACGGCGGCAGCAAGAAGAAGAAGGAAGACGAGGGGGGCGGAGTGAGGGAGAGCGTGCGAACCTCTGCCTCTCCCCCTCCTCCCCCTACTTATAGGCTCACGCGGCGGAGCCGAGGAGGCGCGGCGTGGGGGGACGTGGGGATCGATCGTGCCCACTCCCCCACGTCCCGCGTTTATTACGCCCTAACGGCGAAAAAAAGTCGCCACAGGAAGGCGAGCGGTCCACCTGGGCCGCAGAAGATCAGCGCTCGGGCCGAGGCCAAGGAGTGGCGGGCCCGGGCCTGCGGCGGCGTCCCGTTGCGCGCGTGCACTTGCAGGTTTGCACTGCCGCGTGGCCCATGGGAGGGCCCGCGGTCAGCACGCGGGTCAACCACCATCCCGCTTGCAAGACACAGGAGCCCCCTGAAATCGACATACACCAGCAAAGCTGGCTCCTCAGGGTAAGAAGCTGACCAAGCTTCTCGCCCCTCTGTCCGCCTCGAAGCTCGATCAACTTCGGGGACTACTGTCGGAGTAAATAGCCATGGGTAGCCTAGCCGGCTTCCCCTGGCCCTTCTGAAAAAATTACGAGCCTATCCGGCTCTCAAGAACCCAAGACATGGGGTCGCCTTCCCCTTGCCGGCTGTCACCCAGGCCGGCTTTCAGAAGGCGGCCCGACTTTAGCCCTCATGAAGAAAGCCATGGGAGGGCCGACTTCGGGAAGCCGCCGCGAGAAGGCCGACTCCAAGAGGCCGGCTCCCATAAAGCGGTTGAGACCGTACCCTCAAAGTTTGCATCCACCTAGCGACGATGAGGCGGGGCGTGGCTACAGTGAAGCCTGCCACCCCCAAATCACGGAGCACGACCGGCACAGTGCGTCGTACGGGTGGCCATGACCCGCCCGGCGCAACACTGTTGCCATGTCGACCCTGACGCCATCCACGACGAACTACCAGCGCGGCCCGCGGGCGGTGGGTCCCTTCGGGCAGAGAGACACCCGAAGGCGGCCACACCTCCCCCCAATCGGCCCAAGAGAGAGCCGGCTCCCCGCAACCGGCTTGCCATCTTCCTCGAAGGAGACGCCCTATTAAGGAGACAAGACACAGTGAGGCTACAGTAATCGCCCACCAGGCGGCGGTATTGTAGCCACGCCTACCACGACGAAGCCCATGTTATCAGAATAGAGCAATAGTAACCAGCCACCGACCGGGCCCTGGACGGTGGGGCCCGCCTGTCAACCGAGGAGCCGGCAGCCGGCGGGACCCACCAGTCGGCGGGTCCCAGCGGCCGGCGCAGAAGCCGGCGAGCGCAGTCACAGACGGCTGGGCCCCGCGCCCAGCCGGATTACCATTGTACCCCCGGGGGTAGGCCTATATAAACCCCCCGGGGCGCCCATGCAAAGGGTTCGACCCCTAGCTAGTTTTAGACACCATACGAGGAGAAGAAGCAAGCTAGTCGTGCCCTTCTTCCTCCTTCCACCAAAACAGCTCAAGTAGCATTGTGTAGCTACTTGTCCATCTAGTGATCATGCGGAGACCCCGCAGAGCAGCAGTAGGGGTGTTATCTCCACGGAGAGCCCCGAAGCTGGGTAAGATTTGCCGGTGTGCATGTCTTCACCTCATCCCGTTTCCAGGCACCGGTGATGTCTTACTGGCTCCCACAATGATAAGCCACCCGTTGGCATATATCGCACCTACCACCCGACACTAACCATGTGAATGACCAGTTCCTGTCATCTCTCTAAATAGATATAAGTGAAGCAAGAGAGTTTAAATCTTTCTACAAAAGATATGCCCACACTCTAACAAATATAAGTGAAGCAAAAGAGCATTCTACAAATGGCAGTTTTCTATGTAAAGAGAAACACGCAATCCAAACTTCGACTGATATAAGTGAAGCACATGAAGCATTATATAAAGCCATACTCAAAAGATATAAGTGAAGTGCATAGAGCATTCTATAAATCAACCAAGGATTATCTCATACCAGCATGGTGCATAAAAGAAAAATGAAAACTAAATGCAAAAGACGCTCCAAGATTGTACATATCGCATGAACGAAACGAATCCGAAAACATACCGATACTTGTTGAAGAAAGAGGGGATGCCTTCCGGGGCATCCCCAAGCTTAGACGCTTGAGTCTCCTTGAATATTTACTTGGGGTTCCTAGGGCATACGCAATCTTGAGATCTTGCTTCTCTTCCTTCTTCTCACATCGAGACCTTCTCGATCATCGAACACTTCATTCACTCAAAACTTCAACAGAAAACTCGGTAAGATCCGTTAGTATAATAAACCAAATCACTACTCTAAGTACTGTTGTAAACCAATTCATATTTTGTTTTTGCATTGTAGCTACTGTAATATAACTTTTCCATCGCTTAATCCACTGATATAAATCGATAGTTTCATCAAAACAAGCAAACTATGCATCAAAAAAAGAATTTGTCTAAAACAGAACAGTCTATAATAATCTGAACATTCACCATACCTATGGTACTCCAAAACTTCTACAACAATTAGGAAAAATAAACAATTTGTATAGAAAGACAGTGCAAAAAGAATCAGAACCATTTGGTATTCCAGTAAAAAATGTAAAATCGCGCACTACAGCCAAAGTTTCTGTCCTGCACCGTACAAACCAACAAGCATCTAAAACATCCTAAAGGCAAACCTTGGCACATTATTTTTATTTTTTAAACTTTATAAAAGCACTCAATAGAAATAAATGACTCTCTAAAACTTCCGGGTTGTCTCCCTGGCGGCGCTTTCTTTAAAGCCATTAAGCTAGGCATATAGTGCTCAAGTAATGGATCCACTCGGATCCCAAGGTATATCAAAGCCAATTTTAATTAACAATGATTTGGCATTTAGTAGTGAGCACAAGGTAACATATATCATGCAACAACAAAGTCTAACTCTCTTCCTATGCATAGGCATGTCATAAAAGAACAATTCATGCACACATAGTAAAGGCCAATGCATAGTATAAACAGTTTCTTGCAATTTTATCGTATTGGAAACATAGAGAGGTGGAGATATAGTTCCTCTCTCATAACAATTGCAAGTAGGAGCAGCAAGAACATGCATATTATATTCATCAAAATTATCATGTGTAATAGTAAAACGCAACCCATCAATATAATCCTTAATAAGGGTAAACTTATCCGATATAGTGTAGTCGGGAGAATTCAAAAAGATAATAGGACTATCATGCGTGGGTGCAATAGCAACAATTTCTTGTTTAACATAAGGAACTACAGCAAGTTCATCTTCATAAGCGTAATTCATATTGGCATCTTGGCCACAAGCATATCAAGCATCATCAAAAAGGGTTATTTCAAGAGAATCAACGGGATCATAGCAATCATCCTTCGGTAAGCACGAAGGGAAGTTAAACAATGTATGAGTTGAAGAGTTACTCTCATTAGAAGGTGGGCACGGGTAGCTAATCCGCTCTTCCTCCTTTTGTTCTTCGCTCTCCTCATCATCTTTTTTATCCAATGAGCTCATAGTTTCATCAATTTCTTCTTCCATAGACCCCTGCAAAATATTAGTTTGTTCTTGGATAGCGGAGGAGTCCTCAATATATGGTTTAACATAGGCATTAGAAGCATAATTATCATAACAATATTCAAGTATGGCAATATTTTCATACTTGTAAAGAGTAGCATCATACTTTTCAATCAAAGAAGCAATTTTATAAGCACCCTTAAAAGCAACTAATTCTTCAATTTGTTGAACATCATAGTAATTATAAACACCCTTAGCATAAGAAGATATGATTCCATTATCACTAAACAAACATTGGTAGGGAAGGTGTTTCTTAGGTCCTTGAGAACAACAAGTATAATCATATATTTCGCATAAATTCCGAGCATAGCATTGCAAACGATGAATTTGATCCAGTAAACATTTCCCTTTTTCAGATATGCGGTGTCGCACATAACAAGCATGCTCATCTAAAGATTTGCCCTCAACTAAGCTAGTTGGGGTTTCAGCACGAGCACATAGGGATTGAAGATGATCCAAGTAATAAACTTCAGGAGTGTGACAGATTTTGAGTGGTTCTTCAACCATTGGTTCAGTAGGTACAACTAATTTTTTTGGTATTTTGCATTTCCTACCCATAACTAAAGATAGAAAACAAGAGCACAAAATAAAAACTATTTAGTGATAAAGTAAACAAGCACACACGAGAATATTCACCCCATGCTATGACTCCCCGGCAACGGCGCCAGAAAAAGGTCTTGATAACCCACAAGTATATATAGGGGATCACAACAGTTTTCGATAAGTAAGAGTGTCGAACCCAATGAGGAGCTAAAGGTAGAACAAATATTCCCTCAAGTTCTATCGACCACCGATACAACTCTACGCATGCTTGACGTTCGCTTTACCTAGAACAAGTATGAAACTAGAAGTATTTTGTAGGTGTTTTTGGATAGGTTTGCAAGATAATAAAGAGCGCGTAAATAAAAAGTAGGGGCTGTTTAGGTAAACACACAGCTAAGTTAGTTTTAGTAAAGAGCTTTTTTGTTACGAGAAAGTTATTTGTCCCTAGGCAATCGATAACTAGACCGGTAATCATTATTGCAATTTTATATGAGGGAGAGGCATAAGCTAACATACTTTCTCTACTTGGATCATATGCACTTATGACTGGAACTCTAGAAAGCATCCGCAACTACTAAAGATCATTAAGGTAAAACCCAACCATAGCATTAAAGTATCAAGTCCTCTTTATCCCATACGCAAACAACCTACTTACTCGGGCCTGTGCTTCTGTCACTCAGGCCACCCACCATAAGCAAATCATGAACATATTGCAAACCCTACAGCGGGAATCCCTCACGCTTACGCGACACGGAGAGCACCATAGGACAACACCAATAATAAAACATGCAACTCAAACCAATCTTGATAATCAAATAGCCCATAGGACAAAACGGATCTACTCAAACATCATAGGATAGCCATACATCATTGGGAAATAATATATAGCGTTGAGCATCATGTTTAAGTAGAGATTACAGCGGGTAAGAGAGAGGTTACACCGCTCCATAGAGGGGGGAAGAGTTGGTGATGATGGCGGTGAAGTTGTTGGTGAAGATTGCGGTGATGATGGTGGCCCCCGGTGGCACTTCGGCGCCACCGGAAGCGAGGGGGAGAGAGCCCCCCTCCTTCTTCTTCTTCCTTGACCTCCTCCCTAGATGGGAGAAGGGTTTCCCCTCTGGTCCTTGGTCTCCATGGCATGGGAGGGGCGAGAGCCCCTCCGAGATTGGATATGTCTCTCTGTCTCTCTCTGTTTTTGCGTTCTCAGATTCTGCCCTTTCACCTTTCCTTATATTCCCGGAGATCCGTAACTCTGATTGGGCTGAAATTTTAACATGGTCTCTATCCGGATATTAGCTTTCTTGCGGCGAAGAAGGGCATCAACCGCCTTATGGGGTGGCCACAAGGGTCAGGGGCACGCCCAGGGGGGTGGGGCGCGCCCCTGCCTCGTGCCTCCCTCGGGCACCGTCTCGCATGGATTTTTCTTCCCAAAAATCATATATATTCCAAAAAAATCTCCGTCGGTTTTTATCCCGTTTGGACTCTGTTTGATATGGATAATCTGCGAAAAAAACATGCAACAAACAAGAACTGGCACTGGGCACTGGATCAATATGTTAGTCCCTAAAATAGTATAAAATTTGCCAAAAGTATATGAAAGTTGTAGAATATTGGCATGGAACAATCAAAAATTATAGATACGACGGAGACGTATCACAAGCTCAAGAACAAGGTCACCTAAGCAGCAAAAATTTGCAATGAATAAAGCACTAGAACAAAAACTAACTGGACCATTGGAGGAGTCACATACCAAAGAACAATCCCCCAAAGCAGTTTTGTGAATGGAGCTTTGAGCAAGGAGATCGAAAATGGCAGCAAGATGAGCAAGAACTCGGGTTTGAGCTAGTTAGTGATTTTTTTTGGGAGGAAGGAGTGTGTGGTGGCTGGAATAAGTGGAGGGGACCCACGTGGGGTCCACGAGGCAGGGGGCGCGCCCTGCACCCTCGTGGGAACGTGGTTGCTCCCCCTACTGTGTTTTCAATGCTAGATATTCTAAAATATTCTAAAAATCACATTTAAATTTTAGGGCATTTGGAGAACTTTTATTTTTGGGGTATTTTTTATTGCATGGATAATTCAGAAAAACAGACAGAAAATACTATTTTTGTTGTATTTAATATAAATAACAGAAAGTAAAAGGAGGGTATAGAGAGTTGTGTTTTCTAAATTCATCCATCTCATGCTCATCAAAAGGAATCCACTAACAAGGTTGATAAGGTCTTGTTAACAAACTCATTTCGAATAACATGAAACCGGAGAATTTTCGAATAACACTAGGTTACCTCAACGGGGATAGGCATGTCCCCAACAATAAGAATATCGTATTTCTTCTTGACAGTAGGAAGAGGAAATTCAAAACCTCCAATAGTGATTGTTGAAATTTTTCCAATAGAATTGATATTGTGGACTTGAGGTTGTTTCCTCGAAAAGTGTACCATATGCTCATTATCATTAACATGAAAAGTGACATTGCCTTTGGTGCAATCAATAACAGCCCCTGCAGTATTCAAAAAGGGTCTACCAAGGATAATAGACATACTATCGTCCTCGGAAATATCAAGAATAACAAAGTCCGTTAAAATAGTAATGTTTGCAACCACAACAGGTACATCCTCACAAATACCGACAGGTATAGCAGTTGATTTGTCAGCCATTTGCAAAGATATTTCAGTAGGTGTCAAATTATTCAAATCAAGTCTACGGTATAAAGAGAGAGGCATAACACTAACACCGGCTCCAAGATCACATAAAGCAGTTTTAACATAGTTTCTTTTAATGGAGCATGGTATAGTTGGTACTCCTGGATCTCCAAGTTTCTTTGGTATTCCACCCTTAAAAGTATAATTAGCAAGCATGGTGGAAATTTCAGCTTCCAGTATCTTTCTTTTATTAGTAACAATTTCTTTCATATACTTAGCATAAGGATTCATTTTGAGCATATCAGTTAATCGCATACGCAAAAAGATAGGTCTAATCATTTCAGCAAAGCGCTCAAAATTCTCATCGTCCTTTTTCTTGGATGGTTTAGGAGGAAAGGGCATGGGTTTCTGAACCCATGGTTCTCTTTCTTTACCGTGCTTCCTAGCAACAAAGTCTCTCTTATCATAACGTTGATTCTTTGATTGTGGCTTATCAAGATCAACAGCAGGTTCAATCTCTACATCATTATCATTACTAGGTTGAGCATCAACATGAACATCATCATTAACATTATCACTGGGTTCATGTTCATTACCAGGTTGTGTTTCAGCATCAGAAATAGAAATATCATTGGGATTCTCAGGTGTGTCAACAACAGGTTCACTAGAAGCATGCAAAGTCCTATCATTTTTCTTTTTCTTCCTCTTAGAAGGACTGGGTGCATCAACATTCGTTCTCTGAGAATCTTGCTCAATTCTCTTAGGATGGCCCTTAGGATACAAAGGTTCCTGAGTCATTTTACCACCTCTAGTCATATCTCTAACAGCATTATCATTCTTATTATTATTTAATTCATTGAACAAATCATTCTGAGCTTTAAGTACTTGTTCTACTTGAGTGGTAACCATAGAAGCATGTTTACTAATAAGTTTAAGTTCACCTTTAACATTAGCCATATAATCACTCAAGTGTTCAAGCATATCAGCATTGTGTTTCAATTGTCTACCAACATAAGCATTGAAGTTTTCTTGTTTAACTGTAAAGTCATCCAACTCATCCAAGCATGGGCTAGCAAACTTAGTAAATGGGATTTCACATTTATCAAATCTATAGAGAGAATTTACCTTTACTACATGTGTCGGGTTATCAAGACCATGTATTTCTTCAATAGGCGGCAAATTAAGACCATGTATTTCTTCAATAGGTGGTAAATTCTTAACATCTTCAGTTTTAATACCTTTTTTTCTTTCATAGATTTCTTTGCCTCTTGCATATCTTCAGGACTGAGAAATAGAATACCCCTTTTCTTCGGAGTTGGCTTAGGAGTTGGTTCAGGAAGTGTCCGATTGTTTTCATTAGTCAACATATTATTCAATAGCAATTCAGATTGATCAACAATTCTTTCCCTGAAAACACAACCAGCACAACTATCCAGGTGGTCTCTGGAAGCATCGATTAGTCCATTATAAAAGATATCAAGTATTTCATTTTTCTTGAGAGGATGATCGGGCAAAGCATTAAGTAATCGGAGAAGCCTCCCCCAAGCTTGTGGGAGACTCTCTTCTTCAATTTGCACAAAATTATATATTTCCCTTAAAGCAGCTTGTTTCTTATGAGCGGGGAAATATTTAGTAGAGAAGTAATAAATCATATCCTGGGGACTACGCACACAACCAGGATCAAGAGAATTAAACCATGTCTTAGCATCACCCTTTAATGAGAACAGAAACAACTTAAGGATAAAATAATAGCAAGGTTTCTCATCATGTGTAAAGAGGGTGACTATATCATTTAATTTAGTAAGATGTGCCACAATAGTTTCAGATTCATAGCCATAGAAAGGATCAGATTCAACCAAAGTAATTAACTCAGGATCGACAGGGAAATCATAATCCTTATCAGTAATAAAGATAGCTGAAGTAGCAAAAGCAGGGTCATATTTCATTCTAGCATTCAAAGACTTTTCTTTAAGCTTAGCTAATAATTTCTTAAGATCAGATCTATCATTGCAAGCAAGAAAATCTCTAGCAGTTTCTTCATCCATAACATAACCCTCAGGAACAATAGGCAATTCATATCTAGGGGGAGAATTTTCATCATCACTTTCATCAATATTATCAGTTTCAATAATTTCATTCTCTCTAGCCCTGGCAAGTTGTTCATCAAGAAATTCACCTAGTGGCACAGTATTATCAAGCATAGAAGTAGTTTCATCATAAGTATCATGCAAAGCAGAAGTGGCATCATCAATAACATGCGACCTATCAGAATCAATAGCATGTGTAGGTGTCGCAAGTTTACTCAAAACAGAAGGTGGATCTAGTGCAGAGCTAGATGGCAGTTCCTTACCTCCCCTCGTAGTTGAGGGAAAAATCTTGGTTCTTTGATCTTTCAAGTTCTTCATAGTGATAAGCAGATATAAATGCCAAGTGACTCAAAGAATAGAGCTATGCTCCTCAGTAACGGCGCCAGAAAATAGTCTTGATAACCCACAAGCATAGGGGATCACAACAGTTTTCGAGGGTAGAGTATTCAACCCAAATTTATTGATTCGACACAAGGGGAGCCAAAGAATATTCTCAAGTATTAGAAGCTGAGTTGTTAATTCAACCACACCTGGAAACTTAATATCTGCAGCAAAGTGTTTAGTAGCAAAGTAATATGATAGTAGTGGTAACGGTAGAAAAAGTAAGATTTTTGGGTTTTATAGTGATTGTAACAGTAGCAAGGGAAAAGTAAATAAGCGAAAAGCAATATATGAAAAGCTCGTAGGCATTGGATCGGTGATGGAGAATTATGTCGGATGCGATCGATCATGCAACAGTTATAACATAGGGTGACACAGAACTAGCTCTAGTTCATCAATGTAGTGTAGGCATGTATTCCGAATATAGTCATACGTGCTTATGGAAAATAACTTCATTGACATCTTTTGTCCTACCCTCCCGTGGCAGCGGGGTCCTATTGGAAACTAAGGGATATTAAGGCCTCCTTTTAATAGAGTACCGGACCGAAGCATTAACACATAGTGAATACATGAACTCCTCAAACTACGGTCATCACCGATAATGGTCCCGATTATTGTCACTTCGGGGTTAACGGATCATATCACATAATAGGTGACTATAGACTCGCAAGATAGGATCAAGAACTCACATATATTCATGAAAACATAATAGGTTCAGATCTGAAATCATGGCACTCAGGCCCTAGTGACAAGCATTAAGCATAGCAAAGTCATAGCAACATCAATCTCAGAACATAGTGGATACTAGGGATCAAACCGTAACAAAACTAACTCGATTACATGACAAATCTCATCCAACCCATCACCGTCTAGCAAGCCTACGATGGAATTACTCACACACGGCGGTGAGCATCATGAAATTGGGGATGGAGGAAGGTTGATGATGACGATGGCGATGGATTCCCCTCTCCGGAGCCCCGAACGGACTCCAGATCAGCCCTCCCGGGAGAGTTTAGGGCTTGGCGGCGGCTCCGTATCATCAAACGCGATGAATCCTTCTCTCTAATTTTTTTTCTCCCCAAAAGTGAATATATGGAGTTAGAGTTGAGGTCGGTGGAGCGTCGGGGGGGCACGAGGCAGGGGGCGCGCCCAGGGGGTAGGCCCCCCCCACCCTCATGGACAGGGTGTGGGCCCCCTGACATGGATTCTTCTTCCAGTATTTTTTATATATTCCAAAAATAATCTCCGTTGATTTTCAAGTCATTCCGAGAACTTTCATTTCTGCACAAAAATAACACCATGGCAATTCTGCTAAAAATAGCATCAGTCCGGGTTAGTTCCATTCAAATCATGCAAGTTAGAGTCCAAAACAAGGGAAAAGTGTTTGGAAAAGTAGATACGACGGAGGTGTATCAACCCACAAGCACTAATCTAAGGTTCTGGTACAAAGATTGAACACAAGAGATGAACTAGGGTTTGAGAGGAGTTGGTGTTGTTGAAGATATTGATGAAGATTGCCCTCCCCAAGATGGGAGAGTTGTGGGTGATGATGATGACGATGATTTCCCCCTTCGGGAGGGAAGTTCCCCCGGCGGGATCGCTCCGCCGGAGGGCAAAAGTGCTCCTTCCCGAGTTCCGCCTCGAGACGGCGGCGCTTCATCCCGATAGTCCTCTTCTTTTTTTTCTAGGTCAAAATGACTTATATACTAGAAGAGGGGCACCGGAGGTAGGCCGAGGAGGGCACAACCCACCAGGGTGCACCTGGGCTCCCTCGCGTGCCCAGGTGGGTTGTGCCCACCTAGTGGGCCCCCCACTGGTAGTTATTTGCTCCAATAATTCTTATATATTCCATAAAATATCCCCATGAAGTTTCGGCTCATTTGGAGTTCTGCAGAATAGGTGGCCTGACGTAGCTTTTTCAGGTCCAGAATTCCAGCTGACGGTATTCTCCCTCTTTGTGTGAACCTTGCATATTATGAGAGAAAAGGCATTAGAATTACTCCAAAAGGCATTATTATGCATAAAAACATTATAAATAATAGTAGATAGACATGATGCAAAATGGACGTATCAAATATCGATGGGCATGTTACTTATTTCCATGCTAAAGCTACTAGAATTGCTAAACCTGATGAAAAAGATAAACATAGACCTATTATTGGCATGCATGTTGTCTCTGTTAAAATAGGAGATCATTGTTATCATGGCTTATGTGATTTGGGTGCTAGTGTGAGTGTTATCCCGTTCAGCTTATATCAAGAAATTATGAATGATATTGCACCTGCTGAAATAAAAGATATTGATGTTACTATTAAGCTTGCTAATAGAGATACTATCTCACTAATTGGAATTGTTAGAAGTGTTGAAGCATTGTGTGGGAAAATAAAATACCCTACTGACTTTCTAGTTCTTGGTTCTGCACAAGATTATTTTTGTCCCATTATATTTGGTAGACCTTTCTTGAACACTGTTAATGCAAAGATAGATTGTGAGAAAGAAACTGTTAGTGTAAGTTTCGGGGATGTGTCTCATGAGTTTAATTTCTCCAAATTTTGTAGACAACCTCGTGATAAAGAATTGCCTAGTAAAGATGAAATTATTGGTCTTGCTTCTATTGCAGTGCCTCCAACTAATCCTTTAGAACAATATTTACTAGACCATGCATGAAAATGACATGTTCATGAATGAAAGAAATGAAATAGATGAAATATTCTTTAAAGAAATGCATGTCTTGAAACACAATTTGCCCGTTGAGACTCTTGGAGATCCTCTACTACCCAAGAGTGATCTTGTGTTTGATCTTATACAATTGCTTGATACTTTGAAATATGCTTATCTCGATGAAAAGAAGATATATCCTGTTATTATTAGTGCTAACATTTCAGAGCATGAAGAAAATAAAATATTGAAAACTCTGAAGAAGCACCGTGCCGCTATTGGATATACTCTGGATGATCTTATGGGCATTAGTCCCACTCTATGTCAGCATAAAATTAATATGGAGCCTCATGCTAAACTAGTTGTTGATCACCAACGACGGTTAAATCCTAAGATGAAAGAAGTGGTACGAAATGAAATATTAAAGCTTCTGGAAGCAGGTATAATTTATCCTATTGCCGATAGTAGATGGGTAAGTCATGTTCATTGTGTCCCTAAGAAGGGAGGTATTACTGTTGTTCCCAATGATAAGAATGAATTGATCCCACAAAGAATTGTTATAGGTTATAGAATGGTAATTGATTTGAGAAATTTAAACAAAGCAACTAGGAAAGATCATCATCCTCTATCTCTTATTGATCAAATGCTAGAAAGATTATCCAAACATACACACTTTTGCTTTTTAGATGGTTATTCTGGTTTTTCTCAAATACCCGTGTCACAAGAGGATCAAGAAAAAACTACTTTTACATGCCCTTTTGGTACCTTTGCTTATAGATGTATGCCTTTTGGTTTATGCAATGCACCTTCTACCTTTCAAAGATGTATGACTGCTATATTCTCTGACTTTTGTGAAAAGATTGTGGAGGTTTTCATGAGTGATTTCTCTGTTTACGAAACTTCTTTTGATGATTGCTTAAGCAACCTTGATCGAGTTTTGCAGAGATGTGAAGAAACTAATCTTATCTTGAATTGGGAAAAGTGCCACTTTATGGTTAATGAAGGTATTGTCTTGGGGCATAAAATCTCAGAAAGAGATGTTAAAGTTGATAAAGCTAAAGTTGATGCTATTGAAGAAATGTCGTGTCCTAAAGACATCAAAGGTATAAGAAGTTTCCTTGGTCATGCTGGTTTCTATAGAAGATTTATTAAAGATTTCTCTAAAATTTCTAGGCCTCTTACTAATCTCTTGAAAAAAGGTATTCCATTTGTTTATGATGATTATATAGAAGCATTTGAAACACTTAAGAAAGCCTTAATTTTTGCACCTATTGTTCAACCACCTGATTGGAACCTGCCCTTTGAAATTATGTGTGATGCTAGTGATTATGCTGTTGGTGATGTTTTAGGACGAAGAGTTGATAAGAAATTAAATTTTATCTATTATTCTAGTAAAACTCTAGAAAGTGCTCAAAGAAATTATGCTACTACTGAAAAAGAATTTTTAGCAGTTGTGTTTGCTTGTGATAAATTCAGATCTAATTTTTTGATTCCAAAGTAATTGTTCACACCGATCATGCTGCTATTAAGTATCTTATGGAAAATAAAGATGCTAAACCTAGACTTATTAGATGGGTTCTCTTACTACAAGAATTTGATTTACATATTACTGATAGGAAAGGGGCTGAGAACCCCATAGCAGACAAATTGTCTAGGTTAGAAAATATTCTTTATGACCCACTACATATTGATGATAGCTTTCCTGATGAAAAACTAGCTGTCATAAATGCTTCTCATATTACTCCATGGTATGCAGACTATGCTAATTATATTGTTGCTAAATTTATACCACCTAATTTCACATATCAACAAAAGAAAAGGTTTTGATGATTTAATACATTACTTCTAGGATGACCCCACACCTTTATAAAGAAGGAGTAGATGGTGTTATTAGACGTTGTGTACCTGAGCATGAACAGGAACAAATCCTACGCAAGTGTCACTCCAAAGCTTATGGAGGACACCATGCTGGAGATAGAACTGCACACAAGGTATTACAATCTGGTTTTTATTAGCCTACTCTCTTTAAGGATGCTCGTAAGTTTATCTTGTCTTGTGATGAATGTCAAAGAATTGGTAATATTAGTAGACGTCAGGAAATGCCTATGAATTATTCACTTGTTATTGAACCAATTGATGTTTGGGGTTTTGATTATATGGGACCTTTTCCATCCTCCAATTGGTATACACATATTTTAGTTGTTGTTGATTATGTTACTAAGTGGGTAGAAGCTATTCCAACTAGTAGTGCTAATCATAACAAATCTATTGAAATGCTTAAAGAAGTTATTTTCTCGAGATTTGGAGTCCCTAGATATTTAATGATTGGTGGTGGTTGACACTTTATTCATGGTGCTTTCCGTAAATTGCTTCCTAAGTATGATGTTAATCATAGAATTGCATCTCCATATCATCTTCAGTCTAGTGGTCAAGTAGAATTAAGTAATAGAGAAATAAAATTGATCTTGCAAAAGACTGTTAATAGATCTAGAAAGAATTGGTCTAATAAACTTGATGATGCATTATGGTTTATAGAATTGCTTATAAAAACCCTATGGGTATGTCTCCATATAAAATGGTTTATGGAAAAGCATGCCACTTACCTCTTGAATTAGAACATAAAGCTTATTAGGCAATTAAAGAGCTCAACTATGATTTCAAACTTGCCAGTGAAAAGAGGTTATTTGACATTATCTCACTTGATGAATGGAGGACCCAAGCCTATGAAAATGCAAAGTTGTTTAAAGAAAAAGTTAAAAGGAGGCATGACAAAAGGATACAAAAGGGTGAATTTAATGTAGGTGACCATGTCTTGCTATACAATTCTCGTTTAAGTTTTTTTGCAGGAAAACTTCTCTCTAAATGGGAAGGGCCTTACATTATCGAGGAAGTTTACCGTTCCGGTGCCATCAAGGTCAACAATTCCGAAGGTACCAACCCAAAGGTGGTAAATGGGCAAAGAATCAAACATCATATCTTAGGTACTCCCATAAATGTTGAAACCAATATTATTAATACCATAACACCAGAAGAGTACATAAGGGAAACTTTCCAGAACACCCCCGACTCCTGAAAAGGAATAGGTATTTAATATGGTAAGTAACCGACTCCAAAAATTTCCTAAAAGCAATTTTACTCCGTTTTGGAATATTTAGAAAATTAGGAAAATAAAAGTAGTCCGAAAAGTACATGAGGAGGCGACAAGCCGTGGGGGCGCGCCTCCCTATCTTGTGGCCACCTCGTGTGCCCTCCGGACTCCGTTTTCTCCCAGAATACTTGTTTTGCACGGTAAAAATTCATTATATAATCTCCCGAAGGTTTTGACTACTGTATCGCGGCAATCACTTATGTTCTTGTTTCGAGCTATTTCTGCAATAGATTTAGAGCAACATGTCTTCACAAGAGTCGGTCAGGGAGAGTCATGTCTCTCACCCGACACCGGACCCAAGAGCATACAACAAAGCTGAACCCTTTGGGTGGTTAACGGAGGAAGAAATGGAAGCCAACCTAAAAAGAGTAGACGCTATGGAGGAAGATCAAGAAGTCACTTCTCTTTCCCGACCTGATGGCTGGCACGAAGAATTCACGAGCTCCGTCCTGCCTGATTTAGCTAAACCACCCTGTGCAAAGTTTATCTCTCATAATAACATGAAAAGGAGTGTTGCTTTTTCCCGCACAGCCAGGATGCATCCATGGGTGGACGATGCTCTAACTGTCACATGCAAACTCTGCAAAGAGAATATGGACCTCAAGCATCAAAATCAAAAGCTTGAAGAGGAGAATCGCATATTGAAGGGCATTATTGCCAAAAACATTGCACCATCACCTCCCCTTGGCTTGTGCCAAGCTTGGGGGAGGTGCCCCGGTATCTGATGTCGCTTCAATCTACGCCGGTATTTCCCCAAAGAGGAAGGGATTATGTAGCACAACGACGGTAGGTATTTCCCCCAAATATGAAACCAAGGTTATCGAACCAGTAGGAGAACCAAGCAACACAACGCAAACAGCCCCTGCACACAAAAAACAACCACTCGCAACCCGGCGTGTTAAAGGGGTTGGCAATCCCTTTCGGGTATCGGCGCCAGAAATGGCCAGTTGACGGGAGAAAGTTGTAATAGATTGAATAAATAGATCGCAAATAAAATAAAGTGCAGCAAAGTATTTTTGTATTTTTGGTTTAATAGATCTGAAAATAAATGCAAAGGAAAAGTAGATCGCAAAGGCAAATATATGAGAAAGAGACCTGGGGGCGTAGATTTCACTAGTGGCTTCTCTCGAGAAAAATAGCAAGCGGTGGGTGAACAAATTACTGTTGGGCAATTGACAAAACTTCAAATAATCATGGCGATATCCAGGCAATGATCATTACATAGGCATCACGTCCAAGATTAGTAGACCGACTCCTGCCTGCATCTACTACTATTACTACACACATTGACCGCTATCCAACATGCATCTAGTGTATTAAGTTCATGGAGAAACAGAGTAATGCAATAAGAACGATGACATGATGTAGACAAGATCTATCTATGTAGAGATATACCCCATCGTTTTATCCTTACTAGCAATGATACATACGTGTCGGTTCCCCTTCTATCACTGGGATCAAGCACCGTAAGATCGAACCCACTGCAAAGCAGTTCTTCCCATTGCAAGATAAATAGATCAAGTTGGCCAAACAAAACCCAAATATCGTAGAAGAAATACGAGGCTATAAGCAATCATGCATATAAGAGATCAAAGAAACTCAAATGACTTTCATGGATATAAAAACGATAGATCTGATCATAAACTCAAAGTTCATCGATCCCAACAAACACACCGCAAAAGAGTTACATCATATGGATCTCCAAGAGACCATTGTATTGAGACTCAAGAGAGAGAGAGAGAGAGAGGAAGCCATCTAGCTACTAACTACGGACCCGAAGGTCTACAAAGAACTACTCACGCATCATCGGAGAGGCACCAATGGAGGTGGTGAACCCCATCCGAGATGGTGTCTAGATTAGATCTGGTGGTTCTGGCCTCTGCAGCGGCTGGATCAATATTTCTTCGACTCCCCTAGGGTTTGGGGAATATTGGGGTATTTATAGAGCAAAGAGGTTGTCCGGGGGGCACCCGAGGTGGGCACAACCCACCAGGGCGCGCCCTGGTGGGTTGTGCTCTCCTCGGAGCACCCCCCCCCCAGGCATAGCCAGAGCCCATTATGTTCCTTCTGGTCCAAAAAAATCTCCGTAAAGTTTCGTTGAGTTTGGACTCTATTTGGTATTGATTTTCTATGATGTAAAAACATGGAAAAAAACAACTGTCACTTGGCACTATGTCAATAGGTTAGTACCAAAAAATGATATAAATGACTATAAAATGATTATAAAACATCCAAGATTGATAATATAACAGCATGGAACAATCAAAAAGTATAGATACGTTGGAGATGTATCAGCATCCCCAAGCTTAACTCCTACTCGTCCTCGAGTAGGTAAGTGATAAAAATAGAATTTTTGATGTGGAATGTTGCCTATCATGTCATATCATATTCTTTTCTTTATAGCATGGACATTTGGAATTCTATATTGTTCAAAGCAATAGTCTAGTTTTGACATGATAATTTAAATACTCAAGCATATCAACAAGCAGCAACCATGTCTTTCAAAATATCAACGCTAAAATAAGTTATCCCTAGCCCATCATGCTCAATCATTGATCCATTCATGAAACACACTCCCATATTAGCTACACCCAATACTCAAGTACGATCATATTGCCTCCTAGTTGGTGCTTTTATAAGAGAAGATGGACACTCAAATTCAAAAATAAAAATTGCATAAAGTAAAAGAAAGGCCCTTCGTAGAGGGAAGTATGGATTTGTAGAGGTGCTAGAGCTCAAAGCGAAAAACTTAGAGATAAAAACATTTTGAGAGGTGTATCCATCCCACCAACGAAAACGATTTAGAGTTCCCAACACTTTCCATGCTTAGATATATCATAGGCGGTTCCCAAACAGAAAACAAAGTTTATTCCTTTTTCCACCATACTTTCACTTTCCATGGCTAACCGTATCCACGGGTGCCTTCCATACCAACACTTTTCAAGAAATTTATTATTTGACAAAATAAAGTAAATTCATTTTGCATTTCAGGACTGGGCATCCCTAATAACTTTGTCTTACTCTCATGCAATGACAAGTGAATAAACACTCATCATGGAATAACACATCTAGCATGGAAAATATAAGCCACCCCTCACCACTCCGCGAGCGAAATGAAGACACAAAAGAGAAGTTTATTTTGAAAATTAGAGATGTCACATGCAAATTTGCTTAGAATGGCAAAAGAATGCCGCATATAGGTAGATATAGTGGACTCATGTGGCAAAACTAGTTTAAAGGATTTTGGATGCACAAGTAGAGATCATACTTAGTGCAAAATGAAGGCTAGCAAAAGATTGAGAAGCGACCAACCAAGAAACCGATAATCTCATAAGCAAGCATTAAGCATAATTAACATCAAATAATGCACCACAAGTAGGATATAATTTCATTGCATGACTATTGACTTTTGTGCTTGCATAGGGAATCACAAACTTTAACACCAATATTCTTTCTAAAGCATAATTACTCATCAAGATGACTCGCATATCACATCATCATATCTCAAAACTATTACTAAGAATCAAGTTTATTTTGTCCAATGATATTCATGAAAGTTTTTATTATATCCTTCTTGGATATCTATCACTTTGGGACTAATTTTAATATGTTGATTTTCATAAGCACAAACAAATATAAGTGAAGATCATGAGCATAATATTTCTTTCTTTCTCTCAAATTAATTTAAGTGAAGCAAGAGAGAATTTCTTGAAAATTTTAAATAAATATAAGTGAATAAAGAGAGCATTTCTTCAAAAATACTAAGCACACCATGCTCAAAAAGATAAAAGTGAAGCACTAGAGCAAGTTCATATCTCATAAAAATTTAAGTGAAGCAAAGAGAGCAATTCTAACAAGTCATGACATAATTTTGGCTCTCCCAAATAGGTGTGTCCATCAAGGGATCAAGACTTAAAACACAAAATAAAACAAGCAAATACTCATATCATACAAGATGCTCCAAGCAAAACACATAGTATGTGACGAATAAAAATATAGCTTCGAGTAAAATACCGATGGTCGTTAGAAGAAGGAGGGGATGCCACTCTGGGGCATCCCCAAGCTTAGTTGGTTGATCATTTTTGGATAATAGCTTGGGAGGCCGGGGCATCCCCAAGCTTAGGCTCTTCTACTCCTTATTCCTTCATCCATCGTAAGATAACCCAAAACTTGAAAACTTCAATCACAGAAAACTCAACAAAACCTTCGTGAGATCCGTTAGTATAAGAAAATAAATCACTACTATAAGTACTATTGAAAAACAATTAATATTTTATTTTTGAATTATATCTACTGTATTCCAACTTTTCTATGGCAAAAACTCATCAAATAAAACTATAGAGCCATCAAAATAAGCACACAACACAAAGAAAACAGAATCTGTCAAAACAGAACAGTCTGTAGCAATCTGACTATTTCGAATACTTATGTACCT
Organism: Triticum monococcum; assembly: GCA_034509565.1. Lineage (NCBI taxonomy): Eukaryota > Viridiplantae > Streptophyta > Magnoliopsida > Poales > Poaceae > Triticum > Triticum monococcum. The sequence goes on along the minus strand of CM067847.1, from coordinate 629,878,397 downwards.
CCAAAAATTCTAAAAAATTAGGACGGCCTAAGGAATTTGTATATGGATCTACTTCAAGTGGAATGGGTATTTTATCGCGCTGGTAAGAAATGAGAATCATTTTTGCGAGCGCAAAAGTTTCTGTTTTTTCAGCAAGATCAAACAACTATCACCCAAGAAGATCCCAAAGGCTTTACTTGGCACAAACACTAATTAAAACATAAAAATCACAATCATAACAGTAGCATAATTGTGCAAACACTCAAGAACAGAAAGCAAGCAAAAATAAATTTTATTCATTGGGTTGCCTCCCAACAAGCGCTATAGTTTTACGCCCTTAGCTAGGCATAAAGCAAGGATCTAAGTTTTGTCATCTTTTTTCAACTCTTCAATCAAACACTTAGAATTCTTCAAAGATTTAGCATAAATATTTTCAATGACAGTACTCCTAGGAACAATTTTAAAGAATTCATTCTTACCAAAGGGATCTCCTATAACTTCAACAAAATCTGGGTGAATGCTATTCATCTCAAGATCCTCTTTACTATTACTAGAAGTTGCACCCTTGTTCTTAGTAACTTGAGTAGTCTTGCCAATCTTTATGGGAGTTTTTTTAATAGTTTTAGTGGAAGCAAAATCCATGCTCAAACTACTAAAGATTTCTTCTAATTTATCAATCCAAGACAGACTTTCTTCAATTCTTTCATGAATTACGGTCCCCTTTTCCTTTAACAACTTAAAAACTTCTCCCGCTTTTGACCCAATCTTAGTAGCAAAATTATGCATCTTTTTATCCGAATTTTCAATATGCTCTTCAGTAAGCATTTTGTTTTCAATAACATCTAATCTTTCCATAACATGCTCAAGAGTCAAAGTTGTTTCATTAATCATAAGGGGTGGTGAGCCTACTAAATTTCCCATAGTGTTGAAAGCATCAAGCGGGGGACACTAATACGTCTCCAACATATCTATATTTTTTTATTGCTCCATGCTATATTATCTACTGTTTTAGGCAATATTGGGCTCTATTTTCCACTTTTATATTATTTTTGGGACTAACCTATTAACCGGAGGCCCAGCCCATATTTGTTGTTTTATGCCTATTTCAGTGTTTCGAAGAAAAGGAATATCAAACAGAGTCGAAACGGAACGAAATCAACTGGAGAATTTATTTTTGGAACGAAAGCCACCGGATAGACTTGGACTCCACGTCAGGAGATACGGGAGGTGCTCACAAGGGTGGGCCCCCCCCCCCCCAGGGCGCGCCCCCTGCCTCGTGGGGCCCCTGTAGCTTCTTTGGCGTACCCCCTGCACCCATATATACCTACGTACCCTAAAACTTCCAGAACGTACAATAGATCGGGAGTTCCGCTGCCAGAAGCCTCCGTAGCCACCAAAAACCAATCTAGACCCGTTCTGGCACCCTGCCGGAGGGGGAATCCTTCTCCGGTGGCCATCTTCATCATCCCGGCGCTCTCCATGACGAGGAGGGAGTAGTTCTCCCTCGGGGCTGAGGGTATGTACCAGTAGATATGTGTTTGATCTCTCTCTCACGCGCGTGTTCTTGAGATGACACGATCTTGATGTATCGCGACTTTGCTATTATATTTGGATCCTATGATGTTTCTTCTCCCCTCTTCTCTCTTGTAATGAATTGAGTTTCCCCTTTGAAGTTATCTTATCGGATTGAGTCTTTAAAGATTTGAGAACACTTGATGTATGTCTTGCTATGGATATCTGTGGTGACAATGGGATATCACGTGATTCACTTGATGTATGTTTTGGTGATCAACTTGCGGGTTCCGCCCATGAACCTATGCATAGGGGTTGGCACATGTTTTCGTCATGATTCTCCGGTAGAACTTTGGGGCACTCTTTGAGGTCCTTTGTGTTGGTTGAATAGATGAATCTGAGATTGTGTGATGCATATCGTATAATCATACCCACAGATACTGGAGGTGACATTGGAGTATCTAGGTGACATTAGGGTTTTGGTTGATTTGTGTCTTAAGGTGTTATTCTAGTACGAACTCTAGGGTTGTTTGTGACACTTATAGGAATAGCCTGACGGGTTGATTGGAAAGAATAACTTTGAGGTGGTTTCGTACCCTACCATAATCTCTTCGTTTGTTCTCCGCTATTAGTGACTTTGGAGTGACTCTTTGTTGCATGTTGAGGGATAGTTTTATGATCCAATTATGTTAGTATTGTTGAGAGGACTTACACTAGTGAAAGTATGAACCCTAGGCCTTGTTCCCTAGCATTGCAATACCGTTTACGCTCACTTTTATCATTCGTTACCTTGCTGTTTTTATAATTTCAGATTACAAATACCTTTATCTACTATCCATATACCACTTGTATCACCATCTCTTCGCCGAACTGGTGCACCTATACAATTTTCCATTGTATTCGGTGTGTTGGGGACACAAGAGACTCTTTGTTATTTGGTTGCAGGGTTGCTTGAGAGAAACCATCTTCATCCTACGCCTCCTACAGATTGATAAACCTTAGGTCATCCACTTGAGGGAAATTTGCTACTGTCCTACAAACCTCTGCACTTGGAGGCCCAACAACGTCTATAAGAAGAAGGTTGTGTAGTAGACATCAAGCTCTTTTCTGGCGCCGTTGCCGGGGAGGTGAGTGCTTGAAGGTATATCTTTAGATCTTGCAACTGAGTCTTTTAGTTTCTTGTTTTATCACTAGTCTAGTTTATAAAAGAAAACTATAAAAAATGGAATTGAGTTTGTCTCATACGCTTCACCTTTTTAATATCTTTCGTGAGTATGACGGAAAGGATAATTGTGCTCAAGTGCTAGAAGAAGAAATCTATAAAATGTTTGGCACTAAATATTTGAATAATGATCATGGTTGCAATGTTGTTAGTATGAATTCCTTGAATATCCATGATGCTAATGATATGCAAAGCCACAAGCTTGGGGAAGCTATGTTTGATGAAGATGATATTTTTTGTCCCCCAAGTTTTGATGAGGAAACTTATTATGATAAACGCATGCCTCCTATCTATGATGATTATTGTGATGACACGTATGCTTTAAAGAATAATGATAACCATGAAACTTGTAATCTTGATCTTAAATTTCAATCACATGATAGTTATTTTGTTGAGTTGGCTCCCACTATTATTCATAAGAAGAATTTTGCTTGTGTGGAGAGTAGTAAATTTTCTATGCTTGTCGATCATGAAAAGAATGCTTTAGCTGCTGGTTATATTGTTGAATTCATTCATGATGCTACTGAAAATTATTATGAGGGGGGAATATATGCTTGTAGGAGTTGCAATAATATCAAGTTTCCTCTCTATGTGCTTAAAGTTTTGAAGTTATGCTTCTTTTACCTTCCTATGCAAGTTGATTCTTGTTCCCATAAGTTTTTTGCTCACAAAATCCCTATGCATAGGAAGTATGTTAGACTTAAATGTGCTAGTCATATTCTTTATGATGCTCTCTTTATGTTTCAATTCTTATCTTTTATGTGAGCATCATTGAAATCATCATGCCTAGCTAGGGGTGTTAAATGATAGCGCTTGTTGGGAGGCAACCCAAATTTATTTTAGTTCCTTGCTTTTTGCTCCTGTTTAGTAATAAATAATTCATCTAGAATCTTTTTATATGTGGTTTTATGCTTTTAGTTAGTGTTTGTGCCAAGTAGAACCTTTGGGAAGACTTGGGGAAAGTCTTGTTGATCATGCTGTAAGAAAACAGAAACTTTAGCGCTCACGAGAATTGCTGCCATTTTTATTTCGAGAGTGATATTTAGTTAATTATTTTTTCAGATGATTAATAGATAAATTCCTGATCTCAATCAATTTATTTTAGAATTTTTGGGGTACCAGAAGTATACCTTTGATCCAGATTACTACAGACTGTTCTGTTTTTGACAGATTCTGTTTTCTATGTGTTGTTTGCTTATTTTGATGAATCTATGAGCAGTATCGGAGGGTATGAACCATAGATAAGTTGGAATACAGTAGGTTTAATACCAATATAAATAAATAATGAGTTCATTACAGTACCTTGAAGTGGTAATTTATTTTCTTGTACTAACGGAGCTCACGAGTTTTCTACTTTAAGTTTTGTGTTGTGAAGTTTTCAAGTTTTGGGTAAGGATTCGATGGACTATGGAATACAGAGTGGCAAGAACCTAAGATTGGGGATTCCCGAGGCACCCCAAGGTAATATTCAAGGATAGCTAAGAGGCTAAGCTTGGGGATGCCCCAGAAGGCATCCCCTCTTTCGTCTTCGTTCATCGGTAACTTTACTTGGAGCTATATTTTTATTCACCACATGATATGTGTTTTGCTTGGAGCGTCAATTTATTTTGTTTGCATTTGCTTGATGTTATTTAGAACAATGTTTTGCATCTTTTATTTCAATAAAAGTGGCATTGATAGCCTTTACTATGCCTATGGTACAAGTATACATGTTGCTGTTTGAAAACAGAAAGTTTACCGCTGTTGCAATAATTCCCTAGAAAAGTCAGAATGTGAAAAAATGTTGAAACCTTTTGAATATTAAGCTCTGATAAATTTACTACAGTGGGAATTTTATTTCATAATTTTTGGAGCTAGGGAAGTGTGGATGTTGCAGCATTCTTTACAGACTATCCTGTTTAGGCAGATTGCTGTTATGTTTGCATTGTTTGCATATGTTTGCTTCTTTAATGATTCTATTTGAGGATAGGACTATTAAATATGCAGAGGCATTTAGTATGCAATGTTGATTAAAAAAATTAGTGATTTGCTACAGTAGAGTATGATAAGGTTTTGGCAATGGTTTATACTAACTTATCTCGCGAGTCCTTGTTGAGTTTTGTGTGGATGAAGCTTTTGAGATTTAGGGAGACCGTGATATGAGAGGAATTAAGGAGACACGAAAGCTCAAGCTTGGGGATGCCCAAGGCATCACAAGATAATATTTCAAAAGTCTCAAGCATCTAAGCTTGGGGATGCCCCGGTTGGCATCCCACCTTTCTTCTTCAACAACTATCGGTAAGTTTCGGTTGATCCTAAGTTTTTGCTTCTTCACATGATGTTTGCTATTCTTAGATGTCATTTTATTTTGCTTTGCTTGCTGTTTGAATAGAGTACCAAGATCTGAAATTATTAAATGTTTGAGAGTCTTCACATAGTTGCATAATTATTCAACTACTCATTGATCTTCACTTATATCTTTCGGAGTAGTTTGTCATTTGCTCTAGTGCTTCACTTATATCTTTTAGAGCATGGTGGGTGTTTTATTTTGAATAAATAGATGAAATCTCATGCTTCACTTAGATTATTTTGAGAGTCTTAAATAGCATGGTAATTTTCTTAAAATCCTAATATGCTAGGTATTCAAGAATAATAAAATTCTCTTATGAGTATGTTGAATACTAAGAGAAGTTTGATACTTGATGATTGTTTTGAGATATGAGGATGGTAATATTAGAGTCATGCTAGTTGAGTAGTTGTGAATTTGAGAGATACTTGTGTTGAAGTTTGTGATTCCTGTAGCACGCACGTATGGTGAACCGTTATGTGATGAAGTCGGAGCATGATTTATTTATTGATTTCCTTCCTTATGAGTGGCGGTCAGGGACGAGCGATGGTCTTTTCCTACCAATCTATCCCCCTAGGAGCATGTGCATAGTACTTTGTTTCGATAACTAATAGATTTTTGCAATAAGTATGTGAGTTCTTTATGACTAATGTTGAGTCCATGGATTATACGCACTCTCACCCTTCCACCCTTGCTAGCCTCTCTAGTACCGCGCACCTTTCGCCGGTACCATAAACCCACCATTTACCTTCCTCCAAACAGCCACCATACCTACCTATTATGGCATTTCCATAGTCATTCCGAAATATATTGCCATGCAACTTTCCACCGTTCCGTTTATTATGACACGCTTCATCATTGTCATATTGCTTAGCATGATCATATAGTTGACATTGTATTTGTGGCAAAGCCACCGTTCATAATTCTTTCATACATGTCACTCATGCATCATTGCACATCCCGGTACACCATCGGAGGCATTCATATAGAGTCATATCTTGTTCTAAGTATCGAGTTGTATTATTGAGTTGTAAATAAATAGAAGTGTGATGATCATCATTCAATAGAGCATTGTCCCAAAAAAAGAGAAAGGCCATAAAAAGTCCAAATAAAAAAAGAAAGGCCAAATAAAAAATAAAAAAATAAAATAAGGGATAATGCTACTATCCTTTTCCACACTTGTGCTTCAAAGTAGCACCATGATCTTCATAGTAGAGAGTCTCCTATGTTCTCACTTTCATATACTAGTGGGAATCTTTCATTATAGAACTTGGCTTGTATATTCCAATGATGGGCTTCCTCAGAATGCCCTAGGTCTTCGTGAGGAAGCGAGTTGGATGCACACCCACTAGTTTCTTTTGTTGAGCTTTCATACACTTATAGCTCTAGTGCATCTGTTGCATGGCAATCCCTACTCACTCACATTGATATCTATTAATGGGCATCTCCATAGCCCGTTGATACGCCTAGTTGATGTGAGACTATCTTCTCCCTTTTTGTCTTCTCCACAACCACCATTCTATTCCACCTATAGTGATATGTCCATGGCTCACGCTCATGTATTGCGTGAAGATTGAAAAAGTTTGAGAACATCAAAAGTATGAAATAATTTCTTGGATTGTCATCGGGGTTGTGCATGATTTAAATATTTTGTGTGGTGAAGATGGAGCATAGCCAGACTATATGATTTTGTAGGGATAGCTCTCTTTGGCCATGCTATTTTGAGAAGACATAATTGCTTAGTTAGTATGCTTGAAGTATTAATATTTTTATGTCAATATGAACTTTTGTCTTGAATCTTTCGGATCTGAATATTCATATCACAAGTAAGAAGAATTACATTGAAATTATGCCAACTAGCGTTCCACATCAAAAATTATCTTTTTATCATTTACCTACTCGAGGACGAGCAGGAATTAAGCTTGGGGATGCTTGATACGTCTCCAACGTATCTATAATTTTTGATTGCTCCATGCTATATTATCTACTGTTTTAGGCAATATTGGGCTTTATTTTCCACTTTTATATTATTTTTGGGACTAACCTATTAACCAGAGGCCTAGCCCAGATTTGCTGGTTTATGCCTATTTCAGTGTTTCGAAGAAAAGGAATATCAAACGGAGTCGAAACGGAACGAAATCAACTGGAGAAGTTATTTTTGGAACGAAAGCCACCGGACAGACTTGGACTCCACGTCAAGAGATATGGGAGGTGCTCACGAGGGTGGGGGCACGCCCCCCTACCTCGTGGGGCCCCCGTAGCTTCTCCGATGTACCCCCTGCACCCATATATACCTACGTACCCTAAAACTTCCAGAACATACAATAGATCGGGAGTTCCGCCGCCAGAAGCCTCTGTAGCCACCAAAAACCAATCTAGACCCGTTCCGGCACCCTGCCGGAGGGGGGAATCCTTCTCCGGTGGCCATCTTCATCATCTCAGCGCTCTCCATGACGAGGAGGGAGTAGTTCTCCCTCGGGGCTGAGGGTATGTACCAGTAGATATGTGTTTGATCTCTCTCTCACGCGCGTGTTCTTGAGATAACACGATCTTTATGTATCGCGAGCTTTGCTATTATATTTGGATCCTATGATGTTTCTTCTCCCCTCTTCTCTCTTGTAATGAATTGTGTTTCCCCTTTGAAGTTATCTTATCGGATTGAGTCTTTAAAGATTTGAGAACACTTGATGTATGTCTTGCCGTGGATATCTGTGGTGATAATGGGATATCGCGTGATTCACTTGATGTATGTTTTGGTGATCAACTTGCGGGTTCCGCCCATGAACCTATGCATAGGGGTTGGCACACGTTTTCGTCGTGATTCTCCGGTAGAACTTTGGGGCACTCTTTGAGGTCCTTTGTGTTGGTTGAATAGATGAATCTGAGATTGTGTGATGCATATCGTATAATCATACCCATGGATACTTGAGGTGACATTGGAGTATCTAGGTGGCATTAGGGTTTTGGTTGATTTGTGTCTTAAGGTGTTATTCTAGTACGAACTCTAGGGCTGTTTGTGACACTTATAGGAATAGCCCAACGGATTGATTGGAAAGAATAACTTTGAGGTGGTTTCGTATGCTACCATAATCTCTTCGTTTGTTCTCCACTATTAGTGACTTTGGAGTGACTCTTTGTTGCATGTTGAGGGATAGTTTTATGATCCAATCATGTTAGTATTGTTGAGAGGACTTACACTAGTGAAAGTATGAACCCTAGGCCTTGTTCCCTAGCATTGCAATACCGTTTACGCTCACTTTTATTATTAGTTACCTTGCTGTTTTTATAATTTCAGATTACAAATACCTTTATCTACTATCCATATTGCACTTGTATCACCATCTCTTCGCCGAACTAGTGCACCTATATAATTTACCATTGTATTGGGTGTGTTGGGGACACAAGAGACTCTTTGTTATTTGGTTGCAGGGTTGCTTGAGAGAGACCATCTTCATCCTACGCCTCCTACGGATTGATAAACCTTAGTTCATCCACTTGAGGGAAATTTGCTACTATCCTACAAACCTCTGCACTTGGAGGCCCAACAACGTCTACAAGAAGAAGGTTGTGTAGTAGACATCAGACACATCAAGAAATTTCCACCGGTAATTGTATCAAGGACGAATCTATACCAAGTGGTGATGCCCACATAAAAGCAACAAAGAAGAACAACAGTAGATTGCTTATAGATAGATCTATTATGAGCATTGCAAATTCTATACCAAGCATCTTTTAAATTTTCTCCTCCCATTTGTTTAAAGTTGAGAACTTCGTTCTTGGGAGTGCATGCAATAGGGGAAGAACTATCCATGACGATTATAACGGCAAATAAAATTGCACACAAAAACAGATCCGGCAAGAAAATGGCAAACAGAAAAGAGGGGCGAATAAAATGGCAAATTTTCGTGAAGTGCGGGAGAGGAAAATGAGAGGCAAATGGAAAATAATGTAAATTGCGAGGAGATGAGATTTTTGATTAGGAACCTAGTATATATTGAGGATCCTCCCCTGCAACGACGCCAGAAATTCCTTTTGATGTCGCTTGCAGCTACGTCGGTATTTCCCCAAAGAGGAAGGGATGATGCAGCACAGCGGCGATAGGTATTTCCCTCAGATATGAAGCCAAGGTTATCGAACCAGTAGGAGAACCAAGAAATACAACATAAACACCCCCTGCACACAAATAACAACCACTCGCAACCCGACGTGTTAAAGGGGTTGTCAATCCCTTTCGGGTAACGGCGCCAGAAATGGCCAGTTGACGGGAGAAAGTTGTAATAGATTGAATAAATAGATCACAAATAAAATAAAGTGCAGCAAAGTATTTTTGTATTTTGGGTTTAATAGATCTGAAATAAATGCAAAGGAAAAGTAGATCGCAAAGGCAAATATATGAGAAAGAGACCCGGGGGCCGTAGATTTCACTAGTGGCTTCTCTCGAGAAAAATAGCAAATGGTGGGTGAACAAATTATTGTTGGGCAATTGACAAAACTTCAAATAATCATGACGATATCTAGGCAATGATCATTACATAGGCACCACGTCAGTAGACCTACTCCTGCCTGCATCTACTACTATTACTCCACACATCGACCGCTATCCAGCATGCATCTAGTGTATTAAGTTCATGGAGAAACGGAGTAATGCAATAAGAATGATGACATGATGTAGACAAGATCTATCTATGTAGAGATAGACCCCATCGTTTTATCCTTAGTAGCAATGATACATACGTGTCGGTTCCCCTTCTGTCACTGTGATCAAGCACCGTAAGATCGAACCCACTACAAAGCACATCTTCCCATTGCAAGATAAATAGATCAAGTTGGCCAAACAAAACCCAAATATCAGAGAAAAAATACAAGGCTATAAGCAATCATGCATATAAGAGATCAAAGAAACTCAAATAAATTTTATGGATATAAAAAAGAAAGATCTGATCATAAACTCGAAGTTCATCGATCCCAACAAATACACCGCAAAAGAGTTACATCATATGGATCTCCAAGAGACCATTGTATTGAGAATTAAGAGAGGGAGAGAGAGAGAGAGGGGGGGGAAGTCATCTAGCTACTAACTATAGACCCGAAGGTCTACAAAGAACTACTCACACATCATTGGAGAGGCACCAATGGAGGTGGTGAACCCCATCCGAGATGGTGTCTAGATTGGATCTGGTGGTTCTGGACTCTGCGACGGCTGGATCAATATTCTGTCGACTCCCCTAGGGTTTTGGGAATATTGGGGTATTTATAGAGCAAAGAGGCGGTTCGGGGGGCACCCGAGGTGGGCACAACCCACCAGGGCGTGCCTGGGCCTCCTGGCACGCCCTGGTGGGTTGTGCTCTCCTTGGAGCACCCCCCAGGCGCAACCAGGGCCCATTATGTTCCTTCTGGGCCAAAAAAAATCTTTGTAAAGTTTCGTTGTGTTCGGACTCCGTTTGGTATTGATTTTCTGCGATGTAAAAACATGGAAAAACATCAACTGGCACTTGGCACTATGTCAATAGGTTAGTACCAAAAAATGATATAAGATTACTATAAATGATTATAAAACATCCAAGATTGATAATATAACATCATGGAACAATCAAAAATTATAGATACATTGGAGACGTATCAGTATCGTATCACCATCACATCTTTACCTTATTGTTTTTCTTAGTTCGATCCTTTTGGTTAGATCTTGATCTAGTAGAATAAAAGTTCTAGTATGATTTAGTCCTTGAGTTTTGCTTTGTGATCTATCTATGTAATTGAGTCTGTGAGTTATATAATAAAGATTAGTTTTGAGTTGAGGGCTTTGCTTTCCTACTTTGATCTTGATAAAAAGAAAAAGATTAAAAGAAGTAAAAAGATTATATAACGATCTTATGGAGAGTGATGACTTCACATATATAGAGTATGATGAATAAAATTTCTTGAGAGTTGACAAACGTAGTTTTTCTCATTGTTGCAATTAATAGGGAGTAATAAAGAAAGAGAGAGGTTTCACATATAAATATACTATCTTGGACATCTTTTGTGATTGTGAGCACTCATTAAAATATTACATGCTAAAATGTTGGTGTTGGACAAGCTTAAGGAAGACAACATAATGGGTTATGTTTCCTTATATCCGAGTAGAAGTTATATTGTCATGGATCCTCCAACATGTTGAGCATGCTTCTCATCCCATGATAGCAAATCTTTTGCACCAAGTAGAGATACTACTTGTGCATCCAAACATCCCTTAAACCAGTTTTGCCACGAGAGTCCACTATATCTACCTATGGATTGAGTAAGATCCTTCAAGTAAGTTGTCATCGGTGCAAGCAATAAAAATTTCTCTCTAAATATATATGATCTTTTAGTGTGAAGAAAATAAGCTCTATATGAACTTGTGATATGGAAGAAATAAAAGCGACATACTACATAATAAAGTTCTTTATCACAAATGGCAATATAAAGTGATGTTCTTTTGCATTAAGATTTTGTGCATCCAACCATAAAAGCGCATGAAAACCTCTGCTTCCCTCTGCGAAGGGCCTATCTTTTAGTTTTACCTTCTACCTTTATACAACAGCCATGGTGATCTTCACCTTTCCTTTTTACACTTTTTTCTTTTTGGCAAGCACTTTATGTTAGGGAAAGATCCAGATATATATACCCACTCGGATGTAGGCTATCATAAATTATTATTGTTGACATTACCCTTGAGGTACAAGGTTGGGAGGCGAAACTATAAGCCTCTATCTTTCTCTGTATCCGATTGAGGCTTTGATCTCATAAGTATCGCATGAGTGTTAGCAGTTGTGAAAGACTAAAAGATGGTTGAGTATGTGGACTTGCTACACAAAAGCTCTTACATTGACTCTTTCCGATATTATGATAAATTGCAATTGCTTCAGTGACGGAGATCATAATTTGTTAGTTTTCAATGAAGTTTCTGATTTATACTTTACCTTGTGAACGAATTGTTACTTACGAGGGATGCAGAGGTATGAAGCATTTTGACCTGAAAAAAACCAGGAGGAAGCTTTTGGGATGAAGTGCCGCCGTCTCGAGGCGGAACCTGGGCAGAAGCAATCTAGGGCTCCGGCGGAGCTGTTCTGCCTGAAAGTGCTAGTGATCGACTAGAGGGGGGTGAATAGGCGATTTTTATGGAAGTCTTCAAAACATGGAAGTTTTGAAGACAAACGATAGAAATAAACCTATTACCATGCAGCGGAAGGTAGACTACACTAAGCAAGCCATAGTCAAGTATTCAATGAAATGAAAGCACAAAGACTAATAGCGGCTAGGCAGTATAGATCGGAATGGAAGATAGTATGAAGCCAATCAGAACAAGCAGTCACACAATGAAGACAAATAGATAATGCAAACATGAAATGACTTCACAAGGACCAATCTGCAAATAAAGAGATGGGAAGGATAGAACCAGTGGCTCGTTGAAGACAATGATTTGTTGGACCAGTTCCAGTTGCTGTGACAACTATACGTCTGGTTAGGGAGGCTGAGATTCAACTCAGAAGACCGCGTCTTCACCTTATTCCCCTTGAGCTAAGGACACCCAGTCCTCGCCCAATTACTCTGGTAAGTCTTCAAGGTAGACTTCCAAACCTTCACAGACTTCGTTCACCGGCGATCCACAATGACTCTTGGATGCTCAGAACACGACGCCTAACCGGCTGGAGGATTCATAGTCCTCAAGTGTAATAAGTCTTCAGATCACACAGAGAAGAAGACTTAAGTGATGCCTAACACTCTTTGGCTCTGGGTGTTTAGGGCTTTGTCCTAGCAAGGATTTCTCTCTCAAAGGCTTCGAGGTGGGTTGCTCTCAAACGACAAAAGCCATGCACTAACTCTGAGCAGGCAACCAATTTATGGTGTAGGGGGTGGGCTATTTATAGCCACTAGGCAACCCGACCTGATTTGTCCGAAATGACCATGGGTCACTAAGGAACTGACACGTGTTCCAACGGCCAGATTTCAAACACACATGGCAACTTTACTTGAGCTACAAGCAAAGCTGACTTATCCAGCTCTGGATAAGATTTGCTCTCATTGTCTTCGCTCAAGGACATAGGATTTTGGTTAAGCATCACTTCAGTCATTCTTACCGGTTTACTTGGACCCTACTTAATAGTACAGTGGTTCCTATGACTCAACAAAGAAGAAAAAGAACGACGAAACAACTAAGTCTTCGCGCTCCATAGTCTTCACGTGATATCTTCTCTTGTCATAGTCTTCAATGTGAATGTCTTCACATACCACCTTTGACTTCAATGTCTTCATACATTTTTAGGGGTCATCTCTGGTAGGAAAACCGAATCAATGAGGGACTTCTACATGTGTTATCCTGCAATTCTCACAAACACATTAGTCCCTCAACCAGGTTTGTCATCAATACTCCAAAACCAACTAGGGGTGGCACTAGATGCACTTACAATCTCCCCCTTTTTGGTGATTGATTACAAACTGGTTGAAGTTTTCAACGGGGATAGAAATATGTGAAATTGTAAAGGATTTAAGTATTGTCTTCGTAAGTAGAAGAAAGGCTCCCCTGAAGATATGCATATAAGTATTTTGCTTTTGAATCCAAATGCACATGGCAGGTTGTACTTGCGGAGCTCCTCTTTTACTTATGAAGACAATTCATCATGCATGAAAGGATATATCGAAGATAATGACATGCATAATGAAAAATGGACGTCTGCAAAATGACTTTGTGCTGAATTTATCGTCGCACATGCGAAACTTATCATCGCATCACATAGTGTCAAAAAAGGTAGCAGACGACCATCAAGTTTAACTGTTACAACTCAAAACGAACCAAATATTTCAAAATCGAGAGTTCTAAGCACTTGGCAAAAGTAGCAAAAAGTAAAGCAACCACCCATATGGACCCGCTTGAAGACTATCAACTCATATGCTTCTCTCCCTTTTGTCAGTAAGGACCAAAAAGGTTTGAAGACATTGAGCTTCTACTCGTTCCCACGAGGTGCAGGCGAAGCAGCAGGGTCGTCGTTGAGGTCTGGTGGTGCAGAAGAACTTGGTGCAGTGTCGAGACGCGTTGAAGGTGGGGTGGTGACGTGGCATCATCTTGATCATCGATAACTCTGGCATTCACCGTGGCAGCTGAGGAAGAATAGTCAGAGTCTTCAAGGGAGGGAGTCCGACACAAGTGAGCATTCCTTGGAGGAGTGGAGTCAAACTTGAATCTTTCTGTGAAGCCATCATCTTGAAGATATTCTTCAGCAGTGAGCAAAGTCAAACTCTTCCAAGACCTCCGACAGGTTTCATGTGTAACAAAGGCATTCTTGGTGGCAAGATTGCGAATGCGATTGACGTCCACCAAGAGGCTTTGCATCTGACGCTTAAGCCAGTCATGATGCTTATCCTGTTTCTGATGTAGCGTGACGAGAAGCTCTCGGTCATTGAGAACACGAGATCGCTTCCGAGGCCTTTGGGCAATGGTGCTTCCAGTGGCGTCAGTTTTGGCGCGAGGGGCACGTGTGTTACCAGCCAAGGGATAAACACGAGAGACTCCCTGAACTCCTTCAATGGGCTGGGTGAAGCTTTGACGATCAACATTGTGAAGATAAATCGGATCCTTAGCAGGCTCTGGGTAAATAGCTTCAACAGACAGATCAACCTCTGGCAAGAATACAAGATGATTGCGCGCAGACGGCTGATAGTTGAAGGTAGAGTGAAGCTTGATAAGACGCATTAGCCATGGAGCATAGAACTTCAGACCAAAAATGTCGGAGCCAGATGCAGCCAACTGCCTGATGAAGAAGTCTTGAGCATTGAAGCTGATGCCATTGAAGATATAGAAAACCAAAGTCTTCATTGCTCCTTCAAGCTTCCCTGCAGATGAATGTCCTTTGACAGGCCATAGAGTTTTCCTGATGATATGGTAAATGGTACGGTGCAGATACTCTAGGTCTTCGACAAAGAATTTCGTTGGGTATTCAGCGTCGCGTGGCAGAGGCTTCATCATGCTTAGCATTTGGCTCATGTTGGGTTCTGGCTTCTAAAAAATGCTCTCCAAAGCATTCTGGTGTTGTTGACAACTTGGTTCATAGTATTCATCAGGAGTGGGCAGGGCTGTGAGCTCAATGATGTCTTGAGCTTTAGCTTCATGATGAACATCTCCTGTCATCCACTCAAGGATCCAAGTCTTCGGATCCCTGTTGTATCCACGAATGTGGAGGGTAGCATAGAATTGAAGCAGAAGTTCTTCATTCCAATGTTCCTTGTCAGTCACAAAATTAAGCAGACCCGCATCACGGAAGCAGTCAAGGGCTTCTTCAAGGCATGGCAGTCCAGCAATGGCTTCACAATCAAGATGCATGTGAGGGAAGATGCGTCCCTGATTGTACAAGATGCATGAATAATAGCTTCACTGCTGATAACTCCAGAATCGGTCCGAAGAGATTCTTGGCCTTGTGTAGGGGTTCTTGGCACTGTTGAAGAATGTGTTGTGTGCCTTGAATCCATTTAGATTAAATGATCCTGGTGAAGTTGCAGTTGAAGGAAATATGCCCTAGAGGCAATAATAAAGTTATTATTTATTTCCTTATTTCATGATAAATGTTTATTATTCATGCTAGAATTGTATTAACCGGAAACATAATACTTGTGTGAATACATAGACAAACAAAGTGTCACTAGTATGCCTCTACTTGACTAGCTCGTTAATCAAAGATGGTTATGTTTCCTAACCATAGACATGAGTTGTCATTTGATTAACGGGATCACATCATTAGGAGAATGATGTGATTGACTTGACCCATTCCATTAGCTTAGCACACGATCGTTTAGTATGTTGCTATTGCTTTCTTCATGACTTATACATGTTCCTATGACTATGAGATTATGCAACTCCTGTTTACCGGAGGAACACTTTGTGTGCTACCAAACGTCACAACATAACTGGGTGATTATAAAGGAGCTCTACAGGTGTCTCCAAAGGTACATGTTGGGTTGGCATATTTTGAGATTAGGATTTGTCACTCCGATTGTCGGAGAGGTATCTCTGGGCCCGCTCGGTAATGCACATCACTTAAGCCTTGCAAGCATTGCAACTAATGAGTTAGTTGCGAGATGATGTATTACAGAACGAGTAAAGAGACTTGCCGGTAACGAGATTGAACTAGGTATTGAGATACAGACGATCGAATCTCGGGCAAGTAACATACCGATGACAAAGGGAACAACGTATGTTGTTATGCGGTCTGACCGATAAAGATCTTCGTAGAATATGTGGGAGCCAATATGAGCATCTAGGTTCCGCTATTGGTTATTGACTGGAGACATGTCTCGGTCATGTCTACATTGTTCTCGAACCCGTAGGGTCCACACGCTGAAGGTTTCAATGACAGTTATATTATGAGTTTATGAATTTTGATGTACCGAAGGAGTTTGGAGTCCCGGATGAGATCGGGGACATGACGAGGAGTCTCGAAATGGTCGAGATGTAAAGATCGATATATTGGACGACTATATTCGGACATTGGAAAGGTTCTGAGTGATTCGGGTATTTTCGGAGGTACCGGGGAGTTACGGGAATACGAGGAAGAAGCAATGGGCCTTAATGGGCCTTAGTGGGAAGGACCAGGAGGTGGCGCACGCCCCTCCCAAGCCCAGTCCGAATTGGACAAGGGGTTTGGGGCGCGGCCCCTCTCTCCCTTCCTTCCCCTCTTCCCCCCTTTCCCCCCTTCTCCTAGTTGGACTAGGAAAGGAGGAAACCTACTCCAACTAGGAGTAGGAATCCTACTCTCCTGGCGCGCCCCTCCTAGGGGCGGCCTCCTCCCCCCTTACTCCTTTATATACGGGGGCAAGGAGGCACCCCAAAGACACACAAGTTGATCTTCGTGATCGTTCTCTTAGCCGTGTGCGGTGCCCCCCTCCACCATACTCCTCGATAATATTGTAGCGGTGCTTAGGCGAAGCCCTGCGACGGTAGAACATCAAGATCATCACCACGCCGTCATGCTGACAGAACTCTTCCCCGACACATTGCTGGATCAGAGTCTGGGGATCGTCATCGAGCTGAACGTGTGCTAGAACTCGGAGGTGCCGTAGTTTCGGTGCTTGATCGGTCGGGTCGTGAAGACGTATGACTACATCAACCGCGTTGTTATAACGCTTCCACTTCCAGTCTACGAGGGTACGTAGACAACACTCTCCCCTCTCGTTGCTATACATCACCATGATCTTGCGTGTGCGTAGGAAAATTTTGAAATTACTACGTTCCCCAACAGCAGTACCTGGAAACCGTGGTAGCCTTGGCTTTGGCTTCTAGACCTGAGGCATGTGCTCCACATGATAGGCAGACTAAGGTCCGGGAGCAGGCGGAGGAACCAGGATTGGCCAGCGGACAGTAACAAGTTGTCCACGATCATATGCTTGCTCGATGGTGTGTGGCCTTGGAGGAGGTATAGGAGCAGAGGCATTGGCTTCAGGTGCATTCACTTCTGGCACCACATTAGCTTCAGGCACCACATTAGCTTCAGCCATGAAAATGTTATTGGCTTCAGCGTTGATGTTGGTGGCCCCCTCAGTATTGGTAACCTCCACTTCAGGAGCTGGAGGGTCGGACACATTCTCCTCGAGAACAACTTTAGGGTTGGACGGGGGTGTACCAAAACATTCTTCTTCTCTTGGTTCTTCTTCATGGTCATCGGCTGATGCAGCCGGAATATCTTCAGCCATTTTCGCTTCAGATTCAGGAATATTCATAGTAGGAGAGGCTTCAGGAAAGACTTCGCGTGAAACGGATTGGCGCTCTTCTCCTTCTGGAACACTTGACAATGTGACATGTGGCCTTGGTCCTTTGTGAAGCCTGCGAAATGCTGGCGACGCCTGTGGAGATGGAGTTGGTTGGGCCTCAAAGTCTTCACTGTCAATCACCGGAGTGGTGACCTATGGTGGGGGAGTGACTGGTGTTTCTTCAGCACGAGGGGATTCTTGAGGGTGATCAGCCCATGAGTCATCCTGAGAAATTGGCATCAATGGACGACCAATGCTGATGAGTTCGATGTTCATGAGAACAGGCGATGATACCAAATTGTGCTCGATCTGAGGAAGGACTTCATCATCTTCAACATTGTCGTGAGGACCAATGTCTTCAGCTGTGGTGAGGTTAACAGCTGGATTCTCTTCAGATTCAGGAGCCTCTGTGAAAGCAGGCTCATGGACTACTAGACAACGTTCACGTTGTCCAGACGCAGGACGAGCAACAGAAATTGGCTCGATAACAAGGGGCTCTGTGGAAGCAGCCCGGTCTCTCTTCTTTGTTTTTATTTTCTTGGTTGGGGGAGCATCATCAGTGGTGGCTTCGGTCTTGCGCTTTCTGGCTTCGGCTTCAGCTGCTCTAGTTTTCTTGAATTCTGAAGCCACTATGGGGACCTTAGGCTTCGAGCCTGTCATACTGGCTGGGAAGACAATGTGAGGTTCTTCCTGCCTTGATGCTTCTGGTTCTGCCACAACTGGCTTCTTCTTCTTCTTGGCAGCCATTCTGGGGCCGATGCCTGGTCGCCCCAAGGCCTTGCGCTTTTCAGCTTCATTGTAGCCTTGAACACATTTGGCAGCAAGATTCTTCATGCGCTCATGAGAACCTTTTGCTTCTTCTCGTTTCTTGTGGAATGCCTCCTTGAGCTCATGCATCATGACCTTGAAGTTTTGAATGTCTTCAACATTGAGCTTGGCCATGTGCTTCTTGAACTGAGCCTTTTCATAATCGATCTTATGCTTCAGCTCAACAATTTTCTGAGCAAGAGCCAGCTCAGGAGCAATGGCTCCGTGGAAGGAGACGTTGAGGCCAATTGGAAGCTGAAGATCATCAAAACTGACATCTGGACTGTCAAACCACTCATCAATAAAGTTGTATAAGATTTCCA
Source organism: Triticum monococcum (assembly GCA_034509565.1). Classification (NCBI taxonomy): domain Eukaryota; kingdom Viridiplantae; phylum Streptophyta; class Magnoliopsida; order Poales; family Poaceae; genus Triticum; species Triticum monococcum. The sequence goes on along the minus strand of CM067847.1, from coordinate 629,859,469 downwards.
CATCAAAGAGGGGAAGATCATTGAAGATTTCCACCTCTTGCTTGCTCTTTATAAACTGCTCAAGAGCGTCATCGCCAAGATCGTCATCACTGGACAGATCAATGGCGTCATTCTTGTTTCTCAAAACAGCAGCAGGGGTCAGTGCTTGACTAGTGGGTTGCATGGGCTTTTTCAACTTGGCAGACTTGGAGATGCGTGAGAGATCTTCATATTGCACACTGGCTTCAGGAGGTGCAGTGGCCAGAGGCTTCGCCCGTGAGACCTTTGGTGCAGAGGGGGGCTTTGAAGCCTTTGGTTTCTGTTGCTTCACGGGCTTCTGAGGTGCAGGCGCTTCATCAGAATCAGAGTCATCTGCAGAATGGTCCACGGCTGCCCCTTGAACCTGAATGTGAGTGATGAGACCTTCTAAGTTGTAGAAGGGCCCAATAAGATTGGGTTCAGCTTCGTGTGTGCCATCAGCTCGTGGTGCAGAGGAGTCTGGGTTGAAGTCTAATCCCAAAGACTTCTTGTTTTCCTTGGCCGAGTTCTTTGCAGCCTGATAGTTGCGCTTGAATAGATTATCTTCACGACACCATAATAGAGAGGATGGGTCGGCATTAGCAGGCTGAGGTCCACAAATAATGCAGGGGTAGAAGCCTTGAGCAATAGCTTCGGACTTCGACTTGGGCTGAAGACCTTTGTATATTATATCTCCCTAGGGGCCCTTTAAGGCATTCTTCTCAGCATACTCCTTGGTGACGAATTTGTACTTGAACCATTCCTCTGCCCAATGTCTTCGAATCCATTGGATTTGGTTCTTGTGTTCTCCATAGGTTTCTTTTGGATCTGACTTGTATAACTCATAGAGATCCGGTGGCAGGTTCTTAGCAGTGTTTCCACGGTGTTGTCTGTCGCCCTTCCTGACTGATTTTTGAGTTTTCATGAAGTTTAGACTGAAAGGCTTCAACACTGTCAAAGTCTTTCGTCTACTAGTCAGACAGGAATTGGCTTCAGGAGAATTTATGTGACGCTGTAAGAACTCTGCAAATGAATGCAGATAATGAGAACCAAGGGATTCTCCCACGGACATGTACCACACGAGGAACTGCTAGACGGAGTGGGAGAGGAGGCCGAGCAGTTCGATCTTCCGTGCCCTAACTTGGCGACGGAGGACACCTATGGTGACGGCGGAGAAGACGATGTTCGCGGCCGTCGTGAGGACGGCGTCGGTGAGGTCGCGACAGCTAAGCGCTTCGTCGTTGGCGTCGTCGAGGGCTAGCGGTGGCGCTAGGGTTTGTGCGAGAATGGAAGAAGAGATAATGACTGGGGTGAGCCGTGTATTTATAGGGATAGGGACGGCATAGTGTTATTACACAGGTGCCCCTGGTGGTTCACATCTGAAGGACACGTGGCGATCATGCAACACATTGGAGGTTGTTCCACGTTCCCACGCACGACTGGATTGTCGGGTGGTCGTTCCCACTTCTCCGGGTTTCAGGTAAAAAGGATTGAGCATTGAAAATAGATTAATGTTTGTCTCTGTGTCTTCTGCTGACAAGGACTCAGAGAAGACGTCTTGACAGTTTCAATAGAATGCATATGTTTTGGATAGATAGACTTAAGACGGGAGCATAGAAAGGTCAGGGTCCGATCACATTCACTTAGTTCAAAAGATTCAACTAGAAGACATGGCTATAAGTGAATGCTATATAGGACAGAAACCAAATCAGTACATTAAAGATAAACATGAGGCCATCTTAACATTGAAGACAAACAAAATGCGAAGACTTTGCAAATGTACCGCCAACAGAAAGTATTCGTAAACAAAAGTTTGGTGGTGGCGTTACCCACCGTATAGGAAATATTAGACCCAGACACGACGCACAATTATCGTGGCGCTCCAAAGTCAAATTCCGCGTTAATGTATTCACACTTAGAGTGTAAGTCTTCATTAATTGAAGATATACGTTACTTCGTGTGTTTGCACATCTAAGTCATCAACATGCATCAGTGTTAGGATGTGTGCATGATCACATGACATTTGAGGATTCCAAGATATTTAGCTCACACCGCAACTTGCAAAACCTTTTCTCATCCAAGGGCTTTGTGAAGATATCTGCCAGTTGCTCTTTAGTGCTGACATGAATGATATCAATATCTTCCTTCATGACATGATCTCTGAGAAAGTGATGACGAATTTCAATGTGCTTTGTCTTCGAGTGCTGAACTAGGTTGTTGGCAATCTTGATGGCGCTTTCGTTGTCGCAGCAGAGTGGCACTTGCTTCAAATGAATGCCATAGTCTTGAGTGTTTGCTTCATCCATAGAAGCTGAGCGCAGCAAGACCCAGCAACAATGTATTCAGATTCAGCAGTGGAGAGAGATACACAGTTCTGCTTCTTTGAAGACCAACATACAAGTGATCGTCCTAGAAAATGACATGTGCCCGATGTAGACTTGCGATCCACCTTGTCACTAGCATAATCAGCATCCGAGAATCCAACTAGATCAAACTCTGAGCCCTTTGGATACCATAATCCTAGTGTTGGGGTGTGAGCCAAATATCTAAGAATTCGCTTCATAGCTAAGTGATGTGATTCCTTTGGTGCCGCTTGGAATCGGGCACACATGCAAACACTAAGCATGATATCTGGCCTAGATGCACAAAAATAAAGCAAAGAACCAATCATGGAGCGGCATACCTTTTGATCGAACTCTTTACCATTGGCGTCAGAATCTAGATGACTCTTGGTAGGCATTGGCGTCGTGTAACCTTTGCAGTCTTGCATTCCAAACTTCTTCAGGCAATCCTTGAGGTATTTCTCTTGAGATATGAAGATGTCATTGTGTTGCTGTCGTATTTGAAGACCAAGGAAGAACTTCAACTCACCCATCATGGACATCTGATATTGCTCTTGCATCATGTGTCCAAACTCATCACTGTATTTTTGATTAGTGCAACCGAAGATAATGTCATCCACATATATTTGGCACACAAACAGTTCACCATCATATGTCTTCATGAAGAGCGTGGGATCCAGGGAACCGGGTTTGAAGCCTTTGCTCTTCAGGAAGTCCTTGAGTGTGTCATACCAAGCACGAGGGGCTTGTCTGAGGCCATACAGTGCCTTGTTGAGCTTATAAACCATGTCAGGATGTTTTGGATCTTCAAAGCCAGGCGGTTGTGCAACATACACTTCTTCTTCAATCTTGCCATTGAGAAAGGCACTCTTCACATCCATTTGATACATAAGAATGTTATGATGATTTGCATAGGCCAGCAGTATGCATATAGCTTCAAGCCTAGCCACAGGAGCAAATGTTTCGTCGAAGTCAATTCCTTCAACTTGAGCGTATCCTTGAGCAACGAGACGAGCCTTGTTTCTGACAACTTTACCATGCTCATCTTGCTTGTTGCGATATATCCATTTAGTGCCTATGATATTGTGCTTACGAGGATCAGGACGCTTGACTAGTTCCCATACATTATTCAGCTCAAATTGTTGAAGCTCTTCTTGCATAGCTTGAATCCATTCAGGTTCCATGAAGGCTTCATCAACTTTCTTGGGTTCAGATATTGAGACGAATGCGAAGTGCCCATAGAAATTTCCTAGTTGTGTTGCCCTTGAACGAGTGAGTGGACCTGGTGCATTGATGCTATTAATTATTTTCTCAATCTGTACTTCATTTGCAACACAAGGATGAACAGGACAAAGATTTTGCTCTTGCTGATCATTGTCATCGTTAGAAGGATTGTCTTCAGGCTGAGCATTGTCTTCAAGTTGATCAGGTGCAGAGATGATGAGTTCCTCTTTGGGCTGTGCTTCAGACGGTATGATTTCTCCAGTTCCCATAAGCTTGATGGATTCACTGGATGGAACTTCATCTAGCACATTTGGCAGGTGCTCTCTTTGCGAGCCGTTAGTCTCATCGAACCGCACATCCACAGTTTCAACCACTTTATAGTGAAAGAGGTTGAAGACTCTGTAGGAGTGCGAATCCTTTCCGTATCCAAGCATAAAACCTTCATGTGCTTTCGGTGCAAATTTTGAAGTGTGATGTGGATCCTTGATCCAGCACCTGGCACCAAATACTCTGAAGTAACTGACATTTGGCTTCTTACCAGTGAGGAGCTCATAGGATGTTTTGTTCAGAAGCTTGTGAAGATAAACACGGTTGATGATATGGCATGCAGTATCAATGGCTTCAGGCCAGAACTTTCTTGGAGTCTTGTATTCATCGAGCATCGTCCGGGCCATCTCAATGAGTGTTCTATTCTTGCGTTCCATGATGCCATTCTGTTGCGGTGTGTACGGAGCTGAGAACTCATGAGTGATGCCCAAAGTATCAAGATAAGTGTCGAGGCCGGTGTTCTTGAATTCAGTGCCATTATCACTTCTGATGTGCTTGATCTTGACGCCATAGTTGTTCGTGGCTCGATTGGCGAAGCGTCTGAAGACATCCTGCACTTTAGTCTTGTAGATGATTATATGCACCCATGTATATCTTGAATAATCATCAACAATGACAAAGCCATAGAGACAAGCAGTAGTAGTAAGAGTTGAGTAGTGAGTGGGACCGAAGAGGTCCATGTGTAGCAGTTCGAAGGGTTGAGTCGTTGTCATGATTGTCTTCGAGGGATGCTTGGCCCTCGTCATCTTTCCAGCTTCGCAGGCACCGCATAAGTGATCCTTCTTGAACTTAATGCCCCTGATGCCTATGATATGCTTCTTCTTTGCAAGAGTGTGCAAATTCCTCATGCCAGCATGCCCTAGCCTCCGATGCCAGAGCCAGCATTCTGAAGCTTTTGCAAGAATACATACGGCAAGTTGTGGTCCTGCTGAGAAATCTACCATGTACAAATCATCTTTCTAATACCCTTCAAAGACTAGAGACTTGTCAGATTCCAGTAGAACAAGGCAACGATATTTTCCAAACATCACAATCATGTTTAAATCGCAAAGCATTGAGACAAACATTAAGTTGAAACCAAGGGATTCAACAAGCATCACTTTATCCATCTGCGGATCCCTTGAGATTGCAACTCTACCTAGACCCAATACCTTGCTTTTACCAGTATCAGCAAATGTGATGTGACTCTTGTCAGATGGATGTAAGGTTGAGTCCATGAGAAGACTTTGCTTACCAGTCATGTGATTAGTACATCCACTATCAATAATCCATTCTGAAGCAGCTGGTGTCATACCCTATAGTGCAGTTAGGGGATAGGCTTCATGAAGAGAATTGTGAAGCATAAACATTTCACGAGCAAGTGGATTATGAAAGCTTAGATCGAGGTTAGGACTGATAGGGCAAGTAGCAAGCGACTCAGGAACAAAATACATAATAAGACCATTTGGGCATTTGATCTTGCGCCCTACAAGATGTTTAAGGTCCCCAGCAATAGCTTTAGACGCATTTGATTTTTGGCTTGAGACCCTTCCCTGGAGAAAAGAGTTGAGCTTTCTTAGCCACCCACATCTTCAAGGGTGGCTTCGAAGCAATGAGTCTAAGTGCAGCATCTGAGAACTTTGGCTTTGGAGCCCTAGAAAATAGTCTTGCAGGTGGACAATAGTATTCATAAGAATAAGCAGAGTAGTTCTTGGTCTTATGAACATGGCGGTTTGATGAAACGCGCTCATATTCGTAGGCCTGAGTATGGTTTCCCTGCAAAACATTTGCGTTAGTGCGACTCAGGTGAGTCCTTTGTCTGTATGAAGCCTTTGGACCATATGAAGCCTGTGGTCTGGGGTTTGTCTTCTTCACTTGTGGTGTCATGACGACATACACAAGAAGATTTTCTAGACACTTTTTCGGCACACAGACTTTCTTCATAGGTGGCCCATTCCTGCAGTTAGTACCAATATACATGGCAAACACTTCACCATTCTGATTCTTAAACAGTTTATAGTTTGCATCAAAGGATTCATCAATAACAATGGGATTAGCACAAGTGAAGCCAGATAGGGTGGATGGATCCACTGAAGGTTCCTTTGCAGCAACCCATGTGGTTTTGGGGTACTACTCAGGTTTTTAGTAAGAGTCATCAGAATTCATTTTCCTTTCGAACCCAACACCCTCTTTCCTAGGGTTTCGGTTCAGGATATGCCTTTTGAGGACATCACATAGTGTCTGATGCCCTTTGAGACTTTTGTACATCCCTGTTTCAAGCAATGTCTTCAACCTAGCATTTTCATCAGCAATAGCAGTGGCATCCTCGGCAGAGGGGTTAGTTACCACATCAATAGTTGAAGATATTGCAACAGTAGCAGCAGTAGAACATCCATCAACAGAAGTAGCGTTGTCACACTCAATGCATTTAAGACATGGTGGTTCAAATCCTTCCTGAGCGGAACTGATCTGTTTGGCACAAAGTGACTCGTTTTCCTTTTGAAGATCTTCATGAGCCGCTCTCAATTTCTTAAGATCTTGCTTCCTTTGAAGATAATCATAGGAAAGCTTTTCATGAGTTGTTGAGAGCATTTCATGACGACTTTCAAGTTCCTCATACTTAACATGAAGATTTTTTATGTCTTTAATTAAGGACTGAGATCGAGTCATTTTAGCGTCTAACAGGTCATCGCTTTTGTCTAACAATTTTTGAAAATGTTCCATAGCTTTCTGTTGTTCAGTTGCAATGTTAGCAAGTGTTTTGTAGCTGGGTTTGGAACCACACACAGAGTCATCTTCACTGGATGTTTGATAGTGAGTAGTGCATGAGTTTACCTTGGCACCGTGTGCCATGAAGCAGTAGGTGGGAGCGGAGTTGTCCTTGTCATTAGCATCGGCGTCGGTGATGAAGTCATTGTCTTCAATGTTGAAGATGGACTTGGCAATGTAGGCTGTAGCCAGACTTGCAATGCCAGAATCAGACTCCTTCTCAAACTCCACCCCCGCGTCCTTAGAAGTAGACTCCTCCTCTGAATCCATTTCCTTGCCAACAAACGCACAAGCCTTGCCAGATTAGCTCTTCTTGTGTGATGAAGACTTGGAAGAAGACTTTGAGTATTTCTTCTTCTTCTTGTCATTAGAATCATATTCCTTGCTCTTCTTCTTGTTGTTGTTCTCATTGTCCCACTGCGGACACTCAGAGATGTAGTGACCAGGTTTCTTGCACTTGTGGCATGTTCTCTTCTTGTAGTCATGAGAAGAAGCTTCATCATTCCTTGAGCTGGATCGTGAGGACTTTCTGAAGCCTTTCTTCTTGGTGAATTTCTGTAACTTCTTCACAAGCATAGCAAGCTCCTTTCCAATGTCTTCAGGATCATCAAAATTGCAATCAGATTCTTCTTCAGATGAGGAAACAGCTTTTGCCTTCAAAGCACGAGTTCGCCTATAGTTGGGACCGTAGATGTCTCTTTTCTCAGAAAGCTGAAACTCATGTGTGTTGAGCCTTTCAAGTATGTCAGACGGATCGAGTGTCTTGAAGTCAGGGCGTTCTTGAATTATCAGGGCTAGGGTGTCAAACGAGCTGTCAAATGATCTCAGGAGTGTCTTGACGACTTCATGCTTGGTGATCTCAGTAGCGCGGAGGGCTTGAAGCTCATTTGTGATGTCAGTGAGTCGATCAAACGTGAGCTGAACATTCTCATTGTCGTTTCTCTTGAAGCGGTTGAAGAGGTTGCGAAGGACACTGATTCTTTGATCTCTCTGGGTTGAGACGCCTTCGTTGACCTTGGAGAGCCAGTCCCAGACTAGCTTGGATGTTTCCAGAGAACTCACACGGGCATACTGCCCTTTGGTCAGATGACCACAGATGATGTTCTTGGCAGTGGAATCCAGTTGAACGAACTTCTTGACATCAGCAGCGGTGACACCTTCACCAGCCTTGGGGACGCCATTCTTGACGACATACCAGAGGTCAACATCAATGGCTTCCAGATGCATGCGCATATTATTCTTCCAGTAGGGATATTCAATTCCATCGAAGACTGGGCACGCAGCGGAGACTTTGATTATCCCTGCAGTCGACATAGCTAAAACTCTAGGTGGTTAAACCGAATCACACAGAACAAGGGAGTACCTTGCTCTAATACCAATTGAAAGTGCTAGTGATCGACTAGAGGGGGTGAATAGGCAATTTTTATGAAAGTCTTCAAAACATGGAAGTTTCAAAGACAAACGATAGAAATAAACCTATTACCATGCAGCGGAAGTTAGACTACACTAAGCAAGCCATAGTCAAGTATTCAATGAAATGAAAGCACAAAGACTAATAGCAGCTAGGCAGTATAGATCAGGATGGAAGATAGTATGAAGCCAATCAGAACAAGCAGTCACATAGTGAAGACAAATAGATAATGCAAACAGGCAATGACTTCACAAGGACCAATCTGCAAATAAAGAGATGGGAAGGATAGAACCAGTGGCTCGTTGAAGAAAATGATTTGTTGGACCAGTTCCAGTTGCTGTGACAACTGTACGTCTGGTTAGGGAGGCTGAGATTCAACTCAGAATACCGCGTCTTCACCTTATTCCCCTTGAGCTAAGGACATCCAGTCCTCGCCCAATTACTCTGGTAAGTCTTCAAGGTAGACTTCCAAACCTTCACAGACTTCGTTCACCGGCGATCCACAATGACTCTTGGATGCTCAGAACGCGACGCCTAACCGGCTGGAGGATTCACAGTCCTCAAGTGTAGTAAGTCTTCAGATCACACATACAAGAATACTTAAGTGATGCCTAACACTCTTTGACTCTGGGTGTTTAGGGCTTTGTCCTCGCAAGGATTTCTCTCTCAAAGGCTTCGAGGTGGGTTGCTCTCAAACGACAAAAGTCGTGCACTAACTCTGAGCAGCCAACCAATTTATGGTGTAGGGGGTGGGCTATTTATAGCCACTAGGCAACTCGACCTGATTTGTCCGAAATGACCCTGGGTCACTAAGGAACTGACACGTGTTCCAATGGTCAGATTTCAAACACACATGGCAACTTTACTTGAGCTACAAGAAAAGCTGACTTATCCAGCTCTGGATAAGATTTGCTCTCATTGTCTTCGCTCGAGGACATAGGATTTTGGTTAAGCATCACTTTAGTCATTCTGACTGGTTTACTTGGACCCCACTTAACAGTACGATGGTTCCTATGACTCAACAAAGAAGAAAAAGAACGACAAAACAACTAAGTCTTCGCACTCCATAGTCTTCACGCGATGTCTTCTCTTGTCATAGTCTTCAATGTGAATGTCTTCACATACCACCTTTGACTTCAATGTCTTCATACATTTTTAGGGGTCATCTCTGGTAGGAAAACTGAATCAATGAGGGACTTCTACCTATGTTATCATGTAATTCTCACAAACACATTAGTCCCTCAACCAGGTTTGTCATCAATACTCCAAAACCAACTAGGGGTGGCTGAGGGAGTCCTGGATTAGGGGGTCTCCGGATAGCCGGACTATATCCTTTGGCCGGACTGTTGGACTATGAAGATACAAGATTGAAGACTTCGTCTCGTGTCCAGATGGGACTCTACTTGGCGTGGAAGGCAAGCTAGGCAATACGGATATGTATATCTTCTCCTTTGTAACCGACATTGTGTAACCCTAGCCCCCTCTGGTGTCTATATAAACCGGAGGGTTTTAGTCCGTAGGACAACATACAATCATACGATAGGCTAGCTTCTAGGGTTTAGCCTCTCCGATCTCGTGGTAGATCAACTCTTGTAATACTCATATCATCAAGAATAAATCAAGCAGGATGTAAGGTTTTACCTCCATCAAGAGGGCCCGAACCTGGGTAAAACATCGTGTCCCCTGCCTCCTGTTACCATCCGCCTTAGATGCACAGTTCGGGACCCCCTACTCGAGATCCGCCGGTTTTGACACCGACATTGATGCTTTCATTGAGAGTTCCTCTGTGTCGTCGTCGTTAGGCTTGATGGCTCATATGATCATCGATAGCGATGCAGTCCAGGGTGAGACTTTTCTCTCCAGACAGATCTTTGTGTTCAGCGGCTTCGCACTATGGGCCAACTCGCTTGGCCATCTGGAGCAAATCGAAAGTTACGCCCCTGGCCACCAGGTCAGGTTTGGAAGCTTAAACTACACGGCCGACATCCGTGGAGACTTGATCTTCGATGGAATCGAGCCCCTGCCTTGTGCGCCACGTGGTTACGATGAGTACGATTTAGCTCTACCATCAGACAGTGTTCAGAAGATCGCACCGACAGCCACTCCGAGCCTCAATTCGGAGCCAGTTGCGCCGTCCATAGACGGGTGGATAGACCCCGTCACGGGGGTCATATCCTCAGCGGCGATCGAACCGAATATCGACCTTACCCTTCACGAGAGTCGTGTTGCCAAACTGTCGGATCCTTCTCCGGCCACGGACTCCGAACCGCTTGCGCCCGTTCCTATCGAATCCGATTGGGCGCCGATCATGGAGTTTACCTCCGCGGATATTTTTCAGCACTCGCCCTTCGGCGACATACCGAACTCATTAAGGTCTCTCTCCTTGTCAGGAGGATCCTAGCCGAACTATGTCCGGCAGGATTGGGATGCGGATGACGAAGAAATTCACCGCCCACCCACAACCCACTTAGTAGCCACTGTCGACGACTTAACCGACATGCTCGACTTCGACTCCGAAGACATCGACAGTATGGACGACGATGCAGGAGACGAAGAGGAACCACTGCCCACAGGGCACTGGACAGCCACCTCATCATACGATATATACATGGTGGACACACCCAAAGAAGGCAATGGCGATGAGACAATGGAGGATGACCCCTCCAAGAAGCAACCCAAGCACCGGCGTCAGCGGCGCCGCTCTAAGTCCCACTAAGGCAAAAGTGGTGATACCAGCACCGGAGATAATAGCACTCTGGACAGTGCTGAAGACGGCAACAATCCCCTCCAGTAAGATTTAGGGCAGGAGGATGGAGAAGCCAGCCCTCCAGAGAGAGCGGCAGATGGAGAGGCGGAGGATGATAATTACATGCCTCCCTCCGAAGACGAGGCAAGCCTCGACGATGACGAATTTGTTGTGCCGGAGGATCCCATCGAACAAGAGCGCTTCAAGCGCCGGCTTATAGCCACGGCAAATAGCCTTAAGAAAAAGCAGCAGCAGCTTCAAGGTGATCAAGATTTGCTAGCTGACAGATGGACTGAAGTCCTAGCGGCCGAGGAATATAAACTCGAACGGCCCTCCAAGAGTTACCCAAAGTGCGGGTTGCTACCCCAACTGGAGGAGGAAGCACTGAAACCTACATCCCCGGCATATGACGCGGCTGACCGGCCACCTCGTGGCCGTGACAGAGAGGCATTCCAGCCAAAAGCACAACCCGCACCCCGACGCCATTCAAATAAAAAGGCATGGGGAAATACGCCAGACCTGCGAGACGTATTGGAGGACAAAGCAAAACATGCAAGATCGATCTACGGATCACAAGGGCGCGCCAGTATGCGAGACGATAATCGTCACGCCGGATACAGTAAAAGTAAGTCCGGCCGGGCCGAACACAGAGGGTAAGACTCATTTGAGCTGCGCCGCGATATAGCCCAGTACAGAGGCGCCGCACACCCCTTATGCTTCACAGACGAAGTAATGGATCATCAAATCCCAGAGGGTTTCAAACCCGTAAATATGGAATCATACGACGGCACAACAGATCATGCGGTATGGATCGAGGATTTCCTCTTGCACATCCACATGGCCCGCGGTGATGACCTACACGCCATCAAATACCTCCCACTCAAACTCAAAGGACCAGCTCGGCATTGGCTCAACAGCTTGCCAGCAGAGTCCATTGGCTGTTGGGAAGATCTGGAAGCCGCATTCCTCGACAACTTTCAGGGCACTTATGTGCGACCACCAGAGGCCGATGACTTGAGCCACATAATTCAGTAGCCAGAGGAATCGGCCAGGCAATTCTAGACACGATTCCTAACAAAGAAAAATCAAATCGTCGATTGTCCGGATGCAGAGGCCCTAGCAGCTTTTAAGCACAACATCCGTGACGAGTGGCTCGCCCGGCACCTTGGCCAGGAAAAGCCGAAATCTATGGCAGCCCTCACGACACTCATGACCCGCTTTTGTGCGGGAGAAGACAGCTGGCTGGCTCGCAGCAATAACATATCAAAGAACCATGGTACTTCAGATACCAAGGATAGCAATGGCAGGTCACGTCGCAACAAACATAAGCGCCGCATTAACAGCGACAATACCAAGGATACGGCAGTCAATGCCGGATTCAAAGGCTCTAAACCCGGTCAGTGGAAAAAGCCATTCAAAAGAAGCACTCCGGGCCCGTCTAGTTTGGACCGTATACTCGATCACTCGTGCCAAATACATGGCACCCCGACAAGCCAGCCAACCACACCAACAGGGATTGTTGGGTGTTCAAGCAGGCCGACAAGATAAATGCCGAAAACAAAGATAAGGGGTCACATAGCGATGACGAGGAGGAGCCCCGGCAGCCGAACACCGGAGGACAAAAGAGGTTCCCCCCACAAGTGCGGACGGTGAACATGATATACGCAACCCACATCCCCAAGAGGGAGCGGAAGCGTGCGCTCAGGGACGTATATGTGTTGGAGCCAGTCGCCCCAAAGTTAAACCCATGGTCCTCCTGTCCGATCACCTTCGATCGCGGAGACCACCCCACTAGTATCCGTCATGGCGGATTCGCCGCACTGGTCCTAGACCCAATCATTGACGGATTTCACCTCACTCGAGTCCTAATGGATGGCGACAACAGCCTGAACCTGCTTTATCAGGAAACAGTGTGCAAAATGGGTATAGACCCCTCAAGGATCAAACCCACAAAAACGACCTTTAAAGGTGTCATACCAGGTGTAGAGGCCCATTGCACAGGCTCAGTAACACTGGAAGTGGTCTTCGGATCTCCGGATAACTTCCGAAGCGAAGAGTTAATCTTCGACATAGTCCCGTTCCGCTGTGGCTACCATGCACTGCTCGGGTGAAGCGCATTTGCGAGATTCAATGCGGTACCGCATTACGCATATCTCAAGCTCAAGATGCCAGGACCTCGGGGGGTCATAACAGTCAATGGAAACACAGAGCGCTCTCTCCGCACGGAGGAGCACACTGCGGCCCTTGCAGCAGAAGCGCAAAGCAGCCTCTTAAGGCAATCCACTAGTTCGGCGATTAAGGACCCGACACCTTCAAGCGCGCCTAGAGTAATCGGCAACAGGACCGCCTGGCACGTTCCGAGCTCGCATAGCAATGTGCCCCCCCCCGGTCCCAACCAAACGGCGAAATCTGTGCCACATGTACATAATTACGCATTAACAATACCATGGGCACAAGCGGGGAGGGGGGGCACGACTGCGGCACGCTCCAAGTCGCGAGTTAAATCACACTAGGGGCTCCCCGCTTTGTTATTTTTCTCTTTCAGGGCTTTAATCTCTGGAAACCCTGTCCGGCAGCATGATTGCCGAACACATGATGCAGCAACCAAGGAGGCAGAAAGCTACGTCACACCACGGAACTCCCAGGTGGATTACGATAACGAGTGAAATATTTGCTTTAATACCATTCATGAGCTTGCCCTTGGAAGGGACATGTCAAACAGTCCTACTTTTTGCTTATCGCACTACTTGTATCATTCTGCTTTAACACACCTTTTTGAATAAACAATGCATAGCATTAAGACTATTATTGCATTCTTCCTATTTATATATATATATATATGTTCATTCACGACATGTAGCACCCGTACACTCTGGTACGGCCAATACACTAGGGGCTTAAGCATACCCCATAATATGGCGTGAGAAGTCCGAACACTTTCGACAGTGCGGCACCCCGAACTTATAGCATTATATGCATCAGCTCCGAATCATGTCTTGGGTCAATAGTTGGGTTTGCCCGGCTCCCATGTTTTGGTACCTTACGTTCCGCTATATCGGCTAAGGTAGCACTGGGAGAACTACTGCGATTGTGCCCCAGTTCTGCTGGGCTAAGCACCTCAGTAGAGAAAGCTAAAACTGAATGTCATGATAAGGCGAGAGACTAGTCGTTGTTCCAGAGGTTTCGAGTCCCTAAAGACTTATGCCGCTTAGAGCGAGGAGTCGGCCCTGTCCGGCTTAAGGCGTGTATCGCGCCCCGAATTCGGCCTTCCAAATACTAGGGGCTTCGCCAAAATTTAAAATTATAGAATTCTATGGCTAAGTGAGAGTGATAACGCATTATAGTCCGATTGCCTTGTTCGTTGTGCTGAGCACCTCCCTCGAAGGACCCAACAATGGGAACAAGAGTGCTCAGGTTTATCCCGAAACCCCAGCACTCGTGTCATGGGGGCAGAAGCCAACGACTAGCCATCTCTCAGATTTGATAAACAGCCGAACAGAAGGTAATATTTTAAATTCAGACAAGCGTTGCATAGCGCATATGAACAAGTTTTCATAATACGAGATTACACGAGCAAGTTTATTCAAATATTACATCTTTCGCACACTCGTCTGCTACAAGACGGGCACCCTACAGGACACCCTCATAGTACATCTTGGGGTGGTGATGCTCCTTGCCCTGCAGCGGCCCCTCCTTCACGAGCTTCACGGCGTCCATCTTGGCCCATTGCACCTTGACACGGGCGAAAGCCCGGCATGCACCTTCGATGCAGACGGAGCGCTTAATGACTTCCAGCCGTGGGCAGGCATCCACAAGCCGCCTCACCAGGCCAAAGTAGCTGTTGGGAAGGGCGTCTCCAGGCCACATCTGGACTATAAAGCCCTTAATGACCTGCTCGGCCGCCTTGTGCAGCTCGACCAGTTGCTTCAGCTGGTCGCTCAGAGGCATAGGGTGTTCGGTCCCAGTATATTGAGACCAGAACAGCTGCCCCGTTGAGCTTCCCTCCTCGGCCTGGTAAAACTGTGCGGCATCCGACATGCTGCGGGGCAAATCTGCGAATGCTCCTGGAGAGCCCCGGATTCGGGTAAGTAACAAGTAATTTACTTTCACATGCTTGCTTTGCCTATAGAATGCCTTACCCGCCGCTATCTTCTTCATCGCATCAATCTCCTGGAGGGCCTTTTAGGCTTCGGCCTTGGCATTCTTTGCACTCTCGAGGGCCGCGGCAAGCTTGGACTCTCGCGTCTTCAAGTCAAGCTCCAACGCCTCGTGCTTCGTCACGAGAGCGTGGAGCCCTTGCTGCACCTCACCCACCCATGCCTCCTACCTTTCCCGCTCGGTGCGCTCCTTGGCCGCTTTGTTTTCGGCCTCGAATAGCGCTTGCTTCAGGGTCACCACCTCGATCGTGGCCCCTGGCAAATTTACGATGATCCTGTCATTTTGCAATCGTATTCTTTTTATATATATCCATAGACTAGGTACTACTTACCTTTGTTCTCCTCGAGCTGCCTATTGGCAAGGCCGAGCTCTTCCTTGGACCCTTTGAGGTCCTGCTTCAGTGCAGTGACCTCCGCAGTCAGTGCGGCAGAGGCCAGCAGTGAAGCCTGCATACGCATATAGACATGCTTATATTAGACTCCTGCGATATTGTTTGATCCTCTATTCGGCTTTTCTTTGTGAACACCGAACAGAGCATCAGGGGCTACTGTCTATGCGGTAATATTTTCCCTATATTTCAAATACTTACCTCAAAGCCTGTTAGAAGGCTGGCACAGGCTTTAGTCAGTCCGCTCTTGGCGGACTGAACCTTCTGGATCACCGCACTCATAATAGTGTGGTGCTCTTCGTCGATGGAAGCGCTGCAAAGCGCTCCCAGTAGATTGTTCGGTGCCCCTGGATGGGCAGAGGTCACCGGCACAGGCGTCTTGCCCCTTTTGAAAGGAGGTCGCCTGCCCGAGTCCGAAACCACTGGGGGTTCCAGCGCGGTGTTCGACTGAGGGCCGAACTCGGAGCCCTCGGGAGCCCTACTCCCTCTGCTCCTGGAGTCCGGAAGGTCGCCTTGAGGCGCCTCCGGGATTGTCTCCCCTCGACCCGGTGCCTCTTGAGACAATACCTCGGCATTGTCCATAGGGCACGGGGAGGTGGCGGTCGGAAGTGGATCGCTATCCATATCCGACGAGTCCAAGGAGCCGCCCGACGAAGATACGTCGATACGGGCTTGGGGCGGTCTGCATAATCATATTCGGCGTTAGGGAAAGTAGTGCGACGAAGGTATGCTATGAGTTACTCTGGTATCCGAATACTTACGACTTCGCCAGGGGCTTGGCCCTGAGCAGCCACTCGTCTTCGCCTTTGGCGGTGGTGGTGGAGTAGTCCGGAAGGAGGGTTCTCCCCTTCTTGGACCCTTCGCCCCCCCCCCCCCCCCCCGGTCGAGGCGGCCTTCCTTTTCTTGTCTCCCCCGACTGAAGGGGGAGCATCTTCATCTTCCTCCTCGTCTTCGGGGGAGGAGTGCGTCGCGGAGTTATCGGACGATGAGTCCGATAACACCTGGCGTCGGGAACTCTTTCGGGTTCCCTTGGCCTTCTTGGTCTTCTCCGGCACCTTGTAAGGAGCCGGAGTCAGCATCTCCGTCAGGAGAGCGTCCGCAGTGTCTTCGGGCAGAGGGGCCGGACAGTTAATCTGCCCCGACGTCTCCACCCAGTCTTGTCAAAGGCATGGAGCTCAGACCCCACACATGGTTAAGGTAGGGGAAATAAATATCCTACCGGATGTATAGAACTCACCGAATGTGCCAGGTGCTTCGCGCTTAGCCCGCGGTCCTCGGTGAGAGAGGGAGGGACCTTGGCGCCCTTGAACAGCACCCTCCAGATGTCCCTGTGCGTCGTGTCGAAGAGCTTGCTCAGAGTCTGGTGCTGGGCCGGGTCGAACTCCCACAAGTTGAAATCCCTTTGTTGACACGGGAGGATCCGACGGATGAGCATGACCTGGACTATGTTGACAAGCTTGAGCTTCTTGCTGGCCATATTTCGGATACATTTCTGGAGTCCGTCCAGCTCCAACGATGAACCCCAGGATAGGCCCTTCTCTTTCCATGAGGTGAGCCGCATGGGGATTCCGGATCGAAACTCAGGGGCCACCACCCAGTTGGTGTCGCGCGGCTTGGTGATGTAGAACCACGCCGATTGCCACCCCTTTATGGTCTCCACGAAGGAGCCTTCAAGCCATATAACATTGGGCATCTTGCCCACCATGGCTCCGCCGCATTCCGCTTGTTGGCCTCCCACCACCTTTGGCTTGATATTGAAGGTCTTTAACCACATGCCGAAGTGAGGCCGGATGCGGAGGAAAGCCTCACACACGACGATGAACGCCGAAATGTTGAGGATGAAGTTCGGGGCCAGATCATGGAAGTCCAGCTCGTAGTAGACCATGAGACCACGGGCGAATGGATGGAGGGGAAACCCCAGTCCGCGGAGGAAGTGGTGGAGGAAAACTACCCTCTCGTGAGGTTCAGGGGTAGGAACGATCTGCCCCGCAGCGGGTAGCCAATGCGCGATATTCGCGGCTAAGTATCCGGCTCCGCGCAGCTTCTTGATGTGTCCCTCTGTAACGGAGGAAGCCATCCATTTGCCTCCCGCTCCGGACATGTTTGGAGAAGGTTGAGGGGAAGGATGTGGACTTGGGCGTTGGAGCTCGAGTGCGCAAGAATGGATAAGCAAGGAGGAAGAAGGCGTGGGTAGAGAAAGGTTAAACCTTATCCCCTTATAAGGGCGGCCGAAACTATGCGCCCCCACTAGCCTGGTAAAACTCGCTTGTCCCCCAAGCACCATAATTGATGGCGCGGTTGGGTTACCCACACCCGTATTGATGAGAATCCCGTGACAACGGGGACACGATCTCTGCTTTGACAAGACGTGTCAAGGATTTGTGGAAATATTATTCTCTCTACGGTGGTATGTGGAACTTATTTTGCAGGGTCGGACACTATCCTTGTATTCAGATTCTTCCGTGGTGTATTCGGAGGAGGAACCCGCCTTGCAATGTCGAAGACAACACTGCGCGCCGGACTCATCGACATTGAAGCCTAGTTCAGGGGCTACTGAGGGACTCCTGGATTAGGGGGTCTCCGGACAGCCGGACTATATCCTTTGGCCGGACTGTTGGACTATGAAGATACAAGATTGAAGACTTTGTCTCGTGTCCAGATGGGACTCTACTTGGCGTGGAAGGCAAGCTAGGCAATACGGATATGTATATCTCCTCCTTTGTAACCGACCTTGTGAAACCCTAGCCCCTCCGGTGTCTGTAAGTGCATCTAGTGCCACCCCTAGTTGGTTTTGGAGTATTGACGACAAACCTAGTTGAGGGACTAATGTGTTTGTGAGAATTGCAGGATAACACAGGTAGAAGTCCCTCATTGATTCGGTTTCACTACCAGAGATGACCCCTAAAAATGTACGAAGACATTGAAGACAATGGTGGTTTATGAAGATATTCATATTGAAGACAATGACATGTGAAGACTCCCTATGAAGCTTATGGAACTCGAAGACTTAGATCCTTCGTAGTTTTACTTCATTTATGTTGTGTCATAGGAACCACCGGACTGTTAAGTGGGGTCCAAGAGAACCAGTTAGGATGACTGAAGTGATGCCTAATTCAAATCCTATGTCTTCGAGCGAAGACTATGAGAGAAAATCTTGTCCAGAGTCACACAAGTCAGCTTTACTTGTAGCCCAAGTAAAGTTGCCGTGTGAGTTCGAAATCCGACCGTTGGTACACGTGTCAGTTCCTTAGTGACGCAGGGTCATTTCGGACAAATCAGGTTGGGTTGCCAAGTGGCTATAAATAGTCCACCCCTACAACCATAAACGGTTGGCTGCTCAGATTTTAGTGTACGGCTTTTGTCGTTTGAGAGCAACCCACCTCGAAGCCTTTGAGAGAAAATTCCTAGCGAGGAGAAAAGCCCTAACCACCCAGAGCCAGAGTAAATTGGGCATCACTTAAGTCTTCTTGTCTGAGTGATCTGAAGACTTATTACACTTGAGGACTGTGCATCCTCCAGCCGGTTAGGCGTCGCGTTCTGAGCATCCAAGAGAAATTGTGGATTGCCAGTGAACGAAGTCTGTGAAGGTTTGGGAGTCTACCTTGAAGACTTACCACAGTGATTGGGCGAGGTCTGTGTGACCTTGGCTCAAGGAGAAAACGGTGAGGACTGGGTGTCCTGAGCTGCGTGTTCAAGATTGGGTGTCCGGGACTGTGTGTCCTTTGGTTTAAATACCTAGCCGCTCCAACCAGACGTACAGTTGTCACAGCAACTGGAACTGGTCCAACAAATCATTGTCTTCAGCGTGTCACTAGTTTCATCTTCACTTCCTTTTTCTTTCTGTTACACACTGTGAAGCCATTGCATGCTTGCTTTATCTTCTGTCTTCACAACATAACTGTATGATCTGTTTGGCTTCATAACTTCTTCCTACCTGATCCTTATTACACTGCAGCTACTTGTCTTGTGTTTTTACTCTATTGAATACTTGACCATGGCTTGCCTAGTGTAATCTAACTTCCGCTGCTTAAGTGATTGGCATATCTGTACTGTTTGTCTTCATAATCTTCATGTTTTGAAGACTTTCATAAAAATCGCCTATTCACCCCCCCCCCCCCCTCTAGTCGATATAACGCACTTTCAATTGGTATCAGAGCTAGGTGCTCCCTTGTTCTATGTGATTCGGTTTAACCACCTGGAGTTTTAGCTATGTCGACTGCAGGGATAATTAAAGTCTCCGCTGCGTGCCCCGTCTTCGATGGAACTGAATATCCCTACTGGAAGAATAAGATGCGCATGCATCTTGAAGGCATTGACGTCGACCTATGGTATGTCGTCGAAAACGGCGTTCCCAAGGCTGGAGAAGGTGTCACTGCTGCTGATGTCAAGAAGTTCACTCAACTGGACTCTACTGCCAAGAATATCATCTGTGGTCATCTGACCAAGGGACAGTACGGCCGTGTAAGTGCCTTGAAGACATCCAAGCTGGTCTGGGACTGGCTCTCCAAAGTCAATGAAGGCATCTCAACCCAGAGAGATCAGAGAATCAGTGTTCTTCGCAACCTCTTCAACCGCTTCAAGCGAAATGACAATGAGAATGTCCAGCACACATTTGACCGGCTCACTGACATCACAAATGAGCTTCAAGCCCTCGGGGCCACTGAGATCACCAAACATGAAATCGTCAAGACGCTATTGAGATCACTTGACAGTTTGTTTGACATCCTAGCCCTGATGATTCAAGAACGTCCAGACTTCAAGACACTCGATCCGTCTGACATACTTGAGAGGCTCAACACACATGAGTTTCAGCTTTCTGAGAAAAGAGATATCTATGGTCCAAACTATGGGCGAACTCGTGCCTTGAAGGCAAAAGCTGTGTCCTCATCTGAAGAAGAATCTGACAGCAGTTCTGATGATCCTGAAGACATTGGAAGGGAACTTGCAATGCTAGTGAAGAAATTCCAGAAATTCACCAAGAAGAAAGGCTTCAGAAAGTCTTCACGATCAAGCTCAAGGAATGATGAAGCTTCTGCTCATGACTACAAGAAGAAAACATGTCACAAGTGTAAGAAAATTGGACACTTCATCTCTGAGTGTCCATAATGGGACAATGAGAGCAGAAAGAAGAAGAAGAGCAAGGAATATGACTCTGACGACAAGAAGAAGAAGAAATACTCAAAGTCTTCTTCCAAGTCTTCCTCAAAGTCTTCATCACACAAGAAGAGCTCAACTGGCAAGGCTCGTGCGTTTGTTGGCAAGGAAATGGATTCAGAGGAGGAGTCCGCTTCTGAGGAGGCAGAGGTGGAGTCCGAGGAGGAGTCTGACTCTGGTATTGCAAGTCTGGCTACAGCATACGTCGCCAAGTCCATCTTCAACACTGAAGACAATGACTTCATCACCAACACCGATGCAAATGACAAGGACGACTCTACTCCTACCTACTGCTTCATGGCACGCGGTGCCAAGGTAAACACACGCACTACTCACTATCAAACATCCAGTGACGATGACTCTGATTGTGATTCAAAACCCAGTTACAAAACACTTGCTAAAATTGCCACTGAACAACAGAAAGCCATGGAACATATTCAAAAACTGTTAGACAGAAGCGATGATCTGTTGGGTGCTGAAATGACTCGATCTGAATCCTTAATTGAAGACATAAAAAATCTTCATGTTAAGTATCAGGAACTTGAAGATCGTCATGATACTCTCTCAACAACTCATGAAAAGCTTTCCTATGATTATCTTCAAAGGAAGCAAGATCTTGAGAAATTGAGAGCGGCTCATGAAGATCTTCAAAAGGAAAACGAGTCACTTCGCGCCAAACAGATCAGTTCCGCTCAAGAAGGATTTGAACCACCATGCCTTAAATGCATTGAGCGTGATAATGCTACTTCTGTTGCTGAATGTTCCACTGCTACTGCTGTTGCAATATCTTCAACTGTTGAAGTGGTAACTAACCCCTCTGCTGAGGATACCACTGCTATTGCTAATGAGAATGCTAGGTTGAAGACATTGCTTGAAACAGGGATGTACAAAAGTCTCAAAGGACATCAGACATTATGTGATGTCCTTAAGAAGCAGATTCTGAACCAAAACCCTAGGAAAGAGGGTGTTGGATTCGTAAGGAAAATTAATGCAGATGGCTCTTACTGGAAACCTGAGCAGTACCCCAAAACCACATGGGTTGCTGCAAAGGAATCCTCAGCAGATTCATCCAATCTATTTGGCTTCACTTGTGCTAATCCTATTATCATTGATGAATCCTTTGATGCAAACTATAAACTGTTTAAGAATCAGAATGGTGAAGTATTTGTCAGGTACATTGGTACTAACTGCAGGAATGGACCGCCTAAGAAGAAGATCTGGGTTCCAAAAACGTGTCTGGAGAATCTTCCTGTGAATGTCCTCATGACACCTCACATGAAGAAGACAAACCTAAGACCAAAGGCTTCATATGGTCCAAAGGCGTCATACAGGCAGAGGACTCACCTGAGTCGCACTAACACAAATGTTTTGCAGGGAAACCATGCTCAGGCATATGAGAGCGGTTCTTCAAACCGTCATGTTCATATGACCAAGAACTATTCTGCCTATTCTTATGAGTACTATTGCCCGCCTGCTAGACTGTTTGCTAGGGCTCCAAAGCCAAAATTCTCAGATGCTGCACTTAGACTTATTGCTTCTAAGCCACCCTTGAAGATGTGGGTGGTTAAGAAAGCTTAACTCTCTTTTGCAGGGAAAGGTCTCTAGCAGAAAATCAAAATCTTCTGACGCTATTGCTGGGGACCTTAAAAATCTTGTGGGGCGCAAGATCAAATGCCCGAATGGCATCACTATGTATTTCGTACCTGAATCGCATACTACTCTCTCTATTAGTCCTAACCTGGATCTAAGTTTTCATAACCCACTGGTTCGTCAAATGTTTTTGCTTCACAATACTCTTCGTGAAGCCTATCCCCCTAACTGCACTGTAGGGTATGACACCAGCGTCTTCAGAGTCTTCAGAATGGATTATTGACAGTGGGTGTACAAATCACATGACTGGCAAAAGAAGTCTTTTTATGGACTCAACCTTACGTCCATCTGACAAGAGCCACATCACATTTGCTGACACTGGTAAAAGTAAGGTATTGGGTCTAGGTAGAGTTGCAATCTCAAAGGATCAACACATGGATAAAGTCATGTTTGTTGAATCCCTTGGCATCAACTTAATGTCTGTCTCAATGCTTTGCGATTTGAACATGATTGTAATTTTTGGAAAATATCGTTGCCTGGTACTAATGGAATCTGACAAGTCTCTAGTGTTTGAAGGGTATCGGAAAGATGATTTGTACGTGGTAGATTTCTCAACAGGGCCACAACTTGCAGTGTGCCTTTTGGCAAAGGCTTTAGAATGCTGGCTTTGGCATCGGAGGCTTGGACATGCTGGCATGAGGAATCTTCACACCCTTGCGAAGAAGAAGCATGTCATAGGCATCGAGGGCGTCAAGTTCAAGAAAGATCACTTATGCGGTGCCTGTGAAGCAGGGAAGATGACAAGGGCAAAACATCCTTCGAAAACAATCATGACCACTACTCGACCCTTCGAGCTGCTTCACATGGATCTCTTTGGTCCCACTCACTACTCAACTTTTTCCACTACTGCTTGCCTCTATGGCTTTGTCATTGTTGATGATTACTCTAGATATACTTGGGTGCACATAATCCTTTACAAGACTGAAGTGCAGGATGTCTTCAGACGCTTCGCAAATCGGGCTATGAACAATTATGGCGCCAAGATAAAGCACATCAGAAGTGACAATGGCACTGAATTCAAGAACACTGGCCTTGATACATATCTAGATACCTTGGGCATCACACATGAATTCTCAGCTCCGTACACGCCACAGCAGAATGGCATCGTCGAACGCAAGAACAGAACACTCATTGAGATGGCCAGAACAATGCTAGATGAGTACAAGACTCCAAGAAAATTCTGGCCTGAAGCCATTGACACTGCATGCTATACAATCAACCGTGTTTATCTTCACAAGCTTCTGAACAAGACATCTTATGAACTTCTAACTGGCAAGAAGCCAAATGTCAGTTACTTCAGAGTATTTGGCTCAAGATGCTGGATCAAGGACCCACACCACACCTCAAAATTTGCACCAAAAGCACATGAGGGCTTTATGCTTGGATATGGAAAGGATTCGCACTTCTACAGAGTCTTCAATCTCTTTCACTACAAAGTGGTTGAAACAGTGGATGTGCGGTTCGATGAGACCAATGGTTCACAAAGAGAGCAACTGCCAGATGTGCTAGATGAAGTTCCAGCCAGTGAATCAATCAAGCTAATGGGAACTGGAGAAATTATACCTTCTGAAGCTCATCCTGAAGAAGAACTTATCATCTCAGCACCTGATCCACATGAAGACAATGCTCAGCCTGAAGACATACCTCCCCACGACAACATAGATCAGCAAGAGCAAAGTCTTCGACCCATACATCCTCGTGTTGCCAATGAAGTGCAATTGACAGAATAATTGATAGCATCAATGCACCTGGTCCACTGACTCGTTCAAGGGCAACTCAACTGGCAAATTTCTGCGGACACTTCGCATTCGTTTCAATCACAGAACCCAAGAAAGTTGAAGAAGCTTTTATGGAACCTGAGTGGATTCAAGCAATGCAAGAAGAGCTTCATCAGTTTGAGCTGAACAATGTATGGGAATTGGTTAAGCGTCCTGATCCACGGAAGCATAACATAATAGGCACCAAGTGGATATACCGCAACAAGCAAGATGAGCATGGTCAAGTTGTCAGAAACAAAGCTCGTCTCGTTGCTCAAGGATATACTCAAGTGGAAGGCATTGACTTCGATGAAACATTTGCTCCTGTGGCCAGACTTGAAGCCATCCGTATACTGCTGGCCTATGCAAATCATCATAACATACTCTTATATCAAATGGATGTGAAGAGTGCCTTTCTCAATGGCAAGATTGAAGAAGAAGTGTATGTTGCACAACCACCTGGGTTTGAAGATCCAAAACATCCTGACATGGTTTACAAGCTCAATAAGGCACTATATGGCCTCAAACAAGCCCCTCGGGCCTGGTATGACACACTCAAATACTTCCTGGAGAGCAAAGGCTTCATACCTAGCTCCCTAGATCCCACTCTCTTCATGAAGACATATGATGGTGAACTGTTTGTGTGCCAAATATATGTGGATGAGATTATCTTCGGCTGCACCAATCAGAAGTACAGTCAGGAGTTCGGATATATGATGCAAGAGCAATATCAGATGTCTATGATGTGGGAGCTGAAATTCTTCCTCGGTCTTCAGATACGGCAACAACGCAATGGCATCTTCAGATCTCAAGAGAAGTATCTCAAAGATTGCCTGAAGAAGTTCGGTATGCAAGACTGCAAAGGTTTCACAACACCAATGCCAGCCAAACATCATCTGGGTCCTGACGACAATGGTAAAGAGTTTGATCAAAAGGTATACCGCTCCATGATTGGTTCTTTGCTTTATTTATGTGCATCTAGGCCAGATATTATGCTTAGTGTTTGCATGTGTGCTCGATTCCAAGCGGCACCAAAGGAGTCGCATCACTTAGCAGTGAAGCGAATTCTTCGATATTTGGCTCACACCCCAACTCTAGGGTTATGGTATCCAAAGGGCTCAGAGTTTGATCTGGTTGGATTCTCGGATGCTGATTACGCTGGTGACAAGGTTGATCGGAAGTCCACGTCAGGCACATGTCACTTTCTGGGCCGATCACTTGTATGTTGGTCTTCAAAGAAGCAGAACTGTGTATCACTCTCCACTGCTGAATCTGAATACATTGCTGCTGGATCCTGCTGCGCTCAGCTTCTATGGATGAAGCAAACCCTCAAGGATTATGGCATTCATCTGAAGCAAGTGCCACTTTACTGCGACAACGAAAGCGCCATCAAGATCGCCAACAACCCAGTTCAGCACTCGAAGACAAAGCACATTGAAATTCGTCATCATTTTCTCAGAGATCATGTTGCAAAGGAAGATATTGATATCATACACGTCAACACTGAAGAGCAATTGGCAGATATCTTCACCAAGCCCTTGGATGAGAAGAGATTTTGCAAGTTACGGTGTGAGCTAAATATCTTGGAATCCTCAAATGTCCTGTGATCAGGCACACATCCTAACACTTATGCATGTTGATGACTTAGATGTGCAACACACGAAGTAACGTATATCTTCAATCAATGAAGACATACATTCTAAAGTGTGAATACATTAACATGGAATTTGACTTCGGAGCGCCACGATAATTGTGTGCCGTGTCTAAGTCTAATACTTCCTATACGGTGGGTAACGCCACCACCAAACGTTCTATTTGAAGTGTTTCACTCATGGCGTTACCTCGCAATGTCTTCACATTCGGTTTGGCTTCAATAAATTTGTCTTCATGATTATCTTCACTGCGTTAATTATATAGATATATATATGTGTACTGGTGTTCTGTCCCCTACAGCATTCACTTATAGCTATGCCTTCTTGTTTGAATCTTTTGAACTAAGTGAATGTGATCGGACCCTAACCTCTCCATGCTTCCTACCTCAAACTCTATCTCTCCAAGTCGTATGCATTCTATTGAAACTGTCGAATGTCTTCACTGCATCCTTGTCAGCAGAAGACACAGAGACAAACTTTAAAACCGTTTTCAATGCTTTTTCATCAACAAGAAATCCGGAGAAGTAGGAACGACTCCCGACAATCAAGGCGTGCGTGGGATGTGGAACTGCCCCCAAAAATACCGCATGATGGCCACGTGCTGTTCAGACACGAATCGCCAGGGGCACCTGAGTAATAGCGCAGTGCCACCTCTATCCCTATAAATACACGATTCACTGCGGTCATTATCTCTTCTTCCACCCTCGCACGAACCCTAGCGCCACCGCTAGCTCTCGACGACGCCGGCGACGAAGCGCTTCACTACGGCAACCTCTCCGACGCCGTTTTCACGCCGACCGCGGACATCACTCTCTCCGCCGTCGCCGTAGGTGTCTTCCGTCGCCAAGTTAGGGCACGGAGGATCGAACTGCTCGGCCTCATCTCCCACTCCGTCTAGCAGTTCCAAGTGTGGTAAATAAAACCTCTTTTTACAGCCTCGTTTGATCCTATAGTTCGATCACTTTCTACCATAAGAAGTTCCTATTCACACAAGTTAGAACTGTCTCAGTCTGCATCTCATAACTTGCCTAGTATATTCACTTGTGCTTCATGAAGTAGTTAGATTCCTCACTTGTACTGATCTATGGGTTCGTACAAATTTGGAACCAACTTCTCTTCTATAAGTGAATGTCTTCGCATGATGAGGTCAATATCTTCTAAACGGATTTATCTTCAAAATCTTCTGAGAATGCATATGACCTCTTCCCCTTCCCTCGCACCTTAATGCTGTCACAGGTACATGTCCGTGGGAGAATCTTTTGGTTCTCATAGTCTGCATTCATTTGCAGAGTTCTTACAGCGTCACATCAATTCTCCTGAAGCCAGTTCTTGTTGGTCAAGCAAAAGGAAGTCTTTGAAGACTTTGAACATCTTGAAGCCTTCCAAGTTAAGATTCATGGCTTCAGAAACAGCTGCCAGGAAGGGAGGCAGACAGAGACGTGGTGAAACGTCCAAAGATCTGCCTGATGAATTGGCAGAAATGTACAAAACTGATCCTGAAGAGAGCTATGGTCAGCGCAAGACACGAATCCAATGGATTCGAAGATATTGGGCAGAGCAGTGGTTCCAATACCGCTTCGTCACTCAGGAATATGCAGAAAGGTGCACCATCAAGAGACCGTGGGGAGACGTATTATACAAAAATCTCGTACCCCGGTCCAGAGACGAAGCCATTGCTCAAGGCTTCTATCCATGCATGGTCAGAGGACCACAGCCAGCTGAAGCACAACCGTCATCACTTCTCTGGTGTCGCGATGACAATCTATTCAAGCGCAACTTCCAATTTGCGCAGAACTCTGCGAAGCAAAACAAGAAGGAGCTGGGGTTGGACTTCAACCCTGGTCCCTCTAAACCAAGGGCGGATGGCACACGCGAAGCCGATCCCAATATCATCGGGCCGTATGCCAATCTTGCAGGCCTCATCACTCGCATTCTAGTCCAAGGGACTGCCGTGAACGACCCTCCAACAGACACTGAGTCTGATGACGCTCCTGCTGCACTTAAGCCGAAGCAGGCAAAGAAGCCAAAAGCTTCAAAGCCAACCGCTTCTCCCAAAATCTCCAGAGCGAAGCCATTGGCAACTGCACCTCCTGAAGCCAGTGTGCAGTCTGAAGACTTATCACGAGTCTCCAAGCCCCAAGAAGCCAAGAAGCCTCAGCCACACACAGGCAAAGAGCTCACAGCTGCTGCCATTCTGCGCTGCGAAACCATTGATCTTTCAAGCGATGAAGATCTTGGAGATGACGCTCTTGAGCAGCTCATCAAGAGCAAGGAGGAGGCTGAAATCTTCAACAATCTGCCTCTGTTTGATGTAGCAATCATCCACAACTTCATCGATGAGTGGTTTGCTACACCAAATATCAGCTTCGATGATCTGCAGCTGCCCATTGGCCTCAGCGTTGCCTTCCAAGGCGCTATTGCTTCAAAACTTGCAATTGCTCAGCGCATTGTTGAACTGAAGCAGAAAATTGATTTTGAAAAGGCTCAGTTCAAGCAGAATATGGCCAGGCTCAGCGTCCAAGAAGTCAAGGACTTCAAGATCATGTTGCACGAGTTAAAGGAAAACTTTCTGAAGAAACGTGCAGAAGCTCAGGGGTCGCGGGAGCGAATGAAGACTCTGGCTGATCGTTGTGTGCAGGCCTACAATGAGGCCGAGAAGCGCAAGGCACTTGGGCGTCCCGGCATCGACCCCAGGATGGCCGCGAAGAAAAAGAAGAAGCCTGTTGTGGCTGAACCAGAGGCACCAAGGCAAGAAGCTGTTCCGATTGTCTTCCCCACTTCTACGACTGGCTCGAAGCCAAAGAACCGGTCAACCGCTTCAGAGCTCAAGAAGACACGGACAGCCGAAGCTGAAGCAAGGAAGAGGAAACACTCTGAAGCCTCTCCTTCTGACCCCACCATCAAGAAGCGCAAGACCAAGAAATCTCGGGCTGCTCCCACAGAGCCCTTGATAGTCGAACCCCTCTCTGTTCGCTATCCTGACGAAGATCGTCAGTTGACAGTGCATGAGCCTGCTTTCACAGAGGCTCCGCACGCTGAAGACATTCCAGCAGCCGACCCCAACGCTGCTGAAGACATTGGTCTCCAAGACAATGTACAAGGTGATACAGCCCTTCCTCAGCTTGAGACAAGTGAACTGATCAGCATTGGTCGTCCATTGACACCAATCACACAAGATGCATCATGGGCAGATTGCCCACAGGAGGAAGATAATGAGCCCCAGCCCACTGCAACTCCACCGGCATCGCCTACATTCCGTAGGCTTCGCAAAGGGCCAAGGGCTCGGGCTGCTGACAACATTCCGGCTGCATCCGCCGAAGATATTGAAGAAGAACCTCAAGCTCCATCTCCCCCGCACCAACAAGAAGCAGTTTTCTAGGAGAACGTACCTGAATCCGTCCCTCTCACTACACGTGTTGAGGCTGAAAACGTTGAGGTTGCCACAACCAACACTGAAGCAATTATGGAGCCCTTCCCAACAACAGCTTCAAGAGAGACTGAAGCTACTGCACCTGAACCTTCTGTGCCTGAGTCTGCTGCCGGTCCACAATTCAACTATCATGTTGCGCACAGGCCCCAGGTCCAGAAGCCGATCCCACGACTGCCAAGGTTCCCAGGTCCTGCATCAGCTCCTGGCTCCTTCAACATCAACAGCTTCAGGGCAGATAACACGTTCTTCAACAGCTCCACGAACGCTTATTCAAGGGAACGGATTGTATCAGATAGGTTCTGGAGCTACCCACAACGCAGCTATTATTCATGCATCCTATACAACCAAGGCCGCATCTTTCCTCACCAGCGCCTTGAGGTTGAAGCTGTTGCTGGTCTGCCTGGTCTGGAAGAAGCACTGGATTGCTTCAAGCAAGTGGGTCTGCTGCCGTTTATCACCGATGAAGAGCACTGGAATGAAGAGCTTCTGCTCCAGTTCTATGCCACCCTGCATATCAAAGGCTATAACAGAGATCCGAAGACTTGGGTCCTGGAGTGGATGACCGGCAATGTCCATCATGAAGCTAATGCATTCGATATCATTGAGCTTACCGGCCTACCCACTCCTGGAGAACTCTTCGAAGAAGGCTGCCAACTCCATGCTGAAGCAATTGCGAGCATATTCCAGCGGCCTGAGCCAAATATGAGTCAGATGCTCTCAATGATGAAGCCATTGCCTCATGATGCACCTTATCCAACTGAGTTCTTCGTTGAAGACTTAGAGTACCTGCCCAGAACCATATATCACATCGTCAGGTGGACTCTATGGCCCATTAAGGGGCACTCTCCATATGCCAAGGTTGAAGGTGCAATGAAGACTCTCATCTTCTGTATCCTGCATGGCAAATGCTTCAACGCACAGGATCTCTTTATACACCAACTTGCAGCGTCTGGCTCAGATCTCTTTGGTTTGAAGTTTTATGCTCCTTGGGTTATGAGGCTGATCAAGCTTCACTCTGCTATCTCCTATCAGCCCTCAGCCCGCAACCATAGGATCTTCTTACCCGATGTGGACACCTCTGCTGAAGCAATATACCCTGAGCCTGCCAAGCAACCATTAAGTCTTCAGAATGCAGAACACCAGAGCTTCACTCAGAATGATGAAGGTGTTGAAGCCATCTCACGAGTGTATCCAATGGCTGGCACCACACGTGCCCCTGCATCAACTGAAGCCACTGACAGCACAGCTGCACCGAGACCCAAGAAACGCGCTTGTGCACTCAATGACCGAGAACTTCTTGTGGCTCTTCACCAAAAGCAAGATAGGCATCACAACTGGCTCAAGAGGCAGATGAGAAGTATCATGCAAGACGTCAATCGCATCAGAAATCTGGCCACCAAGAATGCATTCGTCACACACGAAACCTGTCGCCGCACTTGGAAAGGCCTCACCATGATGTGCACTGAAGCTGAACTTCAAGAGGATGGCTTCAAAGAGCGATTCAAGTTTGACTCCACACCTCCTAGAAGAGCTGTGATGTGAAGCACACCATCACTTGAAGATTCAGAGTTCTCTTCCTCTGCTGCCACCGTGTCCGCCCGAATTATCGAAGAAGAAGACGACGCTACATCACCACCACCTCCTTCAGCACGCGTCGACCCTGCACCAAGCTCTTCAGCACCACCAAACGCCTCCACCGACCCTGCTGCGCCTGGGAATGCGTAGAAAACTCTATGTCTTCAAACCTTTTTGGTCATTACTGACAAAAGGGGGAGAAGTATATGATGTTTATAGTCTTCAAGCGGGTCAATATGGGCGGGTGCTTTATATTTTGCTACATTTTGCTTCGTGCTTACAACTCTCATTTTGCTACATTTGGTTCTTTGAGTTGTAACACTTAAACTTGATGGTCGTCTGCTACTTGTTTGCCACTATGTTTTTGCGAAGATAAATTCCGCATGTACGACGATAATTTCCGCACTTATATCATTTCGCAGACGTCCATTTTTCATTATGCATGTCATTCTCTTCATATACTTTTACATGCATGGTGGATTGTCATCATAAGTTGAAGTGGATTTCCACAAGTATAACCTGCCATGTGCATTTGCATTCCAGAAGCAAATTACTTATATGCACATCTTCAAGGGGAGCCCTTGCAGCTTATGAAGACAATTCCTTTACAATTTCACAAATCATATTCCCCGTTGAAAACTTCAACTAGTTTGTCATCAATCACCAAAAAGGGGGAGATTGTAAGTGCATCTAGTGCCACCCCTAGTTGGTTTTGGAGTATTGACGACAAACCTAGTTGAGGGACTAATGTGTTTGTGAGAATTGCAGGATAACACAGGTAGAAGTCCCTCATTGATTCGGTTTCACTACGAGAGATGACCCCTAAAAATGTACGAAGACATTGAAGACAATGGTGGTTTATGAAGATATTCATATTGAAGACAATGACATGTGAAGACTCCCTATGAAGCTTATGGAACTCGAAGACTTAGATCCTTCGTAGTTTTACTTCATTTATGTTGTGTCATAGGAACCACCGGACTGTTAAGTGGGGTCCAAGAGAACCAGTCAGGATGACTGAAGTGATGCCTAATTCAAATCCTATGTCTTCGAGCGAAGACTATGAGAGAAAATCTTGTCCAGAGTCAGACAAGTCAACTTTACTTGTAGCCCAAGTAAAGTTGACGTGTGAGTTCGAAATCCGACCGTTGGTACACGTGTCAGTTCCTTAGTGACCCAGGGTCATTTCGGACAAATCAGGTCGGGTTGCCAAGTGGCTATAAATAGTCCACCCCTACAACCATAAACGGTTGGCTGCTCAGATTTCAGTGTACGGCTTTTGTCGTTTAAGAGCAACCCACCTCGAAGCCTTTGAGAGAAAATTCCTAGCAAGGAGAAAAGCCCTAACCACCCAGAGCCAGAGTAAATTGGGCATCACTTAAGTCTTCTTGTCTGAGTGATCTGAAGACTTATTACACTTGAGGACTGTGCATCCTCTAGCCGGTTAGGCATCACGTTCTGAGCATCCAAGAGAAATTGTGGATTGCCAGTGAACGAAGTCTGTGAAGGTTTGGGAGTCTACCTTGAAGACTTACCAGAGTGATTGGGCGAGGTCTGTGTGACCTTGGCTCAAGGAGAAAACGGTGAGGACTGGGTGTCCTGAGCTGCGTGTTCAGGACTGGGTGTCCGGGACTGTGTGTCCTTTGGTTTAAATACCTAGCCGCTCCAACCAGACGTATAGTTGTCATAGCAACTGGAACTGGTCCAACAAATCATTGTCTTCAGCGTGTCACTGGTTTCATCTTCACTTCCTTTTTCTTTCTGTTACACACTGTGAAGCCATTGCATGCTTGCTTTATCTTCTGTCTTCACAACATAACTGTATGATCTGTTTGGCTTCATAACTTCTTCCTACCTGATCCTTATTACACTGCAGCTACTTGTCTTGTGTTTTTACTCTATTGAATACTTGACCATGGCTTGCCTAGTGTAATCTAACTTCCGCTGCTTAAGTGATTGGCATATCTGTACTGTTTGTCTTCATAACCTTCACGTTTTGAAGACTTTCATAAAAATCGCCTATTCACCCCCCCCCCCTCTAGTTGATATAACGCACTTTCAGTGTCTATATAAACCGGAGGGTTTTAGTCCATAGGACAACATACAATCATACCATAGGCTAGATTCTAGGGTTTAGCCTCTCCGATCTCGTGGTAGATCAACTCTTGTAATACTCATATCATCAAGAATAAATCAAGTAGGATGTAGGGTTTTACCTCCATCAAGAGGGCCCGAACCTGGGTAAAACATCATGTCCCCCGCCTCCTGTTACCATCCGCCTTAGACGCACAGTTCGGGACCCCCTACCCGAGATCCGCCGGTGTTGACACCGACAGTGGCACTAGATGCACTTACACTTCTGAGAAACTTCCCTCCCAGAGGGGGAAATCGAAGCCATCATCATCACAAACGATCCTCTCCTCGAGAGGTCCGGGGTCACGTTGGGGATTGTTGCAGAAAACAAAAAAAATTCCTACGGTTTCACCATGATCCATCTATGAGTTCATCTAGCAACGATTGGTTTGATGCATCTACGTACCTTGTAGATCGCGAGCGGAAGCGTTCAAAGAGCGGGGATGAGGGAGTCGTACTCGACGTGATCCAAATCACTGGAGATCCTAGCGCCAAACAGACGGCACCTCCGCGTTCAACACATGTACGGTCAGCGTAATGTCTCCTCCTTCTTGATCCAGCAAGGGGGAAGGAGAGGTTGAGGAAGATGGCTCCAGCAGCAGCACGACGGCGTGGTGGTGATGGAGCTGCAGTACTCCAGCAGGGCTTCACCAAGCTCTATGGAGGGGAGGAAGTGTTGGAGAGGGATAGGGAGGCACCAAAGGCATAGGGTAAGAGGCCCTCCCTCCCCCCCCACTATATATAGGGAGCCTAGGGGGGCGCCGGCCCTAGGAGATGCAATCTCCTAGGGGGGCGGCGGCCAAGGGGTGGGGGGCTTGCCACCCAAGCAAGGGGCGCCCCCTTTAGGGTTTCCCCCACCCTAGGCGCATGGGCCATTGGGGAAGCGGCGCCCCAGCCCACTTTGGGCTGGATCCCTTCCCACTTCAGCCCATGGGGCCCTCCGGGATAGGTGGCCCCACCCGATGGACCCTCGGGACCCTTCCGGTGGTCCCGGTACAATACTGGTGACCCCGAAACTTGTCCCGATAGCCGAAATAGCACTTCCCATATATAATTCTTTACCTCCGGACCATTCCGAAACTCCTCGTGACATCCGGGATCTCATCCGGGACTCTGAACAACATTCAGGTTACTGCATATACATATCCCTACAACCCTAGCGTCACCGAACCTTAAGTGTGTGGACCCTACGGGTTCGGGAGACATGTAGACATGACCGAGATCGCTCTCCGGTCAATAACCAATAGCGGGATCTGGATACCCATATTGGCTCCCACATGCTCCTCGATGATCTCATCGGAGGAACCACGATGTCGAGGATTCAAGCAACCCCGTATACAATTCCCTTTGTCAATCGGTATGTTACTTGCCCGAGATTCGATCGTCGGTATCCCAATACCTCGTTCAATCTCGTTACCGGCAAGTCACTTTACTCGTACCGTAATGCATGATCCCGTGACCAGACACTTGGTCACTTTGAGCTCATAATGATGATGCATTACCAAGTGGGCCCAGTGATACCTCTCCGTCATACGGAGTGACAAATCCCAGTCTTGATCCGTGTCAACCCAACAGACACTTTCGGAGATACCCGTAGTATACCTTTATGGTCACCCAGTTACGTTGTGACATTTGGTACACCCAAAGCACTCCTACGGTATCCAGGAGTTACACGATCTCATGGTCTAAGGAAAGGATACTTGACATTGGAAAACTCTAGCAAACGAACTACACGATCTTGTGCTATGTTTAGGATTGGGTCTTGTCCATCACATCATTCTCCTAATGATGTGATCTCGTTATCAATGACATCCAATGTCCATAGTCAGGAAACCATGACTATTTGTTGATCAACGAGCTAGTCAACTAGAGGCTTACTAGGGACATGTTGGTGTCTATTATTCACACATGTATTACGATTTCCGGATAACACAATTATAGCATGAATAAAAGACAATTATCATGAACAAGGAAATATAATAATAATCCTTTTTATTATTGCCCCTAGGGCATATTTCCAACAGTCTCCCACTTGCACTAGAGTCAATAATCTAGTTACATTGTGATGAATCGAACACCCATGGAATTCTGGTGTTGATCATGTTTTGCTCTAGGGAGAGGTTTAGTCAACGGATCTGCTACATTCAGGTCCGTATGTACTTTACAAATATCTATGTCTCCATCTTGAACATTTTCACGAATGGAGTTGAAGCGACGCTTGATGTGCCTGGTCTTCTTGTGAAACCTGGGCTCCTTGGCAAGTGCAATAGCTCCAGTGTTGTCACAGAAGAGTTTGATTAGCCCCGACGCATTGGGTATGACTCCTAGGTCGGTGATGAACTCCTTCACCCAAATTGCTTCATGCGCTGCCTCCGAGGCTGCCATGTACTCCGCTTCACATGTAGATCCCGCCACGACGCTCTGCTTGCAACTACGCCAGCTTACTGCCCCACCATTCAAAATATACACGTATCCGGTTTGTGACTTAGAGTCATCCAGATCTGTGTCGAAGCTAGCGTCGACGTAACCCTTTACGACGAGCTCTTCATCACCTCCATAAAGAGAAACATTTCCTTAGTCCTTTTCAGGTACTTCAGGATATTCTTGACCGCTGTCCAGTGTTCCTTGCCGGGATTACTTTGGTACCTACCTACCAAACTTACGGCAAGGTTTACATCAGGTCTGGTACACAGCATGGCATACATAATAGAACCTATGGCTGAGGCATAGGGGATGACGCTCATCTCTTCTATATCTTCTGCCGTGGTCGGACATTGAGCTGAGCTCAATTTCACACCTTGCAACACAGGCAAGAACCCCTTCTTAGACTGATCCATATTGAACTTCTTCAATATCTTATCAAGGTATGTGCTTTGTGAAAGACCTATGAGGCGTCTCGATCTATCTCTATAGATCTTGATGCCTAATATATAAGCAGCTTCTCCAAGGTCCTTCATTGAAAAACTCTTATTCAAGTAGGCCTTAATGCTGTCCAAAAGTTCTATATCATTTCCCATCAAAAGTATGTCATCTACATATAATATGAGAAATGCTACAGAGCTCCCACTCACTTTCTTGTAAACGCAGGCTTCTCCATAAGTCTGCGTAAACCCAAACGCCTTGATCATCTCATCAAGGCGAATATTCCAACTCCGAGATGCTTGCACCAGCCCATAAATCGAGCGTTGGAGCTTGCACACCTTGTTAGCATTCTTAGGATCAACACAACCTTCCGGCTGCATCATATACAATTCTTCCTTAAGGAAACCATTAAGGAATGCCGTTTTGACGTCCATTTGCCATATCTCGTAGAATGCGGCAATTGCTAACATGATTCGGACGGACTTTAGCTTCGCTACCGGTGAGAAAGTCTCATCGTAGTCAACCCCTTGAACTTGTCGATAACCCTTAGCGACAAGCCGAGCTTTATAGATGGTCACATTACCATCCGCGTCTGTCTTCTTCTTAAAGATCCATTTATTTTCTATGGCTCGCCGCTCAACGGGCAAGTCAGTCAAAGTCCATACTTCGTTTTCATACATGGATCCTATCTCGGATTTCATGGCTTCTAGCCATTTGTCGGAATCCGGGCCCGCCATCACTTCTTCATAGTTCGAAGGTTCACCGTTGTCTAACAACATGATTTCCAAGACAGGGTTGCCGTATCACTCTGGTGCGGAACGTGTCCTTGTGGACCTATGAATTTCAGTAGGAGCTTGATCGGAAGTATCTTGATCATCATCATTAACTTCCTCTCTAGTCGGTGCAGGCACCTCAGGAACATTTTCTTGAGTTGCGCCATTTTCCGGTTCAAGAGGTAATACTTCATCAAGTTCTACTTTCCTCCCACTTACATCTTTCGAGAGAAACTCTTTCTCTAGAAAGGATCCATTCTTGGCAACAAAGATCCTGCCTTCGGATCTTAGGTAGAAGGTATACCCAATAGTTTCTTTAGGGTATCCTATGAAGACGCATTTTTCCGACTTGGGTTCGAGCTTTTCAGGTTGAAGTTTCTTGACATAAGCATCGCATCCCCAAACTTTTAGAAACGACAACTTAGGTTTCTTCCCAAACCATAATTCATACGGTGTCGTCTCAACGGATTTCGATGGAGCCCTATTTAAAGTGAATGCGGTAGTCTCTAAAGCATAGCCCCAAAAAGATAGCGGTAAATCGGTAAGAGACATCATAGATCGCACCATATCTAATAGAGTGCGATTACGACGTTCGGACACACCATTACGCTGAGGTGTTCCAAGCGGCGTGAGTTGTGAAACTATTCCACATTTTCTTAAGTGTGTGCCAAATTTGTGACTCAAGTATTCTCCTCCACGATCTGATCGTAGGAACTTGATTTTCCTATCACGTTGATTTTCAACCTCACTCTGAAATTCCTTGAACTTTTCAAAGGTCTCAGACTTGTGTTTCATTAAATAGATATACCCATATCTACTCAAGTCATCAGGGAGGGTGAGAACATAACGATAGCCACCGCGAGCCTCAACACTCATTGGACCGCACACATCAGTATGTATGATTTCCAATAAGTTGGTTGCTCGCTCCATTGTTCCTGAGAACGGAGTCTTGGTCATTTTACCCATGAGGCATGGTTCACACGTGTCAAATGATTCGTAATCAAGAGACTCTAAAAGTCCATCTGCATGGAGCTTCTTCATGCGTTTGACACCTATGTGACCAAGGCGGCAGTGCCACAAGTATGTGGGACTATCATTATCAACCTTACATCTTTTGGTACTCACACTATGAATATGTGTAGCATTACGCTCGAGATTCATTAAGAATAAACCATTCACCATCGGAGCATGACCATAAAACATATCTCTCATATAAATAGAACAACCATTATTCTCGGATTTAAATGAGTAGCCATCTCGTATCAAACGAGATCCTGATACAATGTTCATGCTCAAACTTGGCACTAAATAACAATTATTGAGGTTCAAAACTAATCCCGTAGGTAAATGAAGAGGCAGCGTGCCGACGGCGATCACATCGACCTTGGAACCATTTCCGACGCGCATCGTCACCTCGTCCTTCGCCAGTCTCCGCTTATTCCGTAGCTCCTGGTTTGAGTTACAAATGTGAGCAACTGCACCGGTATCAAATACCCAAGAGCTACTACGAGTACTGGTAAGGTACACATCAATTACATGTATATCACATATACCTTTTGTGATGCCGGCCTTCTTGTCCGCTAAGTATTTGGAGCAGTTCCGCTTCCAGTGACCACTTCCCTTGCAATAAAAACACTCAGTCTCGGGCTTGGGTCCATTCTTTGGCTTCTTCCCGGCAGCTTGCTTGCCGGGCGCGGCAACTCCCTTGCCGTCCTTCTTGAAGTTCTTCTTACCCTTGCCCTTTTTGAACTTAGTGGTTTTATTCACCATCAACACTTGATGTTCCTTTTTGACTTCTACCTCTGCTGATTTCAGCATTGCAAACACTTCAGGAATGGTCTTTTCCATCCCCTGCATGTTGAAGTTCATCACAAAGCTCTTGTAGCTCGGTGGAAGCAACTGAAGGATTCTGTCAATGACCGCGTCATCCGGGAGATTAACTCCCAGCTGAGTCAAGCGGTTATGCAACCCAGACATAGTGAGTATGTGCTCACTGACAGAACTGTTTTCCTCCATCTTACAGCTGAAGAACTTGTCGGAGACTTGATATCTCTCGACCCGGGCATGAGCTTGGAAAACCATTTTCAGCTCTTCGAACATCTCATATGCTCCGTGTCTCTCAAAATGTTTTTGGAGTCCCGGCTCTAAGCTGTAAAGCATGCCGCACTGAACGAGGGAGTAGTCATCGGTACGTGCCTGCCAAGCGTTCATAACGTCTTGTTCCGCGGGGAGAACAGGTGCGTCACCTAGCGGTGCTTGTAGGACATAATCTTTCTTGGCAGCTATGAGGATGATCCTCAGGTTCCGGACCCAGCCCGTGTAGTTGCTGCCATCGTCTTTCAGCTTGGTTTTCTCTAGGAACGCGTTGAAGTTGAGGACTACGTTGGCCATTTGATCTACAAGACATATTGTAAATATTTTAGACTAAGTTCATGATAATTAAGTTCATCTAATCAAATTATTTAATGAACTCCCACTTAGATAGACATCCCTCCTGTCATCTAAGTATAACATGATCCGAGTTAACTAGGCCGTGTCCGATCATCACGTGAGACGGACTAGTCAACATCGGTGAACATCTTCATGTTGATCGTATCTTCTATACGACTCATGCTCGACCTTTCGGTCTTCTGTGTTCTGAGGCCATGTCTGTACATGCTAGACTCGTCAAGTCAACCTAAGTGTTTGCATGTGTAAATCTGTCTTACACCCGTTGTATGTGAACGTTGGAATCTATCACACCCGATCATCACGTGGTGCTTCGAAACAACAAACTGTCGCAACGGTGCACAGTTAGGGGGAACACTTTCTTGAAATTATTATGAGGGATCATATTATTTACTACCGTCGTTCTAAGTAAACAAGATGCAAAACATGATAAACATCACATGCAATCAAATAATAAAAGTGACATGATATGGCCAATATCACATAGCTCCTTTGATCTCCATCTTGGGCTCCATGATCATCTTGTCACCGGCATGACACCATGATCTCCATCATCATGATCTCCATCATCGTGTCTCCATGAAGTTGCTCGCCAACTATTACTTCTACTACTATGGCTAACGCGTTTAGCAATAAAGTAAAGTAATTTACATGGCGTTTCTCAATGACACGCAGGTCATACAAAAATAAAGACAACTCCTATGGCTCCTGCCGGTTGTCATACTCATCGACATGCAAGTCGTGATTCCTATTACAATAGCATGAACATCTCATACATCACATATATATCATTCATCATTCATCACAACTTTGGCCATATCACATCACAAAACACTTGCTGCAAAAACAAGTTAGACGTCCTCTAATTATTGTTGCAAGTTTTACGTGGCTGCAATAGGGTTCTAGCAAGAACGTTTTCTTACCTACGTGAAAGCCACAATGTGATTTGTCAACTTCTATTTACCCTTCATAAGGACCCTTTTCATCGAATCCGCTCCAACTAAAGTGGGAGAGACAGACACCCGCCAGCCACCTTATGCAACTAGTGCATGTTAGTCGGTGGAACCGGTCTCACGTAAGCGTACGTGTAAGGTTGGTCCGGGCCGCTTCATCCCACAATACCGTTGAAGCAAGATAAGACTAGTAGCGGCAAGAAAGTTGACAACATCAACGCCCACAACAAATTGTGTTCTACTCGTGCATAGAGAACTACGCATAGACCTAGCTCATGATGCCACTATTGGGGAACGTTGCAGAAAACAAAAAAATTTCCTACGGTTTCACCAAGATCCATCTATGAGTTCATCTAGCAACAATTGGTTTGATGCATCTATGTACCTTGTAGATCGCGAGCGGAAGCGTTCAAAGAACGGGGATGAGGGAGTCGTACTCGATGTGATCCAAATCATCGGAGATCCTAGCGCCGAACGGACGGCACCTCCGCGTTCAACACACGTACGGTCAGCGTAACGTCTCCTCCTTCTTGATCCAGCAAGGGGGAAGGAGAGGTTGAGGAATATGGCTCCAGCAGCAGCACGACGGCGTGGTGGTGATGGAGCTGCAGTACTCCGGGAGGGCTTCGCCAAGCTCTATGGAGGAGGAGGAAGTGTTGGAGAGGGAGAGGGAGGCACCAAAGGCGTAGGGTAAGAGGCCCTCCCTCCCCCCACTATATATAGGGAGCCTAGGGGGGCGCCGGCCCTAGGAGATGCAATCTCCTAGGGGGGCGGCGGCCAAGGGGTGGGGGGCTTGCCCCCCAAGCAAGGGGCGCCCCCTTTAGGGTTTCCCCCACCCTAGGCGCATGGGCCCTTGGGGAAGTGGCGCCCCAGCCCACTTTGGGCTAGATCCCTTCCCACTTCAGCCCATGGGGCCCTCCGGGATAGGTGGCCCCACCCGGTGGACCCCCGGGACCCTTCCGGTGGTCCCGGTACAATACCGGTGACCCCGAAACTTGTCCCGATAGCCGAAATAGCACTTCCCATATATAATTCTTTACCTCCGGACCATTCCGAAACTCCTCATGACGTCCGGGATCTCATCGGGACTCCGAACAACATTCGGGTTACTACATATACATATCCCTACAACCCTAGCGTCACCGAACCTTAAGTGTGTAGACCCTACGGGTTCGGGAGACATGTAGACATGACCGAGATCACTCTCCGGTCAATAACCAATAGCAGGATCTGGATACCCATATTGGCTCCCACATGCTCCTCGATGATCTCATCGGATGAACCACGATGTCGAGGATTCAAGCAACCCCGTATACAATTCCCTTTGTCAATCGGTATGTTACTTGCCCGAGATTCGATCGTCGGTATCCCAATACCTCGTTCAATCTCGTTATCGGCAAGTCACTTTACTCGTACCGTAATGCATGATCCCGTGACCAGACACTTGGTCACTTTGAGCTCATAATGATGATGCATTACCGAGTGGGCCCAGTGATACTTCTCCGTCATACGGAGTGACAAATCCCAGTCTTGATCCGTGTCAACCCAACAGACACTTTCGGAGATACCCGTAGTATACCTTTATGGTCACCCAGTTATGTTGTGACGTTTGGTACACCCAAAGCACTCCTACGGTATCCGGGAGTTACACGATCTCATGGTCTAAGGAAAGGATACTTGACATTGGAAAACTCTAGCAAACGAACTACACGATCTTGTGCTATGTTTAGGATTGGGTCT
The DNA here is from genome assembly GCA_034509565.1 of Triticum monococcum. Taxonomy (NCBI): domain Eukaryota; kingdom Viridiplantae; phylum Streptophyta; class Magnoliopsida; order Poales; family Poaceae; genus Triticum; species Triticum monococcum. The sequence continues at coordinate 629,818,001 of CM067847.1, read as the reverse complement.
TGTCCATCACATCATTCTCCTAATGATGTGATCTCGTTATCAATGACATCCAATGTCCATAGTCAAGAAACCATGACTATCTGTTGATCAACGAGCTGGTCAACTAGAGGCTTACTAGGGACATGTTGGTGTCTATTATTCACACATGTATTACAATTTCCGGATAACACAATTATAGCATGAATAAAAGACAATTATCATGAACAAGGAAATATCTAATCCTTTTTATTATTGCCTTTAGGGCATATTTCCAACAGGTCAATCTTCATCAACATCTTCACCAGCACCATCTCCTCTCAACCTAGTTCATCTCTTGTATTCAATATTTGTCTCAAAACCTCAGATTGGTAGCTGGTTGCTAGTAGTGTTGATTACTCTTTGTAGTTGACACAATTGGTTTATTTGGTGGAAGATCATATGTTCAGATCCTTAATGATATTTAATGCCCCTATGATCTTGAACATGAACATGCTTTGTGAGTAGTTACATTTGTTCCTGAGGACATGGGAGAAGTCTTGGTATAAGTAATCATGTGAATTTGGTATTCGTTCGATATTTTGATGAGATGTATGTTGTCTTTCCTCTAGTGGTGTTATGTGAACGTCAACTACATGGCACTTCACCATGATTTGGGCCTAAGGGAAGGCATTGAGAAATAATAAGTAGATGATGGGTTGCTGGAGTGACAGAAGCTTAAACCCTAGTTTATGCGTTGCTTCGTAAGGGTCTGGTTTGGATCCACATGTTTCATGCTATGGTTAGATTTATCTTAATTCTTCTGTCGTAGTTGCAGATGCTTGCGAGAGGGGTCAACCATAAGCGGGAGGCTTGTCCAAGTAAGGGCAGCACCCAAGCACTGGTCCACCCACATATCAAATTATCAAAGTAACGAACGTGAATCATATGAGCATGATGAAAACTAACTTGACAATAATTCCTGTGTGTCCTCGAGAGCGCTTTGCTTTATATAAGAGTTCGTCTAGGCTTATCCTTTGCTACAAAAGGATTGGGCCATTAGGTGCAGGATACTGTTTTCTGTTCCAATACCTGATCAATAAATAGAGGTATCATGTATCTTTGGTTATCATATGATGTTACCTTTGCTTCGTGATACTTCGCAAAGCCCGGAATGCAACGGTATCCTCTTGAGTCATCACATGCTCACTATACCGTTATCCTCGTTGCCAGTTTTGTTCTTGTTTCTCGTTGTCGTGTTCCGGCATTCCTGTAATGCAATCACCGGTGCCTGGCCAGATGATGATAGATGTCGTCACACCGAGAGGGCCCTAAGAACCCCTATACATTGTGAGAGGAGCAAATCTCACTCTAGAGCTATCTAGTCTCTTGTCAAACTTCCCGATGAGCCTGTAAGTTGTCCTTATGATCACCGTGTTATAGGTGATGTTTGAGCAACCCCAAAGTTCACTGTATAGTAAGAAGTGACTATGATACTTTCATGGTCTAAGGAGCAAAGTCACATGTTAACACTCCGTGTTATTACAATTGAATACTGAAGATATAAACTCAATTCATGACAGAAAAGTTTTTGAGTCGATTCAATATGATCGTTCTTCCAACGTCATAATCTCAATGTTGTTTTAGGACTATTGTTTACACTTAATGATATCCTAAGATCCAGAAAATGTGATCACCAACAACAGTTTAGCTAGTCCTAGAGGCAACACTAGGAACCTTTTATTTAACTGTTTATCACTCCACACGTGCATATGAGTTTTTCACTAAATCGCATATTCCAGGATCATGACAATTATAGCATAGAGTATAAACTCTTTAATTATGAATATGGAAATATGATAATACAAATATTATTGTTTGTAGGCCATATTACCAACACATTCACCCTAACCCATTGTTGGACGATCATCAAAGATTGCCCCAAGTTCAAAGAGCGATATATTTCCCAAAAGATGAATGGAGGTCCGACGACCGTCGTTGAGCATGAAGAAGGAGAGAAGCGGCTGAGGGGCAAGACCAACTCCAAGGTGGGCGAGAAGCGTGATGCGATATCGTTCACTTTTGCAAGAAACTTTGCAAGGCATGATGACCTAAAAGGAAGCAAGGGATGAGAGGAAGCACCAAGAAAAAGAGGAGCGAATGAAGGTCTACAAGGAGCTCCAAACGAAGAAGCTCGAGATGAAGGAGGCCGTAAAAAGGAGGAAGCTCGAGATTGAGAAGGCTGTCCAAACGAAGAAGCTCGAGATTGAGGCAACCAGCACGAACACCAAAGCAAAAGAGGTGGCGCTAGCTTTCATTGCGAAGGACAGGGACGAAACTGCCTTGTAGGCATTGGGGTCAATTGATCCTAATGAACTTAGAAAATCCTTCATTAATTTAGTACTAAACATTATGTATTTATTGAAGATGACCCCACTGCCATAGACATGACCCCCAACAAATATATATTTTCTAGATTCGTTCCTGGCGAAGGAGGTGAAGATCATGATGATGGACTTCAGCAAGATGTCCCCGAAAAGAAGAGGTTCGTCGGAGAAGAAGCAAAAGGTGATGCTCGAGCTAGATAACAACCACGAGCGACATCATTTTGTATGCCGGCTTCTGTGCCGACATGAATTAGGGACCACGAGACATGAACTAGGGCCTTTTTTATGCGCTAACAATTGTGCCAGTGTGAACCCTCGGTGATTTTTTTAGGCCGGCATGTGCGTCGGCCGCTAATGCTCTGGTCGGCATGAACTATAGACATTGGCATGGCTATGAGCGCGGGCTATTTCAGTTTTCACGGCGGTCGGATGAAATGCGTCCATAGCGGACAGATTTGGTCAGGCACGACCAGACAATATCCTCCGACCGATCCAAACGAATAAAATCTAGACGTCAGAATCCGGACAAGACGGATATCCAATTAAAGTGACGCGTTGGAGTTGGCCTCGTCTATGACCCTCTCCTTGTTAACCGAGCGAAAAGTCATCACCAAACCATAGAAAAAATAATCCTATAAGCAGAACGCTTGATGGAAACAATGCAGAAACCAAAACTCCTGCCTCCTCCAGCGAATTTTGTTTTTGTTTTGAGAAAGCAAGTACGATCCGAAAAGCTCCAGGCGGCAATCCAATCCAATCCAACGGCGGGGGCCGCCGCAGAATGGGAAGGAAAAAAATCGGCGCGGGGCCCCTGGGAGGGGCACCCCCGTCATTCCTCCCCTGCCTCCGCCTCCTCCCTTTTATCTCTCCGCCCACCTCCCCACGTTTCGCCCCCCATTTCGAAGCCCACCGAATTCCTCGCGATTCCTCTCCCCTCGCCTCCTCGTCCTCCCCCCTCCTAGGGTTAGTACCCCCGCCCTCCCCCCCCCCCCCCCCCCCCCCCCCCCCCCCGGATTCCGCCACCGGTCGGCCTCTCCCCCCGGATCCGTCTGCTTCAGATTTAGGGCTCCGGCTTGGCCGATCCGGACTCGATTTCCCCCCCGGAACTTTTCTTCTGATGATTTTTGTTGGGTCTCTCTGCAGGGATCGCCGGAGAGGAATCGCGACGAGGGCTTCCTCCTATCAGGTTCGTGGCTCGGAGACCCTCTTTTCCCGGTGACAACCATCTGTCTTTCGTAGCGCGTCCCGTGGTAGCCCGTGCGCCTTTATTTCTCCCGGTCAAAAGTCCTGATTTTATCTGCGGCCGTTGATTCCTCCGGCCGCCGTAGAAGCCGCCGGCCCGCTCCGATTTGTTCTCCCGGCGTCCAATTCCGCAGAACGGCGACGAGCCGTTGCCTAATTCGGCGCTCCGATGTAGTAGTAAAGGCGGCCGGCCGGCCTCCTTTACACGTATCCGCCCGGTGTGTTCGCTGCGGCAGCCGGTTGTTGATGCGGCCGCTTTCGCAAAAGTTAGTGCGCGGATACGGTTTGCTACTTTACGGATTTGTTGCCGCTGTTGCGTAAAGCGTCGTAAAGTCGGGGCCTTTCTTTAGAATTAATTTCCCCTGCTATACTCTGATCTGCTCTGATGCCGGTAGGTGATTAGGCCGCTGTTGGCTAGTTATAAGGCAGGCAGGCTGCATCGTTTAGTGGTAGTACCTTCAGTTCGGTGTTTTGACCAAGCAGCCACCACTACCCTTTTGTAAGATAAGATGCTTTGTCGAGCAACTAACGTACTTTAGTAGATTTGGATTCAGTAGGCCAAAACGTGACTGAAGATTATACCATGTTCATCTGTAAATTGCCAACTCCGCAGTGATAGTCTGAAATACAATTTGTGCCTGTGCTGTGAAGATTATACCCTTGTGAAGTGTTTGTCTTGACCGTGTTGTGTCTGATTTGCAGTTAAGTCAAAGTCATGGAGCACAAGGAGACCGGCTGCCAGTCTCGGGAGGGCCCCATCCTTTGCGTCAATAACTGCGGCTTCTTCGGCAGTGCGGCGACCATGAACATGTGCTCCAAGTGCCACAAGGAGATGGCGATGAAGCAGGAGCAGGCCAAGCTGGCCGCCTCCTCTTTTGACAGCATCGTCAACGGTGGTGATGCCGCGAAAGAACATCTTGCTGCTGGCAACACGGCGGTGGCAGTTGCTCACGTAGAGGCGAAGACGCTTATTACCGCACAGCCTGCTGATATCGCCGGTCCCAGCAAGGCGGCGATGGAGAACCCCAAAGGCCCAAGCCGGTGCAGCACCTGCAGAAAGAGGGTCGGGCTGACCGGATTCAACTGCCGGTGTGGGAACCTCTACTGCGCGACGCACCGTTACTCGGACAAGCATGAGTGCAAGTTCGACTACCGCGCCGCGGCCATGGACGCCATCGCCAAGGCCAACCCGGTGGTGAAGGCGGAGAAGCTCGACAAGATCTAGGAAGGGCCCCCCTATGGTCGGCAGAACATAAGGTCCCAAATCAAATCTGCGCTACCTCGTCATCGTGCGTCTTTGCTGCATTATCCTTTCATCATGTTGGCTTCTGCAATCCTAGTTGTTGTTGGGCAATCGTGATGCACGGCACACGCGCCTCGGTGGCAGCCCCAGGTCCGAACGGTCTCCTTGTTGGCTATGTTGTGTAAGCTTTATTTATGGTCGTCTCTCTGCGCGGCGGAACGGTAACGGTATTGTGGCTTTCGCATTTTGGCTAGCACTCTGTAATGTACTCCTGTTTCCTCCTGGTGTCCGTCTGTCTGTCTGTCTTACAGTCGCAACCGGTAATGGTATCGAGTAAGCGTCGTCGTCTGTTATTATGGTATATCCATGGTCTTTCCCCCTTGTCAATAATTCCTGTGTTCCTGATCTTCAGGCCAGTTAGCCCCTGAGAAAATTTACATCACACCTGTGCAGCTGGGCTATGTCCACCGGAAGATAGAAGTTCAGTGTCAGGTGAGATGCTGGTGGAATTCTGGTGTGAGGTTGGTTGTGAGATGGTGTCTGATGTTATCTGGGGAATTCTGGCATGTCATGCTCGTCTTGTTTTGGAGCTTTGGGCTGGCTAGGTTGGAACACGCAACCAGGACGAAATGCAGTGGTGGCGCTCTGCGTTTGGCCGCTGGGATGGGTTTCTATCCGCTGCGTCGTCTTTGCCCGTTTGGCTTCTACGATCATGCTCCCCATTCTACCAAGAATTTCTTACCTAGATTCTACTGCTCTATGCGCATAGTTTTTCGTTCTCCGTTGGCGGCACGGTCTCTCTCTCTCTCTCTTGCTCTCGCTCTTGGATCTGCCATTGAATTTTTCAACGGGCTCATCGCTGTCACCAACCCGTACCACTTGAGTCTCTTAAATTTACAGGGTTTCTGGAATTATGGTGAAGCTTCCCTGGGATCAGACTAATTTTTTTTCGTCTGTTAAAACTTCATTCGCAGAATCAGAAGGATTCTTATCCGTTCATACAAATGAAGAACAACTGAATTTTTCAGTTTCCTACTGACGAGTTATTCAGTAGACCAGACTAGACTATGTTCATTTGTCAGGCGCCGACGTTGAAGTAGACGGTGTAGAACTCGTCCCTCAGCGTGAACAACGGCTCCAGGAGGAAGCTCCTCCTCGCCCCCCTGGCGGCGAAACTGATCGGATGGTACCGCCGCAGCGGCTCGGCCCGTGCAAAGCTCGCCGCCTGCAGGGAGAACCCCGGGCCACAGCCGACCTGAACATTCGCCTTCGCGCCGGCGGTGATCAGGAAGCACCCCGGCCTGGCCGCGAGCTCGAGGGAGACTGATCCGGGCGCCTTGTCGAGCCCAGGGACGACGTTGAACAGAGAGCTCGGGCCCTTCTCTGCCGCCAGCGTCAGGTTGTTGGAGACTGCCATTCCCGGCATGTCGAACGGCTCGATCAGCGCGGAGGCGGGCGTCCCCGTGGCGGCGGTGCCGTTGGTGGCGTGGCGCCGCTCGCCCGTCGGCGGGGCGACCTGCCCCTGGGGGACCAAACGGAATGTGGCGTGCACGGCGGCGTCGGTCCCGCCGCCCTCGGGGCGCGGCTGCATCGTCAGGGAGGTGGCTTTGGCGGTCGAGAGGAGGGAGAGGACCAAGGTGCCGTTGCCGGATTCCTGCGTCAGCGTCACCAGCTGGGAGTTGTACGATGCCGGGACAGGGGTGATCCATTCCGAGACGGCGGCGCCGCCGGCCTTGGCGTCCCAGTCTCCGGTCGTGAGGCCGGCGAGGAGGAATGGCCCGAAGAGGACTGCTTGGAGAGTCGCATACTCCGGCCGATCATCTGCAGATGTAAGAGTAAGAGTGAGTTTGATAACTGTGGACGCATGAAGTTGCAAGTTCCTCCGTTCAAGCTGAAAAACATTTGATCCATAGTAAAAAAAGGTGAAATTTCTCAGACCTTTTATAGCTTCTGTCCTCAGGCCAATAGGCAGCTGGAGTGTGAGGCGATCACCACTACCCCACTGCTTGGTGACTGAGAGGAAGGTTCCTGATAAGACAGAGATTGAGTTTGAACTTAGAACAATCAAGTCTCTGTTTCATCAAATAGTTGCCAAATATTAGTGGAATGTGCTCTTACCTGGAGATGCCATTTGCAGATCTTTGTCATTCAGTGTTGCTTTCGCACCATTCGGAGATGCCCACGACGGAATTCTCACATTCACCGTCGCGTACTGACCGTTCGTCTGCACGGCATAAAGCAGATTGACTAAACCCCTATCCTTTCCAACGAATCATCATGGAAAAAGTCTTCTGCTTTACCTTGGCCGATATGGACAGCGAAACCTGAAGATTCTGATCAGATGAGCTGAGGGGCTTCACTTGCTGAGTAACAGCAAGGCCTACAGATCTCCAGTTGAACGTGCTCGGTATGTACTGAACGATATATAGCGCCGGTTTGCCGCCTTTCTCCTCGAAGTAGATCGAGTCCCCAAGCTTGGAAAATGATTCTATCCCTGCAGATAACAGATCAGGCAACAATTCAGACATCTCAAATTGCCAGTTCTGAAACTCAGAGATCTGCCTACTACTACTTACCAGTCCCATAGCAGCACCAGAATGAATCATACTGTGTCCCCCAGCCATGGTAGCTCACTGCCTTGGATTTTCCAGGGCCCTGGGGCAGCATGTAGATCATGACGCCGGGGTCCCTCCCTCTCTGGATGCTCAGGACGCCGTTTATCAGCGCACGCTCGTAGTAGTCCGCGTACGCGATCTCTTTCGTCCATCTGAAGAGGTGGCGAGATACCTGCATAATTTCTTTAGCAGAGATTCTTGGGATGACGAGTTATTTTGGTGATCCGAGGATGAAGATGTAGATCACCTTGAGCATGTTGTATGTGGTGCAGGACTCCTCGTTCTCGGTGGTCAGAGTCTCGGCTAAACGCTTTGGATCGAACCTGGCAAAATCATTTCAGAAATGAATTTTCTGACAGAAGACAAATTGTAAACTTCTGCCATCATTCTAGAACCAGTTACGTACCAGAATTCACTGACGGATGTGCCGCCGGTTGCGTAGGTGTGTGAAGAGTTTACTACGTCCATGAAGAACGTTGCGATTTCCTGTTTCACGAATGTTACTGTCAGTCTCACTCTCACCCGAATCAACTCATGCTGAAACAAATTGACACTTAAAACTTCCTGAAATGTAGACTTGGAGGAACTTTTTCTTACCTTGTAGAGAGGATCGCCGGTAACCTCGTATCTCATTTGCCCGCCGACGACGACCGGAATGTGCGTGTTGGCGTGGAAATCCGAAAGACTGTCAGCCTGAATAGGAAACGGGAAGAAGACACACCATTCAGAACACGTAGCTCATGCTTCGAGTGTGTGTTTAGTAAACCATGAACAAAATGCAGAGCAGGTATCAGAAAGCCACAGGGCGAAAGGAAGCTCGTCGGACCTGAACTGCGAGCAATCCCAGGAAGCACGGCTTGTCGAAAAGGTGAGCGAGCACCAGGTGCCGCTGATCATTCTGGCGAACGGAGCAAAACGTATCAGCGTCAGAGGCAGCATGAAGCCATGAACAGACGTGGCAAAAGAGGTGGTGACGGGGCAAGGTTACAGTGATGGCGTAGAGCTGGTAGAGCACGTCGTTCATGCCGCCGGTCTCCTCGTTGAGGGACGTCCAGTGCCGCTCGATGCTGTGCCGCTGTATGACGCTCCTCACGCGCTCGCCGAAGTAGCCGGCCATGGCGACCACCATGGCCAGGGCCTTGCCGTTGCCGGCCACCGTGTACTGGTCCAGAAGGCCCTGCATGATCTGCCCACCGTCCGCGAGGAAGAAACACAGCGAGAAGGTCAGTCCTCACTCCTCAGCGACGAAGCAGAGTTTCGCAGCAGAGTACGCGATGGCTGCTTGTATCGTATGTGTGTACCTTGTGGATGGTGTAGTAGGGAGCCCAGACGGGCTGGATGGCCTCGAAGCGGTCGAAGAACTCGGCGGGGAAGGCGGAGAGGTAGCCGGCGCCGCCATTGGCCGGCGCCTGCTGGCACGCGTGGAGGGCGTCCACCACGGCGGACATCTTGCCGGCGAGCGTGCCATTGTGCGTGCTCGCCCACATCTTGGCCGCCGCGCTCAGGTAGTGCCCTGCATTGCGCACAAAAGTGAGGTACCGCTCCATTTGGGTCCGATTGCGAATACTCGTGTATCTATTTTGTAACTTTCTAAAATCCTGGGCCTAATTTGTATTGTTTACTTAAATAAAATCTTGAGTTAGAGACACGTATGATATGTCTTGTTTGAGCCCAAGTTCACCCTGTGATTTAAAAAAAATATTACAGCCACCCTGCCAAAATATTAGTAGTATAGCTAAAATTGTGCGTGCTCATTTAATGTTGAAAATGAACTGCTGTATGCAAGTTGCCACAAACATATCAAATATTCCAGAACCATCCAAACAAATAGCAATGGCTATTACAAATAAATGAACTACATTTTTGTTGCGGGTAAATAAATGAACTACATTTTTTTGCGGGTAAATAAATGAACTACATTAAGCAAGTTGGCACCAACATACACAAATTCCAAAAACATCCAAACAAATAGCGAAGTCTATATTAATAAACAAAAATTTAGCAAAAATAAATAAATTGATAACCAAACAAACATACTCCTCAAATGTTGCTATCAAAGAATTGGGGTTAGACAAGGCAGCCGATCTTATCTTCATGGGCCAAAACTCTACCCAACCCTGAACCCCACGGCCCATCTATCTCAGTCGGACAGAATTGAGCTTTCTTTCCGGGCCTGATATATAGGCCGGAGCCATGAACCGCCTCCTCCTCCATCCATCCAATCCAAACAATCATGCACGGTAGTTAGGGAGCATCTTGAATCCTTCTGCTGCTTTACGAGAACGAAACCAGCGCAGGAATCTCATGGGAATTTCACAGAGAATTAACGGCCGGGTTAAATCCCCACGATCGACCTCCACGAATGGCGAGCGCGAGCCACATAGAAAATTGACTGGATAATGTATACTACGGTTATGCGATGGACTACGTACCGACGAAGTGGCCCCGGAGCTCAACGACGGCGCCCTCCCAGCCGCCGTAGGGCACGCCGGGCGCCGGTAGCCCGGCCTGCCTCCGGAAGCTCCACACCAGCCGGTCCACGTCCAGGAGCAGCAGGTACTCGAGGTTGGTCTGCTGCGCGCGCCCGTACACCTCGTCGCCGGGGTCCAGCCGCACGTCGTGCAGCGACGCCTCCACCAGGAACGACGACGAGGGCGGCGGCCCGGCCTGCGCCGCCGCCGAGCCGACGCCGCCCTTGAGCGTCCGGTACAGCATCGCCCAGTCGAACTCCTCCTCCGCCGCCGCCGCCGCCGTTGTGCTGCCGGCGAGGGGGAGGAGGTCCATCCACGCGGACTCGTCGGTGGGGTTGAGGTGGTCGTGGAACAGCTCCCGCCACCGCCACTCCTCCGCCCCCGGCGTGCTCTGCAGCCGCGCCCGCACCGTGTGCGACGACAGCTGCGTCGGCACGTTCGTGCACTCCTTGGCCACCACCGCCACGCACGACAACAGCAGCACCAATGCCACCGCCGTCGCCGTCGCCATCACCAGCGGCGGCGCCGGGGCCATTGCCAGGATAAGGCACCCCCCTGGCTCAGCGACCACCACTCCACTCCACAACCACTCCCCAAACAAGCACACACGCAGACGCAAACGGAGCGGCGGTGTGGCTGTGGGCAGAAACCTCAAGAATCCCGGAGGCTTTTATCGCCGCGCCCGTGCGAGCGCGACCACAGTCCACAGGAAAAAGACAGCGTTTCAGTCTCGAGAGATTTAATGTGCTATTACGAACAAACGAACGAAACAAACGAACGAACGGACGACGCACAGTCAAACACGGGAGGAGGAGTAAACAAGGCCTCTACTGCTGGCTGGCTTATCGGTTTTACTCGGCGATCCATCACGTGACGCACACACGGCGGCTTGTCACATTGCGTCTCCTTTGTCACGTTGCATTCCCGTGATGTAAGTAGCAGCAGACCAGTAGACCACGGTAGCTAACTTAGCCCGCGGTAGAAAACGATTTGAATATGATGGCCGCCATTTTTTACTTCTTCTCTTCATTGTTACAACTCGTATTTATCTGTGGTTGGGGGGGTGAAGATTCTTGCTTGTGCAAGGTGGGTGAGCCGTGGCGGCCAAAAGCTCTCGTCTCGTGACCACACCGCACCGCACTGTGCGCATCACGGTAGGCTATGCCATGTCCCTACGTATCGAGGATTGTACCACACGTCCACATGAATAATAATGCTACCATATATGTGCACCTAACAGGACGACACTTATGGCGACACGGCATGAATGAAAGGTGCATGGATCAAGATCCTGGCCAACCTCGAGAAATCTCAACCACATCACACAGACACGGGCCGATCTTACACCGAGATGCATGCACACAGCACTGTTTTCACTCGAGGAACATGCAACAGCGTTAATATTGTTTTGGTGATGGGAGATGCTGCTCCAACAGTATAGGTAGTAATTGTGTGGCCGTGGCACATGTCTCTGCCACTGCCACTGCCATTGCCGGACTGCCGCCACTCTCTGAAGCTCTGGTCTGTCTGCACATGGGCCGTCAGTTCAGCGGCACGTTTCAGCTGTCGGCGGCGGCGGTGACCAGGTTGAAGTAGACGGTGTAGAACTCGTCCTGGAGGCTCCGCAGCGGCTCCAGCACGAAGCTCCTCTCCGTGCCCTTGGCCACGAAGCTCAGCGGGTGGTACCGCCGCAGCGGCGCCGCCTGCGTGAAGCTCGCCGCCTTCCGGAACGCCGCGTCGTCGCCGCCGCCGCTGCTCGTCCGGCAGCCGACCTGGGCCTTGTCGCCGGCGCTGTAGCCCGCGGGCGCCCTCACGAAGCACCCTGGCCTGGTGCCGAGCTCCAGGGACACCGAGCCGGGGAGCCCGTCCAGCCCGGGCACGGCGTTGAACAGGGCCTCCGGCCCTGGATGCAGCTTGACCTCGAAGCCGTTGGTGATCGCCATGCCCGGCCTGTCGAACGGCGCGATCGTCACGTTCGGCCCATGCAGAACAGGAGCGGCGGCGCCGTGCTCGGCGGCGCTGCTATCCACCACGTACGTGTCGACCACGATCGTGGCGCGCACGCACGCGTCGCTGCCGGCGACGGGCATATGCTCCATTGTCAGCGTGCCGTCAGTGGCCGACACCGACAGGACGAAGGTCTGCGCGCCGGACTGCTGCGTCAGGGTGACGAGCTGCGAGTTAATCGCCTCATGAGGGAGCGCGGCGATCCAGTCGGCCGTGGAGGTGGCGTTCCTGGCGTCCACCTCCCACATGCCCGGGGTCAGGCCGTCGTTGGAGTGCTCGGTCGCGTTAATGGTCTTGTTGCCGTGTGTCAGGCCGGCGAGGAGGTGCGGCCCGAACAGCACCGCCTGGATGGACGCATACTCCGGCCGGTCATCTGAAAAAGAAAACCACCGTTTCAGACTCTTTTTAAGTTCAGAAGACACCTAACGTTTTTCCCAGAAAGATTCAGAGTTTCAGACACTGTCTGAGATTTCATACCTTTGATTGCCTCGGTTCTCAAGCTAATGGGAAATTGGAGCACTAAGGTATCATCGCCCCAAAGTTTCGTCAACGTGAGGAAATCACCTGCGAGAGAACGATACAAGCTTGAAGCACGGGATCTCTCACAGTCTCATATGAAATATCAGTACAGTTCATCAGTGAAGGTACCTGCAGATGTCAGGTTGAGTTTTTTGCCATTCAGAGTTGCCGTTGCGTCAACTGTGGATGTCCACGACGGGATCCTCACGCTCACCTTTGCTGGTTGGGCATCTCCCTGTGTGCATTACAATGCAAAACAAATGAAAAAAGTTGATACTGATTCTTGGGTCAAACAGGCTAGGTACCATGGCTGAAAGCATCATTCAGAAGTTACCTTGGCAGAAATGGAGATTGTAACCTCGAAGTAAGGATCCGTCGACAACAGCGGCTTGGCCTGCTGCACCACGGTGAGGCCTGGCGCCTTCCAGTTGAAGGTGCTCGGTATGTGCTGAGCGATGTAGAGCCCCGGCACTTCACCCTCCTCCAGGAAGTATATGGTATCCCCCAACTTTGAGAACGATTCTATCCCTGTTAATTGTCAATTTAACCTTTGATTTATCAGAAACAACAGCAGCAGAACCAGCAGCAAGATCACTTCCCCGGGTACTGAAGAATCACCTGTCCCGTAGCAGCACCAGAAGGTGTCATTTGGACCTCCCCACCCCCCGGGGTTCTTGGGGGGGAGGCCGGAAGGGTGCCCGCCGCTGATGCTCTTGGATCGCCCAGGACCCATGGGAAGGAAGTAGATCATGACACCAGGCTGCGTTCCCCTCTGGTTGCCCATGATCCCATTGATGAGCAGCCTCTCGTAGTGATCGGCATACTTGACTTCCTTCGTCCACCTGAACAGGTTTTGGGACACCTGCAATTTATATTGCACAGCAAAAGGCAAGTTCAGAATCTGTCTTCTGTTGAATTATTAATACCTGTGATGGTAGATTGAGTGCAACACTTGACCTTAAGCAAGTTGTAGGTGGTGCAAGTCTCCTCGTTGGAGCTGATTTTGATCTCGTCTACTAGTCGCTTCGGGTCGTGCCTGGCATGCGCAAAGAACTTGAGCGGGGAAATGTCGCAAGGCGGAAATATGGTGAGGCAAGTATTATCGCTCACCAGTGTTCCGAGGTAGATGTGCCTCCTGTTGCAAATGTGTGGGAGGAGTTTACAACGTCAAAGAAGAATGCTGCAATGTCCTGTGCCATGGGTTAGTCCAGTATTCAGTTCACCAAAATTTTGAAAAATGGATGGTACTGTGTCATTTCTCTTTGCTGTTTTATGAGTAACATGACATGATAGTTGCACAGTTACAAGTTGATGAAGCTTATGACATTGTCCATCGACGATTCTAAGAAAAATTTCAAGTTACCTTGTAAAGATGGTCACCGACGACTTCATATCTCTTCTGCGCACCGACCAGGACAGGAATGTGAGTGTTAACATGCAACCCCGCTATATCATCATCCTGAAAAGAAAAAGGCCGACATCACCCAACCGTTGTTTAAAACTTCTGAAATCTCAGAAATCGAAATGAAACCCAAAGTTCTCCTGACATGAAGGCTGAGGGGGCCGAGGAAGCATGGCTTGTCGAAAAGATGGGCCATCGTTAGGTGCTTCTGTTCTTTCTGCAGAGACAGAAAACAACTCTTGTAAGGATTTGATACACACACCACAAGCTCACAACCTGAACGAAGATTACAGACACCACTAGTTGCAAGGATAGTACGATATTACCGTCAGGGTATACAGCTGATACATGACATCGTTCAATCCGCCGGTCTCCTCGTTCATCGCCTCCCAGTGCCTCTGGATCGAGTGCGTCTGTATCAGGTTCTTCACACGCTCGCTGAAGTAATCGGTCATCCTCACCACCATGTCAAGGCCCTTTCGATTCGAAGCCAACGTGTACTGATCCAGAAGGCCTTGCATGATCTGTCAGAAAACAGTAAGTAAAGTGACATGAATGTCAATAACTGGAACCAAATCACACTAAAAGTTGGATTGTGTTTTTTGTTTTGATGCGCGGATCGACCTTGTGGATGGTGTAGTAGGGCGACCAGGCCTCGGAGAGCTCCTCGTACATGTCGAACACCTCGTCGGGGTAAGCCGAAAGGTACCCCGTGCCCATCTTCCTCTGGCAGTCGTCGAGGATGTCCACCACCCTGGCCATCTTCTCCCTCAGGGTGTCGTTGTGCGTGCTCGCCCACATGTGCGCGCTCGCGCTCAGGTAGTGCCCTGCGGACGAACACGTACGTACACCTTGCTCAGATGAAATGCAAGAAATGTACTGTAGCCGGAATGGAGAGAGGTGAGACGAGCAACTGACCTACGAAATGGCCGCGGAGGTGGCCGTCGGGCGCCTCCCACCCGCCATAGGGCTCGCCGACGGTGGGCAGGCCGGCCTGATGGCGGAAGCTCCAGGTGAGGCGGTCGGGGTCGAGGTAGAGGAGGTACTCGAGGTTGGTCTGCTGGCCCTGCCAGTACATGGAGCCGGGGGCGAGGCGGACGTCGTGCAGGGACGCCTGGGAGAGGAACTCCGCGGGGGCGCCGCCGCCGCTGGTGCCGGCGTGGCGCGTGAGGCTCCGGTAGAGCGCGAGCCAGTCGAACTCGGCCTTGGCGCCGAGCTTGCGCGGCAGGAGCGCCATCCAGGTCGCCTCCTCCGTCGGGTTCAGGTGGGGCAGGCCGTCGTCGTGCTTGCCCTGCGTGCTGTCGTACAGCCGGTCCACGCACAGGTGCAGCGCCGCCGCGCCCTCCATGGCCGCGGCCATGCACAGAAGCAGCAGCGGCACCATGTCCATGCTTCGCGCCATTGATAGATTCTCGGTGGACTGCGGTCTGCGACGCTCCGGCTTGCACGGGTCACGGAGAAATGGAGAGGGACGTATATATAGGCACGAGCGAAAGAAGCTCTGCGCGGCTGACGTGGAGAGCTGTCGGTTGAGATCACGGGGGATTAGATTAACAGAGGAGAAAACTAAGGAGCGCGCTAGGCGCCATTTTTTCCCCCTTCGTTTTTGACAGGATGCGCTAGAGGCGCCATCTTTAACAGTAGGTGAGAAAACTAAGGAAGAAGATTTGTCAGTAGAATTCCGTAGTCGGTTATTCGTAGCATTTCCGTATTGGCATTAAGGAAAACACGGTACGCATCATGTGTTCATGTCACATGAAAGCTTCCATGGCAGATGTCTCCTCCGGTATCTCTAAACACTACCAAAGGTGAGGTGTATAGGTTCCTCAAAAAAAAGAGGTGAGGTGTATAGGAATTACAATACATTTTTTTAGCGTGTTTGAATGAATTACCTTTAGCGCCCCGAGAATGAATGAGGAACGGGCCGAGGCCCAACCACGGGCCGGCCTTGTTGAAGAGAAGAAGTACAACCTCTAGTTGCCCTTTTTTTATTTTGTGCTGTATGTAATGTACTTCAGACAGTGGAAGAGAACAATCTGCAACCTGCGTTCTATGATGCACAAAGCAACAAGTTTATTACAACATCATGTCAAAACAAAATACTACTCCCTCCGTCCCATAATTAATGTCCTGGTTTTAGTTCAACAATAATCATGGAATGGAGGGTGTAGTACTTAGCAACCACTGAAAGATGTGATAGGCCTCCATTTCTCCTCAGGGCCTGCTCGGCGTGCCCCAGCCCCCTTCCTTCCTCTCCGCCTCCTAATCAACGCCCTCCTCAAACTCCGCTATTGACCCCCTTCTCTCCCTGCCCGTGGCCAATGGTGATGCCTCGCTGATCCGCCTGAGTATGGCCTGCCCAATCCACTTTTTAGTTACCCATTTATGGTTTCGTCTAATGGAGTAAATCGCTTGCGTGTGATAGAATGCATAACATCATAATTGTATATGGCATTGCTGTCCCAATGTTAAATTCTTAAACGGAATGTACGTTATAAAGTAATTTGTCTGCGGTATTACTATAAGTACCGGATAACATAATGGACCGCTAAAATGAAGTTTTTAACAGCGCCTCAAACTCTCCGGACAATACCAAATCCTCAAATAGTTCCTCAAAGTAAAGGTAGTCCCAGGTTATCTTCAAGATCTTGTCTGTTTGCCCTGCTGAACTTCACAGTCTTGCAGGGCTGCAACTAACCTGCCCATCTCTTACACGCTTCTGCTATTCATGGCAAGGTGGTACATATGCAACAGGTACCGGGATGGCTGGATGCCAGCCATGTTAGCCTATCTCAAAATTTGGCTTCTTGCTAGTTCATGAACAAACACCAAGAATCAGTTCCTACTAGTGTATTAGGTCCTCAATATGGGAACCTTTTTTCAAAACCTCAGGATTTTTCTTAATTTCAAGATAAGGGACTGAGATAAGGTAAGGAAGCAGTTGAAGCTATATGCACAAAAGGTTCCACAATAGCTAATCAATTATGATATTTTTTATTGGTGCATGAACAAAAGCTTCCACAATAGCTAATGCCAACCATGGTCGTGTCAACATTGTAGTTCCGTGTTCAGACAAACAATAGGAATCAATTATAGCTACAGGCAAACAAGTTTCTACAATAGACACTATTAGCCCAGATAATTCGAATGACCTTGGCATTATTGTTTCATTACAAGGCAAACATGTTATGACCGGCTTGGTCTATACTAGGAAGAGGCCCACCGGGCATTAGTATTAGGGGCTTGGCTCACAAGTTATCTTAGGCACGTTATCTTAGGCTAAAGTTATAAATACTAATTGTAAGACACCATTGAGAGGAAGCAATAAAGATATTATAATCTTCTGTTGCCCGGCTGCCTGAGGAGCCGGAACCCTAGCCGCCGCCTCTAACCCTAGCCGCAACGGCGCCTGTCCGCCGGCGCGCCCGCTCCAGCCCTCGTCCCCCTCCTCCTTGCCCATACAATCTGCGCCGGAGGCCTGGTAGAAACCCTAGTCCTACCAAAACAATAGAAACCATGCAGTTTCATGAATAATAGCTTCCGTTGTAGCAGCTACTAACCTTAGTACACGTCTTTTTTGTGGGACCTGCCATATGAGCCCATGATGCAACCTAAAACTCTGAAGTGCCCTTGGCGCAACGACCAATGATAATTGAGAGAGTGCAAGCTTCCTGTAACCAAAGGTGAGGTGTGAAGGAATTGCTGTACTTTCTTTTAGCGTGCGTGTGAAGTAATTACCTCTAGCGGTCAAAGAATGAATAGGAAACGCGCCGAGGCCCAACCACAGGCCGGCCTCCTTGTTGAAGAGAAGTAAAACCTCTAGTTGCCCTTTTTTATTTGGGTTTTTATCATTTATGTCATGAGTTGTGTCCCACTACTCAGTTTTGCCATTAGAAGTTACAACTGCTCAAAAATGCCATCAATCCGTGAGATGCTTGCTCAAAAATGCCATTAGATATCTCAAAAATGCCATCGTTCTGTTAGATGTTTGCTCAAAAATGCCATTAGACATTGTTATTTTTACGTCAAACCCGTTGACCATGTTCTATGACAAAAATAAGTCTAGACCCACATGTCAGTTCTCTCTATCTCACAATGATATGTGTGGCCCCACTTGTCAGGAGTAACCAAGCAAATAATTTTACAGAAAAATAAGAACGCTGTTGGGATCAAGTGGGCCCCATACTTTATTGTAGTGAGATAGAGGGAGAGCTGGCATGTTGGTTCATAGATATTTATGTCATTATAACATGGCAAAAGAGATTTGAGATCACAATAATGGTGTTTAGTGGCATTTTTGAGCATGTGTCTAATGAAGTGATGGCATTTTTGAGCAGTTGAAATTTCTAGTGGCAAAACTGAGTAGTGGGACACAACCGGTGGCATAACTGATAAAACCCTTTATTTTGTACTTTAGACAGTGCAAGAGAACACACTGCAATCTGCATAGTATGATGGGCAGAGCTTCAAGTTTATTACAGTATATAATGTCAAAACAAAACAGTGATAGGCCTCCATTTCTCCTCAGGGGCTGCTCGGCGTGCCCCAGCCCTTCTCCATCCTCCCTACCTCCTAACCGCAGGGAATCAACGCCCTCCTCAAACTCCGCTGTTGACCCGCCTTCTCTCCCTGCCCGTGGCCAATGGTGATGCCTCGCTGTTCCGCCTGAGTATGGCCCGCCCAATCCACTTTTTAATTACCCATTTAGGGTTGCCTCTAATGGAGTAATGGCGTGCACGTGATAGAATGCATAACATGATAATTGTATATGGCATTGCTGTCACAATGTTAAATTGTTAAATGGAATGTACATTATAAAGTAATTTGTATGCAGTATTACTATAAGTACCGGGTAACCTACAAAGACGCTAAAATGAAGTTTCTCACAGTGCCTCAAACTCTCCGATAAAACCAAATCGCAAAATAGTTCCTCAAAGTAAAGGTAGTCCCAGATTATCTTCAAGATCTTGTCTGTTTGCCCTGCTGAACTTTACAGTTCTGCAGGGGTGCAACTAACCAGCCCATCTCTTACACGCTTCTGCTATTCATGGCAAGGCAGTACATGTGCAACAGGCACCGTGATGGCTGGATGCCAGCCATGGTAGCCTTTCTCAAATTTGGCTTCTTGCTAGTTCACGAACAAACACCAAGAATCAGTCCCTGCTACTGTATTAGTTCCTCAATATGGGAACCTTTTTTAAACGTCAGGCCTTTTCTTAATTTCGAGATGAGAGACTGAGATAAGTTAAGGATGCAGTTCTAGCTACATGCACAAAAGCTTCCACAATAGCTAATCAATCATGTTATTGTTTATAGCTACATGTACAAAAGCTTCCACAATGGCTATTGCCAACCATGGTCTTGTCAGCATTGTAGTTCCATGATCAGACAAACATCAGGAATCAATTATAGCTACAAGCAAACAAGTTTCTACAATAGACACTGTCAGCCCAGATAATTTGAAGGACTTTGGCATTATTATTTCATTACAAGACAAGCAATAGAAACCGTGCAGTTGCATGAATAATAGCTTCAGTTGTAGCAGCTACTAACCTTAGTACGTCTTTTTAGTGGGACCTGCCATATGAGCCCATGATAAAACCTAAAACTCTGAATTGCCCTTGGCGCAACGACCAATGATAATTGAGAGAGAGTGCAAGCTTCCTGTAATCAAAATGGTAACATAAAAAATCTCCATCATAGTGAACAACAGTCAACAGAGCATGGTTTGTTCGCACAAGAGGTGTGGAAATTCTGGAGGGAAGCGATGTTTTAGCTGTGAGATTTACATCTTGGCCACATACAGCTTTCACTGCCCTGTCTATGCTATACACTGTTCTATGTCCATGAAGGCAATTTGATTCACTTTTCGAATGCCGACTGTTTGTGAAACATAGCTTAAATGGCTCACTTATTATCTCATTTGTCAACTAAATATTTCACTGTCGAATCTACAGTGAGCAGCAACTGAAGATAGCCTGAAATTATGTCTGCACACAAACCATCTGGAAACATAATGAATAGCTGGATCACAGTACCAGCTGGAGTTCTCCAATGGTTTGTGCATGTAAATGTGCTGTCTTCATGTTTCTCCGAAGTCCAGCTAAATAGGTTAACAACAAATATGTTTATTTTCCTTATTATGAAATTGACCAATTCGGGAGATGTTTGTAATAACACAAATGATTAACTTAAACATGTAATAGGTGTTGGCCTCATTAGTGAGCCATGGTAGCCTTTCTCAAAATTTGGCTTCTTGCTAGTTCATGAACAAACACCAAGAATCAGTCCCTGCTACTGCATTGGGTCCTCAATATGGGAACCTTTCTTTTCAAAACCTCGGGATTTTTCTTAATTTCAAGATAAGAGACTGAGATAAGGTAATGAAGCAGTTGAAGCTACATGGTACATGCACAAAAGCTTCCACAATAGCTAACCAATAATGATATATTTTATAGCTACATGCACAAAAGCTTCTACAATAGCTAATGCCAACCATGGTCTTGTCAGTATTGCAGTTCCATGAGCAGGAAAACAATAGGAATCAATTATAGCTACAAGCAAACAAGTTTCTACAAAAGGCACTGTCAGCCAGACAAACAATAGAAGCATTTGAAGGACCTTGGCATTATTATTTCATTCCAAGACAAACGATAGAAACCCTGCACTTGCATGAATAATAGCTTCAGTTGTAGCAGCTACTAACCTTAGTACATCTTTTTTGTGGGAACTGCCATATGAACCCATGATACAACCTAAACCTCTGAATTGCCCTTGGTGGGACGATCAATGAGAGAGAGAGAGAGAGAGAGAGAGAGAGAGAGAGAGAGAGAGAGGGTGCAAGCTTCCTGTAATCAAAATGTTAACATAAAAAATCTCCATCATAGTGAACAACAGTCAACAGAGCATCCTGTAATTAAAGTAGCGGTTTCACTATACTATGTCCGTGAAGGCAGTTTGACTCGCTTTTCTAATACCGACTGTTTTTGAAACATAGCTTAAATGGCTCACTTATTAATTTTTGTCAGAAAAATATGCAGTGTCAAGTCTACAGTGAGCATAGAAGATGTCTTTTTTAGGTACCCAGCCTACAGGAAGTTACACTACAATTTTGAAGTATAGTATTTCCCTTTGACGTATGAATAAATTAAAGTGGATTGAAGAAAAAACATCTGTTAGCAGCCACAAGCTTACAAGTATGGAGTGCTAAGAAGAACCAACTGTGGCTCTTTGTAGCAAATCTTTGGTAATCTGTCTGATAACTGAACTCAGAATGAACAGAGCATTTCTCTTTCACTGCTCTCATATTCAGCATTACATTGCTTATCCTGTAAGCAGTATTATCTGGACAAAAATAGCTCTGCTGATCAGCAAAGCTATATGGGTAACACATCAATGTTTCTTTCACCAGTAATCTCCACAAGTGCAAGCTCCATCAGTAAGTAGATGAAATCGATTTTTATCCCTGAGAGATATCTCCCTTCCATAAACTTTTGAAACAAACTTCGCAAAATTATGGCAGTCAACACAGATACGAAGATTCTTCATAACCCGGATAGTCAAGCCTGGAGGGGTGTTCATCAATCCAAAAGTTACTGCCAGCTTCTCACTGTGACCAAGAAGCATGCGTTCTTTCTGCTCATCGTCAACATCATGCAGAACACAGCTCAGCTCTGGAACAAAGCCAGCTGCTTTAATATCAACATATATCTCCTTTATCTTAGCATCTATATCTTTCTTCCTGGGATGGAAACGACCACTTGAGCGAAAGGTGTGTATAACCTTGTCAAGAATTATCCAGCTCTGACCTGGTTCCTTGGTCACCGTCTTCTCCAGCATTAAGTTCCTAACTCTGAAAACATCTTTCCACATTCCAGCAGCAGCATAAATGTTAGAAAGGATCACATAGTTTCCAGCATTTCCGGGCTCCATGTCCAGAAGCTTCTGAGCAACAACCTCACCAACACTAACGTTAACATGAACTCTGCAAGCACCAAGCAATGAACCCCAAATTGCTGGAGTCGGCTCAAATGGCATATCTTGTATCAAATCTAAAGCCTTCTGTAGTCGTCCAGAGCGTCCAAGAAGATCAACAACACACCCATAATGCCCAATGCTGAGAACTACATTTTGTTCTTTTACTATAAGATCGAATATGTCAAGGCCCACATCAACCAGCCCACCGTGACTACAACCAGATAAAACAGCCAACAGGGTAACGCTGTCAGGCTTCACTTCTTCAGTCATAGTTCTAAAGAGCTGAACAACTTCGTGCCCTATGCCATGTCTACCATATCCCATAAGCATTGCATTCCAACTGATGGCTGATCTCTGTGGCATGTGATCAAATACCCTCCTTGAGTATAACAACTTGCCGCATTTGGAGTACATATCAATCAAAGAATTCTGTAGAACAATGAAAAATGGTAACTCTTTACGAAGTATTAGTCCATGAACTTGCTTGCCATAATCCAGGGAGGCCAGCCCAGATAATGAAGTGAGAAGGGTCGTAAAAGTAACATAATTGCATTGCATCCCTGCACTGTACAACTGCCTGAACAAGTCCAAGGCTTCATCATCAAGGCCCAGCTGAGCATAGCCAGATATAATGGCGGTACAGGAAACAGTGTCTCTTTCCGGAAGCATGTCGAACACCCTCTGAGCTTCTTGGATATTCCCTGCCTTGGCGTACATGTCAAGAAGGGAGCTCCCAACAAACATGTGTGACTCAAAATTTGTCTTGGCAATGAGAGAATGGACTTGCTTGACCTGGTGTGTGCTTTGAGGGCCAGAACATGATGTAAGAACAGTTGCGAAAGTGAATTCATTAGGCTTGCATCCTGCCAGATAAAAGTATAATGGATTACACATTTGATACATCGTATGCCATGCTTCTTTGCAGGTAAGCGAATATATATCCAATTGATTCATAATTGAGCATGCATGGAAACAAACACCCAAAGTGGAGCACCATGTACACAATTCAGTTGAATAACAATGACCATGCACACCCTCCGAGCATCAGGGGCAGAGCCAGCTCATTAGCATTGGGTTCAAGTGAACCCAATGAAATTTGGCATGTCCCTTATAGATTTACACTAGCTGAAGACTAAGCAAAGAACTGAACCCACTGTTTAGTATAGCTGAACCCAATGATTGATAATCCTGGCTACGCCCCTGCGAGCATGGATACATTAGGCTTGCATCTCTTTCTGGACGTCATCTTGAAGTGGAAATCAAGAGGCACATAACAGGTTGTTGGTAGAATTGCGGTGGCAAAATGATTAAGTTCTGTTAAAGGGCTTCAAATGCAGGGTGAAGATGGATCTACCGGCTCCTATTGTATGCACGACACACGTATATCAGTATCAAGGTCTTCAACCATGTGTTACATCAAAAGAAATATTCCAACTCCAGCACTACAGATAATTCGCTGAACATAGGTTTGAATACCAAATGAGGGAGGGATAATGCTACAACAAAAATCTGTTGAAGACCAGAAATCATGCTACAAAAAGTGGGCGGAGTTTCATTTCACTCTAGCACATTATGCACCAAAACAAATGACATCTCTAGATTCCTATGCAGGTGCTTGTGTACATGGTCATTGTTATTCAACTGGTTAACAAAGACGTCAGAAGACGGGATGATCGATGATTTACCAGCTCTAAGCATCCGGACGAACAGCTCCAACGCCTCGGCGTGCCGGCCGCTCTGCGAGTAGCCCGAGATCATGGCCGTCCAGGACACCACATTCCGTTCCGGCATCCCGTCGAGCACGTTGCGCGCGTCGTCCAGCGCGCCGCACCTCGCGTACATGATGACCAGCCGCGTGGCCAGGTACACGGGCGGGCGGTACCTCGCCGTGACCATGTGCGCGTGCACCTGCCTTCCTTGCTTGAGCGCCCGCCTCTCGACGCACGCCGTGATGGCGGCGTCGTAGTCGTGGAAGCTCGCTCCGCCCCTGGCCACCGCCACCAAACCCGACGCCGTGGTTCGCCGAACCGCCGCACCACACATGTCGCGGCGTGCGAGGCGGGGCACGGCGGCACGCCGGAACCCGAGCGTCACGAGCATGTTCCTGCTGCCTCCAGAGAGCGCCGGGCTCGCACGGGCATTTCCTCGAGCACCTCGCGCGCGCCGCCGTCAAGGTCCCCGCTTATGTTCCTAGCCCAGCACTAAGCCTAAGGGAAGGGGGGCGCCTTGCACCGTCCGATCATCGATGGACGTATCAGATGACGAGACCAAAGATATCAGTACTGTCGCTCAGCGAACGCTTTGCTTCTGGTCTTCCACAACGTTCACGAGATGGTAACTCTTCCGATCACCACCAGAGCTCTCTGGGTTCTTGGGAAAGGATCGAGCCCAATCTCCAACTAAAGTAATCGATATCATCGAGAGGTGTATCAAAGATTAAAAACACATACAACAACTTGCCATATCAATATGGCAAGATTGCATTCGAAAAGCAGATGTTTAATACTGTCTCTGATTAACTTTGTACTGAACCAACGACAAGTAATATAAATTGGAGGGAGTATCCTTGTTGTTCTCACATAAGTGACACTAGTCATTACCGGTCCAACTTTTCTGGTAAATTGCTCTTGGTAAGAATACTATCCTTCAGCATGAGCCATATGAAAATAAGAAAATAAATAAATTTTGCAAGGCATTTTCAGCTTCAGATGAATCGGATGTCGTTAAATGAGGCTAAAGATCTATCCAATGAATTGATTCTTTCTATTCAATACCACTTCATTCTGTCTTTATTATCATCAGTCAATTTCATCTACCATAAGTTTGAGATCAATTCATTGCTTTTCAGTCTCCATTAAAGTGGTCTTTTAAATTCAAAGGCTTCCGGCCTCTGGCTTTAGTAGACTGGATAGTAATGAACTTCTTAGGCATATAATCCGGGGAATCTTACGGCCAGTGTATTATCGCCCAACCATATATCCTCCTAGAAAGTGTTTAGCACCACTCCCCATCACCCTTGTTCTAGCAATAGCTAAAATATATAGTTAACATTTATCGAACTTTGCCAAAAGAGGGATCCATCGGATTCAGCACTCCAACCCGACAAAGTGCTCTTCTAGAGACATTTCTTTTCCAACAACATCTGCCACACACCATCAATGTTTTTCAATTTTCAAAGCCATTTCATCAACATAAACTGATTCATCATTTCCAGGTCCAACACCCCAAGACCCCTAGTCATTTGGCAAATATATTGTTAGCCAATTTACAAGGTGATACTTCTTCTTATCCTTTGAATCATGCCAAACCATCGTAGCCTTACTTGAGTTGATACTCTTCACCACACATTTTAGGACCTTCTAGGAGATCCACCATCAATAGAGAAAAATGGTTCGGCCCTACTTTGCTCTCCTAGGGTGACATGGGCGGTTACAGAAAACCTAGTCGCTTGGGTCCAGCGGCTGCGCTCTCCGCTCATCATCGCTGCTGGAGGAGGTCGTTGGGCGAAGCCCACACGACGGATGGCGGCTGATCCTTCCTGGTTGTTTTCGCATGGCGGTGGTTCGTGACAAGCACGGGGTTGTGGCACCTATGGATGCGTAGCCATGACAACATGGTCTAGCCACCTAGCTTGGTGGTGCACCCGGCGGGGAGAGGTGGCGTCCGAGAATCCTCCTATGGTTTCTCTCGATGGCCGACTAAGATGTACGACCATGGCGCTTGCCTCACATAATGTGACCGATGTTTTCAACAGCGCCTCCAATCTGATCTGCGAGGTGTGGCCCGGCAGCGGCACGAGGTCTAGGTCGGTGCCGTGGGACTCGTCCAGGTGTAGCATAGGATCGTCACCTTGGAAGTCATCATCGGTGATCTGCAACTCACCAATGATGTCGGTGTTTGCGTCAACAAGACACTGGAGTGTTGCCCTTTGCATGGGATCTTCTGGTGCATGGTGCCTCGGTTAGCCCGATCATAAACAATGACGGCGTTGGAACGGTGCTTGAGTGGTGGCATATGTTGGGTCGAATGTGGTCATTGCTATCTGGTCTAGTTCTGCCCTGACGTGCTGTCTATAGGATGATGTGGTGGTGTTGGTGTTGGGAAAGGTAGTAGAAAACAAAAAAAATTCCGCACCTACGATCACCCAAGATCAATACGAAGATGCATAACTGGTTGGGATCAAGTTCGTTACCGTCACCGAGTTGCAGCGGAAGAAGAACGTGGCGGTGTAGATCGTACTTGGAGTCCTTGAACGATCCCTCAACCCAAAGACCGAAAGCACGACCTCTCTACTTGGTTGCAAGCGTGCAACCTTCACAATCCGGCAGTGCTTCACCATCTAGAGCTAATCGTCGTTGGAGAATTAGGGGGATGAGATTAGAACCATACCGGGCTTCTAATTATGAGGACAAGAGGATTAGCCAAGCTCGGATTAGTCAACTAGGACCAACTAGAATAGAAATAGAAGAACCAGAGGAGGCTCCAAAACTTGTATGAACAATAGAGCAAAAAACCCTAGTATGTATAAGTTGGAGGAGGAAAGGGCAGCCACCAAGGGGGGAAAGTCTCCCCTTGGGGCGCCGGCCTAGGAGGGAGAATCGGTCTCCTTCCCCTGGTCCAATTTGGGCCCCCATATGGTGGGGGGGGGGCACTTCCTTATGGGCCCTTGTGGCCCATAACTCCTTCCACCTCTTGTCCTTTTAAGGCTCGTTGATATTTAAATTAAATATAAAATGTTCTAAATACTTTTAGACCATTTTATATATTTTTAACAACTTCGAAAACATTTTCTACCTATATACTCCCTCCGTCCAGAAATACTTATCGGAAAAATGCATAAAAATTGAATGTATCTAGAACTAAAATACACCTAAATGCATTCTTTCCTTCGACGAGTATTTCCGGACGGAGGGAGTATAATATATAAATAATACCCGCTATTACCCGATGTTCACCGAAACCCTTCTGGTGACCCCGAAACACTTCCGGATCATCTCGGAGCTATTTCAAATATTCATGAAATAATTCCACAAATATATTCTCATGAATCCCGTCCTACTAACACTTAGTAGATCGTGATTGCCCTAAGCTTGTGACCCCATAGGTTTGGTAACTCATAGACATGAACGCAACTGTTCGTTCAATGACCGGTGCTACCTCTTGAGCTTGGTGTTGGTTTTTTTCTTGAAGAGGAAAGGGTGATTTTCACGCCCAATATGCGATTCTATCCGAGAGGAACTCAAGGTCCTACCAAGGATAGAGCCGCATATTGAAACGCTTTTGCAAGGTGGATATCATTACATCATACCATTACATAATAGTTGGGGATACATACAAGGCATACAAATGCCGCAAGAATACATCAAACATCATACATGAGAACAACATCCGACTATGGATGAAACACAAACATAAGATCAAACGACATCCACCCTGCTAGCCCAGACTGCCGACCAGGAACCAAACCCAAGATCGACGAAGAAGAACTCCAAAACAAGTAAACATCGCTCTCACGTCGGATCAAAATTGTTGAGATACCCCGGGAGAGTGAAAAGCGAAGAGGTTGAGCCAACAATGAAAATAATTTGAAATCAATCTTGGAAAGGCATCTGACTGATGAAATTCATTCTTACTTCAAACTTCGAAAAGAATTTGAGAATAACTCTGGGAAAATTAAAAGAGTCAGGTAAGATCCTGGGAAAAGACCTGTGGGTTAGGGCCCACTGAAAAGAAACACCGTTGGAAAGGGTTGTTTGAATGAGAAATGATGCACCGAAATGATTGAAAGACTCGAATGAGGTGACAACCTCTAATTAATTTGAACACAAACACGGATCTTCTAAGATGTCTTCGGCACTTCGGATATGAATAGAGAGAGGTGAGCGATTAAGAGGTGCACCGACATGGGAAAGCATTTGAAACGGGGAAAGGGATATGATCAACACTGAACGCTTGAATTGAATCCACCGGAGAAGAAAAAAGAACGAAGAATGATGAACTTGAAACTCCTGACCATCTTCATGATAATCACCGGATAAGAACATTGAAGGAAAGAATGAAGAAACTTCACATCCATAAGATGGATACTTGACACGTCTCTGTCGTATCTACTTTTCCAAACACTTTTGCCCTTGTTTTGGACTCTAACTTGTGTGATTTGAATGGAACTAATCCGGACTGACACTGTTTTCAGCAGAATTGCCATGATGTTGTTTTATGTGCAGAAAACAGAAGTTCTCGGAATGACTTGAAACTCCACGGAATATATTACAAAAAATAATAAAAAATCCTCGCCAAAGATGAAGACTAGGGGGCCCACACCCTTGCCACGAGGGTGGGGGGCGCCCCCCCTAGGGCGCCCCCTACCTCGTGGGCCCCCTGGAGACCTCCCGACTCCAACTCTATATAACTGCTTTCGGGGAGAAAAAATAGGAGAGAAGAAATCATCGCGTTTTACGATATGGAGCCGCCGCCAAGCCCTAAAGCCTCTCGGGAGGGCTGAGCTGGAGTCCGTTCGGGGCTCCGGAGAGGGGGATTCGTCGCCGTCGTCATCATCAACCATCCTCCATCACCAATTTCATGATGCTCACCGCCGTGCGTGAGTAATTCCATTGTAGGCTTGCTGGACGGTGATGGGTTGGATGAGATTTATCATGTAATCGAGTTAGTTTTGTTAGGGTTTGATCCCTAGTATCCACTATGTTCTGAGATTGATGTTTCTATGACTTTGCTATGCTTAATGCTTGTCACTAGGGCCCGAGTGCCATGATTTCAGATCTGAACCTATTATGTTTTCATCAATATATGAGAGTTCTTGATCCTATCTTTCAATTCTATAGTCACCTATTATGTGTTATGATCCGTTAACCCCGAAGTGACAATAATCGGGATACTTACCGGTGATGACCGTAGTTTGAGGAATTCATGTATTCACTATGTGCTAATGCTTTGTTCCGGTTCTCTATTAAAAGGAGGCCTTAATATCCCTTAGTTTCCATTAGGACCCCGCTGCCACGGGAGGGTAGGACAAAAGATGTCATGCAAGTTCTTTTCCATAAGCACGTATGACTATATTCAGAATACATGCCTACATTACATTGACGAATTGGAGCTAGTTCTGTGTCACCCTATGTTATGACTGTTACATGATGAACCGCATCCGGCATAATTATCCATCATTGATCCGATGCCTACGAGCTTTTCATATACTGGTTTACGCTTATTTACTTTCCAGTTGCTATTGTTACAATCACTACAAAATACCAAAAACATTACTTTGCTTTCATTACTCTTTTGTTACCGTTACCATCACTATCATATTACTTTGCTACTAAACACTTTGCTGCAGATACTAAGTTTCCAGGTGTGGTTGAATTGAAAACTTAGCTGCTAATACTTGAGAATATTCTTTGGCTCCCCTTGTGTCGAATCAATAAATTTGGGTTGAATACTCTACCCTCGAAAGCTGTTGTGATCCCCTATACTTGTGGGTTATCAAGACTAATTTCTGGCGCCGTTGCCGGGGAGCATAGCTCTATTCTTTGAGTCACTTGGGATTTATATCTGCTGGACACTATGAAGAATTTGAAAGACGCTAAGACAATAATTTATCCCTCAACTACGAGGGGAGGTAAGGAACTGCCATCTAGCTCTGCACTTGATTCACCTTCTGTTATGAGTAAGCTTGCGACACCTAAACCTGCTTCTGCTATTCGTTCTGATATGTCGCATGTTATTGATGATGCTACTTCTGCTATGCATGATACTTATGATGAAACTACTTCTATGCCTGATACTACTATGCCACTTAGTGATTTTCTCGAGGAACGACTTGCTAGGGCTAGAGAGATTGAAAATATTGAATCTGATTATGATGATGAAAGTGATGATGAAGAATCACTTGTTATTCCTGAGGGTTATTTATTTGATCAAGAAGCTTCTTTAGCCATTTTAGCTTGCAAAGATAGATATGAACTCAAAAGGTTATTAGCTAAATGGAATAAGCAATCTCTAAATGCTAGGATGAGACCTGACCCTGCTTTTGCTACTTCACCTATCTGTGTTACTGATAAAGATTATGAATTCTCTGTTGATCCTGATATAATTACTTTGGTTGAATCTGATCCTTTTCATGGCTATGAATCTGAAACTGTTGTGGCACATCTTACTAAATTAAATGATATAGCCACCCTGTTCACTAATGATGAGAGATCCCGCTACTTTTATATCCTCAAAATATTTCTGTTCTCATTAAACACTACTAAGAAAATGGCTATAAATGGAATTGACACTAATGGCGCACCTGACATGTGGTGCACCACTACAATATAGCAGTGGCGCACCATGTGCAGGTGCGCCATTAGTGTGGAAGACACTAATGGCACACCAGATACATGGTGCGCCACTAGTAACATTTTTTTTTTCATTTTTCCAAACATACTAATGGCGCATTATGTAGACAGTGCACCATTACTAAGTTTCCCCCCCTAGCTAATGGCGCACCGCCAGTGGGTGCGCCATTAGTAATCTTCCCCCTAATTCGCCCGATCCCTTCGCCCCTCCCCCACTTCCCCCTCGCTCCACACCCGGCCGCTCCGACGACCCCCGCGCCCCGCCTCGCCGTCTCGGGCCTCGCCGTCGACCCAATGCGCCGTCGCCCAGTCTCCTCCGTCTGTAAGCCCCCCTCCTCCTCCGCCCGTCCATCGCCTTTGGCCTCGTGCCCCACCCGCCGCCGCCCCCACCAGACCGCCGCCGCCCCCAAATCTCTCTATCACTCCCCGCCGCCGCCTTCCTCCTCCCCCACCCCCCAATCCAGCCCCACCGCCGCCGCCTTCCTCCTCCCCCACCCCCCAATCCAGCCCCACCGCCGCCGCCTTCCTCCTCCCCCACCCCCCAATCCAGCCCCGCCGCCGATGACTCTGCCCGCCGTCGGCTCCCCGCACCATCTCCTCCTCCACCGACAACCCCGAGTTCAGGGCCGTGCCCACCATCTCCTCTGCCTCCGGACGCCGCCCCCTCCCCCGTCGTGCAGAGCATCCAGGACGGTGAGCTCCCCCTCTTCCCCCTCTTGATTTCCTTCTGATGTGTTCTAGGGTTGGGGGTTGGAGAATTTTGGACAAGGAAAGGGGGTTGGAGAATTAAGTAGCTAGGGTTGGGGGTTTGCAAGAGAAAAATCTGTAGTGTTTGTGCAGCCCACTAGGCAGTGTTCAATTTACTCTTTTTGTTATGGCTTCGGAGCATTGATTGGCTATAGTTGGTGCAACAAAAGCTTTGATCATCGAAACTGCTTAGATGGATGCTGTCTTTTTCTATAGATGGATCCTCGATCGGACTTAGTTTGGTCTTGCCAAAGTAAGTGCAAGCAGATTTGAGGTGACTGTAGTTTGGCATCTTCAGAATTTCACAAAGGTGGATAACCTTCTAATGGCCATAATGTGCCCTACTGTCAAAAAATGCAGTTAGGTACATTTAGCATCATGTAAGAAAATGGCCATAATGTGCCCTGATAATGATGTATTTTGTCATAAAAATATATAGTGGACTGCCATGATAATGACATGCTACTAGTAGTTACTTCCATGAGTTGTTTTATTGACATGGCACATTTGCAATGGAGTTTTATATATCTTTAGCCACTGTTCATTAACAGCAAGTCAGTTTTGTTTATAGTTGAAAGTAAGTGTGTGGTTTGAAATTTTGATCTGATTATGAAATCTAGAATTATGATAGTTTTGTTTTGTAACTAGAAGACCAAAGTGTGTTACTCACCTGGGATCTTAACTGTTGGGGGTAGTATTGTAACTAGAAGACCATGTATTTTCAGAATTGAGCTAAAGATTTGGGGGGTAGTATTTCTGATTTTAGAGCACCTTTGCTGGATGTATTTTACAGCAGCTGTTGGAATCAAAACAATGCTTGTGGGTTGTCCTGTTAAGTTGAGTGAGTCATTAGAGGGCAGATAGAGTCACCCACACCAATTAATGTTTATGAAGAAGAAGAATAAACCTGCTGCTGCTGCTGTTATGCCTGTGTTCACTGCTGCTGCTGTACTTGTGATGATGTTGTACTTGTGATGATGCTACTTGTGATCTTCTGAAATGACCCATTGGCGACTTCATTACGCGGGGATAATGATTTTGCAGGTACCCCGAGAGGCCCTTGATTTTGCTGAAATGTCGATTAACTTCCGTTCCGGCAAATTCGGGTACTCCATATGTCCTATTTTCAGCAAAGGTCATGCTGAAATTTTCCATGAATTTTAGCATGACTTTGCTAAAAATAGGACATATGGGGTACTTGCGACTAATGCATGGGCCATGGTATCTTAGTACTTAATTAAGTAGGATCAACTGCCCCTTTATTCTTGCTGCATTAAACCATAGGTTTTAGGGTGCCTCGGTGTCGATAAGAACCTAAATGATGAAAGCTTAGGCTTTTAGGGTGCCTCGGTGTCGATAAGAACCTAAATGATGAAAGCTTAGGCTTTTAGGGTGCCTTGGTGTCGACAAACCCTAAATGATAAAACCTTGGCTTTTAGGGTATGTCGTCATCGGACGACGAAAGTCTCCTAGATGACGAAAGTTTCCTGGGGAGTGCGACTGGTGCCACGACGATCGAGGTCTGTGCGACATGCCTCACCTGGACGATGATCAGCGCTTCAGCATTAAGCTCGAGGAGACCTTCGAAGTTGAAATGGTACACAACGACGACAAGTGTTATTTTCATAATTAAGCATGACTTCAACTATTTCAACGTGTAATTTTCATCTTTTACAATTCGAGTATAGCTTATCCCATGCCATGCAAGACGCTATGTCTTGGAGAGGATGGATTTTGAAGACCATGAAATTTCTGAAACAAAGAAAATTCACCTAAGGACTCATCACGATGTGGACTTTGAAGTAAATTTGTATAATTCTGAGAGCGTAACCCATTTTGGTTGCAAAAATTGGGAAGCATTTTGCAAGATGTATGGTTTTGATGAGGGTATGCTTATCACCATGGATCTTGGTAATCCTGACATCGACCAAGACAATATGGACATTTGGGTCCTTGTTGATACGCCTCCAGTTCTACCGCTATGTGAGTTTCTCAAACATAGTTATTAGCTAATTTATATTGTTTATTTCAAAATAGTTGACAGCTTATTTCCATTGATAGCTTATTTTTATTGTTCAAAGAATGTGCGGGAGATGGTAGACAAAACCCACTACACCGATGGCTCCGAATTAACAACTTACAAGGAGAAAAATCATCTGGTCGGATTTTGTACTGACATTGAGAATTACAATATCCACAATCAAACTCCTCAACATTATGGTAAATACGTGCCACTAGTGCATGTGTTCAACTACGGTAACTACCATGGTGTAACGCCCCATATGTAACCTTCCCGAATTGTACTCCAACTCTTGCCGTTTCCGGC
This sequence comes from Triticum monococcum, assembly GCA_034509565.1. NCBI lineage: Eukaryota > Viridiplantae > Streptophyta > Magnoliopsida > Poales > Poaceae > Triticum > Triticum monococcum. Next base: position 629,784,759 of record CM067847.1, on the reverse strand, counting down.
ATTAAGTTATATTTAATTCTCGGGTTCGGGTCTTTGTCTCCGCGTGTTGTTTTGTTTTCGTGCATCTCATATCATGTCATCACGCGCATTGCATTTGCATACATGTTCATCTCATGCATTCGAGCTTTTTCCCCCGTTGTCCGTCTTGCATTCCGGCGCTTCGTTCTCCTCCGGTGGCCATTTCTAGCTTTCTTTCGTGTGTGGGGATTAAACATTTCCGGATTGGACCGAGACTTGCCATGCGGCCTTGGTTTACTACCGGTAGACCACCTGTCAAGTTTCGGGTCATTTGGACTTCGTTTGATGCTCCAACGGTTAACCGAGGGACCGAAAAGGCCTCGTGTGTGTGCAGCCCAACACCCCTCCATTTTGGCCCAAAACCCACCAAACTCAGCTCCATCGTCTCAGTCGTTCGATCACGATCGTGTGGGCGAAAACCGCACCTCATTTGGACTCTCCTAGCTCCACTTATGCCTATTTAGACACCCCCCATTTTTCGGATCTCGTCTTCCTCCCCGTCCTCCTCAAAAAAAAAAAAAACAGATCAAACCCCCCCCCCCCCCCCACCGACGGACGTGTCCGGATCTGACCGGACAATGTCCGCCCGATCCGCCCCGCCCAATCAGCGTCGGCCACGTGGCCCGCCGTCGCCGCCACCGACAGCCGCCGCGCGGGGCCCGAGGCGCCACCGCCCGATCCGCCTCCGCTGCCCGATCCGCGATCCGCCGCCCCGCCGCCGTTCCCCGCCGCCGGAAGGCGCGCCGCCCCGCGCCGCCACCACCGCCGGCTGCCGCCGTCGCCGGCCGGCGCCCCCGCACTGCCGGCCCCGCCGCCTCGACTCCTCCGGTGGGCCGCGCCGCCGCGGGACGCCGCCCCACCTCCGGCCGCCGTAGACCTCCGCCCCGGGCTTCTTCTTCCTCAACTCCGGCGCCCAAGTCCGTCCAGCTTCAGTGCTCCCCGGTGAATCCTCGAACCGCGTGCAGATCGGATTTGAAAATATCTCCTCCTCGGTTGATTTTTTTTCCTGAAACCCTAAATTTTTATGCGATGTTTGACCTGCCATATCTTTGCATCCGTAGCTCTAATTTGGGCATATGATATGTCAAATCTTCGTCTCGACGAGTACATCATTTCATTCCATTGAATCATTTGCATTTGAGGTCATCTTGGTGCCCAAAATGCTGTTGGAAGGAGGCATCGTGAGTTAAATTGCAGATCCGTTAGTTCAACATGCACTTTTGTCATTTTTGCCATGTTTAATCCGTGCATGATATGCCTGTGCCCCTTTGGGATGAATTGTTAAGCATGTTGTCTTATTTCCAAAGGTGCCTCCCATGCATTTTTAGGATGTGTGTGTTGTCTTGTGCAAGCTTGCGAAGAGGGCTACCTGAGTTTACTGATTTCAGGGACTTAGTGAAAATCACTAAGTCTGGGATGTTTTAGTTCACGATGCTATATGTCCAGCTTGTTTCCTAGTGATCCGTGCCTCTTTTGAGGATGATCAGTAAGAGCGATTTGTTATGCTTGTTGTGCTTAATCCATCCATGTCTTTACTTGTTATGTTGGAGCAACCTAGGTTGACTCAATCGAGCTCAACTTTTGCATAGTTGTTAATTTGGGCAGATCGTGAACTCTTTTGCGATTTTGCCAGAGTTATTGCTAGTGATCCATGCATGCTATGCCTTTGTTCTTGCCATGTCTAGCTAGCATTTTGTGCCTTCTTAACGGGTATATGCTTGCCTTGCCATGACTTGCACCGTAGTGAGAGCATCGAGCTCGTTTACATGCCTCCGTGAGTTATAATTTCAGCATGTCCCAGTTTTCACTAAGTCTGAAAACTGATTGTGTTTCATCGATGTTCGTGTGCTCGGTAGAGTATTTTGTGAACCCTTTTGGCCCCAGGTCATTTTGGGTGTTTTGTTAAGCTTGTTGAGTAGCTCCATGCCATGCTCTTACTTGCCATGTTCAGGTTTTGCTTCATGTTGTTTTTCTGCTCCGAAAAGAGCATCGTGCTCTGAAATTTCAGACTAGCGTTAATTTCGCTAAGTCTGAAATCTGTTTTGCTTATTCAGTTTTGCCATGCTTGTTTGAAGCCCTTAATGGATGAATTTGCCTATGCCTCAGTCCTGGTGATTTGTTAAGCTTCTTGAGTACATCACTGCCATGCAATTTGTTTTCATGTTGGGTGGCTGTAGCATGTTCATTTTGTTGCATTTAGTAGCCTACTTGCTGTATATCGCAGATCGGTTCGTTTAGTAAATCGCTTGCCATTTCTAAACCGTAGCTCCGATTGCCATGATCTTTATATCGTTTTCAGGGGATTTCTTCCCCTCTATCCAGTGGCACAGTTGGTTTTCCAAGTTGAGGCCAGGTTCATGCATTTCCTGTCACGTCTTGCAATTTGCATCCCGCATCGCATCCCGCATAGCATATCATCTTTGCATGTTATTGGTTGCCCTTGCACGTGGTTGATTGTATCCTTGTTGCTTGTTTGTGTTGTTGGGTAGAGCCGGGAGACGAGTTCGCTAACGAGGAGCCCGTTGAGTTTGCTTTTGAGGATCCAGTCAATTCTGACAACTGTGCAGGCAAGATGATCACACCCTTGAAATCACTACTATCTTTGCTATGCTAGTTTGCTCGCTCTTTTGCTTTGCCAATGCTTCGATGCCTACCACTTGCTTGTCAGCCTCCCAATTGCCATGATTGAGCCTCTAACCCACCTTTGTCCTAGCAAACCATTGATTGGCTATGTTACCGCTTTGCTCAGCCCTTCTTATAGCGTTGCTAGTTGCAGGTGAAGATTGGAGCCGTTCCTTGTTGGAACACTTATTTACTTGTTGGGATATCATTATATTGCTATGTTATCTTTATTCATCTATGTACTTGGTAAAGGGTGGAAGGCTCGGCCTCTCGCCTAGTGTTTTGTTCCACTCTTGCCGCCCTAGTTTCCGTCATATCGGTGTTATGTTCCCGGATTGTTGCGTCCCTTACGCGGTTGGGCTATAATGGGAACCCCTTGATAGTTCGCCTTGATTAAAGCTTTTCCAGCAATGCCCAACATTGGTTTTACCATTTGCCACCTACCCCTTTTCCCTTGGGTTTCCGGAGCCCGAGGGTCATCTTTATTTTAGCCCCCCACGGGCCAGTGCTCCTCTGAGTGTTGGTCCGAAATGAGCTGCCTGCGGGGCCACCTCGGGGAAACTTGAGGGTTGGTTTTACTCGTAGCTAGTCTCATCTGAGTGTGCCCTGAGAAAGAGATATGTGCAGCTCCTATCGGGATTTGTCGGCACATTCGGGCGGTGTTGCTGGACTAGTTTTGACCTGTCGAATCATCTTGTTGTACCGGGATACCGAGTCTGATCGGTGGGTCCTGGGTGGAGGTCTATTCCTTCGTTGACCGTGAGAGCTTGTTATGGGCTAAGTTGGGACCCCCCTGCAGGGATTGATCTTTCGAAAGCCGTGCCCGCGGTTATGGGCAGATGGGAATTTGTTAATGTCCTGTTGTAGACAACTTGAACCTTAAATAATTAAAATGAATCAACTGAGTGTGTTGCCGTGACGGCCTCTTCTCGGCGGAGTCCAGGAAGTGGACACGGCGTTGGAGTTATGTTTGCGTAGGCTGCTCTATATAGTTTTCCGCTCGAGCTTTGCTACCTCTTCTCGCTCTCCTTTGCGAATAAGTTAGCCACCATATATGCTAGTCGCTTGCTGCAGCTCCACTTACATTACCCCTTTCCTACCTATTAATCTTAAATAGTCTTGATCGCGAGGGTGCGAGATTGCTGAGTCCTTTGTGGCTCACAGATTCCTATTACACCAGATGCAGGGACCGATGACACTTCTCCGGATGGCGCGCTCGAGCTGAAGTGGGAGTACGACGAGGACTCTCAGCGTTACTATGTGTCGTTTCCTGATGATCAGCAGGGATGCCTATTCGAGGTTAGATTCAGGGCCTAGTCGCTTGTTGGGGGTCTTTTCTATTTTGGCGCCGTAGTCGGGCCATGAGTGATTGTATGATGGATGTTATTTATGTACTTTGATGTGACGTGGCGAGTGTAAGCCAACTATATTATTATTCCCCTTTTTATATTATATATGTACATGGGTTGTGTAATGATTCCCGACTTGCGACATTGCTTTCAATGCGCCTATGTCTCTAAGTCGTGCCTCGACACGTGGGAGACATAGCCGCATCGAGGGCGTTACAAGTTGGTAATCAGAGCCTTCCCCGACCTTAGGAGCCCCATTGCTTGATCGTTTCTAGCAGCCGAGTTGTGTCTAGAAAAATGTTTTGAGTCCTTAGGAATTATATATCGGAGAGCTTAGGAATTCTTTTACTTCCCAGTCTCCTCATCGCTCTGGTAAGGCATCCTGACATAGAGTTTTGACTCTTCTCTTCTCAAATTTCACTAAATTTTTTTTAGGATCACGCGAGTATCTTAGTTTTGTTCCGATGGCTTATGATGAGAATACTGTCTTGGTGCCTCCTATCAGGGGTTTAGTGGAAGTGTCCCGGGGAGTTGAGCTCTGAGGTGTTGTCATCATAATTCTATCGTTGCAATTCTGGCATACTTGAGATATGTGCGCGACATCGAAAATCTCCTTTATGCAGTTCGTTGGTGAGATAACCTCGACGCCACCCAGTACTGGGGCGAGAGTTCGGGAGTATCACCATAACTTGTATAACGGATGCTTTTCGAAGGTTGAGATAGATGGTTTCCGAAGGTTTCTTGGTTATGTGTTGAAGGATGGATGCAGCTGGATGTAGGATTTGCTAGCTTGGGTGAGATATTATGCTTCCCCTGTATCCCCAACACCTGATTGCATAACCGGAAAGTTTCGGGAGTTTCATAGGTGGGAATTCAAGTAGCCTTAGGATATCTTTCCCACAGATGTGTGATATGAAATTGGGGTTCGACGTCTAGTGGTTCGCCTATTCACGGTCGATTTTACAGTGGCCTCGTTGTGTCTTAAAGAGTCCTTGGCTATGCTGACTTGGGGACACTTCGTATGTCATGTGCACTGCCTTGTACATGATGGTGCTGTACGGTCGAGCCCGTGTAGGTCCTACCACGAACACTTCGGACGAAATTTCTATCATGTGTTTGTTCCAGCTTATTCCGCAAGCCAACCCTTGGTTTTATTTCGAATTGTTGTATTCATTCTGCTTCGACGTCATATGTTGATTCCATCCCTCGTTGATGTACCTCTTCTACCTGATTCTTCGTGGCTTCACAATTTAGGAATATGTGACCACTTCAAGAGAAGTGCATTCGTTCATTTTGTTCGGATGTGAAGACTTTATGCTGCAATTTTCATTCCGTTGGTTTCACCTTCAATATTTCTCTATTTGTGTGCTAATGGTGGTCAACCTCTTCAGGATGGCTCCCGCTAAGAGCACAAGTTAGAACCAGAATCAAGATCCTCCGCCACCTCCGCCTCCTCCGGAAGCATGGCAGGCTGTGATGGCTGCTACTAATGCAAATACTCAGCTGATCATGCAAATCATCCAAGAGCGGAATCAAAGCAGTCAAGAAAATTAAGGCAACAACCATAACCAATTTGCAACTCTGAATCAGTTCCTCGCAAATGGTCCAAAGACGTTCAGCAACTGCGTTGAGGCTATCGATGCTGATGATTGGTTAGTCAATCTGGGCAAGCATTTTGAATGTAGCAACGTCAGACCTGAAGATTTCGTCAAGTTCGCGTCTTTCCAGCTCAAGGATCAGGCCGCAGAGTGGTTTCAGCAGTACCGGGATTCCAGATGTGGACGTTTGATCACTTGGGATGATTTCCGTCGTGATTTCCGAGCTCATCACATTCCTCAAAGTGTGACTGAAAGCAAACGTGAAGAATTCCGCAATCTGAAGCAAGGCTCTTTGTCTGTCTATGACTACAACAAGTTGTTCCAGAAGCTCGCCCGTTTTGCTAAGCAGGATGTTCCTGATGAGAAGAGCATGATCTATCAGTTCAGGGGTGGTCTTCGTGAAGAAATTCAGCTCGCTCTTGTCCTCTTCGAGCCGCTGAGATACGATGAGTTCTACAACATGGCACTGAAGCAAGAGGCTGCTCAGCTAAGGTGTGATGCTTCCAGGAAGCGAGTCAGAGACACTACGTCTTCGTCCTCTACTCAAGTGGCCAAGCAGCAGAAGTATTGGCTTCCTCCTCCTCCGTTCCATCAGCCGTATCAGCAGAAGAGCAAAGGTGGCAGTGGTTCATCCCACCCACCCAACCCAGGCTTTCAGAACAAGACTTCGTCTCAAGCTTCAAGATCGAGTGCTCCGTACCACCGTCCGCTCTTAGAGGTCACGTGCAACAAGTGCCAACAGAAGGGTCACTATGCCAACAAGTGTTTCAACCAGAGGCGTCTTCCTCCTCCTCCTCCTGTCAGATCGGCAAGTACAGCTGTGGTCAAGCATAATCCCAAGCACGCCAAGGTCAATATGGTGAATGCAGCTCAGGCAGAGGATTCGTCAGATGTGATCATGGGTAACCTTCCTGTTAATGATATTCCTGCAAAATTTCTTTTTGACTCTGGTGCATCGCATTCCTTCATGTCATTCCCATTTGCATCGGAGAACAATTTTAGCACTAAGGCATTACCTAGAGCTATGCAATTCGTCTCTCCAGCGAAGCGTTTGAGTTCCACTATGATGATTCCGGATATTTCTATCATGATGGGTGATTTCAAGTTTCTGGCTTCCCCAATGGTTCTTGGCAATTCTGATATCGACCTCATTCTTGGGATGGACTGGCTCTCTAAACATAAAGCTCACCTCGATTGCGCAGCCAAGCAGATTCAACTGACTCATTCGTCTGAGGAAGTAATTGTCTTTGCTGCTTGGGATAATACCATCCATTTGTTCTCTCTCAATGAAAAGGGTGAATTGGATGCTATTTCGCAGATTCCGGTTGTTTGTGAGTATCAAGATGTCTTCCCTGAAGAACTCCCAGGCATGCCTCCAAACCGGCCGGTTGAATTTGTGATTGAACTTGAGCCCGGTACGGAACCTGTGTGCAAACGGCCTTACAAACTCGGCCCCGAAGAGTTGAAGGAGTTGAAGAAACAACTCGATGTTCAAGAAAGAATGGGCCTCATTCGGCCTAGTACTTCTCCGTGGGGTTGTGGTGTTCTTTTTGTGAAGAATAAGGATGGTACGGACCGACTTTGTGTTGATTATCGTCCATTGAACAAGAAGACCATCAAGAACAAATATCCACTTCCCAACATTAATGAGCTGTTTGAACAACTCAAGGGTGCCCAAGTATTCTCCAAGCTTGATCTCCGTATGGGTTATCATCAAATTCGCATTCGTGAACAAGATATTCCAAAGACGGCGTTCAGAACAAGCTATGGGTCATATGAATACACTGTTATGTCTTTTGGCCTCGCCAATGCTCCTCCGACGTTCTCTCGCATGATGAACTTCATCTTCAACCCCTACACCAACGACTTTGTTTTGGTCTATCTCGACGATATCCTGGTTTTCTCGAAGAACAAGGAAGATCATGCCAAACACTTGCGTTTGGTTCTTGACAAGCTAAGAGAACATCAATTCTACGCCAAGTTCTCCAAGTGTGAGTTTTGGCTCGATGAGGTTCTTTATCTTGGTCATATTATCTCTGCCAAGGGCATTTCCGTGGATCCTGAGAAGGTGTCTGCAATCGTTAATTGGGAACCTCCTCAGAATGTGAAGCAACTCCATAGCTTCCTCGGTCTCGCAAGCTACTGCCGAAGATTCGTTGAAAACTTCTCCAAGATCGCGAAGCCTCTCTCAAATCTTCTTCAGAAGCACGTCAAATACATTTGGTCTCCGAAGTGTGATATCGCTTTCAACGCTTTGAAAGAGAAATTGATCACTGCTCCAGTTCTAACTCCACCTGATGAAGCCAAGCCGTACGAGGTCTTTTGTGATGCCTCTCTCCAAGGTCTAGGTGCAGTACTGATGCAAGAGAAGAAAGTTGTTGCTTATACCTCTCGCCAGTTGAAGCCTAATGAGAAGAACTACCCCACTCATGATCTCGAGTTGGCGGCAGTTGTGCACGCATTGTTGACTTGGAGACATCTTCTCTTGGGAAGGAAAGTGGACATTTTCACTGATCACAAGAGTCTCAAGTACATCTTCACTCAGCCTAATCTCAACCTCAGGCAGACTCGATGGGTCGAAATGATTCAAGAGTACAATCCGAGTATCGAGTATACTCCAGGCAAGGCTAATGTGATTGCTGACGCTTTGAGCAGAAAAGCATATTGCAACAGTCTGATTCTCAAACCTTATCAACCCGAGCTTTGTGAAGCCTTCCGCAAACTTAACCTGCAAGTGGTTCCTCAAGGTTTCCTTGCCAACCTTCAAGTTTCTCCTATCTTGGAAGACCATATTCGCCAAGCCCAGCTTCTTGATGCTATGGTGAAAAAGGTGAAGATTGGTATTGCAAAGAGTCAGTCCAAGTACAAGTGCTACCGACTTGATGACAAGGACACTCTCTTCTTCGAGGATCGAATTGTTGTGCCCAAAGGTGAACTTCGTAAAGTGATCATGAATGAGGCTCACAACTCTCTCCTCTCCATCCACCCTGGGAGCACGAAGATGTATCAAGATTTGAAGCAAACTTATTGGTGGACTCGAATGAAGCGCGAGATCGCTCAATTCGTGAATGAATGTGATGTCTGCAGAAGAGTGAAAGCAGAACACCAAAGGCCAGCAGGTCTCCTCCAACCTCTTGCCATTCCAGAATGGAAGTTTGACCACATTGAAATGGACTTCGTGACTGGGTTTCCTAAGTCCAAGCGTGGCAATGATGCTATATTCGTTGTCATCGACAAGCTCACCAAAGTGGCTCATTTCCTGCCTATCAAAGAGTCAATCACTGCAGCTCAATTGGCGGAGCTCTACACCTCTCGAATTGTCTCTCTGCACGGTATTCCTCAAGTGATATCTTCAGACCGTGGCAGCATCTTTACCTCCAAGTTTTGGGATTCTTTTCAGAAGGCCATGGGCACCAACATTCGCTTCAGCACTGCTTTCCATCCTCAAACAAGCGGTCAAGTCGAGCGTGTCAACCAGATTCTTGAAGATATGCTTAGGGCTTGTGTCATCTCCTTCGGCATGAAGTGGGAGGATTGTCTTCCTTATGCTGAATTCTCGTACAACAACAGCTTTCAAGCAAGTTCCGGCAAGGCCCCATTTGAAATTCTGTATGGTAGGAAGTGCCGTACTCCTCTTAACTGGTCTGAAACCGGTGAACGTCAGCTGCTGGGTAATGACCTGATCACAGAGGCAGAAGAAATGTGCAAGGTCATTCGTGATAATCTCAAAGTAGCCCAATCTCGTCAGAAGAGCTACTATGACAGCAAGCACCATGATTTGGCCTTCGAGATCGGAGATCATGTCTACCTCCGCGTCTCTCCTATGAAAGGGACTCGTCGCTTCGGTATCAAAGGGAAGCTTGCCCCCAGATACGTCGGGCCTTTCAAGATTGTCAGCAAGAGATGCGACCTCGCCTATCAACTCGAGCTTCCTGCAAACTTTGCCAATGTTCATGATGTGTTCCACGTCTCGCAACTCCGCAAGTGCTTCAAGACGCCTGAGTGCACCGTCAACTTCGAGGACATTGAGCTCCAAGAAGATCTCTCCTATCGTGAGCACCCAGTTGCAATCCTTGAAGAGACTGAACGCAAAACTCGCAACAAGTCAATGAAATTTCTCAAAGTCAAATGGTCACACCATTTCGACTGTGAAGCTACCTGGGAACGCGAGGATCACCTCCGTTCTGAGTACCCGGAGTTCTTTCAGTCCTAGATCTCGGGACGAGATCTTTTCATAGTGGTGGAGTGTTGTAACGCCCCATATGTAACCTCCCCGAATTGTACTCCAACTCTTGCCGTTTCCGGCATTAAGTTATATTTAATTCTCGGGTTTGGGTCTTTGTCTCCGCGTGTTGTTTTGTTTTCGTGCATCTCATATCATGTCATCACGCGCATTGCATTTGCATACATGTTCATCTCATGCATTCGAGCTTTTTTCCCCGTTGTCCGTCTTGCATTCTGGCGCTTCGTTCTCCTCCGGTGGCCATTTCTAGATTTCTTTCGTGTGTGGGGATTAAACATTTCCGGATTGGACCGAGACTTGCCATGCGGCCTTGGTTTACTACCGATAGACCGCCTGTCAAGTTTTGGGTCATTTGGACTTCGTTTGATGCTCCAACGGTTAACCGAGGGACCGAAAAGGCATCGTGTGTGTGCAGCCCAACACCCCTCCATTTTGGCCCAAAACCCACCAAACTCAGCTCCATCGTCTCGGTCGTTCGATCACGATCGTGTGGGTGAAAACCGCACCTCATTTGGACTCTCCTAGCTCCACTTATGCCTATTTAAACACCCCCCATTTTTCGGATCTCGTCTTCCTCCCCGTCCTCCTCAAAAAAAAAAAAAAAACAGATCAAACCCCCCCCACCCCCACCGACGGACGTGTCCGGATCCGACCGGACAACGTCCGCCCGATCCGCCCCGCCCAATCAGCGTCGGCCACGTGGCCCGCCGTCGCCGCCACCGACAGCCGCCGCGCGGGGCCCGAGGCGCCGCCGCCCGATCCGCCTCCGCCGCCCAATCCGCGATCCGCCGCCCCGCCGCCGTTCCCCGCCGCCGGAAGGCGCGCCGCCCCGCGCCGCCACCACCGCCGGCTGCCGCCATCGCCGGCCGGCGCCCCCGCACTGCCGGCCCCGCCACCTCGACTCCTCCGGTGGGCCGCGCCGCCGCGGGACGCCGCCCCACCTCCGGCCGCCGTAGACCTCCGCCCCGGGCTTCTTCTTCTTCAACTCCGGCGCCCAAGTCCGGCCAGCTTCAGTGCTCCCCGGCGAATCCTCGAACCGCGTGCAGATCGGATCTGAAAATATCTCCTCCTCGGTTGATTTTTTTTCCTGAAACCCTAATTTTTTATGCGATGTTTGACCTGCCATATCTTTGCATCCGTAGCTCCGATTTGGGCATATGATATGTCAAAATCTTCGTCTCGACGAGTAGATCATTTCATTCCATTGCATCATTTGCATTTGAGGTCATCTTGGTGCCCAAAATGCTGTTGGAAGGAGGCATCGTGAGTTAAATTGCAGATCCGTTAGTTCAACATGCACTTTTGTCATTTTTGCCATGTTTAATCCGTGCATGATATGCCTGTGCCCCTTTGGGATGAATTGTTAAGCATGTTGTCTTATTTCCAAAGGTGCCTCCCTTGCATTTTTAGGATGTGTGTGTTGTCTTGTGCAAGCTTGCGAAGAGGGCTACCTGAGTTTACTGATTTCAGGGACTTAGTGAAAATCACTAAGTCTGGGATGTTTTAGTTCACGATGCTATATATCCAGCTTGTTTCCTAGTGATCCGTGCCTCTTTTGAGGATGATCAGTAATAGTGATTTGTTATGCTTGTTGTGCTTAATCCGTCCATGTCTTTACTTGTTACGTTGGAGCACCCTAGGTTGACTCAATCGAGCTCAACTTTTGCATAGTTGTTAATTTGGGCAGATCGTGAACTCTTTTGCGATTTTGCCGGAGTTATTGCTAGTGATCCATGTATACTATGCCTTTGTTCTTGCCATGTCTAGCTAGAGTTTTGTGCCTTCTTAATGGGTATATGCTTGCCTTGCCATGACTTGCACCGTAGTGAGAGCATCGAGCTCGTTTACATGCCTCCGTGAGTTATAATTTCAGCATGTCCCAGTTTTCACCAAGTCTGAAAACTGATTGTGTTTCATCGATGTTCGTGTGCTCGGTAGAGTATTTTGTGAACCCTTTTGGCCCCAGGTCATTTTGGGTGTTTTGTTAAGCTTGTTGAGTAACTCCATGCCATGCTCTTACTTGCCATGTTCAGGTTTTGCTTCATGTTGTTTTTCTGCTCCGAAGAGAGCATCGTGCTCTAAAATTTCAGACTAGCGTTAATTTCGCTAAGTCTGAAATCTGTTTTGCTTATTCAGTTTTGCCATGCTTGTTTGAAGCCCTTAATGGATGAATTTGCCTATGCCTCAGTCCTGGTGATTTGTTAAGCTTCTTGAGTACATCACTGCCATGCAATTTGTTTTCATGTTGGGTGGCTGTAGCATGTTCATTTTGTTGCATTTAGTAGCCTACTTGCTGTATATCGCAGATCGGTTCGTTTAGTAAATCGCTTGCCATTTCTAAACCGTAACTCCGATTGCCATGATCTTTATATCGTTTTCAGGGGATTTCTTCCCCTCTATCCAGTGGCACAGTTGGTTTTCCAAGTTGAGGCCAGGTTCATGCATTTCCTGTCACGTCTTGCATTTTGCATCCCGCATCGCATCCCGCATAGCATATCATCTTTGCATGTTATTGGTTGCCCTTGCACGTGGTTGATTGTATCCTTGTTGCTTGTTTGTGTTGTTGGGTAGAGCCGGGAGACGAGTTCGCTAACGAGGAGCCCGTTGAGTTTGCTTTTGAGGATCCAGTCAATTCTGACAACTGTGCAGGCAAGATGATCACACCCTTGAAATCACTACTATCTTTGCTATGCTAGTTTGCTCGCTCTTTTGCTTTGCCAATGCTTCGATGCCTACCACTTGCTTGTCAGCCTCCCAATTGCCATGATTGAGCCTCTAACCCACCTTTGTCCTAGCAAACCATTGATTGGCTATGTTACCGCTTTGCTCAGCCCTTCTTATAGCGTTGCTAGTTGCAGGTGAAGATTGGAGCCGTTCCTTGTTGGAACACTTATTTACTTGTTGGGATATCATTATATTGCTATGTTATCTTTATTCATCTATATACTTGGTAAAGGGTGGAAGGCTCGGCCTCTCGCCTAGTGTTTTGTTCCACTCTTGCCGCCCTAGTTTCCGTCATATCGGTGTTATGTTCCCGGATTGTTGCGTCCCTTACGCGGTTGGGCTATAATGGGAACCCCTTGATAGTTCGCCTTGATTAAAGCTTTTCCAGCAATGCCCAACATTGGTTTTACCATTTGCCACCTACCCCTTTTTCCCTTGGGTTTCCGGAGCCCGAGGGTCATCTTTATTTTAGCCCCCCACGGGCCAGTGCTCCTCTGAGTGTTGGTCCGAAATGAGCTGCCTGCGGGGCCACCTCGGGGAAACTTGAGGGTTGGTTTTACTCGTAGCTAGTCTCATCTGAGTGTGCCCTGAGAAAGAGATATGTGCAGCTCCTATCGGGATTTGTCGGCACATTCGGGCGGCTGGACTAGTTTTGACCTGTCGAATCATCTTGTTGTACCGGGATACCGAGTCTGATCGGTGGGTCCTGGGTGGAGGTCTATTCCTTCGTTGACCCTGAGAGCTTGTTATGGGCTAAGTTGGGACCCCCCTGCAGGGATTGATCTTTCGAAAGCCGTGCCCGCGGTTATGGGCAGATGGGAATTTGTTAATGTCCGGTTGTAGACAACTTGAACCTTAAATAATTAAAATGAATCAACTGAGTGTGTTGCCGTGACGGCCTCTTCTCGGTGGAGTCCGGGAAGTGGACACAGCGTTGGAGTTATGTTTGCGTAGGCTGCTCTATATAGTTTTCCGCTCGAGCTTTGCTACCTCTTCTCGCTCTCCTTTGCGAATAAGTTAGCCACCATATATGCTAGTCGCTTGCTGCAGCTCCACTTACATTACCCCTTTCCTACCTATTAAGCTTAAATAGTCTTGATCGCGAGGGTGCGAGATTGCTGAGTCCTTTGTGGCTCACAGATTCCTATTACACCAGATGCAGGGACCGATGACACTTCTCCGGATGGCACGCTCGAGCTGAAGTGGGAGTACGACGAGGACTCTCAGCGTTACTATGTGTCGTTTCCTGATGATCAGTAGGGATGCCTATTCGGGGTTAGATTCAGGGCCTAGTCGCTTGTTGGGGGTCTTTTCTATTTTGGCGCCGTAGTCGGGCCATGAGTGATTGTATGATGGATGTTATTTATGTACTTTGATGTGACGTGGCGAGTGTAAGCCAACTATATTATTATTCCCCTTTTTATATTATATATGTACATGGGTTGTGTAATGATTCCCGACTTGCGACATTGCTTTCAATGCGCCTATGTCTCTAAGTCGTGCCTCGACACGTGGGAGACATAGCCGCATCGAGGGCATTACACATGGAGATACCCTGGTAAGATTTTTACTATTACGACATCCGTGCATCTTTTGCATACTTCTAAAACTAGTACATCATTGCTAACTACGAAGTTATTACTATGTTTTTCAACAGATAATCCCAGAGAATTGTGTGCCTCATTTGATGTATCAGAAAGGTAGTCTTAATGTTTTGAACATACAGCCAGGTCATCCTACGAATCTCAACTGTCCATACGAGATTTCTAAAAGAAGTGGAGACATGAAAATCAAAGGATGGAAAAAATGTATGGACAATCATAAGGAGGTTCTTGGAAGCAAAAGGAAGCGAAGCGCAAGAATTGGAGATAGGATGATCTCCATTCTCCATAATGGAGAGTCAGGGTCTATATTGTTTTATGCTATTTTACCTTAAATAGGGTATTTAGGTCCTGCCTAATGCTGATGATCATGTGCTAAGAACAATTAAGTAGGGTTGGTTCGAGACTTGTAATGTTCTATCTTAGTATTACTTCCGACAAACTCGCTACTCGCGGTCTCGAGAATTGTAATGTTCTATCTTTGTTCGGTCTTTTGAATTCGGAGACTAATATGATGAATTGTATTTGGAGACTAATCTTCTATTGTATTCGATGAATCTGCTCTTGCTGTGGGGTGCTGTCTATATTCTGTCCAATATTTGTAACCTGTGCAAAATTCAGAAAAGTAAAAAAACCTAATATTCATACTAATGGCGCATCACCCCACAGTGCGCCATTAGTATGCCAGATACAAATGGCGCATGGTGGCCTATACTAATGGCGCATGACGTGGTATCTACTTTTCCAAACACTTTTGCCCTTGTTTTGGACTCTAACTTTTATGATTTGAATGGAACTAACCCGGACTGACGCTGTTTTCAGCGGAATTGCCATGATGTTGTTTTATGTGTAGAAAACAAAAGTTCTCGGAATGACCTGAAACTCCACGGAATATCTTACAATAAATAATAAAAAATCCTCGCCAAAGATGAAGACCAAGGGGCCCACACCATTGCCATGAGGGTGGGGGGCGCGCCCCCTAGGGCGGGCCCCTACCTCATGGGCCCCCTGGAGACCTCCCGACTCCAACTCCAACTCTATATAACTGCTTTCGAGGAGAAAAAAATAGGAGAGAAGAAATCATCGCGTTTTTATGATACAGAGCCACCGCCAAGCCCTAAAACCTCTCGGGAGGGCTGATCTGGAGTCCGTTCGGGGCTCCGGAGAGGGGGATTCGTCGCCGTCGTCATCATCAACCATCCTCCATCACCAATTTCATGATGCTCACCGCCGTGCGTGAGTAATTCCATTGTAGGCTTGCTGGACGGTGATGGGTTGGATGAGATTTATCATGTAATCGAGTTAGTTTTGTTAGGGTTTGATCCCTAGTATCCACTATGTTCTGAGATTGATGTTGCTTTGACTTTGCTATGCTTAATGCTTGTCACTAGGGCCCGAGTGCCATGATTTCAGATCTGAACCTATTATGTTTTCATCAATATATGAGAGTTCTTGATCCTATCTTTCAAGTCTATAGTCACCTATTATGTGTTATGATCCGTTAACCCCGAAGTGACAATAATCGGGATACTTACCGGTGATGACCGTAGTTTGAGGAGTTCATGTATTCACTATGCGCTAATGCTTTGTTCCGGTTCTCTATTAAAAGGAGGCCTTAATATCCCTTAGTTTCCATTAGGACCCCGCTGCCACGGGAGGGTAGGACAAAAGATGTCATGCAAGTTCTTTTCCATAAGCACGTATGACTATATTCGGAATACATGCCTACATTACATTGACGAATTGGAGCTAGTTCTGTGTCACCCTATGTTATGACTATTACATGATGAACCGATCCGGCATAATTATCCATCATTGATCCGATGCATACGAGCTTTTCATATACTGGTTTACGCTTATTTACTTTCCCGTTGCTATTGTTACAATCACTACAAAATAGCAAAAACATTACTTTGCTTTCATTACTCTTTTGTTACCGTTACCATCACTATCATATTACTTTGCTACTAAACACTTTGCTGCAGATACCAAGTTTCCAGGTGTGGTTGAATTGACAACTTAGCTACTAATACTTGAGAATATTCTTTGGCTCCCCTTGTGTCGAATCAATAAATTTGGGTTGAATACTCTACCCTCGAAAGCTGTTGCGATCCCCTATACTTGTGGGTTATCAAGACTTGATTAAGAAATCTGAGTCCTAGAAGAAAAAGGGGTAGGAGGGCGGGAAAACAAAGGTAGCTAAGTTGAAAGGATAGGATTAAACAAACACCGTTGCGAAGAACTGAGAATTGATCTAGCAAATATTGAAAGGATAGGATTAACTTGAAGAGAAGCACACCGGTTGGAAAGAATTGACATGATAACCTCAATGATCAAGAGTGATTAGCACTGCCATAGAAATATGAGAACACCGCTTAGGAAAAGGTATGGAATTAACACTTAACATTGAAGCAACTCGAATACCACAACTCAAAACAAAACAAAGGATTTGGCATGCAGAATAAGCCGGAACAAACATATGATAGACCCCATATCGTATCATGTGTCCGTTGGAAGGATATCCTACGTGATACTTGAATTCCCACCTAAGAACTCCCAAAACTTTCTAGTTATGCAATCTAGTGTTGGGGATACAGGGAGGCACAAATATCTCACACAACTAACAAGTCCTACACTCCAACTGTATCCATCCGTCAACACATAAACAAGAAACCTTCAGAAATTGTGTACCTCAGACCTTCAAAAATATCTGATATACTAGTTGTGGCAATACATCTGATCGCTCTCCCCCGTACTGGGTGTCGTCGAACTACTCTCACCACAAAGAGTATAGAAGCATTTTCTATGTCGGCGAACTCTGGTATTCTGGAACTGAAACGATAAGCACTGTGGCAAAAACACCTTGGAGCTCAACTCCCCGGGACACTGCCACAACCCCTACATGTCAGGAGGCACCAAGACATAATTCCTGTCACAATGATATCGCAACGATTCAACAATACCCGTGTGATCCTAAAATTTTTTGAGTGAAAAAGGATAGAAGAGTGGAGACAAAACATCTACGTCGGGAGTCCTCACCAGAGCGACGAAGGGGCTGAGGAGTAAACATGGTTCCTACTCTCCCATATATAGCTAGACTCAAAACAATTTTCTTCTAGACTCAACAACGACAACGGTTCGATCAATCAAGGGGGCTCCTAAAGTCGGTAAGGCTCTGATACCAACTTGTCACACCCAACATACGATTCTATCCGAGAGGAACTCGAAGGTCCCACCAAGGATAGAGTCACATATTGAAACACTCTTGCGAGGTGGATATCATTACATCGTATCATTACATAATAGTTGGGGATACATACAAGGCATACAAATGCCGCAAGAATACAACAAACATCACACATGAGAACAACATCTGACTACGGATGAAACACAAACATAAGCTCAAATGACATCCACCCTGCTAGCCAGGCTGCCGACCAGGAACCAAACCCAAGATCGACGAAGAAGAAGAACTCCAAAACAAGTAAACATCGCTCTCACGTCGGATCATCGCATTACCTGCACCTGCAACTGTTGTTGTAGTAATCTGTGAGCCACGAGGACTCAGCAATCCCATTACCATGGGTATCAAGACTAGCAAAGCTTAATGGGTAGGAAAGGGTAAGTGGTGAGGTTGCAGTAGCGGCTAAGCAATGTATGGTGGCTAACTTACGAGTACAAGAGTTACTACGCAAACGGCCGCAAACTAGTAATGATCAAGAAGTGATCCTGGACTACTTACGTTCAAACATAACCCCATCGTGTTCTCTTCTAGACCCACTCAAAAAGAGACTGTCACGGTTACGCACACGGTTGGTGTGTTTTAATTCGAATCTGGTGTCAAGTTCTCTACAACCAGACATTAAAATTCCCATCTGCCACATAACCCCGGGCACGGCTCTCGAAAGTTTAAACCCTGTAGGGGTGTCCCAACTTAGCCCATGACAAGCTCACGATCCGCAGAGACAATCCTCCATCTCGGGACCCTCCGATCAGACTCGGGATCCTGGTGCACAAGACATTTCGACAATGGTAAAACAAATCCAGCAATACCTCTCGGCGTGCCGACACCCTGATAGTAGCCGCGCGTATCTCTTCTCAGGCCACAACCGGATGGGACAAGCTGAAGGAAATATGCCCTAGCGGCAATAATAAAGTTGTTATTTATATTTCCTTATATCATGATAAATGTTTATTATTCATTCTAGAATTGTATTGACCAGATACTTAGTACATGTGTGAATACATAGACAAAAAAAGTGTCACTAGTATGCCTCTACTTGACTAGCTCGTTAATCAAAGGTGGTTAAGTTTCCTAGCCATAGACATGAGTTGTCATTTGATGAACGGGATCACATCATTAGAGAATGATGTGATTGACTTGACCCATCTGTTAGCTTAGCACTATGATCGTTTAGTTTATTGCTAATGCTATCTTCATAGCTTATACATGTTCCTATGACTATGAGATTATGCAACTCCCAAATACCGGAGGAACACTTAGTGTGCTATCAAACGTCATAACGTAACCGGGTGACTATAAAGATGTTCTACAGGTGTCTCCGATGGTGTTTGTTGAGTTGGCATAAATCGAGATTAGGATTTTTCACTCCGTGTATCGGAGAGGTATCTCTGGGCCCTCTCGGTAATGCACATCACTATAAGCCTTGCAGGCAATGTGACTAATGAGTTAGTTACGGGATGATGCATTACGGAACGAGTAAAAAGACTTCCTGTTAACAAGATTGAACTAGGTATTGAGATACCGACGATCGAATCTCGGGCAAGTAACATACCGATGACAAAAGGAACAACATATGTTGTTATGCGGTTTGACCGATAAAGATCTTCGTATAATAAGTAGGAACCAATATGAGCATCTAGGTTCCGCTATTGGTTATTGACCGGAAGTGAGTCTTGGTCATGTCTACATAGTTCCTGAACCCGTAGGGCTTGCACGCTTAACGGTCGATGACAATCGGTATTATGAGTTTATGTGTTTTGATGTACCGAAGGTAGTTTGGAGTCCCAGATGTGATCACGGACATGACGAGGAGTCTTGAAATGGTTGAGACATAAATATTGACATATTGGACGATGTTATTCGGGCACCGGATGAGTTCCGGGGGTCACCGGATAAGTATCAGAGTACCGGGGGGTTATCAGAATCCCCGAGGGAACTAATGGGCGAACATGGGCCTTGTGAGAGAGAGAGGAGAGGGCCTAGGGCTGCCCCCCCCTTGAGGAGTCCGAATTGGACTAGGAGGGGGCGGCGCCCCCCTCTCCTTCCTTCTCCCTTTCTCCCTCTCCTTCCTTCCCCCTCTCTTCCTTGTTGGAAACCTACTAGGAATAGGATTCCTATTCCTAATAGGAATCCTACTTGGGGTGCGCCCCTATAGGGCTGACCGGCCTCCCCCTTGCTCCTTTATATATGGGGGTACCCTAGAACACACAAGTTGACAGTTGTCTTAGCCGTGTGCGATGCCCCCTCCATAGATTTCCACCTCGGTCATATTGTTGTAGTGCTTAGGCGAAGCCCTGCGCCGGTAACTTCATCATCACCGTCATCACAAACACCGTCATACTGACGAATCTCTCCCTCGGCCTCAGCTGGATCTAGAGTACGAGGGACATCACCGAGCTAAACGTGTGCAGATCACGGAGGTGCCGTGCGTTCGGTACTTGGATCGGTTGGATCGCGAAGACGTTCGACTACATCAACCGCATTACTAAATGCTTCCGCTTTCGGTCTACGAGGGTACGTGGATACACTCTCCCCTCTCTTTGATATGCATCACCTAGATGGATCTTGCATGTGCGTAGGCAATTTTTTTGAAATACTACGTTCCCCAACAGTGGCATCCGAGCCAGGTCTATGCATAGATGTTATATGCATGAGTAGAACACAAAGGAGTTGTGGGCGTGGGTATATACATATTGCTTGTCGTCATTAGTTGATTCTTGATTCAGCGGTATTGTTGGATGAAGCGTCTTAGACGGACATTACGCGTACGCTTACGCGAGACTGATTCTACCGACGTGCTTCGCACACAGGTGGCTAGTGGGTGTCTATTTCCCCAACTTTAGTTGAACCGGATTCAATGAATAGGGTTCTTTCTGATGATCAAAAAGCAATCATTATATCGCGTTGTGGTTTTTGATGAGTAGGTAAGAACGGTTCTTGCTAAGCCCGTAGCAGCCACGTAAAACTTGCAACAACAAAGTAGAGGACGTCTAACTTGTTTTTGCAGGGCATGTTGTGATGTGATATGGTCAAGACATGATTATATAAATTGTTGTATGAGATGATCATGTTTTGTAACACAGTTATCGGCAATTGGCAGGAGCCATATGGTTGTCACTTTATTGTATGAAATACAATCGCCATGTAATTGCTTTACTTTATCAGTAAGCGGTAGCGATAGTCGTGGAGGCAATAGTTGGCGAGACGACAACGATGCTTCGATGGAGATCAAGGTGTCAAGCCGGTGACAATGGTAATCATGACGGTGCTTTGGAGATGGAGACCAAAAGGCACAAGATGATGATGGCCATATCATATCACTTATTTGATTGCATGTGATGTTTATCATTTCTGCATCTTATTTTGCTTAGTTCGGCGGTAGCATTATAAGATGATCTCTCACTAAATTTCAAGGTACAAGTGTTCTCGCTGAGTATGCACCGTTGCTACAGTTCGTCATGCCGAGACACCACATGATGATCGGGTGTGATAAGCTCTACGTTCACATACAACGGGTGTAAGCCAGTTTTGCACACGCAGAATACTCGGGTTAAACTTGACGAGCCTAGCATATGCAGATATGGCCTCGGAACACTGAGACCGAAAGGTCGAGCGTGAATCATATAGTAGATATGATCAACATAGTGATGTTCACCATTAAAAACTACTCCATCTCACATGATGATCGGACATGGTTTAGTTGATATGGATCACGTCATCACTTAGATGATTAGAGGGATGTCTATCTAAGTGGGAGTTCTTAAGTAATATGATTAATTGAACTTTAAGTTATCATGAACTTAGTACATGATAGTATTTTGCATGTCTATGTTGTTGTAGATAAATGGACCGTGTTGTTGTTCCATTGAATTTTAATGCGTTCCTAGAGAAAGCTAAGTTGAAAGATGATGGTAGCAACTACATGGACTGGGTCTATAACTTGAGGATTATCCTCATTGCTGCAAGAGGAATTACGTCATGGAAGCACCGCTAGGTGCCAAACCCACTGTAGGAGCAACGCCAGATGTTGTGAACACCTAGTAGAGCAAAGCTGATGACTACTCAGTAGTTTAGTGTGCCATGCTTTACAGCTTAGAACCAGGACTTCAATGACATTTTGAACGTCATGGAGCATATGAGATGTTCCAGGAGTTGAAGTTAATATTTCAAGCCAATGCCCGGATTGAGAGATATGAAGTCTCCAATAAGTTCTACAGCTGCAAAATGGAGGAGAACAGTTCTGTCAGTGAACATATACTCAGAATGTCTGGGTACCACAATCATTTGACTCAGCTGGGAGTTAATCTTCCGGTTGATAGTGTCATTGACAGAGTTCTTCAATCACTGCGACCAAGGTACAAAAGCTTCATGATGAACTATAATATGCAAGGGATGGATAAGACTATTCCCGAGCTCTTCGCAATGCTAAAGGCTGTGGAGGTAGAAATCAAGAAGGAGCATCAAGTGTTGATGGTCAACAAGACCGCCGGTTTCAAGAAAAAGGGTAAAGGGAAGAAGGGGAACTTCAAGAAGAACGGCAAGCAAGTTGTTGCTCAAGTGAAGAAGCCCAAGTCTGGACCTAAGCCTTAGACTGAGTGCTTCTACTACAAAGGGATTGGTCACTGGAAGCGGAACTGCCCCAAGTATTTGGCGGAGAAGAAGGATGGCAAAGTGAAAGGTATATTTGATATACATGTTATTGATGTGTACCTTACTAATGCTCGCAGTAGCGCCTGGGTATTTGATACTGGTTCCGTTGCTAATATTTGCAACTCGAAACAAGGGCTACAGATTAAGCAAAGATTGGCTAAGGATGAGGTGATGATGCGCATGGGAAATGGTTCCAAAGTCGATGTGATCACCGTCGGCACGCTACCTCTACATCTACCTTCGGGATTAGTTTTAGACCTGAATAATTGTTATTTGGTGCCAGCGGTAAGCATGAACATTATATCTGGATCTTGTTTGATGCGAGACATTTATTAATTTAAATCAGAGAATAATGGTTGTTCTATTTATATGAATAATATCTTTTATGGTCATGCACCCTTGATGAGTGGTCTATTTTTACTAAATCTTGATAGTGGTGATACACATGTTCATAATATTGAAGCCAAAAGATATAAGTTTAATAATGACAGTGCAACTTATTTGTGGCACTGCCGTTTAGGTCATATTGGTGTAAAGTGAAGGAAATATGCCCTATAGGCAATAATAAAGTTATTATTTATTTCCTTATATCATGATAAAAGTTTATTATTCATGCTAGAATTGTATTAACCGGAAACATAATACATGTGTGAATACATAGACAAACAGAGTTTCACTAGTATGCCTCTACTTGACTAGCTCGTTAATCAAAGATGGTTATGTTTCCTAACCATGGGCAAAGAGTTGTCATTTGATTAACGGGATCACATCATTAGTTGAATGATCTGATTGACATGACCCATTTCATTAGCTTAGCACCCGATCGTTTAGTATGTTGCTATTGCTTTCTTCATGACTTATACATGTTCCTATGACTATGAGATTATGCAACTCCCGTTTACCGGAGGGACACTTTGTGTGCTACCAAACGTCACAACGTAACTGGGTGATTATAAAGGAGCTCTACAGGTGTCTCCAAAGGTAGATGTTGGGTTGGCGTATTTCGAGATTAGGATTTGTCACTCCGATTGTCGGAGAGGTATCTCTGGGCCCTCTCGGTAATGCACATCACATAAGCCTTGCAAGCATTGTGACTAATAAGTTAGTTGTGAGATGATGTATTACGGAACGAGTAAAGAGACTTGCTAGTAACGAGATTGAACTAGGTATTGGATACCGACGATCGAATCTCGGGCAAGTAACATACCGATGACAAAGGGAACAACGTATGTTGTTATGCGGTCTGACCGATAAAGATCTTCGTAGAATATGTAGGAGCCAATATGGGCATCCAGGTCCCGCTATTGGTTATTGACCGGAGACGTATCTCGGTCATGTCTACATTGTTCTCGAACCCGTAGGGTCCGCACACTTAAGGTTTCGATGACAGTTATATTATGAGTTTATGAGTTTTGATGTATCGAAGGAGTTCGGAGTCCCGGATGAGATCGGGGACATGACGAGGAGTCTCGAAATGGTCGAGACGTAAAGATCGATATATTGGACGACTATATTCGGACATCGGAAAGGTTTCGAGTGATTCGGGTATTTTTCGGAGTACCAGAGAGTTACGGGAATTCGCTGGGAGAAGTATTGGGCCTTGATGGGCTTTAGTGGGAAGAGGAGAAAGGGCCTGCTGTGCCCCCCCTCCCCTCTAGTCCGAATTGGACTAGGGAAAAGGGGGCCGGCCACCTTTCCTTCTCCTCCACTTCCTTCTCCCTTCCTCCCCTCTTGGTGGACTCCTACTAGGACTCCACATCCTGGCCGCACCTAGCCTTGGCCGGCCTCCTCCTCCTCCATCCTTTATATACAGGGGCAGGGGGCACCCCATAGACACACAAGTTGATCCACGTGATCGTTCCTTAGCCATGTGCGGCGCCCCCTGCCACCATAGTCCTCGATCATATCGTTGTAGTGCTTAGGCGAAGCCCTGCGTCGGTAGAACATCAAGATCGTCATCACGCCGTCGTGCTGACGGAACTCCTCCCCGAAGCTTTGCTGGATCGGAGCCCGGGGATCGTCATCGAGATGTACGTGTGCTAAGAACTCGGAGGTGCCGGAGTAACGGTGCTTGGATCGGTCGGATCGGGAAGAAGACGTACGACTACTTCCTCTACGTTGTGTCAACGCTTCCATTGCGATCTACAAGGGTACGTAGATCAGACTCTCCCCCTCGTTGCTATGCATCACCATGATCTTGCGTGTGCGTAGGAATTTTTTTGAAATTACTACGTTCCCCAACAGTGGGATCCGAGCCCAGGTTTTATGGTTTGATGTTATTTGCACGAGTAGAACACAAGTGAGTTGTGGGCGATACAAGTCATACTGCCTACCAGCATGTCATACTTTGGTTCGACGGTATTGTTGGACGAGACGACCCGGACCAACCTTACGCGTACGCTTACGCGAGACCGGTTCCCTCGACGTGCTTTGCACATAGATGGCTTGCGGGCGACTGTCTCTCCAACTTTAGTTGAACCGAGTATGGCTACGCCCGGTCCTTGAGAAGGTTAAAACGGAGTCTATTTGACAAACTATCGTTGTGGTTTTGATGCGTAGGTGAGATGAGTTCTTGCTTAAGCCCGTAGCAGCCACGTAAAACTTGCAACAACAAAGTAGAGGACGTCTAACTTGTTTTTGCAGGGCATGATGTGATGTGATATGGTCAAGGCATGATGCTAAATTTTATTGTATGAGATGATCATGTTTTGTAACCAAGTTATCGGCAACTGGCAGGAGCCATATGGTTGTCGCTTTATTGTATGCAATGCAATCGCGATGTAATGCTTTACTTTATTACTAAGCGGTAGTGATAGTCGTGGAAGCATAAGATTGGCGAGACGACAACGATGCTACGATGGAGATCAAGGTGTCGTGCCGGTGACGATGGTGATCATGACGGTGCTTCGGAGATGGAGATCACAAGCACAAGATGATGATGGCCATATCATATCACTTATATTGATTGCATGTGATGTTTATCTTTTATGCATCTTATCTTGGTTTGATTGACGGTAGCATTATAAGATGATCTCTCACTAAATTATCAAGAAGTGTTCTCCCTGAGTATGCACCGTTGCCAAAGTTCGTCGTGCCCAGACACCACGTGATGATCGGGTGTGATAAGCTCTACGTCCATCTACAACGGGTGCAAGCCAGTTTTGCACACGCAGAATACTCAGGTTAAACTTGACGAGCCTAGCATATGCAGATATGGCCTTGGAACACGGAGATCGAAAGGTCGAGCGTGAATCATATAGTAGATATGATCAACATAGTGATGTTCACCAATGAAACTACTCCATCTCACGTGATGATCGGACATGGTTTAGTTGATTTGGATCACGTGATCACTTAGAGGATTAGAGGGATGTCTATCTAAGTGGGAGTTCTTAAGTAATATGATTAAATTGAACTTAAATTTATCATGAACTTAGTCCTGGTAGTATTTTGCAAATTATGTTGTAGATCAATAGCTCGCGTTGTTGCTTCCCTGTGTTTATATGTTCCTAGAGAAAATTGTGTTGAAAGATGTTAGTAGCAATGATATGGATTGGATCCGTGATCTGAGGTTTATCCTCATTGCTGCACAGAAGAATTATGTCCTTGATGCACCGCTAGGTGATAGATCTATTGCAGGAGCAAATGCAGACGTTATGAACATTTGGCTAGCTCAACATGATGACTACTTGATAGTTTAGTGCACCATGCTTAATGGCTTAGAATCGGGACTTCAAAGACGTTTTGAACGTCATGGACCATATGAGATGTTCCAGGAGTTGAAGTTAATATTTCAAGCAAATACCCGAGTTGAGAGATATGAAGTCTCCAACAAGTTCTATAGCTAAAAGATGGAGGAGAATCGCTCAACCAGTGAGCATGTGCTCAGATTGTCTGGGTACTACAATCGCTTGAATCAAGTGGGAGTTAATCTTCCAGATAAGATAGTGATTGACAGAATTCTCTAGTCACCATCACCAAGTTAGTAGAACTTCGTGATGAACTATAATAAGCAAAGGATAACGGAAACAACTCCCAAGCTCTTCGTGATGCTGAAATAAACGAAGGTAGAAATCAAGAAAAACATCAAGTGTTGATGGCTGACAAGATCACTAGTTTCAAGAAAAGGGCAAAGGGAAGAAGGGGAACTTCAAAAGAATGGCAAGAAAGTTGCTACTCATGTGAAGAAGCCCAAGTCTGGTCCTAAGCCTGAGACAAAGTGCTTCTACTGCAAAGGGACTGGTCACTGGAAGCGGAACTACCCCAAGTGATTGGCGGATAAGAAGGATGGCAAAGTGAACATAAGTATATTTGATATACATGTTATTGATGTGTACTTTACTAGTGTTTATAGCAACCCCTCAGTATTTGATGCTAGTTCAGTTGCTAAGATTAGTAACTCGAAATGGGAGTTGCAGAATAAACAGAGACTAGTTAAGGGTGAAGTGACGATGTGTGTTGGAAGTGGTTCCAAGATTGATATGATCATCATCGCACACTCCCTATAATTTCGGGATTAGTGTTGAACCTAAATAAGTGTTATTTAGTGTTTGCGTTGAGCATGAATATGATTTGATCATGTTTATTGTAATACGGTTATTCATTTAAGTAAGAGAATAAATTGTTGTTCTGTTTACATGAATAAAACTTTATATGGTTACACACCCAATGAAAATAGTTCGTTGGATCTCGATCGTAGTGATACACATAATCATAATATTGAAACCAAAAGATGCAAAGTTAATAATGATAGTGCAACTTATTTGTGGCACTGCCGTTTAGGTCATATTGGTGTAAAGCGCATGAAGAAACTCCATGCTGATGGGCTTTTGGAATCACTTGATTATGAATCAGTTGATGCTTGCGAACCATGCCTTATGGGCAAGATGACTAAAACGCCGTTCTCCGGAACAATGAAGCAAGCAACAGATTTGTTGGAAATCATACATACTGATGTATGTGGTCCGATGAATATTAAGGCTTGCAGCAAGTATCATTATTTTCAGACCTCCACAGATGATTTGAGCAGATATGGGGATATCTACTTGATGAAACATAAGTCTGAGACATTTGAACAGTTCAAAGAATTTCAGAGTGAAGAAGAAAATCATCGTGACAAGAAAATAAAAGTTTCTACGATATGATCGCAGAGGTAAAATATTTGAGTTACGAGTTTGGTCTTCAGTTAAAAACAATGTGAAATAGTTTCACTACTCACGCCGCCTGGAACACCACAAGATGATGGTGTGTCCGAACATCGTAACCATACTTTATTAGATATGGTGCAATCTATGATGTCTCTTGCCGATTTACCACTATCGTTTTGGGGTTATGCATTAGGGACAGCTGCATTCACGTTAAATAGGGCACCATCAAAATCCGTTGAGACGACGCCTTATAAACTGTGGTTTGGCAAGAAACCAAAGTTGTCGTTTCTGAAAGTTTGGGGCTGCGATGCTTATGTGAAAAAGCTTCAACCTGATAAGCTCGAACCCAAATCGGAGAAATGTGTCTTCATAGGATATCCAAAAGAAACTATTGGATACACCTTCTATCACAAGACCGAAGGCAAGACTTTTGTTGCTATATTCGGAAACTTTCTAGAGAAGGAGTTTCTCTCGAAAGAAGTGAGTGGGAGGAAAGTAGAACTTGGCGAGGTAACTGTACCTGCTCCCTTATTGGAAAGTAGTTCATCACAGAAATCTGTTCCTGTGACTACTACACCAATTAGTGAGGAAGCTAATGATGATGATCATGTAACTTCAGATCAAGTTGCTACCAAATCTCGTAGGTAAACCAGAGTGAGATCCGCACCAGAGTGGTACGGTAATCCTGTTCTGGAAGTTATGTTACTAGACCATGACGAACTTGCGAACTATGAGGAAGCGATGATGAGCCCAGATTCCGCGAAATGGTTTGAGGCCATGAAATCTCAGATATGATCCATGTATGAGAACAAAGTTTGGACTTTGGTTGACTTGCCCGATGATCGGCAAGCAATTGAGAATAAATGGATCTTCAAGAGGAAGACGGACGCTGATAGTAGTGTTACTATCTACAAAGCTAGAATTGTCGCAAAAGGTTTTCGACAAGTTCAAGGTGTTGACTACGATGAGAGCTTCTCACTCGTATCTATGCTTGAGTCTGTCCGAATCATGTTAGTAATTGCCGCATTTTATGAAATCTAGCAAATGGATAAACAAAACTGCATTCCTTAATGGATTTATTAAGGAAGAGTTGTATATGATGCAACAGAAGGTTTTGTCAATCCGAAAGGTGCTAACAAAATATGCAAGCTCCAGCGATCCATCTGTGGACTGGTGCAAGCATCTCGGAGTTGGAATATACGCTTTGATGAGTTGATCAAAACATATAGTTTTATATAGACTTGCGGTGAAGCCTGTATTTACAAGAAAGTGAGTGGGAGCACTACAACATTTCTGATAAGTATATGTGATGACATATTGTTGATCGGAAATAATGTAGAATTATTCTGTAAAGCATAAAGGAGTTTTTGAAAGGAGTTTTTCAAAGAAAGACTTCGGTGAAGCTGCTTACATATTGAGCTTCAAGATCTATAGAGATAGATCAAGACGCTTGATAAGTTTTTTCAATGAGTACATACCTTGAAAAGATTTTGAAGTAGTTCAAAATGGAGCAGTCAAAGAAAGAGTTCTTGCCTGTATTACAAGGTGTGAAGTTGAGTAAGACTCAAAGCCCAACCACGGCAGAAGATAGAAAGAGAATGAAAGTCATTCCCTATGCCTTGGCCATAGGTTCTATAAAGTATGTCATGCTGTGTACCAGATCTATTGTATACCTTGCACTGATTAGGCAAGGGAGTACAACAGTGATCTAGGAGTAGATCACGGGACAACGGTCAGAATTATCCTTAGTGCAATAAGGATATGTTTCTCGATTATGGACGTGACAAAAAGGTTCGTCATAAAGGGTTATGTCGATGCAAGTTTTTGACACTGATCCAGATGATTCTAAGTCTCAATCTAGATACATATTGAAAGTGGGAGCAATTAGCTAGAGTAGCTCCATGCAGAGCATTGTAGACATAGAATTTTGCAAAATACATACAGATCTGAATATGGCAGGCCCGTTGACTAAATTTCTCTCACAAGCAAAACATGATCACTCTTTGGGTGTTAATCACATAGCGATGTGAACTAGATTATTGAATCTAGTAAACCCTTTGGGTGTTAGTCACATGGAGATGTGAACCAATCACATAAAGATGTGAACTATTGGTGTTAATCACATAGCGATGTGAACTAGATTATTGACTCTAGTGCAAGTGGGAGACTGAAGGAAATATGCCCTAGAGGCAATAATAAAGTTATTATTTATTTCCTTATATCATGATAAAAGTTTATTATTCATGCTAGAATTGTATTAACCGGAAACATAATACATGTGTGAATACATAGACAAACAAAGTGTCACTAGTATGCCTCTACTTGACTAGCTCGTTAATCAAAGATGGTTATGTTTCCTAACCATGGGCAAAGAGTTGTCATTTGATTAACGGGATCACATCATTAGTTGAATGATCTGATTGACATGACCCATTCCATTAGCTTAGCACACGATCGTTTAGTATGTTGCTATTGCTTTCTTCATGACTTATACATGTTCCTATGACTATGAGATTATGCAACTCCCGTTTACCGGAGGAACACTTTGTGTGCTACCAAACGTCACAACGTAACTGGGTGATTATAAAGGAGCTCTACAGGTGTCTCCAAAGGTAGATGTTGGGTTGGCGTATTTCGAGATTAGGATTTGTCAGTCCGATTGTCGGAGAGGTATCTCTGGGCCCTCTCGGTAATGCACATCACTTAAGCCTTGCAAGCATTGCAACTAATGAGTTAGTTGCGGGATGATGTATTACGGAACGAGTAAAGAGACTTGCCGGTAACGAGATTGAACTAGGTATTGGATACCGACGATCGAATCTCAGGCAAGTAACATACCGATGACAAAGGGAACAACGTATGTTGTTATGCGGTCTGATCGATAAAGATCTTCGTAGAATATGTAGGAGCCAATATGAGCAGCCAGGTTCTGCTATTGGTTATTGACCGGAGACGAGTCTCGGTCATGTCTACATTGTTCTCGAACCCGTAGGGTCCGCATGCTTAAGGTTTCGATGACAGTTATATTATGAGTTTATGAGTTTTGATGTACCGAAGGATTTTGGAGTCTCGGATGCGATCACGGACATGACGAGGAGTCTCGAAATGGTCGAGACATAAAGATTGATATATCGGAAGCCTATGTTTGGATATCGGAAGTGTTCCGGGTGAAATCGGGATTTTACCGGAGTACCGGGAGGTTACCGGAACCCCCCGGGAGGTATATGGGCCTTAGTGGGCCTTAGTGGAAGTGAGGAGAGGTGGCCAGAGATGGGCCGCGCGCCTCTCCCCTCTTTGGTCCGAATATGACAAGGAGAGGGGGCCGGCCCCCCTTCCTCCTCTCTCTCCTCTTTCCCCCCTCCACGAATCCTATTCCAACTAGGAAAGGGGGGGGGGAGTCCTACTCCCGGAGGGAGTAGGACTCCTCCTGGCGTGCCTCCTCTTGGCCGGCCGGCCCCCCCTTTGAGCCTTTATATACGGAGGCAGGGGCACCCCCTAGGGACACAAGTTGATCCACATGATCATATTCTTAGCCGTGTGCGGTGCCCCCTTCCACCATAGTCCTCAATAATATTGTAGCAGTGCTTAGGTGAAGCCCTGCGACATTAGTACATCAAGATCGTCACCACGCCGTCGTGCTGACGGAACTCTTCCCCGACACTTTGCTGGATTGGAGTCCGGGGATCGTCATCGAGCTGAACGTGTGCCAGAACTCGGAGGTGCCGTAGTTTCGGTGCTTGATCGGTCGGGCCGTGAAGACGTACGACTACATCAATCGCGTTGTCATAATGCTTCCACTATCGGTCTACGAGGGTACGTAGACAACACTCTCCCCTCTTGTTGCTATGCATCACCATGATCTTGCGTGTGCGTAGGAAAATTTTGAAATTACTATGTTCCCAAACACAACCAGAGTAAGATCCGCACCAGAGTGGTACGGTAATCCTGTTCTGGAGGTCATGTTACTTGACCATGACGAACCTACGAACTATGAGGAAGCGATGATGAGCCCAAATTCCGCAAAATGGCTTAAGGCCATGAAATCTGAGATGGGATCCATGTATGAGAACAAAGTGTGGACTTTGGTTGACTTGCCCGATGATCGGCAAGCCATAGAGAATAAATGGATCTTCAAGAAGAAGACTGACATTGACGGTAATGTTACTGTCTACAAAGCTCAACTTGTTGCAAAAGGTTTTCAACAAGTTCAAGGAGTTGACTATGATGAGACCTTCTCACCCGTAGCGATGCTGAAGTCCGTCCGAATCATGTTAGCAATTGCCGCATTTCATGATTATGAAATTTGGCAAATGGATGTCAAAACTGCATTCCTTAATGGATATATTAAAGAAGAGTTGTATATGATGCAACCAGAAGGTCTTGTCGATCCAAAAGGTGCTAACAAAGTGTGCAAACTCCAACGATTCATTTATGGACTAGTGCAAGCCTCTCGGAGTTGGATTATACACTTTGATAGTGTGATCAAAGCATATGGTTTTATACAGACTTTTGGAGAAGCCTGTATTTACAAGAAAGTGAGTGGGAGCTCTGTAGCATTTCTGATATTATATGTAAATGACATATTGTTGATTGGAAATGATATTGAATTTCTGAATAGCATAAAAGGATACTTAAATAAGAAATTTTCAATTAGAGACCTCGGTGAAGCTGCTTATATATTGGGCATCAAGATCTATAGAGAGAGATCAAGACGCTTAATTGGACTTTCACAAAGCACATGCCTTGATAAAGTTTTGAAGAAGTTCAAAACGGATCAAGCAAAGAAAGGGTTCTTGCCTGTGTTACAAGGTGTGAAGTTGAGTCATACTCAATGCGGTTCCTGCCTGTGTTACAAGGTGTGAAGTTGAGTCAGACTCAATGCCTGACCACTGTAGAAGATAGATAGAAAATGAAAGTCATTCCCTATGCTTCAGCCATAGGTTCTATCATGTATGCAATGCTGTGTACCAGACTCGATGTGTGTCTTGCTATTAGTTTAGCAGGGAGGTACCAAAGTAATCCAGGAATGGATCACTGGACAGCAGTCAAGAATATCCTGAAATACCTGAAAAGGACTAAGGATATGTTTCTCGTTTATGGAGGTGACAAAGAGCTCGTCGTAAACGGTTACGTCGATGCAAGCTTTGACACTGATCCGGATGACTCTAAGTCACAAACCGGATACATATTTTTATTGAATGGTGGAGCTATCAGTTGGTGCAGTTCTAAGGAAAGCGTCGTGGCAGGATCTACATGTGAAGCAGAATACATAGCTGCTTCGAAAGTAGCAAATGAAGGAGTCTAGATGAAGGAGTTCATATCCGATCTAGGTGTCATACCTAGTGCATCGGGTCGAATGAAAATCTTTTGTGAAAATACTGGTGCAATTGCCTTGGCAAAGGAATCCAGATTTCACAAGAGAACCAAGCACATCAAGAGACGCTTCAATTCCATCCGCGATCAAGTCAAGGAGGGAGACATAGAGATTTGCAAGATACATACGGATCTGAATGTTGCAGACCCGTTGACTAAGCCTCTCTCACGAGCAAAACATGATCAGCACCAAGACTCCATGGGTGTTAGAATCATTACAATGTAATCTAGATTATTGACTCTAATGCAAGTGGGAGACTGAAGGAAATATGCCCTAGAGGCAATAATAATGTCATTATTTATATTGCCTTATATCATGATAAATATTTATTATTCATGCTAGAATTGTATTAATAGGATACTTAGTACATGTGTGAATACATAGACAAACAGAGTGTCACCAGTATGCCTCTACTTGACTAGCTCGTTAATCAAATATGGTTAAGTTTCCTAGCCATAGACATGAGTTGTCATTTGATGAACAGGATCACATCATTAGAGAATGATGTGATTGACTTAACCCATCCGTTAGCTTAGCACTATGATCGTTTAGTTTATTGCTAATGCTTTCTTCATAGCTTATACATGTTCCTATGACTATGAGATTATGCAACTCCCGAATACCAGAGGAACACTTAGTGTGATATCAAACGTCACAACATAACTGGGTGACTATAAAGATGCTCTACATGTGTCTCTGATGGTGTTTGTTGTTTTGGCATAAATCGAGATTAGGATTTTTCACTCCGTGTATCGGAGAGGTATCTCTGGGCCCTCTCGGTAATGCACATCACTATAAGCCTTGCAAGCAATGTGACTAATGAGTTAGTTACGGGATGATGCATTACGGAATGAGTAAAGAGACTTGCCGGTAACGAGATTGAACTAGGTATTTAGATACTGACGATTGAATCTCGGGCAAGTAACATACCGATGACAAAAGGAACAACGTATGTTGTTATGCGGTTTGACCGATAGAGACCTTAGTAGAATATGTAGGAACCAATATGAGCATCCAGGTTCCGCTATTGGTTATTGACCGGAAGTGAGTCTCCGTCATGTCTACATAGTTCTCGAACCCGTAGGGTCCGCACGCTTAACGTTCAATGATGATCAGTATTATGAGTTTATGTGTTTTGATGTACCGAAGGTAGTTCGGAGTCCCAGATGTGATCACGTACATGGCGAGGAGTCTCGAAATGGTTGAGACTTAAAGATTGATATATTGGGCGATGTTATTCGGACACGGGATGAGTTCCGGGGGTCACCGGATAAGTATTGGAGTGCCGGGGGGTTGTCAGAACCCCTCGGGGAACTAATGGGCCAACATGGGCCTTGTGAGAGAAATAGGAGAGGGCCTAGGGCAGGCCGCCCGCCCCCCTTGAGGAGTCCGAATTGGACTAGGAGGGGGCGGCGCCCCCCTCTCCTTCCTTCTCCTTCTCCCTCTCTCCCTCTCCTTCCTTCCCCTTCTCTCCCTTATTGGAAACCTACTAGGAACAGGATTCCTATTCCTAGTAGGAATCCTACTTGGGGCGCACCCCTATAGGGCCAGCTGGCCTCCCCTTGCTCCTTTATATACGGGGGCAGGGGGCACCCTAGAACACACAAGTTGACAGTTGTCTTAGCCATTTGCGGTGCCCCCTCCACAGATTTCCACCTCGGTCATATCGTTGTAGTGCTCAGGCGAAGCCCTGCGCCGATAACTTCATCATCACCGTCATCACGCTGTTGTGCTGCTGAAACTCTCCTTCGGCCTCAGCTGGATCAATAGTACGAGGGACGTCACCGAGCTGAACGTGTGCAGATCGCGGAGGTGCCGTGTGTTCGGTACTTGGATTGGTTGGATCGGAAAGACATTCGACTACATCAACCACGTTACTAAACGCTTCCGCTTTTGGTCTACGAGGGTACGTGGACACACTCTCCCCTCTTGTTGCTATGCATCACCTAGATGGATCTTGCGTGTGCGTAGGCAATTTTTTTGAAATACTACGTTCCCCAACACAAGCTACGAGTAAAACCAACCCTCGAGTTTCCCCAAGGTGGCCCCACAGGCTGCCCATTTGGGACCAACACCATCAGCACTGGCCCCCTGTATTAGGTTGAATAACGAACCTCGGATAGCGCTAACTCCCTATGCGTCAAATTTATTATCATGTTTAGTTATTATGTTGGGCAAATGGTAAAACCAATGTTGGGTCTTGCTGGAAGAGTTTTATTCAAAGCGAACTGTCAAGAGGGTCCCATAAACCCTCATCGTGTTAGGGACGCAAAATCAAGGAACATAACACTGGTATGAGAGAAACTAGGGCGGCAAGAGTGGAACAAAACACCAGGCAAAAGGCCGAGCCTTCCACCCTTTACCAAGTATATAGATGCATTAATTAAATAAGAGATATTGTGATATCCCATGATATCCATGTCCCAACATGGAACAAACTGCAACTGCACCTGCAACTAACAACGCTATAAGAGGGGCTGAGCAAAGCGGTAACATAGCCAAACAACGGTTTGCTGGGATGGTGGGAAAAGGTTAGAGGTTGTTTCATGGCATATTGGGAGGCTTGATAAACAAGTGGTAGGTAGCGCGACATAGCGGTAGCATCAAGACAACTAGCAAATCAAAGATAGTAGTGGTATCCAGGGTAATGATCATCTTGCCTGAAATCCCGATAGGAAGAAGACCGAATCCATGAAGTAGACGAACTAACATAGTCGAACGGATCCTCACAATCGCAACGTAACCAGAACTATAGGGAAGAAGCACAACCGGAAAGAAGCAAACAACATGGTAAACAACCATCACATAAACATGGCATGATGCGCATCCAAGTATGATGCATGTCCGGTTTAATGAGTCATGGCATGGCGAAGTGCAACAAACAGTACTACAAATTAAGTGGAGCTCAATATGCAATGAGTTGCATATTTACAAAACACCACATTCGATTATTTAGTTCGCTCTCGTTTATGTACACAACAATATTAAATGTTGGTTAGCATGGCAAGAGGTGAAGCATAAGTAAACTAACTATTTAGGCAAGTTTAAATGAGGCCGGAACAACGAATAACAATTCCGGAAAATCCCCATATGCATATTTTGGATTTGGTACTGTTCTGCCTAAAACCATATTTTAGAGTTGTTAAACATGCAAAATAAGTGCATCATGTTAAACTATGCATTTTTCTACCCCATTTACATATCAAGTTTATTAAATTCAAAGCTACGGTTATTTAGTTATTAAATAAATCATTTTAGCATGGCATTTAGCAAATTAATGCAAACAGCAGGTTTAAACATTTTAAACATGGATGAAAGTTGCATAATATGAAACTAGATGAAATTCTAAGCATTTTACATATTTAAATCATTTTAATCCGATGCACGGTTCAAGAGTTATTATATGCATGAACAATGAGGATTTTTCTATAAAACTGCAAACTCTGGATAAATAGCTAAATTCATAGACATAGGAAAAACACTACGGGCCGAATCTGGGGCGGACTGGGCCTCACAAGAGGGGCTTAGCCCATGCGGTGGAGAGGAAGGCTGACAGGGAGGCGCGCTGGGCCGAAGCCAACCTGGCTGGAGCGGTGCTGGCTTGGATCGAACGATGAAGGGGATTGAGTAGGCTGCTGACGAAGGGGGGGCCATACTGTAGCGAGACGAGGACGAGGTCAACACACGCGGGCACGTTCGCGGCAGAGAAACATGGTGCGTGCACGGGACGGCATCGACGACGGAGCTCCGGGAAGAAGATGGCAGCGATAGGAAGAACTTGGTGTGCGGACGAGGGACTTGACGCGAGGGAGAAGCGGGACTTGGCGCGGCGGCTGGTCAACGCGGGGTCGAGGCAGGACGGCTGGGTGCTTGCAGGCAGGGAGGCCGCGGATCTCGACGGAGATGGTCAAACAACAGCGGCAGCGACACATCCGAGCATGAGGAAGATAGATCCGTCCGTTCTCGTCGGTCTTGGCGGCGGGGCTGAGTTTCAGGCGACGGACGGGCGGCGAGGAGGTTGTCCATGGTGTCGGCTTCCTTTGAAGGTGAGCGAAAGAGAGATCGTGAGATGAGAGGGAGAAGGTGAGGAAAAAAAGGAAGGGCAGAGGGGCGGCCTGGCAGTTGTGGTCTCACGCAAGGCCGGACGGCGACGAGGGACTCGATCGGGAGCTCCTCTCCCGTTCCAGATCGAGGAGGCTGTGGCAACAAGGTGGTCTCGATCCGATCTGGATCGAGCGCTGCATGAGGCTCGGGCATGCTGGTGGTCATCGAATCTCCATCTGGCGGCCACAGATGGATGGGTAGAAGGCTATAATGGGGTTGGATTTGGTTGGCTGGTTGGGGATCGAGAAGTGGCATCTGGTTGGGTAGTGGAGGAAAATGAGGAGAAGGCTGGTCCGGCGGCAGTGAAGGGACATATCCCCTGGGGATTAGGGTTTGTCCCAAATAGGCATGGAGGGGTGGCTTAAATAGGGAATGGGGGCTAGGAGAGGGGTTTGGGGCTTATCTCGGGTCATTAGATCATCATCGGACGGCTCCCGTCAAAGGGGTTTGGGTTAGTGATGTCTACTACACAACCTTCTTCTTGTAGACTTTGTTGGGCCTCCAAGTGCAGAGGTTTGTAGGACAGTAGCAAATTTCCCTCAAGTGGATGACCTAAGGTTTATCAATCCGTGGGAGGCGTAGGATGAAGATGATCTCTCTCAAGCAACCCTGCAACCAAATAACAAAGAGTCTCTTGTGTCCCCAACACACCCAATACAATGGTAAATTGTATAGGTGCACTAGTTCGGCG
This sequence comes from Triticum monococcum, assembly GCA_034509565.1. Classification (NCBI taxonomy): domain Eukaryota; kingdom Viridiplantae; phylum Streptophyta; class Magnoliopsida; order Poales; family Poaceae; genus Triticum; species Triticum monococcum. The sequence goes on along the minus strand of CM067847.1, from coordinate 629,747,394 downwards.
AAGAGATGGTGATACAAGTGCAATATGGATAGTAGATAAAGGTATTTGTAATCTGAAATTATAAAAACAGCAAGGTAACTAATAATAAAAGTGAGCGTAAACGGTATTGCAATGTGTGGAAATAAGGCCCAGGGTTCATACTTTCACCAGTATAAATTCCCGCAACAATGATAACATAATTGGATCACATAACTATCCCTCAACATGCAACAAAGAGTCACTCCAAAGTCACTAATAGCGGAGAACGAACGAAGAGATTATGGTAGCGTATGAAACCACCTCAAAGTTATTCTTTCCAATCAATCTGTTGGGCTATTCCTATAAGTGTCACAAACAACCCTAGAGTTCATACTAGAATAACACCTTAAGACACAAATCAACCAAAACCCCAATGTCACCTAGATACTCCAATGTCACCTCAAGTATCCGTGGGTATGATTATACGATATGCATCACACAATCTCATATTCATCTATTCAACCAACACAAAGGACCTCAAAGAGTGCCCCAAAGTTTCTACCGGAGAATCACGACGAAAACGGGTGCCAACTCCTATGCATAGGTTCATGGGCGGAACCCGCAAGTTGATCACCAAATCATACATCAAGTGAATCACGTGATATCCCATTGTCACCACAGATATCCACGGCAAGACATACATCAAGTGTTCTCAAATCTTTAAAGACTCAATCCGATAAGATAACTTCAAAGGGGAAACTCAATTCATTACAAGATAGTAGAGGGGGAAGAAACACCATAGGATCCAAATGTAATAGCAAAGCTCGCGATACATCAAGATCATATCACCTCAAGAACACGAGAGAGAGAGAGAGAGAGCTCAAACACATAGCTACTGGTACATACCCTCTGCCCCGAGGGAGAATTACTCCCTCCTCATCATGGAGAGCACTGGGATGATGAAGATGGCCACCGGAGAAGGATTCCCCCTCCGACAGGGTGCCGGAACGGGTCTAGATTGGTTTTTGGTGGCTATGGAGGCTTCTGGCGGCGGAACTCCCGATCTATTGTGCTCACGGATGTTTTTAGGGTATATGGAGATATATAGGCGGAAGAAGTACGTCAGGGGGGCCACGAGGGGCTCACGAGGGTGGAGGGCGAGCCCAGGGGGGTGGGCGCGCTCCCCTGCCTCGTGACCTCCTCGCAGATCCCCCGACGTGCACTCCAAGTCTTCTGGGCTTCTTTCCTTCCAAAAATGAGTTCCGTGAAGTTTCAGGTCAATTGGACTCCGTCTGGTTTTCCTTTTCTTCAAAACCCTAAAATAGGGTAAAAACAGAAACTGGCACTGGGCTCTGGGTTAATAGGTTAGTCCCAAAAATGATATAAAAGTGTATAATAAAGCCCATAAACATTCAAAAGAGTAGATAATATAGCATGGAGCAATCAAAAATTATAGATACGTTGGAGACGTATCAGTTAGGAGAGTCCGAATAAGAAACGGAAGATGCTCGGGATGTTTGGGGTTAATCCAGACCCAACGGTCACTGGGGGAGTCCTGGACTAAGGGGTCCTCGGGCGACCGGCCTATTAGACATGGGCCGGACTGATGGGCTGTGAAGATACAAAGACCGAAGACTCTACCCGTGTCCAGATGGGACTCTCCTTGGCGTGGAAGGCACGCTTGGTGATCAAATATGAAGATTCCTTTCTCTGTAACCGACCTTATGTAACCCTAGATCCCTCTGGTGTCTATATAAACCGGAGGGCTAGGTTCGTAGACAGATATCCTCATAATCATAGTCAAACATGCTAGACTTTTAGGGTTTAGCCATTACGATCTCATGGTAGATCAACTCTTGTAATACTCATATTCATCAAGACCAATCAAGCAGGACTCCTTTTAGGGTTTAGCATGACTCTAATATTATTACCTCCATATCTCAAAACAATCATCAAGCATCAAACTTCTCTTAGTATTCAATACTCTATATGAAAGTTTTTACTAATCTTCTATACCTAGCATATTAGGATTTAAGCAAATTACCATGCTATTTAAGACTCTCAAAATAATCTAAGTGAAGCATGAGAGTTCATCTATTTCTTATAAAATAAAATCACCACTGTGCTCTAAAAAGATATAAGTGAAGCACTAGAGCAAATAAGAAACTACTCCGAAAGATATAAGTGAAGATCAATGAGTAGTCGAACAATTATGCAACTATGTGAAGACTCTCTAACATTTAATAATTTAAGATCTTGGTATTTTATTCAAACAGCAAGCAAAACTACATAAAATAAAATGACGCTCCAAGCAAAACACATATCATGTGGCGAATAAAAATATAGCTCCAAGTAAAGTTACCGATGAATGGAGACGAAAGAGGGGATGCCTTCCGGGGCATCCCCAAGCTTAGGCTCTTGGCTATCCTTGAATATTACCTTGGGGTGCCTCGGGCATACCCAAGCTTAGGCTCCTTCTACTCCTTATTCCATAGTCCATCGAATCCTTACCCAAACTTGAAAACTTCACAACACAAAACTTAATAGAAAACTCGTAAGCTCCGTTAGTATAAGAAAGTAAATCACCACTTCAAGGTACTGTAATGAACTCATTCTTTATTTATATTGGTGTTAAACCTACTGTATTCCAACTTCTCTATGGTTTATAAACTATTTTACTAGCCATAGATTCATCAAAATAAGTAAACAACACATAGAAAACAGAATCTGTCAAAAACAGAACAGTCTGTAGTAATCTGGATCAAACGTATACTTATGGAACTCATAAAATTCTAAAATAAATTTCTGGACCTGAGGAATTTATCTATTAATCATCTGCAAAAATAATTAACTAAATATCACTCTTCAAATAAAAATGGAAGCAATTCTCGTGAGCGCTAAAGTTTCTGTTTTTTACAGCATGATCAACAAGACTTTCCCCAAGTCTTCCCAAAGGTTCTACTTGGAACAAACACTAATTAAAATCATAAAACTACATCTAAACAGAGGCTAGATAAATTATTTATTACTAAACAGGAACAAAAAGCAAGGAACTAAAATAAAATTGGGTTGCCTCCCAACAAGCGCTATCGTTTAATGCCCCTAGCTAGGCATGATGATTTCAATGATGCTCACAGAAAGGATAAGAATTGAAACATAAAGAGAGCATCATGAAAAATATGACTAGCACATTTAAGTCTAACCCACTTCCTATGCATAGGGATTTTGTGAGCAAACAACTTGTGGGAACAATAATCAACTAGCATAGGAGGGTAAAACAAGCATAACTTCAAAGCTTTAAGCATATAGAGAGGAAACTTGATATTATTGCAATTCCTACAAGCATATGTTCCTCCCTCATAATAATTTTAAGTAGCATCATGAATGAATTGAACAATATAACCAGCACCTAAAGCATTCTTTTCATTATCTACAAGCATAGAAATTATATTACTCTCCACATAAGCAAAATTCTTCTCATTCGGGATAGTGGAAGTATCATAAGAGACTTGGATACTATAAATTGTTTCCACATTAAAAGAGTAATGTTCAGAGAAGGGGTAATCATAATCATGACAAGTTTTATAAATATAATCACTACTTTTTATAGCATATGTATCATCACAATAATTATCATAAGTAGGAGGCATGCTATCATAATTATAAATTTGCATATCAAAACTTGGGAGACTAAAAATATCATCTCCACTAATCATAGCTTCCCCAAGCTTGGGACAAACATTAATTGCAGCAAATATATTCTCAAAAACATCATCTTCATCAAAGATAGCATCCCCAAGCTTGGGCCTTTTCATATCATAAGCATAATCACTCTCATCATTAATAGTATGGATAGCACCAATAGTATAGCAATTATCATATTCTTCCAAGCAAGTGCCAAAAAGATTTTCAAGATCATAAGAAGTATCATTATCTTCCACAATTATATTTTCATGAGGTACAATAGTAATAGGAGCAGCACTATTTGGGAGAGATATATTTTTACCTCTCTTCCTTTTTCTTTTCTTCTTCTTCACCACATCATGTGTGGGTTCAATCCTCTTTTTGGAGCTCCTTATTAATGAGATTGGTTGAATAGGAGGATCCTCCTCGTTACCTGATTCATCGTAAGAAATAATAGGAGGATATTGGGAAGTCTCTTCCCTTTCATTAGTATTCTCTTCATCTTCTATTTGTTTTCTTTTCTTTATGTAGTTGGCAATATAAGGATTTTCAATGCAATTCACTACACAATACATATAAATTTCCTCTAGATCAAAATGAAGAACTTTATCAAGATTAAACTTTGGAATACCCTCAGTTATATGTTTCATTTCCTCATACCCCAAAAGAAGACTAAGCTCTTTATGATGCTCAAGGGTAATCAAATTATCAGAATTTTTGGATACGATTCGGTTATGAAACAATTTGCATTGGAGATTTAAATGACCATGTTCATTGAAAAGTTCACAAGGGGCGTGAAAAATATTAAACTTTTCAGCACAATCATCAAGACTTTCTTGCAACAATTCAGTTTCTAAGTACTTATGCCTCATGCAATATCTATGTTCCCTATTTGGTGTGTACTTACAAACCCAATGCACTCCACAAAAATTGACATGTTTATAGGAGACATTTTCATCATAACTAGTGCAATCATCATTAGTATTATGGATATTAAAAGAATTCGTACTAACAACGTTGCAATCATGCTCATCATTCACATATTTAGTGCCAAACATTTTATAGATTTCTTCTTCTAGCACTTGAGCACAATTATGCTTTCCATCATACTCATGAAAGATATTAAAAAGGTGAATTGTATGAGGCAAACTTAATTCCATTTTTAATTTTCTTCTGTAAACTAAATTAGTGATAAAACAAGAAACTAAAAGACTCGATTGCAAGATCTAAAGATATACCTTCAAGCACTCACCTCCCCGACAACGGCGCCAGAAAAGAGCTTGATGTCTATTACACAACCTTCTTCTTGTAGACGTTGTTGGGCCTCCAAGTGCAGAGGTTTGTAGGACAGTAGAAAATTTCCCTCAAGTGGATGACCTAAGGTTTATCAATCTATGGGAGGCGTAGGATGAAGATGGTCTCTCTCAAGCAACCCTGCAACCAAATAACAAAGAGTCTCTTGTGTCCCCAACACACCCAATACAATGGTAAATTGTATAGGTGCACTAGTTCGGCGAAGAGATGGTGATACAAGTGCAATATGGATAGTAGATAAAGGTATTTGTAATCTGAAATTATAAAAACAGCAAGGTAACTAATAATAAAAGTGAGCGTAAACGGTATTGCAATGTGTGGAAATAAGGCCTAGGGTTCATACTTTCGCTAGTGTAAATTCCCTCAACAATGATAACATAATTGGATCACATAACTATCCCTCAACATGCAACAAAGAGTCACTGCAAAGTCACTAATAGCGGAGAACGAATGAAGAGATTATGGTAGGGTACGAAACCACCTCAAAGTTATTCTTTCCAATCAATCCGTTGGGCTATTCCTATAAGTGTCACAAACAGCCCTAGAGTTCGTACTAGAATAACACCTTAAGACAAATCAACCAAAACCCTAATGTCACCTAGATACTCCAATGTCACCTCAAGTATCTGTGGGTATGATTATACGATATGCATCACACAATCTCAGATTCATCTGTTCAACAAAGACAAAGGACCTCAAAGAGTGGCCCAAAGTTTCTACCGGAGAATCATGACGAAAACGTGTGCCAACCCCTATGCATAGGTTCATGGGAGGAACCCGCAAGTTGATCACCAAATCATACATTAAGTGAATCACGTGATATCCCATTGTCACCACAGATATCCACGGCAAGAAAAACATCAAGTGTTCTCAAATCTTTAAAGACTCAATCCGATAAGATAACTTCAAAGGGGAAACTCAATTCATTACAAGGGAGTAGAGGGGGGAAGAAACATCATATGATCCAAATATAATAGCAAAGCTCGCGATACATCAAGATCGTATCACCTCAAGAACATGAGAGAGAGAGAGATCAAACACATAGCTACTGGTACATAACCTCAGCCCCGAGGGAGAACTACTCCCTCCTCGTCACGGAGAGCACCAGGATGATGAAAATGGCCACCGGAGAAGGATTCCCCCTCCGGCAGGGTGCCGGAACGGGTCTAGATTGGTTTTTGGTGGCTACGGAGGCTTCTGACGGCGGAACTCCCGATCTATTTTGCTCACGGATGTTTTTAGGGTATATGGAGATATATAGGCGGAAGAATTATGTCAGGGGGGCCATGAGGGGCTCACGAGGGTGGAGGGCGCGCCCAGGAGGGGGGGGGGGCGCTCCCCCTGCCTCGTGACCTCCTCAAAGTTCCCCCGACGTGCACTCCAAGTCTTCTGGGCTTCTTTCCTTCCAAAAATGAGTTCCGTGAAGTTTCAGGTCAATTGGAGTCCATTTGGTTTTCCTTTTCTTCAAAACCCTAAAACAAGGTAAAAACAGAAACTGGCACTGGGCTCTGGGTTAATAGGTTAGTCCCAAAAATGATATAAAAGTGTATAATATAGCCCATAAACATTCAAAACAGTAGATAATATAGCATGGAGCAATCAAAAATTATAGATACGTTGGAGACGTATCAGTTAGGAGAGTCCGAATAAGAAACGGAAGATGCTCGGGATGTTTGGGGTTAATCCAGACCCAACGGTCACTGGGGGAGTCCTGGACTAAGGGGTCCTCGGGCGCCCGGCCTATTAGACATGGGCCGGACTGATGGGCTGTGAAGATACAAAGACCGAAGACTCTACCCGTGTCCGGATGGGACTCTCCTTGGCGTGGAAGGCAAGCTTGGTGATCAAATATGAAGATTCCTTTCTCTGTAACTGACCTTATGTAACCCTAGATCCCTCCGGTGTCTATATAAATCGGAGGGCTAGGTTCGTAGATAGATATCCTCATAATCATAGTCAGACATGCTAGACTTTTAGGGTTTAGCCATTACGATCTCGTGGTAGATCAACTCTTGTAATACTCATATTCATCAAGATCAATCAAGCAAGAAGTAGGGTCTTACCTCCATAGAGAGGGCCCGAACCTGGGTAAACATTATGTCCCCTGTCTCCTGTTACCATCGACCTTAGACGCACAGTTCGGGACCCCCTAGCCAAGATCTGCCGGCTTTGACACCGGCATTGGTGCTTTCATTGAGAGTTCCGCTGTGACGTTGAAAGATAGGTTCGATGGATCGCCTTGTTCTCAAGGACAACCTCACCTCCGGAGGAGCACTGACCCTGATGTCTACTACACAACCTTCTTCTTGTAGACGTTGTTGGGCCTCCAAGTGCAGAGGTTTGTAGGACAGTAGCAAATTTCCCTCAAGTGGATGAGCTAAGGTTTATCAATCCGTAGGAGGTGTAGGATGAAGATGGTCTCTCTCAAGCAACCCTGCAACCAAATAACAAAGAGTCTCTTGTGTCCCCAACACACCCAATACAATGATAAATTGTATAGGTGCACTAGTTCGGCGAAGAGATGGTGATAAAAGTGGTATACGAATAGTAGATAAAGGTTTTTGTAATCTGAAAATATAAAAACAGCAAGGTAACTAATGATAAAAGTGAGCGTAAATGGTATTGCAGTGCGTTGAAACAAGGCCTACGATTCATACTTTGACTAGTGCAAGTCCTCTCAACAATAAGAACATAATTGGATCACATAACTATCCCTCAACATGCAACAAAGAGTCACTCCAAAGTCACTAATAGCGGAGAACAAACGAAGAGATTATGGTAGGGTACGAAACAAGCTCAAAGTTATTCTTTCCAATCAATCCATTGGGCTATTCCTATAAGTGTCACAAACAACCCTAGAGTTCGTACTAGAATAACACCTTAAGACACAAATCAACCAAAACCCTAATGTCACCTAGATACTCCAATGTCACCTCAAGTATCCGTGGGTATGATTATACGATATGCATCACACAATCTCAAATTCATCTATTCAACCAAGATATAAGACCTCAAAGAGTGCCCCAAAGTTTCTACCAGAGAATCACGACGAAAACGTGTGCCAACCCCTATGCATTGGTTCATGGGTGGAACCCGCAAGTTGATCACCAAAACATACATCAAGTGAATCACGTGGTATCCCATTGTCACCATAGATACGCACGGCAAGATATACATCAAGTGTTCTCCAATCTTTAAAGACTCAGTCCGATAAGATAACTTCAAAGGGGAAACTCAATCCATTACAAGAGAGTAGAGGGGGAGAAACATCATAAGATACAACTATAATAGCAAAGCTCGTGATACATCAAGATCGTACCACCTCAAGAACACGAGAGAGAGAGAGAGAGAGATCAAACACATAGCTACTGGTACATACCCTCATCCCCGAGGGAGAACTACTCCTTCCTCGTCATGGAGAGCACCGGGATGATGAAGATGGCCACCGGAGAGGGATCCCCCCTCCGGCAGGGTGCTGGAATGGGTCTAGATTGGCTTTCGGTGGCTACGGAGGCTTCTGGCGGCGGAACTCCCGATCTATTGTGCTCTCGGATGTTTTTAGGGTATATGGAGATATATAGGCGGAAGAAGTACGCCAGGGGGGTCACGAGGGCCCCACAAGGGTGGAGGGCGCGCCCCCTACCTCGTGGCCTCCTCAAAGCTTCCTTGACGTAGACTCCAAGTCTCCTTAGTTGCTTCTGATCCAAAAATAAGTTTCGTGAAGTTTCAGGTCAATTGGACTCCGTTTGGCTATCCTTTTCTGCGATATTCTAAAACAAGGTAAAACAGAAACCGGCACTGGGCTCTGGGTTAATAGGTTAGTCCCAAAAACTGATATAAAAGTGTATAATAAAGCCCATAAACATCCAAAGTTGATAATATAATAGCATGGAACAATAAAAAATTATAGATATGCTGGAGACTTATCAGCATCCCCAAGCTTAATTCTTGCTCATCCTCGAGTAGGTAAATGATAAAAATAGAATTTTTGATATGGAATGCTACCTAACATATTTATCCAGGTAATTCTTTATTATGGCAAGAATATTCAGATCCATAAGATTCAAGACAAAAGTTTAATATTGACAAAAAAATAATAATACTTCAAGCATACTAACTAAGCAATCATGTCTTCTCAAAATAACATGGCCAAAGAAAGTTATCCCTACAAAATCATATAGTCTGGCTATGCTCCATCTTCACCACACAACGTATTCAAATCATGCACAACCCCGATGACAAGCCAAGCAATTGTTTCATACTTTTGGTGTTCTCAAACTTCTTCAATCTTCACGCAATACATGAGCGTGAGCCATGGACATAGCACTATAGGTGGAATAGAATGGTGGTTGTGGAGAAGACAAAAAGGAGAAGATAGACTCACATCAACTAGGCGTATCAACGGGCTATGGAGATGCCCATCAATAGATATTAATGTGAGTGAGTAGGGATTGCCATGCAACGGATGCACTAGAGCTATAAATGTATGAAAGCTCAACAAAAGAAACTAGGTGGGTGTGCATCCAACTCGCTTGCTCACGAAGACCTAGGGCATTTTGAGGAAGCCCATCATTGGAATATACAAGCCGAGTTCTATAATGAAAGATTCCCACTGGTATATGAAAGTGACAACATAGGCGACTCTCTATCATGAAGATCATGGTGCTACTTTGAAGCACAAGTGTGGTAAAAGGATAGTAGCATTGCCCCTTCTGTCTTTTTCTCTCATTTTTTTTATTTTTTTATTTGGGCCTTTCTCTTTTTTTATGGCCTCTTTTTTTTCTCTTTTTTTATTTGGGCTTCTTTGGCCTCTTTTATTTATTTATTTTTGTCCGGAGTCTCGTCCCGACTTATGGGGGAATCATAGTCTCCATCATCCTTTCCTCACTGGGACAATGCTCTAATAATGATGATCATCACACTTTTATTTACTTACAACTCAAGAATTACAACTTGATACTCAGAACAAGATATGACTCTATATGAATGCCTCCGGCGGTGTACCGGGATGTGCAATGATGCATGAGTGACATGTATGGAAGAATTATGAACGGTGGCTTTGCCACAAATATGATGTCAACTACATGATCATGCAAAGCAATATGACAATGATGGAGCGTGTCATAATAAATGGAATGGTGGAAAGTTGCATGGCAATATATCTCGGAATGGCTATGGAAATGTGTAACGCCCTCGATGCGACTATATCTCCCACGTGTCGAAGCACGACTTAGAAGCATAACCGCATTGAAAGCAATGTTGCAAGTGAGGTAATCTTCACACAACCCATGTAATACATAAGGGAAAGAGATACATAGTTGGCTTACAATCGCCACTTCACACAATACATGAATAAAGCATTACATCATCCAGATACAATCAAGGTTTGACTACGGAACCAAAATAAAAGGAGACTACCCCAAAAGCTACACAGATCCCCGATCGACCCAAACTGGGCTCCACTACTAAACGACTAGGACGAAACAACACAAAGGACAAGATCTTCATAGAGCTCCTCTTTGAGCTTGGTTGCGTCATTTGCACGGTATCCTCGGCACCTACAAGCTGGTTTTGGAAGTATCTGTGAGTCACAGGGACTCAACAATCTCACACCATCGCGATCAAGACTATTTAAGCTTATAGGAAGGGTAAAAGGTATGAGGTGGAGCTGCAGCAAGCGACTAGCATATATGGTGGCTAACATACGCAAATGAGAGCGAGAAGAGAAGGCAAAGCACGATCGATGAACTATGATCAATAAGTGATCCTAGAACAACCTACGTTAAACATTACTCCAACACCGTGTTCACTTCCCGGACCCCGCCGAGAAGAGACCATCACGGCTACACACGCGGTTGATGCATTTTAATTAAGATAAACTTCAGGTTTTCTACAACCAGACATTAACAAATTCCCATCTGCCCATAATCGTGGGCATGACTTTCGAAAGATCAAATCCCTGCAGGGGTGTCCCAACTTAGCCCATCACAAGCTCTCACGGTCAATGAACGATATTCCTTCTCCCAAGACAATCCGATCAGACTCGGCATCCTGGTTACAAGACATCCTCGACAATGGTAAAACAAGTCCAGCAAAGCCGCCCGAATGTGCCGACAAATCCCGATAGGAGCTGCACATATCTCATTCTCAGGGCACACTCAGATGAGACTAGCTACGAGTAAAACCAACCCTCAAGTTTCCCTGAGGTGGCCCCGCAGGCAGCTCAGTTCGGACCAACACTCAGAGGAGCACTGGCCCCCCCCCCCCCCCCCTCGGGGGGGGGGGGGTTAAAATAAGATGACCCTCGGGAGCGTGACTCCCAAGGGAAAAGTAGGTGGTGGTGAGGCAAATGGTAAACCAAGGTTGGGCCTTGCTGGAGGAGTTTTATTCAAAGCGAACTGTCAAGGGGTTCCCATTATAACCCAACCATGTAAGGAACACAAAATCCGGGAACATAACACCGATATGACGGAAAACTAGGGCGGCAAGAGTGGAACAAAACACCAGGCATAAGGCCGAGCCTTCCAACCTTTACCAAGTATATAGATGCGTTAATATAAATAAGAGATATTGTGATATCCCAACAAATGTCCATGTTCCAACAAGGAACAAACTCCAATCTTCACCTGCAACTAACAACGCTATAAGAGGGGCTGAGCAAAGCGGTAACATAGACAAACAACGGTTTGCTAGGACAAGGTGGGTTAGAGGCTTGTCATGGCAATATCGGAGGCATGATAAGCAAGTGGTAGGTATCGTAGCATAGGCATAGCAAAAGGGCGAGCATCTAGCAAGCAAAGATAGAAGTGATTTCGAGGGTATGGTCATCTTGCCTGAAATCCCGCAAGGAAGAAGAACGAGTCCATGAAGAAGCCAAACGAAAATAGTCGAACGGTTCCTCACAAATGCGACATTATCGGAACCAACCCGAAGAAGCAACACCGGAAATAAGCACACAACATAGTAAACAACCAACACAAGAACATGCCATGATATGCGGGATGCGGTATGCGATGCATATGCATGATTTGGAAAGGAATGATTGAATCTGGCCTCAACTTGGAAATCCAAGAGTTCCACTGGAAAGAGGAGTTGATTTCGGTCGAAATCGATATAAAGATCACCGGAATCGGATGCACGGTTTGGAAATGACAAGCAAAACAAATATGGCACCGGTCTGCGATAAGCAGCAAGTAGCCATCTAAATGCATCAAGATAAATATGCTACAACACTCAAACATGACAAAAAAATACATGGCAGGGATCCACTCGTGATGCTTGACAAAAGATGAACACTAAGCTACGGCTAATTCACTCAATAACAGGTTCAAACAAGCATGGCAAAAGTGCAAAAGACTACAGGTTTCAAACTTAGTGAAATTAACAGCATATCAGGAATTTATCATCAGGAAGCAATCTTTAGAGCATGAAAAATACATGCTACAGGAACATATCATGGCAAAGCAAGGCATGGCATGAAGCTACTCTAAGAATATAACAAAAGTCCCTTAGTGGCCATGAGCCAAAAGGGATTAGAAAATACAATTGCAAGCATGTGAACATAGCAAAAACATAAACAGATTCAGACTTAGTGAAAAACTGGAGCATGGCAAAACAGATAACGAGTAGGCATGTTTACGAGCTCGATGCACTCACTACGAGGCATTGCATGACAAACTAAGCATACACCCAGCAAATAGACATGACAAAGAAGCTAGACATGGCAAGAACAACATCATAGCATGCATGGATCAACAACAACTAGCTCGTCAAAATTGCTAAACATGTTAACAATCTGCCAGGAACATTTTATAGCAAAAGTAGAGCTCGATAGACTCAAGCTAGGGTGCTCCAATTGCAAACAAAGACATGGATGGATAGAGCACAACATTATCTACAAAACATCTTTACTGATCAAGCTCAAAATAGGCACGGATCACTAGGAATCAACATGAACATATGGCATAAAAACAAAAACAGGACAAGGACTTAGTGAAATTCTAAGTCCCTGAAATCATCATCATTGAGTAAGCTACTTTGCATGCTTGTGCTAGTCACCACATAGATCACAAAAATACATGACATACACCCCTGTAAAGATGGCATGGCATACTTCAAAACACATGTAGAGCTCAGGATCATAGCATGCACACAATAATCATGGCAAAAATGGCAAAAGTGCATTTGCTAAAACAGATCTGAAACTATCATCACATAGCCCTCTTCCAACAGCATTTCGGGCATCAAGATGAGCTCAAATGAAAATGATGCAATGAGATGAAATGATGTACTCATCGAGGCAAACATTTTGAAATGCTACACGCGCGAATCGGAGCTACGATGAGGGAGTTATGGCATGATGAATATTGCAAATACTATTAGGGTTAGGGCAAAAGAGGTCAACCGGATCCAGATCTAGATCGCACGCAGATCGAGGCAACGCCGGAGTTCGTCGCCAGAACAGAGGAAGGAGACAGTTGGTGCGGCTGGGGCTCGCCGGATCTGGCGCCGGAGAAATGGCCGGAGTGGAGGCGCGGTCGCCGGGGCGCGGTGGAGGAGACCCGCGGCGGAGCACCTCGCGGCGGGGCCACACCGGCGAAGGGCGGCGCCGGCGGGAAGGAGCGGTGGCGCCGGACGGCGACCATGGCCGGCGAAGGCGGCGGAGGGTAGCACGGCCGCGGGCGGGCGCGGACAGCGGCGCTCGGCAGCGCGGGAGGCGAGGCGCGCTCGGGCCCGGCACGGCCCGGGGCGGGCCAACCGTGGGCGGCGGCGGGCCGCGGCGGTGGGACGACAGAGGAGGCGACGTGGCGGCACGGGATTCTCTGCGGCGGACGGTTGGACGTGTCCGGCCCCGGGCGGACATGTCCGGCGGCGCGGGAAGGGATCTTTCTAGGGTTTCGAGGGAGAAGACCCGGGATTGAAATGGAGGGGTCTATTTATAGAGGTAGAGGGAGCTAGGAGAGTCCAAATGAGGTGCGGTTTTCAGCCACACGATCGTGATCAAATGGCCGAGACGATGGAGGGGGTTTAGGTGGGTTTTGGGCCACTTTGGAGGGGTGTTGGGCTGCAACACACACGAGGCCTTTTCGGTCCCTCGGTTAACCGTTGGAGTATCAAACGAAGTCCAAATGGCACGAAACTTGACAGGCGGTCTACCGGTAGTAAACCAAGGCCGCATGACAAGTCTCGGTCCAATACGAAAACGTTTAACACCCGCACACGAAAAGAGGTAGAAAGGGACACCGGAGGACATAGGAGCGCCGGATTGCAAAATGGACAACGGGGAAAATGCTCAGATGCATGAGACAAACACGTATGCAAATGAAAAGAACATGATGACATGATATGAGATGCATGACATGAAAGCAAAGACAAGGCAACAACAGCGAATAACTGGAGGACACCTGGCACATCGGTCTCGGGGCGTTACAAAATGCCATAATAGGTAGGTATGGTGGTTGTTTTGAGGAAGATATATGGTGGATTTATGGTACCGGCAAAAGTTGCGCGGTACTAGAGAGGCTAGCAATGGTGGAAGGGTGAGAGTGCGTATAATCCATGGACTTAACATTAGTCATAAAGAACTCACATACTTATTGCAAAAATCTATTAGTTATCAAAACAAAGTACTACGGGCATGCTCCTAGGGGGATAGATTGGTAGGAAAATACCATCGCTCGTCCCCGACCGCCACTCATAAGGAAGACAATCAATAAATAAATCATGCTCCGACTTCATCACATAACGGTTCACCATACGTGCATGCTATGGGAATCACAAAATTTACACAAGTATTTCTCAAATTCACAACTACTCACTAGCATGACTCTAATATCACCATCTTCATATCTCAAAACAATCATCAAGTATCAAACTTCTCATAGTATTCAATGCACTTTATATGAAAGTTTTTATTATATCCCTCTTGGATGCCCATCATATTAGGACTAGTTTCATAACCAAAGCAAATTACCATGCTGTTCTAAAAGTCTCTCAAAATAATATAAGTGAAGCATGAGAGATCAATTATTTCTATAGAATAAAACGACCACCATGCTCTAAAAAGATATAAGTGAAGTACTAGAGCAAACAACAAACTACTCTGAAAGATATAAGTGAAGATCAATGATTAGTCGAATAATTATGCAACTATGTGAAGACTCTCTAACATTTAAAAATTTCAGATCTTGGTATTTTATTCAAACAGCAAGCAAAACAAAATAAAATAAAATGACGCTCCAAGCAAAACACATATCATGTGGCGAATAAAAATATAGCTCCAAGTAAAGTTACCGATGAACGAAGACGAAAGAGGGGATGCCTTCCGGGGCATCCCCAAGCTTAAGATTTTGGTTGTCCTTGAATATTACCTTGGGGTGCCTTGGGAATCCCCAATCTTAGGATCTTGCCACTCCTTATTCCATAGTCCATCGAATCCTTACCCAAAACTTGAAAACTTCACAACACAAAACTTAACAGAAAACTCGTAAGCTCCATAGCGAAAGAAAACAAAAGACCACTTCAAGTTACTGTAATGAACTCATAATTTATTTATATTGGTGTTAAACCTACTGTATTCCAACTTCTCTATGGTTTATAAACTCTTTTACTAGCCATAGATTCATCAAAATAAGTAAACAACACATGAAAAACAGAATCTGTCAAAAACAGAACAGTCTGCAGTAATCTGGATCAAACGTATACTTCTAGAATTCATACAATTCTAAAATAAATTGCTGGACCTGAGTAATTTATCTATTAATCATCTGCAAAAATTATTAACTAAATATAACTTTCCAAATAAAACTGGCAGCAATTCTCGTGAGCGCTAAAGTCTCTGTTTTTTACAGCAAGATCAACAAGACTTTCCCCAAGTCTTCCCAATGGTTCTACTTGGCACAAACACTAATTAAAACATAAAAACTCAATCATAACAGAGGATAGATAAATTATTTATTAGTAAACATGATCAAAAAGCAAGGAACAAAAATAAAGTTGGGTTGCCTCTCAACAAGCGCTATCGTTTAACGCCCCTAGCTAGGCATGATGATTTCAATGATGCTCACATAAAAGATAAGAATTGAAACCTAAAGAGAGCATCATTAAGAATATGACTAGCACATTTAAGTCTAACCCACTTCCTATGCATAGGGATTTTGTGAGCAAACAACTTATGAGAACAATAATCAACTAGCATAGGAAGGCAAAACAAGCATAACTTCAAAACTTTAAGCACATAGAGAGGAAACTTGATATTATTGCAATTCCTACAAGCATATATTCCTCCCTCATAATAATTTTCAGTAGCATAATTAATGAATTCAACAATATAACCAGCACCTAAAGCATTATTTTCATGATCTACAATCATATAATTTTTATTACTCTCCACATAAGCAAAATTCTTCTCATTCGGAATAGTGGGAGTATCATAAGAAACTCGAATACTATAAATTGTTTCCATATTAAAAGAGTAATGTTCAAAAAAGGGAAATCATAATCATGACAAGATTTATAAATATAATCATCACTACTTTTTATAGCATATGTATCATCACAATAATCGTCATAAGTAGGAGGCATGCTATCATCATTATAAATTTGCATATCAAAACTTGGGAGACTAAAAATATCATCTTCATTAATCATAGCTTCCCCAAGCTTGGGACAAACATTAATTGCAGCAAATATATTCTCAAAAACATCATCTTCATAAAACATAGCATCCCCAAGCTTGGGCCTTTCCATATCGTAAGCATAATCACTCTCATCATTAATAGTATGGATAGCACCAATAGTATAGCAATTATCATATTCTTCCAAGCAAGTGCCAAAAAGATTTTCAAGATCATAAGAAGTATCATTATCTTCCACATTTATGTTTTCATGAGGCACAATAGTAATAGGAGCAGCACTATTTGGGGGAGATATCTTTTTACCTCTCTTCCTTTTTCTTTTCTTCTTCTTCTTCTTCACCACATCATGTGTGGGTTCAATCCTCTTTTTGGAGCTCCTTATTAATGAGATTGGTTGAATAGGAGGCTCCTCCTCGTTACCTGATTCATCATAAGAAATAATAGGAGGATATTGGGAAGTCTCTTCCCTTTCATTAGTATTCTCTTCATCTTCTATTTGTTTTCTTTTCTTTATGTAATTGGCAATATAAGGATTTTCAATGCAATTCACCACACAATACATACAAATTTCCTCTAGATCAAAGCCAAGCAGTTTATAACGGGCAAATTCTGGAAGATCCCTACTTATATGTTTCATTTCTTTGTAACCCATAAGCAAACTAAGTTCATTATGATGTGCAAGGGAAATCAAGTCATCACAATTTTTGGACACGATACGATCATGAAACAATTTGCATTGGGTACTGAAATGATCATGTTCATTGCAAAGCTCACAAGTATGGCCAAGATAATTTAAATTTTCAGCACATTCATCTAGCCTTTCTTGCAACAATTTAGTTTCTAAGTGCTTATGCCTCTTGCAATATCTATCTTCCCTATTTGGTGTGTACTTACAAACCCAATGTACTCCACAAAAATTGGCATGTTTATAGGAGACATTTTCATCATAACTAGTGCAATCATCATTAGTATCATGGATATTCAAAGAATTCATACTAACAACATTCCAATCATGCTCATCATTCACATATTTTATGCCAAGAATTCTACGTAATTCTTCTTCTAATATTTGAGCACAATTTTCCTTTCCATCATACTCACAAAAGATATTAAAAAGATGAAGCGTATGAGGTAAACTCAATTCCATTTTTTAGTGTTTTCTTTTATAAACTAAACTAGTGATAAAACAAGAAACTAAAAGACTCGATTGCAAGATCTAAAGATATACCTTCAAGAACTCACCTCCCCGGCAACGGCGCCAGAAAAGAGCTTGATGTCTACTACACAACCTTCTTCTTGTAGACGTTGTTGGGCCTCCAAGTGCAGAGGTTTGTAGGTCAGTAGCAAATTTCCCTCAAGTGGATGACCTAAGGTTTATCAATTCGTAGGAGGCGTAGGATGAAGATGGTCTCTCTCAAGCAACCCTGCAACCAAATAACAAAGAGTCTCTTGTGTCCCTAACACACCCAATACAATGATAAATTGTATAGGTGCACTGGTTCGGCGAAGAGATGATGATACAAGTGGTATATGGATAGTAGATAAAGGTTTTTGTAATCTGAAAATATAAAACAGCAAGGTAACTAATGATAAAAGTGAGCGTAAATGGTATTGCAATGCGTTGAAACAAGGCCTAGGGTTCATACCTTCACTAGTGCAATTCCTCTCAACAATAATAACATAATTGCATCACATAACTATCCCTCAACATGCAACAAAGAGTCACTCCAATGTCACTAATAGTGGAGAACAAACGAGGAGATTATGGTAGGGTACAAAACCACCTTAAAGTTATTCTTTCCAATCAATCCATTGGGCTATTCCTATAAGTGTCACAAACAGCCCTAGAGTTCGTACTAGAATAACACCTTAAGACACAAATCAACCAAAACCCAAATGTCACCTAGATACTCCAATGTCACCTCAAGTATCCGTGGGTATGATTATACGATATGCATCACACAATCTCAGATTCATCTATTCAACCAAGACATAAGACCTCAAAGAGTGCCCCAAAGTTTCTACCGGAGAATCACGATGAAAACGTGTGCCAACCCCTATGCATAGGTTCATGGGCGGAACCCGCAAGTTGATCACCAAAACATACATCAAGTGAATCACGTGGTATCCCATTGTCACCACAGATACGCACGGCAAGACATACATCAAGTGTTCTCAAATCTTTAAAGACTCATTCCGATAAGATAACTTCAAAGGGGAAACTCAGTCCATTACAAGAGAGTAGAGGGGTAGAAACATGATAAGATCCAACTATAATAGCAAAGCTCGCGATACATCAAGATCGTACCACCTCAAGAACACGAGAAAGAGAGAGAGATCAAACACATAGCTACTGGTGCATACCCTCAGCCCCGATGGAGAACCACTCCCTCCTCGTCATGGAGAGCACCGGGATGATGAAGATGGCCACCGAAGAGGGATTCCCCCTCCGGCAGGGTGCCGGAACGGGTCTAGATTGGCTTTCAGTGGCTACGGAGGCTTCTGGCGGCGGAACTCCCGATCTATTGTGCTCTTGGATGTTTTTAGGGTATATGGAGATATATAGGTGGAAGAAGTACGCCAGGGGGGCCACGAGGGGCCCACGAGGGTGGAGGGCACGCCCCCTACCTCGTGGCCTCCTTGAAGCTTCCTTGACATAGACTCCAAGTCTCCCTGGTTGCTTCTGATCCAAAAATAAGTTCCGTGAAATTTCAGGTCAATTGGACTCCGTTTGGTTTTCCTTTTCTGCGATATTCTAAAACAAGGTAAAAACAGAAACTGGCACTGGGCTCTAGGTTAATAGGTTAGTCCCAAAAATGATATAAAAGTGTATAATAAAGCCCATAAACATCCAAAGTTGATAATATAATAGCATGGAACAATCAAAAATTATAGATACATTGGAGATGTATCAGACCCCAGGCCAAACCCTCCAGCTGGGCGGCCTCATCATGACCGCCCGTTCGGCCGTTAAGCCGACGATGACTTCTCGGGTCATCGAAAATCCCCTCTATGTTGACTCCAAATACTCCAAGCAGATTGATCCAGCAGAGCTATCGTCTTTAAACAAGCTCCTAGATCGCATCGCTACCCTGGGGGTCACCACAGACTATGATCGGATTGGGCTTAGACCCGACCAGAGAGAAATTAAAACTCCGCCGATCACCCACCAAATAGCGGTAGTAGAGGAGCAAGACGACAACTCTTCCTCTATGTTGAGGACGAACTACGTTCAGACCTCCGAGCTTCAATAGCCGGACACCTACCTGCAGA
Organism: Triticum monococcum; assembly: GCA_034509565.1. Classification (NCBI taxonomy): domain Eukaryota; kingdom Viridiplantae; phylum Streptophyta; class Magnoliopsida; order Poales; family Poaceae; genus Triticum; species Triticum monococcum. The sequence continues at coordinate 629,727,529 of CM067847.1, read as the reverse complement.
AAGACATGCCTTGTCCCCCGAACATAGAATCGAACGACAAGCCCAAAAAATTAGTTGACATCCCGGAGCCCGAACTACTAAGTCCGGAAGTTCTTCAAACTCCAGATCCTAAATTGGGTCAGGATTCGGATTTCAAACCACCCACCCACCCAGATATAAGCGCTCTCATGGGCATACGACATTAGTCTCAGGAAACGGTCCACCACTTCTAGGCAAGATTCCTCCTTGTCAAAGATAAGATTGAAGATTGCCGCGACGAAGACGCGATCTCAGTGTTCCGCAACAATTGCATGGATGAAGGAATCCTCAACACCATCAACCATCGTCGCATATCACACTTCGCAGACTTGGCAACCATAGTATACTAGTACTGCGCAATGGAAAGCGCCTGGAAAACTCAGGCAGCTCGCTGGGAACCGCCGGTTTCCACCCAACCCCTCATTCAGGTGAAAAGGACGCATCCTCGTGGCACGCCTGACCCAATGATAAAGAAATATAAGCCCATTACGGGACATAGAACCGTTCTGGAGGGATGGCTCAATGGACCATGCAAGTTACACGCAACATCGGATACTATATCAACCCACAGCCTTAGAGCATGTTGGATACTCCGGCAGGTGGCCAAGAGCGGCGAGGATATCCTCACAAAAAATAACCCAGAGCAATATCCCCCAGAAGACGACGACCTCAGAGTACTGACGGTCTTCGAGACTTTCGCTTAAAACAATAAGCGCAAAAGGGTACTCCGCGACCTCGCCGAAGTTTGCCAAATCGCAGCAACAAACCCTTGGAATGACATGGCCATAACTTTCAATGCCGATGACGAACCAAAATTCAGGACAATCTGAGCACCAGTCGCCTTGGTCCTCAGTCCGATCGTGGATGGCTTTCGGCTCACCAAAGTTCTCATGGACGGTGGTAGCGAACCAAACCTCATTTACGAGGATACACTCAGTAAAATGGAAATAGACAGGAGCCGCATCGAGCAAAGTAGCACGACCTTCCGTGGAATCATTCCCAGTCGGGAGGCATGATGCGCGGGAAAAATCACACTCGACATGGTATTCGGCACACTGGAGAACTATCAGACGAAGAATTAACCTTCCAAGTGGCCCCTTTCAACAGTGGATATCACGCCCTACTGGGGCGAGATGCATTTACACGCTTCCAAGCTCTACCTCACTATGGGTATATGAAGCTCAAGATGCTTGGGCCCAACGGCATAATCACTTTCGCTAGTGATCCGGACATAGCACTCCGCGCCGAAAATAAAACCGCATCCCTGGCCCTTGAGGCATTATCTGAAGCCCTCGCGGCCGAAGAATTAACCGCATTACGCTCCACTGTGGATACAGACGATGTAATCCTGGACAAATGACCCAAATCCACCTCCTTCAAACCAGCATAAGAAATAGTCCAATTCCAAGTCCATCCAACGGACCCCTAAGAAGACAGCATCTACCAGAGCACAACTAGACCCAACGGTCGACACCGCGCTACGAGAGTTTCTACACGAGAACTGGGATATATTCGCCTGGCACCCTTCGGATATGCCAGGAATCCCACGCAGATTGGCCGAACACAGCCTCAATATATTGAAGGGATATAAACTGGTCAAGCAAACACTGCGGCGCTTTTCCGAACCCAAACATCAAGCTATGGGGGAGGAGCTAGCCAAGCTAATCGAGGCTGGATTCATTAGAGAAATAAAACACCCGGACTGGCTAGCAAACTTGGTGATGGTGCCAAAGAAGGATAAATCCTGGCACATGTGCATCAATTTCAAAGACCTCAATAAGGCCTGCCCTAAGTATCCCTTCCCCCTCCCCCGCATCGACCAGATCATTGATGCCACTGCAGGACACGACTCACTGTGCTTCCTCGACGCATATTCTGGATACCATCAAATCAAAATGAAGGAGTCCGATCAAGCCGCACCGGCATTCATTACCCCATATGGGCCATTCTGCTTCAACACCATGCCCTTCGGTCTTAAAACGCCGGGGCCACCTACCAACGCATGATTCAAACATGTCTGGAGAAACAGATCGGCAAGACAGTTGAAGCATACGTGGACGAAGTCGTCATTAAAACTAGGCACGTCGATTCACTAATAGACGATTTACGTCTCACATTCGACAACCTCCATGCATATAACATCAAGCTCAATCCAGAAAAGTGTGTTTTTGGCATCCCTGCTGGAAAGCTGCCGGGCTTCATCATTTCCCATAGAGGAATTGAAGCAAATCCAGCTAAAATCAGAGCTTTGTCACAATTGGCTATGCCAACGGACCTTAAACAGGTCCAAAAACTTGCAGGATGTGTGGCAGCTCTAAGCCGCTTTATCTCCAGACTGGGAGAAAAGGCATTGCTACTGTATCACCTCCTCCGGCGCACCGATCACTTTGAGTGGACGGATGAGGCAACATCCGGATTGGAAGAAATAAAAACCCTTCTTGCGAGCAACCCAATCCTCGCCGCGCCGAACGTCGGCGAACCCATGTTATTATACATATCGGCAACACACCAGGTGGTGAGCGCCGTGATCGTCATTGAGAAAGAGCAGGACGGACACAAATTCCCGCTTCAGAAGCCGGTATATTACGTATCCACTATCCTCACACCATGAAAATCCCGGTACCCTCATTATCAAAAGATAGCATACACGGTCTTCATGCCATTCCAGAAGCTACGACACTACTTCCAAGAATGCTCTATCGTGGTGGCTAAGTACCACTCAATGATATAATAAACAACCGCGATGCTACGGGCCGGATAGCCAAATGGGCCATTGAGCTCCTTCCATTCAACATAACATACAAACCATGTCGAGCCATCAAATCCCAAGTACTGGCGGACTTTGTCGCCGAATGGATAGAGGCCGAACTCCCTAAAGAGTACGACACATATTCCAACTGGGTTATGTATTTCGATGGTTCCAGAATGCTGGCAGGATTAGGAGCGGGCGTCGTTTTAACGTCCCCCACTAGAGACGTAGTCCAGTACGTGCTCCAAATATTATACACAGACTCCAATAATGCAGCTGAATACGAGGCCTTATTGCATGGTCTTCGGATGGCTGTCTCCATGGGCATACAACGCCTGGAAGTGCGCGGGGACTCAAACCTCGCAATATCTCAAATAAATGAAGATTTTGATGCCAAAGATCCGAAGATGGCGGCCTATCGCAACGCCGTCTTAAAAATGTTGGCTCGGTTCAAGGGGCTCGAGTTTCATCATGTGGCTCGAGAAAGTAATCAAGTGGCGGACGTCCTTGCTCGCATCGGCACTAAGCGCGACCCATCCCACCTAACATCTTTCTGGAAAGGATTTTTAAGCCGTCCGTGGTGTGGAAAGGGGAGAGCGGAAACACCAGTTCAGATCCGAACACACCCCAGATTCCGAACACAACGATATCATCGGGGGCTCAGCGACCGAAATAACACGTCTGCCCAACTCATCATGGCTGTCATTGCCCCATGGACCGAACCTTTCTTGGCCTACCTTAATAGGAGAGAACTCCCGGAGGATCAGAATGAGGCTCGCCGCATTGTCTGGCTTTCGAAGGCCCGCAAGGTTCACGATAGAGAGCTCTACAAGAAAAGCGCTACCGGAGTCCTATAAATATGTATCTCCGAGGAAGAGAGGGGGGGGGGGAAATCTTGGCTGAAATTCATGCCAGTCTCGGAGGTTACCACGCCGCAGCTCGGGCCCTTGTTAGCAAGGCCTTCCGTACATGTTTATACTGGCCGACGGCCCAAGTAGATGCACACGACCTCGTCCAACATTGCATCAGATGCCAGCTCTTCGCCAACCAAAGCCATATGCCCCCACCGCTCTACAAACAATCCCCATCACTTGGCCTTTCGCGGTCTGGGGGCTCGATATGTGTAGGATCTAGAAGAAGGAGTGTCTAGAGGGGGGTGAATAGACACTTAATGCTAAAGTAGCACTTTTTAAGCTTTTTCGATTTAAGTGGAGTTCGGGCACAATTTTAACATACACAATACATATCAAGCAATCATGCAAAGAGTATATAGGCAGCGGAAAGTAAAGCATGCAACTTGCAAGAATGTAACGGGAAGGGTTTGGAGGATTCAAACGCAATTGGAGACACGGATGTTTTTCCCGTGGTTCGGATAGGTGGTGCTATCCTACATCCACGTTGATGGAGACTTCAACCCACGGAGGGTAACAGTTGCGCGAGTCCATGGAGGGCTCCACCCACGAAGGGTCCACGAAGAAGCAACCTTGTCTATTCCACCATGGCCATCGCCCACGAAGGACTTGCCTCACTAGCGGTAGTTCTTCACAAAGTAGGCGATCTCCTTGCCCTTACAAACTCCTTGGTTCAACTCCACAATCTTGTCGGAGGCTCCCAAGTGACACCTAGCCAATCTAGGAGACACCACTCTCCAAGAAGTAACAAATGGTGTGTTGATGATGAACTCCTTGCTCTTGTGCTTCAAATGATAGTCTCCCCAACACTCAACTCTCTCTCATAGGATTTGGATCTGATGGAAAGAAGATTTGAGTGGAAAGCAACTTGGGGAAGGCTAGAGATCAAGATTCATATGGTAGGAATGGAATATCTTGGTCTCAACACATGAGTAGGTGGTTCTTTCTCAGAACATATGAGTAGGAATGGTGTATGTGTTCTGATGGCTCTCTCCACGAATGAAGAGGTGGTGGAGGGGTATATATAGCCTCCACACAAAATCCAACCGTTACACACAGTTTTCCAATCTCGGTGGGACCGAATCATCAAACTCGGTTGGACCAAAATGGTAAACCTAGTGACCGTTAGAGATTTCAGTGGGACCGACTGGAACAACTCGGTGGGACCGATGTGCTAGGGTTAGGGAAAATCCAAAACTCGGTTTGACCGATTACTCAAACTCGGTAGGACCGATTTTGGTAATGAGTGAAACATAGAGTTGGCCGAGCAAACTCGGTGGGGCCGAAGATATTGCAATAGGTAACAGAGAGTTTGCAAGCCCATCTCGGTGAGACCGAGATCCGTATCGGTAGGACCGAATTGCTAGGGTTTGGCAGTGGCAAATGACAAGTGAAACTCGGTGGCGCCGGATTGACAGAATCGGTATGACCGAGTTTGGCTTAGGGTTTAGGTCATTTGTGGAAGTGGGAAAGTAGCTGAGGATTTTGGAGCATATCATTAAGCAAATAAAGCAAGAGGCTCATTAAGCAACACCTCATCCCTTCTTGATAGTATTGGCTTTTCCTAAAGACTCAATGTGATCTTGGATCACTGAAATATATAAAATGAAGAGTCTTGAGCTTGAAGCTTTAGCCAATCCTTTGTCCTTAGCATCTTGAAGAGGTTCCCACAACCTTTAGTCCATGCCACTCCATTGTTGAACTTATCTGAAATATACTAGGTAAAGGTATTAGTCCAACAAGAGATATGTTGTCATCAATCACCAAAACCACCTAGGGAGCACTTGTGCTTTCAATCTCCCCCTTTTTGGTAATTGATGGCAACATACATCAAAGCTTTAGATAAAGATATAAAGAACAGCAAGTAAAGATTTGGAAGGACATGTAACAAGCATAGGCTCCCCCTACATGTATGCACTCATGTGAATATGAAATATAGAGGCATGTGAGGGCATAGCCATGACAGAGTGGGCAATGTGTTACATGTATCTTGGCCATATGCATCAGAGTAAAAGATTGTTAAGGAAAATACCTTCATGCTTATGAGTCCTTCTTGCAAACAGTATATACATAAGCAAGAACTTCTCATACTCATGATTTTGATGCATACACTTACCTTGTAGTCTTTGGTTGACTTAGGACGGAATGAACCTGCACAAACAAGGTTAGATAACACAGGTACATCCACTAGCCAGAGTACACTGAAGAAACCACAAGAATACCAAGACTGGGATGACATGTAGAGAGTAAGTACTAGGTACTGCATTGAATTCAACATGTCCCCAAGAGTAAAGATATGCAATGAATTTGACTGATTTCTTTCCCATAGGTGTCTTGCTCCCCCTGAATCTTATATGGGATATTGGGAGAAGATAGGGAATAGAAAATCAGAGCTGAAAGAAATAAAACAAATGAACATGTCTTTCCCCCTAAAAAGACATGTGACATCTCTCCTCTTGATCATCAAGCATCTGGGATCCTTGAGTATTGTCTCTCCCCCTAGGGATCTCTTTCTCCCCCTTAATACATTATCTGGGACATCTGGGATCCTTGAGATGTTCTCTCCCCCTTTAGTGCTTTGATGTGATCTCTTTCTCCCTGAAGATAAGCTTTGATGTGATCCCTCTCCCCCCCTTTGACATCAATTTCCAGGAAGGTTCTTCTGGAATCTGCCCAAAAGGTTTGGTCCTTGAGACTCAGCATAAAGCAAAGAATAAAATTGGGATGCTTGTAGAGGACAAGATTCATTGAGTGGAGCTGGATCAGAAGAATTATAGGTTATGTGACAAACTGTTTTTCCTGTTGCGAAGTCGGTGGCACCGAGTGGTATGATTCGGTGGTACCGAAGGAATTCGGTTGGACCGAAAATTACAATTCGGTGAGACCGAGTTCACACAGAGAAAAACACTTGTCACCTCAGCTCACTAGACATGCAGGATCTCACAAAGATTTGCAATGAATTGAATGCGGAAAATGCAGAATAAAAAGAAAAGAAAAGAAACTGAAGGATCTAGATGAAGTAGAAGGAAACAAATAAACAAGCATGAGACAAATGCAGTAACACAGAAAGAAACACAAGAGAACTTCATCTAGAGTTGGGCGGTGACATAGTCACCTATGTTAGAGTATACTGACTTAGGAGTCAAGTGAGAACACTTGATCATAGGTCATACTCATCGTTTAAGCTCAAAATGGGGTTGCCATTTTTCGTTTAAGCATCTTGATGTATTCACATCTTGTTGAGTTGCTTTGACTCATGTCTTGGAATAAAGCTTCTCTAAGATGGGATAACATACCTTGGGTGGTGGAGTGGTTCTTGCTGATGTAGTTGAACTTGTGTGGGTGCTCAAGGTTGATGTAGTCCATCAAGAATTTGGAGCACCACTTGGAGTTTGAGTTCATCTACCTACATGGGTTAGTTATTGCAAGGAAGAGCACTTGTGTATTCAAAAATGACAATCATGAAGCTCAACATAGAATTTGTCAAAGGATATGTTTGAATGGTTTTGTGCTTCCTTGTCTTCAACCACCATTGTGTAGAGACTTGGTGATGTAAAGATTGCTCAAGATGTGAGTGAGTCGCAATCCCATGGAATTAGTTTCAACCAAGTACCTACATGGGTTAGACAACATGCAAGGTACAAATATATCCAAGACATAAGATCGTCATCATAAGAGATATATCATGGATTAGTCATAAGCTCATGTCTTGCATGTGTCCAATGGAGTTCCTACTCCACGTTTGAAGCATCAATGATGTTCAGTTCTCCTCTTAGCCTGCAAAATACTTTCTCATCAAGTGGTTTAGTGAATATATCCGCTAATTGCTTATCAGTGCGAACATGCTTAAGATTAATGTCACCCTTAGCAACATGATCTCGAATGAAATGATGACGAACTTCAATATGCTTAGTTCGAGAATGTTGTACGGGATTATGACCAATTTTGATAGCACTTTCATTGTCACAAAGCAGTGGAACATGTTTCACATAAATTCCATAATCTTTAAGAGTTTGGGTCATCCAAAGTAATTGAGCACAACATGAACCAGCGGCAATGTATTCCGCTTCGGCGGTGGATAAGGATACCGAGTTTTGTTTCTTGGAGGACCAAGACACAAGAGATCTGCCAAGAAATTGACAGGTACCCGAAGTGGACTTCCTATCAACCTTGTCTCCGGCATAATCCGAGTCAGAATAGCCAACAAGATCAAAAGAAGACCTCTTAGGATACCAAATGCCAAAGTTTGGTGTGTGAATTAAGTATTTCACTATCCTTTTCATAGCCTTAAGATGACATTCTTTAGGAGCAGCTTGATATCGTGCACACATGCATACACTTAGCATAATATCGGGACGTGAAGCACATAGGTATAGTAATGAACCAATCATAGAACGATAAACCTTTTGATCAACCGGTTCACCACCTTTGGTCAAATCATTATGTCCACTAGTGGGCATGGGTGTAGACATACCTTTGCACTCTTGCATATTGAACTTCTTGAATAACTCCTTGGTGTACTTCGTTTGAGAGACAAATGTACCTTCCTTAGTTTGCTTGATTTGCAAACGAAGAAAGAATTTGAGTTCACTCATCATAGACATCTCATACTTCTCTGACATTAGCTTTCCAAACTTTTCACTAAAGAGAGGGTTAGTTGAACCAAATATGATATCATCAACATAGATTTGACATACAAATAGTTCTCCATTAACCCTTTTAGTGAAGAGAGTAGAATAAATTTTACCAATTTCAAAACCACTTGCAATAAGGAACTTGGTCAAGCATTTATACCATGCTCTAGGAGCTTGTTTAAGACCATAAAGAGCTTTGTGAAGTTTGTAAACATGATTAGGTTTCTTAGGATTGACAAAGCCGGGAGGTTGTTTGACATAAACTTCCTCCTCTATTTCACCATATAGAAAAGCACTCTTAATGTCCATTTGGTACATGGTGATATTATGGTGATTAGCATAGGCAAGTAAGATGCGAATGGACTCAAGTCTAGCAACGGGAGCATATTTCTCACCATAGTCCATACCTTCGACTTGCGTGTACCCTTGGGCAACGAGATGTGCTTTGTTGCGGACCACTTGTCCATCTTCATCTTGCTTGTTGCGAAACACCCATTTGGTACCAATGATGTTGTGGTTGTTGTCGGGCTTCTCAACCAATGTCCAAACTTGGTTTGTCTCAAAATTGTGTAGCTCTTCATGCATAGCATTTATCCAATCCGGATCTTCCAATGCTTCTTCAACCTTCATAGGTTCAATGCTAGAGATGAATGAATAGTTTTCGCAAAAGTTAGCTAAACGAGTTTTTGAGCGAGTGATTCTCCCGGTTTGTATATCATTGATGATTTGCTCGACGGGATGATCTTTGGCAATTCTTGCTCGAACTCGTGAGAGCTTTTGCTTGGGTCTTCGTTGAGCATCTTCTTCATCTTGTTCTTCTTCTTGGCCTTCTTCAATGTTGACGTTGTCATTCTCTTGTCGTGGTGGGGAAGGAGGTTGTTGATGTTCGTCTTGATGTACTTCCTCGTCTTCTTCATCTTGGTGTGTCCCACTTGTGGATGCTTCCGTGTCGATTCTTGGTTCACCTTGTCGTGAAGTAGAAGCTTCCACTTGGACGGATGACGTACTCTCCTTCACCTCCGTTGGACGAACTTTGCCAATGGACAAGTCTTGGATTGCTTCTGAAGGGTCTTTGTCTCCTACATCAATTGGCAATTGCTCTACTTGCGAGCCATTAGATTCATCAAACTTCACATCTACCGTCTCTTCAACTTTTCGGGTGAAATTGTTGTAGACACGGTAAGTGTGAGAGTTTGAGCCATAACCGAGTAGGAAGCCTTCATGAGATTTAGGAGGAAACTTTTAACGGCGATGCTTATCAAGAATGTAGCACTTTGAGCCGAATACTCGAAAGTATCCAACTTGGGGTTTGTTACCGGTGAGGAGCTCGTATGCTATCTTGCCGAGTAGCTTGTGAAGATACAAGCGATTTGTTGCGTGACAAGCTGTCTCAACCGCTTCTGCCCAAAAGTGCTTTGGCATCTTGTATTCATCAAGCATCGTTCTTGCCATTTCGATGAGCGTCCGGTTCTTCCTCTCAACAACTCCATTTTGTTGAGGTGTGTACGTAGCCGAGAACTCGTGTGAAATCCCTTCTTCGTCAAGAAAGGTGTCCACATTTGCGTTCTTGAACTCCGTTCCGTTGTCACTCCGAACCTTCTTGATCTTCACTTCAAACTGATTTTGGGCTTTCCTAGCGAAGTTTTTGAAGATCTTCTGGACCTGCGACTTGTCATTAAGAAAGAACACCCACGTAAATCTTGAAAAATCATCAACTATAACTAGACCAAAAGAATTTCCACCGAGACTTTTGTAGGCATTGGGACCAAAAAGATCCATATGAAGTAGCTCGAGTGGCCTCCTTGTGGTCATGATGTTCTTCACAGGATGCCTTCCTCCAACCTGTTTACCTGCTTGACAAGCACTGCAAAGTCTATCCTTATCAAATATGACATCGTTAACTCCAAGGATATGATTTCCTTTAATAAGCTTGTCAAGATTTCTCATGCCAACATGACCTAGTCGTCTATGCCACAACCAACCTTTTGAGGATTTAGCAATGAAGCAAGTTTTAGGTTGTGCCTTTTTAGTGAAATCGACAATGTAAAGATCACCTCTACGCATACCGGTAAAGACCATTTTATGATTGTCTCAACGAAACACTTGGCAATCTACCTCAGTAAATAGAACATTTAGGCCAAAATCAGCAAGTCTAGATACTGAAAGTAAATTGTAGACGAGAGATTCAACGAGCATGACATTTTGAATGGAACTATCATGTGAGATGGCCACCTTACCAAGGCCAACTACTTTACCCTTTGAATTATCACCAAAGGTGACATATTTTTGAGGGCCATCATTTTCAGCAAGCTCACGGAACACCTCTTCATCTCCGGTCATATGATCAGTACATCCACTATCAAGAACCCATTCCTTTCCACCTGATGCATATCCCCGAAGATTTGCCGTAAGACCAAAATGTCTCATTGCATCATCAAGATCGAAGTCACTATCATCATCATCATAGTATCCATGTTCATCATGATCTTGTGACTCATCATTTCCTAGAGAGGGTAATTCATTAGATAAATGGTCATCAAAGTGGTCACTTTTATGAATTCTTATAGCTTCAAATATAATATCACTAATGATTCCAACATCTCCTTTAGCATGCTTGAGATTGGTAAGCTCAACTAGACAATCACCAAACTTAGTATCACTAGAGTTCATCTTACTCAAGGCAATAGATTTATGGAGAATTTTATCCAAAATTTTCAAGGAATGATCGGGAAATCGTTCCTCAAGAAATTTCCATATAGTATAGGCACAATTAAGAGTAGGCAAACTAGCAATCAAATTTTTGGGCAATCCTCTAATGATGAGCTCAGTGGTTCTAAGATTGCGAATCATGTCAATATCTTCATCTAGGGTAGGATGCAAAGGATCAATGTGAGGTGCACAAGGGCTAGCAATATACTTGTTTAAATGATATTGATTGAAAATTACAAGCATCTCATTTTTCCACTCATGAAAGTACTCTCCATCAAGAATAGGCACTCTATGTCTAAGACTCCCTAAAGTAGACACATCCATCTTCCTCCAATGGTGATTAAACCAAGGCAATGGAGACCAAAGCTCTGATACCACTTGTAGGATCTAGAAGAAGGAGTGTCTAGAGGGGGGTGAATAGACACTTAATGCTAAAGTAGCACTTTTTAAGCTTTTTCGGTTTAAGTGGAGTTCGGGCACAATTTTAACATACACAATACATATCAAGCAAGCATGCAAAGAGTATATAGGCAGCGGAAAGTAAAGGATGCAACTTGCAAGAATGTAACGGGAAGGGTTTGGAGGATTCAAACGCAATTGGAGACACGGATGTTTTTCCCGTGGATCGGATAGGTGGTGCTATCCTACATCCATGTTGATGGAGACTTCAACCCACGGAGGGTAACGGTTGCGCGAGTCCACGGAGGGCTCCACCCACGAAGGGTCCATGAAGAAGCAACCTTGTCTATTCCACCATGGCCATCGCCCATGAAGGACTTGCCTCACTAGCGGTAGATCTTCACGAAGTAGGCGATCTCCTTGCCCTTACAAACTCCTTGGTTCAACTCCACAATCTTGTCGGAGGCTCCCAAGTGACACCTAGCCAATCTAGGAGACACCACTCTCCAAGAAGTAAAAAATGGTGTGTTGATGATGAACTCCTTGCTCTTGTGCTTCAAATGATAGTCTCCCCAACACTCAACTCTCTCTCATAGGATTTGGATCTGATGGAAAGAAGATTTGAGTGGAAAGCAACTTGGGGAAGGCTAGAGATCAAGATTCATATGGTAGGAATGGAATATCTTGGTCTCAACACATGAGTAGGTGGTTCTTTCTCAGAACATATGAGTAGGAATGGTGTATGTGTTCTGATGGCTCTCTCCATGAATGAAGAGGTGGTGGAGGGGTATATATAGCCTCCACACAAAATCCAACCGTTACACAACGTTTTCCAATCTCGGTGGGACCGAATCATCAAACTCGGTCGGACCAAAATGGTAAACCTAGTGACCGTTAGAGATTTCGGTGGGACCGACTGGAACAACTCGGTGGGACCGATGTGCTAGGGTTAGGGAAAATCCAAAACTCGGTTTGACCGATTACTCAAACTCGGTAGGACCGATTTTGGTAATAAGTGAAACAGAGAGTTGGCCAAGCAAACTCGGTGGTACCGATTGCATATCTCGGTGGGACCGAAGATATTGCAACAGGTAACAGAGAGTTTGCAAGCCCATCTCGGTGAGACCGAGATCCGTATCGGTAGGACCGAATTGCTAGGGTTTGGCAGTGGCAAATGACAAGTGAAACTCGGTGGCGCCGGATTGACAGAATCGGTATGACCGAGTTTGGCTTAGGGTTTAGGTCATTTGTGGAAGTGGGAAAGTAGCTAAGGATTTTGGAGCATATCATTAAGCACATAAAGCAAGTGGCTCATTAAGCAACACCTCATCCCTTCTTGATAGTATTGGCTTTTCCTAAAGACTCAATGTGATCTTGGATCACTGAAATATATAAAATGAAGAGTCTTGAGCTTGAAGCTTTAGCCAATCCTTTGTCCTTAGCATCTTGAAGAGGTTCCCACAACCTTTAGTCCATGCCACTCCATTGTTGAACTTATCTGAAATATACTAGGTAAATGTATTAGTCCAACAAGAGATATGTTGTCATCAATCACCAAAACCACCTAGGGAGCACTTGTGCTTTCAATATGGTCGGACCCCTTAAAGGAGGAAGCCATAAGAGAAAGTATCTGCTGGTCATGGTGGATAAATTCACTAAGTGGACATAGGCCAAACCAGTTAAAATGGCCGAGGCGGGGCTAGTGATAGAATTCATATCCAGTGTGGTGCACCGTTATGGTGTCCCACACAGCATCATCATCGATAACGGCTCCAATTTCACAGACGATGAGGTGAAAACTTGGTGTGCTAATCTGGGTATTAAGCTCGATTACGCCTCTGTCTATCACCCGCAAACAAACGGTCAAGTCGAACAGGCCAATGGTCTTATTATGAGCAGCATCAAACCAAGACTAGTGTGGTCTTTGAGAGAATCAGACAAGCACTGGGTTGAGGAGCTTGACTCCATACTCTGGGGGTTGCGAACCACGCCCAACCGCACTACTGGATATACACTTTCTTCATGGTGTACGGCGCGGAGGCAGTGTTGCCCTGTGATATTATTCATGACTCACCTAGAGTGCGCATGTATGAAGAGAGACAGACCGAGCTTGATCGGTAGGACAACCTAGATGCCCTGGAGGAGGAGCGCGATGTTGCAAAAGCCCGTTCCGCATTTTATCAACAACAGGCCCGCAGATATCAAAGCAGAGAAGTACGGGCCAAGACTTATAATGTTGGCAAACTCATTCTACGCTTGTTGGAGAAGTAAAAGGACAAACTCAAGCCCAAGTGGGAGGGTCCCTTCATCATTGACGAAGTTCTCACTGGAGGAGCGTACCGCCTGCGTGTTGCATCAGACAATCGCCTAGAGCCGAACCCCTGGAACGTGGCCAGACTCCGAAGATTATATGCCTAGTGCTGAACTATTTGTTCGTCTCCTTCTCCCTGTTGTTTCCTTTATTTTTTCCTCTCTTTTCGTTCTTCTTTTTTTCTAAGCCTTAAAGCTTTCGCATGGCTAAACCGTGCACCTGTGACGTACACATCCTCGAACATGTACGTCCATTATACCTGGGGGCTTCCTAGATAGAAGCTTATTCTTATTTTCCGAGCATCAAGCTCATCACATATGCGTTTTCCCATATGTACCTTTTCTTCGCCATTATATGCATCGATATGACTTAAGTTTTGGCCAAGCTGGGTTGCCTGGCTCCTGTGCTTATGCCCTACATTCCCATTAGTGCGGTTAGGGCATAAAGGGAGCACCTCTGCGATTGTTACTGCCGGGTCATCCGGATGTGTACCTCATACTGGGTGAAGCCGAAAGCTAGCGTTCTTAAGGGAATATTCGGTTGATGGATTAAAGATGTTTTTGCATTCACCCCATGGTGAATCCCCATATGTTACGCATACTGCGATTTGTTCCAATCACAGTTCGGACATGCATTTTAACGCACGCACACCCAGGGAAAGGAACCCTTAACGGAACTATTCTCTCTGGAAGATGTTTCTTATAATCATAATGCAATATAACATAACTAGCCAGATACAACTTGTCTGTTCAAGCAACTATGACCCCTCACTACAAAAAAATACACTTCCGTGATGATACGTGTTTGTCATAGTAGGTCGCGTTTTTTGTCATGCATGTACATCCATGACAAATTTATGATAGAATCAAGATAGTCATATCTGTGCTGTCGTAGAAGTGTTCCATGACATTACCAAAATTATCATCACGGAAGTGTCCACTTCCATGACGATAAATCATGCGTCACAGAAGTGCTTTCGTCAAGGGTGACCGACACGTGGCATCCACCATAACGGAACACCGTTAAGATATCGGGTCGGGTTTTGGATCCGATAACTCGTTAACAGCCCCGACCAATGGGGATTTTCCACGTGTAAAATCATCATTGGCTGGAGGAAACACGTGTCGGCTCATCGCTGGGACAGATGTCATCCACTCATTGGACAGAAGGCACCTATGATACGTCGACACGTGGCACGTCCCAACAGAGGCCCATTCCTGTGAAAAGGCCAGCCCGTTTGACTTGGTCAAAAGGTGGTGTGCCGACCCATGGAAAGCCTGTTAACGACTTGTTCGCATATAGCCCATTTACAGCCTGCTAACCCAAGGCCCATTACGCCCTATCCGAATTAGGCCCAGTAGCATCATCTGGGCCATCCAATATGATTCCAGCCCGTTTTCACTTCTGGCCCATGATGTCTTTCGGCCCATATGAGGCCCTATGTAACTCTTGGCCTATTAACGGCCCATGGTGAAACTTGCCCGTAATGAACAGTGTATCACTTTATACCCATTAATGGCCCGTTATTCCGTTGGGCCATTTCCAGCCAATTTTATCTTTCAGCCTTCTTAGAGCCCATTTATTCTTGGGCTCAGTTCCAGCATTCGTTTACTTACGGCCCGTTACTGTCATTTTCTGCTAGTGGGCCAAATTCAGCCAGTGGTTACAGTCGGCCCGTTTGTGGTCCGTTAATATGTTGGGCCGTTTTCATAGCGTCATCAAATACGGCCTATTAACGATGGCCCATTACGGTCGGCCCATGAACGGAGGATTCCAACTCTAGCCTGTTTACGACCATAATGCGGCCTATTATTGGCCCATGTTTGGCCAATCGATCATATGGCCCATATAAGGCCCATTGATGATACGGCCCATAGAAGGCCCATTGTTTCTACGGCCCGTAGAAGGCCTACTGTTTCTACGGCCCATAGAAGGCCCACTGTTTCTACGGCCCGTAGGAGGCCCAGTGTCACTACAGTAAATATTAGCCCATGGTTATTGTGGCCTAGTTTTAAAAAATAGGTTATTGTAGCCACTAGTTAACCGCGGAAAAAGAACTGCAATGACTACAAGCAAACAAATAAACAAGAAAACAAGGAAATAAATAAGCAAGCAACTAACTCTAGGCTATCACGGCTATTACACATATTACATCCACTGGGCATCAAAGTTCGCCACCAGTGCAAATATAGGGAACAAAGCAGCATATCATATACACTGGCCGTCAAAATTGGCCACCAGTGCAAATAAATGCGGCAGCAAAACAAGAGCATAACTGAAACAACTTGAGAAGAGCTCAAGAAATGTTATCCTGGGTATCCACCATGCTGGCAATAAGCCTAGCAAGCTGATTAGCTTTGTCCTGTTTGGCGCTAAAATCCTCCAAGCTTGCTGTTGCACCAGAAAGTATGCATCAGAATACTCCAGGGACTTCCGCAGTCCTTCCGCTTCTTGTCGCAGCACAGCTGAACAATGTCTTTCAGCTTGTAGTTGAGACTCAAGAAACCGAATTGATTCAGACAGTGAGTTTGAATAGCTTGTGCAAGCGGTAGTGGCCAGTAACTCCAACACTAAACCAAGACAGGATGTGTCACTATCCTGAACCTTATCTGCATTACTTCCTTTACCGTTGCTTAATAAGGCACTCTTCCCCAATATTCTATCAGCATTCTAAAAGAAGAAACAAGCAGACACATAACAAGTTTAGCATGCACTAGTATATGAAACTCATTTCGGTGAACCGGTTCATTAGTAAGGTGGACAGGATTAAACTACCAAGTCTTCTATTGCCAAGTACTAGTACATAATAAAAGCATCAAACAAACATATATCTATGTCCTATGGTAGTAATGGAATCTTAAATTAGAACAGTTGTTCTTCAGGTTTAGGCACTTGTTCTACATGAACAGAGTACAGTAAGACGCAAGAATATAATACTTAAAAATAGAAAATGAGCTCATAGACCTTACCACATTCTTGGTTCGGGACCAGTACAGAACAAGGCATTCCCAGTCATCGTCCAGTAAATGTGTCTCAGGAGAACGTAAGGGAATTTGATGAGTTTCTTTGCCGGTGAAGTACGCTTTCTTCAGGTAATTCCGATACTGCCACCAAGCATTCTTGAAGATAGTAGAGGTATTAGCACATGCTACCTCATCCTGAGTTTCCAAATCGGTCCTTCTCTATAGAGAAAAATGGGAAAATTTGCTGTATTATAACCATCATGGAGGTAGGATGTATGGGACGAAGCAAAGTAATTGCCATGAATAACATTACTTACACATAACTCCTGGAAAAACACCTGCAACTGGCATTTTCCTTCATCTTCAGTATAATATTTCCAAGATGGGAAGATACACACATACGATTTAACAACATCAAATGCGATAGATGCTAAACTACGACTAGCTGGTTGTGCTTCCTCCACAGGAATAGGCGTACTAACTGGTGGAGTTGGGGTTCGCCATGATAGTACTGGCCCTTTGGGCACTGGAGCTGCCTTACTAACTGCTCTTGTTTGGGAGCTCTGTGGTGGAGATGGTGTTGTGTCAACAGGAACTGGGTTACTATCGGCTGGGGTTTGGGTTAGATTGGGTGAAGCTGGTTCTCTGTCCATCGTAGTAGGGGTACAATCTGCGAGAGTTTGGGTTATGTGTGGTAGGGCTGGTTCTTGTGCATGTACAACCGGGGTGCTATCTCCACCAAGAGGTAGCACTGTTTTATTTGAAGACCGTGTTTTTAGTCAGCTAGATACTGGCATCACCCGCTCCAATTCAAATGGCTGATAAACAGGAAACATAGTTGAATGTACAGACATTGTATGAGAGACAGATGCAATAGATAGTGTGGAAAAAAGAGGGCATGAAATAGTTGACATGTATATTGTTTAACTAAAACGGATAGCATGACATAATTTCACATATATGATGTCTATCTAAACTGGATAGCATATCATAACATAATTCAAAGATATGATGAATAACTAAACAGGATCGGATGACATAATTCACCTACATGTTATCTAAGTAATCAAGATCACATCATTTAATTCACATATGTGATTTATATGCTAAACAGAGGGCATTCGATATGATGTCTGAACTAAGAACATGGTGTTGAATATTGTGTATATGATGTCTAAACTATGCAATGCAAGACACCATATGCATGATATGAGCAGTATAACCGTGCCAAGTTAGAGCATACACCTCAGTGGGGCAATAGGACTGGTCATCTGTCTCTGAATCCATCTCTAAGGAGCTATCAGGACCCAACAAGAGATCTGCTTTGACAGGTAGCACTGTCTGCTCTGAAGGGCTTGTTTTCACTCCAGATTTTTCCATCTCCCACCCAAATGGCCGATTCACAGGAAGAGTAGTTTAATGTACAAACATTGTCGACAAATGGAAATGTAATGAAGAAAAGGATGGGCAAGATATCATTCAAATATATGATGCCTGGTTAAACAGGATGGCATTGCACATTTCACATATATTATGGCTGGCTAAAAGACATGAGACTGCATAATTCCCATATATGATATAGAAACTAAATAGGTGGCATTATAGAACATGTCTAAACTAAGCAGATGACATATATGATGTCAAAAGTAGGCACTGCAAGGCAACATATGCATGATATGACTAACATCATCATGCCAAGGTAGAGCAAACACCTTGGGGGGTAAATAGGAGTGGTCAGCGGCGTCCGAATCCACCTCAGAACAGATATCTTCCTCTGGATTACAATCTGGAGAGGGGTGGGGAGGGTTTGCCATTGAACCCACCATGGAGCGATGTCTGCATGACATTGTATTGCCGTGCAAAACTCTTCTCTTTTTCTCTATACATGTTCAGCATGACTGTGTACAATATCTGACATGCATACGAAAAAAATATGGTGAGATTATGTAAGGAGAGCATGCAGAAATTTAGAGTGATGGTAACAACCAGTGGATCGATGTTTTTCCGTTGAACCAAAATAGCCCTAATGGATCGACGTGAATGTATAGTAATAGGTGATGCAACAAGTGTACAACCTCTTTGTCATAGCTGTGTCGACCTCAGCATCATTGGGTTGGTCGCTAAAGCAGTTGAGGCAGAGGTGGCTGTCGGAGGTGTGGAGGAAGATTTGAGGAATCTATAGACGGCATCCAGGGCACTGCTCTATTGTGATGGATCGTTCTGTCGTTGGAGCAGCTCCGGTGAGCCGTAAGACGTGAAGGCTGAAGCAGCACAAGACAGACATCATCAATCTCAAGTGGGATTCTAGTAGCATCTCCAATAGATGATGTAAAATGGATGTAAAATTAGCATCACCAAAAACCACCTGACTACAACAGATGAGGTAAAAACTGTTGACTGTGAACTTAACTGTCAAAACTGAAATTTACTGTGGAATCTGAATGCTACTGTCGAAACTGAACACAATGGTAGCAGAGAGGCACTTGACATGTAGTTTAGGGAGGGCCTGCAGTTCATCTTCAACCTGCACCCCCCTGAGCCGCCAGCCACCACCAGCCGAACCGCCGACCCCAGCGCCGCCTCGCCGCCCCGAAACAACTCGCCACCGCCGCCCCGAAACAACTCGCCACCGCCACCCCGGCCAACCCTCTAGCCCCCCCACCCCCACCCTGAACCCTAAGATAGATAGTGGGGTACCTCTCCGGCGAGCCCCCGTCCCCGCTGCGGGTGGTTCTTCCATAACTCCGGCGAGCCCCCCAACCCCTGAAAATCGACTGACCCAAAAGTCGATTCAGTCAACTAAAGTGTGGCTTAATCAGAGCAGAACAGCAGCACGAGCGAGGGGGAGAGCAGCAGTAGCTGGGCAAGCCAGCGATCGAGTGAGAGCCGGAGCAGCAGCAGCAGATCCGGCTGGTATGGACGCCACCGTCGAAGGGGCCTCGCACTGGGGGAGAGCCGCCATGGAGATGTCGCCCTCGGCGCCGGCTTCAAGGTAGCTGCTCCATGGGGGTGCGGGATGGAGCACCGTCGGCGCCGGGAGGTCGAGTTAAGGAGAAGGTGCGATGCGATGAGTGTACAACCTCTTTGGTGGCGCCGAGTAGGCCTCGGCTTCGCCTGAGGAGTCGGTGAGGATGCTGTGGTTCCGGTGGAGCAGGTTAAGGTGGCGCTGTGGGGATGGAGCAGTCGCGATAGACGAGGCGATCGTCGGAGCAGCTCCTTGGAGGTGGAGGACGGGGTGGCTGAACAGACGGGACGGTGAGATGGACGACGGATCCTCATCCGGGGAGGTGGACGAGGGACGTCGAGCTATTGCGGTGGACGACATCATCGGGGAAGAGGCTTCGGCTGGGCAGCGGTGACGTGGCGGATGGAGGAGGGTGGGGTTTCACGGCTGGAGCGGAGAGGTTATGGCAGCCTGGGATTTCGAATGGCAAAAAGGGGGCGATGGGAGGGGGTGAAGCATGACTTAGGAACGCGCTTGTCCAAAATGTAGGGTGTGTTACAAAAGTACCCCCCACCGATTTGAACTAGCGGCCCTTTCGGCTCAGGGTTAGAAGGGGGATTTCGCGTGTCGGGATTTGGCAGCTGGAGGGAGTTTTCGTGCGCGTTGTAATTTCGGGATAGCAAGGCGCGGGTTGTGAAGGCGCCAGTTTTGGGAGCATGATATCTGAATTTTCGGGATATAACAAGACGCGGGTTGAATTTTAGGGACAAGCCTAACGTGTAGTAATATTGTACTTGTATGTACCAAATCAATTCGCACTTCCCTCAACCAAAAAGAAAACGAAAAAATAAAACTATTCACACCACACAAAGAGAGAGTCTTGCCCTGTTTTACTATACAAATGCTATTCAAAGCTACTCCCTCCTTCCATCTATATAGGGCCTAATGCGTTTTTCGATGCTAACTTTGACCAAATATTAGAGCAATGATATATGACATGCAACTTACACAAAGCACACCGTTAAATTCGTCTGTGAAAGGTTCTTTCAATGGTATAATTTTCACATTGTGCATGTCATGTACTATTAATGTTGTCAATAGTTAAAGCTGGTCTTAAAAATCTCATTACGCCCTATATAGATGGAAGGAGGGAGTATGAATCCATGTTATGTTTGATTAAATTTTTTCACTTGCTGTATAATTCGTGTAACCTACTCATACCAACATTTTAGTGCATTCCAAATGTCTATACTACCGCTGCAATTCGAACTAAATTTGAATTCGTTTCTCTATTTCAATAAGAATCTACAATCATGATTGTTGCCAACTTCAACCATCATAGTTTCCTTGCTATCCGCCAGATATAAATCAGACGGCCTATAATGCAGGATGGCAGGCACACCAACACCAACAACTCTGTTTTTTTATAAGAGTAGAGATAAAATATATTAAATGTAGTATACCATGTTCATAACCACACCATGTGTATCACCGTTATATATATTCACACATCCGTCGGTTTGAAACACTATGATAAATTCTTCAAATATCCGAATTCACTTTTTATAATGAAGTATATATGATCTCTATTCATCTTTTACATCCACACAACCCTCTTATCTTTGTAGCTAGCGCTAACTTTCTCTTGTGCATGCACACGCCGCATCCCTCTCACCCTCCCTCAGCATTCTCTAGCTCCATCACGCAAATTTGTCTTTTCACTTTAGGTCGTTCACCCACGGTGTGTGTAGGCCCCCAGCTCCTTCTTTACGGCACACATCGATCGATATGCCTCTCTAGCCAGGTGTGCCTAGCACAAACACAAGCTTCCCCTCTTCTCTTGTCACCGTCCATGCCTCACTCCCACCACTCTTTTCATCGTTCTCGTACTCGCACACTCCTCCCCCTCGATATAGTATGCCTCTCGTACCACCTCCTACATGCATCCCTCTCTCTCTATCCTTCTCCTCGTGCCTCATTTGCTTCTAACACACACATGCATGTATACCGATCGATCTCCCAACATATACCTATATCGACTTTAACTACTCCCCCATCGATCAAAGTACCTCACAAGTTATGTCTCTCCTTTCTCTTACAAAGGGCGATTGATCTTCCTATGTAGTTACGTCTGCTAACCACAGCCACATCGTCCCCCTCATCATTCGTGCATGCCTCCTGACCCGTCTCTCACATGCACGTGCACAGACAACAAGCAGCCATCTCCTCTCTTATTGATATTGTGGGTGTGCCCTCCGTTTGTCTAGCAAGCCTATCCCACCATTTGTTAGAAGCAACTCCACTACCACCCCCTCCAACACTCTAGCTCTGTCTCTCTCCCAACCTTATTCATCTCCTACACATATGCATGGATGTTGATCGATCTCCCTTAATACATGAGGCAGATCGATCTCCCTAATACATGAGGTAGGCCTCTCTCCTCCTCCACACATATACCAGCCATTGTACCTCTATAGTTAATTGGGCCTCCCTCTTCCCCCACCACACACTGATAGTCGAGCGCTGCAGGTAGGTATCCATGCCACAGAGACAAACTACACATGTCCCATCTCACGTTCCAGTAGGCCAGCCACTCTATATCTTTGACGTGGGCACACACAAATTCGATGGCACTCTTTATCGATCGCGCGCGCGCACACACACACATCATCCCTCTCTTCGATTCTATGGACACCTCAAGCCGATGATATCTCCACTCTCTTCTCGTGGATCGCCCCCTCTATATATATGTTATATCCAGGACTCTATTTCACACACATTGCATATGTTAAATTTTTTGATTGACCCCCCCCCCCCAAAAACTCTCAAGAACCCACACACTATATCTCTCTAGGTTTGTATCTCTCTCACACAACCCCACGTAGGTGGTGTACGTATACAAGAAGAGAATAGGTGCATCATGCACGTACTCACGCTTCGTGCCCAGCCACACCTGCGCGGGTACACGGTGGAGCTCATTTCTCCGCAGAAGCTGAATTTGTTTTTGAAACATCAAATGGCCAGAGACTCGAAAACTTATTTGCCCATTAGTGAGTTATCAGGGCGGTGGATTTTAGTTTGTACGATAATGCTGCATCCACCTAAAGTAACAAAAGTTCTTATGTAAACTTCCTGGTAATTCCCTCTTCGTAGGTGTAGCATTACTCCTAACATTTGTAATATCAGTTTGAAACTTGTAATATTGCTGTGTCCTATTCCTGCGTTTTCAAAATCCTGTGATCAAACAGGTCCTGAGTTGGTGATGATGTTGTGCCTCCCATCTTTCACCAATAGCCGCCGGATCTAGATATGACGCATACAAACCAAGCTTCTCCATTTTTGCAAAAAGATGCCCGCACTTGTTCCCTATTTACAAACAACTCCTTGTCTCTCACAATCAGCCTCATCTCCTCCCCACCACATCTAGGAGTAGAAGGCCGTGGAAAAATCTGGCACGATGGCCGCTGCCGGAGCCGTCCACCCCCAATCTTGGTGTTCCGTGCAATGCACGGGCATCTACGCACGGGAAATTATGTCGAACAGGGCTAGTTGTAAGCAGGCTAGCTCTACAGCCATGATGATAGTGACTGCAGACGGTGAGGCTGACTATGGTATGCCGAACACGGCACCTATACTCAGGTGTCATCTCCCGCGCAGGGTCTTGTCACTTCACTGTGAGGAGCAACACGTAATAATTTGACCAACGGGTAGTACAGTGCTAGTACTCCTACTACTACTTGGTAGTACTACTGCTAGTACCAGTAGTACCACCGTCTGGATTTAGGGGTACTACCACGTCCATCTGGATTTTATTATTTTACTAGCAATATCTAGTAATGCATGTCACCAAAAATGTACTACTCCCTCTGTAAATAAATACATGGTGTTTTATTCCTATCGGTGAGAGAACTTAATGTTTTTTTGCTACTCCTAACTAGAGTACTAATAGGATTACATGCAATGAACGAAACACTGCATGTCATATTTGGTAGTCTCAAGTCATTGAAAGCATGCACGGCCCACATCTCTCATTGGTTGATATGTCACGAAATCAGAAACAAGGAGGGAGTTAATGCACCGTGCCTAAGTATTTTGGGATTATTTGGTTTTCGTAAGGTGACTTACACAACATTTTTGTTTACATGCATTAACATTTTATTAGTTAAATCAAAGGTCAAAACTTGGCGCAAAATGCAAAGGGGACCAATAAACCAGTAAACGTCAAACTTCTCTCGTTTGGCCCCAACTAGAGGTCCGGTGAGATGACTATACTGCACCGGCACAGAGCGGGACGCAGCTTCATTGACTTATGGCAACTGCCTTTGGGTGAATGACGCGTGGCCCCAGGGGGTGGCTGGCCCACCTATCATACAGCCAAAGGCAGGTGCAGTAGAGGGCCGAGGAGTAGTACGAAATCCTACGCACCTATGCACGCTAACCAAGGGCTGAGTGATCGCTCAAATCGAAAGATTAGTTGACTAGAAGCTACGCTAGACCCATGGAGGCGATGAGCGCGAGCATCAGCCGGCTGTGCCAGATGGTCCACGACGCCGGCCTGCGGCCTGGCACCGAGGAACGTCTCCAGGTAGTATTGCTTGAGGCCGCCAGGGCGAGGGGCCGCTTGGACGACAGCTTCGTCTCCTTGTTTGACGAGGTCCTCGTCGGTTTCCTTGACAAGTTCACCGTTGTGAAGAAGCTTGCCGGCGACTTTGATGTAAGCCTCCAGCCGACGCGCCTAGGCTCTGCGATGCCCGCCACCCTCAACGGCCACTATGGTAACAACCTCTTCGACGCACTAGTGGCCGTGCGACTGCCCACCGTCGCGCCGGAGAATGTCCACCTCGAGGTCGCGCTTGCCGCGCAGCGCGTGGCGCAGCAAGACACCATCGACATAATCACCCACGTTTACGCGCAAATTGTCCACCAGGACTACTACATGCAAGAGGAGGACGATAGGACACTGGCCTTCTTGGAGCACAGGGCAACCTTGGACGGCACTGTTCAGAAGCACGTTGAGCTCGCCGCCAATGCCGCTGCTCCTCACACGTCGGTTTGTGACCTGGCGCACTAGGGCGTGAGGATGTCGTTGAACGTTGATGGATCCGTATGTATTTTTATCTTTCCATCAAATCCATGTAGTAGTATATGATACTACAGTAATTATCTTACCTTTCGCATCAACTTCATAATTTTCGTATGTACTCCATGCATGAACGGCGCCAGAACCAAACTTCTCATTACTCTAGGCAAAATCATTATTTTCTATCTATCGGTCGTGCCATGGAGCAGAACCAAAATTTACAAGTTACGAGTTCAAAAGTAAAAGCCTGCCGTGTTCGCGTCGCACCCCCACACGGTTGGTCCGGCACGCCGCTCAAGTGGGAATGTGTGCGGTGTTGCATTTTCACTTACAAGTGGGACCGCAGTTAAGAAAACCGACTATCGGCGCAATTTAGTAGATGTTCTATCACTTTTAGCTAGCACAGACGCAAGATCGAGCCTCCGCAGATCAATAATGAATGCATCGAGAAGGCACTAATCCAACTTATAGGAGTAGTAAAATGTATTCTTGTGGTTCTTGTTTTCTTTGGTCTTGCTTTTCTAGTCAAAATTATCGTTGGAGTTCGTGCAAAACGGAGGTGTGTTTGGGTCGTGCGTTGGAGTTGGCCTTACAAGTGGGACCGCAGTTAAGGAAACCGACTATCGGCAAACCCCCACCTCGCCCACCGTGCGATGGCTGAAGTTAGAGAAATGACAAGGTTGAACAGATTGCTCTAGCACGGACTCCAAGAAATAATATGGTGTCAGATGGATGTCGTGGTGGTGGCGTGTGCCGTACTCCTGGACGTGAATGCTTGTTCTGGCCCATGCCACCCTACTACTCCTACTACTTACTCCTACTAGTATATAGTATACTAGTATCGAGGATTGAAGTGCTAGTTACGTATAACGAACACATTAACATATGGCTACAGTAAAAACATCCGCCCGACGCGCGAAGCATGTGAAGCTAGTACAAATTTAGAGAAGCGACTCGAAATCCATTCATAAATTTAGTAAGTTTATCATAGGCATATCATTTTATTACATACAATAGGTCATCAACCCACATTGACAACAAGGATACATTATACATACTAAAGTTTTCACCGCACAACAAATAACAAGCCATGAAATGAACTTCAACTCAACCATTCCGCGGCGTTGGAAACGCTTGCTTTGAACCACAAGTGATTCTCTGGGACGGGCCATCCGTTGTTGATCTAGAGACCAACGCAGGACCGATCATCCAGGCTGAAGCGGCCTACTATATCAGTACCAGGGTAGGGAACCACCCAAATGTCCGAGGTATAGACACAGTTGCTTCTCATAAATGTGTCAACAGCAGTTGGATCGCCTTTCACCATCATCGGATAGTTTTGTCCAAGGAAGAGCGAGTTTTCTCCAAGACTATCAATTCTGTGCCAGGGAGAAGGAGTTGGTGCTAGCACACTAGTATCCATCCCGAATACCATGCAACGGGTGTTGGAATAGGTCCGGAGAGTGCGACCATGGGAGACACCAACTTCCTTAGCAGTAACATCATCAGTGGGCTATATACACACAAGAAGAGGTGATCCATCGGAATTAGTTGCCAGGCGCCACAGAGTATATGGGCGCTGCTCGTGATGATCACCATCGGTATCTCCCCCTTGGTTATAAAAATTTTCAAGTATAGGTGGTGGGATGTTCACAGGACCTTGGAAACACAAGAAGAAGGTTAATTAGTAAAGGGAAACTTGCTAACCCGCATGCATGTGGATGAAACAATTATAATTATGGTGGAAGACAAACGTACCGAAACTACTAGGATGCCATGCAAAAACAGTGCCACGAGTGGTGGCAGCAAACACAAGGCCCTCGTATTGAATTGCATCACAGTACTCATCCGTGTACAGAAACTGATTTTTGAGCAATATCCATCGAGTCGAACCACGAAGGACGGCAACAAGCTTGTCGAAGATAGCAACAACTTGATAGTTGTTGTAATTCCAAGAGCAGTTGGGAACTCGACAAATTGCTATCTTCCGTAGAAGACAGTCATCATGATCGTATTTGAACGTGCGTACATTACTGGTGTGCTCAACCTCTGGGCAGTGTGCTGGGATTTTTGGAAGTGGAACCTGGTGATGAGTGTACACATTCACAAGTTCCCACTCGCAGTTGGACCCAATGTAAACAACCCAATCTCCATTTGCGCCCACCCAAGCCTTGCCCTCAAGCGATGGAACCTTAACATCATACGTATCATTATCAAGCGGCATCAACTGGCACAGGGCGAGGCCTCCGTCGTGCCGGCGCCAGTCATCAGGGTCATGGGGAAGAAGATAGGGGAGATCAAACTGCTCCTTGACTCTTGGGTTCTTTGTAATGATGTTATTAGTTGAGTCGAGAATGGGCTTGAACGAACCTGCCATGCTAGCCGAGGTGATGATGTCGCACCGATCAATGAGTTCCTCCACCACGTCACCTTTTAGATCGGGGAAAGAATAACGGGGTCGTTTCTGGCCTGTTCCCTCCATGGAGAAGACGATCGAACAATGGCAGAAGAAAGGGTGAAGGGCTGAAGGAAAATGGAGGAGGGAGAGGAAGAGCGTGCGACAACAGTTCCAAATCGAGAGGGAAAGGCGAAGAGTCGGTGGACAGTTGTGAGTTTGCCACGGTTCACGAAGAGGCGCCCCGGCCTACACGTCCATTCGGAAATACTCCTACTACTCGCCGTCATCTCACTGATATGTTGGAACGGGACCACATGTCAATGAAACATGGTGTGTAATTTCTCGTGCAAAATGCGATCTGGCCGCGTTGGCCCGAGGTGCCGCATTAGTTATCGAACTTTATTTTTTTAATGGCATGCCAATCAGTTTTCAAGCACGACTAACTGGTACTGTACGTGGATAGGATGACAACAGGGACCCGCCAAGGTCATGGCAGTACGCAAGCAAGTGCTCCTTATTTCAAGCCAATAAAAATGGCTCCTCCTAGTGGATTTCTGACATCTGGGTCCCTTGCCATTGTCAACGTAGTCAATAAACGAGAGAATTGCACAACGAGCGGCTGACACCAGGGACCCAGCAGCTCGCCCAGTTATTTTTGTTTTGGGTTAATTTGATAAATGCCACACCAAATCTGGTGTATCCGAGAAATGCCACTGCAATTTCCAAAATTTGAAAAATGCCATTTCATGCCATTTCTAGTGGCATTTTTCGAAGTCTGGAGTGGCGTTTTTCAAAGTTTGCAAACTGCAACGGCGTTTTTCAAAGTTTGCAAAAATTGCAGTGGCATTTTTCAAAGTTTGGAAATTGCAGTGGCATTTTTATAAATCACCATAATTGGAGTGGCATTTATCTAATTTGTTTTTGAGACGGAAGCAGGGTGTCAACTGGGTTGTGCGGGACACTCTGGCCTGTCTAGACCAGCCTAGTAGTTTTTTTCTTTCTGAAAATGGCTAGCCCAGTTCTTTTGTGATTTGTCAAGTAAGTCGCTTTATCAGGCCTGTTGGGCTGCAAATCTTTCAAGACGAGGAGAACTTCATTGGGCTGGCCGAGAAAATGGCCTATCAGTAATGATAAATAAGCTGTACATTTTTAAAACACATCAAACCGGCAATTATTTTCAAATATCTTTTTTTTATTTCGAGATTTTAAATTGCATTGATTTTTATGCGTGGACAATTTATTGGATTTTATATTTATATACATTTATTTTTAAAATCAGTCTAAATATGACTCGAAATTTCGGGATTAAAAATAGTTCGTATAATTTTTTAACCGTGGCCACAATATGGGCTGTAATGCTAACATAAAGAATATGGGATCCAAAAAAACCCGTAAGAATTAGCAAATGGGCTGTAAATTATTTGAAATAATGGCAGATGGGTTGTATGCTGTTTTCCATAGATTTGAGGCTTTCCACAGATGGCCTGTATACTATTGGATGTCCATCCAACGGCTGTCGTGCTTCTTCAATCTCTGCTCTTCCTGCTCCAGCCGCTCAAACAAGAGCCGGCGGGACTACCTGCTCCCTCCTCCCCGTGGCCGGCTGTGCTGCCGCGCAGGCCCCATCGCCCCACCGTACTCCCATTGCTAGCCTAGGCATCCCTCTACTCACCCACACCCGCTGTTATTCTCCGGCGACGGCAAACGAACCAGTAAACTCTCGTACAGTCGTACTCCCCTCCACGTGGGAAACAAAAATAATGGCCGAGTCTTCCCTGCCTCCGTGTCGTTCCCTTCCTAGGCCTCGCTGTCGTCCACCGCCCTAGAGCTCTCGGCGTGGCGTGGTCAGCATGGTCAACGACCGACATGCATCTGAAGTGGACTGTACGTGGAGAGGCCGACAGCTGGGTCCACGGCCGCACACAAGGAAATGCCTCCTTATTATGCGCAAAATAATGATTTCCTCCGCCTGACATCTGGGACCCACCGAAACGGCCTCTGTATTTCGCGAAAAAAACGTTACCGCCACTGACAGCTCGGACCCAGCAGTTATATCTTCGCACGCAAGGAAGTGCCTCCTTATTACGCACAAAAAATGAATACTCCCCCTGCTAGCTGGGACCCAGCATAGTGGGCCTACTAAGTTGACGGGGACGAAGGGCTTTGTCAACTTAGTCAATATGCACGATTCTAGCTCGACTAATCGTACGATGTCCATCCAACGGCCGTAGTGCTTCTTCAACCTCTGGTCTTCTTGCTCCAGCCACCCAAAGCAGCCGGTCGTGCCACCTGCTCCTGCCTCCCGTGGCCGGCTGTGCTGCCGCGGAGGCCTCACCGCCCCCATACTACTCCCACCGCTGGCCAGGCCATCCCTCCACTCCACTCACCCACACCCCCTGTTATTCTGCGGCGACGGCAGCGCAGCCAAACCAGTGAACCCTCGTACTCCTCTCTGCATGGGCATACACTGCCGTGTCTTCCCCTGCTCCATGTCGTCCCCTTCCTAGGCCTCACCGTCGTCCACCGCTGTGGTGCTGTCGGCGCAGCGTGGTCAATGTGCTCAACGACCAAATTCCATCGGAAGAATACTGTACGTGGAGAGGCTGACAGTTGGGTCCACGGCAGCCGCAAGGAAGTGCCTCCTTATCATGCAAAAAAAATGATTCCTCCACCTAGCAGCAGGGACCCATCGGATGCCCACCAGTATATCGCGAAAAAGACGTTTGCCCCTGACTGCTGGGACCCACCCGACGGGCCACCATATTTTGCGAAAAAAACATTCCCCTTGCTGTCAGCTCGGACCCACCGGAAGTGCCTCCTTATTATGCACAAAAAATGAATACCCCCTGCTAGATGGGACCCACCTTGGTGGGAGACTGACTTGTGGGCCTACTAAGTTGACGGGGATGGAGGGCTTTGTCAACTTAGTCAATATGCATGATTCTAGCTCCAGTGACCGTACGATGTCCATCCAACGGCCGTAGTGCTTCTTCAACCTCTGGTCTTCTTGCTCCAGCCGCCCAAACCAGCGCCGGTCGTGCCTCGTGCTCCTGCCTCCCGTGGCCGGCTACGATGCGGCGGAGGCCTCACTGCCCCCTACTACTCCCACCGCTGGCCAGGCCATCCCTCTACTCACCCACACCCCCTGTTATTCTGCGGCGACGACAGCCTCACACCGCAGCGAACCAGTGAACCCTCGTACTCCTCTATGCGTGGGCATCCACTGTCGCGTCTTCCCCGACTCAGCGTCGTCCCCTTCCTAGGCCTCGCCGTCGTCCCCCGCCCTGGTGCTCTCGGTGTGGCGTGGTCAACGTGGTAAAGGAACGACTTCCATCGGACGTGGACTGTACGTGGAGAGGCTGACAGCTGGGTCCACGGCCGCAACAAGGAAGTGCCTCCTTATTACATGCAAAATAATTATTCCTCCAACTGACAGCGGGGACCCACCAGACGGGCCACCATATTTCGCGAAAAAAACGTTTGCCCCTGACTGTTGGGACCCACCAGCTACATCTTCGCACGCAAGGAAGTGTCTGATAGTCGGGACCCACCTGGTCAAAGCGTACGTAGTGTTGTCAT
Source organism: Triticum monococcum (assembly GCA_034509565.1). Classification (NCBI taxonomy): domain Eukaryota; kingdom Viridiplantae; phylum Streptophyta; class Magnoliopsida; order Poales; family Poaceae; genus Triticum; species Triticum monococcum. The sequence goes on along the minus strand of CM067847.1, from coordinate 629,696,834 downwards.
TCTGGTCATGAATGTGTAGGTACATATATACTGGTGGATGTAGAGGCGCGCACGTGTCGTAGTAGAGGCGCACACGTAGCATGTACACGTACGTACAGCGGCCAGGGTGCAAGAAAGAAAACGCGACCACGTATGTGCACATAAGGGCGGGGTCTCGAACGCCTACTCGCGCATACGTACGGCCAGGGCTCGTGTACATGGCTGGGTCGGAACGGAGAAACAACGTCGTCGTCGTGTTCATGGGGAGGCAACGGAATGCGTCGTGTTCATCGGGAGGCAACGGAATGCGTCGTGTTCATCGGGAGGGCTTGGACGGAACATGCAATGGAAACGAGGCCTGGCGTACCGCAGAACGGAGGAAACGACCTTGTGTTTGACCGGCCACGTTTGAAACGGGATCCTGTTCATCGGGAGGGGTCTGGCGTACCGCAAAACGGAGGAAACAGACCTCCTACAGTTGAAACGGGGGTCCTATTGATCGGGAGGGGTGTGGTGTACCGCAAAACGGAGGAAACGGACTTGTGTTGGAGCGCTATGGTCGAAACGGGGGTCATGTTCATCGGGAGGGGTGTGGCGTACCGCAAAACGGGACTCCACGGGATACTATTCATCTCCACCGTTGACCCCCTCCAGCCTCCACGAGCTACTGTTCATCCACCGTCGACCTCCTCCAGCCTCCACCTGTGACTGTTCATCCACGGGCTCCTGTTCATCCAGCCTCCATCGCGCGCTACTCCACCGGCTACTATTCAACTAGCCCTCTCCACGGGCTCCTGTTCAACCACCCCTCCACGGGCTACTGTTCATCCGGCCCTCCATCATCTACTGTTCATCCTGCCCTCCACGGGGTGGTCCTGTTCATCCAACCCTCCACGGGGTCCTGTTCATCCAGCCCCAACCGGCTCGATCGATCGGGGTCCTATTCATCCAGAGGCAACACCACGGGGTCCTGTTCATCCACCCCACCGGGAACTGTTCATCCAAACCTCCCACAATGCTCACTGTTCATCCAGAGGCAGCATCGATCGGCTTCAGTTAGCAGCAGTAGCGAAGGAATCGCTCGATCGGGTTCAGTTAACAGCCATCGATCGATCGCTCGGGTTCAGTAACGCGTAGCCTGCAGTGCAATCGCTCGGGTTCAGTTAGAGCCCAACGCCTCGCTCGGGTTCAGTTAGAGCCAACGCCTCGCACACACGCGCATACGTGTATGAGAGAAGCGCGCATCGCTTGGCCCCCGACCTCCCACCATAATCGGGAACTCCCCGAAATTTTCCTCCCCCTCGCTTCTACCACGGTTTTTTTCCATCATGGACAGCCCAAAGAATGTCATGCAGCTGCGTCTCCGGCCCGCCCAGGACGAAAAGCCCATTTTCTGTCATGATTTTTTGTCATAGAAGTAGGAGCCCACCACATCTATGATGATACCGGGTTTTGTCACAATTATCGTCATAGAAGTGTCATATGTATGATAGAAATTTTTTCGTTCGGCCCAAAATGTCACAGATGTGTCTTTTTTTTGTAGTGCCTACGCCTGGTTTCCACACATACCTCGGTCTATTTTACCGCTCAGGTATTCAGAAACACTCCGCACCTTTTGGTACAAAGGTCGAAGCGAAAAGGTCTGCCATGACAATCGTTTTACAATTCAGCTAGAGTTACATATGTCAAGGAAAGTACATAGTCACTTGGAATCAAAAATTTCCTCCTCTATACTGTGTAGCAGGCTGTCTAACTTACAATCCTGCTGGGAATACTTGGCAGCTACTTCTACTTGGTCATATACCAAATTAACATGAACTTCTTTTCCATCTGACCCTAGAGGTCCGACCCGAGCCATATGATTCGGATCAATCTTGGTATACCGTGTTTTCACCATGGCCCAGGCCTCTCGTGCACCTTCCCGGCAAGCCAATTAATCTAAAGCACCGCCGCGCTCCCTTGAATAGCTGTATAAGCTCATCCATCTTTCCCGGAGGGGAGGCGGATGGCCATAAGGCCTTGGCAACACTTCGCATCGCCTGCCGAGCCTACTCGTGCACTTGCGATAGCTCTTGTAGTATATCGCTCGAGAATCCAGAAATCTCTTCTTCGGGACGACCGGTCAGCATACCTGCAGACATAACTCTGTCAGTCCCCTCTATCTCTGAATTATTTGAAGGTAAGTTCGACCACATACTGAATATGCCGCCTCGGAGCCTTTTATTCTCCTTTATGGAGTCAGCTAGCTGGGCCCGTACATCTTCCAGTTCCTCGCCCAGTTGGGTATTGGAATCCTGGAGCTTGTTTTTATCCATCATGACTTTTGTTAGCACACGCTCGCCCACGGCTAGATGTTTTTTGGCTTCTCGTTCTCCGCCTTGAGAGGCTTTCAGTTGCTCTTGTAGTTGATCTAACGATCCTATTAAGAGGTGAGCAACCGTGTTAGCATTATTGGTATACCATTATGTTTTCTCGATGGAGGGGAACATTACCAGGAGACGCCTTCTTGGATTTCTCCAGTTCGACATTGGCAGCAGTTAGCTAGGTCTGATACTTTTCTAGTTCTTGACTTAACAGGCTGTTCTTCTCCGTAAGCACCTGGTTATACAATGATCCTCAAATCAGTTGTATCAACTGCTTTAAGTCTCGGGGGCTATTGGTGTATGATTATTAAATCTACGCTTACCTGCATACCTTTCAGATGCTGGTCCGTGGCTCTGGCAAGCCCATCCCGAGCAGCTCGGATGTATGCATCGGCCGAGCTGAAGGCATCAAATGCCTCCTTTGAAAAGCCGGGGTCACGAAGAGCGGCCCTCCAACGACGATGATTCATGGCGCTCTCTACTTCAGAGTTTGTGACAGACATATCATCTGAGTCCTCTGGGGAAGGATAGTTCGGTGCCACTCCCGTGTCACCCCCGTCCTTAGGGCAGGGTCCGGAACCTGACTAGAGGAGGCACGTCCGGACGGATCCCGGGACACAGTCCAGCGGATACTTTTTCTGATAGAATGCGGCGAATGGCATCACGATTTGATGTGGCAATCAAAAGATGTATTCTTGAGAAGAAAACCTTACCTCTTTGACAAGGGTTCTGTCGTGTTATCATTTGCCTTCCTCTTCGAAGATATGCTCGGCACGGGCGCCATTCTCCTCGGAGACGCTTCTGGTGCACATTGTGGCGTCGAGCGCCTCCCCTTTGGAACATGAAATAGTGTGGTGGGTGAGGCATAGTAATGAAACTCTTTCGAAGAAGGTGTCTTTTAAATTACTCACATGCGAAGTAGGAAGAAGACCGGGGTAATCGGCAATGATGGGTACTTCTATACCATCGTAACTCATCTGATAGAATACTCCATCCTCGAGATCCACAAATATGTCCATATCTTCTTCAAATCAAGGGTCAAGGTCCCGGTTGTGACCCTCTGGCTGGGGAGCGGGGCTATGGATCCCCTCGATAGCCTTTCGCCATTCCTGTAGCGAGTGGATAGGTTACTGTGCATTGAAAATGATTCAGGGAAAGGAGTAAAATGGCGGGATTGGAGCTTACCCAGCTAGGAGGATTATACATGGAAAACCCATCTCGACGTTGGAGATGAGTGAACTCCTCCTTCTCCCCTTTGTATAGTTCGGCCAATATTTTGACCAAAGCGGCAGGGGTTTTCGGACCCTTCCGACCGTAGCGTGAGGCGTCATCTTCCCCGTTATAGTGCCACATGGGAAGCCCTCTGTATTGGAGTGGCTGGACCCCCACACTATGGAGATCACCATTACCTCGACTATTGACAATCCGGACTGGGCGAACATCTTAATCTTGCCCATCAACTGACTGACTTCTGCGCTATCCTCCTCCTCGAGGCTCCGAGGACGCCGGCTATGGCGTTTCTTCAACGGATCGCTTGAAAATTCGGGGAGGCCCATTCGGACTGGGTCAGGAAGAGCGACGTCGTCAATATAGAACCATTTGGAAGGCCACTCTTCGGAAGCTTTCTTCGGCCTGCCGGACAGGTATCCGGTCCTAGCAATAGGACACACTTTGGCTCCTCGCACTTCGAATATTGACCCTCCTTGATTACGAGGGACGAGGCAGAACAATTTTCTCCATAAATCAAAATGGGCCTCGCAGCCTAGGAATAGCTCGCATAGAGCAACATAACCCACTATGTGCATGATGGAGGCGGGAGTGAAACTGTGCAGTTGGAGGCCATAATACTCCAGAAGTCCTCAGAGAAAGGGATGGATTGGAAATCTGATGCCTCTTAGCAAGAAGGAAACGAAGCATACTCGTTCCCCCTGGACGGATTGGGGAAGTTCTCTGCCTGAACCCCGCCATTGAAGGACGTCAGCCCTGCTCGTACGGGGACTAGATCCGTGGGAGGAAGAAAGCCCTGTTTTTGCAGCTTCAACAACTGACTGTGAGATATGGAGCATCTCTCCCAATCACCCTTTTAGGAGCCATGGGGACAAGAGGAAGAGCTGGGAGCATTAGCCATGTTGGGGTGGTTCTTCTTATCAAGCTCTGAAGATTTTTTCCGCGGGGTGTGGAATGGATCTGAGATCTATTCTCTTTAAATAGACACCTCTCTTGTATGGTCAGGGTGGTGTGTGCAAAAATACCCCAACCTCTTGTATTCACTCGACACGTGGAAGCTGGAGTCAGGAAGGCGCGGAAGCCGAGGGGTACGACATTAAATGGAAAGCCGAATACATCGCTTTGAAGTCATCGGAGGAGGAACCCGCCTTGCAATGCCGAAGACTATCTACGCGCCGGACACCTCGTCATTGAAGTCTGGTTCGGGGGCTCCTGAGGGAGTCCTGGACTAAGGGGTCCTCGGGCGTTCGGCCTATTAGACATGGGCGGACTGATGGGCTATGAAGATACAAAGACCGAAGACTCTACCCGTGTCCGGATGGGACTCTCCTTGGCGTGGAAGGCAAGCTTGGTGATCAAATATGAAGATTCCTTTCTCTGTAACCGACCTTATGTAACCCTAGATCCCTACAGTGTCTATATAAACCGGAGGGCTAGGTCCGTAAACAGATATCCTCATAATCATAGGCAGACAGACTAGACTTTTAGGGTTTAGCCATTACGATCTCATGGTAGATCAACTCTTGTAATACTCATATTCATCAAGATCAATCAAGCAGGAAGTAGGGTTTTACCTCCATAGAGAGGGCCCGAACCTGGGTAAACATTGTGTCCCCTATCTCCTGTTACCATCAACCTTAGACGCACAGTTCGGGACTCCCTACCCGAGATCCGCCGGTTTTGACACCGACAGTCACGACTGCTTGGTTCGGGTTTGGAGAAGCTTTCAGACACGCGCGAGGCGTTTGACAAAAGGTCATGAAGGCAAGGGGGTTTGAGCACTGTGCAAAGAGACTCTGACTTAGGCAAGAGAGAGAACAAAGATCTAGGTTGCAAGTTGTCCGAGAAGGTCAACAGAGACAAACGGGAAGCAGCACTACCAATAGATGCAGTTTTATGAAAACATGCAGATGCAATGCACATGATGCCATGATGAGATGCAACAAGCAAATAAAACACACGGCAAGAATGAAAAACATGGAAGGCATCTCGAGCGTCGGTCCCGGGTCGTTACAACTCTCCTCCAGTAACAGAAGATCTCGTCCCGAGATCTTAGGAACAAAGCGGAAGGGAAAAGGAGGAGGTAAATTAAAGTTGCTTCTTTAGCCAATGAGTGAAAGCAAAGAACCTTAGAAGGTTGAATAACTTGAAAGAAATAATACAACGGAGATGAATGAAGTTGAGAGCACTCTGGTAGAAAAGAGAAGGAAAACTTTATAAGATGGAAAGAAGTTGAAAAGAGAACACCACACTCCGGTTAAATGGATAAGCAAGGAAAAGAACATGATCTTGATAAAACGAGATGGTGGTTGAAAGAGAGCAACATCACCATGCCTCCAGAACAAAAGAATGGACGCTAAATCATTAGAAAGAAAATAATGGAGGAGAAAATGACAACTCCTACAACAATCAAATTTGGAAAGCATCCTTATGAAGAAGCACTACTAGGAAAAGGCCTAGTAATGGCGCACCAGTTTTGCCTACTAATGGCGCATCACTGGTGCGCCATTAGTAGCACGCCACTAGTATTTTTTACTAATGGCGCACCATGCAGTGCGCCATTAGTATATAACACCATGCGCCATTAGTATGCCTCCCAGGGGCCATATTTAACCATGTTCTTTGGCACACTAATGGCGCACTGTGGATGGATGCGCCATTAGTATACTTGGCATACTAATGGCGCATTGTTTGGTGATGCGCCATTAGTATACTTTGGCATACTAATGGCGCACTCTGTAGTGATGCGCCATTAGTATACTTTGGCATACTAATGGCACACTCTGTAGTGATGCGCCATTAGTATGAATATTAGGTTTTATTTTTTTACTTTTCTGATTTTTGGACAGGTTACAAAATATATTATTTGACAAAATATAGACAGTAGCACACAGCCACAGCAGATTCATCGAATACAATAGAAGATTAGTCTCCGAATACAATTCATCATATTAGTCTCCGAATTCAAAAGACCGAACAAAGATAAAACATTACAAGTCTCGAGACCGCGAGTATCGAGTTTTGTCTTCACATTACAAGTCGATATAGATCATCTAAACTACCATCACATAGAAGAGAGCTGCGGTCATCACGATGAGCATCATTGCGATGAAACTGGTCTTCATCCGGTTCCTCCAACGCTCCCTCCTCGCTCCCGCTAGATAGCGGGCGTATCTAGATTCCGCCTCCGCCCTAGTGGTGTACCCTTTGTAACTGTTACCGCTGAAACGATGAACCTGTCTCCGACACTCCTCCTAGTCGTCGTAGACACCGGGAACCTTACCCTTGTACACAACATACGACGACATCTCTATGCACAAGGCAAACAACAGACAATACATACATAAGCAATATATAAGTATGCAACAAAAGGATCAGAAGAGAAAAGCAAGACATTAATAGCACGATTCATGGTCCTACTAATAAATAGCATCGATTACATCTAAGTTGAACGACTATCCAAACCAAAGAGACATACAATTCATTAAAGTTTAATTACAACATGAGCCAATCAATGTTTCAGAACTACACATCACTACTTTCGACTCGACTCATGGACAGGACCGTGGGTGAAGCCGCCGTCTGTCGTGATGGTCATGAAATCGCGGGCGTTGTCAGCCTGCATTTGTAGCATTCCGTCTATCTCAATGTTGGACGGTTTATATCTGAGGAAGAACTGCCCCGAGGTATGAAGGACATCTTGATGGATGATGTCCGCAAACTCCGACTGGATGCGAAAGAATTCTTGTCTGATGTCCGCGTCCTCGATTGCCGACAAGCTCGCGGCCCAATCTTTGCGATTATTTGGTAGCAGAAGGTGGTGATGGTCCCTTACGATCGCCCGCATGTGATGGAGGGCGTAGTAGGCATCCTTCTGACCGCCAGGCGGCTGCTTGACGCAGCAGAACATCGTATTGTGGGCGAACACGTGCTTGCCGTACTTATAAACTGCCCTGGTGAAGGTGCCTCTAGATTTGGCATAGCCGGGGAGAAGATCATCAAGAACTTTCTTGATATTTGTGTAGTCTATCTTGGAGTGACGGTTCGGGTCGAAATATGTGGCCATGGAATATTTCGGGCTTAAGAGGATGAGTGTGCAATGTGTGTCACTGCACAGAACACGAAATGTTAGAAAAAAAAAAGAACGATTGAAATCTAAGAAATCATATGTTACGGGGCGGTTAAGGGATGACTTACTCGGGAAAGTAAGCCACAAGGAAGTTATCCTTATCTGGGTTTGCCAGAATGACGTCTTCGAGGTGTGAACTCGCGACTTTGCGGTCCCCAGCGCTGCTCAAGAGCTTGGCACGCATGTAGAAGGGGTCGACGGTCACGATGTCCGGGGTCTTGTCTCTAATGATCCGCATCTCCATACTCAGCGAAAACAACCGAACGAAGGTGTAGTGCAGCGGATGAAGGTTAAACATAGCAAAGATGCCATCAAACCGCAGGATGATCGTACCCCCAATGTCGCCATCCACAAAGCCCTTGCCCTCTAGCACCTTGGCCACGAAAACCGGGTATGCCACATCATTCTCTTTGAGACGCCGCTTCTCCAAAGAAAGAACACTGTCGTGCAGACTCCGCATAGCACCGGTTGCAGCATTGATCATATTTGTCGGTAGCATCGCCCTACCCGCCACATGCACCCTCCTCGAGATATCCTTAGGTGAAGGTGGCCCGTCCTGAGCACGGATCGTACTCGGTGCCGGCTGGCTCGCACCGGCGGCCTTTTTAGTCGGCCGTTTCCGGCCCTTCTTCTTGATCTGCTGTAATGGGACCGAGTTCTGCTCACAGACCGCCTTCTTGAGCGTGTTGGGGCTGATAATATTTGGCACCTCCGCTATCTGAGGCTCGGTGAAGGCGGCAGTTGGAGGCGTCTCCTGAGAACTGAACGCCAGACGACGCCTGTTGCAATTGGGTTTCTCCGCCGTACCAGCTAGATCGCGGTCGTCTTGTTTGGGTTCTTGAGAAGGAGGCCCGCAGAACTCGTCACCGTACCCATGTTCGGCAAAGTACTTATCGACGTTGGTAAATGTACCATCGTCGTTGTCGTCGTCATCCGGATCCTGTGCCACAGGGATGTCCGGCATGTCCGGTAGCGTTGCGGTGTTGTTGCCATGGCTTGGCGCCGGCACGACTGGCAGTCTTGTCTGTGGCGTGGTGTCCCCCGCCCCCAAACGAATCTGGCTCTTCGGCCAAAGCAGGGGCCAGCTTACGCAGGCGCTGAGGGTCATCTCATCTTCTTCGTCGGCCCCAGCGAGTCGAATCGGAGGTAACAGCTCGTCGCAGCGTGGCAGCACCCGAACCACTTCAACCCTATACATTGTGGGTGGCATCAGATTACCGTGGAACACGGGGTTGCCCGGTTGAATGATTCTACCCTTGGCGACATCAACCAACTCGCCGCCCACAAAGTGCAGGAGAGTGCAAGGAACGTTGGCGGCGCCCTGCGAAAACATGTAGGGCGTCAGGGATGCCCAGTCAAAGGCAAGGAGATGAAGTCCTCGGCCGAGAGGCTTAGTTACCGTGATGATGTCGAGCTCGGCTAATGTCGAGGCACCGCCAACGGCGGGCGTGCAACTGACGGAGGGGACGCTTGCTGGCGAGGTGCCGGCCGGCGTACACCCGGGTGCATTAAGCTCCAATGCCGGCGTCGGAGACACCAATACCGCCGCCGCCGAAGACACCAATGGCGCCGCCGCCGTAGACACCAATACCGCCGCCTGCGTGTTGTGTGGGTTGCCGGCCGTGAAGCTGGGAATCGGGGGCGGCCCCTGTTGGCCACCCGCAATCCACGTCGTTATCCCACGAATCAAGGTAGGCATAATGTCGGTAAGCATCGATCCCAGTTGTTGTTGCACTTGCTCTTGGACCATCTCCGGAATCCACGCCACTTGCGCCTTGAGTGCTTCAACCTCGCGCGACTGGCTTTCTGAGCTGGTCTTTTTCTCCTTTCGCCCACCAGCGCCATAGTATGACGACCATTTTGTGGACAAGCCTTTGCCGGCCACACGACCAGCTGACGTCGGCTTATTGAGCTTATCCCTGTTTTTCATTATGTTCAATGCCCTATTCAAAGGGGTGTCGAAAGGGGAGCTCTGAGACGACCCCGCGCTACTGCTTTCTTTGTCCTGCGGAAGGAACGTGAACCATTTAGAAATATTGGGGATTAATTAGAATGCAACCATATGGAGCTAATTATGCAGGGGTGTATTCCTTACCAGAACAAGCTCAAGCTTCTTGGTCTTTGGATCCGTGGTAAGCTCCTTTGTTACCGGGTCCTCCTTGTACCGGGCCCTGAGAAAGTTCCTGGTCTGCTTGTCACTATATTTCTCGAAGCGGGGCGGTAGGCCTTGCTCGGCACGCTTCACGTTCTCCTTGTCCCATACAGGCTCCGCCACTCTGTAACCGCCGGGACCGAGTTGGTGGACCCCTATGTTCAACTGCCGCATTTCTTTCCCCCACTTACTTGATTCGGAGGTTGCGGGGCTCTCGCACTTGATCTTGAACTCCTTGTAGTCATCTTCACTCATCAAAGGATATTTCGCCTTGATCTTCTCATAACTATCACCTTTGTCAATCATTGCCTTCACCGTGCTTTTCCAAGTAGACAAGGCCGTGCTCATCGTCGTGAGGGCGGCACCGTTCACTTTATTACCCGAGAGGCGTGTGTTTGCGAACTCAGCGGGGAACTTGTATCGTTCGTGCTGCTTCATGAAGAGGAGGCTGCGCAAATTCCCTCTGTCCTTATGCCTTAGGTTCTTGGTGTTGATCGAGGCGGTGCTCCGAATAATGCACCCGAGCTGAATCGAGTACCCCTTGACTACGTGTTTGGGCGCCGTCGGATGCCCGTCGGAGTTCACTTCAGTAAATTCCTCCCTGACGGTGCCCAGCACGTTCGGGCGCCGGTCCTTCCATTGCCTCTTCGGTTGGCTGCCATCTGTGCGTGCGCCGCCATCATCAGTGGTGGCATCCATGGCGCCATCATCAGTGGTGTCATCCCCGACGCCACTAGGGGTTGTGTAGTCAGGATCGGTGTCTTCCGCGGCGTCCTCATAGCGGTGAGGTTCTTCCTCCAACTCCTGGGACAGCTCCCAGAATTGCTTGCCTCCCGAACTGCCGGCCTCATTGTTGTGGGCCATGTTTCGATCTAAATAGGAAAAAAGTTTGGTCAAAAAGTTGGTTATTGTCACGGAACAAGATCATGGTCCCATAATTTAGGGTTTGTCGACAGCGAGGCATCCTAAAAGCTAAGCTTTTATCATTTAGGGTTTGTCGACGCCGAGGCACCCTAAAAGCCTAAGCATACATCATTTAGGTTCTCATCGACACCGAGGCACCCTAAAAGCAAGGTTTCATCATTTAGGGTTTGTCGACACCGAGGCACCCTAAATGCTAAGTTTTCATCATTTAGGGTTTATCAATGCCGAGGCACCCTAGGTTGGTCCTAATCACTTGGCACTAATCAGTTGGCTCTATTGCCACCTATGTTGGGTTTATCATCTAGGGTTTATCCATGCTGAGGAGAATTTCTAAGTTGGGCCTAATCACTTGGCTCTATTGCCACCTATGGTTTAATGCAGCAAGAATAAAGGGGCAGTTGATCCTACTTAATTAAGTACTAAGATACCCCGGCCCATGCATTAGTAGCAAGTACCTCATATGTCCGATTTTTAGCAAAGTTATGCTAAAATTCACGGAAAATTTCAGCATGACCTTTGCTGAAAATAGGACATATGGAGTACCCAAATTTGCCGGAACGGAAGTTAATCGACATTCCGGCAAACTCAAGGTCCTCTCGGGGTACCTGCAAAATCATCACGACACGAAGGGCCTCTCAAGGGCCTCAAGTAGCAGCGGCGTCTCCCAGGACCCCATTTTTTTGCTAAATTTCTTTGAGCAACAATCAGAGCAGAAAATTCAGCATATTTCTATACAATTTTTTTTGGTATATATCAGGTTTTGGCTGCATTTGCAAATGCATTCCATGTACTACAACCCTCGAGAATTCCTAGCATGAGGTTTGTCCATCACTTTTGGCTCACTTATTAATCTACTCATCCTATGTCAATATCCACATGCTATGTCATCTGATGTTCCTGAATCATGTAGTTTAGGCACCATACAAGATTGTTAGTTCAATGTGCTTTATATCCTAGTTATACTACTGCAGGACAGGAGGATCATCATACACATATATATGTATAGCAATTGACAGGAGCTTCATCATTTTTAGTAACAACAATGCATATATAGCAATTGGAAGCAAACAGATGTACACATAAGATAGAAATGTAGTGCTGAAAGTTTAATGCTTACAAAAGACTTGTTGAAATAGTGAAAAATATGGAGTCACCAAGCTGGCTAAGAAACTCCCAAAGTCCACTAGCAAATCCAAGATCTAATCCTGTTACACACATCATAACAATTTAATATAATTAGGATAAGGATAGTAGGAAATGAAAAAGAAAGAGCTCAAAAAACAATCACAACAGAAAAATAATAAAAACCTAGTCCTAGAAGAAAATAAATCCTAAAAGAAAAGAAATCCTAAAATCTGGAGCAAGTCCTAGCAGTAGTAGTCCAACTAGATGGCCACCACTACTACTCCTATCTCTGTTTAGCATCATCCACACAATAGTCCTAACTCTGTGAATTTCAAAAATAAAATAGAAGTCATGTATATTTTTCAAAGTTTGAAACATAAGGCAAGATAGTCCCAATCTTTGAGACTTCTCTTATGGTATATATATACTGATTAATTACTGAATTTGAGCATGTTGTATCACCCGCGGACTATTACGCGGTCGCGATGATGGAGCTGGGAGTGCATGGCAAGCAAAGAGGAGAAGGTGATGTGAGATAAATAACAATCATGAGAAAATTGCAGGGCATATGAGTTGGCCATTGGAATTTTGTTTGAGACAGCTGAACAGCAAAGAAGGTGCCGTAGAAGCAGCTGCTACTGCTAGCTCCACTACATACATACTAGCCACTCTAAAACTACATCAAAATCAATGGGAGATGTATTCATAAGCAAGTTAAGCCCTGGAAGGGCGCAAATGTACAGACAAGAACATGGCATAACACATCAAAATCTTCGTAAACAAGTCATATATCATAGGAGATCTATTAAGCCCTGGAACGGCGGAGACAGGGGCATGGAGAAACGCACCTTAGTGGAGAAGAACCGGGAGGGCCAAGGGGAGCGGGACGCAGAGATCTTAGGAGCAGATACCTCCACAGACGGTGAGGTCGCGGTGGCCGGAGGTGGAAGAAGGCGCAGACACCATAGACGGTGGAGGCGTCGGTGTTGTAGAGGCGTCGGAGACCTTGCCATGCGAGACAGAGAAGGGGCCGTCAGCTGCGTAGGCGGGGGGCAAGGGGAGGAAGAGGAGGGGCAAGGGGAGGAGGAGGGTCGGGGGGCGTACGGTGCTGTGTCGCTACTCGGTGCCGACGACGAGGAGGAGTCCGGCAAGGGTCGGGGCGGCGGGGGTGGGGGCGCGGGGGCGGCGGGGGTGTGGAGTCCGGCGAGGGTCGGGGCGGCGAGGGTGGGGGCGCGGGGGCGGCGGGGGTGGAGTCCGGTGAGGGTCGGGGCGGCGGCGTCATGGGTCGGGGTAGCACACGGGTGGATCTGGTGGCGAGGGAGAGAGGGTCGAAGGGGATCTGGCGAGGGAGAGGGAGGATAGCTAGGGGGAAGCTTACTAATGGCGCACCACACCTCGGTGCGCCATTAGAAATCTTTTTTTAGATAGCAATGGCGCACCCCGCAGTGGTGCGCCATTAGAATGTTTTTTTTATTACAGTTCGAGCACAGGTTATATTGCACCTAACCCAATCCACATCAGAACCCGCCCACTAGCCCGACTGGTCAGCACGCAGCACACACACCAAGAGGTCTTGGGTTCAATTCCCAGGCTCAACAATATTTTTTTTGCATTTTAAATGTTGTTTGATATTTATTTGTGTTTAAATATGTTCAAACTTGTTTAAATCATAACAATAATATTTTTTATAAAAACAATAATACTTTTTTAAAAAATATGTTCAAATTTGTTACTTGAAAATATCATCGGCGGCGGCGAGGGAGGGTGCGGGGGTGCCCGTTGGCGGCGGTGGAGCGGGGGAGGGTGCGGGGGGGTGGGGGGGCCGGTGCTCGTCGGCGGCGGTGGAGGGGGATCGAGATCGAGTGTCCTCATGAATTCAAAAAGTGCCCGTGAGATTTAAAAATATTCATGATATCAAAAAGTGCCCATTAAATACAATCGAGAAATGAAGACTACGATTTAAATACAATCGATCTTAGCTAGCTATCTGTTCACAATCTTCTTGCCATCTTTTTCGCAAATGGAGTTCTTCTGTGGAACGGACGTCCTTTAGGTAGGATGGTCCTGCTTCTTCTTGTGGTGTGTGCTGCTACTTCATCGTCGTCATCATGTTCGATCTTCGGGTCTCCGTACTTGTCGAAGTCTTGCTCATTGGCTACTCCATCCATTCTGATGATCTTCCTTTTGCCTCTCCTCACGACAACACGACTGGGCTTTGACGGGTCGGTAATGCAGAAGCATTGGTCCACTTGGGAAGCCAGTACCCATGGCTCATTTTTCGCGGTGATGTTTGCGCCCGCGGTCTTGGATTTCGCTTCGGGTATAACCATGGTGGTGAAATACCGGTCTTCTTTTAGGACGCTCTTGGCCCATCTGATATAGAACATCGGGACCTTCTCTCCAGCGTAGCTCGGCTCCCAGATCTCCTCGATCCTTCCGTAGTATCTGTCCTTGTCGTTACCGGTGTAGGATTCCATCGTTACCCTGGAGTTCTGATAACCATCGCTCTTCATGTCCTTGTTCTCGGTGTAGAATGTGTAGCCGTTGATATCGTACGCCTCATAGGTCATCAGGTTGTGCTCGGCGCCCCGTGATAAGGCGAATATGAGTTGTTCTTCTGCGGAAGAATCCTCATGTAAAGGGTACGACAGAAGCTTCTTCTTGAACCAACGTGTGAAACATGAGTTGTGCTCTTTGATTATATCTTTGTCCGTCCTCTGTTGGCCTCGGTCATTGTACGTCTTCTCAATAAAGGTTTTGTGCTCTACCACCCAAGGATCGACCACGTCTATGTGTTGTAGCGCGACTAGGTTTGCTCTTTCAAAGTCGGCGAGTCGACCCTCGAAGTCGACATGCATTTCGCGGTGACCCTCACGGTGACCCCATCAAGCGAGCCTGCCGAGGTGCCTGTTGACAGGCAGACCAACGGGGTTCTCGATGCCTAGATAATTCGTGTAGTAGGAGATGCACTCTTCGGTCAGAAAGCCCCTGGCTATACTTCCCTCTGGACATGACATGTTGCGAACGTATCCTTTGACGACACCATTCATCCTTTCGAACGGCATCATGCTGTGCAGGAACGTCAGCCCTTTCCTCGACGCTCCTCGTACGCGGGCGTTTTCGGGGTTTGGTTTCACCATCGAACAGATCCTTGCGTTTCCTCCACGGGTCATTGTCGCGAAGCCACCTTCGATGTCCCATGAACACGGTTTTCGAAGACCCGGGATCTCTATCTAGCTGGCCATACGTTGTGTCATCCATGCACCTTACGCATCCAGAAAATCCGTGGACTACCTGCCCCACGAGATATCCATAACCGAGATAGTCGTGCACCGTCGTGAGCAGTGCGGCTCTCATAGGGCAATATTCTTTCTCTGCAGCGTCCCACGTATTAGCTGGTGAGGGAGTCCTGGATTAGGGGGTGTTCGGGTAGCCGGACTATACCTTCAGCCGGACTCCTGGACTATGAAGATACAAGATTGAAGACTTCGTCTCGTGTCCGGATGGGACTTTACTTGGCATGGAAGGCAAGCTTGGCGATGCGGATATTCAAGATCTCCTACCATTGTAACCGACTCTATGTAACCCTAACCCTATCCGTTGTCTATATAAACCGGAGGGTTTTAGTCCGTAGGACAACTTCATCAACTCCATAGACAACAATCGTACCATAGGCAAGCTTCTAGGGTTTAGCCTCCTTGATCTCGTGGTAGATCTACTCTTGTACTACCCATATCATCAATATTAATCAAGTAGGATGTAGGGTTTTACCTCCATCAAGAGGGCCCGAACCTGGGTAAAACATCGTGTTCCCTGCCTCCTGTTACCATCCGGCCTAGACGCACAGTTCGGGACCCCCTACCCGAGATCCGCTGGTTTTGACACCGACATTGGTGCTTTCATTGAGAGTTCCTCTGTGTCGTCGCCTTTAGGCCCGATGGCTCCTTTGACCATCAACAACGATGCGGTCCACGGTGAGACTTTTCTCCCCGGACGGATCTTCGTCTTCGGCGGCTTCGCTCCGCGGGCCAATTCTCTTGGCCACTTGGAGCAGATCGAAGGCTACGCCCCTGGCCATCAAGTCAGGTTTGGAAGCTTAAACTACACGGCTGACATCCGCGGAGACTTGATCTTTGACGGGTTCGAGCCACAGCCAAGCGCGCCGCACTATCTCGAGGTGCATGATCTAGCTCTGCCTCCGAACAGTGTCCTGGAGGCCACTCACGCTTCGGTTCCGACCTCTAACTCGGAGCCTATTGTGCCAATCGAGGACGAGCGGTCGAACGCCACCTCAGGGGCTGCGATCTCAAAGGCCATCGAGCCAAACGCTAGCCCCGCACTCTGCATGACCCATGACTCCGAGGATCCGGACTCCTCCCCGGACTCCGAACCCCCCGCGCCCCTGTCAATCGAATCCGATCGGGCGCCGATAATGGAGTTCACCGCCGCAGACATCTTTCAGCACTCGCCTTTCGGCGTCATCCTGAATTCTCTTAAGTCTCTCTCTTTATCAGGAGAGCCCTGGCCGGATTACGGTCAGCGAGGATGGGATACAGACGATGAAGAAATTCAAAGCCCACCCACCACCCACTTGGTAGCCACTGTCGACAATTTAAACGATGTGCTCAACTTCGACTCCGGAGACATCGACAGCATGAATGACGATGCAGGAGATATAGACGAACCAATTCCCATAGGGCATTGGACAGCCACCTCATCTCACGATGTGCACATGGTGGATACCCCTAAAGGAAGCGACAACCAGGAAAAAGGGGAAGGAACGGGTGATAGACCCCCTGAAAAGCAATCAAAGCGTCGGCGTAAACGCCGACCCAAGCCCCGCCTCGATAAAAACCCAGCCATAGAGCAGGACGAGCAGGCCTTAGAGCAACCGTCCGAACATGGCAACACGGATGGAGAAACCGAACATCCCTCCTCCGGCAAAAACGGCATTCCGGACGACCTCACGCCGGATAAACCCATGGAGCAGAGGAATCTCCATGAGAGGCTCGTTGCAACTGCACGCAGCCTGAAAAAGCAGAAGCGGAAGCTAAAAATAGCGGAAGATGCACTCCGGATTAGATGGAGCAAAGTAATCAATACCGCAATAAATACGGCGACAGTCGCCGCACTAAAAGCTATCCGAAAAGAAAGCTACTGCCTGAATTCGACAAAGAGGCCCTAGAGCCCTCACATTCAAAAAATGAGAAAGCCACACGGTCGGATAGGCGACCCCATAAAGCGGCAAGCGGCACCGCACTTAAATCGGCATGCGACCCACTTAAGGATTCACACCATGGCCCAGTCAGGTCCATTTATGGGCCAAGAAAGCAAGCTCTCACAAGCAATGCAATAAAGCCATCATCAGAATCCGGCACACCCAAATACAGGGGCGCCGCACACCTCTATGTTTTACCGATGAGGTCCTGGACTATGAATTTCCAGAGGGATTCAAACCCGTAAATATAGAGGCATATGATGGAACAACAGACCCTGGAGTCTGGATCGAGGATTATATCCTCCACATACACATGGCTAGAGGAGATGATCTCCATGCCATAAAATATTTACCCCTTAAGCTTAAAGGGCCAGCCCGGCATTGGCTCAAAAGCCTTCCTGAAAACACAATTGGAAGCTAGGAAGAGCTCGAGGATGCTTTCCGAGCAAATTTTCAAGGGACCTATGTCCGCCCTCCGGATGCAGACGATCTTAGTCACATAACTCAACAACCCGGAGAATCAGCTCGGCAGTTCTGGAACAGATTCCTCACTAAAAAGAATCAGATAGTCGACTGTCCGGACACCGAAGCCTTAGCAGCTTTCAGGCATAACGTCCGAGACGAATGGCTCGCCAGACATCTCGTCCAAGAAAAGCCAAGAACAATGGCCGCACTAACGTACCTCATGACCCGCTTTTGTGCAGGGGAGGACAGCTGGTTGGCAAGGTGCATCCCCAGCGACCCAAGTACATCCGAAACTAGGGACGGAAACGGAAAACCGCGACGCAACAAGGACCGTCGCCAGACTAAGGATAAAAGTCTGAAGAGCACGGCAGTCAATGCCGGATTCAAAGGCTCACGACAAAATGAGGCAAAATCGCCCCGCAGGATAACAGGGACGATCCATCCAACCTAAATAAAATCCTGGACAGGATATGTCAGATACACAGTACTTCTGGGAAGCCTGCTAACCATACCCAAAGAGACTGTTGGGTTTTCAAACAATCCGGCAGACTCAATGCCGAACATAAGGGGCTCGACATACCAAGCGAAGATGAGGACGAACCCCAAAAGCAGAGTACCAGGAAACAAAAGGACTTCCCACAGGAAGTAAAAATAGTGAACTCACTTCACATAACAAAACATGCGGCGCCCGTAAAGGAACGCACCACACGGCCCATCCCCAAAGGGTCCGGCCACTGGTTGTCAAAACCGATCATCTTCGATCAGCTAGATTATTCTAGAAATATCAAGAATGCAGGCTGGACCGCCCTGATACTCGATCCAATAATTAGCGGACTCCAGTTTTCAAATGTCCTTATGGACGGCAGCAGTGGACTAAACCTGATATATCAGGATACAATCCAGCACATGAGGATAAACCCAGCAAGAATCCGCCGCAGCAAAACCTCCTTTCAAGGGGTAATACCTGGTCCGGACACCCGTTGTATGGGTTGTCTTCGGCTCGAAGTCATATTCGGCTCTGCTGATAACTTCCGCCATGAATAGCTGACCTTCCATATCATCCGATTCTCAAGTCGCTATCAAGCACTACTGGTATGTGAAGCTTTCGTTCGCTTTAATGCAATACCGCATTTATGCATCTCTTATGCTTAAGATGCCCGGTCCACGAGGCATCATCTCTTTGAAGGGGAAGCACTAAAGTGCGCCTCCCCAAGCGGAGGACTGTGCGGCCGCCTTGACAGCCCCACAGCAAAATGGCCTCACCGGCTAAAAAACTTCAAAATAGCTCATTAAAGACCACGAACGCGGATAGACGAGTTCGGTACAAAATCATCATTGATGCAGGCTTAGTGGCCATATACCCCCGCACTAGGGGCTCCATGCATATACAATAAGAGACAATAAAGCTCAATTTTATATATTTTACTTTACACTTTGTTTATTTTAAACTTTCTCGGCACGACCCGTTTTCAACTTAGTTCCTCTCTTTTACAGATGAACGTCGTGCGGCGCCCGTCCAGGATACGGCACAACGGAGACACAGGCGCAGACGTGCAGTAGGGACCCGTCCTGAAGGATTCTTTTTAGATTAAGACCCTGCGTAAACCTTTTTACTGTCTCTTGTTGCTACACATCCCCTGGTTTTTTCTGGTATAACCAAGGAGGAGGCTGACGTCTTGGCATGTGGCCATGTCAGAATTTTCGCACGTACCTGGACAATAGGGGCTTCTTTTTTTTTGAGGAGTGTTGTTTGGCCCGCACTCATAAAGACCGAACGCCTTAGGGAGTGTTCGGCGTCGCGAGTTTTGGCATTATATGCATCATCTCTGAATCATGTCTTTGGTCAAATGTTGGGTTGCCCGGCTCCTGAGTTCGGCTACCTTACGTTCCGCTCTATCGACTAAGGTAGCACCAGGAGAACTATTGCGATTGTGCCCCTGGTTCGTCCAGGGCGAGCACCTCAGTAGAGAAAGCCAAAAACTGACTGTCATGATGTAGCGTGAGACTGGTCAGCCACTCGATGACCTATCAGAATCTATCGGATTCCTCCTCTTTAACGAAGGGCCGCTTCCCAGTCAGGAACATATGCGCCCCGAATTCGGATGAGCGCAGTTGCCACCAAGGAGCTACCTAAAGAGTCTCATTTTCAAACTCCTATGGCTAAATGAAAGTGTTAAAGCATTATAGTCTGGTTGCCTGGCCCGCTGTGCTATCACCTCCTTTGTAGGACCAAGACGTTGGGCTAAGTGTGAAAATGCGTTTTCTGCGAGCACCCCCGCACTATGTGCGTGGGGGCTGAAGCCAACGACTGCCATCTTTCAGATTCTATACATATATATATTTATATCTTAAAACGGCCGCATAGAAGGTGTTTACAATACTTGAGGCACAAGTATAAAAAAGACCACTATAGTTTATCAAAATATTACTTTATAATTACATATGCTATGATAACATAGCATCTTTCGAGCACTGTGTCTCTATTACACGAGCGCCTTCAAGGACTTCCTGAAAATAGTGCTCAGAGGGTACTCGGCTTTTGTCCGAATCTCGGGACGCAACAACG
Source organism: Triticum monococcum (assembly GCA_034509565.1). Lineage (NCBI taxonomy): Eukaryota > Viridiplantae > Streptophyta > Magnoliopsida > Poales > Poaceae > Triticum > Triticum monococcum. Next base: position 629,676,686 of record CM067847.1, on the reverse strand, counting down.
GTGGTCTCCATCTCCGCCCAGTATGTCTTAACTCGGGCAAGAGCCATCCGTGCGCCCTCTATGCCTGCTGACCTCTTCATTGCATTTATACGCGGCACCGCGTCAAGGAATTGTTGCACCAAGCCGAAATAGCTCTTCGGCTCCGATCTCCCCGGCCACAGATAACCCATGACGTACTTCATGGCGAGTCCGGACAGCCTATTCAGTTCGGCCCATTGAGCCAAACGATCGTCCACTGCCAGTGGACGCTCTCGATTGTGAAACTGCGACCAGAAAAGCTTTTCCACTTCGCGATCCTTCTGATCTCGAAAGTGTTCGGTCACATCAGTAGCACTCGCTGCCAAGTCCAGATAGGCATCCTCCACACTCCACATTCGGTCCAACGGAGCAAACTTCGGATCGCAAAATCTCCTTCGCAGCATAAAGGGCTTTCCAGCCGCAATCTGTTCGGCCTCACGCAGCTCCTCCTTCACAGCTCTTATCGTAGAGCGCGCGTCCTTGACATTGGCAGCGGCCTTCTCTAAGTCCGTCTGTCTCGCCTGGTCTTCTTTTTCAAGAAGTCTGCAACGGTCTGTAGCGCTTTTTAACTTTTCGGCCATCTCGGCCATCTCTTCCTTGCATCGGCAATGAGCAGCCCGTTCGGCTCTCAGCTCTTCAAGGGCTTTCTTGGCGGCCGCATCACTTTCGCTGGCTTGTTCTTTAGCTTGGGCAAGTTCTACCCTAAGACTCTCCACGACGGCCGCACCATCTGCGTCAAGCACACACATCGTAAGACACAGGCATAAAACTGTTCTTACCCGATGTCGCCCGAGGAATTACATACCTTGAGCTTCATCCAGCTGCTTATTGACAAGCGTGATGTCGGCATCTGCCACGTCCAGTTGCCGCTTTAGTTCGGCAAAATCGTCAGTTTGGCTCGATTCCGGACACCCTGCCGCCTACATTCAAAGGCGACATCTTAGACCTGGGATTATGATCCTCCGCGTGCCGTCATTTCTTGACGACGTGCAGAGTCTCAGGGGCTACTATCTACACAGGGCGCATCTTATTCACGCGCAACTGACAAAAGTATACATTATCTAATGTACCTCGAAACCCGTCAGTAAGATTTTGACGGCCTCATGCAATCCGCTCTCTGCGGATGAAATCCTTCCAATCACCGTGCCCATCAGTGCACGGTGCTCCTCTGAGATACAAGCTCGCCCCAGCAGAATCTTCAGCTCCTCCGACCAAGCACGGGATAGTGCCGGGCTCGCCCCATGACCTCTTTCGAAGGCCGGACGCGGAGAACCTCGGGGGGCCACATAACCATCTTCCGCCCCTGTCGGATTCGGAGAAACTCTCCGTGACGACACCTCAGGGTCGCTCGCCTCGCTAGGCGGCACGGCAGGGGGAGGCATCCCGCTCTCCATCATCTCCGGAAGAAGATCCCCCGAAGACGAGCTCTGCTGAGAAGGGCTGAGGGCCGAACTACAAGGTAAAAGTTTGGTTAATCTTCTCAGACATAAATCAAGGATTTCCCTCATCCCTCAAAAGGAAAAATATTTCTCTACTTATGGCTCGTTGGAGGGCTGATCCCCTTGAGGGCGTAGTCCGGCCGAGGAACTCTCCGGCGTCGCACCCTGTGACGAGGATTTTCTCCCCCGCTTCGTGGTCATGGTTTCCGGGTCGTCAGAGGCGGCTCTCTTCTTCCCCTTAGGAGAGGAATCGTCAGTTCCTCCCTTCGGAACAACCTCCTTCGAGGAGGCCATAGCTTCTTTGTCCTCCCCCTCCAAAGGCGTTATCTCCAGCATCCTGACTAGCACGGGATCCGGCCTGGTTTCAGGAAGGGGAGCCGGACACCTGATCAGCTTTGCCTTCGCTATCCACTCCTATTTAAAAGGACGGCTCTTTTAGGGGAAAGTTTATGACAACTATATGGATAGAAGGTCCGGGCACAAGGTTGCTTACTTGAGTATCCAGGCGATTGCGGCTTAGGCCTGCGTCCTCGGTCGAATCCGGACACATCTCCTGTGATCCGAAGAACAGTTTATACATCTCCGCGGGCGTTGCGCCCATGAAGTTTTGGAGAGCTCGCGGTCCCTCTGGATTAAATTCCCACAGGCAAAGGGGGCGACGTTTGCCGGGCAATATTCGGCGAATCAACATGGCCTGCATCACCTTGACCAGGCTGAGGTCTCCTTCCAAGAGATCTTTAAAGCGGCCCTGTAGCAAGGGCACGTCTTTGGGTAAACCCCAATCCAACCCTCTATTGACCCATGACGCCAGACGTGGTGGGGGACCCGAGCGAAAGGCAGGAGGCGCCACCCATTTGGTGCTCCGGGGAGCAGTGATATAAAACCACTCTCGTTGCCACAAGCCTAGCTCCTCTTAAAAAGATCCCTCGGGCCATAGAGCATTAGCATTTTTGCTTATAACAGCGCCTCCGCACTCTGCGTGCCGTCCCTCGATCATCTTCGGTTCCACTTTGAAGGTCTTGAGCCATAGTCCGAAGTGGGGGTTAACATGGAGGAACGCTTCGCACACAACGATAAACGAGGAGATATGGAGGATGGACTCCGGAGCTAAGTCATGGAATTCCAACCCGTAGTAAAACAGCACTCCCCTCACAAAGGGATCCATTGGGAAGCCTAACCCCCGAAGGAAGTGAGACATGAACACCATGCTCTCACCGGGCTGGGGACTGGGGATGACCTGCCCTTGAGCAGGCAACCTATGCCAAATTTCGCCGGTCAGGAACTTAGCTTCTCTCAACTTTAGCACGTCCTCCTCCGTGACGAAGGAGGGCATCCATCGGCCTTGAAGGTCGGAATCGGACATTGTCGAAGGTCCGAGGCACCCGGAATCTGGAGCCTAGGGTGCTGGAACTGGAGGCGACGGGCGAACTTGTTGGACAAAAGATAAGGCCCTGGTCTCTTTATAAGAGGCTGAATACCAGGAGCCCTCCCCGTAACCGTTAGGGACTCGCCTTTAATCGAGAAAACATGCTAACGGGCTCGATTGGGTTACCCACGTCCGTATTGATGAGAATCCCGTAATAGGGGGGTACACGATCTCTGCTTTGACAAGACGTGCCAAGGAAACCGCCTCGCAAAGCACGCTGAGAGCTGGACACTACCCTTGGTGTTAACAATCTTCTATGAAGGACTTGGAGGAGGAACCCGCCTTGCAATGCCGAAGACAATCTGCGCGCCGGACTCATCGTCATTGAAGCCTGGTTCGGGGGCTACTAAGGGAGTCCTGGATTAGGGGGTGTTTGGGTAGCCGGACTATACCTTCAGCCGGACTCCTGGACTATGAAGATACAAGATTGAAGACTTTATCCCGTGTCCGGATGGGACTTTCCTTGGCGTGGAAGGCAAGCTTGGCGATGCGGATATTCAAGATCTCCTACCATTGTAACCGACTCTATGTAACCCTAACCCTATCCAGTGTCTATATAAACCGGAGGGTTTTAGTTCGTAGGACAACTTCATCAACTCCATAGACAACAATCATACAATAGGCTAGCTTCTAGGGTTTAGCTTCCTTGATCTCGTGGTAGATCTACTCTTGTACTACCCATATCATCAATATTAATCAAGCAGGACGTAGGGTTTTACCTCCATCAAGAGGGCCCGAACCTGGGTAAAACATCGTGTTCCCTGCCTCCTGTTACCATCCGGCCTAGACGCACAGTTCGGGACCCCCTACCCGAGATCCGCCAGTTTTGACACCGACAACTGGCGTTTTCCACAGCGTGTCTAGCTCCTCTTTCAGCAGCCCCAGATACATATTGATGTCGTTCCCTGGTTGTTTCGGCCCTTCAATTAGCATACTCATGTGAATGTACTTCCTCTTCATGCACAACCAGGGGGAAGGTTGTACATCCACACAAACACAGGCCAGGTGCTATGTGTGCTTCTTTGGCTGCCAAACGGATTGACTCCATTGGTGCTCGCGCCCAGCACGATGTTCCTTGGATCCTTCCCAAATTCTGGGTATTCGAAGTTGAATGCTTGCCACTGGCTCGCATCCTTAGGGTGACTCAGCATCTTGTCTTTTTTATTTATCTCCGGATCATTTCCGTTATCTTCCCGCTTCTTCTCCTCCCTATCCGCGTGCCAACGCAGGAGCTTTGCTACCTTAGGGTCCACGAAATACCGCTGTAGACGAGGAGTGATCGGAAAGTACCACACCGATTTTCGAGGAGCTTTCTTCCTCTTCTTGTATCGAGTGATGCCGCACACCGGACATATGGTAGACTCCGCGTGCTCGTCCCGATAAATGATGCAATTGTTCATGCACACATGGTATTTCACGTGCGGTAAATCCAGAGGACACACGATTTTCTCGCCTCGTCGAAACTGGTCGGGCACTTGTTCCCCTTGGGAAGACATTCGTGCCAGAATGACATGTTCTCGTCGAAGCATGCGTCGGTCATTTTGTGTTTTACCTTCATCTCCAGAGCCATGAGCGTTACTTTCAGGCGGGTATCCTCGGGCCTGCATCCTTCATACAATGGAGTACCCACGTCTATCTCCAGTTGATCGAGCTTGGCTTTCTCTTGGGCAGCAGCTCTTGCGTTATCCGTCTGCTTGAGAAGCAGCTCTTGAATATGAGGGTCCTGCACCCAGCCTCCATCGTCGTCTACTCCGGCATCTTCATCTTCATGATCATGCCCTTTGTCTTGATCTTCCTCATCATCATGTATGACATCTTCTACATGATGATTGTGTACAGCCTCACCGTCGTGATCATGTCCTGGAGATTCTTTGTCTTCTCGCCCGCTCTCGCCGTGGTGGTACTTGTCTTGTTGCCCTTCCTCATTTCTTGCCCGGCCCCCATGGACGACTTCATAGTCATCTTCATCACCCTGCCACCGATAGCCATCCATGAAACCATGCAAGAGCAGGTGGTCCCGCACCTGCCCGGAATCCGGGTCCACAATAAGGCTCTTCAGCTTGCATCTTCGACACGGACATCTTATCTCCGTCTCGTTCTTTTGAAGCATCTCGGCCTTTGCGGAGCTCAAAAACCTATTCACGATGCCTTCGGTCATCATGCAGACCATGGTCGCCTGCGGGGTAGAGCAAAACGATATTTTAGAACCAAGAAAAAATTTGGCATGACCGTCCCTAAAAATAGGACCAAAAAGAATGCATAGTGCCAAAATTCTCGCCGAAACGGAAATGAATCAACATTCCGGCAAAATATTGGCAACTATCGCATTTCAAATACCGGTACCTGCAAACACAAACATATATATATATATACTAATGGCGCACTTTTACAGGGTGCGCCATTAGTAGTTTAAACTACTAATGGCGCACTGTGAGGTGGTGCACCATTAGTAGTTTTGCAAAAAAAAAGAATAAAAAAAATTTCAGTACTGGCGCACTCCGTGTCTGGTGCGCCATTACTAGTTAGAACTAGTAATGGCGCACTTCGGTAGGATACGCCATTAGTATGTATGTAAAAATGAAAAAAAATTATCACTAGTGGCGCACCTATTTTCTGGTGCGCCATTAGTGTCTTCCACACTAATGGCGCATCACCAACTGGTGCGCCATTAGTATATATTAGTGGCGCACTACTTCCCTGGTGCGCCATTAGTGTCAATCCTATCTATAGCCCGTTTCCTAGTAGTGAACGGTTGAACGGAGTTGTTGATAAAATAAACAACAAAAGAATAAGCTTGTTGTGGGCTTATGGAAAACATCTCAACATTATGAGGTGATAATCGGCCACAAACGGAAACGATTGTTTGCTTGAGATGAAAGAAAAGATGCAAAACAACATGTCTGAAAGACAAGGAAGAATTAGTTGCACTTAAGTATGCAAGAAGAGGGATACTTTAGCTCCAACAAGAATCTTGACGGACTTAAATCCTTGACAAGAATGAGTTAAATCCTTTATGAACCACCATTAAGAACTCTGGTAAACAAAAGGATTAAAGAAGCCAATGATGAGAAGAACAAGATGAAGCCTTGCGATGATTTAGATGGAGCTTCACGACGAGACAAGCTAGAAAGCTTGGAACTCCGGAAAAGAAAAGATGAACAACTTAGAACCGAGAGATTATTCAACATGAACAATCTCCGAAGGAAGGAATTAATCAACTTGATGAAAGAACAATAAGAACTATGTTATGCTTATTCTTCATCAATTAAATTGATGAGAAGCAATGGATTTGCATACTACTTATTCGCGTTGGAAAACATTAAGGGGAGATATAGCGCAAAACTTGGGAAGGTCTTCACGAACCACCGGTATGATTGGAAAGAACAAATGAATTGATATGGTAAGAACGGAAGTGAAGATCTTAAATGAACCACCGTGGCGATGAAAACGAACGAAGAGAAGAGAACGAATCGCTGGAAAGAATTAGAAAACGAACAAAGATACTTGAGTGAATCTAGGTATAAGATAATGAAGAGATCGTGAACTAATTATAGAATACTTATACAATGCGCCTGGATAATTGGAGAATGATAGCTGGAAATGTGAGAACGAAGAATTCTTCTGAAACGATGGTCTCCAGAGAATCAAAAAGGAAAGAACTCATGAAATGTTGCGGATGAGTATGAAATAATTCTCATAATCGAAAACAATTATGAGGGTGGCATAAAACTAGAACCATGAATCTTCAAGAGAACGGACAAGATTTAGAGGAAAACTCTTCTTCGGTCTTCAAATGTTGAGAATGACGACGAGGAACACCACCAAAATTGTTGAGATACTCCGGGAGAGTGAAAACCGAAGAGGTTGACCAACAATGAAAATAATTTGAAATCGATCTTGGAAAGGCATCCGACTGATGAAATTCATTCTTACGTCAAACTTTGAAAAGAATTTGAGAATAACTCCAGGAAAATTAAAAGAGTCAGGTAAGATCTTGGGAAAAGACGTATGGGTTAGGGCCCACTAAAAAGAAACACCATTGGAAAGGGTTGTTTGAATGAGAAATGATGCACCGAAATTATTGAAAGACTCGAATGAGGTGACAACCTCTAATTAATTTGAACACAAACACGAATCTTCTGAGATGTCTTCGACACTTTGGATATGAATAGAGAGAGGTGAGCGATTAAGAGGTGCACCGGCATGGGAAAGCATTTGAAACGGGGAAAGGGATATGATCAACACTGAAAGCTTGAACTGAATCCACCAGAGAAGAAAAAAGAACGAAGAATGATGAACTTGAAACTCCTGACCATCTTCATGATAATCATCGGATAAGAATATTGAAGGAAAGAATGAAGAAACTTCACATCCATAAGATGGATACTTGATTAAGAAATCTGAGTCCTAGAAGAAAAAGGGGGGAGGGCGGGAAAACACAGGCAGCTTGGGGACAAATGAAACAAACACCGTTGCGAAGAACTGTGAATTGATCTAGCAAATATTGAAAGGATATGATGAACTTGAAGAGAAGCACACCCATTGGAAAGAATTGACATGATAACCTCAGTGATCAAGAAGGCTTAGCACTCCCATAGAAATATGAGAACACCGCTTAGGAAAAGGTATGGAATTAACACTTGACATTTAAGCAACTCGAATACCACAACTCAAAACAAAACAAAGGATTTGGCATGCAGAATAAGCCGGAACAAACATATGATAGACCCCATATCGTATCATGTGTCTGTTGGAAGGATATCCTATGTGATACATGAATTCCCACCTAAGAACTCCCGAAACTTTCTGGTTATGCAATCTGGTGTTAGGGATACAGGGAGACACAAATATCTCACACAACTAACAAGTCCTACACTCCAACTGAATCCATCCGTCAACACATAACCAAGAAACCTTCGGAAATCGTGTACCTCAGACCTTCGAAAATGTCCGATATACTAGCTGTGGCAATACATATGATCGATCTCACCAGTACTGGGTGTCGTCAAACTACTCTCACCACAAAGAGTATAGAAGCATTTTCGATGTCGGCGAACTCTGGTATTCTGGAACTGGAATGATAAGCACTGTGACAAAAACACCTTGGAGCTCAACTCCCCAGGACAGTGCCACAACCCCTAAATGTCAGAAGGCACCAAGACATAATTCCCGTCACAATGATATTGCAACAATCCAACAATACCCGCGTGATCCTAAAAAAAATTTGAGTGAAAAAGGATAGGCGAGTGGAGACAAAACATCTACGTCAGGAGTCCTCACCAGAGTGCCGAAGGGGTTGAGGAGTAAAAAGAATTCCTACTCTCCGATATATAGCTAGACTCAAAACAATCCTCTTCTAGACTCAACAATGACAGCGGTTCGATCAATCAAGGGGGCTCCTATAGTCGGTAAGGCTATGATACCAACTTGTCACGCCCAATATGCGATTCTATCCGAGAGGAATTCGAAGGTCCCACCAAGGATAGAGCCGCATATTGAAACACTTCTGCAAGGTGGATATCATTACATCGTACCATTACATAATAGTTGGGGATACATACAAGGCATACAAATGCCGCAAGAATACATCAAACATCATACATGAGAACAACATCCGACAACTGATGAAACACAAACATAAGCTCAAACGACATCCACCTTGCTAGCCCAGGCTGCCGACTAGGAACCAAACCCAAGATCGACTAAGAAGAAGAACTCCAAAACAAGTAAACATCACTCTCACGTCGGATCATCGCATTACCTGCACCTGCAACTTTTGTTGTAGTAATATGTGAGCCACAAGGACTCAGCAATCCCATTACCATGGGTATCAAGACTAGCAACGCTTAATGGGTAGGAAAGGGTAAGTGGTAAGATTGCAGTAGCGGCTAAGAAATGTATGGTGGCTAACTTACGAGTACAAGAGTTACTATGCAAATGGCCGCAAACTAGTAATGATCAAGAAGTGATCCTGAACTACTTACGTTCAAACATAACCCCATTGTGTTCTGTTCTCGACCCACTCAAAAAGAGACAGACACGGTTACGCACACGGTTGGTGTGTTTTAATTCGAATCAGGTGTCAAGTTCTCTACAATCGGACATTAAAGATTCCCATCTGCCACATAACCACGGGCACGGTTCTTGAAAGTTTAAACCCTGCAGGGGTGTCCCAACTTAGCCCATGACAAGCTCACGATCCGCGAAGACAATCCTCCATCTCGGGACCCTCCAATCAGACTCAAAATCCCGGTGCACAAGACATTTCAACAATGGTAAAACAAGTCTAGCAAGACCTCTCGGTGTGCTGACACCCTGATTGTAGCCGCGCGTATCTCGTCTCAGGACACAACCGGATGGACAAGCTACGAGTAAAACCAATCCTCGAGTTTCCCCAAGGTGGCCCCGCAGGCTGCCCGTTTGGGACCAACACCATTAGTACTGCCCCCTGTATTAGGTTGAATAATGAACCTCGGGTAGCGCTCACTCCCTGTGCGTCAAATTTATTATCATGTTTAGTTATTATGTTGGGCAAATGGTAAAACCAATGTTGGGTCTTGCTAGAAGAGTTTTATTCAAAGCGAACCACTACTGCAGGATGCTGCTAACGCGACACTACGATCAAAGACCCTTCGAGAAACTGTGTGTGATGCAATAATCGCAAACAGTGCTATATGAAAACCGTTAGAAATGATGCAAAATATTTGCGATGAATGATACATCAAACACGGTTCAGATTATAGTTGTGTGTGCGATGAGGGGCATACGGTTGATTTGTATGAACTATTTGTGATGAGATAGAACAACAGAAATGGGCAGCCAGATCAAGTTGTGTGCGATATACGACATAGAGTTCGGTCCGATGAACCGTTTGTGATGAGTGAGGTGAGAAGCCTGACTGTCTACAAGTCCCTCCCAAGGGTACAAGATAGTAGCTGAGGTAACAAGCTACTCGTCGAAGTCCAAGCGGTACTACTAGTGAGATAGATGTCTCACCTGCAAAACATAAATAAAGCAAACATGAGTACAAAGGTACTCAGCAAGACTTACATCAGATCCTATCATACATGCATTTGTATCAAGAAGGTAATGTGGGGTTTAGTTGCAGCAAGCCAGCTTTGACTCAGTGGCTATCCTGTTCGTACTTGCAGCAAGCCAGCTTTGACTTAGTGGCTATCCTGTTCTACGACTACGAGAAACTTCTTTGAGGTGAGGCAGCGCACACGAGTCCACTAATCACCACATCAATACACAAGTATGGATTCATCCCCGTCTCTCTACGAGAAGGCCATCCATAGCACTCACACTTGTCTTGAGCATTTTAGAGTATCCACTTTAAGTTGTCTATGTACCACGTAAGCATCCGAGAAGTCCATAACCGCGGACCCGGCTATTCGAATAGATCATGAAAACCCTGCAGGGGTGTACTTCTTCACACACGCTCTCACCACTTATCGCCTTTTACACGACGTGTACTCGGCAACCTTCAAGCGGAAGCCCAGCGAGGGTGTCGGCCACGACCTGACTAACCACACAAGTCTCTCATCCAGGCTTATTGCCTATTCGGGTTCCATCCGCAAGGAGAACCGACCGGGGTGTCGCTCTCGGCCCCAAATGATGTGAGCAGGGTTCCCAAACCCACCATCCGGGTGCCACTTGGTACACCGTGCCACTATGCCTAGTCTGTCCCAAGCCCACCTAGCCGGTGCCACTTGGTAGACTACTAACACTACCTACAAACACCAGAAACTAGTTGCAACTCCTGGAAAGAGATCAAGTTGGTTAATAAGTCGAGAGGGGCACTTAAGCATTCCAATGTGTGGTAGTAGCTAGTCATTGGACAACATACACAGAACTCAGTGCTTAAGGACGGTTTCAGTGAGACAACCCACCATGTACTCCTACATGGCCTCTCACCGCTACCTTTACCAAATCGTGTTCACACGCTTAACTCTCAGCACCAGAACATATCGTACCACTCCAATTCATTCCCGATGAATTAGACCTGACACAACTCAAAGCAATAGCAGGCATGGCATGGCAGGAACACAACATGGCTCAATCAACTCCTACACATGCTAGTGGGTTTTAACTATTTACTATGGCAATGACAGGTCATGCGGAGGAATGGGTTCAACTACTGCAGGGTAAAGTAGCAGTTGAATTGTTGTTGTCCTAATGCAATAAATGAGAGCAGGAGCAAGAGAGTAGGATTGTATCGAAATGAACAAGGGGGTTTGCTTGCCTGGTAGATCAACAGGGGGGCACTGCTCCTCAGATAGGTACTCTGGAGCACTCTCCGAAGCAGGACCTATCAAGAAGGAACGGTGTCGACAATCAATACTCAATCATATGTAACAATATGATGCATGAATATGGCATGAATATGTGATGTGTTTTGAGCTAATGTATTTAGCATTCAACTTGGAAGAGGTCAATTTGAACCAAAGGTTCAAATGCAACTCTAATTTAAGGCCCTTTAAATGCCATAAGTGTGTTTTCATATATACAACATCTATAGATTGGTTGGTCATGCATGAAAATGGTACAGATGGATAGATTGAATTTTTCTGATCATTTTTCATATATAACTTATTTCAATCTGAGCTATGGTTGAATTTCTATGAATTTTTGAAGTTTATATCATTTTCTAGAATTTCCTAATTTATTTTAAAACCAGAAAATGAATAACTACGTCAGCAGGTCAAAGGCGCTGACCAAGTCAAACCTGACGTGTGGGGTCCACACATCAGTGACTCGGTTAGTTAACAGGGGGGTTTATTTGGTTTAATTAGGATTAGTGGGCGCCGGGCCCACTGTTAGTGTCAGGGGTGGTTAGCAAAATGGTGATTAGCCTTAAGCTAATCACCTGGCAGGTCGGGCCTGTGACGCCCCCGATTTGACTGTACACTAATCATACATGCAAACGTGTACGATCAAGATCAGGGAATCATGGGAAGATATCACAACACAACTCTACAAATAAAAAAAAGTCATACAAGCATCATATTACAAGCCAGGGGCCTCGAGGGCTCGAATACAAGAGCTCGATCATAGACGAGTCAGTGGAAGCAACAATATCTAAGTACAGAGATAAGTTAAACAAGTTGCCATAAGATGGCTAGCACAAACAGGGATACAGATCGAACGAGGCACATACCTCCTGCCTGGGATCCTCCTAACTACTCCTGGTCGTCGTCAGCGGGCTGCACGTAGTAGTATGCACCTCCCGAGTAGTAGTAGTCATCGGCGACGGTGGCGTCAGGCTCCTGGGCTCCAACGTCTGGTTGCAGCAATCGGATATAGGAAAGGGGAAAAGGGGGAGAAAAGCAACCGTGAGAACTCATCCAAAGTACTCGCAAGCAAGGAGCTACACTACATATGTATGCATTGGTATCAAAAGGATTAAGGGTATCATATGTGGACTGAACTGCAGAATGCCGGAATAAGAGGGGGATAGCTAGTCCTTTCGAAGACTACGCTTCTGGTAACCTCCATTTTGCAGCAGGAGAAGAGAGTAGATGGTAAGTTCACCAAGTAGCATCGCATAGCATAATCCTAACCGATGATCCTCCCCTCGTCGCCCTGTGAGAGAGTGATCACCGGTTGTATCTGGCACTTGGAAGGGTATGTTTTATTAAGTATCCGGTTCTACTTGTCATAAGGTCAAGGTACAACTCCGGGTCGTCCTTTTACCGAGGGACACGGCTATTCGAATAGATTAACTTCCCTGCAGGGGTGCACCACATAACCCAACACGCTCGATCCCCTTTGTCCGGACACACTTTTCTGGGTCATGCCCGGCCTCGGAAGATCAACACGTCGCAGCCCTACCTAGGCACAACAGAGAGGTCAGCACGCCGGTCTAAATCCTATGGCGCAGGGGTCTGGGCCCATCGCCCATTGCACACCTGCATGTTGCGAACGTGGCCGGTGAGCAGACCTAGCAACCTCCATTACAAAGGAAGTTGCGTTACGCGGTCCAACCCGGCGCGCGCTACTCAGTCGCTGACGTCATGAAGGCTTCGGCTGATACCACGACGTCGAGTACCCATAACTGTCCCCGCGTAGATGGTTAGTGCGTATAGGCCAGTAGCCAGACTCAGATCAAATACCAAGATCTCGTTAAGCGTGTTAAGTATTCGCGAACGCCGACCAGGGCTAGGCCCACTTCTCTCCTAGGTGGTCTCAACCTGTCCTGTCGCTCCGCCACAAAGTAACAGTCGGGGGCCGTCGGGAACTCAGGCCCACCACTACCTGGATGGAGCCACCTGCCCCTTCAGCCCCCATCTCCAAACAGTATCACTGGTAATGTAACAGTGTAAGTATATAGTATATCCCCGTGATCACCTCCGGAAGTGATCACGGCCCAGTAGTATAGCTTGGCAGACGGACAAGAGTGTAGGGCCACTGATGGAACACTAGCATCCTATACTAAGCAGTAGGATAGCAGGTAAAGGTAACAACAGTAGTAGCAAGGACAGGCTATGCAGCAGTATAGGATTAACTGAAAGCAATAACATGCTACACTAATCTAATGCAAGCAGTATAGGGAAGAATAGGCGATATCTGGTGATCAAGGGGGGGTTGCCTGGTTGCTCTGGCAAGAGAGAGCAGTCATCAATACCGTAGTCGTACTGGGTAGCAGCGGCGTCGGTGTCGGTGTCTAGCAAGAGAAGAGGGGGAAGAAATAATAAATACCGAGCAAACAATGCATCTCAAACTATAACAAGTCAATACGCGATGTCAGGGGTGATCTAATGCAGGGATAGGTGATATCGGCGAAGGGGGAAAACATCCGGGGAGGGTATTCCCGGTGTTTGGCATTTTCGGACAGTCGAACTAGAGGGGGAGAAAGTTGTGTGTTCGCTATGCTAGAGATGTGTGGCGGACGATCAGGCTGTGTATTCCGATTCAACTCGTCGTTCTGAGCAACTTTAATGTACAAAGTTTTCTCATCTGAGATACGGTTTATTTTATATGATTTACCGAAGTTTATTGCATTTTTTGTTTTTGTTTATCTAGTTAATTCAAATAGCAAAATATGGCAGATTACATTTTATACCCACAAGTGCGCTAGCCTAAGCGTATGACAGTGGGGGCCAGGGGCCCAGTCAACTAGTCCAGTCAGCAGTTGACCAGTCAATGTTGACTACTCAACATGGTCAAAATGGACCTATATGGCATACACTCATGTGTTAAACAGATTGTTTTAATTCAGTCTAATTAGCTGTGGCTGCCCATTGTCACATGCATGTTAGACTAAGTAGTAATTATACTAACCTAAACAACGGGGCTACCTGGCAGTATGTCACTACTAACCTAATACACACACACTAATTACACAGGGCCGGCCACGCACGGCCGTGGCCAAGCTGGCCACACACAGCACGCAACACCTAGGGGTTGAATACGTTCTATGTTAACAGAAGATAGCAATTTGTGATTTTCATAGAATTTAATTCATGCATCAAATGGATTTGGTCCAATGAACACATTTGAGCCTTGTCAAGTGTACTACCTTCCCATATTTTTTTTAGCCTGTTAACATTTGTTTAACCGCAGTTTAGGAGCAGTAGAGGGGGTTACTCGATGTAATATTCGCAAAGCTAGCCTCATCTACAGTAATTAGTAGCAGCAGCCAACACCAACAGGCGGCGGTGAGAGCAACAATGCAGTAGCGAAGCGGGCGGCATGCACGCGGTCGCGCGTGCTGGGCGCAGGGCGGGACGGACGCGAGGCATGGGCGCGCACGCGCGTGCGAGTTGCTGCGGCGGCTGCAGGCAGTAGCAAGCAGGTGGGAGCAGCGGCGAGCGCGCGCAAGAACAGACGGTTGCGGAGAGGCCCAGCGAGGGCAGCACGGCAGCAGCGGCAGCAGAGGAGGCGCGCGTAGGGGCAGCCAGGGGGGCCCTCGCAAGCAGCAGAGCAGCTCAGCAGGTGCAGGCGGCCGGCGAGCGAGGCGTACGGGCGGCGGCAGCAGCAGATGCAGAAGCAGCAGCGACAGCATGCGAGCACAGCAGCAACGGCGAGGCCACCCACGGCCACGGTGTTGTGTGGGCACTCGCGCGCGACGGCGGGCGCAGCGGCTGCGAGCGTGCCCGGTGAGCAACGGCGACATCAGAGAGGCAGCGACAGCAGGTGAGCGGAGCAGGCGGCGGCCGAAGCGAAGCGGGGCTCGGTGAGCAGGGGCGCGGGTGGTTCGATCGGGGCATGGCCTCGCGCGCAGAGGCGCGTCCTAGAGCACAGCCAGGAGTGAGTGGCGAGGCATGGCACGGCGGCGACTACGGCTAGGGGCGCGGATCCGCGGAGAAAAGAGAGGGCGAAGAAGCGGAGCTCACCAAGGGAGCACAAGGAGGCTCGGTGATACCTTAGTAACGCAGATGGTGGCCGGATTCGACGAAGTTCGCCGGCGAGGCAGAGGAAGAAGACGGCGTCGTGGATGATGGAGCGGTGGCTCCCGGCTCGGTCCGGTGGCGCGGACGACGTAGCCGAGCACGGCGGGGGCGTGGACGGACTAGCTGGGCTCGGGGGCGACGGGGAGCGCGAGGGCGATGGCGGCCATGGCGGTGCTGTGTTGGGGAGGCCCTGACGCGTCCAGGACAGAGAGAGAGAGGCGCGAGGGGATAGGAGAGGACGAGGGTTAGGGTTAGCGGGGACGAGAGGGGCGATGCCAGCTTTATAGGCAAGCAGGGAACCGGCGGGCACCGCCGGATGGTTGCCACGGTGACGTCCGTGACCGTGGCGGCCATCGGGCGCGGCCACGACTTCGTCCCTGTAGCGGGCGAGTGGGGAGGGCCGGCTGGGCCGGCCTGGTCGGCTGAGCTGACTGGCCCAAGAGGCCAAGTGAGGAAAGGTGGCCTTTTGGTTTTATACTTTTTTTAATCTATCTTTTCTGTTGATTTGTTTTCAAATTTATTATGAATCCATCTCCTAAGATAGAATTTCAATTTAGTACACTGCCACAAAAAGTTTGATGCAACAATAAAATACTTTGCATATTTTTATTATTAAAAGGCACTTAAATATTTGTTTTAGCTGTTGTTTCCTTTACCTTTGAGCATATAAACCTTTTATAAAAATGTGGATTCATCACCATAATTACCTATGCATTATATGTCACCTCTCGAACATTTTAGTTTTAACTTTTGAAAACTATTGTTGTTTGCCTTTAAATTTAAATTCGAATTAGAATCATTTGAACTAACCCAAGATTAGTAACAGTAATCGTTGTGACATGGCATCAGTAGCAGGGGATTACTGTAGCTTGGTTATCCAGATGTTACAATTCTCCTCCACTACAAGAAATCTCGTCCCGAGATTTAAGAGGTGGAGTTAAGGGGAAAGGAATTGGTTACGAAATTCTAACAGATCCTCTCGTTCTGGGTTGCTCCTCTCGAAGAGGTCGATCCATTACGCTGAGGTCTCCATTTCTCTGCTTCATGTCATCATGATGAAGTCAGCATCCTTTCTTCGGAAACTCCATCGTACTTATGAAAGGAGAGAAAAAAGTATTCCAGGAGAACGGACCTCGACAAGGTTGACTATCTGGTCGATAACATCGGGGAAGGTGGTGGAAAGTAACTCTCAAATTGAAACTTAAGAAGATATCGAGAGCAAAGTAAGGAGGTATCATGGGAAGTTTTGAGCGGGCGGGCAATCGCTTGATGCCTGAAACAGAGTGTGAAAGGGGTACAGAGCAATGGGCATAAGTATTGTTTCGGATACCAGAATTGATCACTAGGAAGGTGGTACATACGAAACGAAGCGCAAGGGATAACTTCGAAACAGGAATGTACAGGAGAGTCAGGTTTCGATCCCGTGGAACTGTGGGTTATGGGCCCACCATGTGGATTAAAAGTAGAAATGGCGGTAATGCCTCGCATGATCATGTAAGCAAGACATGTCAGAGGATAGCCTGTCAGTTATGTCAGCAACAACATCGGTACCAAGGGCGAGGGACGAAAAGAACCATTTTCCTGCTCGTTGAACGAGGCGGACCAATAGGCAAAGTTCTCGTCCATCGGCGGTTACCGGAAAGTCATCAACAGTAGAAACAGGGTCTTGCTGACAGAGTGATACAACGAGGTTCAACTAGGCAGGGAATTATCTCTGCTCAGCTAAGTCAGATTACAAGAAAGGTTAAACAAAACAATGGAAAGGAAAATGTGATTATCAGATTAAACAAAAGAATGGAAAGGAGAATGTGTTTAAACACACATTTCAGGGGTATATCCTTCCCAAGAACAAGCGGAGCATGATATCCTTGACAGGATATAATGTAGAAAATTCTTTAGGTAAGGAGAGAGAAATTTCATGACTTTACCCATACAGCGGTGTTTGGATAATTGAGCAGGAAACATTTAACATTAGGCTTTAAATGTTCTTGGTGATAATTGGAGTAATATATATATATATATATATATATGCTTCGAGATAGCATTGACATGGTCTTCAGGAAAAGGTCAGACTTTGGAAACACAAAGGATCCATCAGAAATAACTTGTAGAATAAGTCTTACAATTTCCTCATGGAAGAATGGATAACCTTGCTAAAAAGGAATCTATAACCAATAGGGCCTCCGGCCGGGTGTGCTAAGCACGACATCCTGGATATAAAAGATGGTAATACTCCAAGCTAAAGAAGAACAAATGTTGGATAGCAAGGAACTCAAGGTATAACACAAAACAGGAACAAGTTTTGTGTTGGAGGGAATGCAATAATGTTGTCGATGATAACCCAATTCATCGAGGGCAAAGGAAGCTATTTCTCACCAAGAATTCGATAGATATCTTGGAAGACCTCAGAATGTTGATGATGATCACAACACATTTGTCGAGAGGTTTCGAGAAGATGTAACTGATCAGCGATGACATCAAGTCAACGGAATGATGAAGCAAAAAGTTAATAGAACCATGGGTACGACACAAACTCGAAATCAAGCTTGCTGTTCAAGGACAAATGATATCACAAGGGAGATTGATTGTAAGATTAGCTCACCGTCGAAATTTTGTGCTCCGGGAAGAAGGACCAGGTAGCACAGTCAAGAGCAGCACGATAAGGATATAGCCGATCAAGCTAGGAATGACTTGAAGGATTAGTAAACTCATAAGCAATGTAGATTACCTAGAGTTATTGAATCGGAGTGTGGACTCGATTCACTATTTCGTGTTCTCGGTTGACGACAACCCAAACCCGAGGGAATTATGAAATCGGTGAGAAGCAATACTGGATGAAGACTCATAACCAGTTATGTAGTTCGGTGATATTCTCGAGATAACAGAGGTGAAACTCGGAGGTAGATCGGAATAGAAACTGATCTATATCATAGACTTGCGATAGCAGATACTTTAATCTTGTCAAAATAGACAAGGCAATGGAATGGTTTCCTTTCAAATATATTGAATAACGTTAGCATGGTCGAAACCATGATTGCAAAAGGCCAGAGCCCAGATATAAGATGAACTTATACCAAGGGAATAATTAATTTAAGAGAAGCTTTAATGATAAGATCTACATCGTTTCCATGGGCATGAACACAAGTTCAAGGTCGACTCCCACTTCTCCAATGCATGACCATTCATTCACTTCTCGTCCTCGAAGAAGTTGTACGGTAGAAACTTATCTGGTAAAACACCAGAAGGGTATGACTTGTGAAAACCTTCGGGTTCATACAGTTTTTAGGGAAGGCATAGGTTCAACCCATTGGGGCATCTTAGAAACATATACCTCAAGCTTCAAGAGTAAATATCACCAGCTCGAAAAGCAGAGCATGGTTGGCCAAATCAGAGAATAGGATTTACCAATGGCCTTATATATCAAGGAAAGAACTCCGGGTTTTGAGAATATGCAAGAACGGTCAGATAATAATCCACCAAAGGATCAAGCGGACCGCAAAGGATCTAATGTGAGTAATGGTACTCAGCCAGAAGAAGAAACAATGCAAAGGCATGGGATTATAGAAACAACAGACTAATTCAAAGCTCAAATGCAAATGAATTATGATCTCCACATCAAGGGATCAGAAGCAATTGCTCTGATGAAGGATGGATAAGTTGAATAGTCTTAGGGGTACAAGCGATGGCAATTTGATTGGTCGAGATCCAGCTCATGTCCGGAATGACGTCTGAATCGGACGGATAAATTCCAGGGAACAACTAATGATTGTGTGCATTCACACACATGTTGCATCAAGAGGATCAGAATGACAATCACAAAGGTTTTTTTAAGTAAATAGCTAGACAAATGGAATTAACTGGAATACATGTATGCAAGAATTCCATGAACAACAGGCTATTGAGGATTTTCAAAAGACCAAATAGTATTTCGAAGTCCTTTGCAGAACACAAGAACAACTAGGGAGAAACAAATCCTCGGTATGTGTGAGGATTAATTTGTAGGTGTATTTAGGTGACAAGGAACTGCAAGGAAGCAGGCACAAGGATTCTAGGAACAACGACGAGTATTTCGGGGTATCTTGTGAAGGAAATATGCCCTAGAGGCAATAATAAAGTTATTATTTATTTCCTTATATCATGATAAATGTTTATTATTCATGCTAGAATTGTATTAACCGGAAACATAATACATGTGTGAATACATAGACAAACAGAGTGTCACTAGTATGCCTCTACTTGACTAGCTCGTTAATCAAAGATGGTTATGTTTCCTAACCATGAACAAAGAGTTGTTATTTGATTAACGAGGTCACATCATTAGTTGAATGATCTGATTGACATGACCCATTCCATTAGCTTAGCACCCGATCGTTTAGTATGTTGCTATTGCTTTCTTCATGACTTATACATGTTCCTATAACTATGAGATTATGCAACTCCCATTTACCGGAGGAACACTTTGGGTACTACCAAACGTCACAACATAACTGGGTGTTTATAAAGGAGTGCTACAGGTGTCTCCAATGGTAGATGTTGGGTTGGCGTATTTCGAGATTAGGGTTTGTCACTCCGAGTGTCGGAGAGGTATCTCTGGGCCCTCTCGGTAATACACATCACATAAGCCTTGCAAGCATTATAACAAAGATGTTAGTTGTGAGATGATGTATTACGGAACGAGTAAAGAGACTTGCCAGTAACGAGATTGAACTAGGTATTGGATACCGACGATCGAATCTCGGGCAAGTAACATACCGATGACAAAGGGAACAACGTATGTTGTTATGCGGTCTGACCGATAAAGATCTTCGTAGAATATGTAGGAGCCAATATGGGCATCCAGGTCCCGCTATTGGTTATTGACCGGAGACGTGTCTCGGTCATGTCTACATTGTTCTCGAACCGTAGGGTCCACACGCTTAACGTTACGATGACAGTTATTATGAGTTTATGCATTTTAATGTACCGAAGGTTGTTCGGAGTCCCGGATGTGATCACGGACATGACGAGGAGTCTCGAAATGGTCGAGACATAAAGATTGATATATTGGAAGCCTATGTTTGGACATCGGAAGTGTTCTGGGTGAAATCGGGATTTTACCGGATTGCCGGGAGGGTTACCGGAACCCCCCGGGAGCCAAATGGGCCAACACGGGCCTTGGGAGAAAGGTGAAAGGGCTACCCCATGGGCTGCGCGCCTCCCCCCTTCCCCTAGTCCTATTAGGACTAGGGAAGGTGGCCGGCCAACCCCTCTCTCTTTCCCACTTGAGAAAACCTAGTTGGACTAGGATTGGAGGGGGGAGTCCTACTCCCGGTAGGAGTAGGACTCCTCTTGCGCCTCCCTTGCTTGGCCGGCCAGCCCTCCCCCTCTCACCCTTTATATACGGGGGCAGGGGGCACCTCTAGACACACAAGTTGATCCTTGAGATCGTTCCTTAGCCGTGTGCGGTGCCCCCTGCCACCAAATTCCACCTCGATCATACCGTTGTAGTGCTTAGGCGAAGCCCTGCGTCGGTAGTACATCAAGATCGTCACGACGCCGTCGTGCTGACGGAACTCTTCCTCGACGCTTTGCTGGATCGGAGCCCGAGGATCGTCATCGAGCTGAACGTGTGCTAAGAACTCGGAGGTGCCGGAGTAACGGTGCTTGGATCGGTCGGATCGGGAAGACGTACGACTACTTCCTCCACGTTGAGTGATCGCTTCCGCGGTCGGTCTGCGTTGGTACGTAGACAACACTCTCCCCTCTCATTGCTATGCATCACCATGATCTTGCGTGTGCGTAGGAATTTTTTTGAAATTACTACGTTCCCCATCAGTGGCATCCGAGCTTAGGTTTTATGGTTTGATGTTATTTGCACGAGTAGACACAAGTGAGTTGTGGGCGATACAAGTCATACTGCCTACCAGCATGTCATACTTTGGTTCGGCGGTATTGTTGGACGAGACGACCCAGACCAACCTTACGCGTACACTTACGCGAGACCGGTTCCCTCGACGTGCTTTGCACATAGATGGCTTGCGGGCGACTGTCTCTCCAACTTTAGTTGAACCGAGTGTGGCTACGCTCGGTCCTTGAGAAGGTTAAAACGGAGTCTATTTGACAAACTATCGTTGTGGTTTTGATGCGTAGGTGAGATGAGTTCTTGCTTAAGCCCGTAGCAGCCACGTAAAACTTGCAACAACAAAGTAGAGGACGTCTAACTTGTTTTTGCAGGGCATGTTGTGATGTGATATGGTCAAGGAATGATGCTGATTTTATTGTATGAGATGATCATGTTTTGTAACCAAGTTATCGGCAACTGGCAGGAGCCATATGGTTGTGGCTTTATTGTATGCAATGCAATCGCGATGTAATGCTTTACTTTATTACTAAGCGGTAGTGATAGTCATGGAAGCATAAGATTGGCGAGACGACAACGATGCTACGATGGAGATCAAGGTGTCGCGCCGGTGACGATGGTGATCATGACGGTGCTTCGGAGATGGAGATCACAAACACAAGATGATGATGGCCATATCATATCACTTATATTGATTGCATGTGATGTTTATCTTTTATGCATCTTATCTTGCTTTGATTGACGGTAGCATTATAAGATGATCTCTCACTAAATTATCAAGAAGTGTTCTCCCTGAGTATGCACCGTTGCCAAAGTTCGTCGTGCCAGACACCACGTGATGATCGGGTGTGATAAGCTCTACGTCCATCTACAACGGGTGCAAGCCAGTTTTGCACACGCAGAATACTCAGGTTAAACTTGACGAGCCTAGCATATGTAGATATGGCCTCGGAACACAGAGACCGAAAGGTCGAGCGTGAATCATATAGTAGATATGATCAACATGACGATGTTCACCATTGAAAACTACTCCATCTCACGTGATGGTCGGTTATGGTTTAGTTGATTTGGATCACGTGATCACTTAGAGGATTAGAGGGATGTCTATCTAAGTGGGAGTTCCTAAGTAATTTGATTAACTAAACTTAAACTTATCATGAACTTAGTACCTGATAGTATCTTGCTTGTTTATGTTGATTGTAGATAGATGGCTCGTGCTGTTGTTCCGTTGAATTTTAATGCGTTCCTTGAGAAAGCAAAGTTGAAAGATGATGGTAGCAATTACACGGACTAGGTCCGTAACCTGAGGATTATCCTCATTGCTGCACAGAAGAATTACGTCCTGGAAGCACCGCTGGGTGCCAGGCCTACTGCTGGAGCAACGCCAGATGTTATGAACGTCTGGCAGAGCAAAGCTGATGACTACTCGATAGTTCAGTGTGCCATGCTTTACGTCTTAGAATCGGTACTTCAATGACGTTTTGAACGTCATGGAGCATATGAGATGTTCCAGGAGTTGAAGTTAATATTTCAAGCAAATGCCCGAATTGAGAGATATGAAGTCTCCAATAAGTTCTATAGCTGCAAGATGGAGGAGAACAGTTCTGTCAGTGAGCATATACTCAAAATGTCTGGGTATAATAATCACTTGATTCAGATGGGAGTTAATCTTCCAGATGATTGCGTCATTGACAGAATTCTCCAATCACTGCCACCAAGCTATAAGAGCTTCGATGCAAGGGATGAACAAGACTATTCCCGAGCTCTTCGCAATGCTGAAAGCTGCGGAGGTAGAAATCAAGAAGGAGCATCAAGTGTTGATGGTCAACAAGACCACTAGTTTCAAGAAAAAGGGCAAAGGGAAGAAGAAGGGGAACTTCAAGAAGAACAGCAAGCAAGTTGCTGCTCAGGAGAAGAAACCCAAGTCTGGACCTAAGCCTGAAACTGAGTGCTTCTGCTGCAAGCAGACTGGTCACTGGAAGCGGAACTGCCCCAAGTATTTGGCGGATAAGAAGGATGGCAAGGTGAACAAAGGTATATGTGATATACATGTTATTGATGTGTACCTTACTAGAGCTCGCAGTAGCACCTGGGTATTTGATACTGGTTCTGTTGCTAATATTTGCAACTCGAAACAAGGACTACGGAATAAGCGGACGCTAGCAAAGGACGAGGTGACGATGCGCGTGGGAAACGGTTCCAAAGTCGATGTGATCGCGGTCGGCACGCTACCTCTACATCTACCTTCGGGATTAATATTAGACCTAAATAATTGTTATTTGGTGCCAGCGTTGAGCATGAACATTATATCTGGATCTTGTTTAATGCGAGACGGTTATTCATTTAAATCAGAGAATAATGGTTGTTCTATTTATATGAGTAATATCTTTTATGGTCATGCACCTTTGAAGAGTGGTCTATTCTTGTTGAATCTCGATAGTAGTGATACACATATTCATAATGTAGAAGCCAAAAGATGCAGAGTTGATAATGATAGTGCAACTTATTTGTGGCACTGCTGTTTAGGTCATATCGGTGTAAAGCGCATGAAGAAACTCCATACTGATGGGCTTTTGGAACCACTTGATTATAAATCACTTGGTACTTGCGAACCGTGCCTCATAGGCAAGATGACTAAAACACCGTTCTCCGGTACTATGGAGAGAGCAACAGATTTATTGGAAATCATACATACTGATGTATGTGGTCCGATGAATATTGAGGCTCGTGGCGGATATCGTTATTTTCTCACTTTCACAGATGATTTAAGCAGATATGGGTATATCTACTTATTGAAACATAAGTCTGAAACATTTGAAAAGTTCAAGGAATTTCAGAGTGAAGTTGAAAATCATCGTAACAAGAAAATAAAGTTTCTACGATCTAATCGTGGAGGAGAATATTTGAGTTACGAGTTTGGTGTACATTTGAAAAATTGTGGAATAGTTTCACAACTCACGCCACCCGGAACACCACAGCGTAATGGTGTGTCTGAACGTCGTAATCGTACTTTACTAGATATGGTGCGATCTATGATGTCTCTTACTGATTTACCGCTATCGTTTTGGGGTTATGCTTTAGAGACGGCCGCATTCATGTTAAATAGGGCACCATCAAAATCCGTTGAGACGACGCCTTATGAACTATGGTTTGGCAAGAAACCAAAGTTGTCGTTTCTTAAAGTTTGGGGCTGCGATGCTTATGTGAAAAAGCTTCAACCTGATAAGCTCGAACCCAAAGCGGAGAAATGTGTCTTCATAGGATACCCAAAGGAGACTATTGGGTATACCTTCTATCACAGATCCGAAGGCAAGACATTCGTTGCTAAGAATGGATCATTTCTAGAGAAGGAGTTTCTCTCGAAAGAAGTGAGTGGGAGGAAAGTAGAACTTGACAAGGTAACTGTACCTGCTCCCTTATTGGAAAAAAATACATCACAGAAAACTATTTCTGCGACACCTATACCAATTAGTGAGGAAGCTAATGATGATGATCATGAAACTTCAGGACAAGATACTACTGAACCACGTAGATCAACCAGAGTGAGATCCGCACCAGAGTGGTACAGTAATCCAATTCTGGAAGTCATGCTACTAGATCATGATGAACCTACGAACTATGAAGAAGCGATGGTGAGCCCAGATTCCGCAAAGTGGCTTGAGGCCATGAAATCTGAGATGGGATCCATGTATGAGAACAAAGTATGGACTTTGGTTGACTTGCCCGATGATCGGCAAGCAATTGAGAATAAATGGATCTTCAAGAAAAAGACCGATGCTGACGGTAATATTACTGTCTATAAAGCTCGACTTGTCGCAAAAGGTTTTTGACAAGTTCAAGGGGTTGACTACGATGAGACCTTCTCACCCGTAGCGATGCTTAAGTTCGTCAGAATCATGTTAGCAATTGCCGCATTTTATGATTATGAAATATGGCAGATGGATGTCAAAACTGCATTCCTGAATGGATTTCTGGAAGAAGAGTTGTATATGATGCAACCAGAAGGTTTTGTCGATCCAAAGGGAGCTAACAAAGTATGCAAACTCCAGCGATCCATTTATGGACTGGTGCAAGCATCTCGGAGTTGGAATAAACGCTTTGATAGTGTGATCAAAGCATTTGGCTTTATACAGACTTTTGGAGAAGCCTGTATTTACAAGAAAGTGAGTGGGAGCTCTGTAGCATTTCTGATATTATATGTGGATGACATATTGCTGATTGGAAATGATATAGAATTTCTGGATAGCATAAACGGATACTTGAATAAAAGTTTTTCGATGAAAGACCTCGGGGAAGCAGCTTACATATTAGGCATAAAGATCTATAGAGATAGATCAAGACGCTTAATTGGACTTTCACAAAGCACACACCTTGACAAGATTTTGAAGAAGTTCAAAATGGATCAAGCAAAGAAAGGGTTCTTGCCTGTGTTACAAGGTGTGAAGTTGAGTCAGACTCAATGCCCGACCACTGCAGAAGATAGAGAGAAAATGAAAGATGTTCCCTATGCTTCAGCCATAGGCTCTATCATGTATGTAATGCTGTGTACCAGACCTGATGTGTGCCTTGCTATAAGTTTAGCAGGGAGGTACCAAAGTAATCCAGGAGTGGATCACTAGACAGCGGTCAAGAACATCCTGAAATACCTGAAAAGGACTAAGGATATTTTCTCGTATATGGAGGTGACAAAGAGCTCACCGTAAGAGGTTACGTTGATGCAAGCTTTGACACTGATCCGGACGATTCTAAATCGCAAACCGGATACGTGTTTACTTTAAACGGTGGAGCTGTCAGTTGGTGCAGTTCTAAACAAAGCGTCGTAGCGGGATCTACATGTGAAGCGGAGTACATAGCTGCTTCGGAAGCAGCGAACGAAGGAGTCTGGATGAAGGAGTTCATATCCGATCTAGGTGTCATACCTAGTGCATCGGGTCCAATGAAAATCTTTTGTGACAATACTGGTGCAATTGCTTTGGCAAAGGAATCCAGATTTCACAAAAGGACCAAACACATCAAGAGACGCTTCAACTCCATTCGGGATCTAGTCCAGGTGGGAGACATAGAGATTTCCAAGATACATACGGATCTGAATGTTGCAGACCCGTTGACTAAGCCTCTTCCACGAGCAAAACATGATCAGCACCAAGGCTCCATGGGTGTTAGAATCATTACTGTGTAATCTAGATTATTGACTCTAGTGCAAGTGGGAGACTGAAGGAAATATGCCCTAGAGGCAATAATAAAGTTATTATTTATTTCCTTATATCATGATAAATGTTTATTATTCGTGCTAGAATTGTATTAACCAGAAACATAATACATGTGTGAATACATAAACAAACAGAGTGTCACTAGTATGCCTCTACTTGACTAGCTCGTTAATCAAAGATGGTTGTGTTTCCTAACCATGAACAAAGAGTTGTTATTTGATTAACGAGGTCACATCATTAGTTGAATGATCTGATTGACATGACCCATTCCATTAGCTTAGCACCCGATCGTTTAGTATGTTGCTATTGCATTCTTCATGACTTATACATGTTCCTATAACTATGAGATTATGCAACTCCCGTTTACCGGAGGAACACTTTGGGTACTACCAAACGTCACAACGTAACTGGGTGATTATAAAGGAGTACTACAGGTGTCTCCAATGGTAGATGTTGGGTTGGCGTATTTCGAGATTAGGGTTTGTCACTCCGAGTGTCGGAGAGGTATCTCTGGGCCCTCTCGGTAATACACATCACATAAGCCTTACAAGCATTATAACTAAGATGTTAGTTGTGAGATGATGTATTACGGAACGAGTAAAGAGACTTGCCAGTAACGAGATTGAACTAGGTATAGGATACCGACGATCGAATCTCGGGCAAGTAACATACCGATGACAAAGGGAACAACGTATGTTGTTATGCGGTCTGACCGATAAAGATCTTCGTAGAATATGTAGGAGCCAATATGGGCATCTGGGTCCCGCTATTGGTTATTGACCGGAGACGTGTCTCGGTCATGTCTACATGTTCTTGAACCGTAGGGTCCGCACGCTTAACGTTACGATGACAATTATTATGAGTTTATGCATTTTGATGTACCGAAGGTTGTTCGGAGTCCCGGATGTGATCACGGACATGACGAGGAGTCTTGAAATGGTCGAGACATAAAGATTGATATATTGGAAGCCTATGTTTGGACATCGGAAGTGTTCCGGGTGAAATCGGGATTTTACCGGATTACCGGGAGGGTTACCGGAACCCCCCGGGAGCCAAATGGGCCAACATGGGCCTTGGGAGAAAGGTGAAAGGGCTGCCCCATGGGCTGCGCGCCTCCCCCCCTTCCCCTAGTCCTATTAGGACTAGGGAAGGTGGCCGGCCAACCCCTCTCTCTTTCCTACTTGAGAAAACCTAGTTGGACTAGGATTGGAGGGGGGAGTCCTACTCCCGGTAGGAGTAGGACTCCTCCTACGCCTCCCTTGCTTGGCCAGCCAGCCCTCCCCCTCTCATCCTTTATATACGGGGGCAGGGGGCACCTCTAGACACACAAGTTGATCCTTGAGATCGTTCCTTAGCCGTGTGCGGTGCCCCCTGCCACCAAATTCCACCTCGATCATACCGTTGTAGTGCTTAGGCGAAGCCCTGCGTCGGTAGTACATCAAGATCGTCACCACGCCGTCATGCTAACGGAACTCTTCCTCGACGCTTTGCTGGATCGGAGCCCGAGGATCGTCATCGAGCTGAAGGTGTGCTAAGAACTCGGAGGTGCCGGAGTAACGGTGCTTGGATCGGTCGGATCGGGAAGACGTACGACTACTTCCTCTACGTTGTGTGATCACTTCCGCAGTCGGTCTGCGTTGGTACGTAGACAACACTCTCCCCTCTCATTGCTATGCATCACCATGATCTTGCGTGTGCGTAGGAATTTTTTTGAAATTACTACGTTCCCCATCATCTTGTACTAACAAGAGCAACTAGGGACTAATGTAAGAATGGAAAGTGCATGTAGTTATCTATAGGGGGTGACGGTGGAAGGGAATTGCAAATGCAATGAGCAAAAGTTCTCGGGATAACATCAGAGAGTATCCTCGAAATCCTTCGGCGCACCATGCAATCATCTGGAGTGAGGGGCTCTCCGGGAGGAAGTAATTACGAGAACCTAGAGTCAGAGTTCATAAAATCATTTAACCCGAATAGAAGAGAGATTAGAGTCCCAGAGCATAGACGAGAAATAAAGGATCCTAATACCACCCAATGGCGATGTGGGCCCGTAAGACACACAGCAATGTTAGTAAAAGTTTTGTAATGACTAGACTCGACTTTGGCCAAGGAGTGTGTAAGGGGGATTCCTACAGGCAGTCGGCTCTGATACCAACTTGTGATGCCCCCGATTTGACCGTACACTAATCATACATGCAAACGTGTACGATCAAGATCAGGGAATCACGGGAAGATATCACAACACAACTCTACAAATAAAAAAAAGTCATACAAGCATCATATTACAAGCCAGGGGCCTCGAGGGCTCGAATACAAGAGCTCGATCATAGATGAGTCAGCGGAAGCAACAATATCTGAGTACAGACATAAGTTAAACAAGTTGCCATAAGATGGCTAGCACAAACGGGGATACAGATCGAACGAGGCGCAGGCCTCCTGCCTGGGATCCTCCTAACTACTCCTGGTCGTCGTCAGCGGGTTGCACGTAGTAGTAGGCACCTCCCGAGTAGTACTAGTCATCGGCGACGGTGGCGTCTGGCTCCTGGGCTCCAACGTCTGGTTGCAGCAATCGGATATAGGAAAGAGGAAAAGGGGGAGAATAGCAACCGTGAGTACTCATCCAAAGTACTCGCAAGCAAGGAGCTACACTACATATGTATGCATTGGTATCAAAAGGATTAATGGTATCATATGTGGACTGAACTGCAGAATGCTGGAATAAGAGGGGGATAGCTAGTCCTTTCGAAGACTACGCTTCTGGTAACCTCCATTTTGCAGCAGGAGAAGAGAGTAGATGGTAAGTTCACCAAGTAGCATCGCATAGCATAATCCTAACTGATGATCCTCCCCTCGTTGCCCTGTGAGAGAGCGATCACCGGTTGTATCTGGCACTTGGAAGGGTGTGTTTTATTAAGTATCCGGTTCTAGTTGTCATAAGGTCAAGGTACAACTCTGGGTCATTCTTTTACCGAGGGACACGGCTATTCGAATAGATTAACTTCCCTGCAGGGGTGCACCACATAACCCAACACGCTCGATCCCCTTTGTCCGGACACACTTTTCGGGGTCATGCCCGGCCTCGGAAGATCAACACGTCGCAGCCCTACCTAGACACAACAGAGAGGTCAGCACGCCGGTCTAAATCCTATGGCGCAGGGGTCTGGGCCCATCGCCCATTGCACACCTGCACGTTACGAACGCGGCCGGTGAGCAGACCTAGCAACCTCAATTACAAAGGAAGTTGCATTACACGGTCCAACCCGACGTGCGCCGCTTAGTCGCTGACGTCATGAAGGCTTCGGCTGATACCACGACGTTGAGTACCCATAACTGTCCCGGCGTAGATGGTTAGTGCGTATAGGCCAGTAGCCAGACTCGGATCAAATACCAAGATCTCGTTAAGCGTGTTAAGTATTCACGAACGCCGACCAGGGCCAGGCCCATCTCTCTCCTAGGTGGTCTCAACCTGTCCTGTCGCTCCGCCAAAAAGTAACAGTCGGGGGCCGTCGGGAACTCAGGCCCACCACTACCTGGATGGAGCCACCTGCCCCTTCACCCCCCATCTTCAAACAGTATTACTGGTAATGTAATAGTGTAAGTATATAGCAGACGGACAAGAGTGTAGGGTCACTGATGGAACACTAGCATCCTATACTAAGCAGTAGGATAGCAGGTAAAGGTAACAACAGTAGTAGCAAGGACAGGCTATGCAGCAGTATAGGATTAACTGAAAGCAGTAACATGCTACACTAATCTAATGCAAGCAGTATAGAGAAGAATAGGTGACATCTGGTGATCAAGGGGGGGCTTGCCTGGTTGCTCTGGCAAGAGAGAGGGGTCGTCAATACCGTAGTCGTACTGGATAGCAGCGGCGTCGGTCTCTGTGTCTAGCGAGAGAAGAGGGGGAAGAAAAAATAAATACTGAGCAAACAATGCATCTCAAACTACAACAAGTCAATACGCGGTGTCAGGGGTGATCTAACGCAGGGATAGGTGATATCGGTGAAGGGGGAAAACATCCGGGGAGGGTATTCCCGGTGTCTGGCATTTTCGGACAGTCAAACTAGAGCGGGAGAAAGTTGTGTGTTCGCTATGCTAGAGATGTGTGGTGGACGAACAAGCTGCGTATTCAGATTCGACTCGTCGTTCTGAGCAACTTTAATGTACAAAGTTTTCTCATCCAAGATACGGTTTATTTTATACGATTTACCGAAGTTTATTGCATTTTTTTGTTTTTCTTTATCTAGTTAATTCAAGTAGCAAAATATGGCAGATTACATTTTATACCCACAAGTGCGCTAGGCTAAGCGTATGACAGTGGGGGCCAGGTGCCCAGTCAACTAGTCCAGTCAACAGTTGACCAGTCAATGTTGACTAGTCAACATGGTCAAAATGGACCTATATGGCATACACTCATGTGTTAAACAGATTGTTTCAATTCAGTCTAATTAGCTGTGGCTGCCCATTGTCATATGCATGTTAGACTAAGTAGTAATTATACTAACCTAAACAACGGGGCTACCTGGCAATGTGTCACTACTAACCTAATACACACACACTAATTACATAGGGCCGGCCACGCACGGCCGTGGCCAAGCCGGCCACACACATCACGCAACACCTAGGGGTTGAATACGTTCTATGTTAACAGAAGATAGCAATTTGTGATTTTCATAGAATTTAATTCATGCATCAAATGGATTTGGTCCAATGAACACATTTCAGCCTTGTCAAGTGTACTACCTTCCAATATTTTTTTAGCCCTGTTAACATTTGTTTAACCGCAGTTTAGGAGCAGTAGAGGGGGTTACTCGATGTAATATTCGCAAAGCTAGACTCATCTACAGTAATTAGTAGCAGCAGCCAACACCAACAGGCGGCGGTGAGAGCAACAAAGCAGTAGCGAAGCGGGCAGCATGCACGCGGTCGCGCGTGCTGGGCGCAGGGCGGGACGGACGCGAGGCATGGGCGTGCACGCGCGTGCGAGTGGCTGCGGCGGCTGCAGGCAGTAGCGAGCAGGTGGGAGCAGTGGCGAGCGCGCGCAGGAACAGGCGGCTGCGGAGAGGCCCAGCAAGGGCAGCACGGCAGCAGCGGCAGCAGAGGAGGCGCGCGCAGGGGTAGCCAGGGGGGCCCTCGCAAGCAGCAGAGCAGCTCGGCAGGTGCAGGCGGCCGGCGAGCGAGGCATACGGGCGGCGGCAGCAGCAGATGCAGAAGCAGCAGCGACAGCATTCGAGCACAACAGCAACGGCGAGGCCACCCATGGCCACGGTGTTGTGTGGGCACTCGCGCGCGATGGCGGGCGCAGCGGCTGCGAGCGTGGGCGGTGAGCAACGACGACAGCAGAGAGGCAGCGACAGCAGGTGAGTGGAGCAGGCGGCGGCCGGAGTGAAGTGGGGCTCGGTGAGCAGGGGCGCGGGTGGTTCGATCGGGGCATGGCCTCGCGCACAGAGGCGCGTCCTAGGGCACAGCCAGGAGCGAGCGGCGAGGCATGGCATGGCGGCGACTACGGCTAGGGGCGTGGATCCGCGGAGAAAAGAGAGGGCGAAGAAGCGGAGCTCACCAAGGGAGCACAAGGAGGCTCGGTGATAGCTTAGTAACACAGATGGTGGCCGGATTCGACGAAGTTCGCCGGCAAGGCAGAGGAAGAAGACAGCGTCGTGGACGATGTAGCGGTGGCTCCCGGCTCGGTCCGGTGGCGTGGACGACGTAGCCGAGCACGGCGGGGGCGTGGACGGACTAGCTGGGCTCGGGGGCGACGGGGAGCGCGAGGGCGATGGCGGCCATGGCGGTGCTGCGTTAGGGAGGCCCCGACGCGTCCAAGACAGAGAGAGAGGCGCGAGGGGATAGGAGAGGACGAGGGTTAGGGTTAGCGGGGACGAGAGGGGCGATGCCAGCTTTATAGGCGAGCAGGGAACCGGCGGGCACCGCCGGATGGTTGCCACGGTGACGTCCGTGACCATGGCGGCCATCGGGCGCGGCCACGACTTCGTCCCTGTAGCGGGCGAGTGGGGAGGGACGGCTGGGCCGGCCTGGTCGGCTGAGCCGACTGGCCCAAGAGGCCAAGTGAGCAAAGGTGGCCTTTTGGTTTTATACTTTTTTTAATCTATCTTTTTTGTTGATTTGTTTTCAAATTTATTTTCTATTTACTTTAGTTCTATTATTATGAATCCATCTCCTAAGATAGAATTTCAATTTAGTACACTGCCACAAAAAGTTTGATGCAATAATAAAATACTTTGCATATTTTTATTATTAAAAGGCATTTAAATATTTGTTTTAGCTACTGTTTCCTTTACCTGTGAGCATATAAACCTTTTATAAAAATGTGGATTCATCACCATAATTACCTATTCATTATATGTCACCTCTCGAACATTTTAGTTTTAACTTTTGAAAACTATTGTTGTTTGCCTTTAAATTTAAATTCGAATTAGAATCGTTTGAACTAACCCAAGATTAGTAACAGTAATCGTGGTGACACGGCATCAGTAGCAGGGGATTACTGTAGCTTGGTTATCTGGGTGTTACAGGGCCTGCACGTCAGGCCGGCGAGGTCATCGCCGGCAACCTCAGGACGCGGCGGCGTCCGTGTTACAGGCCACGGGGGCGGCGGCTAAGGGCACCGGGACGAAGCCCGTGCTCTCCCGCATCCAGCGGAGCAGGTAGGAGGAGAAGGGGTGGCCGGAGCTCACCGGAGCGGAGCTCGGGGCGGCGGCCGGGGCACGGCTTCGAACGGGAGCGAGCTACGGGGCACAGCAAGGGCTGTGGAGGGCCTCTACGGCCTCCTGGCGTCACGAGGAACACGGTGACGCGCGCGGGAGCGGCTGGCTCGGGCTCTGGCCACGGTGGCGCCATGGCCGGCGGCGATGAGGTCTCGGTCGCGGCAGCTGAGCTAGCTAGGCGGGGCAAACGAGCACGGGGAGGAGGAGAAAACGAAGTAGAGCTCATGGGGATATCGTAGACGTCGTCAGCGAGCTCAGGGAGGGTCGAACGCGAGCGGAACGGCGACGGCGATCTCGGGTGGCCGAAGACGAAGACGATGGCGGCGCTCCAGGGCCTCCCGAGGTGCGTGGCTCAACGGAGAGGTAGACGGAGACGTGGCGAAGCGTCTGGGAACGAAGCGAGGGCGAGGCTATGACGGTGGGCGCGGCAACGGTGAGCGGTGGCGTCGGCGGCGCTCGGGCGTTCGCGGGAGAGAGCGAGAGAGGAGGAGGGGAAGAAGAACAGAGGAGGTGGGCGCGATCCAGACGCAAGGGGAGGCTTATCCCCTCGTCGAGATGTTGGCAGAAGCAGGAGGTGGCGCAGCGCGTGCATGCGCACGGTGACCATGCGCCCCTGGCCTCCTGGCGAGAGGTAGGGGGTGACTGGCGCGACCAGCTGGCTGGGGTGGCCTGCTGGGCCGCTGGGCTGCCAGGTAGGAGGCCTAGGTAAGTATTTCCCTTTCTTTTGTTTTCTTTTTTAATTTTTCTGACATTTGTTTGATTTAAAAACAATACCAAACTAATTTATCTACTTATGCCAATTTTTGTAGGATCTAGTGATATTATTCCAGAGCTCCTCACGAACTAGCATAATTTTTGGACATATATAAAGTATATAACACTTATATATCCAATGCAAATAAGTATTGCATTAATTCCAAATGGTAAAAATAAATATTTATGAGCTCAATAAAATATTGGTTTGAATTTTACCTCTCACGAATATTTTCAGGGAGCAACATGAACATTTTCTTGGACCCTTTTGGAGCAATTTTTATTTGGGTCATTTCCAGAAATGATTTCTGAGGGTTTCACAAATCCCCAATTCAAATTTAAATGAAATTTAAACATGATGCACACATGACTAGCTAGTCTAGGTCATACCAGAACTAGGGATGTGACATATTATTATTATTATAATATCATAGAGGTAGCACACCCAATCGATCTCACTACAGTATGTGTGAACAAAAATATGCAATCTGGTTTGCGAATAGCACACAGTTCATTGATGAAAGCCGTGTGCCGACCAAACCCCACCACCACCCCGCCCACGATCTGAGTCATGCTTTCTGATTGGCCAGAACCCAAACCCCACGGATCGTACGTCTGCACCGTGGGATGCTCCCAGATCGAACGGCGATCCTCATCCCTTTTGATAGCACATGCAGTTCCGGTTGTAATTTTATTTTTATGCACAAAATGCACGTTAATATCAATAATGTCTTCAATAAAGCTAACGATACCTGAAATGCGCCAGAAAATCAAATCCGTGGTATAATGGTGATTGCGTACCGTGGAAATTTTTATTAGGCCAAATGATGAAGTCACCGGCCATAGGAGTTTAAATTGACACGTCTCCTGTTGGAAAACCATGATTCTTCATGTGAGAAGCTCTAGTTTGGAAGGAGCAGTTATCAAAACTTGTGCCAAACTTTACCAATTTTTTCCACGGGGTCATGAGAGCACGCCACAGGCACACATCGATTTTGATGATGTCCAAACTCCATCTGAATTTTCTGTAATTAAAATACCAACTAGGCCTACGGCAGAGGCCGCACCTCGCGGCTGAAATGTTTCAAACATCTCCCCGTTTCTCGAACAAACGGATGAAAACTCACAAAGTGACGCACAAATGATCTATACACCTTTGCTAGGCTGATAGTAAGGGGGTATCATAGCTAGTATCATGCATGCCAACTAGGCAATTTTGGTAAGCTATCATAGAATTAATTAAATGAAGAAAGAGACGGGTTAAGTATCATATCATGAAACCATATCATAATAAATGTTATGCTACTATGTGTCATGCATGACAATATACATAAAGTACTACATATGATACTAGCTACTCTATGATACTATGCATTATTAGAGCAAGTAAGTACACATTAGAGTGACATAAGGCTAGCCACAACGGGTAGTAACATAGAATGTTACTAGTCTATGTTACTACCTCTATAGTGGGGAGTAACATATGTGTAGTAACATCCAACACTTCATTTATTAGGCTATAGACTCATCTTGCCTTGAGATGTGTGATGTTACTCAGACTAGCCACAATGGGTACTAACATAGGCTAGTAACATGCCCATGTGTTATACTAGTCTATGTTACAACCTCTATAGTGGGGAGTAACATATATGTGTGGTAACATGCAACACTTCATTTATTAGGCTATAGACACATCTTGCCTTGATATTTACATGTGATGTTACTCATACTACTAGTAACTAGCTATGTTACTACTTTCCTCTCTTTCTTCATTTATTGCTTGCCACATCATCTACTTTATCTAGATATGTGTGATGTTACTACCTACGTTACTCCCATTGTGGGTAGTCTCATACTATAGTATAAGACTATACCCACAGTGGGAGTAACATAGGTAGTAACATCACACATATCCACTTTCCTCCATTTCTTCATTTATTGCTTACCAGATCATCTATTTTATCTAGATATGTGTGATGTTACTACCTGTGATGCCCCCGATTCAATCGTACACTAATCATACATGCAAATGTGTACGATCAAGATCAAGGACTCACGGGAAGATACCACAACACAACTCTAGACACAAATTAGAAATAATACAAGCTTTATATTACAAGCCAGGGGCCTCGAGGGCTAGAATACAAGAGCTCGATCAAAGACGAGTCAGCGGAAGCAAACAATATGTGAGTACAGACATAAGTTAAACAGGTTTGCCTTAAGAAGGCTAGCACAAAAGTAGCAACGATCGAAAAGGCGAGGCCTCCTGCCTGGGACCTCCTAACTACTCCTCAAAGCCGAACTCCATGTAGAATCATCCTCAGGATCCTCTGGCTTCTAGACTCCATCGTCTGCTCGCAACAATCGAGTATAGAAAGGGGGAAAAGGGGGAGCAAGGCAACCGTGAGTACTCATCCAAAGTACTCGCAAGCAAGGAGCTACACTACCTATGTATGCATTGGTATCAACTGGCAAAAGGGGGTATCATATGTGGACTGAACTGTAGAATGCCGGAATAAGAGGGGGATAGCTAGTCCTTTCGAAGACTACGCTTCTAGTAACCTCCATCTTGCAGCAGGAGAAGAGAGTAGATGGTAAGTTCACCAAGTAACATCGCATAGCATAATCCTAACCGATGATCCTCCCCTCATCGTCCTGTGAGAGAGCGATCACTGGTTGTATCTGGCACTTGGAAGGGTGTGTTTTATTAAGTATCTGGTTCTAGTTGTCATAAGGTCAAGGTACAACTCCAAGTCGTCCTGTTACCGAAGATCACGACTATTCGAATAGATTAACTTCTCTGCAGGGGTGCACCACATTTCCCAACACGCTCGATCCCCTTTGTCCGGACACACTTTTCTGGGTCATGCCCGACCTTAGAAGATCAACATGTGGCAGCCCTACCTAGGCACAACAGAGAGGTCAGCATGCCGGTCTAAATCCTATGGCGTAGGGGTCTGGGCCCATCGCCCATTGCACACCTGCATGTTGCGTATGCGACCGGAAGCAGACCTAGCGCCCTTAATACAAGCGCGAGCTTAGGGTCCAATGCGGCGCGCGCCGCTCAGTCGCTGATGTCACGAAGGCTTCGGCTGATAACACGACGTCGAGTGCCCATAACTGTCCCCGCGTAGATGGTTAGTGCGTATAGGCCAGTGGCCAGACTCAGATCAAATACCAAGATCTCGTTAAATGCGTTTCTAGAAATAACCGCGAACGCCGACCAGGGCCAGGCCCACCTCTCTCCTAGGTGGTCTCAACCTGCCCTGTCGCTTCGCCATAAAGATCCACACAGACGGCCGTCGGGAAAGTATGTCCTTCCAGCCCCCAATTCGTGAATCAACCGCGGGTACTCCTCGAGACGACCCGTCTTTGTCACCACAAGTATCATATATTATGAATAAGCATATACCCGTGACCAACAGCCGATGTGATCACGTCCTGATAGTATAGCATGGCAGACAGACAAGAATGTAGGGCCACAAATGATAAACTAGCATCCTATACTAAGCATTTAGGATTGCAGGTAAGGTATCAACAGCTGGAGCAACAATGACAGGCTATGCATCAGAATAGGATTAACAGAAAGTAGTAACATGCTACACTACTCTAATGCAAGCAGTAGAAAGAGAGTAGGCGATATATGGTGATCAAGGGGGGGCTTGCCTGCTTGCTCTGGCAAGAGGTCGTATTGGGTAGCCGCGGCGTCGGTCTCGGTGTCTAGCGAGAGAAGAGGGGGGAAGAAACAATAAATATAATGCAAACAGATGCATAATGATGCATGACAAGACAAGTAGCGGTGCTAGGGGTGCCCTAATGCGGTATGAGGTAATACATGCGAAGGGGTGAAACATCCGGGAAAGTATTCTTGGTGTTTCACGTTTTCGGATAGATTAACTGGAGGGGAAAAGTTGTGTGTTCTCTATGCTAGGGATGTGTGGCGGACGAACGAGCTGCGTATCCGGATTCGTCTCATCATTCTGAGCAATTTTCATGTACAAAGTATTTCGAGCCGGATTACCGTTATTTTTCTATGATTTTTCAAAGTTTTAAATGATTTTCTAAAATCACGAAAAATTGGCTAAGTCCTCAGTTTCAAACATTATTTGGCTGTCTTCCAAAGGCTATATCTAGAGTCCTATTCATCCTATGGATTAGTGCCTTATATCAATTCTGAGCACCTTGCTGTGATCTACATGACAGTACCAAGTCCATCTACGTTAGTGTCGATTTGCTTGTTCATCAACAGGACTAAAGTGGCTATGAAAATAAAGTTGTTTTCCAGTCTTTTTTAATAGAACATTGAACTTTGTGATTTTCGTAGGAATTATTCCATGCATCGAAAGGGTTTGGTCCAGTGGGATAAAATAGAGTTTGTCAAGTATACTTTCTACTCATATTTTCTTTAGCCCTGTTAGTAGTTGTTTAGTCGCAGTTTATGGGCAACCGAGGGGGCTACTCGATGTAGAAATGAAAAAGCTAGCTAGGCTGCTACAGTAGCTAGTAGCAACAATAGTTTCACCAGAGCAGCAGTGTCATGAAAATGAGCTTCACGGGATGCGGCGCTGCACGGCGTACGCGTGGCCCTGCAGAACGGGGTCGGGGCGGCGCGGCCAGGCACGGGAGGGGCGTGGCCCAGGTGCAGCCAGGCATGGCCCTGGCGCGGGACAGCGGGACGACGGGCGCGTAGCAGCAGCAGCTGCGGGTGAGCAGAGACGAGCGAGCACGGCGGCAGGTGACGCGATGCGGAGCAGGGCACGGGCCGCGGTGGTGGAGCAGCAACAGCGATGGTGGGCTTGACAGGTGCGACAGGGCGCCGCCATGGGGATGCCGGGGAGGCGATGCGCGGCTGGAGCGCGGGCGCATCAGGCGGCAGAAGTGGACGGCGGTGACACAAGCGGCCGCGGGCACGGGGTGCACGTGCAGCGGCGACGTACAACAACAACAGCAAGCACGGTGAGGCGACGCGACCTGTCAGAGGTCCGACGCGGGGTGGCAGGCACGTAGTACGCACAAGTAGCAGAAGCAGCAGCAGCAGCACGTATAGAGGAGCTCAGGCTCTGGCCGTGGTGACTATAGACGAACACGAGGGCGGTGACAAACTGCACAGATCGAAGGGGAAAAATGAGGGGGGCGGCGGAGGAGCTCACCACGGGGCTTGTGGACACATCGGTTGTCGCGGGGATGGACCGGAGCAGCGGTGGCGACGGCGAGATGGGGTCAGCCGGAGGAAGAAGAAGGGCTCGATCCCGGCGATGGAGTGGATGTCGGCTCGAGATCGTGGACGCAGATGATGAAGCGGAGGACGACGGAGAGCGTGGACAAGGTCTCATGGCGTGGGGACGACGGAGAGCGCGCGGACGATGACGGCCATGGCCACAAGGCTACGGTTGTGAGTTGCGGGGATGAAAGCGAGCGAGGAAGAGAGGGAATGGGCGCTAGGGTTTGTCCAGAGGCGCCGGGGTGCTCTTATCCATCGCGGGGACTCGCTAGATGATCAACACGGCGACATCCACGGCCATGGAGGCGTGGATGTGCGCCATGGCGCGCCCCTGCTTTCTCCACTATACAGGAAGGAGAAAGCCTCAAGATGGGCTAGGCCATTTACTGTAGCTATGGGCCAAAGTGCACAGTAGTTAGGTTCCTTCTACAATTACTATTTTTTTTTGTTTTCTATTTTCTCTACAGTTTTCTATTTATTTTATCTATCAAACAAACTTTCTCAAAAGTGCCACTTAGCACAATATTACTAGGTAGCATTTTAAAGCAGCACACAAAGTTACAACTTAATTTGAAAAGGTTGGATATTTATCTAAATTGGAACGGTAAATTTAATTGTTGCTAACTCTGTTTTAAATAGGTTAGGGTCATTTTGTTAATTCAAAATATGTTGGATAATTTATGAAAAGTAGTTAAGGAATATTTTCAACCCAGCCTACATTTTTATTTTATTATTTGAATATTTAATAATTTGACTTGCATTTGAATTTGAATTCGAGTTCGGTTTGGATCAAGGTGAGGTTTAGAAAATTAATCGCGATGACATGGCGCCATTAGTGTGTGGTTACTGTAGCTTAACTACCCGGGCGTTACACTACCCATGTTACTCCCATTGTGGGTAGTCTGGCTATAAGGAATAGAATAATATATATGTGCTTATTAGTTCGAGGAAAGAGAAGAGTAGCGGGCTCTTGGTTAGTAGAGCCAGCTGCAACAGGAGACCCAAGACACTTTGTGAGGATGTAAGGTGGGCCAATTGATCGCGTACCAGGCTGATGGCTCTCCCCCATCCCACCGCTCCTCTCCTCTCCTGCCACCTGCAGTCCACCTACAATGGCGATCTCTAGCCGTAGCAACCATGGAATGCTTGCTACATTGGGACTTTGCCCCGGGCTTGGCCTTGGCAGATCAGGTGAGGCAAAAAATTGGCTCTATAGTTCACTTCTCCCCTTCCCGAGACAACCAGGAGTTCTTTTTGGTGGTCTTGTTTTCTTCGGCTTCCTTCGCTCTTTTCGGTGGAATCTGTGGGTATTGCGTTACAGTGTTGCATTGGTGGGATTTCGTCTGGTTTCAATGTGCATCCGATCACTCAACGTTCTTTTCGTTTCTCGGTTGCCAATAACAAAGTGGGTCACTTCATATATGGGCTCAAAGATCGTATTTGGCCTGATTTTGTTTGTCACTTCCATCTGTTCAATGGTCGTTTTGCCAAAGCTCTTACAATTGACAATCGTTGGCACATGGACCAAGAATTACTGGATGTTGCGGATAGACGTTCTATTGCAGTCAAACCTTCCCTCCATCTGTTTTCTCGCAAGGAGCATCTTGATCAGTCCACTGCTAAGGAGCTTAGTAAATTTGGCATTATTCCTTTGAGCAACTGGATTTTTTCAAACAAAAATGCTCATGAAGCTTCTCCATCAGAGGGACCGTTGGAGCATACTCAGATTCAAAATCATACTCCTTCAATTCCCTCTTGCGACATTTTGGGCATGGCTCCTGTTACGGCCCCTAATCATATTGCCTTAATGAATCATTACTTGTCCCAACCGCAGTCTGAGGAGAATCAAGACAGTAACTACCTTCTATTGGGCACATTTAAATGTCCTCTTACCGTGCCATATGCCCCACTACCTCTCTGTTTTTTGAATTCGGCCTTTAAGTACGCACCTCCTTATGAGACTTGGCCTCCTACGCTTAAAGCCCAAGATAAAGCAGATCACGCCCAAGCCCAATACACACAGAAGGAAATAGAGGAATTGGCGGCTAATTGGGTTGCCTTATGTTCTAAATGCTTACAATGGGGTCACAGCCGGTTTAATTGCCAAGGTAAGCTCATTTGCATTAATTGCTCCGGCCCTGATCACTGCGCAATTGCCTGCCCCAAGCGTAACACCGCATCACCATATACTGGGCAACTTCCTACAATTGATAGAACTACGATCAATTGGGCCTGATCTTTGGGGCAATCCATCCCTGCGCCGCAGCCAGTGCCCAAATCTAAGCCGCCCATTCGCTGTGCGGTGTGCGGATACTATGGACACGTGGAGCAATCCTGCCGTCGGCTGAAATTTCAGAACAAATGGAGGTGGGTTGTCAAAAAACAGCTGACCCGCTCACCCCCTCACGCTCCGTCTTCCACCTCGAAAACACCAAAGCCCCCGCTCTGCCCTGTCTCATCACCCCTGCCATCACTCCCTCTCTCACGACACTTGACCATGGCCAACTACCCTCTGAACCCAGTCCCCTTCCTTCCTCTGGGGTTTGCCGTCGAACCTGGCCCGGCGGACCGCCTGGTTCGTAGTGGCATGGTGGTCAGCCCCATCGCGCCGCTCAGCCACGAGTTCCTGGCGATTGCAGAGACTAGCCACTACGTCCCTCTTCATCGCCGCTCTGCTATCCGCGGCCAGATCACTGCGTTGCTGCATGAGTCCCAACTATTCACCGCAGAGGTCAGTGATCATCCATTTGGTATTGGGATCTTTGGGTTTCCTGATTCTTTCATGAGGGACATGGCAGTTAACACACCTATTGAGTTAGAGGAAGAGGATCTGCTGGTCACTTTCGTACCACACAATGAAGCACTCAATAGGTGCACTACTTCATTTGGGCCAGAAGTTTGGTTGATGTTTTTTGGGTTTCCGTATGATTATCAAACCGATTATTACATCACCAAGGCTCTGGGAGGGTATGGCTCGCTAGTTTCCTGGTATAACCCACGGCAGGACCGCCGTTTTGTTCTGCTCAAAGTCAGGGTCATCCGCCTGAACTTAATCCCCAAAAGCTTTGTGGTTTGGCAACTTGGGGGAGCACGTGATTGTTGGACCGTTCAGGTGACCATCTTGCGCAGCAATGACTTCAATGGTCTTCTTCCAGAAGTGCTGCCACCTGGGGAGGAACAGCCGCCACCCGATGGCAATCCCCATCCTCTGTTTGGGCCTGACATTACTGCAGAGCAGCTGTACCAGCAGCAGGTACACAATTGGTTGGTTCAGAACGGGGCACCGGCAGCGGCCAACAATGCTGGCCACGATGCAGGGCAGGAGAATGTTCCAGCAGTCCATGATCTCGGTGGCTGGGGGCCTGGCCTCCTCCACAGCCAGTCCAACTTCCTCCAATGCCTCCGCATCTTGTCAACTACCAAGCTTGGCTGGCTGCTCAAGGTCTGACTGTCCAACACGGCATTGTACCTGAAAATAACATCACTGACAATGCTTTCCAGGCTTGGAATGACTTCATTACTATGTCGGACAACTCTGGGTCCTCCCAAGATGACGCTGAGACTTTTCCTGATCTGAATATGGCTTTGGTGGCGTTGCCTGACCCAACTCTGAATGTGGTTCACATGGAGGCTCCCGCTGATTCCTTAACTATCACTGTGGATTTACATGCTCAGGGCATCCGCTTTGGTCTGTCCGCTCATGGGGAAGAGCTATTATCGGTCCTTTTGAATGAATATATACCTCGACAGCGTCTCAACAGCTTCATTTTCCAGGCCCTGCGACCAGCTATCGCCTCTATTGGACCTTGGCAGCAGGGATATGGTATGAGGAATGCTGCTACATCTCTCTCTGTCAGAGTTTCAGTTGACTCTGAGGGCCTCCAGTTCTCTCACGACCTGTCCACAACTCCAACACCTGCTGCTGCTTCGTCTGTGACAATTGAGGAACTCCCGTCTGACAGCGAGCCACTAAACACTGCTACTGTCTCGCCAGTGGTTCTTGAGGAAATTCATAATGACCTTATAATGCCTGCTACGGATGAGATTCAGACTTCCTCTTCTGCTTTGCCTCCGGCACCACCCGTCCCTAACCCAAGGCCAAGACGCCCCCAGGCAACGGCTCCGATCTCCACCACAGCAGTCAGGCGCAGTCAGCGCTCCAACTAATATGATGGTTTAAAATCTCAAGCTATTAAAGATGTTCGCACCAGCACTTTAAAGGTACAGCCTCGTTTTGTGCCCTCTATTGGTTCCTCTGCTTCTGCTGGTGACGTCCCGCCACCCACGCCTGTTGCCACTCTGCAAGCAATTGGTGTCAACCGCTGTGCGATTCCGGAGAGTGAGCTCTGCTCTGAAGCCCTTCTGGCTGCTCCTTTGGCTGCACCATCGCATGATGATATGCACGGGGAGTCGGCTCCTTATTCTTCTGAGTGATCTGTTTGGCCCTTATGCCTCACCTGCGCTGTTGGAATGTGCTATCCTGGAACGTCAGAGGCTTAAACTCTGAGAAGAAATGGTTAGCTCTTTCTAATGCGATTATCTCTAGCGGTTGTGCGGTCGTTTTCTTGCAGGAGACAAAAATGCCTGATGTCACTTTTGCGTTTATCAAAACTTGCTTTCCTAAACAGTTTGATCGTTATGCTTTTGTTCCCTCCTGTGGTGCTTCAGGAGGTATCC
The DNA here is from genome assembly GCA_034509565.1 of Triticum monococcum. Taxonomy (NCBI): domain Eukaryota; kingdom Viridiplantae; phylum Streptophyta; class Magnoliopsida; order Poales; family Poaceae; genus Triticum; species Triticum monococcum. Next base: position 629,632,986 of record CM067847.1, on the reverse strand, counting down.
TTACGGTGTGGAAAAGCGCTATATTCATAGGTACCGTCGCATTTGCTGATGTTTTTTTCACTCACTGTCAACTTTGTGAGCACACAATCTGCGTAGTCGTGGTCTCTTGTCAATGTGTATGGTCCTTGCTCGGAGGAAGATCGTGAGGCGTTCACCACTTGGTTATATGATGTCCACATCCCTAATGGACAAGATTGGCTGCTTCTTGGCGATTTCAACTATATGCGGGCTCCTGATAATCGTAATAAATCGGGTGGTAACTTAAATGATATGATTACATTCAACGATATCATCCGCAAGCAGCAACTTATTGAAATTCCGGTCCAGGGTAGAACGTACACATGGAGCAATATGCAACTTGACCCCTTGCTCGAACAAATTGATTGGTTTCTTACTTCATTGCACTGGACCAACACTTATCCTAAAACCCTAGTAAAACCACTCAGTAAACCTGTGTCTGACCATATCCCGTGTGTGGTAACTGTTGAAACTAAAATCCCCCGCAGCAAGCTCTTTAGATTCGAATCCTACTGGATTTTGCACCCGGGGTTCATGGATGTCGTTCATGAGGTTTGGAATAAACCCGTCTTTAACAAGAATGCTGCGGCCACACTAGCCCATAAGTTTAAGGACCTCAGACACGCGCTCAAAATTTGGAGTAAACACATCTCGAAGCTATCCATTGCGATCAGTAATTGTAATGAGGTACTAGCTGACTTGGATGAGTTAGAAAACAAGAGAACCCTCACGATACCTGAATCTAACTTTAGAACCATCCTCAAGGCTCAACTGCTCAAACTGCTCAAATATCAGAAGTTATACTGGAAAAAACATTGCACCATCCGTTGGGTCAAATTTGGTGATGAGAATACCAAATTTTTTCAAGCAATTGCCACGGAAAGGTTTCGAAAGAATAACATTGCTTCCTTTCGAACTGAGGATGGTAGCTTAGTCGAAGATCACCCTGGCAAAGAGGCACTCCTTCATTCTACTTTTAAGTCCAGGTTAGGAACTACGGGCTCATTTGAAATGCAATTCAATTTACATGCAATCATCCCGCGTACCAACAATCTTGACCACCTTACTGATCCGTTCACCGAGGAAGAGATTGACAATGTTGTAAAAGCAATGCCCCCTGACCGAGCCCCTGGCCCTGATGGATTTAGCGGAGCTTTTCTCAAAGCATGCTGGCCCATCATTAAACATGACTTCTATGCACTTTGCTCCCAATTCCATCAGGGCACTCTGGACGTCACTAGCATCAACGATGGTCTCATTACACTAATACCCAAGGTTAATTCACCCGAGTCTGTCAATGATTACAGACCGATCACCCTTCTTAACTGTTGCCTAAAGTTGATCACAAAATTGCTCGCTAACCGTCTCCAACGTGTGATCCTTCAGCTGGTTCACCGCAATCAATATGGATTTCTTAAAGGTCGAACCATTCAAGACTGTCTGGCGTGGGCTTATCAGTACATCTACGAATGCCACACTTCGGGCAGGGAGATCGTTCTGCTTAAGCTAGACTTCGCAAAAGCATTTGACACGATTGCTCATGAGCCCATGATCAACATAATGCGGCATATGGGGTTTAACGATCGTTGGATTGCTTGGATTAACTGTCTCTTCTCTTCTGGATGATCTTCAGTTCTTCTAAATGGAGTACCAGGCCGCCAATTCCTCTGTAAGTGTGGGGTTCGACAAGGTGACCCACTGTCTCCACTCATCTTTGTCCTCGCAGCTGAGCTGCACCAGGCTGCAGTTAATGACATGTTCAGACAAGGCAGGCTCCATCTCCCTTTCCCGTGCAGAGGGCAAACTGATTACCCCGTCCTTCAATATGCAGACGACACCCTCATTGTCTTGCCCGCATGCACTCAACAAGCCACATTAATCAAGCAACTCCTCTCGGATTACGCCTCCTCTATTGGGCTTAAGATCAACTTCCATAAATCCACTCTAATACCAATCAACCTGGGCTCGGTAGATACAAACAATCTGGCAAGCATATTTGGATGTGCAGTTGGCTCTATGCCATTCACCTACCTTGGCCTACCATTAGGCACGACAAAACCCTCAGTGCAAGAGCTCATGCCTCTGGTCTGTAGATTGGAAAGACAGCTCACATCCACAATTGCTCTAATGTCGTATGGAGGCAAGCTTGCTTGGCTAAATGCGTCGGTTACTTCGCTCCTCGTGTTTGCCATGTGCACACTGAAGTTCCCCCCAAACATATTGAAATCCTAGATAAGATCAGACGGCGCTGTCTCTGGACTAAGAAAACAGAACAAGGGGACAAATGCAACTCATTGGCAGCTTGGGATTTGGTCTGCAGACCCAAGAAAAAAGGAGGGCTCGGAGTGATCAACTTAAAGATACATAATGATGCCCTACTGTTAAAGTTCCTGCACAAATTCTTCAACAAGCTGGACATTGCTTGGGTGAATCTCATTTGGGACAGTCATTACTCAAACACCATACCTCATGCGGTGGAGCCTATTGGCTCGTTCTGGTGGAAAGACATCTTAAAACTCACCCCCATTTTCCGCGGGATCACACGTGTTCAGGTGGTTGACGGCAGAACGACACTCTTTTGGAAAGATCTGTGGCAGGAAGAAATTCTACAAATATCTCACCCTCGTGCCTTTTCTTTTGCCGCCCATGAGGATCTTTCTATGGCTGAGGCATTGAACGCTATGGATCTGCATGAACGCTTTCACCTCCCCGTCTCGCCACAGGCACTTGAGAGGAAACCCAAGATATACATTCCACTCCACATTGGATTTCCCCCTCGACCTCACAGCATGATGTTTGGCACTACTCGTGGGGAGTGGCGCACTACCAACAAAAAGACTACTATCACAACTACTTCAGGGATGGAGAGATGCACCATGCTTTTAATCTTCTGTGGAAATCGCGATGCACTATGAAAATCAAAGTGTTCGGCTGGCTGCTCTTCATTGACAGGCTTAACACACGCAATATGCTCAAAAGGAGGCACTACAACATTGGGAATAACTTTGACTGCATACTATGTGAACAACACATCGAAGAAACGGTCGACCATATGATCTTCACTTGCCCGTTTAGCCAAAGCTGCTGGGCGAAACTCCGCATAGCCTGGGCCCCCTTTGATAGCCGCCTCGATCTCCTTCAAGTAACAAAAGATACTTGGCCGAACCCTTTCTTTTTTGAAACATTCCTTACCTCGGCTTGGAGTATTTGGAAAGAGAGGAACAACAAATATTTTCGAGGTGTGGCGCCGTCGGTGGAGGGCTGGTTGACACGATTCAAAGAGGATCTCCTGCTTCTTCAACATAGAGTCAAAGCGGCCCAGAGAGCTGCATTTATCACCTTTTGTAACTCCATTGTATAAACAAAACCCACTGTATTGTTGCTCCCCTAGATGCACACTAGGTGAAAAAGGTGCTCTTTGTAATACGGCTGATATGTCTATGTAAACACGCCATTTATATAGATATATGAATATACAGTAGGGGTTTCCCCCCTACTGTCAAGTTTCTCAAAAAAAACTATTGATAAACTAGTACGTATATAAAACTTATTATTGTACATACCCGCTAAGAGGTTGGCTATATATGACACGTCAACTTCTTATAGCGGACTCTTGGCTGTATTATTAACCATGCTCTTAGTGAGGTAGCTAGTATATCATAGACAACTAGCTAGTATCAGACTAGCCACAGTGGGAGTAACTTCAGCAGTAACACCGAATCCAACTCAGCAAACTTGCTTATGTGGCAATAAGTTAATGAGGAGAGAGATAGTTTCAGTAACTTAGATAGTTATTCTAGCATCACATGTCCCAATGCAATATGAGTCTGTAACCTAAGTAATGAAGCTTTGCATCACATTACACTTATGTTACTACCCACTATGAAGGTAGTAACATATATAGTCTAGGGATATGTGTATGTTACCAGTGTACTACTCTCCATTGTGTCTAGCTAGTCTCATACTCCCTCCTTTCCGGTTTAGCTAGGCTGGTTGTAATGGTATTATCATAAGTGGTATCATGCATGCCCACTAGACTTTCTAGATGATGTGGCACACACGATAGGATGTGTTATCATATCATGATACCGTGTCATATTAAATGTTGTACTACTACTTTGTGTGATTTGTAAGGCAACATAAGATGTTAACTTATGATACTATGCAGTACGGAAGTAGCTAGTATCCTATCTACACTATCATATATATATATATATATATATATATATATATATATATATATATATATATATATATATATATATATATATACTCCCCATTACAACCAGCCTTATAGGGCTCAATTAAAAAATCTCACCAACCAAGGTAGATGGTGAGTGGTGGAATACCTTTTGTAGTTTGCAAGAACACCCAATTAATGCTTTTGTTTTCCTCAAAAATTTATGTTTTCTAATGTATTAATTGCAATACATGCATGCATATATAAAGTACATGCATTGGTCAACTTTCTCTTAATACTTGCATGCAATGATTTAATGCACCTTGGAATCTGGACATGTGATGGGAACAACCAAATTGAGCCTTATAAAATGGAAAAACTAAAATTTTGAGATAAGCCTATAAACCGGAAAGCAGGAAGTATATATGCATGATACTAGTATATGATCGGCAATACCTCCGTATAATGCGCGCATGCATAGTATCATGAGTTAGTATCTTAGGTTCCTTATTAATTACCATGCATGACACAAAGTAGTACAACATTTAATATGATACGGTATCATGATATGATACCACACACCCTCTCTTTCATCATTTAACTGTGTGTCACATCATCCAAAAAGTCTAGTTGGCATGCATCATACTGCTTGATACTCCCATATTACGACCAGCCTTATTATGGTGGCCATAGTGGGGGTATCATAGCCGGTATCATGCACCCGGGAATAGAAAATATGATGATGTGGCAAAAAAGCAGTAACAGGTAGATACTGTAACATATATATATATATATATATAATAAATGCTATACTACTTTGTGTCATGCATGGCCATAAATATGGTCATCTATGATATATACTCCCTCCGTAAACTAATATAAGAGCGTTTAGGTCACTATTTAGTAATCTAAACGCTCTTATATTAGTTTACAGAGGGAGCTAGTACTACTCTATGATACTATATATGCACTATGAAGGTACGTACGTAGTATCATACACTAGTATCATATGCATGATACTACATATATAGTACTATATGACACTGCCTATATAAGGCTGGCCATAGTGGTGGTATCATAGCCGACGATGTCATGCACTCGGAAATAGCAAGTATATATGCTGATGTGGCAAAGAATTAAATATATATAAAGAGGGTTAGAGTAACATATAGTAGGTAGATACCGTATCATGTTAAATGCGGCGCTAATTTGTGTCATGCATGGCAATAAATATGATATATATATATATATATGATATACTATACTCTATGTATTATACTATGCGCTATAATTAATTAAAGGTAGTATCATATGTACTGTATATTCATGATACTAGTATATGACACTCTTCACTATACTCATGATTTCTTACCATGGAAAAAACTTGGAGGCGAAATGATGAACTCATGTTTTCATTCGAACATATATATGATGTTAGGTAATGTAAATGTTTTCAAAGAGCACATGGTTCAGTTACGAAAGCCGTGTGTCCACTAAACCATGGCCGATGCACCCCCACCCCTCTGCCACGCGCACGATCTAAGTCATGCGTTCTGATTGGCCAGAGCCCAAACCCCATAGATTGTACGCCTACACCGTTGGATTCTCCTTGATCGAACGGCGATCCTCATCCCTTTCGACAACGCATGTACATGTTTTCAAATAGCCCCTCCCAAAAAATGTTTTCAAAAAGCACACGGTTCACACACGAAAGCCGTGTGCCTACCAAACCGTGCCGATGCCCATCTCGCTGCGCGTGCGATCTGAGTCATGCGTTCTGACTGGCCAGAACCCAAACCCCACGGATCGTACGTTTGCACCGTTGGATGCTCCCAGATCGAACGACAATCTCATCCCTTTCGATAGGAAATGCAGTCTGGCTAGGTATTGATTTATATGCAAACATGCATGGTAAATGCCAAAAAATGTCTTACATATAGCACACGAGACCTGAAATGCTCCAGCAAATCAAACCCGTGGTAAAATTATGATTGGTTTACGTGCAAAAAATTTAGATGAGAAACAATGAACTCACGTCTTCATTTCAAAATTAGTACGTCTTCATTTCAAACGAAATTATTCTGTTTGTGCACACGAGCGCTTAGAGGCAACCGTTTGCATAGGCCTTTCCACGCGCGCGGCGACCGGGGATATTTTTCGCCCTTTTCACCTAGGCCGCCAACAACCCCCTACCGCCTGCCCACGTTTCACTCAACTAGTCCACCCAATCTCCTTCGCCAACTCCCCCTCCCCCAGATCCACATCAGAACCCTCTCCGGCGCCACCCTGCTCACCCTGGCCGTGTGCCCGCTCTTCAGCATCAAGCCTACCTCCACTGTCGTTCCCAACACGCGGCGGCCCACGCCTCGCCATTGTTAGGACCCCGATCCTAAGTCACACCGATCTAGCATGTAACACTTCATATCACTTTGCGGCCTCACACACGGTATTCCCACGGGTGTCACCTTACCTGGCCCGGGACCGTTTGCGCCTTTTGGCTCACGTATATGATAATGTCGCTAGCATCCATATGCCAGAGAACCCGGGCCGACATGGCTAGTCGTGAACCCAATGCGGCACCAACCTATGGGGACAGGCATACATGAATCACATCGAGCATGTCGGTCAGTAGCGTGTGAATCCGGACTGTAGCACTGGGCTAACAGGACTCCGGGAACTCGGGCTATAGCAGGCTAGGCAGGACTCCGGATTTCACCGCGTGACTTTTCCTTAAAGGGATAGACACATGAATGATGTGAAACACATGTCGGCCAGTCAAGTGTCCTGAGCAGTAGTGCTGGGCTAGCAGGACTCCGGTGAACCGGGCTGTAGCGGACTACTATGGCTCATGGAAGCACTAGACTACATTTCCCCATAAGAGAGGCTGCCAAGGATAAACAACTAGATTGTCGGACCCCACAGATACCAAGCATTTCAATCATACACACAATATGCTCGATATGTGTAAATACAACATGGCATCACAACATAACTCTACGACTCAAGTATTTATTCATTAGGCTCCGAGGAGCGAGAAATTACAAACATGAGTCTGATGACCCAACAATCATAGCATACAAATCAAAGCACATGCGGAAGTTTAACATGTATGAGTACAGACATCTACAAATGAAAAAGGCTAAGAAGCCTGACTAACTACCAGATCCTGCCGAGGGCACAAGATCGTAGCTGAGGTATCAAGCTAAACGTCGAAGTCCACGCGAAACTACTAGCGAGACCGAAGTCTCTCTGCAAAACATAAATTAAGCAAACGTGAGTACAAAAGTACTCAGCAAGACTTACATCAGAACTAGCTACATATGCACCGGTATCAACAAAGAGGGGTGGTGGAGTTTAACTGCAGCAAGCCAGCTTTGACTCAGTGGCTATCCTAAACTACGACTGCAAGCAACTCTTTTGAGGTGGCGCACACGAGTCCACATATTCACCATTCAATACACCACTATGGATCCGCTCCCGCCTCCCTACGAGAACGCCATCCATAGCACTCACGCTTATCTTGCGAGTTTTAGAGTATCCACTTTCACTTGTCTATGAACTATGCAAGGGGTCCAAGTTTCCATATCCGAGGAATCCGGCTATTCGAATAGATAATGATAACCCTGCAGGGGTGTACTTCTTCACACACGCTCCCACCACTTACCGTTGTTTACACGACATGTACTCGACAACCTTCAAGCGGAAGCCCAACGAGGGTGTCGGCCACGACCTACCTAAACACTCAAGTCTCTAGTCCAGGTTTATCGCCTATCCAGGTTCCATCCGCAGGGAGTCCGGCCGAGGTTTCCACATACGGCCCTGAACGATGTGTACAGGGTTCCAAGACACCAAACGGGCGCCCGGCATGCCCGGCCACGGTGTATCTACCGCATCATAGCCCACTCCTAGGGTCAGCGCTACGCACGGCTGCCAACACATAACCTACAAACACCAGAAACTAGTTGCAACTCCTGGACAGAGTACTAGGGTGATTAAGAAGCCGAGAGGGTTAATTAAGGATCCCAATGAGTGGTAGTAGCTGTTCATGGATCACAGACACAAAACTCAGTTCCTGAGGACGGCTGCAATGAGACAACCCACCATGTACTCCTACATGGCCTCCCACCGCTACCTTTACCAAATCGTGTTCACACACTTAGCTCTCAACGGTAGGACATGTTCATCACGTTCCAATTCATTCCCGATGAATCAGACCTGACTCAACTCTAAGCAATAGCAGGCATGACAAACAAGCATGAATGAGTAGGCACATCGGGGCTCAAACAACTCCTACTCATGCTAGTGGGTTTCATCTATTTACTGTGGCAATGACAGGTCATGCAGAGGATAAGGGGTTCAGCTACTGCAGCATGTAACAGTTGAAACGTTGTTGTCCTAATGCAGTAAAAGAGAGCAGGAGCGAGAGATTGGGATTGTATCGGAATGAACAAGGGGGTTTTGCTTGCCTGGCACTTCTAAAGATAGTATAGTTCTTCATCGGTGTCATCGAACTCATCGTCGGAACCACGTCTATCGAGAGGGGACAAAAACTGGCAAACAAAGAGGAACACAATAAATGCAATGCAACAATTATGATGCATGATAATGTCATGGCAATATGCTGTTGATTGATCTAATGCAACCAACAATCATGTTAAATGAAGTTGGTTTGAACCAAGGGTTCAAATTCAAACTCCATATGTGCTTATTTAAATGTCAATTATGCAAATTGCCCTGTACAGCAACCCTAGGTTGTTCAAACATGCATGCAAATGCCATAAACAGATTCCTTGAATTTTTCTGATAATTTTTCATATATAATTTATTTTATTTGGAGTTATAGATTATTTTCTATGATTTTTAGAAGTTTTAGCTATTTTCTGAAATAAATAAATCATTTCTGATTTATTTAAAATCCCAGAAAAGCTTTACTGCGTCAGCATTGCGCAAGGGTGATGTCAGCGGGTCAACTGGTCAGCCAGGTCAAACCTGACCTGCAGGACCCATTGGTCAGTGACCCTGTGCTAGTTAGGCCGCCGACAGGTGGGCCCGGTCAACGTTGACTAAGTCAAAGTCAAGCTGACACATGGGGTCCACAGGATTAGCACTAATTTAAGCAGGATATTTAGACTAACCTAATTAGGCTCGGGGACCCACATGTCAGTGTCTGTTAGGATGGGTAATTAATGGAGATTAGCACTAATTACGCTGCCACGTCAGCATGCCGGAGTTTGGCCGGCGGCGACCACAAGCCGTGGCGGAGTCTGCTCGGGATTGAGCTACAGGTGATGGTTTTGAGCGTGGTTTGCAGCTACGGGACGCTGGCACTCGCGTGCATCCAATGGTGCCATCAGTTAGTCGCGGGGTGGCCGGATACGTTGACGTCGTCGAGTTCCGCAGCGGCCGGAGTTCGGACCTTGACAGAAACAACGCTACGGGGCGTCTCTGGGCGAGCTGGTGGGGTCTGCGGCTTCTTGAGGAAGCGCTGAGCACGCCTACGTGCTCTGGTGCGACGTGCGGGTGTTGCAACCGCGGCGGCGACATGGCCGGCGGTGGGGAGCGCTCGGCTCCGGTGGTTGATGCGGCTAGGGGGCGAAAACGATGGCGGGGAGAGAGGGTTGGGAGCAGGGGCTCACGGAGATGCCGAAGAGGGGGTCAACGAGCTCGGGGAGGTCCTGGCGGCGCCGAATCGACCGGAGACAGGCTCGGGTGCCCGAGGTTGAAGATGAAGGCGAAGACGGCGTTCGGCGGCGTTTGGAGTCGCGTGAGTCAACAGGAGGGCCTAGGCGACGGTGGCGGAGCTTCCACGCAACACGGGAAGGCGAGAGGGGGTGGGGGAGCGCGGTGGTTCACGGCGGCGCTTCCATGGCCGCGTCGGTCGTCGCAGGGAAGAGCGAGGGAGAGGAGGAGATGGACGCGAGAGAGAGGGAGGGGGGCCTGGGTTAGTGGGTGGCGTCTCCTGGGAGTCGAGGAGGAGCCAGGCATGCTGGGAGGGAGGAGGTGGCCAGGGCGCGTGCCCACGCGTGGCGACCACACGCCCTCCTGCCTACTGGCAGGAGGTTGAAGACGGTGGGGGCGCCTGCTGGGCCGGGCCAACAGTGCTGGGCTGCAGCTGGGCCGCCAGGTAGGTTAGGTAGGTGGCCTAGTGGCCTTCTCTCCCTCTCTTTATTATTTGTTTCCTCTTTTCTAATTTTTTGCAGTTTGTTTTTGATTTAGTTTTAACACCAAATCAATTTTAAACTTCATGAAAAATAATTGTGTGAACTAAATGGACTTATCCAAAGCCACGCAACAATTTTTCAGAATTATTGAACATATATTTATTATATAATAAATATAGATCCAATTCAAATATTTATTGGCTTAATTCAAATGGCCAGAATAAATGTTTCTGGGCTCCTAAAAATATTGGTTTGAATTTTACCTCTTGCCAATATTTTTATAGGATACCAGGGACTTTTTCTTGGACTCATTTGAGAAGATTTTAAAGTTGGTTATTTTTGAACTGATTTCTGAGGGTTTCAACAAACCTCAATTCAACTTTCAGAAAGTTTAGACATGATGCATGAGTGTAGATGCAACTATTTCACTCAGGTATTCTAGGGTTGTGACAGCCGTCTTCGTTTGCTCGCCAGCCACCCTCAAGCATATCGATGTAGTAACCCTCGCCTCTCTTGTGGTCCGGTCGGGTTTGCATTAAGAAGCCTGTTAGTTACTGCTCTCCATCGTGGTGAGGCATATTTCCTCGCAATCCCTCTTCCAATTTCGTTCTGTATGTTCCCAAATTGGCTATAAAATAATGGAGAGGGTATATATGTTCATTATCTACCTTCCTTACTACATATAAGCTGTATTTGTTCCAATAAGTTACTGCCTATTTACAGATCGCAGGCGCCCGAGTCACACAAACTTAACAAATTCGCCGTACATTTTCTAAATTATTGCATGTCATGTTTAGAAAGCTTGATACCAAGTTGTTAGTTCTATGCTTATCCTCCTTTCCTGAGATTCGCATGTGTTCTCTGTAGATGCCGAGTAGCAGCGACAACACTCATTCAGGCCATGTATCTTCATCTAATTCGGACAACCCTAGTTCTTCAGCAGATTGTGAGGGATCAAGTAGTCTTGAATGGGATAGAGCTGTAGCAATTACCCTTCTGGTCAGGACACGGAGGAACGCTCCAAGGAAGCCCCCACACCAGCCTAAAGGTGTATATGAAGTAACAGAGATTGATTTAAAGTCCTGGGCTCCAACTAAACCAGATAAAGCACGCATGAGGTTCAGGAGTGTATGTGGATTTGTTGGCAGGGCAAGGCTCAACATTTATCTGCCGGGGTTTCAGATGGCTGACACAGAAACACGACGAAGGATAGTCCCGGAGATCATGGATCACTTCAACATTCTAGAGCAGTGGAGAATGCAGGTGGAACATGCTGCACTGAAGAAGGCTAGGGATGCTTGGAGAAACTAGAAGCATGTGTTGTACAAGAAGTACTTGAGTGAAGACAATGACCCAATCCCAACATACCCTCAAATTACAAAGGCAAACTAGGAAGAATTCAAAAGGGCTAGGGCAACTCCAGAGTTTGCTGTGAAGAGTTTCAAGCAATCGGAACTTCAGAAGAAGAACATACACCCCCACCGTATGGGTGTGGCAGGATACTACAGCATAAAACTGATATGGGAACAGGAGGACAAAGAAGAGTAGCGGTGGGTGGGAGTCCGGCCTTTAGTGAAATCAAGGGAGAATGCGCCAGAGACTACTTGCGGGCATGTGCAAAGAGGCGTGGTGACAGAACTTATTACTTTGAAAATGCACGTGATGCCAAACTATATGAAGTGATGGTAGAGGCTTCCAAGATCCCTGGAAGGTTCTACAGGAACTCGGGGCCATGTGACATTCTGTCCATTGCTCTGGACACAAAAGAGCCCCCTGGCCATGCAAGGGGTATAGGTGTTAATGTCCCGCACAAGAGGGCTTTCACACTCAGCAAAGAAGAGAGGCTCAACATAAAAAAGCAAGGAGTGAAATGAAGCAGAATGCACTGTTTGAAAAGTTGAAGAAGCAGATTTATCCGGCTGTTCGAAAGGATGTTGAGGAGTCAATGATGATGATGCAGAAGACTTTAACACTAACAGATAGCCAACAGATGGGAGGGCAGGCGGGCATGGATGATGGTGCTTATTGTGCGACAACACTTCTCAAGAGTAGCTGTGCATCAGCTGACCCCAGCGACACTGAGACTGCAGCTGCTCGTGATGATGATATATGTGATCTATCTAGAATGAAAGACAGACTGAAGGGCGTGCTTACACATTATGAAGGTACATTAAAATGTGAAACAGCCTGGGTTTGCCCACCCTTCTTGGAAGATGGCCTCTTCTTGGACAATGTGCCATTGAAGCCGGGCTATGTGAAGTGCTATGTGACTAAAGTAAAGCCTGGATTCAATGAATTTGCCCCGAAGAATGTCCTAGGAGACTTTGATGAGCAAAGGACCTTGGGAGAAACACCGTTACATTACATCCAGTGGCCATGAATGGAAATAGAGTTCATCGATGAGATCCCTAAAGCCCCGCCAAGAGCAACCACTATCGCCCCTCAACCGGTGATGCTCTCCTTGCCAGAGCAGCTCTCGCGGGCTTATGCATCAACCTGTGATCAGCCGGACCGACTTTGTGGCGTACAGGCCATGTAATCCTCCGCCCCAAAGCAGCCAGTGGCAAGGCCTACAACTGCTGATGAGGCACCACCGGTTCAGATGCCGGCCGCTGAAGCAGCGGGGGGAGACCCAGCTGCAGCACATGCTCAACAGGCCAACCTGGTGGAACAGACTGCTAAGCAGTCTGATGCTTCGGAATCGCCTGCTAAGAAGTCTGTAGGTCCAGAACCGACTGCTCATTAGTTCGTCGGTCCGCAGGCGCGTGATCAACATACCAATGCGTCAGCACTTCCTGCTGAGCAAACCAACACATTGGCACGGCCTCCTCAACACACCGAGAAGTTGGCACCACCTGCGCAGAAACCCGACATAGCTTCAATGCATGGTCAGCAGTCCGATGCCTCTACTCCTATAGCCCAGCAGTCCGTCACTGCAGCACCGCAGCTCAGCAGTTCGGCATAGATAAATAGTCTGCTAAGAATTCCGTCCAAGCTTCACCGTCTGCTCGGCAGTCTACCGTGCAGGCAACCAGACATTCTGCCAGAAATGCTTCAAGTACCAAGAAGGAAGTGGCCAAAAAGGCTACACCCACGACCACGAGGAAGCGCAGCGGGAAAGTGAAGAGGAAAGAGAATGATTGCCTCTTACGTAAAGCACTCATCACCCAGAACCAAATTAACACCAGCTTGTTCAAATCAGGGAGTAATATTATTTCTGATGCCATGGATGATGAAGAAGTAGAATTGTTGGTTGCTAAAAGAAAAGAAGACGTACTTGAAGCACACAATTACGTCCATGGCCAGCCATTTCTTGTTGGCGAATACTTTGATGAGTGCAGCTCCAGTTGCCGCGAGTTACATGAATATTGCATGGATCAAATGTCAGAAGGTCATCACCATTTGCTACTCCACTACAACAGAGATCATTTCCGACACGGTGCTGGTTCCATCATTGTGAGTTTCGAGGACTTACATCTCTTCTTCAACTTCAACGTGCTCGATGCCACTCTTGTTAGATGCGTGATTTTGTAAGTACTTAACAAACTCTGATCAACTTCTCCATACAAGGCTGTAAATGACAAACATCTAACTGCATTTTATTCCTCTCATGGGATTGAACGCGCTGAGAAGATCAAGTGAGAGTGTGTATTTCATAGATCCCACATTAGCAAATGGCACAACATTACATGAAAACGACTGATGGGACTGGGCCGTTAACACGGTCGTCCGTATCTTCAAAAACACGTCCCATGCAGAATCATTTCTCTGGCCATATCATGAAGGATAAGTCAAGTAAACAACCACGCATACACTGATTGTCTTTCATATTTCGACATCATTCGTAAGTTCATGGCTTTCTTAATATGTAGCAATCATTGGATATTGGTGCAGACTAAGGCATAGCCTAGTGGTGGGAAGGGGCTGATGCCTTCCCACCCAACCAGGTTCAAGGCATGGTACTTGCAATTTGGGTTTGTTGAAAAAATTATACTATAGGGGGTTCCCTTACAGTCTTTTTGTCAAAAAAATCACTGGATATTGGTATTCATTGTTCCAAAGAAGAACACAGTTTACTACATTGATTCTCTCGGAGAGTCAACAAATGCCCAGGATCTGACGCATCTTCAGCTATTCTTGGATAGGTATTGAATTCTATGATGTTGAAATTAATTTGCATTCATATCTGGTTAAATAATTCATGTTGTCAAAATTCATCATCATTTGCAGTGTGCTCACATTGTGGGCAACTAAAACAGGGAAACTGTTCAAGAGGAAACTACCTCTGCAGCACAAGATCGTTTCTCCGGTAACACACCGAAATCCATTATTTTTGGAAAAAATATCCTTTCCTTGTGCAAATAGTTACACAACAATTGCAAATACCTTTCCTTGCGCTAGTCAAATGTTCAACTTCTAAATAAACCTCTTTCTATTTCTTCCAACGAAAAAATAATACATCTAACGCCGGTTAGGTTGTTCCTAATAGGACAAATACATGACTAATTCTGTACAAAAAATTTCAGTTTCCTTAGCAAGAAGCAGGGACCAACCTTTGTGGATAGTATGTTTGCAGACACATGATCTCCATCTGCAAATCTACTGATAGTTGTGACGATCCTCATGAATTAGTACCAGTAAGTCTATCTTAATTAATATCTTCTACTCCACTCATATGGCACATTCTGATCTTAAAAATACTGCAGCTCGTCTTAAAACCAAGGACCCCTGAACCGCTCCCGGCTGGTGAATTGCTGATGGTTCGGAGATTTATCAGCGACTTCTTCCTGGATCACTACATCAATCCCACTGGTGATAATGAAGATTTCAGCATGCCTTCCCCTGAAACATTGAGTAAGAGTTAGCCAATAAACATATAGCGCATGGATCAATTGTTTTCCATTTGATGAGGTTTTCATATTTCGTACACTATGATTAATCATGTAATGCATATATGTGTGGACAAACCATTGGAATTTAGCTACCATATGTTCAATTGCAATTGTTGCGAAATCTGATGAATGTTCTTCCTGTGGACACTATTTGTTCAATTGAATATTAGGGCGAATTTTCTTTTTGCATGCCGATTCAAAATGGGATATTTATGTTTATTTGTTCAATTGAATATTGTGGCGAATTTTCTTTTTGCGTGCCAATTCAAAATGGGATATTTTTGTTTTAACCTGGCAATTGCTCCGCACACGGTTCAACTAAATGAGTGTGTGCAATCCACGTCGGAAAGAATACGTCAATCGTATTGGAACCGTCGGTGATACACAACAGATCACAAACGATTCGCATCGCTACTATGTGTGCGTAGGTTCTCCGAAATCATTTGTGATATCGCATTATCGCACAAGAGAACTGGGAGTAAACCGTGCCCAATGCAAAATACAATCCCAGCCGTATTTTTTTCAGGAAACATGTGGGATCCCAAACGAAAAGCACACGTCACTCTTGCGGCAACCATCGGTGATACCTAACAAATCACAAATGGTCTGCAACACTTGTATGTGTGCGAAGGGGCTCCTAAACTGTTTGTGATAGAACATTATCATAGACGGTAATTGTTGGAAAATGTGTGCGATGGAGTCTAGCATGGCAGACGGGTTACACAGAAAACTCGTGTGCGATAGGGCACAAATCACACACATTTCATATGTTGGCCCGTGTGCCCTACATACTATTTCCCAAACGGTTCGTTATGATAGACCGTATGGTTTCACTGCGTCATTAGAAATGCTTAATCACCGATACCACATGTGCGAAAGAATTTAGTGTGTGCTGCATCGCACATGATTACATTTTGGAAGGCCTCTGGATCACTGTTCCATATCCCCGACGGTTTTTGGGTCGTGTGGGAAGGACCCCCTATCGCACACACTCACTTGGCGACAGTTCCGAAGGCTGTCGCAGAAAGAGGGAAAAAATGTATGTTGAGGACCGACGCGCACCAGTGAACTATCAAGAGGGGCCCATAAACCCTCATCATGTTAGGGACACAAAATGAAGGAACATAACACCGGTATGACGGAAACTAGGGCACCAAGAGTGGAACAAAACACCAGGCAAAAGGCCGAGCCTTCCACCCTTTACCAAGTATATAGATGCATTAATTAAATAAGAGATATTGTGATATCCCATGATATCCATGTCCCAACATGGAACAAACTGCAATTGCACCTGCAACTAGCAACGCTATAAGAGGGGCTGAGCAAAGTGGTAACATAGCCAAACAACGGTTTGCTGGGATGGTGGGAAAAGGTTAGAGGTTGTTTCATGGCATATTGGGAGGCTTGATAAACAAGTGGTAGGTAGCGCGACATAGCGGTAGCATCGAGACAACTAGCAAAGCAAAGATAGTAGTGGTATCCAGGTTAATGACCATCTTGCCTGAAATCCTGCTAGGAAGAAGACCAAATCCAAGAAGTAGAGGAACCAACATAGTCGAACGGATCCTCACAATCGCAACATAACCGGAACTATTGGGAAGAAGTACAACTAGAAAGATGCAAACAACATGGCAAACAACCATCACATAAACATGGCATGATGCACAGCCAAGTATGATGCATGTCCGGTTTAATGAGTCATGGCATGGCAAAGTGCAACAAACAATACTACAAATTAAGTGGAGCTCAATATGCAATAAGTTGCATATTGAAAAAACACCACATTCGATTATTTAGTTCGCTCTCATTTATGTACACAACAATATTAAATGTTGGTTAACATGGCAAGAGATGAAGCATAAGTAAACTAACTATTTAGGCTAGTTTAAATGAGGCCGGAACAACGAACAACCATTCTGGAAAATCCCCATATGCATATTTTGAATTTGGTATTGTTCTGCCTAAAACCATATTTTAGAATTGTTAAACATGCAAAATAAGTTTACCATTTTAAACTATGCATTTTTCTACCCCATTTACATATCAAGTTTATTAAATTCGGAGCTACGCTTATTTAGTTATTAAATAAATCATTTTAGCATGGCATTTAGCAAATTAATGCAAACATCAGGTTTAAACATTTTAAACATGGATGAAAGTTGCATAATATGAAACTAGATGAAATTCTAAGCATTTTACATATTTAAATCATTTTAATCCGATGCACGGTTCACGAGTTATTATATGCATGAACAATGAGGGTTTTTTCTGTAAAACTGCAAACTCTGGATAAATAGATAAATTCACAGACATGGGAAAAAACACTATGGGCCGAATCTGGGGTGGACTGGGCCTCACCAGAGGGGCTCAGAACATGCGGTGGAGAGGAAGGCTGACAGGGAGGCGCGCTGGGCCGAAGGCTGGCTGGAGCAGTGCCCCTCGAATGATGAAGGGGATTGAGTAGGCCGCTGAAGAAAGGGGGCCATAGGGCAGCGAGCCGAGGATGAGTTCAACGCACGCGGGCACGCTCGCAACAGAGGAACATGGCACGCACGGGACGGCAGTGATGGCGGAGCTCTGGGAAGAAGATGGCAGCGATAGCAAGAACTTGGCGCGCGGGCGAGGGACTTGACGCGAGGGAGAAGTGGGACTTGGCACGGCGGCTGGTCAACGCGGGGTCGAGGCGGGACGGCTGGCCGCTTGCATGCAGGGGGGCCGTTGATCTCGACAAAGATGGTCAAACAACAGTGGCAGTGACACATCCGAGCACGAGGAAGATAGATCCGTCCATTCTCGTCGGTCTTGGCGGCGGGGCGGAGTTTCAGGCGACGGGCGGGTGGCGAGGAGGTCATCCATGGCGTCGGATTCCTGTGAAGGTGAGCGGGAGAGAGATCGTGAGATAAGAGGGAGAAGGAGAGGAAAAAGGGAAGGGCAGAGGGGCGGCCTGGCAGTGGTGGTCTCAGGCGAGGCCGAACGGTGACGAGGGACTCGATCGGGAGCTCCTCTCCCGTTCCAGATCAAGGAGGCTGTGGCAAGAAGGTGGTCTCAATCCGATCTGGATCGAGCGCTGCACGAGGCTCGGGCGTGCTGGTGGTTGCCAGATCTCCATCTGGCGGCCACAAATGGATGGGTAGAAGGCTGGATCGGGGTTGGATTTGGTTGGCTGGTTGGGGATCGAGAAGTGGCATCCCGCTGGGTAGTGGAGGAAAATGAGGAGAAGGCTGGTCCGGCGGTGGTGAAGGGACAGATCCCCTAGGGATTAGGGTTTGTCGCAAATAGGCATGGAGGGGTGGCTTAAATAGGGAATGGGGGCTAGGAGAGGGGTTTGGGGCTTATCTCGGGTCGTTAGATCATCATCGGACGGCTTCGGTGAAAGGGGTTTGGGTTAGGAGAGTCCAAATAAGAAACAGAAGATGCTCGGGATGTTTGGGGTTGATCCGGACCCAACGGTCACGACTTTCCGGTTCGGGTTCAGAGAAGCCTTCGGACACGCGCGAGGGGTTTGACAGAAGGTCATGAAGGCAAGGGGGTTTGAGCATTGTGCAGAGAGACTCCGACTTAGGCAAGAGAGAGAACAAAGATCTAGGTTGCAAGTGGTCCGAGAATGTCAACAGAGACAAACGGGAAGCAACACTACCAACAGATGGAGTTTTATGAGAACATGCAAATGCAATGCACATGATGCCATGATGAGATGCAACAAGCAAATAAACACACGGCGAGAACGAAAAACATGGAAGGCGTCTGGAGCGTCGGTCTCGAGTCGTTATAGTGATTCAACAGAGTAGAGTAAGTATTTCCCTCAGCTTTTGAGAACCAAGGCATCAATCCAGTAGGAGACAACGCACAAGCCACCGGATACTTGCACAAACGAACACCAACTTGCACCCAACGCGACAAAGGGGTTGTCAATCCATTCACGGTTATTTGCAAAGTGAGATCTGATATAGATGGATAATTGGTAAAGTAATATTTTTGGTTTATAGATCGGAAAGTAAAAAATGCAAAGAAAGTAAATAGGAAACTAGAATGGTAGATCGGAAACTTATATGAAGGAAAATAGACCCGGGGGCCATAGGTTTCACTAGAGGCTTCTCTCAAGATAGAAAATATTATGGTGGGTGAACAAATTTCTGCCGAGCAATTGATAGAAAAGCGCAAAGTTATGACGATATCTAAGGCAATGATCATGAATATAGGCATCACGCCCGTATCAAGTAGACCGAAACGATTCTGCATCTACTACTATTACTCCACACATCGACCGACTCCTGCCTGCATCTAGAGTATTAAGTTCATAAGAACAGAGTAACACATTAAGTAAGATGACATGATGTAGCGGGATATACTCAAGCAATATGATGAAAACCCCATCTTGTTATCGTCGATGGCAACAATACAATATGTGTCGGTTCCCCTTCTGTCACTAGGATCGAGCACCGCAAGATTGAACCCAAAGCTAAGCACTTCTCCCATTGCAAGAAAAAACAATCTAGTTGGCCAAACCAAACCGATAGTTCAAAGAGGCTTGCAAAGATATCAAATCATCCATATAAGAATTTAGAGGAGATTCAAATAATATTCATAGATAAGTTGATCATAAATCCATAATTCCTTGAATCTCGGCAAACACACCGCAAAAAATTATTACATCGAATAGACCTCCAGGAACATCGAGGAGAACATGGTATTGAGAATCAAAGAGATAGAAGAAGCCATCTAGCTACTAGCTATGGACCCGTAGGTCTGTGGTAAACTACTCACGCTTCATCGGAGAGGCAATGGTGTTGATGTAGAAGCCCTCCGTGATCGAATCCCCCCCCCCCCCCGCAGGATGCCGGAAAAGGCCCCTGGATGGGATCTCATGGGTACAGAAGTTGCGGCGGTGGAAAAGTGGTTTCGTGGCTCCCCTGAAAGGTTTTGGGGTATTTGAGAATATATAGGCGGAAGAAATAGGTCGGTGGAGTCACGAGGGGCCCACAAGGGTGGGGGGAGCGCCCTCCAACCTTGTGGCCGCCTTGTGGGTTTCCTAACGTGCACTCCAAGCCCTCTGGATGTCTTATGGTTGAAGAAAAATCATCGTGAAAGTTTCATTCCGTTTGGACTCCGTTTGGTATACCTTTTCTGCGAAACTCAAAAACAAGGAAAAACAGGAACTGGCACTAGGCTCTAGGTTAATAGGTTAGTCCAAAAAGTAATATAAAATAGCATATTAATGCATATAAAACATCGAAAATAGATAATATAATAGCATGGAACAATACAAAATTATAGATACGTTGGAGACGTATCAGGCATCCCCAAGCTTAATTCCTGCTCGTCCTCGAGTAGGTAAATGATAAAAACAGAATTTTTGATGTGGAATGCTACCTAACATATTTATCCATGCAATTCTGTTTATTGTGGCATGAATGTTCAGATCTGTATGATTCAAAGCAAAAGTTTAATATTGACATAAAAATAATAATACTTCAAGCATACTAACAAAATAATTATGTCTTCTCAAAATAACATGGCCAAAGAAAGCTTATCCCTACAAAATCATATAGTCTAGCTATGCTCCATCTTCATCACACAAAATATTCAAATCATGCACAACCCTGATGACAAGCTAAGCAGTTGTTTCATACTTTTGACGTTCTCAAACTTTTTCAACTTTCACGCAATACATGAGTGTGAGCCGTGGACATAGCACTATAGGTGGAATAGAAGGTGGTTGTGGATAAGACAAAAAAGAAGGAGATAGTCTCACATCAACTTGACGTATCAACGTGCTATGAAGATGCCCATCAATAGATATCAATGTGAGTGAGTAGGGATTGCCATGCAATAGATGCACTAGAGCTATAAGTTTATGAAAGCTCAAAAAGAAAACTAAGTGGGTGTGCATCCAACTTGCTTGCTCATGAAGACCTAGGAAATTTTGAGGAAGACCATCATTGGAATATACAAGCCAAGTTCTATAATGAAAATTTTCCACTAGTAGATGAAAGTGACAATATAGGATACTCTCTATCGAAGATCATGGTGCTACTTTGAAGCACAAGTGTGGCAAAAGGATAGTAACATTGTCCGTTCTCTCTTTTCTCTCATTTTTTGGGCCTTCTCTTTTTGGCCTTTCTCTTTTTTTTTTATTTCCTCACATGGGACAATGCTCTAATAATGAAGATCATCACACTTTTATTTACGTCCAACTCAAAAATTACAACTCGACACTAGAACAAAAATATGACTCTATATGAATGCCTTCGACGGAGTACTGGGACGTGCGATGAATCAAGAGCGACATATATAAAAAATGAAGAACCATGGCTTTGCCACAAATACGATGTCAACTACATGATCATGCATAGCAATGTGACAATTATGGAGTGTGTCATAATAAACCGAACGGTGGAAAGTTGCATGTCAATATATCTTGGAATGGCTATGGAAATGCCATAATAGGTAGGTATGGTGGATGTTTTGAGGAAGGTATATGGTGGGTTTATGGTACCGGCAAAAGTTGCGCGGCACAAGAGAGGCTAGCAAATGGAGGAAAGGTGAGAGTGCGTATAATCCGTGGACTCAACATTAGTTATAAAGAACTCACATACTTACTGCAAAAATTTATTGGTCATCGAAATAAAGTACTACACGCATGCTCCTAGGGGGATAAATTGGTAGGAAAATACCATTGCTCGTCCCTGACCGCCACTCATAAGGAAGACAATAAAAAAATATCTCATGCTCCAACTTTGTTACATAACGGCTCACCATACGTGCATGCTACGGGACTCACAACCTTAACAAAAGTATTTCTCAAATTCACAACTACTTACTAGCATGACTCTAATATCACCATCTTCACATCTCAAAACAATCATAAGGAATCAAACTTCTCATAGTATTCAATGCACTTTATATGAAAGTTTTTATTATATCCCTCTTGGATGCCTATCATATTAGGACTAATTTTATAACCAAAGCAAATTACCATGCTATTTTAAAGACTCTCAAAATAATATAAGTGAAGTGTGAGAGTTCATCAATTTCTATACAATAAAACCATTGCCGTGCTCTAAAAAGATATAAGTGAAGCACTAGAGCAAATTTGCCTAGCTCAAAAGATATAAGTGAAGCACACAGAGCATTCTAATAAATCACAATTCATGCGTGTCTCTCTCAAAAGGTGTGTACAGCAAGAATGATTGTGGCAAACTAAAAAGCAAACACTCAAATCATACAAGACGCTCCAAGCAAAACACATATCATGTGGTGAATAAAAATATAGCCTCAATTAAAGTTACCGATAGACGAAGACGAAAGAGGGGATGCCTTCCGGGGAATCCCCAAGCTTAGGCTCTTGCCACTCCGTATTCCATAGTCCATCAAATCCTTACCCAAAACTTGAAAACTTCACAACACAAAACTCAACAAAAAATCTCATAAGCTCCGTTAGTATAAGAAAATAAATCAACACTTTTGGTATTGTTGTGAACTCATTCTTTATTTATACTGGTGTAATATCTTCTGTATTCCAACTTTTCCATAGTTCATACCCCCTGATACTAGCCATAGATGCATCAAAATAAGCAAACAACACGCGAAAAACAGAATCTGTCAAAAACAGAACAGTCTATAGTAATCTGGAGAGTTCGAATACTCCTTTAACTCCAAAACTCCTGAGAAATTAGGACGACCTAAGAAATTTGTTTACTAATCTCCTGTAAATAGAATAAGTATTTTATTATGCCTTTGCTAAAAATGAAAACTAATCTCCTGAGCGCAAAAGTTTCTGTTTTCCAGCAAGATCAAATCAACTATCACCGTAAGCTATCCCAAAGGTCTTACTTGGCACAAACACTAATGAAAACATAAAAACCACATCTAACCAGAGGCTAGATGAATTATTTAATGCAAAACAGGACCTAAAAAGCAAGAACAAAAATAAAATTGTGTTGCCTCCCAACAAGCACTTTTCTTTAAAGCCTTTTAGCTAGGCATTGATAATTCAATGATACTCACATGAAAGATTAAGAATTGAAGCACAAAGAGAGCATCAGATAGCACGTGAAAAACACATCTAAGTATAACATATTTCCTATGCATAGGCATTTTATAAGAAAACAAATTATCAAGACAAACAAAAACTAGCATATGCAAGGAAGAAGTGAGAAACAATAGCAATCTCAACATAACGAGAGGTAATTTAGTAACATGAAAATTTATACAACCATATTTTCCTCTCTCATAATAATTACATGTAGGATTATAATCAAATTCAACAATATAGCTATCACATAAAATTTTCTCTACATGATCCACGTGGATGCAAAGTTGACACTCTTCCAAAATAGTGGGAATATAATTAACTAAAGTCATGACCTCTCCAAACCCACTTTTATCAAAAACTTCATAAGATCGAACATTATCCAAATATATGGGATCTAAAGTTGACACTCTTCCAAACAAACTTTCAGTATTATTGCAAACATTATTATCAATATCATATTCATCATGGGGCTTAAATAAATTTTCAACATTATAAGAAGAATCACCCCAATCATGATCATTGCAACACGTAGTGGACATAGAAAAACTAGCATCCCCAAGCTTAGGGTTTTGCATATCATTAACATAATTGACATTAATAGAATTTATAATAACATCATTGCAACCATGCTTTTCATTCAAAGATATATCGTGAATCACTTCATAAAGTACTTCATCACAATTTTCAGATTCACGGATTTCAAGCAGAACTTCATAAAGATAATCTAGTGCACTCAACTCACTAGCAACATGTTTATCATAATTGGATCTCTTGAAAAGATTAGCAAGTGGATGACGATCCATAAACTCTTTGCTTCTGATTTTCAATAAACACACAATTATACCAAGCAAATGAGCAAACAAACCAAGTAAGACATAAGGGCAAATGAAAAGATGAACGGAAGAAGGGCGAAGAAAAGGTCAAATATTTTCAAAAATTGTTTTAGAAGTGGGGGAGAGGAAAATGAGAGGCGAACGATGAATAATGTAATGCAAGAGATGAGAGTTTATGATGGGTACTTGGTATGTCTCGGCTTGGCGTAAATCTCCCAGGCAACGGCGCCAGAAATTCTTGCTGATACCTCTTGAGCTTGCATTGGTTTTCCCTTGAAGAGGAAAGGGTGATGCATCAAAGTAGAGTAAGTATTTCCCTCAGCTTTTGAGAACCAAGGTATCAATCCAGTAGGAGACAACGCACAAGCCACCGAATACCTGCACAAACAAACATCAATTTGTACCCAATGCGACAAAGGGGTTGTCAATCCCTTCACGGTTATTTGCAAAGTGAGATCTAATATAGATGGATAAACGGTAAAGTAATATTTTTGGTTTATAGATCGGAAAGTAAAATTTTCAAAGAAAGTAAATAGGAAACTAGAATTGTAGATCGGGAACTTATATGATGGAAAATAGACCGAGGGGCCATAGGTTTCACTAGAGCCTTCTCTCAAGATAGAAAATATTATGGTGGGTGAACAAATTACTGCCGAGCAATTGAAAGAAAAGCGCAAAGTTATGATGATATCTAAGGCAATGATCATGAATATATGCAACACATCTGTAAAAAGTAGACCGAAATGATTCTGCATCTACTACAATTACTCCACACATCGACCGACTCCTACCTGCATCTAGAGTATTAAGTTCATAAGAACAGAGTAACGCATTAAGTAAGATGACATGATGTAGCGGGATAAACTCAACCAATATGATGAAAACCCCATCTTGTTATCCTCGATGGCAACAATACAGTATGTGTTGGTGTTGGGTAACGCAGTATTTCAAAAAAATTCCTACGATGACGCAAGATCTATCTAGCAGATGCATAGCAACAAGAGGGGAGAGTGTGTCTACATACCCTCGTAGACCGAATGCGGAAGCGTTTAGTAACGCAGTTGATGTAGTCGAACGTCTTCGCTATCAAACCGATCCTAGCACCGAACGTATGACACCTCCGTGTTCAGCACACGTTCAGCACGATGACATCCCTCGAGCTCTTGATCCAGTTGAGGACGAGGGAGAGTTTCATCAGCATGACGGCATGTTGACGGTGATGATGAAGTTACCGGTATAGGGCTTCGCCTAAGCACTACGACAATATGACCAAGGTGTGTAACTGTGGAGGGGGGCACTGCACACGACTAAGAGAAGACTTGTTGTGCCTTTGGGGTGCCCCCTCCCACCTATATAAAGGAGGGGGGAAGAGGAGGCCGGCCAAAGGGGGGCGCGCCAGAGGGGGGAGTCCTACTTGGACTCCCGGTCCAAGTAGAATTCGCCCCCCCTTTCCTATTCCAACTAGGAGAAGGAGGGAAGGAGGAAGAGGGGAGAAGGAAAGAGGGGGGCGCCGCCCCCTCCTAGTCCAATTAGGACTAGCCATGGGAGGGGGGGGGGCACGCGCTCACCCCTTGAGGCCCTTCTCCCCTTTCCCCTAAAGCCCATTAAGGCCCACTACTTCCCCGAGGGGTCCCCGTAATCTCCATGTACTTTGGAAAATACCCGAAACACTTCGGAACCATTCCGATGTCCGAATATAATTGTTCGCACACGAACACGTCACCGTGTACCCTCAACGCCGGGGGTGATGCACCGCATCTCGCGTCGAAGGAGGTCCGTCCGGCAATGCGATACGCAGGACAGTCGGCAGACGCTTTTGTAGACCCGAAGCCCCGCTTACCCGGGAGGGACCCCGTCAGGGCTCGCGGCGGCTATGGGCTGCTCCATGTCGATTCGCTCGCCCCTAGAGCCTCGTGATTCCGCAGCCCTCCGGCATGAAGAACTAGCGAAAAACAAGAAGAAACATACAAGGGAGAGATAAAAAGTAGATGAACACGAAAAAGTAGTAGATGTGTTTATTCGATTGGTGTTGTTCAATCGGCCATCACCCCAACATATATAAGAGGCGGCTGGACTTCCCGTACAATCAAAGGATTCATCTAGGCTTTCCTTACAAAAAATTACATCAATTCACGTCCTAGAGTCCTAGTTCTATTCCAACTCGGATTCAGTCTGAATCTGGCCCAACTTCTGTCTTCCTCTTTGCACGGGCTGCCAAGCTTGCATATGACCTCCGATCAAGACGGCCCAAATATGAAACTTGTGTACCTCGACAAGACGAACAATTCTTATGTTGAACACTTTTCCAAATAAGACCATCTTGAATATTCTATGAAGCCATCTTTAATATCCAGTCGGACTCGGTCATGTAACGGACTGGATTGTCCGAGTCTCGTAGTGAACTTACAGCCCATATACTATCTCATATGATAATGAC
Organism: Triticum monococcum; assembly: GCA_034509565.1. Lineage (NCBI taxonomy): Eukaryota > Viridiplantae > Streptophyta > Magnoliopsida > Poales > Poaceae > Triticum > Triticum monococcum. The sequence continues at coordinate 629,606,430 of CM067847.1, read as the reverse complement.
TCTAAAATGAAAGTTCACCGTTTTGACGATGCGCACAACTTCCGTGTTGATCACTTTTCCATCCGAGGTCATCTGGATTACCTTTCGGGCACATCTTTAGTTTCACTCGGATCCGAACTCATCCACTTGGATATTAGAGTTTTTTGTCCGACTGGACCTTTTCACTCGGATGTTAGAGTCTTTCACTCGGAAGACAATCTTTCACTCGAATGACTATAATTTCACTCAGAAGTCAATCTTTCACTCGGATGACTATATTTCGCTCGGAAGGTAATATCTTACTCGAATGTCAAGTTTTCATTCCGACAGTAATCTTTTCACTCGGAATAACTTCACTCGGATGATAATTTCACTCGGATTACTATATTTTCACTCGGAAGCCAATCTTTTACTCGATCGATAAGTTTTTCACTCGACCTTTTACTCGATCGGTAGGTTTTCACTTGGATGGTAAACTTTTCACTCGGATTTCTCGACTGAAAACACAACATGATCTTGATTTGCCTCTCCAGGTTGCATACGACCTCAGATTGAGACAAATTTTACATGAAAAACGATCGGCTCAACGAGACAAAACTTTTTCATGCTGAAGGTTTTTCAATTCAAGGCCGTCTTGATGGCCGAATTACTCACGCAACCTATCAAACAAGTGTCTGGCACTCGCGCCATATTTCCGTTGAGGTTCGGTCTGCAGTGTATTGCCTCTAACTTTTGCATATGAACTCGAATTGAGATGATTTATATATTAAAGTCGATTGCCTCGACGAGACGAAGACAATTCCTTAAGAGTGCTCCTTCATCAGAGGTCATCTTGAAGACGTGATTGGCCAAAAACCACTCGGAACATTGAATTATGCCACTCGGAGTATAGTTTCGGTCCGTAAGATAAAGTCGAATGAATACAACCGAAATATCAAAGTGGTTCCACTCGGCGACGTGAATCTTTTCATGCTGAAAACCCGTTCACTCAAGACCATCTTCATTGCAATCTGTATCTTGCCAAAATTGGGTGTCAACACATGCCCCCCTGTTTTCTGGCAGAGCTTGCGTGCCAGAAAATACTTTGCCTCGGGTATTGTTTAAGCACGATGTCAACACTCCATCAGCTGTGTATGCTGTGGACGATAATTGTTATCGGCCATATGCTCGGGCTTGTTGCTGCTTGAGTAGAACTTCTTTGGATGATAGTCGTCTGAGAACAACCATTGGATGTCACAAAGGCCTCCACACAAATTTCTCATGTCAATTCTAACCTTACTTTGTCCAGGTACTCCTTGGAGATATTAGAACTGCTCGACGATACATCACCAAGCCGTCTTGCCGAGCAATTATAACCATGCACCTCAAAGGAATACTGACAACTGTTCGGTGATTCAACTCATTGTTGACCAAAGTACACCATCAAGCCGCCGTCGAACATCATCTGTCTGCTAACATGGATCCTGCAGATAACTATCATCATGCATCAGAGCTTTTATGCACTAAACCCTTGATCGGTGGCCGAATAAATAATTAAGTCGGCCTCACTGGTATTGGCAAACACCGAGCATCGGCTATAGGAGTACAAGATAAACATGAGGAACACCGTTAACTAGATGCCCTATTTTGCAAAATACAATGAACTCTCAGGGCGATATGAAAATATAGGCCATGCATTCTCATCTCAAAGGAGCTTGAAAATCCGTCCACCAAAGTGTGAATAGCCGAAATAAATCAGATATTTCAGCTGGGGATATATTGTTGGGCACAAACTCTGATGTGACGGTTGCAGAACATGGATGATGCGCCGTTTGGAGTCTCGTATAGTGACGTGAAAATCGTTGTTTTTGCCTACTGGCTTCACGCTTGTCCTCCCTTACTCCTGCTGGCTTCACAACAGGAGCTGGCACATCATTCTCGCCTTGACGGCTTCCCTTGGGGACCCATGCCATATTCCTCTTCTCCAACTCTTTGGCCCTGAGCCGCTTCATCTTTCTTTCTTGCCAATGTGATAAGCCGAGTGAGCATCCCGGCTGTGATTTTGTTTTGTGCACTAGAAACTCTTTCCTGACCTTTGGCACTTCCAGCTTGGCCTGTCCAGACTCGATGGTTGGGCCCTTGAAAGTTACCCGCTTCACTTCCTTTCCATTAGTAGCCAACGTAGACCCAGCTGGCTTTTTGTCGTCCGGAGTAGGATCTGAAACAACACACTTGCGGCCATCCTTTTTTACTCGGTACACTTTCTTGACCACGTCCATCTTCTTTGCTGACCCCCAGACCGATTCTTTTTGGTTGAGTCAGTCTTTCACATGTGGTTGTTGAACAACTGATGATCCTCTTGGAGCTGCATAATTTTGGTGATGTGGTTTAGAATATGATGGACGGTGTGCCCTTGATTTATACTTGTTCCATGATTGATCTGAATAATAGAGAACATGGGGAGGTATCCATGACATCGGCATTGATGGCCCAAAAGGAGGATATGGAGTCTGTTTGCTCAACTTCTTCCTTCGCCAATCCCGGTCCTCAAATTTATGCCTTAGGGGTGACTTCGATGCTTTTGTTTCACTCGGCCGATAAGCACTCTTTGCCTCACTTATCTTCTGATATTTTTGTAATAACTGCGCGAAAGTGACTTTCCGCTTTTTTACCTTTGTGCTTACCATTGCCTTTGCTTTCTTTAACTGTGCGTGCATCGGTCTTTTGAATTTTCTTGTTGCCCCCAGTGCTAGATGTCGCCATTGTAGCCTTGATGGAATTCCCATCTTCAAGATTGTTGTTGATGCACTTTTTAACCATATCCTTGCTCGAAGACTTGACCCCATCATCATTGGTGTGTACCTGTTGACCTTTAGGTGAATCGGCTTGAGATAGCCGAGTCAACATTTGATCGCCATCAAAACCAATCTGATCCGACTGTTCATATGATCATGCCTCAACAAACTTCAATCATCTCAATTGTGTGACTTGATGAATCACGTTGTCGTCCTCGATATTCTCTTCAACCAAACATTGAATTTGTTCTTGTTCTGATGGCTCAACATCATGATCAATTATAATAGGATTAGTCGACGATGCACCAATGATGTGATCAACTATGCCCGGATTGAAGGTACATTGCTCGTCCATTAACTGATATTGTGATACTAGCTCTGAAACAAAACAACCGAGCAGTGCTAGCTTAGCGTCATCCGACTCGGCTATGCATTGATTTTCATCCTCTTTTCCTGATGCTTTTGAATCGGCTTCGAAGGACTTTGGACCTGGCTTTACGTTTCTGCAACCAAAATAATTACAGAATATACGTCTCATCTGAGACCAAATGTTAGCCAGGCATGAAACAAACAAAGTTGTCCATATGAATACAAAGTTCAGTTGGCATGACAAGAACAACTTTGGTTTTGATAAGTTGTCACTATTAGCCTCTATGAATGATACCATGTGTTCACTATCATGATTAGTGACAAGATCATTCCTAACAAATAGATTACTCATTTCAATTGGTCTTTCAAAATTAATTAGAATCTTACTAATAGGTGCATCACCAATATGATTTTGACCGAATCGAGAATTGAGTAAACTATCTGCTAGGTGTACCTTTGTGAAGACGTTGGAAAGAGAAGATGGTTCCACCACTGGAACAATACATTGCTCCACTTCTGAATAATTCTCCAACGCCTCTTCCTCTTTTTCTGGATCTGGTGCCTCATCACTCGGATTGCCTGAGTATATTTCACTCGAATTGCTCGAGTATATTTCAGTCGGATTGCCCGAGTGGATTTCACTCGGACGCTCTTTGTCAGTTGAACTTTGCTCGGCCGCATTTTCTTGGTCTTGATGTTCATCGTTAACTGAACTGTGTCTATCATTAGCACGAAACTCATAGGGTAGCATGTAAGTCCCTTACATCCAGAAAAATCGAGCACAACCAATTTGTTGCGTTTGTCATTCCTTTGCTCAGCCAAGCTTGCATCTTCTATTTTGGTACACGCGGCAATAGTTGGCTTGATGCACTCGGCTTTAGCTGGTGATGCACTCGTCTGGAACGATGCACTCGGCTGGCATGATGCAATGCACTGGGCCTTAAACATCCCGGTGCTCAATCCGGTTTCAACCGAATCCACTGTATTAGCCGAGTGAATCCTTTTTGATGGTTTGCTTGCAAAGCTTCTTTTTTATCTTGCCTCAAAAGTGTAGAAGGGCCAAAATGGTTGCTACATGGAGGAAGGCACTTGACGTATTCTTGCAAATATCCCTCTCCACGCTTCTTCTTGAGTGCTTCGTAGGCCTGTCGATATGCTGCTGGTAATTCCTCAAGGGTAGGTGTAGTAAATTCGTTGACTCTATTCCCTGTGAGCTTTGGCTTGATCTTGTCCACTTGGGCCAGATATTTTTCTTTAGACTCAGCCCTACTTGGATTCGCTTGCCCCCAATACTTTTACGATCTTTCGGCAATGAATTGATGTTGCCGAAATTTTGCGATTGTATAAGGGGTGTATAACATGCTACAATGATAGGTGAAGACATGTGCACCGTTGTTGAATATTTTCTCACGCCAATTTGATGAATCGGCAACACTTCGTCTTCTTTCAAAACCCTAGCTCTTATTGCCTCATAATCAGGAACCAATCCCTTTTCATGCTGCTCAAGGCAAATAGCACTAATCTTCTTATTTTGGGATAAAATTTTTAATGCAGCCAGAGCCACCTCATCTCCTGCAATATTAGGCACATATGCTCCTGCAGAATCTCCATTCACTCGGCCAAGGTGATCCGAGTCATGAATATTTTTAGTTTCATATGCCACTGAACAATTAATGTCACAAGGTGTAGTATATGATGTTTGAGGATAACCGGCCAAATAGCTAATGGAAGCATGGCCGATTCCCCCATTCATCAGCATGTTTGGGGATGAACCCGCATATTGCGAGCCGGCTGCCGACGGATAAAACTGTGAGACGCCCTCCTGTACATTAGGTGTCATATATTGATCACTCGAACAAACCGTGTTGTTCACTGGCATATTGAAAGATGTTGCCGATGCACGAAAGTTCATATTCATAAGTTGGATGTCGCGATTCTATAAATTCCAAGTTTCTCCAACGAAATAACTAGTCGGCCTTTGCTCGTTAGGGCTAGCCGACATGACTTGTCCATTAAAAGATCTAGCAACATCAACATAATGGCTATTTGCATCTACGTAAGGAGATTGATGATACATGCTACCATTTGTAGATTGCAGCCGCTTGATGACGCCCTCCTCGTAGCAAGAACAGGCTGGAGACTGTTCGAAGCTTTGTCCCCAGCGGAGTCGCCAAAAAGTGTGTACGCACACGAACACATCACCGTGTACCCTCGACACCGGGGGTGATGCACCGCAGCTCGCGTCGAAGGAGATCCGACCGGCAGCGCGATACACAGGACAGTCGGCATAGCCTTTTGTAGACCCGAAGCCCCGCTTACCCGAGAGGGACCCCGTCAGGGCTTGCGGCGGCTATGGGCTGCTCCAGGTCGATTCGCTCGCCCCTAGAGCCTCATGATTCCGCAGCCCTCCGGCATGAAGAACTAGCGAAGAACTAGAAGAAAGATACAAGGGAGACATAAAAAGTAGATGAACACGAAAAAGTAGTAGATGTGTTTATTCGATTGGTGTTGTTCAATTGGCAATCACCCCCAACATATATAAGAGGCGGCTAGACTTCCCGTACAAGCAAATGATTCATCTAGGCTTTCCTTACAAAAAATTACATCAATTCACGTCCTAGAGTCCTAGTTCTATTCCAACTCGGATTCAATCTGAATCTGGCCCAACTTCTGTCTTCCTCTTTGCATGGGCCTCTGAGCTTGCATATGGCCACCGATCAAGACGGCCCAAATATGAAACTTGTGCGCCTCGACGAGACGAACAATTCTTATGTTGAACACTTTTCCAAATAAGACCATCTTGAATATTCTACGAAGCCATCTTTAATATCCAGTCGGACTCGGTCTTGTAACGGACTGGATTGTTCGAGTCTCGTAGTGAACTTACAGGCCGTATCTATAGCTACTAATAAAGCAAGGTGTGTTTCTCCTATTTTTTCATCCGTTCACCGGCAAAAAAATATTTTTTCTATCCGAGGTGGTACTAAACTACTTTCGTACATCCGTCTATTAGCAAAACAAAAACGATTTGTGCAGAATTTCATACATGGGCCATGCATCCTATGGCCCAGTATAGTCAGCCCATATTTTCCTACCAACGTGGCAATAAAAACCCTATTTCTCGCTCAACGCGGTAAATAGTTTCACCTACGCACAGGGCGCACAAGACTGAGCGGCCCATTTTTGTTTGTACTCAGTTTCAAATTTCATTTTTATCTTTTTTCTCTTTTTATTTCTTGTTTCTTTTTTATTTTTCCCATTGAAAGTATATTTTTAAGTTTTTTCTGAAATTCACAATTTTCAATAATAATTCGCAATTTCAATTTTTTTTTAAATTTCGTAAAAATTTACAAATTACAAAAATTAGTTCATATTCTAAAAAAATGTTTGGATTTTTTGGTCGTGCCAAAATTTGTTCTTAATTTTAAAAATATTCCCATTTTTTAATACAATGTTTGTATTTTTAAAATTGTTCAAGATTTAAAAAAATGCATTTGAAAAATGCTTCAAATTCGATTTCTTTTTCTTATTTTAGCGATATGTTTAGAAATTGAAAAGAAAGTTTGCGTTAAAAACATATTTTCTAACATTCTTATGCATGTTTAAACATGTTCCCATTTAAAAAAATTGTTCACAACTTATTTCTTTTTCATATTTTTATAAGAAGGTTCATGTTTTTAAGAAATGTTTGTGAATTTCAGGAAATGTTCTATTCAAATTTTCTGTTCATGCTTTGTCCAAAAATATATGGAATTTTCAAATAATCTATTCATAATTTGGAAAATTGTTCAAGTTTCCAAGTATATTCGGTAGTTCATGTTATGAATTCAAAAAATGTGTTCCTATTTACACAATGTTTGAAATTTTGAATTTCTGCCATTCCTATTTTTTCTCAGAATTTCAAAAGTATTCCCATTTTTTGAAAAATGTTTGGTTTTTTCCAAAAGATTCAACATTTGAAAAATGTTACAAATTTAAAAAATATTCTTATTTTAGTGATATGTTCAAAAATTGAAAATATTTTTTGCATTAAAAGACATAATTTCTAAATTTCTTCTATATGTTCAAAACATGTTCCCGTTTCCAATTCACAACTTAAAAAAAATCGTATTTTTATAAAACGTTCAAGATTTTAAGAAATATTTGTGAATTTCAGCAAATGTTCTGTTCAAATTTTTTGTTCTTTTTTAAAATGTGTGGAATTTTTAAAAATATCGTAATTTGCAAAATTGTTCACGTTGCCAAGTTTATTTGGCATTTCATAGTTAACAATTTTTGAAAAGTTGAAAAAAAAGTTTCGAATCTGACGTTGCATTATATTCTTTAACATTCACGCAGACCATTGGTTAGCAGAACGCGTTTGTTTGAGTGTCTAGCAACATGTGGTCGCGTCTTTGAGGTCATGAGTTCGATCACTCCCATACTGGGCCTGCTTCGCATCCGGCGCATCGAGCTAAGTCGGCATGTTCAGACTAAGGGACACCTTAAATTATTGACAGTGGTAGCTTCCATGTGCCAATAAAAGAGAATATGCTGGTTAATTATAATTGAAACAAATTATGGGCACGTGCCAATAAAAAACAATATACTGGTTTGACTCTAATTAAAGGGGGCCATATTGAACTAAAGAATACAGACATGTGGGGGTCTTGATCCATTCTTATATCGAGCTAGAAGCATGTAATTTTATTAATTAACCCGTTGCAACGCATGGGTATGTGTGCTAGTACTATCTCATATGATAATGACTCCAAAACCAAAGTTCATTGTTTTGACGATGCGCACAACTTCCGTGTTGATCACTTTTCCATCCGAGGTGATCTGGATTACCTTTCGGGCACATCTTCAGTTTCACTCGGATCCGAACTCATCCACACGGATATTAGAGTTTTTTGTCCAACTGGATCTTTTCACTCGGATGTTAGAGTCTTTCACTCGGAAGAGAATCTTTCACTCGGATGACTATAATTTCACTCGGAAGACAATCTTTCACTCGGATGACTATATTTCGCTCGGAAGGTAATATCTTACTCGAACGTCAAGTTTTCATTCCGACGGTAATCTTTTCACTCGGAATAACTTCACTCAGATGATAATTTCACTCAGATTACTATATTTTCACTCGGAAGCCAATCTTTTACTAGATCGATAAGTTTTTCACTCGACCTTTTACTCGATCGGTAGGTTTTCACTCGGATGGTAAACTTTTCACTTGGATTTCCCGACTGAAAACATAGCCTGATCTTGATTTGCCTATCTAGGTTGCATACGACCTTGGATTGAGATAAATTTTATGTCAAAACCAATCGGCTCGACGAGAAAAAACTTTTTTGTGTTGAAGGTTTTTCGATTCAAGGCCGTCTCGATGGCCGAATTACTCGCACAACCTATCAGACAAGTGTTTGGCACCTCGCGCAATATTTCCGTTGAGGTTCAGTATGCAGTGTATTGCCTCTAACTTTTGCATATGAACTCGGATTGAGATGATTTATATATTAAAATCAATTGCCTCGACGAGATGAAGACAATTCCTTAAGAGTGCTCCTTCATCCGAGGTCATCTTGAAGACGTCATTGGCCAAAAACCACTCGGAACATTGAATTATGCCTCTCAGAGTATAGTTTCGGTCCGTAAGATAAAGTCGAATGAATACAACCGAAACATCAAAGTGGTTCCACTCGGCGACGTGAATCTTTTCATGCTGAAAACCCGTTCACTCGAGACCATCTTCATTGCAATTTGTATCTTGCCAAAATTGGGTGTCAACAATAATCTTCCAATATATCGATCTTTACCTCTTGACCATTTCGAGACTCATTGTCATGTCCGTGATCTCATCCGGGACTCCGAATAAACTTCAGTCATCAAATCACATAACTCATAATACAAATCGTCATCGAACGTTAAGCGTGCGGACCCTACGGGTTCGAGAACTATGTAGACATGACCGAGACACATATCCGGTCAATAACCAATAGCGGAACCTGGATGCTCATATTGGCTGCTACATATTCTACGAAGATTTTTATCGGTCAAACCGCATAACAACATACATTATTCCCTTTGTCATCAGTATGTTACTTTCCCGAGATTCGATCGTCGGTATCATCATACCTAGTTGAATCTTGTCACCGGCAAGTCTCTTTACTCATTCCATAATGCATCTGTCACAGCCCTAGAATACTGCCTGTAATTAATTGCATCAGGGTGCATCATGCATCATGTCTAAATTCCAGTGAAATTTGAATTGAGGGAATTCTCTAGCCTCAGAAAAATCTTGTTTAGAAAAGGGGCAAGAACCCTTAAACTTGCATTCAATGAAACCAAAATGGCCTTCATTAATGTTTGATAATTTTTGGCAAGGGTTTGGATCCAAACCAAAAATAGTGAACATTTTTAAGGTATTATTTTGGCACTGAATTTAAATCATTATTGTACTTGAATTTGGAATTATATTCATATTATATGGGATATATTTTCAAATAACTTTGAAATGCTTTATGTGCTGTTGGAAAAGTCCATCTAGCAACATAAATTATTCAGAGGATAATTGTCACTGTTTTGAATTTGTTTAAACTTGAAAACAATGGCAAAGTAAAAGAAAAACAAAACATAAGAAAATAAAACAGAGACAGAAACTTACCTAACCTCACCTGCGGCCCAACTTCTATGCAGCCTAACCAGCCCAACACTGTTGGCCCAGCCACCTCCTCCCCTTGTCTTCTTCCAGCTTGTGCCAGAAGGATTGGGTGCGTGGTCGCCGCGCGCATGGCCACCTCCTCCCTCCCTGCCTGCCTGGCTACTCCTCGACGCGCCCGGACGACGCCACGCACCCCCTGCACCGCTCCCCTCTCCCCCGGTACCCCTTCCCCCCTCTGTTCTCTCCTTCACCCCCCTAACACCATGGCCGACGCGTGCTTGAGCTTGCTGCCGCCATAGCCGCGCCCACCGTGCTCCCCTCACCGCCACTCTGAGTCCGCAAGAACCGCCGACGATCGCTGCTTCGCCCCACCCTGGCCCCAAGCGCTGGGACGACCTGCATCACCGGCTACTCCACCTTCTTCCTCCTCGGTCGCCGAAGGCCGCACCCGTCGATTCATCGCCGTCTCCGCGTCCCCGAGCTCGCCGACCTGCTCGTCCGACTCGCCATGAGCCACTGACCCGAACCCCCCTCCTTTGCGCCCCGTTTGCACGCTGTAGCCGTCGCTCCGCCGGAGACCGAACCGCGCCGCCGCCCGAGCTTCTCGCCGTCGTGGCCACAGTCGTCGTAGCTCCCAACTGAGCACACCCACGTGCTCACCGCGCCACGTAGGTGCCATAGGATATAAGCACGCCACTCCACGGCCACCGCAGCCCTGTTCCCGAGTGTGCCCGAACACCGGCCGCTGCGCTTGTCATTGCCGGCGATGATTCCGGCCACCCTAGGCCCAAACACCATCACCACTAGATGCGGACAAGCGTCCGCATCACGTAGATGCCCTCCGCCGGCCATTTGGTCGCCGGAGGAGGAATCCCGCACCTCGCCGCCGCGTCTGGCCTCACCAGCGTCGAGTCGCCGGTGGATTAGCCTCGGTTGACCAGGGATTTGACCCCCTGGGTCACTGACATACGGGCCCCGCCTAGCTAACTAAGTTAGTTAGTAATAATCCTATTTAGGTAGTTAGGTTAGCCGCTGACATGTGGGCCCTGGCCCTGTTAATTAGCTAAGTGTTAAATTAACATAATTTTAAACTTACAGTCACTGACGTGTGGGTCCAAGGACTAATTAGCCTAGATTAACTGTTAGTTAGTGCTAGTTAACCCTGTCAGTTGACTGAGTCACTGACTAGTGGACCCCACTGGTCAGGTGTGACCTGGACAGCGCGCGTTGACCTATTGACGTCAGCATGACCTAATGCTGACGCAATAATACATTTTCTGGATTAAAATAAACCAAGAAATGCCAAAAAATAGTATAAACTTCTAAAAATCATAGAAAATCAACCGTAGCTCGGAATTAAATAAATTATTGTAGTGACCAGACCTCAAACAGTCTGATCTCTATGCTCCGGTGTCATCCCTGGATCAGTAATGCTGACACCACACAATACTCGGAGGATTTATAATAGAGTAGCAATCACACACTTATTACATCGAGTGTCTCGAAAGAGAACTTAATATAATAAATATGGCTTAAGGCCATCTAATAATGATAACAGCGGAAGGCTTGGAAGATAAGTGAGTCCATCAACTCCAACAGCATCACTGAGTATAGAACCACGACCTAAAACTCCTTAATCATCGTCTGAAAAGTCTGCAACATTAACGTTGCAGCCTAAAACGGGTCAGCACATGGAATATGCTGGCAAGGTAACACATAGAGAGTAATGGAATGAAACAGCTATACTATATGCATATTTGGCTGGTGGAAAGCTCTATGGTTACAGTTTTGTGTAAAGCCAATTTTTCCCTACTTCGAAGGAATAAATTTTTATTTAACTATCATGGTAGTTGTTAAACATTGAGAATGGTTGACAGCATTCTCAATCCCAATTAAGCATCATCATTAAACAAAACCCAAAAAAATTAATTTAGAGTAACATGTTGAGGTTCACATGATAATCCAGGTACTAGATACTCAAGATGTCCATAACTGGGGACACGGCTAACCATGATTAGTTTAATACACTCTGCAGAGGTTTGTGCACTTTTCCCCACAAGACTCGATCGCCTCCGTTTGGTTTCTCGCACTACATGGTGTTTGAGAAGACGGATGACCGAGACATAGTCTTTCAGAAGTACTAGCACCTTACGATCGGGTAGACCGTACCACCTACAACCCCCTACATCTGCTAGTCTACCACTGTAAGAGTTTGCACGACTTAGTCAACTATGCTAGAGCCCATAATAGCTTGTGGTTGCACACGGAAGTTTCTAGCATGAACAATCTCATGATCCCTTTGAGCCTGGGTGGCTGTCCAAAAGAAAAACAGGCAAGTCCTGGAATACCCAGGTGCCTCAATCCACCCAGATGTGTGTTTAAGTTGCCACCTTAGATAATCCATTAATTAACAATACTCACATCTGTCATGGATATCACTCACCCAATCCACGTCTACTAGCATAGCATGGCATAATAAGCAAACGCAGAAGTAACTCCCAAAGGTTTGATAATAAACAGGTAATAGGTACTACCTCATCTACTTCCCATCCCACAATTTAATTAGATCCTAGTCATGCAATGTGTGAGGATTGATCTAATGCAATAAAACTGGGTAGTAGAAAAGGTATGATCAAAGTGTTACTTGCCTTGCTGATGATCCGCAAAACCTAACGATTCGAAGTAACAGGCGGCGCACTCCGGGTATTCTATCGTAGACAAACAAACAAGCATACAATAAGTACTCATCTAATGCACGGATAAAACTCAAATAAGAGATCTAACCAGAAGGTTCAACTTAAGAACTCCGGTTGGCAAAACAATCAAATCGAATGAAGCAATGAAAGTCAAACGGCGAAAGAAAACAACTTCGTTCTAGTAATCTGGATCTAAGTCAAATTTTTCAGTAGCAAAAACTTGTTTAAGTTGGTTAAACGGATAGAGGGTTTCGAGACGAAACTCTAGGCGCTTGAATCGCCTGATTCTGATAAACGAGCGAAAAGTTATGCTAAAACGAAAATCGGATCAGGAATCGCGATCAGAAAAGTCGCGGATTTAATCCTAGAAAAAAAAGAAAAACGACGAACGCTTGCTAAATTAAATAAACCGGAAAAACCGATCTATTTAAAAAAACCGAATCTAAAAAAAATAAACCAACGAAAACCGATTGTTTTTTTAAAACCGACGGCACGGAAAACGAGGCGCGGCGAACCTCGGCGGCGGGATCCAGCGGCGGCGGCGGGGCGGCGGCGGCTGGAGGTGGCGCGAGGCGGAGCTTGGGGCGGCTAGGGTTTCCCCCGGGGCTGGGCCTCGGCCTATAAAGCCCTCCCGGGCCGGTGTCCAGGTCGGACACGGCCCGTTAAGTCGGTTCGCATTTTTTTTTAAATTATTCTGCTCGGAAGAAAAATAAAAAGAAATACTAAGCGGACTCCAAAAATTCCGAAATAAATTTTCACGGGCTTCTAAAATCAAGCCGCACAAGGTCAACATTTATTTGGGACCTAAATGCAATTTTGAAAAACACACATTTTTCCTAAATTCAAATAAAACACCGAAAAACTCCGGAATAAAATCTTATTGGATTTTTTTATTAAATCCTCAATATTTCTTTATTTTCAGAAAGTCATTTTATTCCCTCTCTCATATTTTTGTAATAGAAATAATTGATGATAAAATAAATAAAATCAAATGATCCTATTCTCAAAATTTGAGAAAACTCAAATATGAAAATAACGAAATCCCCAACTCTCTCCGTGGGTCCTTGTGTTGCGTAGAATTTCTAGGATCAACCAAAATGCAAAATAAAATATGATATGCAATGATGATCTAATGTATAACATTCCAAATTGAAAATTTGGGATGTTACAAACCTACCCCCCTTAAGATGAATCTCGCCCTCGAGATTCGGGTTGGCTAGAAAATAGGTGAGGGTAGTCCTTAAGAAAATCTTCCTCTCGTTTCTAGGTGGCTTCATCGTCTGTGTGGTGGCTCCACTGGACTTTGCAAAACTTGATAACCTTGTTGTGAGTGACTCGACTGGCAAACTCGAGAATCTTAATTGGTTTCTCCTCGTACGTCAAATCGTTATCCAACTGAATAGTTTCCAAAGGCACTGTGTCTCTCAACGGTATGTCAGCCATCTCCGCATGACATTTCTTCAACTGGGAAACGTGGAACACATCATGCACTCCTGACAATCCTTTGGGCAATTCCAACTTGTAGGCCACTTCTCCCATACGCTCCAAAACTCGATATGGTCCTACAAACCGTGGCGCTAACTTTCCTTTAACTCCAAAACCTTTGTTCCCCGAAGTGGAGATACTCGAGGATAAGCTCTATCTCCGACTTTGTAAACTGTCTCCTTGCATTTAGAATCCGCATAACTTTTCTGTCTGGACTGGGCTATCTTGAGCCTATCGCGAATCAACTTCACCTTCTATTTAGACTCTTTAATCAAGTTAGGACCAAACAACTGGCGGTCTCCAACTTCGTCCCACGACAACGGTGTCCTACACCTCCTTCCGTACAAGGCTTCGAAAGGGGCCATCTTTAAACTGGTTTGGTAACTGTTGTTGTAAGAGAACTCTGCATATGGCAGATTGTCGTCCCAACTAGATCCATAATCTAGCGCACAAGCTCTTAGCATATCCTCCAAAATCTGATTGACTCTCTCGGTCTGTCCATCTGTCTGTGGATGAAAAGCTGTACTGAATTCTAGCCTGGTACCCAAAGTTTCGTGCAATTGCTTCCAGAACTTTGAGGTAAACTGGGTTCCTCTATCTGATACGATACTCCTTGGAACTCCATGCAGACATACGATCCTGGTCATGCATATCTTTGCCAACTTAGCACTGGTGTAAGTGGTCTTTACTGGGATGAAATGAGCTACTTTCGTCAATCGATCGACTACAACCCAAATCGAGTCATACCCTGAACGAGTCCTGGGTAATCCCGTGATAAAATCCATGCCTAGCTTATCCCACTTTCATTCGGGTATCGGCAATGGTTGTAACAATCCTGCTGGCTTCTGATGCTCTGCCTTTACTCTCTGGCATACATCACAAACTGCTACATACTCCGCAATATCCTTCTTCATTCCGGTCCACTAGAAAATGTCCTTCAAATCCAAATACATCTTGGTATTTCCTGGGTGAATCGAATATGGTGAATCATGTGCGTCTTGCAAAATCAACTTCCTGATCTCCGAGTCATTGGGCACGTAAATGCGGTCTTCAAACCATAGGGTGTCGTGCTCATCCTCACGAAATCCTTTTCCTTTTCCTTTGCTCAGTTTCTCCTTTACAGCGGCAATCTCTTTGTAGGTCTTCTGAGCTTCCCTAATTCTATCCATCAAAGTTGACTGAATCTCTAATGCTACTACATAGCCTCTCGGAACTATTTCCACACATAGTTCACGAAGATTTTCTACTAACTCCTTGGGTATTTCTCCCGTCATTAACGTATTGACATGGCTCTTACAGCTTAATGCGTCAGCTACTACATTAGCCTTTCCGGGGTGATAATGCAATTTCATATCATAATCCTTGATAAGCTCCAACCATCTCCTTTGTCTGAGATTCAACTCCTTCTGTGTGAAAATGTACTTCAAACTCTTATGATCCGTGTACACCGCACAATGATTTCCAATGAGGAAATGCCTCCATGTTTTCAAAGCATGCACTGTGGCTGCTAACTCCAAATCATGCGTGGCATAATTTAACTCATGAGGCTTCAGTTCTCTTGAGGCATAGGAAACAACTCTCCCTTCCTGCATAAGCACTGCTCCAAGTCCTCGACGTGAAGCGTCGCAATACACCTCATAGTCCTTGGTTTGATCTGGCAAAATCAACACTGGTGAGGTAACTAAGCGTTTCTTCAATTCCTGGAAACTAGCCTCACATTCCTCAGTCCATTTGAACTTGGTATCCTTCTTCAACAACTCCGTCATAGGCTTCGCAATCTTTGAGAAATTCTCAATGAATCTCCGGTAGTATCCTGTGAGTCCAAGAAAACTCCGGATCTCTCCAACTGTTGTTGGGGCTTCCCACTTGGTCACGATATCAACTTTAGTGGGATCAACTGCTATACCTTCTCCAGATATAACGTGTCCGAGGAATCCTACTTCCTTCAACCAAAACTCACATTTGCTGAACTTGGCATATAATTGATGTTCTCTGAGCTTTCCAAGTACCAAATGCAAATGCTCCTTATGCTCCTCTTCATTCTTCGAATAAACCAGGATATCATCAATGAACACTACGACAAACTTATCCAAAAACTCCATAAACACTTTTTTCATCATGTTCATAAAATAGGCAGGTGCGTTAGTCATACCAAATGTCATAACGGTATACTCATACAGCCCATACCTGGTGGTAAAAGCTGTCTTCGGAATATCCTGTTCTCGAATCTTCAACTGGTGGTATCCTGATCGCAGATCGATCTGGGAAAATACCTTAGCTCCTTGCAATCGATCAAACAGATCATTGATCATTGGTAGTGGGTACTTGTTCTTGATCGTTACTTCATTCAATCCACGATAATCAACAACCATCCTTAACGATCCATCCTTCTTCTCCACTAGAAGTACTGGCGATCCCCAAGGCGAAGAACTTGGGCGAATATATCCCTTATTCAGTAACTCCTTAATCTTCTTCTTAATTTCCACCAAATCCTTTGCTGGCATCCTATATGGTCTCTTTGATATTGGCCCTGTGCCTGGCAATAGCTCAATCAAAAACTCTTCTGGAAATACTTCAGGAAAATCCCTTACCACTGGTACTTCCTCCTGCACAACTCCTGTTAAGCAATTTACTTGAGTCCTCTTTGGCACATGTCGGGATACATACTTGATCCTTCTCCCTTCTGGTGTGGTAAGCAAAATTGACTTACTAGCACATTCAATATTCCCTTCATACTTTGATAACCAATCCATGCCTAATATCACATCCAATCCTTGAGATTCCAATACTATTAGGTCTGAGGGGAAAACATAGTTACCAATACTTAATGGTAACCGATCACACCATAGACTAGCCACATACTCTGCTCCAGGCAAGGTTACTAACATGGGTGACCTAAGGGCTTGGGTTGATAGGTTATACTTATCCACAAATCCCCTTGAGATGTATGAATGCGATGCACCCATATCAAAAAGAACGAGTGCAGTAAATGACTTAACCAAAAACTTACCTATTACTGCATCGGGCTGAGCTTCAACCTCCTCCACGCTAACGTGGTTCACCTGTCCCCTGTTGAAAGGGTTCGGCTTCTTCCCAGAACTTCCATTGCCATTTTGGCCTTTAGGACATTCATTAGCATAATGTCCGGTCTTCTGACACTTAAAGCAAGTGACTTGGCTCAGGTCCTTCTTGGCTGGGGTTGATGGGTTGGTGCGATTCTGGCCGTTGCTTGCTCCATTGCCATTTCCATTCTTGGTGCCATTGTGATTATGCGAGCTACCTCCTCCATGGGTATGCTGAAAATGTACTCCTGGTCTAGGGGTAAAATGTGGCTTCCGCTGAGCTCCTGAAGTGTACTTCCCTTGTCCATACTTCCTCTTGCGATTCTTAATTTGCTGCTGCTTCCCTTCAATCATAAGAGCATGATCTACCAACTCCTGGTAGTTGTTGAAGGTGGCTACCATCAACTGCATGCTCAACTCATCATTTAGTCCTTCCAGAAACTTCTCCTGCTTAGCTGCATCCGTAGCAACGTCATCTGGGGCATAACGTGCTAACTTACTAAATTCCTCCACATACTGGCCAACTGTCCGTCCTCCTTGGCGCAAGTTGCGAAACTCACGCTTCTTCATGGCCATAGCTCCTGCTGAAACATGTGCAGTACGAAAAGCCTGCTGAAACTGGTCCCATGTGACAGTGTCGACTGGGAAAGTGGCGGTGAAATTCTCCCACCATGATGCTGCGGGTCGTTCTAGCTGATTTGCGGCAAACTTCGCCTTCTCCGCATCTGTGCATCATGCTGTGGTCAACTCCCTAGCTGTCTTGTGGAGCCAATCATCTGCTACTATCGGCTCGGTGCTACTGGAAAACACCGGCGGATTCAGCCTAAGAAAGCGAGCTAAGTGGTCAACAGGTGGTGGTGGTGGTGGGTTGTTGTTGTTGTTGTTGTTGTTCCCCTGATTCTGATTCTGGACTAGCAACTGCATCAATGTGTTCTGCTGCTGGATCAACTGGGTGAGCTCCGGTGGAAAGGCAAATCCGGGGTCACGTCTCGGAGGCATCTGAGGGTTTTAGAAAAGATGAGATGTAAGAATAGAGGGGGTCTAAAGAGAAAACACTACCCATATGCACATGAGGCAAAAGCAAACAATTCACTTCATTCAGTCAAACAAGGGCATACAATCGATCTAACTATCACAAAAGTGCTCGGACTATTATATTTACATGGTGGACTACTACTACTGATGGGGTGGTCTACTAGAAATATTCTTCGGTTGCAGACTCCATGATATCTGCTCCAGCTTCATCAACATAATCATCATCGCTACTATCTGGTTCTGAGTCGGTGCCGTCGATGATGATGTAGTCTTCCGGGCTAATCTCCTGGGGTTCTTCGTCTTCATCTACTGGCGTAGGGCCTCCCATAAATATTCCAATCTTCTTGATTAGTTCGTCATTCTTCTCCACCAATACTTCAATTTCCTCTTCATAATCTTCACGTGTAGCCTTGAGTTCTTCCTCCAGTTCCTTGATTCTTGTCTTAGCCTTCTTCAGATCTATCATGTCGGTGCACATCTGGTTCTCCTGTCGTCGAATGTGCTGGTTTAACTCTTGGATAAAAGCTGCAATTGATCTATCCTTCCTGGTGCTGATCATCTCCCAGTGCTCATCTCGGCACCCACAAATCTGGTAGATAGTATCCTTGAGATCATTGCGGTAGACTTCTCCAATGCGTCCCATGGCGATGTGAGCTGCCATGCTCTTTCCTAGACTCCAAGTTGGTGCATTAAAAGAAAACTCTATGGGCTCAGTGACTAGCATGAACGTCCTTCCTGGAATTTGAACTTGAATCATCCAGTGCTCTTCTTCAGGTAAAGTGGCGTTGTAGGATCCTGTGAAGCTTGGTACTCCTATGTTCAGGTATCTAGTGACTTCCTTCAAGTGACGTCCAAAGGGTGTATCTTCATCCGGTTGCGTGAACTTGTTCCTTGCATCCGCCATCCTAAAAGAGTAGAAAAGATGAGAAGTCAGAAGAGAAGAGGGTGAATAGTGATCTAGGTCCTTAGCTTAGTGGTCGTGTCCTATAGTCAGCATGTGCTCTGATACCATCTCTGTAGCGACCAGACCTCAAACAGTCTGATCTCTGTGCTCTGGTGGCATCCCTGGATCAGTAATGCTGACACCACACAGCACTCGGAGGATTTATAATAGAGTAGCAATCACACACTTATTACATCGAGTGTCTCAAAAGAGAACTTAATACAATAAATATGGCTTAAGGCCATCTAATAACGACAACAGCGGAAGGCTTGGAAGATAAGTGAGTCCATCAACTCTAACGGCATCACTGAGTATAGAACCACGACCTAAAACTCCTTAATCATCGTCTGAAAAGTCTGCAACATTAACGTTGCAGCCCGAAACGGGTCAGCACATGGAATATGCTGGCAATGTAACACATAGAGAGTAATGGAATGAAACAGCTATACTATATGCATATTTGGCTGGTGGAAACCTCTATGGTTACAGTTTTGCGTAAAGCCAATTTTTCCCTACTCCAAAGGAATAAATTTTTATTTAGCTATCATGGTAGTTGTTAAACATTGATAATGGTTGACAGCATTCTCAATCCCAATTAAGCATCATCATTAAACAAAACCCAACAAAATTAATTTAGAGTAACATGTTGAGATTCACATGATAATCCAGGTACTAGATACTCAAGATGTCCATAACCAGGGACACGGCTAACCATGATTAGTTTAATACACTCTACAGAGGTTTGCGCACTTTTCCCCACAAGACTCGATCGCCTCCGTTTGGTTTCTCGCACTACATGGTGTTTGAGAAGACGGATGACCGAGACATAGTCTTTTAAAAGTACTAGCACCTTACGATCGGGTAGACCGTACCACCTACAATCCCCTACATCTGCTAGTCTACCACTGTAAGAGTTTGCATGACTTAGTCAACTATGCTACAGCCCATAATAGCTTGTGGCTGCACACGGAAGTTTCTAGCATGAACAATCTCATGATCCCTTTGAGCCTGGGTGGCGGTCCAAAAGAAAAACAGGCAAGTCCTGGAATACCCAGGTGCCTCAATCCACCCAGATGTGTGTTTAAGTTGCCACCTTAGATAATCCATTAATTAACAATACTCACATCTGTTATGGATATCACTCACCCAATCCATGTCTACTAGCATAGCATGGCATAATAAGCAAATGCAGAAGTAACTCCCAAAGGTTTGATAATAAACAGGTAATATGTACTACCTCATCTACTTCCAGACCACAATTTAATTAGATCCTAGTCATGCAATGTGTGAGGATTGATCTAATGCAATAAAACTGGGTAGTAGAAAAGGTATGATCAAAGTGTTACTTGCCTTGCTGATGATCCACAAAACCTAACGATTCGAAGTAACAGGCGGCGCACTCCGGGTATTCTATCGCAGACAAACAAACAAGCAGAAGGTTCAACTTAAGAACTCCGGTTGGCAAAAGAATCAAATCGAACGAAGCAACGAAAGTCAAACGGCGAAAGAAAACAACTTCGTTCTAGTAATCTGGATCTAAGTCAAATTTTACAGTAGCAAAAACTTGTTTAAGTTGGTTAAACGGATAGAGGGTTTCGAGACGAAACTCTAGGTGCTTGAATCGCCTGATTCCGATAAACGAGCGAAAAGTTATACTAAAACGAAAATCAGATCAGGAATCGCGATCAGAAAAGTCACGGATTTAATCCTAGAAAAAAAGAAAAACGACGAACGCTCGCTAAATTAAATAAACTAGAAAAACCGATCTATTTTTAAAAAACCGAATCTAAAAAAATAAACCGACGAAAAACCGATCATTTTTTTCTTTAAAAAAACCAACGGCACGGAAAACGAGGCGTGGCGAACCTCGGCGGCAGGATCCAGCGGCGGCTAGAGGCGGCGCGGGGTGGGGCTTGGGGCGGCTAGGGTTTCCCCGGGGCTCGAGGCTCGCATTTTTTTAAATTATTCCGCTTGGAAGAAAAATAAAAATAAATACTAAACGGACTCCAAAAATTCTGAAATAAATTTTGACGGGCTTCTAAAATCAAGCCGCACAAGGTGAACATTTATTTGGGACCTAAGTGCAATTTTGAAAAACGCACATTTTTCCTAAATTCAAATAAAACACCGAAAAACTCCGGAATAAAATCTTATTTGATTTTTTTATTAAATCCTCAATATTTCTTTATTTTGGGAAAGTCATTTTATTCCCTCTCTCATATTTTTGTAATAGAAATAATTGATGATAAAATAAATAAAATCAAATGATCCTATTCTCAAAATTTGAGAAAACTCAAATATGAAAATAATGAAATCCCCAACTCTCTCCATGGGTCCTTGAGTTGCGTATAATTTTTAGGATCAACGAAAATGCAAAATAAAATATGATATGCAATGATGATCTAATGTATAACATTCCAAATTGAAAATTTGGGATGTTACAATATGAAAAATTATCAGAAAAATATGAAGAATCTATTTATGCCATGATCATGCATGTTTGAACAAGTTAACCTCACTGAATAGGACAAATGATGATTAGGGTAATTTATGAAATAACATTTGGAGTTGGAATTTGATCTTGTTTGAGTTCCACTTCAATTAAATTGGCTAGATATTGCATTAGGTCAATTCAGTACCTTAATATGTCATATCATTCATTCGCTTGTGCATTGCATTAATTGAATGTTGTTTATGCTCCCTTGCCGGTAATTGTCCCCTCTCAGTAGACGTGTTTCGACGATGAGTTTGATGACACCGATGAAGAGCTATACTATCTTCAGAAGTGCCAGGCAAGCAAAACCCCCTTGTTCATTCCGATATAATCCCACTCTCTCGCTCATGCTCTCTTTTACTGCATTAGGACAACAACGATTCAACTGTTACATGCTGCGGTAGTTGAACCCCTTTCCTCTGCATGACCTGTCATTGCCACAGTAAATAGATGAAACCCACTAGTATGAGTAGGAATTGTTTGAGCCCTGATGTGCCTACTCATTCATGCTTGTTGTCATGCCTGCTACTGCTTAGAGTTGAGTCAGGTCTGATTCATCGGGGATGAATTGGAATGGTGATGAACTTGTCCTACTGTGTGTGAGCTAAGTGTGTGAACACGATTTGGTAAAGGTAGCGGTGAGAGGCCATGTAGGAGTACATGGTGGGTTGTCTCATTGCAGCCGTCCTCAGGAACTGAGTTCTGTGTTTGTGATCCATGAACAGTTACTACCACACATTGGGCTCCGAGCGCTCCCAGCTCTCTCGACTTATTAATCAACCGGATCTCTGTCCAGGAGTTGCAACTAGTTTCTGGTGTTTGTAGGTAGTGTTAGTAGTCTACCAAGTGGCACCCGATACAGGTGGGCTTGGGACAGACTAGGCACAGTGGCCCGGTGTACCAAGTGGCACCTGGATGGTGGGCTTGGGAACCCTACTCACATCGTTTGGGGTCGTGAGCGACACCCCGGACGGATCTCCTTGCGGATGGAACCCGAATAGGCGATAAACCTGGACTAGAGACTTGTTGGTTAGTCAGGTCGTGGCCGACTCCCTCGCTAGGCTTCTGCTTGAAGGTTGCCGAGATACACGATGTGTACATGGTGGTAAGTGGCGAGAGCGTGTGTGAAGAAGTACACCCCTGCAGGGTTAACTTGGACCCCTTGCATAGTTCATAGATAAGTGAAAGTGGATACTCTAAAATGCGCAAGATAAGCGTGAGTGCTATGGATGGCATTCTCGTAGGGAGACGGGAGCGGATCCATAGTGGTGTATTGATATGGTGAATTTGTGGACTCGTGTGCGCCACCTCAAAAGAGTTACTTGCAGTCGTAGTTCAGGTTAGCCACTCAGTCAAAGCTGGCTTGCTGCAGTTAAACTCCACCACCCCCTTTGTTGATACCGATGCATATGTAGTTAGTTCTGATGTAAGTCTTGCTGGGTACATTTGTACTCACGTTTGCCTATTTTATGTTTTGCAGAGAGACGTCAGTCTCGCTAGTAGTTTCGTGTGGACTTCGACGTTTAGCTTGATACCTCAGCTACGATCTTGTGCCCTTGACAGGCTCTTGTAGATAGTCAGGCTTCTTAGCCTTTTTCATTTGTAGATGTCTGTAATCAGACATGTTAAGCTTCCGCGTGTGCTTTGACTTGTATGCTCTGAATGTTGGGTCATGAGACCAATGTTTGTAATATCTCGCTCCTCGGAGCCTAATGAATATATACTTTGAGTCATAGAGTCTTGTTGTGATGCCATGTTGTATTGCACATATTGAGCATATTGTTTGCATGATTGAAATGCTTGGTATGTGTGGGATCCAACAACCTAGTTGTTTATCCTTGGTAGCCTCTCTTATGGGGAAATGTAGTCCTGTGTTTCCATGAGCCATAGTAATCTGCTACAGCCCGGTTCACCGGAGTCCTGCTAGCCCAGCACTACTGCTCCGGAACACTTGACTAGACGGCATGTGATTCACTTCGTTCCTGTGTCTGTCCCTTCGGGGAAATGTCACGCGGTGACATCCGGAGTCCTGCCTAGCCTGCTACAGCCCGGTTCACCGAAGTCCTGTTAGCCCAGTGCTACAGCCCGGATTCGCAGGCTACTGGCCGACATGCTCGATGTTGATTCATGTATGCCTGTCCCCGTAAGTTAGTGCCACTTTGGGTTCACGACTAGTCATGTCGGCCCGGGTTCTCTGTCATATGGATGCTAGCGACACTATCATATACGTGAGCCAAAAGGCGCAAACGGTCCCGGGCCATGGTAAGGCGACACCCGTGGGAATACCGATCGTGAGGCCGCAAAGTGATATGAGGTGTTACCGGCTAGATTGATGTGACTTGGAATCGGGGTCCTGACAGCATCATCCTGTAACTAACTCATTAGTCGCAATGCTTGCAAGCATAGTGATGTGCATTACCGAGAGGGCCCAAAGATACCTCTCCAATACACGGACTGACAAATCCTAATCTCGATCTATGCCAACTCAACAAACACCATCGGAGCCACATGTAGAGCATCTTTATAACCACCCCGTTACGTTGTGAGGTTTGATAGCACACAAGGTGTTCCTCCAGTATTCGGGAGTTGCATAATCTCATAGTAAGAGGAACATGTATAAGTCGTGAAGAAAGCAATAGCAATAAAACTAAACGATCATTATGCTAAGCTAATGGATGGGTCTTGTCCATCACATCAATCTGTAATGATGTGATCCCGTTCATCAAATGAAAACACGTGTCTATGGTTAGGAAACTTAACCATATTTGATTAACGAGCTAGTCAAGTAGAGGCATACTACGGACACTCTGTTTGTCCATGTATTCACACATGTACCAAGTTTCCGGTTAATACAATTTTAGCATGAATAATAAACATTTATCATGATATAAGGAAATATAAAATAACAACTTTATTATTGCCTCTAGGGCATATTTCCTTCAGTTGGTTCCCCTTCTGTCACTAGGATCGAGCATCGCAAGATTGAACCCAAAGCTAAGCACTTCTCCCATTGCAACAAAAACCAATCTAGTTGGCCAAACCAAACTGATAGTTTGAAGAAACTTGCAAAGGTATCAAATCATGCATATAAGAATTCAGAGGAGATTCAAATAATATTCATAGATAAGTTGAGCATAAATCCACAATTCATCGGATCTCGGCAAACAGACCGCAAATAAGTATTATATCGAATGGATCTCCAAGAACATCGAGGAGAACATGGTATTGAGAATAAAAGAGAGAGAAGAAGCCATCTAGCTACTAGCTATGGACCCGTAGGTCTGTGTTAAACTACTCACGCTTCATCGGAGAGGCAATGGTGTTGATGTAGAAGCCCTCCATGATCGAATCCCCCTCCAGCAGGATGCCGGAAAAGGCCCCTAGATGGGACCTTGTCGGTGTCAAAACCGGCGGATCTCGGGTTGGGGGTCCCAAACTGTGCGTCTAATGCGGATGGTAACAGGAGGCAGGGGACACGATGTTTTACCCAGGTTCGGGCCTTCTTGATGGAGGTAAAACCCCACGTCCTACTTGATTTATTCTTGATAATATGAGTAGTACAAGAGTTGATCTACCACGAGATCGGAGAGGCTAAACCCTAGAAGCTAGCCTATGGTATGATTGTATGTTGTCCTACAGACTAAAACCCTCCAGTTTACATAGAGACCAGAAGGGGCTAGGGTTACACAAGGTCGGTTACAAAGGAGGAGATATACATATCCATATTGCCTAGCTTGCCTTCCATGCCAAGTAGAGTCCCATCCGTACACGGGACGAAGTCTTCAATCCCGTATCTTCATAGTCCAACAGTCCGGCCAAAGGATATAGTCCGGCTGTCCGGAGACCCCCTAATCCAGGATTCCCTCAGTAGCCTCTGAACCAGGCTTCAATGACGATGAGTCCGGCGCGCAGTGTTGTCTTCGGCATTGCAAGGCGGGTTCCTCCTTCGAATACACCACGGAAGAATTTGAATACAAGGATAGTGTCTGATCCTGCAAAATAAGTTCCACATACCACCGTAGAGGGAATAATATTACCACAAATCTAATCTGCTGACACGTTTTGGCAGCATGACATCACGCCATGGCCCAGTAATTATTTGAACCGTTTTTCTTTCACCAGCCCCCGCACATAACGCGAGGCGGTTTCTTGACACATCTCGTCAAAGCAGAGATCGTGTTCCCCTTATTACGGGATTCTCATCAATAAGGACGTGGGTAACCCAACCGCGCCATCAATTACGGCACATGGGGGATAAGCGGGTTTTACCAGGCTAGTGGGGCGCATAGTTTAGTCCGCCCTTATAAAGGGATAAGATCTCACCTTTTTCTATCCACGCCTTCTTCCCCCTTGCTCATCCATTCTCGCGCACTCGAGCTCCAGCGCCCAAGTCCGCATCCTCCTCCTCAACTCTCTCCAAACATGTCTAGAGCGGGAGGCAAGTGGATGGCCTCCTCCGTCACGGAGGGGCACATCAAAAAGTTACGTGGAGCCGGATACTTAGCCGCGGATATCGCGCACTGGCTGCCAGCCGCGGGGCAGATCATCCCTACCCCGGAACCTCACGAAAGGGTGGTTTTCCTCCCCCATTTCGTCCGCAGATTGGGGTTTCCCCTCCATCCATTTGTCCGCGGCCTCATGTTCTATTATGGGCTGGACTTTCATGATCTGGCCCCGAATTTCATCCTCAACATCTCGGCGTTCATCGTTGTGTGCAAGGCTTTCCTCCGCATCCGGCCCCACTTCGGCCTGTGGCTGAAGACCTTCAATATCAAGCCAAAGGTGGTGGGTAGCCAACAAGCGGAATGCGGCGGAGCGATGGTGGGCAAAATGCCCAATGTTATATGGCTCGAGGCCTCCTTCGTGGAGACCATAAAGGGGTGGCAATCGGGGTGGTTCTACATCACTGAGCCACGCTACACCAACTGGGTGGCGGCCCCCGAGTTTCGATCCGGAATCCCCACTCGGCTCACTTCCTGGAAGGAGAAGGGCATGTCCGGGGGTTCATCGGTGGAGCTGGACGGACTCCAGAAGTGTATCCGAAACATGACAAGCAAGAAACTTAAGCTTGTCAACATATTCTAGGTCATGCTCTTCCGCCGGATACTCCCGTGTCAACAACGGGACTTCAACTTATGGGAGTTCGACCCAGCCCAGCACCAGACTCTAAGCGAGCTCTTCGACACGACGCATAAAGACGTCTGGAGGGTGCTGTTCAAGGGCGCCGAGGTCCCTCCTTCTCTTAACGAGGACCGCGGGCTAAGCATGGAGCGTTCTGTGAATCCAGTAAGTTCTGTACATCTGATAGGGTGTTTATTTCCCATAGCTTAATCATGTGCGGGGTCTGAGCTCACATGCCTTTGACAGGACTGGGTGGAGACATCGGAGCAGATCAACTGTCCGGCCCCTCTGCCCGAAGACCCTGCGGACGCTCTCCTGATGGAGATGCGGACTCCGGCTCCTTATGAGGTGCCGGATAAGACCAAGAAGAAGGCCAAGGGAACCCGAAAGAGTTCCCGGTGCCAGGTGGTATCAGACTCATCGTCCGATAACTCTGAGACGCACTCCTCCCACGAAAACAAGGAGAAGGAAGACGAAGACTCTACCCCTCCAGCCGGGGGAGACAAGAAGAGGAAGGCCGCCCCAACCGGGGAGGCCGAAGGGTCCAAGAAGGGAAGGACTCTCCTTCCGGACTATTCCACCACCGCCGCCGACGGTGAAGATGAGTGGCTGCTCAGGGCCAAGCCCCTGGCGAAGTCGTAAGTATTCGGATACCAGAGTAACTCATAGCATACCTTTGCCGCACTGCTTCTCCTAACATCGAATATGATTATGCAGTCCGCCCCAAGCCCTTATCGATGTATCATTGTCGGACGGTTCCTTGGACTCGTCGGACATGCATAGTGATATACTTCCAACCGCCACCTCTCCTTGCCCTACGGACAGTGCCGAGGTACTGTCTCAGGGGGGCACCAGGCCGGGGGGGAGACAGTCCC
This sequence comes from Triticum monococcum, assembly GCA_034509565.1. NCBI lineage: Eukaryota > Viridiplantae > Streptophyta > Magnoliopsida > Poales > Poaceae > Triticum > Triticum monococcum. The sequence continues at coordinate 629,578,957 of CM067847.1, read as the reverse complement.
GGAGGCGCCTCAAGGTGACCTTCCGGACTCCAGGAGCAAAGGGAGCAAGGCTCCCGGGGGCTCCAAGTTCGGCTCTCGGCCAAACACCGCGCCGGAACCTCCAGTGGTTCCGGACTTGGGCAGGCGGCCCCCTTCCAAAAGGGGCAAGACGCCCGTGCCGGTGACCTCTGTCCATCCAGAGGCACCGGACAACCTGCTGGGAGCACTTCGCGGCGCTTCCATCGATGAAGAGCACCGCACTATTATGAGTGTGGTGATCCAGAAGGTTTAGTACGCCAAGAGCGGACTGACTGAAGCCTGTGCTAGCCTTCTAACAGGCTTTGAGGTAAGTATTTAGAATATAGGAAAATATTACCGCATAGACAGTAGCCCCTGATGCTCTGTTTGGTGTTCACAAAGAAAAGCCGAATAGAGGATCAAATAATATATGTAGGAGTCTAATATAAGTATGTCTGTATGCGTATGCAGGCTTTGCTGCTAGCCTCTGCCGCACTGACTGCGGAGGTCGCCGCACTGAAGCAGGACCTCGAGAGGTCCGAGAAAGAGGTCGGCCTTGCCAAGAGGCAGCTCGAGGAGAACAAAGGTAAGTAATACCTTGTCTATATATATATATATATATATATATATAAGAAAATGTGGTTGCGAAATGACAGGATCATCATGAATATGCCAGGGGCCATGACCGAAGTGGCGACCCTAAAGCAAGCGCTGTCCAAGGCCGAAGACAAAATGGCCAAGGAGGGCACCGAGTGGGAAAAGCAAGAGGCACGGGTGGGCGAGGTGCAGCAAGAGCTCCAAGCACTCGTGACGAAGCACGAGGCGCCGGAGCTTGACTCGAAGACGCGAGAGTCTGAGCTTGCCGTGGCCCTCGAGAGCGCAAAGAATGCCAAGGCTGAAGCCCAAAAGGCCCTCCAAGACATTGAGGCGATGAGGAAGATAGCGGAGGGTAAGGCACTCAATATGAAAAGCAAGCATGTGAAAGTAAATTACTTGTTACTTACCCGAGTACAGAGCTCGCCAGGAGCATTCGCAGATTTTCCCCGCAGCATGTCGGATGCCGCGAAGTTTTACCAGGCCAAGGAGGGAAGCTCGATGGAGAAGCTGTTCTGGTCTTAGTATACTGGGACCTAACACCCGATGCCTATGAGCGACCAGCTGAAGGAACTGGTCGAGCTGCACAAGGCGGCCGAACAGGCCATGAGGGGCCTTATAGTTCGGATGTGGCTTGGCGACTCCCTTCCCAACAGCTACTTTGGCCTGGTGAGGCGGCTTATGGATGCCTGCCCACGGCTGGAGGCCATAAAGCGGTCCGTCTGCATCGAGGGTGCACGCTGGGGCTTTGCCCGTGCGAAGGTGCACTGGGCCAACATGGACGCTGAGAAGCTGGTGAAGGAGGGGTCGCCGCAGGGCAAGGAGCATCGCCACCCCGAAATGTATTATGAGGCCTGAAGGGTGCCAGTCTTGTGGCGGACGAGTGTGCAAAAGATGTAATTTTTGAATGAACTTGCTTGTGTGATCCTGTATTATGAAAACTTGTTCATATGCTCTATGCAACGCTTGTTTGAATTTAAAATATTACCTTCTGTTCGGTTGTTTATCAAATCTGAGAGATGGCTAGTCGCCGGCTTCTGCCCCCATGCCACGAGTGCTGGGGTGTTCGGGATAAACCTGAGCACTCTTTTTCTCATTTTTGGGTCCTTTGATGGAGGTGCTCGGCACAACGAACAAGGCAATCGGACTATAATGCTTTATCACTCTCACTTAGCCATAGAATTCTATAATTTTAAATTTTGGCGAAGCCCCTAGTATTCGGAAGGCCGGATTTGGGGCTCTATACACGCCTTTAAGCCGAACAAAGCCGACTCCTCGCTCTAAGCGGCATAAGTCTTTAGGGACTCGAAACCTCTCGAACAGTGACCAGCTATCGCCTTACCATGATAGTCAGTTTTAGCTTTCTCTACTGAGGTGCTTAGCCCAGCTGAACCGGGGCACAATCGTAGTAGTTCTCCCAGTGCTACCTTAGCTGATATAGCAGAACGTAAGGTACCAAAACATGGTAGCCGGGCAAACCCAACTATCGACCCAAGACATGATTCGGAGCTGATGCATATAATGCTATAAGTTCGGGGTGCCGCAGTGTCGAAAGTGTTCGGACTTCTCACGCCGTATTATGGGGTATGCTTAAGCCCCTAGCGTACTGGCCATACCAGAGTGTACGGGTGCTGGATGTCATGAATGAACACACACACACACACACACATATATATATATAGGGTTGGACTATTCTGTTACCGGTAACAGAATATTATTCTGTTACCCTTGCCCCCTATAAGGCGCGACGCGTCCACGACCGACCCAGCCCCAATCCGACTCGCTTCCTACCGCCGGAGGCAGCCGTCGCGGGCGAGCGAGCGACGGCGGTAGCCGAAGCCAGGGAGCCCGCTGCGCCGTGATTGGCCGGCGACGGATCCGCCGCCGCCTCCTCGTTCCTTCTGTCGCCGGATCCATCGTCGTGGTCGTCATCCCCGCCTCCTGCCTCCCTCCGTCGCCGGGTCCATCGTCGGGGTCGTGATCCCCGCCTCCTGTCTCGCTCCACCGCAGGATCCATCGACAGGGCCGTGATCCCCGCCTCCTGCCTCCCTCCGTCGCCGGATCCATCATCGGAGCCGTCATCCCCGCCTCCTGCCTCCCTCCGTCGCCGGGTCTCCTTCTCCGGGGCAGTTATCCCCGCAAGGTGCTTCCTCTACGAACCTCTTCGCCAGACGTCCACCACAAGCAAGTGCTGCGTCAATGGTGCCGCCTCGCAAGAACATGCCAGTAAGACGCCCACGAGAGGTAGAAGAAGAAGACAGTACACTGGAGGTAATGTCTACTCCCCACGTTTGTGTCACTCCATCAGTTCGTCAGTCCTGCTATGAAGAAGAACCTGATGGTACATTGCAAATGCTAGCATCAGTTCATTGACACCCCTACCACTTGATGCACGATTAGGATGTCGAGGTTACTGTCAGTGCATCTAACATGCTATCTTTAGTTCAAGTTAAAAAAATAACACATATGCGTCAGTCTAGGTATAGTGACAAGGTTCAGCTACCGCTGAGAGTTGTATGTTGTTATTCCTAAGAGTACAAGTCATGTAATTGCGTCAGTTCAAATGAGTAACAAAACTGTTACCAAAAAAATAAATATAAAATTGCTACACAATAAGTTCAGTGATACATAAGCTAGCAGTACTTGTAATGTATATGCATTGATGCACGATTAGGATGTCGAGGTTACTGTTAGTGCATCTAATATGCTATCTTCAGTTCAAGTTAAAAAAATAGCACATATGCGTCAGTCCAGGTAGATAGTGACGAGAGAGTGCCACAGTTACACAGTAAGTTCAATGATACATAAACTAGGAGTACTTCTAGTGTAGTTGCATAAGTTACAGAAGAACAAAGGAGAAGTCATGCATGAGTTCAATGTCCAGTTTACAAAACAGTGCTAAAAAATAGTACATCAGTACATCCGTGTTTGAACATGAACGTTCATCAGTTCGACTGAAAATGAAACCAGATTAATCCCAAAAACTTTTGAATGTTGTTTGCAGAAGCATGCAAGGCGGCGCACGCAGCAAGCATTTCATGAGCAAAACAGATATGGGGCACCACCTAGTTGGGTAACACCAGAAATACCGCCTGGATATTTCAATAGTACAAGCAGATTTGAAGATACACTGCAATCATCAGAAGCACGGACAGGTCCTTCTATACAGCAAACAGCAATGTCTGGGAATGCAAGCTTTGCCACTACTGGGTTGCAACTAGGCCAACAATATCACCAACAACAAATGTTTTCCTTCCCCAGCGCATGCAAAATGCCAAGGACAAGAAGGCTTCCACCAGTCGCTCCATCAACATCAATCATCCGTGCTGCAAAAGCAGTTGCGACGGGAAGACCAGGGAAAAAAGGCAGAAATTTTGGCCACTCTAGCAGGTTCAAAAGTACAAGATATGAGCCATATAGACAGGAGCAACATCACAATGAATCTGAGGAGAGACGTCCGTACAACGAGAGATGGAGATCTTCGTCATCATTGCTCCCTCCAAGAGATGCATTGCTGCATGTGCCAAGGGTGACACCACCGGCGCCCATAAACTAGGGAGAACAACAAACACCAGAGGCAGCGCAGAGCTATACACATGTAAGTATCCATATAGAAAAAAATACAAGCACAGTCCATACCATGGTGCTGTGACCACCCCATCTAACATTTTTGTTTTGTCACTGTTGTGTGCAGCCACCTCACATTGAAGCTTATGTTCTGCCAAGGCTAGAGATGAGGTTTGAAACTTTCGAAGAAACTAAGAACTTCTACAACGTATATGCGAAGCACGCTGGTTTTGCTGTCAGGGAAGGCCCCAAGTTTAAGACCAGAGCCTACCTTTATTGCACATGCCACGGAGTTTATGAATCAAAGGTGTCTGAAGCAAATAAACAGCGTAACAAGATGACAGCCAGAACTAACTGCGGGGCTAAAATGAGGCTGCAGAAGGAAAAGGATGGAACATTTGTCATAAAAGAGATAGTCTGGGAACACAACCACAGGCTACAGCTCACCGCAGAAATGCTTGTCTTCTTGCACTCCCACAAAAACTTTGACAAAACAATCTTGGAGTATGTCAAGTACCTGCAGTTCAAAGGCATTGAACACACGCAAATCATGAGCATTTTGGGCGGTGATGACCCTGGTAGCTACTTCCTCGAAATGAATGCCAAAGACCTAATTAACCTGCAAGTACAAACTTGTTCTCCTCCCATAAACCGCCTACATCTTTTTTCCTCTGTCAGTACAAACATATCAAGCAACGCATGACCTGTCGCCAGTTCAACATGCATTTTTCAATGAACTTTTTATATGTAGGAAAGCAAAGAATTCAAGGATTGCAACTCGATGTCCTAAAGACTGTCAACTTCTTTAGGGAGATGAAAGCTATAAACAGGGAATTCTTCTGTGACATGCAACTCGATGAGTCCGACAGAGTTAAGAACATATTCTGGGCGAACGCAAGCTGCCGAGGAGCGTATCAGGACTTCGGGGACTGCGTAACGTTTGACACAACATACAAGACCAACAAGTACCATATGCCACTTGGGGTGTTTGTCGGAACTAACAACCACTTACAGACTACATTCTTTGGTTTTGCCCTGATAAGAGATGAGGATGCAGATTCATTCAAGTGGCTATTCAGGACATTTTTAAGGTGCATGAGAAGGAAGGCTCCTACATGCATTCTCACAGGTACACCCGCTAAAACCACCCCCAACCACCACCCCCTACTAAAAAAGAAAAGGAAAATAACACAGTAAAAATGTTGTGTCAGTTGTATTGGTATATATGCACAACCATCTGCTGACCACTCCGAGTCTATTTTCTCATTACCAGACCAGTGCCAGGCAATGGCTTTGGCGATCGCAGATGTTTTCAAGAACACAGTACATAAGCTATGCCGCTCGCACATTATGAAGAAGTACAGGGAACACCTTGCGTACCTGTATTTCCTGCACGAGGACCTTAAGGATGAATTCACATTAATTCTCAACTGGCCCCTCATGCCAACTGAGTTTGAGGATGCCTGGAAAAGACTCATGGATAAGTACAACCTCCACGATGTTGCCACAATGGTGGGCATGTGGAACGAGCGTGAGAAATGGATATCAGCCTACTTCAAAGAAATTTTCTGCACCAAAATGACATCCACACAGCGAAGTGAGAGCATGAACTATGTGCTCAAGAAGAACTACGTAAATGAGAGACATAACCTACACCGGTTTGTCAGCCAGGTAAACTCCTGCGTCAAAACCAGGAGGCAGACAGAGAACCAGGAGACAATGGGTAACCCGGTATAGCTCTATCACTTGTCGTAAGACAAAAAATTACATGCTTACTAAAGTAAAAACTTTATTAGAAGTTTTTCCTGCGAGAAAACTAACAATTTGGTCATCATTCTTTCATCTGTAGAAGGAACAAAACACGCTGGCCTTCTATGGGTTTGACACCCAGATGGCAAAGCTGTACACGCGAGCTGTGTATAGTGAGATCAGAGATAGGCTAAAACTGAGCACTCTCTTCACGACGACAGCGACGGAAGAGTCCACAAAGTACCTAGTGCGCTAGAACCACCCACAAAAAACTGTCTGTGTGGGCTCAGCACGCGTTCCAGGTGGTTGCAGACCCCGTGGGAGAAACATATGAGTGCGAGTGCAGGCTATGGGACCACACAGGTGAGGACTACAAAAAAGATGTTACATACTGTACTAATTTTTTTGCAAAGTTTTTTTGAATGAAATGACAAAAAACATGCACCTCTTCCAAAAACAAATACAGGTCTTTTCTGCGTGCATGTCCTGTGCATGATGCAGACAATTAAGGTTGAAAGCGTTCCAGAGAAATACATACTCAGGAGGTACACCAAAGGCCCGAACATCCAGCCAACATTTTACAGAAATGACTTGAGGACAGTAGCGTCAAACAAGGCATCCCAATACTGCATTGAAAGCTCACTGCTGACGCTGAACATGAGGGTGCACAGAAAAAGCTTGAGAAGCCAAGAGCAAATGGCAAGGACGCGGGTCGTCATGGCAAACTTCAACAAGAACTCGACACCATGCATTCTGCTGAAAATGAAGGTGTCGTGGACAATGAAGCCATTGAGCAGGATATTGCTACAACGTTGTCCGAGATGAACCATATGGGAGCTATTGACCCGTTTGAGAACGAGGAAGAGGAGCACCAGCAACCGGAGCTTGCCCGTGTGCACACTTAAGAGCACCGACAAACTCACATGCGAGATCATGAGCTTGATGGTGCTGTAGGCGAACGACATGACAATAGCAAATCCTACCAGCAGCAGCAGGAAAGGGTGATTAAACCCCCAATATTCTCAAACACAAAGGGGAGGAAGAGCAAGACGCAAGCAGCAACCAAAAAGCCACCACGCCCCATCAAGCACATGGAATTTAGCCCGCACGGCAAACCCCTCGGGGTAAGGGCATGTGGATTCTGCAATGTCGTGAGCAACCATAACTACCGCACATGCCCACTCCGCACAGATGCCACTATCAACAAAAACAAGCAGATTGGAGCCACCCAGCTTTCTACCAATGGAGACAACACACGTAACAGCTACACTTTGCCGGAAGTGTGGCGGAACTGACGGACATAATGCCCGCACGTGCAAAGTGGGCAAGGAGGTCAGTGGAGCTAAACATAAACAGGGCAAGGTACAGAGTTCCAAGCAATAAAATGAAGACGATGAAGAAGAAGAGTTTGATGAGAATGATGGCCAATCAGACAAAGACAATGAAGATGACAGTGTCGGGGGCGAGGAAACTGAAACTGACGATGAAGCTGCCAAGGATCAACCTGGAAAGAGCGCCGGCAAGGCACAACATTCGGGGACAGTTAGGAGAAGCTCAAGACTGAACAATACATAGTGGTTATCCTACTGCGTCAACTAAAAAATAACCTTGTAGTCTCAGTTGAATCAGCACACAATGAGGAAGCATTTCACAAATTAGAAACTAAAAAATAACTTTATCCCGCTGGAGCAGTGACATTATTATGTAAACCATTTGACAATCATTTTGAATGCAGTCACAAAATATGTTTGAAAAAACTTATCTGGATATATCCGACGCAAAAGGCTACTGTGAACCAGTAACTCAGGAAAAAAATATGTCAAGGAAAATTTTAAACTCTTGTAGCATATCAGTACTGATAACTCTCAATCGTCAGTACAAGGCAGAGTACACATCAATACTGATATAATTTCTGATTTGTGCCCGCTGAAGCAGTGGCATTATTATTTAAACCATTTGATAATCGTTTTGAATGCAGTCAAAAATAAAATTGAAAAAACTTATCTTGATATATCTGACGCAAAACGCTACTATCAACCAGTAACTCAGCAAAAAAAATATCAAGGAAAAATTTAAACTCTTGTATTACATCAGTACTGATAACTCTCAGTCGGCAGTACAAAAGGCATAGTAATAAAAAACACACCAGTGAACGACTAAAAAAATCGTTTTGAAAAAACAAAGCTATGCCTGCTCCTACCAGTCCCAATTCAGAAAGACCATCAGTACATAAAAATAATTACCTTAAGCAAAATGCGAATATAATACATCCTGTACTGGTGAAAATCTAATTTATCTATAAAAAATACTCACATGTTATCTTGATATAAACAATCCTTTAAAAAATACGATTTTTTTTAAAAAAACATTAGCACCACATCTTGACAAGACTAGTCAGTTCAACAGTAAAAACCATTTAACTTGGACGGTTAGTTCTTCCACGCCACCACCCACGCCACCCACTGGGCGGTTGCCACGACGAAGTGCAAACGGCGACCCCCACGACCACTACACACACGCCCCCGACGAACCGCCTCCCACACACCACCGTTGGCGCACTGAAAAAAATACCCCATTGTCTTCCATCTCTCCCTCGTTCCCACAAACCACCACTGCCGCTTCCATTTCCACTGCACACAAACCTCCAGCGTCTCTCTCCAAAGCCCACAGTCGCCGGAGGAAGGCCATGGCGGAGGAACCGTCCGCCAAGCGTCATCATGCTGAGACGTCGGACAAGAGGAGCAACCTCGTCGACATTAACGTCCCCGGTGAGAAGCGCGACTACACCAGAACGCTCAAAGGGGTTGAGCTCCACGGCAAGGAGACGCTGGAGATCGTCTACACCAGCGAACCAGACAAGGCCGACGAGGTGATCTCCAGGCTCTGGAGGAAGCTTGGCGGCAGGATTCGTAGGATCATCGGCATTGGTGTGCACTACACCAACGAAGATGAACCTCCCCAGATGGCGGCAGTCCTGCAGTTGTGCGTCGACGAACTCTGCTTGGTGTACCACATCGCAGCGGCCACAAAATGGTGAGCAATCCTACCCATTTGCCCTGCATATGGTTTATCTGTTTTATTAGTACTGTATCCTAAAAATATAATCACACTTGTTTCCCAACTAGATGTACTAGTGTGGTTTGTGAAAAGTGGATGCACTACTACATTTTCTCAAGTAGATATACTATAAATGTATTTTTGAACCTGATACACTAGATTACTATTTGTAAAATCTTGCGGAAGATTAAATTCTGAACTTGAAAGACTAGTGTAGTTTCTGGAGTTGATACAATAGAGTAGTCTATGTACTCGATGTATTAAAAAGATATTTCTGAACTTGATGCAGTGAAATTCATAAGTACAAACAAAAAAATCAAATAATCATAAAGAAATTATATCCACCGCCCAAAATTGAGGAACAATCATATCAGTTCAATTCCCTTGCAACAATAAGTACAGCTTTAATAAAAGAAGCACAAATCAAGTTCATTCCCCACACCTCCCAAAACTGCAAAGAAAACATGACAGTTCTAGTTAATGAGTACAAAAAGTCCAAGTTCACCTACTTGGTCAAAACCATCAGCACCTGATCTTGTGAACCTATTTAGCTCATCGGAATCAATATTTCCATCACGGATCTTGGTCTGTTGTACAAGAAGAACAACAATAGTTAGAAAATTGGCAAAACAAGTTATCATCCTATTTACAAAAAAGAAAAATACTGACCGTCACTCATCTGCGAACTATCAACTTGTCAGTGTCTCGGTACTTCTGAAATAGAGAATATAAAGCAACATCAACACTATCTGAGTTGAGCATGCCAGTGGGGACAAACGCTTTAGTAATAGAACCAACACTAGCATCACATTCTTTATTTTGAAACATCGGCTTGTGACTAGAAAAACACAAAAGATTACATGAATTAAAACTACTGCAACAACAACAATAATCAAACTAGAGAAAGAAAAAGAGACAAAAAATGGTACGGGCAAAATCCCAAACTAACCATTTCGTAAGGTTCATGCGCAACCTCGTAACAGCGAAGAAAAACATATCAACCTTAACAACATTACCACTTTCTGCTTGTAGAAAATGATGAAAAATAATAAGTTTAACAACTACAAGAGAACATGTCCAAAATGCCAAAATTGAGAAGTACACCCCGTTTACAAGTCCTTACCTGGACTATCAGGGTTTGACAACGACGGTAGTTCCTGTGATGAGACCATTATGCCTCCAGTTTCAGGGTTTGACGATGGGACATCTTGAGAGGACACCTATATTGATGCGCTTTCAGGGTCTCTAGAAAGAAAATCATGGGACGACAAGAGCGCCTCCTGCGTTAAGGGGTCAGAAGAAATTGACAGAAGTAAATCATCATCCTCAGATGGCACCTCCTACATGCTAGAAGCATATTGCAATGCATCACCGTAATCAAGACCTCCAGGCGGGAAATTCTCCGGCGGCAAATCTTCACGACCAGAAACATTTTCATTCCCAGCAATACCAACACCGGGCGATTTGGCATCAAGTATGCTGGCAGCACCAGCATCCTCATCAGCAACTTTGGTACCAACATTGCACCCACTACTCAATGGAACATCATGAGTATCATCTCCACCACTAAGGACAACCTCACGCTCAATAATAGTAATCTGATGAAAATAAAAATTCAGAAAAAGTAAATAATATGAACAAAACTAACAATAAAAAAATAAGCTACTAATAGGTGCACAGAAAAATAAACCTTGGAAGCATTCACAGCAACATCATCGAGCTTGCTGCTGCTAACATTCAAAGCGACATCACCAACAGGCAAAAAGGCTCATCGCCAACAATAGGACCCTGATTCAAATGTAATGAGACAAAAAAACAATGCTATTATGAGCAACAATAAATGGTGTGGGATAGAAAAATGAACAAGCAAGACACATCGGTGCACATGAAATTTTAAGAAAATATTAATAAACACAATGAAAATAAAAATAACCTTGCACTTATCAGTGGATAGATCATTAACTCCACCGTCAACAGCAGCCTCAACATTATGACTGGTCTCCTGCATGAAAAGAAAAATTAATAAACAGATGTAGATCAGGAAGTTCAACTACAATACTGACAGCAGAACAACATAGTAAAAACATACAAACAATGAGGACTGACTCACATCAACAACAGGGTGCCGCGAGCCAACATCGTCCGTACGCTGATCAGAAACATTAGCCTCAGTACCATCATCAGCCCTGCTGTCGGTGCCAGCAGCCTCATCGTGATCAATCTACATGAAACAAAATTATTAATAAATACATGAACATGAGGAAGTTCAACTACAACACTGACATCAGGACAACAACATAAAAATTGCAAAACACCAAGGACTAACTCACATCAACATCAGGACGCTCAAAGCCAACATCATTCGTTTCGTGGTCAAAAACATTAGCCTCAGTACCATCACCAGCCCCGCTGTCGGTGGCAGCAGCCTCATCCTGCTCAAACTGCTTGATAACAAAATTTGAACTTTCTTCATATGGCTTGCAGCGAGAGTTTCGCATAGTTCTGAAATGCTTCATGTTGTTCAACAGGTGAACCGAGCTCTGAACTAGATTAGCGGCACCGTCGCGCATATCACCGATTAATATTCTCTCCATCTCAATGTAGTCAACAGATTCCTCAGCGTTAAATTGATGACCTTCAAGAAGGATACCATTTATACAGCTCAAAACGCTCAATTGTCGTTGGGACCTTTTGCAGCTCAGAACACACATTACTTAAGATATGCTCAGCGTGCTCCAACGCTGAAACAGCAACATCAATACCAAAACCCTGCCTCTGTGAAGCACTAGCATTACTAGGGCCAGGGGGCATAACCAGCACCCTCAACACCACGGCCATCCCTCAACTCATCGGGCAGAGATGAAAACTTCGGAACCTGAGACGACGGCATCTCCAGGACTGGCCGTTTATACACTCGGAAAAAAAACAACCTCCTCTTGAGTTTTCCACTACAAACAAAAGGGAAAAATAGTTAATCAATCAACGCAACACATAGGGAAAAATAAATCATGATATTAACAGATTTAAAATCAACACCACTAATAAAACTTTAATTGTCATTGCCAATTTGTTAGTATTTACCAACAGGCCAGTTGAACAAAGTTACTCAGTTCAACCAAACACGAAACAACAGTACTAAAAATCCATACCTAAACCATACAAAATATAAACAGACAACTCTACAGTACACATGTCCACTACAGCAAAAAATAGCTATACCTAAAAATAAAAAAAGGTCTGCAAGAGACAAAACAAACAAAACTCACCGGAAGCTTCCCAAACACCCAAGTCTTTGGATCTGCATTGCCTTTTTTTATCAAATCTGCATCAACCAGATCAGAAAGCTTGGTAGGATCCATGTAACATATGCGGGGGACTCACATGTCAGGCTCCGCAGTTTTGCCACGGATAAGGCAGTCCAGGTACATTAGTACAGGCCCTATGGCACAGCCTGTGATTGCCTTCCCCATGGTATGACCACTTTGGTACTTGGCAACAGCCCTTCTAAGCTCATCAACCATCAGCTGGCAATAATCCATATTAGCCATGTCCTCAAAGACGAGACCCTCAAACATTGTTGCCTCTCTGGAAACACGCGGGGCAGATCCAGGCAACACAACCTTCATAAACACAATAATGAAGAACACTTTCAGAGGAACGTCATCTTTGCTAGGATCCTTGACGAGCACCTTGAGCTTATTCCTCAAATCCTTTGTCTTGATATCTTTGTCCCTGCTAATGTCAAGCTCCGATCTTAACTTCATCAGAGCGTCATCATATCCGTCCTCTGGCGGCCTTGGCGCAGAACGACCACCACGAGGGAAACCAAATAATTGTTGTATACCATCGCTAGTGATGCGAAGCTTCTTATTAGCCTCACCCATGTCAAGAGTCATTGTATCACAATCTATCCTCAGGTACAAAACTCCCATTAGAGGGCGGGAAATGCTAGACTTCACCCTCCACCTGAAGATAGAACCAAAACCAGATGCATGAACCCTAGCCCCATGCCAACTCTCGAGCAATTTAGCACAATCTTCAACCTCTCTCAATGAACATCGCACAGTTAAGTTCAATTTCCGTTGGTCACCTTCATCCAAAGCAACTTTCCGGCATTGCCTCCCACCGGCTTGACCGGACTCATGACGCTAACAGGCTATAAATGAAAACAAAAAAGCCACACCTTAAAAAATGAATATAGAAAACAACAAAAGCATATGAATGCAAGTAAAAAGAAAAAGAAAAGATTGCACAAGTTCAACTATTAAAACAACATCAGTGCCACCCCTCAATTGATGCAAACAATGATCAGCCTAACCTGGCCGCAATACCAGCCGAAACACAACTAAATCATTGCAAGTACAACTAGTAAGTCACATGCAGTACAAAACACAAACCACTGCAAACAATGAATATAGAAAACAAAACAAGCATACGAATGTAAGTAAACAAAAGATTGCACAAGTTCAACTATTAAAACAACATCAGTACCACCCTCAATTAATCAATACAATGACAAACCTCACCTGGCCAGCATACCACCCCAAACACAAATTAAATCATTACAATTACAATTAGTAAGTCACATGCACAACAAAACACATACCACTGCAAACAATGAATATAGGAAACAAAACAAGCATATGAAGGCAAGTAAAACAAAGAAAAGTTTGCATAAGTTCAACTATTAAAACAACATAAGTACCACAATCAAAATAGATGCAAAAAAATGACCAGCCTCACCTGGCCAGCATACCAGCCCAAACACAATTAAATCATTGCAAGTACAACTAGCAAGACACATGCAGTACAAAACACATACCACTGCAAATTCATCTTCTGAATCAACTTCAATATCATCTTCTTCAGATGCAGAATCTTCAGCTTCAACACGAGCACGCTTCTTCACACCTTTGTTCACTTTTGCAGGATGAACTTTACGCTTCTTATTTTCTTGCAACAAAGACCGCTCTTGAAGAGGAGACGAAGAAGGCTTCTTATTTGTCAAACCTCATGGACTCCGACGAACAGAGGAGCCACCAAGTTTGTTTGGACCAATTTTCATAGCAAAACTATCTGCATCAGCTTTGCTATTACCAGGTTGGGAAACAGCTTTCACACATGGACTACGCCTCTGTGTGCCATCAGGATTTCGATCTGACATCTTCCTCTTCAAAACAGCTTTCTTCTCCTTAACTCCATCACGATCAAACACTTGCCTCAAACGAGTTTGCATCAAGTTTGTCTTCACAGGCATGTCACTTCCATGAGATCCGACATGAACAGTTGAAAAACCCGCGTCACCACCTTCGTCGCCTACACATTTAGGAGCTTGAGCAACATCAACATCACTTTCTGGCACACAGGCAGCCTTTTGACGTTGTTCCAATTCCTTTCTCTTATGGAATTCACACTTCTTCTTTCTTATCCTTTCATCCTCGAGCTGTAACTGCATAGGAACATCCTCAGCTTGGGTAACAGGCTCAGTGCCATCAACACTTTGAGACTGAGTAACAGACAACTGCAAGCTGCCATCACCATCATCAACGTTAAGTGAATACATTCCATCATTAATATCTTTAACAACATCAGCAATGTCCTCTGGAACACCATGGCTGTCATTAATTGCATAAACCAATAACATAACCACGGACATAAAAAATTAAAACACAATTAACATTACAGACAGAAAAAGATAAATAAAGCGCATTGCATCAGACACAAAACAAAATGGAACAACTGATGTAACTAAGCATATATATATACGTATTAAAGGCTGATAAAATAGAGCAAATATAAGGGAAACACCAGCAACATTCGCAAGTTCTCCTAGAGGATTTGGTGTCTCAAAAATAACATTCACAAGATCTTGAAAGCATTCTGATTTGTCAGAATCAGGAGGCACCGGCACTCCAACATCTGCAACAACATCATAATTATCAAAAAAGTACAAGAACAATGAATCAGTTCAACTATGTGAACACTACAAGTTCATCGAATCAAACAAATACGAAACCACCACTTGCAGAACAAACTTCAGAAAACACAACTCTTTCAACACCATACTAGTTCTTCATTGACTACTACAACCTATTCAAATGCAAGGACAATAGTTCAAAATACACATGGTGATAAGTACTACATCTTGTCTGCACGTTGCATCAACTACCAAAACCATACACGCCATACAATCCAGGACAAAATTAACACATATCAAAATACATACAACTTATAAAGTTGATAAGACAACAACTGTACAACATAAAAACCAGATCTATTAAAACATCTTCCAAAATATAGGGAAAATCACCTGCATTCAATTTGTCCGGACTGGATGATGTACCCATTGAGATCTATAGTCCTAAAATTGGCCGAACCAGATCTGCAAGACACATGAACAAAAATTAGGGATTTGAACTATTTTAGAAACGAAGCACGCCATACAAAAGCAAAACTCTTACCAGCAAACACTGAAATAGAGAGAAAATCTGAACATAAGAGGACGCAAACAAAGTCAATGGCAGAGCAAAAAGAACAAAAAAGAGCACCCGGACCTCCACCCCTGGGGTTGAGCACTCCGGCCGACTCTCCCGCGGCGAAACAGGAGTAACAACTCCCGCTCCGAGAAGAGAAGAAGAGGGGAATGAAGACGGAATCGATTTGGGGACAGGAGAGGAGCGGAACAGGGAAGATAGGAGGTTAAAAGGTGAGTGGGAGGGTTCAAAGATGACTGGGAGAAAACGGACGCCTAAAGCCCACAACTGTGGTGAAGCCCACTATCTCTAGACAGTTACAAAAGATAATACCAAAAATCAAATACAAATTAAAAAATTAATATAGATGGTGAAAACAAACGGCTAAAGTACAAATAATAACTCACAACAGTACAAAAAAATAATCAAAAAAGTACAAATGAAAAAACAATTCACAACGGTGATGTTTTTCCCCTAAAAAATAAAGATAAGATAATGGGGCAAGTCATGTTACGGACTTGCCTCCGCATGCGACGCCGCGGCACGCCACGTCATCGCCTGCTACGGCTCATTCCTGGCTCGGCCTCGCTGGGATGGGGGAGGGGGGACCCCCACTCCCCCCGGCTCGGCCTCGCGCTAAAGCAGCAGTGCGCTCGTTTGACAGGCACAGTGCGGTTATTCTGTTTCCCCCCACCCCACCCCATGCACCCACACCCCTAAGATAGATAATGGGGCAAAGTTCATACAAGGAAGATGTGTCAGTACAACTATGCCCCTCGGTATGGTTCGGTGCGGGGGCAAGTCATGTTTCCCCCACGCACCCACACCCCTAAAGATAGAAAACGTGGTTATTCTGTTTCCCCACGCACCCACACCCCTAAGATAAGATAATGGGGCAAGTCATGTTACGGACTCGCCTCCGCATGCGACGCCGCGGCACGCCGCGTCGTCGCCTGCTATGGCTCGTTCCTAGCTCGGCCTCGTGCTAATGCGGCAGTGCGCTCGTTTGACAGGCGCAGTGCAGTTATTCTATTTCCCCCCACCCCACCCCACGCACCCACACCCCTAAGATAGATAATGGGGGCAAAGTCCATACAAGGAAGATGTGTCAGTACAACTATGCCCCTCGGTACGGTTCGGTGCAGGGGCAAGTCATTCCACAATACTATATTCAAACAAACAAAAAAAAGAAAAAAAATTGACAGCACAAGGACAAAAAAGTACCAGTCCAAGTTACTGGTGTAGTCAAGTACTAGATCCAAAAAACAACAAAAAAAATTGACCGCCCAAGGACAGGCGCAGGCCCTGACAATGCTAGATACTTGAACTCGAGCCCGTGGGCGAATCCCTAGTAATCCGCATACCTGCAGGGCCTGCCGTCCAGGGCCCACAGGTCAAGAGAGAGAGAGAGAGAGCGAGCGCCGTGTATAAGCGCTCAGGTAAGTGTTCAGAGGAGTTCGACTGGTGAGCATCGGCTGCGCTTATAAACAAGTCTAGAGCCCCCTCGACTAGCGAGGTGGGACTAAACACATAGCTCACGCGCACGCCGTGCTGCACAGCCGCGCGAGAGAAGCTATCCAGGCCGAATACAACGACCCAGGCCGATGGCCCAACAAAGTACTTTGCCCCATTACAAAAATCCAGTAGATCACGCACGACAAAAAATAAAAAATAAAAATATTAAAAAAAACTCACAAGAAAAATCAGTTAATAAACAAAAATATTGTGAAAAAGTTCAAACACATCTTAATGGTAAGAAGTAAAAATATATATATAAGATTGTAAATAAAAATTTCAGAAACGAATTTACAAAAAAGTTCAACTACTACAATTCATAAAGGTCAAGTACAAAAATAAAAAGAAAGAACTGTGCAGCGAAGATTAAATTTTTTTATTTTATAAAATACCAAAACTATCATTATTCATCTATAAAAAAGAAAAAAAACATGCTCCAAAATTCATGTAAAAAAGTAAGAAAAAAATATTATAGAACAAACAAATTTGATTGGTAATTGACACCCTAAAATAGAGCAGTACTATCATTAACAGAATGTAAGTTTAGCAAACTCAATAGCAAAAAAGGGTTCTAAAAAATCATCAGCGTATAGCATCGTCTTCGAGTTATGAACATGAAAAATATACCAGCCAAAACAAAGGATGCCCATCAGTTCAACTACAGAAAATGTTCCAGTACTAATATAAAGAATGTATAAATAAAACACTTATAATTGAGCAGAACAATAGGAAAAACATTACATAACTAGTTCCATACCATTCTGATAAAACCATACAATTCAACCATCTCACATGCAAATGTTTTAAAAGAAAAAATACTGCAACATAATCAACCATACACAAATCTCAAAGCCGGCGTCATTGGCCACATTTAAACCTACAGCACATAAATTCTGAACGTCAGAGAGTCGTCTTCTCTCAAGAACATAACCATAACCACATCACCATCCTCAAATCCAGACTCAGCCGCAAACTCCTTCCACCCAGTACTTAGGTTGACGCAACCATCAAAGTCGATGTGGTAGGCAACATCCATCAACTGATACCCATTCTTGTTTGAAGTCTCCATCTTCAGAACACCGGAACTAGGAGCAACAATCCTGATCCTGGGTGAAATTTTCTACAAATGGACATGGGAGTACAAAACAAAATGAACACCTGACATAACTGAATTTTTACACAGATATAGGAACGATTTGCATAACAAACTAAAATGGAAAAAATCTGAACCAAAACAATAACACAAAACTAACTAGACATGTGAACTGACTAAACTGAAAAATATACACATCAATACACCTATAGTAAAAACATCTATTCATAAAAAGATCAGGGATTATACAAAAAATGGTTTAAATACTGTTAAGTAATGAACAAATACACACAGAAATCCCTATTGTTAAAATCCAACAAAACCAAATTAAAAAATATAGACAAGCTATTCATAAGACAAAACTCCAGATCTAGTCCATGGGTTTTGAACAGAAACCAACAAGAAAGTAGAAAACAAAATGAATAGAAACACACACCCATGATTCCTTCAAGTCACCATCCGTCAGGCGACAAACATAGGGTGTACGAAACCCATGGTTGCCGTACAGCAAACAAGAAAGTTGGCCACGCCGCTGAGTCTGAGTGAGCTCCAAACCAGACTCGTACACACAACAGTCATCTATGCGCGCCATCTTTACCAGGCATCCGCATGAACAATCCTCCATCGAACACACAAGAACAGAGAAAAAGGCAACGAAGAGAAGAGAGAGGAACCTAGACCTAATTCTGGAAGAATGAATAAAAGGGAGGGGGAAGACTTGGCCACACACCACACATAGATGGATAACGTTTATAGTCAGGGACACTCGCAGATTATAAAAATAATAAATAGGTAGATGGGCAGCCAGCTGGTAGGAAATAGTTATTACACAAGCCATCCAACATTTGACCACAAATCAGTTCAACTTCAGAAAACCAAGCAGTTCAAAGGTGCACATGTCGAACATATGGAGACAAAACAACACATTCAGAGACAAAAACAAAGTTGAATTCATTTAGTCATTCAAACATCTGCTCCCTCACAACAAAAATCTTAAAAACATAATATTCACTACTTCAGTCATAACGATCAAAGAAACAACGCCATTTTTCCCTGGTGGATGGATGTGGAGCCATGGCTGCTCTCGCCCTAGCCAAACTAATGATCTGAATATGGTTCCTTCCCCTGCCCTCTGGGAAAAGAAGCTCCAATTCATTGGAGTTGCAAGTATCCATCACCTCACGCGCAAGTCGTCTCTTGAACTCTGCCTCCAGTTCCTCCTCGGTAGCACGTCGCGCCATCTGCCTGCGCCTCCTCCTCCTCTGCTCCGCTACTGCAGCCCTAACATCTATGGCGTCCCCCTCCTCCTCTATAACCTCTCCCAGCTCAGGATCCATCTCCCTTTTCTTTGGTTGTAGCTCGTAGAATGAAACTGATAGAGGGCTCGGGCTTTATAATCAAAGTGTAGAGCCATCGGTGCGGCTCCCATGTCAACACATAGTAACAAAACTTTGACACGACAACAGTCCAACTACACATACGGGCATCAATTGAAAACAACACTGAAAAACACGCAACTTAATTACACAGTTTGACCAGATTACCCAAAATCCTAGCTTGCAGATAGCCGCCATACACAACCTCCGCCAACGATAAACAACATGGGAATCCGGGGTAGAAACAACTCAAAAAAGCAAAATTGACAACGCAAATCTTTTCATACAGTCCTTATATCTCTCCCTGCAACACCAATTCGAAAGTAAAACAACAGAAAAAGAAGAACAGGTTTCCATGGCGGGCGTGGAAAATGACCAAGAACACAAAAACTTGTAATCATAAATTACAGATGAAAAAAATCTCAAAAAACTATAACATACCGATAATTCTGACATCAAAAACGACAAACACGATGTAAATTGAGGCCCACGAACACCACAGTAAACACTGACGCCCAAAATCATGTCCGCCGCCAAAATGCCCACGCCGTCACCTCCGATGACTACAGATCGCAAAACTCATCCATCTGAGCGCGCGGACATGCGGAACCCCTTACATGTCTCCTCTAGCAACGAATGGCCCGCAGCATCGCGCCGGGGAACGATCGGAAGCTCCACGTTGCATCCCCTGTTTCCGTCCATCGCGCACGTAGGAAGATCAGTTCTTGTTGAAAAACACGTCAGTCCAAACTATGAACCATGTCAGTTCAAAAAGGGTAACAGAATAATATTCTGTTAGGCGTAACAGAATAGCCCAGATGTATATATATATATATATATATATATATATATATATATATATATAGGACTCCTCTTTTATACTCCCAGGAGTATGTACTCCCATGGACTTAACGGGTTTGCGGTTATTAGATCTAATCACTAATTGCTCCACCAGCCGATGCATGCAAGCATGCATGCGTCAACAGATATTGAGATTCGAGGATTAATTGTTCCGGTAGTTGCATACTGACCTCTTCCAGCAAAGAACATCATATATACTACTTCAGGAAGACAGTATATACCATCTTTTTGATGTGAATATATACTTTTTTAGTAAGGGAGTATATACTTTTTTGGTAGAGAGTATATACTTTTTTAGTAAGGGAGTATATACAACTTTTTTGGTAGGGGAGTATATACTTGTTTTTTTGTTTAGGAGGTACATACAACTCTTTTCACATGAGTATGTACTACTTTTTTGGTAGGGAGTATATACTGCTTTTTTGGTAGGGAGTATATACAATTTTTAGTAAGGGAGTATCAGTAAGTATATACGACTTTTTTGGTAGGGTGGTATATACTTCTTTTTTATTTATTAAGGGAGTACTTACAACTTTCTTTTACCTGAGTATATACTGGTTTTATGTGAGCAATGAGTTAAAAGATGAACCGGGCGGGTGGCTGAAATGAGTATGATAAATTGAAAGTATACATAAAAGAGTATATCAATAACTAGATGAAACAACAGGTGTAATGCATTTTATAATGTGGTCGTATATATGGCACCAAAGACAGAAGGCTTCTCCACAGAAAAATAAAGCACTTGTTGCACAAGGAAATGTACGTTCCTTTCCAAAATATTCCAGGAGCAATTTCATACCGAGACGATACTAAAGATGTAAAGAAAAATGGAAGCAAGGTGTGGTTCTTGATCATTCAATGAGAGGTTTCTATAGAGATTAAATTAGCAACTAGAGCTACTGTTTCTTTTTGCTGGGTATACTACTTCCCCAAAGATGAAATAGCAGCTGGAATTACTACTACCTCCGTTTGGAATAGATAGAGTATTTCTGAATCCATTTGATCATATGTCCACTAACAAAATAATTAAAGATATATGTCAATCTGTTTACGGCTAGCTGGGATCGATGATGCGACACTATGGCATTGACCACCAAAAGGCATATGAATCAATTCTTCCACGTGAGACACCCAACCCCCATCCAGAAGGAACATCCACAAAGCACTGGAAAATTCTTCCGTCCACAAAAATTCAGCAAACAATGAGATCTAGGATGGGACCACATGTCCACATGTGTACGTCTCTTTCAGATCTATAAAAGAAAGTAAGGCTACTAGGGTTAATTGATGGGAAGATGTTATGGGTCTAGACATGGAATCAACATGCATGCAGAGAACGTCCAAAAAAATCGCTGACCTCTTATTCCAACAAATCTCAGGTTCGGCTGGTCTTGTGCTCTCCGATCTGTTGGCCGGTGCAAGCTATAATCTAGATCGGTCGCCGGCGAGTGAAGGCGGCGGCCGCCCCAGTTCCGCTGCTGACGTGTGCCGGGCAGCCGGCCACTTCGGTTTGGGATGTGTGAGGCGGACGGAAGGATAAGATCTGAGCGCCAGAAAAATTGGTGTGTTACTAATCAATCACTTGTAACGACTGGGAAAATAGTGAACCAATTCTCCAAAAAAAGTGAACTAAGGAGAAGAGCGCACACGTGGGCAACAGAACAGTCAACTGCAGACGAAGGAAGGAGTACGTACTCCTCGGAGTAGTAACCCATTTTCCTATATATATATATATAAGAATAGAGAATGCAATAATAGTCTAGTGCTATGCATTGTTTATTCAAAAAGGTGCGTTAAAGCAGAATGATACAAGTAGTGCGATAAGCAGAAAGTAGGACTATTTGACATGTCCCCTCCAAGGGCAAGCTGAGGAATGGTATTTAAAGCAAGTATTTCACTCGTTATCAGAATCCACCTGGGAGTTCAGTGGTGCGACGTAGCTTTCTGCCTCCTTGGTTGCTGCATCATGTGTCCGGCAATCATACTGCCGGACATGGTTTCCAAAGATTAAACTCCTAAAAGAGAGAAAAATAACAAAGCGGGAAGCCCCTAGTGCAGTTGAGCCGCGTCTTGGGGCGTGCCGTAGTCGTGCCCCCCTCCCTACCTGTGCCCATGGTATTTTTAATGCGTAATACGGATTTCGCCGTTTGGCTAGGGCTGGGGCGGGGGCCGCATTGCTACGCGAGCTCGGAACGTGCCAGCCGGTCTTGTTGCCGATTACTCCGGGCGCGCTTGAAGGTGTCTGGGTCTTTAACCGCCGAACTGGTGGATGGCCTTAAGAGGCTGCTTTGCGCTTCTGCTGCGAGGGCCGCAGTGTGCTCCTCCATACGGAGAGAGCGCTATGTGTTTCCATTAACTATGATGACCCCCCACGGTCCTGGCATCTTGAGCTTGAGGTATGCATAATGCGGTACCGCATTGAATCTCGCAAATGCGGTTCGCTCGAGAAGTGCATGATAGCCACTGCGGAACGGGACTATATCGAAGATTAACTCCTCGCTTCGGAAGTTATCCGGGGATCTGAAGACCACTTCCAGTGTGACTGAGCCTGTGCAATGGGCCTCTACACCTAGTATGATGCCTTTGAAGGTCGTTTTTGTGGGTTTGATCCTTGAGGGGTCTATACCCATTTTGCGCATTGTGTCCTAATAAAGTAGGTTCAGGCTGCTGCCGCCATCCATAAGGACTCAAGTGAGGTGAAATCCATCAATGATTGGGTCTAGGACCAGTGCGGTGAATGCACCATGACGGATACTAGTGGGGTGGTCCCTGCGATCGAAGGTGATCGAACAAGAGGACCATGGGTTGAACTTTGGGGCGATTGGCTCCAACGCATATACGTCCCTTAGCACACGCTTCCGCTACCTCTTGGGGATGTGGGTTGCGTATATCATGTTCACCGTCCGCACTTGTGGGGGGGACCTCTTTTGTCCTCCGGTGTTCGGTTGTCGGGGCTCGTCCTCGTCATCACTATATGACCCCTTGTCTTTGCTTTCGACATTTAACTTGTCGGCCTGCTTGAACACCCAACAATCCTTGTTGGTGTGGTTGGCTGGCTTGTTGGGGGTGCCGTGTATTTGACACGAGCGATCGAGTATACGGTCCAAACTGGACGGGCCTGGAGTGCTTCTTTTGAATGGCTTTTTCTGCTGACTGGGTTTAGAGCCTTTGAATCTGGCATTGACTGTCGTATCCTCGGTATTGTCGTTGTTGATGCGGCGCTTATGTTTGTTGCGATGTGACCTGCCATTGCCGTCCTTGGTATCCAAAGTACCATGGTTCTTTGATATGTTATTGCTATGAGCCAGCCAGCTATCCTCTCCTGCACAAAAGCGGGTCATGAGTGTTGTGAGGGCTTCCATAGATTTCGTCTTTTCCTGGCCAAGGTGCCAGGCGAGCCACTCGTCGCGGATGTTGTGCTTAAAAGCAGCTAGGGCCTCTGCATCCGGACAGTTGATGATTTGACTTTTCTTTGTTAGGAACTGTGTCCAGAATTGCCTGGCCGATTCCTCTAGCTGCTGAATTATGTGGCTCTAGTCATCGGCATCTGGTGGTCGCACATAAGTGCCCTGGAAGTTGTTGAGGAATGCGGCTTCCAGATCTTCCCAACAGCCAATGGACTCTGCTGGCAAGCTGTTGAGCCAATGCCGAGCTGGTCCTTTGAGTTTGAGTGGGAGGTATTTGATGGCGTGTAGATCGTCACCGCGGGCCATGTGGATGTGCAGGAGGAAATCCTCGATCCATACCGCAGGATCTGTTGTGCCGTCGTATGATTCGATATTTACGGGTTTGAAACCCTCTGGGATTTGGTGATCCATTACTTCGTCTGTGAAGCATAGGGGGTGTGCGGCGCCTCTGTACTGGGCTATATCACGACGTAGCTCAATTGAGTCTTGCCCGCTGTGTTCGGCCCAGCCGGATTTACTTTTACTCTATCCGGCGTGACGGTTATCGTCTCGCATAGTGGCACGCACTCATGATCCGTAGATTGATCTTGCGTGTTTTGCTTTGTCCTCCAATACGTCTCGCAGGTCTGGCGTATTTCCCCATGCCTTGACATTTTTATTTGAGTGGCGTCGGAGTGTGGGCTGAGCTTTTGGCTGAAATGCCTCTCTGTCGCGGCCATGAGGTGACCGATCGGCCGCGTCATACGCTGGAGATGTAGGTTTTGGTGCTTCCTCGTCCAGTCGGGGTAGCAACCTGTGCTTTGGGTAACTCTTGGAGGGACGTTCGAGTTTATATTCCTCGGCCGCAAGGACTTCAGTCCATCTGTCGGCTAGCAAATCTTGATCAGCTTGAAGCTGTTGTTGCTTTTTCTTAAGGCTTTTTTTGCTGTGGCCATAAGCCGGCGCTTGAAGCGCTCTTGTTCGACGGGATCCTTAGACATGACAAATTCGTCATCGTAGAGGCTTGCCTCGTCTTCAGAGGGAGGCATGTAATTATCATCCTCCACCTCTCCATCTGCCGCTCTCTTGGGAGGGCTGGCTTCTCCGTCCTCCTGCCCTAAATCTTGCCGGAGGGGATTGTTGTCGTCTTCGGCACTGTCCGAAGTGCTATTATCTCCTGTGCCGGTGTCACCGCTTTTGCTTTGGTGAGACTTAGAGCGGCGCCGCTAACGTCGACGCTTGGGTTGCTTCTTGGAGGGGTCATCCTCCACTGTCCCATCGCCATTGCCTTCTTTGGGTGTGTCCACCATATATATGTCATATGACGAGGTTGTCCAGTGCCCTATGGGCAGTGGTTCTTCTTCACCTCCTGCATCATCGTCCATGTCGTCGATGTCTTCGGAGTCGAAGTCGAGCATGTCGGTTAAATCGTCGACAGTGTCTACTAAGTGGGTGGTGGGTGGACGGCGAATTTCTTCGTCATCCCCATCCCAATCCTGCCAGACATAGTTCGGCCAGGACTCTCCTGACAAGGAAAGAGACCTTAATGAGTTCAGTATGTCGCTGAAGGGCGAGTGCTAAAAAATATCTGCGGACGTAAACTCCATGATCGGCGCCCAGTCGGATTTGATAGGCATGGGCGCAGGCGGTTCGGAGTCCGTGGCCGTGGAAGAATCCGGTAGTTCGGCGTCACGGCTCCCGTGAAGGGTAAGGTCGATACTTGGCTCGATCCCCGATGAGTGTGCGGCCTCCATGGTGGGGTCTATCCACTCGTCCATGGATGGCGCAACTGGCTCCGAATTGAGGGTCGGAGCGGTTGCCGGCGCGATCTCCTGAACATTGTCCGACGGCAGAGCTAAATCATGCTCATCGTGACCGTGTGGCGCACTAGGCAGGGGCTCGAATCCGTTGAAGATCAAGTCTCCGTGGATATTGGCCGTGTAGTTTAAGCTTTCAAACCTGACCTGGTGGCCTGGGGCATAACTCTCGATCTGCTCTAGATGGCCAAGTGAGTTGGCCCGCAGTGCGAAGCCGCCGAACACAAAGATCTGTCCGGGGAGAAAAGTCTCACCCTGAACTGCATCGGTATCAATGATTGAAGGAGCCATCAAGCCTAATGATGATGACACAGAGGAACTCTCAATGAAAGCACCAATGTCGGTGTCAAAACCGGCGGATCTCGGGTAGGGCGTCCCGAACTGTGCGTCTAAGGCGGATGGTAACAGGAGGCAGGGGACATGATGTTTTACCCAGGTTCGGGCCCTTTTGATGGAGGTAAAACCCTACGTCCTGCTTGATTTATTTCTTGATAATATGAGTAGTACAAGAGTTGATCTACCACGAGATCGGAGAGGCTAAACCCTTGAAGCTAGCCTATGGTATGATTGTATGTTGTCCTACGGACTAAAACCCTCCTGTTTATATAGACACCGGAAGGGGCTAGGGTTACACAAGGCCGGTTACAAAGGAGGAGATATACATATCAGTGTTGCCTAGCTTGCCTTCCATGCCAAGTAGAGTCCCATCCAGACATGGGACGAAGTCTTCAATCTTGTATCTTCATAGTCCAATAGTCCGGCCAAAGGTTGCGGCTATCCGGAGACCCCCTAATCCAGGACTCCCTCAGACCTCACGGGTACAAAAGGTTGCGGTGGTGCAAAAGTGGTTTCGTGGCTCCCTTGGAAGGTGTTGGGGTATTTGAGAATATATAGGTGGAAGAAATAGGTCGGTGGAGTCACGAGGGGCCTACAAGGGTGGGGGGCGCGCCCTATGTCAGTTTCAAAACCTGCGGATCTCAGGTAGGGGGTCCCGAACTGTGCGTCTAGGATCGATGGTAACAGGAGACAGGGAAAAAGATTTTTACCCAGGTTCGAGCCCTCTCTATGGAGGTAATACCCTACGTCCTGCTTGATTGATATTGATGAATATGAGTGTTACAAGAGTTGATCTTCCACGAGATCGTGATGGCTAAACCCTGGAAGCCTAGCCTATATGACTATGGTAATGAGTATATCCTTTCCATACTAACCCCTCCAGTTTATATAGACACCGAGGGGATCTAGGGTTTACATAGAGTCGGTTACATAAGAGGGAATCTTCATAGTCGGTCGCCAAGCTTGCCTTCCACGCCAAGGAGAGTCCAATGCGGAGACAGGTACAGTCTTTGGCCTTCATATCTTCACAGCCCATCAGTCGGCCCATGGATAACAGGCCGGATGCCCGAGGACCCCTTGGTCCAGGACTCCCTCAGTAGCCCCTGAACCTGGCTTCAATGACGAGGAGTCCGGCGCACAGATTGTCTTCGACATTGCAAGGCAGGTTCCCCCTTCCAAACTCCTAGTTGACCTTCAGACGTAATGATTGTATCCGGACATGTATGCACAACCATAGAGGATATAATATTTCATGGGCTCAACCACCGACCACTTTTTGGTAATATGACACCACGCCTGCCCGGCCTATGCTTGTGAACCATTTTAGCTGGCCCGTCGCCCCACGTCCTAGGACGTGGCCTTATTGGCGCATCTTATCCAAATGAAGATCGTGCCTCCCTTTTTAAGGGATTCCTGTCGACCCGAACGTGGGTAACCCAACCATCGCTTGGGTACAACTCCTTGGAAACAAGCAAGTTTTTGAGGCCCGAGAGGAGACGTTTGATATTTGCAGCCTTTATATAGGGGTACAGACCCATCTTTTTCTTCCACGCTTGCCTCTTCCTCAACCCCTGCTACCCCGAGTTCCAACACACGTGTTTCGGTCGCCACCAGCCCCAATCATGTCTGGATCTAGCCGTCAAGGCCGGCGGGTAGCTTCTTCTGTTACGGAGGAACATATTGCAAAGCTTCGGGCGGCGAGGTACCTGACCGCTGAAATCCATCATCGGCTTCCTGCCAACGGGCAGGTTATTCCCACCCCTAGATCCGCCGAGAGGGTCGTGTTCGTGTCCCACTTCCTCCGTGGGTTGGGGTTTGCACATAACCCCTTCGTCTGAGGGCTCATGTTCTATTACGGGATAGACCTCCACGATTTGGCCCCGGACTCTATTCTTCTTATCTTGACATTTATCGTTACGTGCCAAGCCCTCCTCCGAACTTGTGAAGCCCCGAGACCGATGTGCCAGGTGTCTTCTAGTTATTTGCTGTCGTTTCCATGTCATTTGCTTGCGTGTTGCATCTTGCCATGTCATCATGTGCATTGCATCATCATGTTTTCAAAACTTGCATCCGTCCGGGTCTCCACGTTCCTTCTGTTGTCCGTTCTGAGCCCAGACACACTCGCACGCACCCGCGACACGTCCGAAATATTATTTTTATAAGTGGCTGGATAATGTTCTCGGAATGGGATGGAAGTTGGTGTGCGGTGTTGTTTTGTTGTCAGTAGACCGCCTACCAAGTTTCATCGCATTCGGAGTTCGTTTGATGCCCCAACGGATAACTATAGCGGCAATATAGCCAGCCTAACGTCAGACATTTTCGGTCTCTGAAAACCGTGCCGGGCTGTTTCTCTTCCCTCTTCTCTCAGACCAACCTGCTCTCCACAGTCCACCTAGGCCCATGCCTACCCCTCTTTGTACAGTGCATTGGCCCCTCGCGCGCGTCCGAAAGTTGTCCCGGACCCGACCCGGGCTGTCGCTACCGCTGTGTCCGGAACATCCCCAAACATCTACAAAACGTCTCCGTTTTCTTATTTGGACTCCCTAGCTATTTTATCCGCGATCATCCGTTTGCGATCGTAGGGTCGAGATAGCCCGTAACCTAATCCGTGATGTATATATTTAGTCTACCCCTAGTCCATTTTGAACCTAACCCCTTTTTCCTAGGGATCCTCCTAGCCGTCGTCGCCCCACTGTATCTCCTCTATTTCTGTGCCCGACCAACCACCGCACTCCGTTCCTCGATCCTGAGCCGTCGTCCCGTGTGCTCACCAGCACCGTTGCTCCACCACCGCCGGCTGCTCCACCGCTGCCGAGCCTCAGGCCAGCTCCGCCACCCCTCCTCTACATCTCCATGCCTCTCCCTAACCTCTCTTCTCTCCCCTGCAGTGCTCCTCGCCGCCACCGCCATGGAGTTCGTCGTTGGCTCCCTACTGCCGCCCTGCTCCGGCGATCCGGCCCCCATCACCCGGATCCATCCATCCCCGATGGGATCCACCTCCCTCCTCCGCCAGAGACACGCCAAGCCATCGCCGGCGTCCCGCTCCGCGCGAAGGAGCACCACCGAACACTCGCCTCGCCTGCACTCGTTGACTGCGCCTCCCCCTATGTGAGCAGCCCAGTCCCAGCAGATTCGGCCCAGTGTATTTTTTTCAGATCTGCAAGTTTGTCTTTTATCCGGAGACGCCTATTTTACAGAAAACCCCCTATACTTCATGCATCTAATAACCAATTAACCGTGCATCGGATCTAAATAAACTATATATGAAACTTGCTTAGAATTTCATCTAGTTTATTAATATGCAACTTTCATCCATGTTAAAAATGTTTAAGATGATGTTTGCATATATTTTGCTCCTATGTCATGTTGAAATGATTTAATTCATAACTTAATAACCGTAGCTTGGTTTTAAATAATCTTTATATGTAAATGGGGTGGAAAAATGCCTAGTTCAACATGGTTTAATTGTTTTGCATGCTTAATAACTCTAAAAATGTGTTTAGGGCAGATCAGTACCAAAACTTAAAATATGCATATGGGGTTTTACCGGAATTGTTGTTGTTGTTTCCGGCCTCATTTAAACCTTCTTAAATGTTTAGTTTGCTTATGCTTCACCCCTTGCCATGCTAAACAACATTTAATATTGTTGAGTACCGAAACGAGATCGAACTAAATAATGGGATGTGGTGTTTTGTCAATAAGCATCCCGATGCACATTGAGCTCCACTTAATTTGTAGGATTGTTTGTGCATTTTTACCATGCCATGCCTCATTAAAACGGACATGCATCATACTTGTTTGCGCATCGTGCCATGCTTATGTGATGATTGTTTACTATGTTGTTTGCCTTCTTTCTGGTGTACTTCTTCTCGGTAATCCGGTAACATTGCGTTTGTGAGGATCCGTCCATCTACGTCCGTTTGTCTTCTTCATGGACTTGTTCTTCTTCCTTGCGGGATCTCAGGCAAGATGACCATACCCTCGAAATCACTTCTATCTATGCTGCGATACCTACCACTTGCTTATCATGCCTCCCATATTGTTAAGCCAAGCCTCTAACCCACCTTATCCTAGCAACCGTTGTTTTGGCTATGTTACCGCTTTGCTTAGCCCCTCTTATAGCGTTGTTAGTTGCAGGTGAAGATTGAAGTTTGTTCCTTGTTGGAACATGGAGATGTTGCTCCTTGTTGGAACATGTTTACTTGTTGGGATATCACAATATCTCTTATTTAATCAATGCATCTATATACTTGGTAAATGGTGGAAGGCTCGGCCTTATGCCTGGTGTTTTGTTCCACTCTTGCCGCCCTAGTTTCCGTCATATCGGTGTTATGTTCCCGGATTTTGCGTTCCTTACGCGGTTGGGTTATAATAGGAACCCCTTGATAGTTCGCCTTGAATAAAATTCCTCCAGCAAGGCCCAACATTGGTTTTACCATTTGCCACCTAGCCTTTTCTTTCCCTTGAGTCGGCCGGCTCAAGGGTCACCTTTATTTAAACCCCCGGGTCAGTGCTCCTCTGAGTGTTGGTCCAACCTGTCAGCTGCCGGTGGCCACCAGGGGCAACTCTGGGCTGGCCTACCGGAACCTTGGACAATCCGGTGTGCCATGAGAAAGAGATATGTGCAGGTCCTATCGGGATTTTTCGGCACATTTGTGTGGCTTTGCTGGTCTTGTCTTACCATTGTCGAAATTTCTAGTAACTGGGATTCCGAGTCTGATCGGGTCTTCCCACTAGAAGGAATATCCTTCGTTGACCGTGAGAGCTTGTGATGGGCTAAGTCGGGACACCCCTGCAGGGATTTGAACTTTCGAAAGCCGTGCCCGCGGTTATGGGCAGATGGGAATTTGTTAATGTCCGGTTGTAGAAAACCTGAAGTTGACCTTAATTAAAATACATCAACGGCGTGTGTTACCGTGATGGTCTCTTCTCGGTGGAGTCCGGGAAGTGAACACGGTGTTGGAGTTATGCTTGACGTAGGTTGCTCTAGGATCACTTCTTGATCATAGTTCATCAACCATGCTTTTGCCTTCTCTTCTCGCTCTCATTTGCGTATGTTACCCACCATATATGCTAGTCGCTTGCTGTAGCTCCACCTCATACCTTTACCTTACCCATGAGCTTAAATAGTCTTGATCGCGAGGGTGTGAGATTGCTGAGTCCCTGTGACTCACAGATACTTCCAAAACCAGTTTGGAGGTGCCGATGTTACCGAGCAAGTGACGCAACCAAGCTCAAGGAGGAGCTCGATGAAGATCTTGTCCTTTATATTGTTTCGTTCTAGTTGATCAGTAGTGGAGCCCAGTTGGGACGATCGGGGATCTATGTAGCTTTTGGGGTAGTCTTATTTTATTTTGGTTCCGTAGTCGGACCTTGATTGTATCTGGTTGATGTAATGCTTTATTCATGTAATTGTGTGAAGTGGCGATTGTAAGCCAACTATGTATCTCTTTCCCTTATGTATTACATGGGTTGTGTGAAGATTACCTCACTTACGGCATTGCTTTCAATGCGGTTATGCCTCTAAGTCGTGCTTCGACACGTGGGAGATATAGCCGCATCGAGGGCGTTACAAGTTGGTATCAGAGCCTTCCCCAACCTTAGGAGCCCCCTGCTTGATCGAGTCACTGGCGTTGTCGAGTCTAGAAAAATGTTTTGAGTCACTTAGGAATTATATATCGGAGAGTTAGGAATTCTTTTTACTCCTCAGTCCCTTCATCGCTCTGGTGAGGCAGCCTGACGTAGAGTTTTGACTCTTCTCTTCTCAAATTTCACTAAAAAAATTTAGGATCACGTGGGTATCTTGGAATCGTTCTGACGGTTTTCTGACGAGAACATTGTTCTTGGTGCCTCCTGTCATTTAGGGGTTGTGGAAGTGTCCCGAGGAGTTGAGCTCTGAGGTGTTGTCGTCACAATTTTATCGTTGCAGTTCTGGAATACCTGAGTTTAGTTTCGCTGACATCGAAAATCTCTTTTATGCAGTTGTTGGTGAGATAACCTCAACGCCACCCAGTACTGGGGCGGGAGTTCGGGAGTATTGCCATAACTCGTATAACGGATGCTTTTCGAAGGTTGAGGTAAATGATTTCCGAAGGTTTCTTGGTTATGTGTTGAAGGATGGATACAGCTGGATGTAGGATTTGTTAGTTTGGGTGAGATATTATGCTTCCCCTGTATCCCCAACACCTGATTGCATAACTGGAAAGTTTCGGGAGTTTATAAGTGGGAATTCAAGTAGCTCTTAGGATATCTTTCCGATAGGTGTACGATATGAAATTGGGGTTCGACGTCTAGTGGTCCACCTATCCACGGTTGGTTTTACAGTGGTCTCGGTGTGTCTTAAAGAGTCCTTGGCTATGCCGACTCGAGGACGCTTCGTATGTCATGTGCACTGCCTTGTACATGATGGTGCTATACGATCGAGCCCGTGTAGGCCCCACCATGAAAACTTCGGACGAAATCTCTATCATATGTTTGTTCCGGCTTATTCTGCAAGCCAACCCTTTGTTTTTGTTTTGAGTTGTGGTATTTGAGTTGCTTCAAAGTCCATTGTTGATTCCATCCCTTGTCCAAGTGGTGTTCTCATACTCCGATGTGATACTAATCCTTCTTGATCATCGAGTTTGTCATGTCAATTCTATTCAACCGGTGTGATTCTCTTCAAGATGATCCTATCATTTCAACATTCGCAAGATCCAATCTCAGTTTTTTTCATCAACGTTGTTCATTTCATCCGTCTTCAAGTTGACTTTGTTTTCCCTCCCTCCCACCCTTTTTCTTCAAGAACTCAGATTTATTAATCAAGTATCCATCTTATGGTTGTGAAGTATCTTCATTTTTTTCCGTCAATGTTCTTATCCGGTGATTCTCAAGAAGATACTAACAGAGCCTCAACTTTATCATTCTTTGTTCTTTTACCTTCTCCGGTGGATTCAAGTCAAGCTTTGTTGATCATATCCTTTCCTCGTTTCAATGCTTTCTCATGCCGGTGCAATTCTTAATCATTCACTTCTCACTATTCAATTGTTCCGGAGTGCTCAAGATATCTCGAAGATTCGTGTTTCCACTCTACATTCGTTCAAGCTCTTTCGAGGATGTTCCCTCATTCAAGTCATTTAATTCAACCGGTGCTTTCTCTCTTTTGAATCGTTCTATGATGTTTCTTTTGAGTGGGTCCTAACCCACAGGTCATTTTCCAGGATCTTACCTGACTCTTCTTATTTTCCTGGAGCTATCCTCAAATTTCTTTTCAAAGTTTGACGTAAGCATGATTTATCATCGGTCAAATGCCTTTCTCCAAGGTCTGTCAAATTCTTTCACTGTGGGTTCTACCATTCTAATTTTCCATTCCGGAGTGTCTCAA
This sequence comes from Triticum monococcum, assembly GCA_034509565.1. Classification (NCBI taxonomy): domain Eukaryota; kingdom Viridiplantae; phylum Streptophyta; class Magnoliopsida; order Poales; family Poaceae; genus Triticum; species Triticum monococcum. The sequence goes on along the minus strand of CM067847.1, from coordinate 629,545,773 downwards.
CAATTCTTGGTGGTGTTTCTCGTTGTCTTTCTCAGATTTTGAAGACCGAAGAAGACTTTTTCCTCCATATATTGCTCCATTCTCTTCAAGATTCATGATTCCAGCTTGTTGCCATCCTCTCATAATTGTATTCGATTGTGAGAATTCTTTTCACCCATCCAGAGTAATTTAGAGCACTTTCAGTTTGTTTATCCGGAGTCCATCAATTCAGGTTTATTCATGCTCAGCTATCAGTTATCATTCTCCAATCTTAACGGTGCATCGTTCAAGTGATCTCTAATCAGTTCGTGATCCCTTCGTTCTCATGTATCTAGATTGTCTGAAGTATCTTCGTTCATCTCACAATTCTTACCTGGTGATTCATCCTTTTTACTTCGTTCATTTTCAATTCTTACGGTGGTTCGTTCAAGAGTTCTCTTCCATGGTTATCATATCTTTTTTTGTTGATCCCAAATCCTTCTGGTGGTTCGTTAAAGACCTTCCCAAGTTTATGCTATATCTTTCTTATTCCTTTTCTTCGAGAATAAGTAGTATGCCAAATCCATTGCTTGTCATCAATTAAATTGTTGAAGGTTAAGCATAATGTAATTCTTATTCTTGTTTCATCCATATGTTAATCTTTTCTCCCGGAGTTTGTTCACGATGATTAAATTCTTCATTTCAAGTGCTCATCTTTCTTTCCCGGAGTTCCAAGCTCTAATTATCACGGAGATCCATCTAAATCATTGCAAGGCTTCAACTTTATTATTTTCTTCCTCCATTTCATTTGATCATTCTTTTTACCGGAGTTTTCACGAAGTCTCGACATGGTGATTCATCAAGGATTTAATTCTTTCTCGAA